>OY728137.1:786667423-787965834 GCA_963277665.1 Viscum album
GGGAAGGGTCTAATCGGGTACGCCGACCAAATCAACAAGCGCTCGTACCCCCCCCCCCCCCACCCCGTATGAACACCCTAGGTACTGGGACCACTAACTAAGCTACTCATAAAATAATTGTCTCCTAATATGTGGATCAAACAAAAATGTTTAAAACAAAATTAATCACATGGAATTATATATTATTTAAATATATACATTTTAAATAAAATACTCACTACAGGAACTAGTGGTGTAATTCTCATCTCAACCACGCGAAGACTGTTTTCCATCATCTTTTTCCATTGCCTCTCTTCAATTGGTTTCATTTCCTGTATTTGAAAACAAATATGGAAGTAATTATAAAAGGATAAATAATTTTTAAACCAAAAAAACAAAATAAATGTGATGGAATAGGAAGATTCATGGATAATTTAACTATCCATTGTTTTAGGTGAGCGTGAATAGATCTATTATGAATTCAATAAATCATACAAGATGTAATAAAAAAATTAATTTTTTAATATGATGGTTATTTACTATGAAGACAAACCATCAGGTTCATAAGGGGTAAATCACTTGTCAAAACTTAAGGAAAAATTTAATTTCTTTAGCCCAGGTAGATAGTGTAGATTTCTATAGAGGTTTTGCAGAGGACGACAAAACATCATGTTTATTATCCATTGAAATGTTAAAGAGAGAGGTCTTAGAGTTATAATAATTTTATACATGGTAATAAAGCATTTAAATGTTCACAAAGTTTGAAATTTTGGTTTCGTAGGTTTGAATACAGTTAAATTCCAAATTATAAAATGCAATTAAAATAATATTGTAACCAATAAACAATTGAAAATTCACATAATGGTCAAGTCAGATACATCATATTTGTAATCAATATTAAATAAATTTTAATAGTACCAACCTTAATAACCCAAGTTGAGCTACACCAAAAATAATTTAGAACATGGATGAATGATTTTATATATTTCCCACCACAAATTTTGGTTCACATTCAAATTTTACAATTGAGCTATTAAAGTCGTCAAAAGTAATAAATGGATCGTTTCCAATGGGGTGGTCCGGGGGGTGGCAATGGGGGTGTTCAGGGGAGGGAAATACCCATATAATACCTTGAAAATTACCTATACCCAATCCAACCAATATCATAATTCCAATCAATCACCCATCCAATAGTCAATTCATCCTCAATATCACTACCCTTCCCATTATTCCTTGAAAAAAACTATAAATAAAAATAAAATTTTCAACAAAACTAAATTCCATAGAAACTAACCATATCAACCCACTAAAAATGGAAAACCACCTACACCACAACCCCAACCATCCCCAATACCTTCAAATGTACCATCCTTATATCCATTACCCTTTACCACCTTTGAGTGGGGATACATCTCACTAGAACCCATTAGTTCATATGGTTCACAAACTCTACGATAGAAGGAGTGGGTATGAAGACTTAAAATAAAGGTTATTCACACATTCATGACACTTAAAGTGTATAAAAAAAAAGAAAAAAAATCAAAGTGTTCAGTATACAATGCCAAAGAACGCACGGAACTCTGTTTTGGTCCAAATCAAAACAGAAAACAAAACAAAATTGATGCAGAACATTAAAACTAAGGTAGAACATACTAATTTCAAGCGTATAAATAAAAAATTACTTGATTGAAAATGTATCTATTGGGTGGGAGGATTTTTTCAACCGTAGGGTAAAGAGAGAGCTTCGAGGGAGGTTCGGATTAGGGCCTGCAATCAAGCTGATGGGGGAAATGGGCTGCTGTGTAATTTGGGAAAACATCCTCCCCCCAGACCCCCCCCCCCCCGTACACCCCCCACCCCACCCCCTAGATAACCCCCCCCCCCCCACCCCACCCCCTCAGACACCCCCCACCCCCCGGACACCCCTAACCCCTGGAAATCCCCCCACCCCCCCTAGACACCCCCCACCCACTGGACCATCCCACCCCCCCATGGACGCCCCCCTAGACACCACCCACCCCCGTGGACACCCCCCCCCCCCCCTCCACCCCCTAGACAACCACCCCACCCCGGGACACCCCCACCCCATGGAAACCCCCCCCCATGGACACCCCCCACCCTCTTAGGACACCCCCTACCCCCCGTGGACAGCCCCTCCAACCCACTGGACTGACCCCCCCCCCCCCCCCCCGGACACCCTCACCCCCTTGGACAGACCCCCAACCCCCATGGACTCCCCCCCCACCCTCTGGACACCCACACCCCCCTCGGACACCCCCACCCCCTCGGGACAACCCCCCACCCCCTTAGACAGTCCCCACACACCCCTAGACACCCCCCCTAGAAACCCCCCCCCCCCCCCCACCCCGTGGATAGCCCCCCATGGACACCCCCCACCCCCTGGACACCACCACCCCACCTAAACAACCCACCCACCCCCCACCCCACCTGGAAAACCCCACCCCCTACCACACCTAGATAGCCTACCCCCCCCCCCCCCACCCCCACCTGGACACACCCCCCCACCCCCCCACACCACACCCCCACCTGAACATCCCACCCACCTCCCTGGACAACCCACACCCCCTCCAAACCTACACAACTCATCCCCACCTACACATCCCTCCCCCCCCACCCCACCTAGATAGCCCACACTACCTCCCAACCTACAACCTACACCCCCCCCCCCCCACCTGCACAGCCCACCCCCTCCCCAACCTGCACAGCCCACCCCCTCCCAACCTGCAACCTTCACTCCCCCCCCTCCCACCTGCACAGCCAACCCCTCTCAACTCGAAACCTCCACACCCCCCCACCCCACCTGGACATCCCCCCACCCTCAATGAAAATCAATTTATAATGAAATAACAAACATTTAATTCAAAATGAAATAATTTCATTGAAAAACACACCTTAAAGAGGTATAAATTGACTTAAAACATCAAGGATGAGCACTCAAAGTAAAAAATGAATTTAGATTACACCGAAATAGAATGAAAAAAGCCAAAATAAATGGAGTAAAAATATATAACTTAGTTAACACTTATGAATTTGAAGTGGAATAGGTCTCTTGTTTAGGAGAAACAAATCTGCTTCTGGAAGAAGGAGGCTGGGGGCTAGAGAAAAATGCGGACAGAGGGCCACAACTAGGAAAAAATGTGAACATAATGTGGAAAGATCTTTGGGAAGCAGGAGGGTCATGGGTATTTATGGGTTTTTATATCCCAATGGTTTTTAAAAACAATTGGGATAGATAAGATATACCAATGGTTTTTTATAATTGTTGGTATACCCTTCACAACTCCACCCCTATACCAATGGTTGTATTGAACCATTGGTAAAACCATCTATTAACAGACCTATACCAATGGTTTCATTGAACCGTTGGTATATGGAATCTATCCCAACGGTTTTTTAAAACCGTTGGGATATTTGTGTTGGTATAGGTGTGGTTTCCACTAGTGAATAGTGATCACATGACTTGTAAAAATATACGGTTTTAAAAAATCCTTTTCATATAGACCAATCCCATTGGTATATAATGCCCATTTTTTATATATTCTAAGGGAGATAGCATTTATGACATTTTTAATAGACCAAACCCAATCCAAGATCTAATAACTTAAGCATGATCAAAACTATTTACAGGATAAGTTCAAGTTCATCAAGATCATGGCCCAGACCATGTTCCTTGAACGACCCCATGAAATCCCCACTATCACACACCTTACTCTTAGGGTGTATGATGTTTTATTTAGGGTATGTGTTTCAAGACCCTATAAATAGTAATATGTACATTATTTTTTATAAAATAATGAATAGATTTTCATCTTATTACTAGTACATTGTAAATGATTTTTAAATCACGGATTATATTTTTAGTTAATATTAAAATTAAATTAATGATTTTATGAATTAATACATTTATGAAATAAATAATATTTAAATGGAATATTATTATTAAATAATATTTATCAAATACAAAAGTTCATATAAATTTTATGCTGTAAAATATAATTTTTATTAGGGTTTGAAAACTGTTATTGTCAAATACCTGTCATTTTCAATAAATGTTAGTTTTTATTTTTAAACTAAAAATTAATATATTTAGAAAATTATATAGAAAAAATGAATATTATTTTTTTGAATTTTTACATTTAAATATTTCAACAGTTAATTTTTAATAATTTTCTAGAAAAGTCGAATTTTCATGTTGAAATTAAATACTGTATAAATATACTTTTTGTTTTATGACATTATAATGACCCAAAATTGATTTAATAACTAATATAAATGGGATATATGAAAAAAAATATTCTTTCCCATTAAAACGATGATATTTTAAGTTTATTTTATTTATATTTTAAATCCATTATGAATCCTCCAAGACTTATAATATGTTTCAATATTTTAAAATCATTTCTTTAAGAGTGTGACTCACCTACACATCACCAAGGTTAATATTTTAATAAGTTAGTCCCTTGTCCTTATAAAACAATTTAAACCACTCCTATTAGGTAGAAACATGGGAAAATCCCATTATATTGTTTGTGGTTTTGGAAATTTTCTTATATAGATTCCAAAACCGAAATAATAAAGAAACCCCCCTCCCAACATATATTAACCCACCCATGCTCCCATTTCTATTCAGTCAAAACACTTTTGAGCACATCTAAACTCTTCCCTACACTCCCTAAAGTCCTCACAAGGCACCCCTAAGCTCTCAAGAGTTTCTTACCAAGCCTTTGGAGTCACACATTCAAGTAAGATATCTTCCACTTTCCTCTTTTATCAAGCACTCATTTTTTTGTAATATATTTTAATTTCAATTTGATTATATTGGGAGATATTCTTACATATCACCCATACTATCCATTTTTTGTATAAATGATGAGGTTCCCTTTCACTCTCATTTATCAATCCTATGAAACTTTATGCCCACCCATTACTATGCCAAAATTCCTTAAGGGGTCATCATGTTTTCTTCTTTATTAAAGATTCTTTATGAACTTATGCGTTCTATTTCCATTTTACAATGTTTTTAAATGAACTTCAATGTCCCCATTACTATAAATTTTATTTTTTAATTATGAGAGACACCTTTTATCTCATCAAACATTTTTATGGATTTTTATGTAGTGTCGTTTTGCTGTCAAACTTTCGCCATGATTTTCAATGCCAAAACAATGGTGTAGTGAATACTACACATTTTTTTATCAAGGGTATTACACTTTATATGCATATAAATATTTATTAGGGACTTACATGTATTTAATCAATATTCCTTGGTCTTGGAATAAATTAAGGTGATTAATGAATCTATGTTCAATGATCAACATGACACACTTAAGCATGAGAATGAAATGATTATGATTGGTGCACCAAGATAGCGTTCTAATATATTGGGTAATTTTTAGTACCATGATACATCGTGTTGGGATAGGGGTGTACCTGATTAATTTATGGGACTTTTTCCACCACTATATCTTGGAGGATTTATCCTTGACATATGTTTATGGTGTAGTGTTTTATGTTCTTACCACATTTCCCATGTTATGATTATCATGTTATATCATGCATTATTATTCATAATCCTTTTATGATCCATTGATATACCTATTTTCTGAAATGTATTATATTATTCAAGTTATAACTTTTTTATTCCCTTACTAGGATTTATTTCTCAACCCTTACTTACATTTGTACGTAGGATATCCCATGCAGTTTTATTTTTGTTGGAATATTGTTATAATGTTAAAGAACTATTCAATAATATTTTGTATCCCGTGTTATAAGTTGTTATGTAATGTACCTAATTCACAAAGACACTAAACTTCTTGGTCTATTAGGTTGTATTAAGTTTACATTTTGGTAATAACACAAGTATTAATGTATAATAATGACCAGGGTTGTTGTACCCTTACTCACTATATTGGTTGATTCCATCCTTAGTTTATGTACATTAAAGACACATCCAAATAGGAATGAATACTAATTAATAATTTTATCATTAATATATTAGTTTTATGATATAATTATTTCCTAAATATTTACAAAGGTATGACCTATGTTGTAGGATTCTTCTAGGTACAGGTCTCTCCAGTTTCTAGATTTTCCCTATTATAGCTCACCTGAGTCCATTTCTTTTCCCAACTATAGATTTATTCTAGGTACACTACTTCACCCAGGTATGGATTCACCCAGGTTCACTGCATTTCTAAAGTTTACCTCACCTAGTTATGTTCACCTAGGAATGTTTTCCCAAGTTCCTTCATACAACTATGGTGTATTTATGTCAACATACTCAAGGGATATTTATGAAAATCCCATCAATTTGGAAAGTTCGAAAAATTAGGTTATCCATAAAGCCATCATTATTCCCAATTCATGAAAACCTATTCTATCATGTTCTTCAATATACATGTTTGTGATTTAAACATCACACTACACCTTCTCTAATATGATTCAGTTATATCCAATTCATGTAGGGGTTCCTTATGCGATGGGAAATAATCAAATCCTTATAATTTAAATTGACTCTAAATGAGGAGGTTAGTAAGGTATTTATAGTAAAAAGGCATATAATTTCACAAAATAGGCATTTTTCCCATCTTTAATTGTTCAAAAATCCTTGAAACAACACTCTACTCATATATCTCCACCCTTGTGTAATGCCCAAATAAATGTGTGTCCTAACTAGAACATAACATGTGAACGAAGCATTATTCCACTATCATGAAACCTACAAGTGGATAATAGACAAACTTTTTTTTAACATGTTGGGAATCCTTAATTCAAAATAACATTCTAAAAAACTGAACCCACTTTCCCTATAATGATTTGGTTGATAAAAAAAGAACATCATTCTTCGCATAGGATCACCTTTGTTCCAACAGGATTATAATTGAAGTCAATTTTATAGAATTTCATAATTAAATGAGAACTAAGAACTCTTTAAAAAATTATTTAACAGAGATAAGAATAGAGTTAATCAAATTTCAAAATTTTAGAAAATTAAATTAAAATTAAAAATAATTTATTCATCAACCATAAATGATTGATTCATGTGATTTAATCCTCATACCAATTCTAAATGGATTTTTCTCCTATTAATATGTCTAGGAGAGATGGATTACAAGATAAAATAATAATCATATCCATAATTATATAGTATCAAACCTTTATCCTTAATTCTCCTCCAACTATTTTGTGTTATTTATATATATGATTAGCATTGTCTCATTTTTTATTAGTTACCCAAATAAGTTGTGTTCATTTTATACTATAAAATTAAACAAATGATCCTTAATGGTTTTTGAAGGGTTGTGTTTAACTATGAAATTACCCTTTACCAAATTTTAAAAATTTGGTCAAAATATTTCTATTCATTCATCATTAATCATTTATAGGAAAAATTATTTTGAATTGTGGTATTTATAATGAAATGTTCACCATGAATTTCTTGGTAATTTTTTGGTGTACTCCACTTATAGTTATTTGTCATAAAATTATATCGTGACCATGTAACTTACTTAATTTGTTTTATATTTTTTTCTTTTTATTGATAACAGACTCCTATAGGTAAAATTTATCAGAATAAATTCTGAAAACAAAATTTGGTTATAAGATCGAAGTAAACTAATCTATTAGACTATGATAAAAATAATATAAAATTATTTACATCAAAATATAATTATAATAATTTTTATTTTATAATTATAAAAATAAACATTTATTACATAGAAAATTACACATAAATAACACTCTAAATCCTCAATATATTACTCCTTAATATGTATATATAGGACCTAAAATTGAGATAGTATACGATGGAATGTATAAATGATGATTTTGATATCATGAATATCATAGTGATCTCCCCTAGAAGAAAATTCTCATGTAAAATAATTCTTTAAGACCATAACTATAAGATTTTGACTTAAGCTTGATCCAATAAAAAATATACTGACTCTATAACCCTATAAATATCCTATAAATTCACATCATATTGTAAGGGTTTACTACTAGATTCTAAATCGACTATTATTATTGAAAAATATAAAATGGTGATTACTCTTATTTGTATTTTTTATATATACTATTTAAATTTATCATCCTTAGAAACTATATTATAGTGTAATTATTATATTAAAATGCTCTCCTCAAATAGAAACTTCTATAGAGTATCTAATTCCCACCTTTGATGACAAAATAAATATCAAATTGAATAATTTATATAGTACATAATAGGAAACATATCCCATTGATAACTTAACTCAATTGGTCAATTTAAACTTATTTACACATTACCCAAACAATTACCTAACCTAATACATAATTTCCCCAATTACTATCTCAGTTATTGGTTTACAAATATCTCAATAAATAGTCACCAAAATGTTTTCTCATTTTTTCCAATAGATTACCCTCAACTTCTCTTATTTTTATTCAATATATCTTTATTAGTTTTACATGACGATATAAAAATATTTATTTCTTTGGGATAGTGTCAAATTTTAGGTTATTTAGGATACTTAATTTATATGGGTAAATTTTTGTGTGGACTGGCCCTTTAGATTAGGTTGGTTCAACCCAACTCATCCCATGAGTGTGGGTGTCCTTTTTTTATTTACAAGGCCTCTTACCAAATAATGATATATTTCATTATATATGGTCTATATCATCCTATCTAAAGTCATGTTATCCCATATACACTTCTTATTGATTTCCCTAAAAGATATTATATACTATTTAATCTTTTTTTTAAATTTTACTTCTATTTTATCACTTCAATTTTATTAATATATTTTTATTACACATTTTTTATAATGAAATAATATCTAATATTTTAGTTTCTTATTTTAAATTTATATATTCAAATAAATGGTATTCCCTATTCTGAAATATAATATAAATAATTTTTTATTGATATAAATAAATTAAAAGATACTATATTAGTTATTTTCTTAAAAATAAAACTAAATAAAATTATCCAAGACCTATAAATAAGTAAAAATTATTATATAAAAATTATTGCTTCATATATTCCCCCATTAAAAAATCATATCATTCTGATTTTTAATCATTTATAAATTGGGTGGGACATTTTTCTTCAAAGAATAAAAATGAAAATCAAAAAGTGCCTCGATTTAATTACTAATATTTTTTATGATATATATAATTAGATTAGTTGCAGGAATTGGAATAAATTTTTAATGTGGTTCAAATTTTTTTATTTTTTTATCCAAACATTTAAAAAAAATCAAAATTCATGTCATAAAAAATATAGTTAAAAAATAATGTTTTGTATATTATTTTTTAATACATTTCCATAAATCATTAATTTTTTTTTGAAGTAATCGTATTTGAGTTCATGAAATATTTTTTATTCATAAAATGAATAATATTTTAAAAAATTAAAAATAAAAATCAATAAAAATATTTTCTATTAAAATATCCCCCTTCCCCAAAAAATACTCAATAATATCACTTTCATTATATAAATAGATAATGTAAAATATTTATAAATTCCTTCGGTATATTTTCAATATTGGTTTTATTTAGAACAAGAACTTTTGAGTTGTTGGGATTAGTTTTCTAAAGAAGAAAAATTATAATTATTTGGAATGTTTATAGTGGTTTTATTTGTGAATTGAATGGTTTAGAAACTAGGAGAACCCATTCTTAAATTTTTTTTATCAAAAATTATAGAAAGTGGAAACAAATGGGGGTTTAAAAAGATGAGTGTGCAAGTCACTATGTGCATCCGCCTAAATGAACGATGATAAAAAGTATCAAATCACAAAGTACCACCATGATATTGCTCCCTCAATGTCCAACTTTAGGAGAGCCTTAGTAAACTGATTAGATTCCATGTAAACATGTGTAACATTATAATGAACCATGATTAACATATATAGTCATTACAATATTTTCCAAAATATTTCAAACATAACACAAAAACATGCAAAATGACCTTATTAGTTTAGTGCCTTCGGAAACATGGAAATATAAACATATTTTTCATAATACATCTAAATATTCTCAAAAAAATTCTTCATAGGAATATCCCCTTTCTCATATATTACTTAATAACTATCTTTGTATCATGTGGAAGAGAAACATAAGAAAATGTGAGATTAGATGCTCACTAAGGGTTAATAGGGGAGATATATAATCATAACATGATTATAAGGGTATGAAAACATAATCATAACATTTTAATACCATACCCTATATATCAAAGATCATATTCATGATTCATGAAATAAGAATTGGAAGTTTATAATACTGGAATCATAAGGTAGGAATGATATTATCCATGAAAGGATAACATAGAAATAAGACATGAAGTTGTGGAAACACAAATATATATAAAATAAATTCAATATAATTCATGGATCATGGAAAAGGCTATATTAGTGGAATAATTTCACTCCCAAAACCATCTTATTAGTCAATTTTCACTCCCAATACCATCTTATAAGTCAAGGTTCACTCCCAATACAATCTTAGTAGTCAAGGTTCAGTCCCATGACCATCATAGTAGTCAAGGTTCAATCCCAAGACCATCTTAGTAGAAAATTTACTTTACTGAACCAAGTTTACTCTCCATTTCATCCATGTATGTCATAGGATATATAAATAATTATCCAATTCATTGCACAAATATATTTGTTTCACCCATAAAATAATGAAAAAAATACATGTGTTCCACAAAAACATAAATATTTCATCAAAAGAATAAACTAACCCTAGATATAATAAGAATAGTATCATTGAATAGTGAACCTATTAAAGTATAAATAACATCAAATAATGGTATCTTAATTAGAAAATTGTTCTGAAATATAATTTGATATAATTCCTGAGGAAAATTCCTTTTTACATTAAAAAATCTCTTCTTCGGGGGCTTCCGTTTTATTTGAATAATAGGTCTCCTTAGGTTGGCTTTATGATCAAAGTAAGGCCTCTAGGTTGAATTTTGGGTATTTGGGAGGTATTTGAGTGGATTTTGGATGATTAAAATTGCTTTGTAGGTGTGAATCTAAGAGAAGGGGAAGTACCCTTTTATAAGAGAGGTGAGGGGCACTTAAAGAAAATCATGAAATATTAATTTATTATAAAATTATTTTCAGTTTCTAATTATTCAAAATGGATTTATTTTAAGGATAAGATATGGATGGGTCTATATCCTATCAAAAAATAGGTTTTATACATTTTTATGTCATAAAAGTAACCTTATCTTTTAGATTTAACCCTTTGTAAAATAAGTTAACTCTTACCATGTCCTCTTGTATGTTTATACTACATGGTTAATATATTTTCTATAAAATTCGAAGAGAACATAAAGTGTATAATTCATTACATTTTTATCACTATCCAAGTAATTTGGAAAAACTATAGATTTTCTAGGATTTTTATATCATTTAATAAAATAGTATTTGTTTTAAAAACTCATTTATGCCAATTTTGACACTATTTAGTAATTGATTTTTGTTAAATACATAAAACTTGATTCCTTCGATCAAAAGGATTTAAATCATACCTCATATATCAATTTCACTAATAAAATTTGTGGATGGAATAAAAACTTTTAAATTATATTTATTTTAATATTTATAATATCAATTGTTTTAATCTTTCATCAATAAGGTAATTACTGCATCATCATTGTGTCATAAATGAATTTAATTATTTAATTTCTCAAAATTATAAATAAAATATCATGATGTAGAAAATATTTTTATATTTATAATTAATATTTATAGTTCAATTTATCTTATGTATAACATTATATTAAAATGGTTTAGTTATTAAAATTTGAATTTAACACTTTTAACTCTTCTTTAAATAAAATATAATAAATGTTCTAATCTAATCCAAGTGAATAAAAAAGGATCACATTTTTTTCCTAATGTTTATTTTGGTCTAAACACTTATAAAATATAATTAGTACTTGTTTTGGGGTAATTTTATATTATTATAATATTATTTTTACCTTTAATTACCCTATTTACTTTTAACAATGATAAAAAATTCAAAAGTAACTATTCACCAAAAATTATTTTCATCCTATTGAACCACGTTTTACTTACTAATTATAATTTTTTCTTTCAAATTTTTGAAATTCAAATCAAAGAAGTGGTAAAATTACGTTTTATGCAAATTTGCAAATGGGCCTAGAATATGGATAAAAGACATTAAAAAGTTCAATAAAATTCTATATATATAATCTTATTATAAAATGACTCCAATGAATTAAATTGGAATAATATATGTATTATGTATATATTTTTACATTAAGATAAGTTTTAATTAAAAATGATTATTTAAATGAAAATGTCGGTTTTTATGTACTATGCAGTATTTTTCACTTTTCATCAAAAACTGAATATTTTTAGAAAAATACCAAAATTTCACCCTAAACTAATTTTGATATTCCGAATTAAAAAATGATTTATATTTTACCAAATTAAATTTTAGGATTTTCTAAATTTAATTTTATTATTGTTCACAAAAGAATATAAAAAATATTTCTTTTAAGAAACTAATTTTTTAAAATATATAACTATTTTAACAAAACTTATATATTTCATTTTAAATATTTTTTATTTATGTTAAAACATTATAAATAACATGTAAATTTTATTTTTTACTATTCATATTATAATATTTAATTGATAAATAAATATATCATTTAAATAATTATAAAACTAATGTGTTGTTTCGTAGAAACTCAATCTTGCATATAACGCAAGCTAAGTCGGTGTTGGTTGAAATATAAGCTATTAAATTAATTTAAAGAGAAAATGTACTATGAAAACATGGGGTCTTACAAAAGGGAAAAATCAAGTTCCCCAAGGAGTTTCTCATAGATTATAATTCAAGAGGTAAAACCCACTTTATTTTTCTTTTAATTTTTTTTCATTTTCTTTTATTTTGTTTTAATCCCCTCAACTTACCTTATCCAAGTGACTTGATAACTCCAATATATTTTATATAATATAATTTTATTGTTTTAATGGAAAAACCCATCATCTTTTCTCTTCCCCTCACCTTTTTTACCAAAAATGAAAACATCACCCGTGATGTGTTGATTTATCGCATTCAAGGATGACGAGTTTTCAATTATCATTACCACCTTCAAAGATTTTCATAAAACAATTTTTATGGTTAAAAAAGATTATAATATATATATATTTCATTCTATTTTATGTTTTATAATCATTATATATACATGATATTAATTAATAAAAAAACTAGTCTATAGTGATCAAAATACGCCAAAATAATATAAACTGTTTTCATAAATGGTTTATATAATATAAAATCTAGAAAAAATGATATATATATATATATATAAGACCATTTAATATTATATAATTTAATTATTAAAATAAAATTTCAATTTAGGACAAATTTTCTCATTTCACATGATTTTTCATACTCGTATACAAGTGAACCAGATCATGAAATCCAAGGAAATGAACACTCATGAATGATGAAATTATATCTTATAACTCATCAAAAATTATATAAATGAACTTAATAAAATTATAATAAATAAAATACGTGTATAAAAGGTTCATAATTAATTAATTTTATTATCCCAGACATTGAGATCAAGTGCAGAACACTTACAGACATAAGGTAAGGGATTCTCCCCAAACCTCCATTTTTCATTCGGGTTACACTTTATCTCTCTTTACCCCAATTTAATTCTCAATTATTATTATATACTCCTCAAATATTTTGTATATATGTTTAAAAAATATTTTCCTAGCTCAAATATTCTTCCTTTTATGGGTAAATTCATATTTTATAAGGTTTCTTTTTCAATTCCTCCTATTAGCAAGCCCAGTTTAAGGAAACTTTCCAATTACTTACCCATTTTCAAGTAAACTCTATAATATGTTTAAAGACACCAATATTTTTCTAAAATAACTCTTCTTCACATGAAAAAATATCTTTTTTAATTTCTAGTCGTATGCTAACAATTATTTCTTTTCCATCTTTAGAGAATATTTTATATTTTTCCTTTAATCACACTAAAGAGACTCTTTTATAAAGTTTCTTAAAAAATATTTTTATATGATTTCACTTTTATTGGACATAATTTATCATTATTTTTTCCTATTTTCCCTTATAAATTTTTAAATATTATTTAAATCCATTTTTTCTTAAAACCATTTTGATATTCACTTTGACCACCAACTCCTTGTGTGTGGTGTATGTATATTTATCTTTTATTTATGATCACCATTAACTAAATATACATATTTATTATATCATGGAAATTATTATTTTCTTAGTATTATACCATTTTTACATATGGTTTTGTTTTTAAATTGGATCTATATATGAATAATTCTTTGGATTTTTAGTGATGTGTGGGGCCAAGTTATAAATAGACCCTCGATGCATCATTAGGTCTCATGAGACAAAACGGTTGGTGAAAACCCCTTTGTGTTTGCTTCCAAATACAATTAGATGGATTTTTATCCATAGACATAAACCGTATTAATGGAATAATGGTTCATGTTCCAGATTCATGACTTCAAATAAATAACAATTTCCATCACTTGTTATTCAGTTATTACTTTCTATGATGTTTTCATTATAAGAAAATCTATGGTTTCATTTTCATTATCAGTATACTGAGGGCATGTGTTTTTCATATTATTTACCTTGCCATAATTTCTATTCCTTGCAGACTTTACTTCATTTATTATTGTCTAATATAACCCTTACTGATAATTTGATCTCAATCTTTCATTTTTTCCCTTCCCCAGGTTGTGAAGATGATATCTTTGAATAAGTGATAAGAAGTAGTTTATTTTTTTTTTATGTTCAATTTTTAATATCCAATATAATAATGAAACCATGTAATTATCTAGTTATTCAATACAACTAAACTAATAAATCCTTGATGATTTTATCTCTTATATCTATGCTATTTTAATAAAATGACCTCTGAATCTAGGCTATCGGGGTCAAGGTTGTTACATTAGGAGATTCGTAACAAAAAAAGTATTTACCCTGTTGAGACACTTTTTAGTGTTACTTGTTCTAGAAGATTTATGTGTTTTGGAATATATATAATAATATGGATGATTTCAATTGATGGTGGTCTCAAAGGAAGGAATAATGATCGACTAAATTTGGGTTCCACTATTAAGTGTAATAAAACTTGTATTTCCTTTTTATTTTAGCTTTAGAATAGGTTATGAAGGTAACAAACCTGATCCTTACAACTTAACTTATTTTATACCACTTACTCATTGTCCCACTTGAATCCTGGTATCATTTATATTCACTGAGGTATTTTTTTTAATTTAATATTATTTTCAACCAATTACTTTATCATATCCTTGAGACTATTATTAGATTTTGGAGGAATGGGAGGGTTATTTTTTCATAGTGTATGAGGAGTATGGGTACCTTATACATGGTGATACTAGTTCCAATTAGATGTATTATGGTTTTTCTTTCCACCTAGAGTTTTAATTTATCATAGAATTTTATTTCATGAAAGGGTATCTGTTTTAAAATGCATACCCAATAAATATACCTATAGAAAACTCAGAGGAATCCTAATATTTAGAAGACTTTTAAAATATTTTTGTTTTAGTAAAAAAAATACTATAATGTTTTAAAGTATGTTTTCATTTTTAAATACCTTGACATTTATTTATTTTTCTTTAAATTTTATTCATTTTAAAAAATTTATTGTCCACCTTTTTCATGTGAGAAAGGATTAGTTCATGCACTCCTCAAGTGGGTGTTATTTATCAGGTCGTAAATTTTTGTGAATTTTTATCAATGTTTTCTATCAATTTATGGGTAAAAATATGAGTTTCATTAACTAGAGTACCACAAAATGAGACATTGTTCATTCCAGGATCAACTAGGATAATTATATTATAAAATTATTGAATTAGAAGTTAGTTTCTTATATGTTGGTTAGGGAAACTAGATAAAAGTATCATGGTTTTGGAAAAATAAATTTAAGTGTTTTTTGGGATTTGTTTGTTGATAATTTTGAAGAAGGTAATTCTAAATGAGCTTGCTAATCCATTAAAAATTCTATATGGGTTTTAGAATAAGCATTAGTAAGTTCTTTCTATAGTAAAGAAACCAATCCATAACCCTCTAGTATGCACCATGCTTGATGTTCCCTTTAATGTTTTGAGGAAAAGTGGTGGTTTAATAGTAAAGTCTTTAGACACACCAAAAATGGGTTAAGGGAAATTTTGGTTTCATTTTCAATTTAAAGGTTTCCAAACCATAGTAAAATGATTGTGATGTGATGGTAGTTTGGGATGATTTCATTGAAACTATGAAATGGGAGTGGTCAGTTCCATGGGATAAATCCACACTACAGTGGTATCAATCTACAGACTTATCGTACTAAAAAACTATCTCCATGATATATAGTGGGATCTAAAAACTTATAATGGTTTTTTGATTGGAATATCATCACTATTTATAAGAGTGGTAACATCACAACAAAATTAGAGATTGAGGTTTATTGAGAAAATAACATTGAGATAATGGGATAATTAGATAGGATATATTCAGTGGATTTCATGGATCTGGTTTTTGATTGATCATTGTGTCATTGGATAGGAGGTAACACTATATAAATAAAAAATTTGAGATATTTAGCGCCATGATGAATGGAATCATGTTATGATAAATATATTTTCTAGTTATAATAAGAATTCATAATTAATGTTATGAAATGAAATTATAGGGGGTTGGATCAGATTTATTTTAATATAATGACCACAAAAAAATATGGAGGAAAATTCGCATTATCTCAATTGATTTTTGAATTAGGGATTAATCATAACCATTGGATTAAGGATTTAACTCTTGTAATATTATAAAAAATGAATATAGAAATTATGAATATTGTAGATAAAAATATATTGTCATGGAAAAATTGATCATGACAAGGGAGTTATAGGAGAATCATTGGAAATAAAAGAGAATAATAATTAGTTATATGATATCAATTCATTGGAAGGTTTGAGAATTTTACCAAGTTTATAAAGGTTAATTTAATCAATACACCATCCCAAATATAAATTATTATTTTTTGTGGAAGGAAATATAGAGAACTCATAGGAGAAGTGAGTTTACTAAGTGTATGTGGGTAGTGAGATATTTAACTTGTGGGGGTTGTAAACCTTGAGGTTCAATGTGAATGTTCCAAATTGTAAAAATTAGTTCACATTAATTTTTGATATATAGGAACATTTTTAGTGTATGGTCCTTCGTTGAACCAAATAAATTATTGAGACCCTATTTTTATTGATTCATCACTTCATATATCATATGATGGGATGATTTTTACTAATAATCATGGTACAAGGTTATTGGTGAAAATCAAAAGAAAAGATTAAAATAACTCAATTCACCCTCACCCCCTAGTTATTTACCTTGCCTGATACCAATAAGTTCTATCAAAGAAAAAGGTTTATTATGTAATTTAAAATATCTAAAGTGATGGAAGTAGTCATTAATCATATGGGTATTATGATTTTAGATGAAAACAACCTCTAAATATGGAATAATCTGTTTCAGCACTACTTCCAAACACTAGGAATGGACATGTATAAGGAATAAACTCATATAATTTCAATCAGTATGGAAAATGGATCTTTATCATAGAAATACCAAATAGAAACGTATTCCAATAGTAAAGTATTCAATGTGTTTAGAGGATATTTATTCAATGTTATATACATATGGGTGATATCAAGTAAATTCTCACATTCTATGTGGGAAAAACTCCTCAACATATATAAAGTAAATTCCAGGTTATGTGAAGTTCAATTTCAGGTACCATATAATAAGTTTGAGGATATAAGTATGCACTAAAATGAGTTTATCTATATGTTCTTTAATTGGTTGAACATCATTATAGAGAATATAAATGGAATCAACGAAAACCTTGATTCTATCAAAATCATGAATAAGGTCCTGAGAATATTTCCCTCTTGTTTTAATGCGAATGTCTTAGTACTTAAAGGAAAGGACATAAATTAAGTGATTTTAGATAGTCTTTATATCACTCGCATTTTATAAGAGCTGAGTAATAGTGACAATGAGTCCTTAAAAAGGAAATTTATCAAGATATGGATTTCAAATATATGAAGAAACTTTCATTAGAATATGATATCAAATATGAAAAAATCGATAAGGTGACGTTTTTTCTTTCCTCTAACCACAAATGAGGAAATGGTATATTTAATAGTAAGCTTCCACTTTCTTGGTTTTTATGTGGAACGGATGGGAATCTCACAGAAAATTTTCCAAAGAGATTCCAAGATAATGATAAAGATGAATAACCCATGAATAATTAATTCAAGGTTGTAAATGGAAAGATTCCTTCATAAAATAAATTCTTAAAAAATAATAATTTGATTTCTAAATAATATTTCAGCTCAGAATAAACTTAAGTGAAGTAATTTTACAATTTTAAAGACCTGAGTGGGGGATTTCTTGTGGCTATCACTGAAAAACTACAATTTTTGAATATCCAAGACAAAGATTATAGATTTTATGTAAGATTTGACCTCAAGGATGAGTTAGAAGATACTACTGAAAAAAATTTATTTTTGGAGGGATAAAACAAATAAATATAATGGAGTTATATGTGAATCCAAGTTATAAATATAGTAGAAAAAAGAATAAAAATAGGAGTTTAATTCTGAGATCAAATGACTCAAATCTAAAAATTCTGGAAACTCAGATAAGTAAGTATAGATTAAGATCAAAATTAAAGATAATCACTACCACAAAACTAGGCAAGGCCAGTGCCATCCTTTATCAGTGCTAATGAAAAAGCGCTATTAAAGGGTACCCTTTTATCAGTGCTGATAAAGGGGGATCTTTATCAGCACTTTTTCTAAAAGCGCTGATAAAGTGTCTACTTCCAAAAAAATCATTAAAAAAATATATTAATATTTAAATATATAGATATAGTTATATTGATATAAATATAATATATAATTTTTAAATATATTTTAGATAAGTATAAATATATATTTACACTTAATATACTTAATATATAAGATATTTACTAAAAATGGCTTATAAAAAATTTAAAAAAAAATATTTTTAACTAATAATTTGATATTTATTATGGATGAATAGTCATTTCATAACAATTTAAAGACCCAAAAAATCAAAAAATTAAAAAAATACCCAAAATATGTTGAAAACGCAACTCGAAATTCAAACGGCCATAGCTTTTGATCCGGGTGTCCGTTTGAGCTCTACAGTATATCAAATCAAAGCCTACGACGATTTCTACATGCTATTGACCTATGAAAATCCTAAGTCACATTTTTCAAGGCCAAAAAAGTCCTAGAAGGCTTCCAAAACTGAGTTTTTAGTCAGGATACGCCGATTTTTTAACATTTTGTGGATTTTCAGCCTCGTTTAAGGGGGTATTATTGGATTTTTTGGTGGATACTGAATTTATTCCAAGGTATTACATTCATATTGATGTTATGTATTTGAAATTTTATCATCTTTTATAATGAACTACTATTTATAATCAAATATATAACAATATATACATATTTTTGTATATTCATACATAAAAATTTAATTATAAATATAAATAATAAAATATATTTACATATAAAATATATTAGCTTTATCTAAATAATAACTAATATCCATTTTATTTAAAATACAAATATAGGAATATTTATATACCTATATATTAATCTAACTATATATATATTAATATAACTACATATATATATTCATATAACTATAAATATATATATTAATATCACTATAAATATATATATTAATATAACTATATATATATTAATATAAATATATATTACTATACGTATAAATATAACTAAATATGTATATATAGATAGATATCATGAAATTGAAAACAAATCAAAATAGAGGAGTGGTAAGGGCTTAGGCGCGTAAGGGGGACGTCTCGAGTTCAAAACCTGGTGTAGTTAGGGGGCATGCATGGGGCTAGATTTGGGGGTGGGTAGCGTGAATAAATGGTGGAGGGGGTGTGTGAAGGTGTTATAGGGGCTGGAAAGCAATGTAAAAAGGGGGGTTCAAGCGCTATAAAAGCCCCCCATATTGGTAGGATTTTTTAAAAAAAATTAATTTTTGTTAATTTTTTTTTACTTTTATCAGTGCTAAAAAAAGCAATGATAAAAGGGGTCATTTATCAGCCCTAAAAAGAAATCCCTGATAAAGGACCCTTTTATCAGCGCTTCTTTTTAGCGCTGATAAAAGACCCCTTTTATCAGCGCTTTTTGTTAGCGCTGATAAAAGGGGTCTTTATCAGTGCTTTTTGGAGCACTCATAAAGGGGACCCCCCCCCCCCCCCCCCCGTTATCTTTGCTGGCTTTAATAGCACTTTTCTAGCACTGTTAAATTTTATTTTTAGCACTGATAAAATTGGTATTTGTAATAGTGAATACTTGGATCATTAATTCCTTGAACTATTGTTTTAAATATACTTTTGAAAAGATCAAAGGTCTATAAAGTGAATTTATTTCCATGTGATCAAATCTTAATTATCAATAAATACTTATAAAACCCTCCAAGTTCTTAAGGAGGTTTATGAGGGGAAAATTGATATAGTTTACACATATCTACAACTGTATTTATTCAAAGAAAAAGGAAAATATATTAAGGGTCTTCATCGCATAAAAAACACATTTTGTTGATGTGAATCCATGAGCACCCACACCCCGAAGGAGGATTGATTTTGGGTAACTCATGAGAGACCCAGAATACCTTAAGAAAAGTAGTGAAGGCAATCCATCATACACAATAAATCTAGTTTTATTATTTTATAAATATGGGGCATACTCAATATGTTTGTTCCATAACAAAAGGCAGTTCAGGTATCATGATAAATAAATATAGGTGAGTTCAAATTCCCATGTGTGATATGTTTTTAATGGACATTATTTTGTGTGTGAAGGTTATCAACATAAATCCATGAATTTATCATTAAGGGCATAAAGAAGTATTCTTGTGGGGACCCAAAAACAAGAACCTCAATATATAGAATCTTTAAAAATTGGGACGAAAAATCATAATTTATTTTTAGATTTACATGATGAGGGAAATCCAATAGAGTCAGAGGTGGAACAATATAATCTACCAACAAAGTAAGGGAATCAATGAACATGGATCAAGAAGGGAACAGATGAGAAGTAAAACATCAATAAACTTTCTTTGAAGGTGATGGATTGGTTTATATTATAGATTATAGATAGCAGTTGTACTTCCCATGTAATAAGAAACAATAATATTATCATCGAAATGATTTAATATAAGGATTATGTCATATTTTTTGGTAATTATGAGTTATTTAAGATCATTAATTTCAATAAGTACAAGATAGGAGTAAAATATTTGATATATAGGAATTTTTTTTTGATGAAGACCTTTATCACAATATTTTTAGTGTAAGACAATTTTGTGACTCAGGACATGTGGTGAACTTTAATAAAAATTATTACGTAATCAAAGGAAAAGATGGACCCATCATGATGCAAGGAAACAATGTTAAGGCAAATATATACCTCATTAGTAGAGAATAGGATAGGTTCTTTATATCCAAGGAATAAGAAAACAAGATATGTCACAATATTCTTGGATACATGATCCAAAAGTCCTTATAATACTTTATGAATAACAAAGTTGCTTAGTAAATCACAAATATTTCATTTTATTGCCCCCATATATGTGATACATGTTAAAAATGGAAGATCATTTAAAAGGCCTATGGTATGTAGGATAGGAATTTGACGAGATTTATTGAGTTGTTACGCATGGATGTTCATGGACCCATATCACCCAAAACTATGGACTGTAAAAGGAATTATATTATTTTCATAATTTATTATATAAATATTTAATGGATGAGTGTTATCTCCCAAAACTTTTAAGTATTAAAATACATTACATGATACAAGAGATTGATAAAGAAGATTATTGGTTTGAAGATTTAGAGATTCTAGAATAATAATGGTATGGAATTAACTAATAGTGAAGTTTAATAATATATTGAGAAGAATGGGATAATACATCAAGTGTAGATGGTGAGGACTCCAAAAAATATGGGTCATTGAGAGGATAAATCACATTTTGAACAAAACAGCTTCAATAATTATCATAGAAAAGCATGTAACAAGGATATATTAGAATAAATAATTACCTACATCGAAATATATCTCTAACAAGGAATTTTTATAAACTAATGAAGAGAGGACCACCTATGAGATGTGGTATATAAAGATGCCAGAAATGAAATACCTTCAACATTTTATAAGTAAATGTTATATTATCAATATGGAGAAGAACTAGAAGTTTTAATCTCATGGGGATGAAGATAATTTCCTTGTATATTAATATAAATGAAATTCATACATATTTTATAACAAAATGATTGAGAAAATCATTAAAATCCAAGATGTAATGGTTATGGAGCATGATCATATTTCAAAATATGGTAAGTACTTTTCATAATATATTAATAAATAACCCTCAAAAGAGAGTAGTTCTAAAGTGAGTGGACTAGGTGGAGCATATTTTGTTGTTGTAGTCTCAGAATAAGATGATTATTAATAAGAAAACACCATAAAATCACTATCTTTATAGAAAATAAATAAAAAGGAAGAAATAACAAAAAAAAATATTATTAGTGATTGCATATCTCTGGTGAAAACAAAAATAATGAAGACTCTCTAATAAACCTATTTTTTATCTCAAGTATAGCCTAATTTCTTTGAATATGTTGTTAAAGAAAAATTTTGGGTCAAGAAAAGGAATGAGGAGCTTGAAGACATTTATAATAATGAAAATTTTAAAATTATTCAAGGCTATAATATAAAAATTCCATCAAAACCAAGTGGGTATTCTAGAAGAAACTCAATAAAAATGGAAATTTCACTCAAAAAAGTATAATTTTTTTGCAATAGATATTCCCAAATTAAAGGCATTTATGTTGATGTAACATTTTCCCTCATTTCCCAATTATAAACTATGATAATTTTCTAAGAAATGTTAGTGATATGGGGATTCAAGCTGTACTAAATGGGTTTCAAAACATAATTACTCATTGGTTTTCTTTGGGATGAAGTATAAATTGAGAGAGTGGATTCATTCCTTATAAATGAAGATGAGAAAAAGGTTTTTCAAATGAATAAATATTTTTACAAGTTAAAGAAAGCACCAAGATATTTGTTTTAAATGATAGATAAATACTTCAAAAATACTAGATTCTAATGAGTATAAGTTTATCATAACCTATAAATCATGAAACAAACGTATAAATGGATGTTGGTGATCATTTATGTGAATGAAATAAATATTATAGGATTGGATTGTAAAGACCTAGATTTTTTTCCATGTAATTTTTTTTAATTATATGGAATATTACGAGTCCGCAAAAATTAACGGCGCGTAATTCTAAGGCCCGGTGTGCCCGGAATTAATTTCGGAATTTTTTTAAGTGCATTCTGTAAACGTGGTAGCGGATTTTTATAACATTTGAATCGGTTCTCGGAATTAAAATCTGAGGGCACTGTTGAACTCGCAGTGCCGATATTCGCTTAATGACACCTTCACCTTGACCGTAGTTGGTCGAGGGTCAAAGTTAATTTTTTTTATTTTTAGTAGAAATAAAAATAAAATATAGAACAACTTTTATTTTATTTTTAAAACTCCCCATTTGAATATTCAGTAGTGGGGACCACCCGAGCTAGAAAACCTCCCTTTTATTTTGAATTCATGGTGGTGGGGACCACCCAAACCCCTCTTAATGTAGGAAAACCCTCAACTCTTCAATTAATTAATTATCCCAACATCAATTAATTAATTGTGTCATTTAATTCTATCAACTTTAACTGTGCCAACATGAATAAATTTGATAAACCTATTTTAATATGTTGGATCCTAATTTCCTTGGTGGAAATCGTTGGAAAAGGGAGTCCTGGGGAGAACTTTGTAGAAACACTTCCTCCAATGAAGAACACCCTCTCCATTGAAGAACATACTTTGGAATCAAGAACAAGGACGACGCACGAGCCCGACTTCAGAAGCGTGTTGCGGAATCAACAATCTTTGGCACCCTCATTGCCTTCACCGACTTCATCTCATGACACTTCCAATGATAAATCGAGGCATGAATTGTTTTTTGTATACCCCTTACCCCATTCTTGACGTTCATCTTGATTTAAGATCAATTATATTTCTTCTTACCATTCTAACGTGAAGGGTGTCGGCCAAACGAACAAAATCCAACCCCTCCACAACATTTTTGGAATTTTTGATGGACTTGAATCGATGGCGACATTTCGAGGTGAGTACGGAAGTCTACAGAATGAATAACAGGTCCCCAAGGCGCTCCCGGTGACCCGAGGAACATTTCCTAAAGGTTTTGAGAGCGGTGATCGGCACTCCGGCCAGCAACGATGATGGCGGAAGTGCAACCACACTGTCAGAGAAGGGTCGCGGCTCGTCGGCCACAGTGGAGCAAGAGTGGCAGTAGGCGCATGGCCAGCCATGTAAAGGAAGTGGTAGTGCGCGTCTGTGTCATCGGCATACAGGGGTCACAGTACGAGGTCGTGGTGGCGAAGAAGGGTGGTCGGCTCGCTATTGGTCACCAGTGGTGTCGCGGCGTGTGACCGCGCCACACGGGTGGGCTGGCCGTCCGGCCAGCCGGGGAGCCGAGTGGGACCTGGGGTCCCGCGGGCCATCTGTTGGCGCCACATGTCATCGGCCGATCGTCCACCCAACTAAAATGGTTAGGCCATTCGGGGTACCCATGGGGTGCCTCCTCCTTGGGTGGCGGCTAGGGCGGACCCAACCACAGGGCCACCCAGCCGTAGGCCAGCACAGGCCACACCACGGGCAGCCTAGTGGGCCGGGTCGCATCGGCAGGTCGGGCCGGACCCAGTGGTCCGGGTTGGATCCCGCAGGCCGAGTCGGACCCAAGTCTGGACTCGAGTTGGTCTGGGTCTACTTGAACCGGGTTGGGTTGACCCAGTTTGGGTCCAGCCGGGTCGGACCAGACCCAGACCAACTTCGACCCATTTTCGGTCTCTTGGACATAACTTGAGCTATGTGAGTCTGTTTGACAAACTGTCTATGGAACCGGAAACCTTGGATCGAGGCGGTCCATTTGGTATACCCCACTTGATTTTTGGAAAAAGTTGGGGTATAGCTAGGTTGGATTGAACATGAATCCAACCAGGCCCTCGGGACTAAAAGGCCAATAACTTATAGACCGGGCGTCCGATTGATGCACCTTCTATTGTGTTGAGACCCATTTTATGTGGAGGTCCATTGGGATACTTCTTTGTAGGACTTCATGGAAGTTGGAGTATCTACCTATGGCTTGAGGAGAGTACCCTCTCAGAATCAAGTGATCTTAGTGCAGAAACCATGTGTCTGGCTATAACATAATAAAGGGATCCTCTATGGGTATGTGCTTTGGGATCCTACGTGGGTCTATGTTCGAGAGTCCTTCTTGGATCCGCTCTAGGAATCCACGTCGGACTACTCTAGGATCCTACGTGGGTTTGTTGTACTAGGATCCTATATGGGTCTGATGATTTAGGATCCTACGTGGGTCTATCTCTTAATAGAGTAATATGATTCCGTAGTTACATCTAGTCATATTTACTACCGTACCTATGTTATACCTGGTGTGAGCTGATTCATTACCTTTGTGGTGACACCTTTGTGGTATTCTTCTGTTAAGCATACCATTGTTGTGCTTACCTTCATGGTGATACCTTTGTGGTATTCTTCTATGTGGTCTTACCTTTGTGGCACTTACCTTTGTGGTGTTACCTTCATGGTGTTCTTTCCTTCGTGGAATAGTTGAGATTTGGGATAATGATTTAGGTCTCATGTTTCCTCATGAATGAGATGAGTATACTTGATAACTTAGGTATATGTATGGCCATATACCTAAGGTTGTCAGTTGTTTTTATGCCCTGTGGTTTATCCTTTGTGTATTTTGAGAGACCTTTGGGCGTCTCGGGGTCCCTACTAAGTATCGCTATACTCACCCCTGCACAGGATATGCCTGCACCTGATTGTGTTTGGTGCAGACGATGGACAATGCTGACTGAGGACGAGAGTACCAGGACTGGAGGTAGCTCGGAGGTGGACATTAGATGAGATGCACCATAGAGTCAACCGTTCGGGAGTTGTACCTACCCTTCAGGTAGGATCCTTAGTAGGTGTTCACAGGAGATGTTTCAGTTTACTTGTACTTTTTAGTTTTCTTTTACTTTCTAGTTGGGCTTGTATTCTGGCCCCCTTTTCTTACTGTATTCACTCTTTTTACTATATAGTTTACTTGTGTTCATATCTTGTTGTGTGCTTGGTTGTGTGTGTGTACATATTATAAAGAAAATTCCTTCCTAGTTTTAGGGAATACGCCTTTCGGTGTTAGTCGCAAGCCCTTGGCCTATGGAAGGTGGGCTTGGGGCAGTCACACCCCGGGAGATGAGTCGTGAAAAATTGGTATGAGAGGAGTATTTTTTACCATAGAACATTGGACTCTGATCTTTTTAATGGTAATTTTGTTAAGTTTAGTGAGCGTGGTTATCACTTTAGGGAATCTGGTATTGCTGTGGTGGCTGAAGTATCCATACACCAGGACCTTGACTTCTGATTTCTGACTTAGTGCATGAAAACACTGATTGTGTGTGTGTTTCGAAAAGTTTTCTTTCTGATATTTTTGAGTCAGCTCACGAGGTATAAATTATTAACGGTGGCACATCTATTTCTTTTTAGGATTCCTCCACGCATACATCCAGCTAGGGTTCCTGGTATAGTATGTGATGATAGGCCACCGAGTGACGAGGCCTCGTTGTAGGGCCCTTTTTAAGTATAGGCACTAGCGAAGGCACTAACGGTGCTATTACCCGTTGGGCCACTGATGCCACCAGCCCCAAAAAATGAGGGTGCATTCCACTTGATCATGTTTCACGAGTTCCAGTTCCATAGGCCACCCAGGTTTAGGGGTGAGAGAGACCCACAGGTGGATGAGGATTGGTTGGAGGTCGTGGTGAGAGTCTTCCAACTAGTAGGGACACCAGCTGATCTCATGGTGATCCTTATTTCCATTCTTCTATAGGAAGTAGCAGGAAAATGGTGGAGCATGATGCACCAGGTTCACAACGAGGTGACACTTCTCTAGGCAGACTTTGAGAGCCTGTTTTGGGTAGAGTATGTCCCAGCGACCCTTCACGCAGTGTTCATACAAGAGCTTCTTCATCTGCAGTAGGGCAGTATGACTATGGATCAGTACTCAATGAGGTTCACCGACCTCTCATGATACTCCACTAATATATTGCAGGACCCATTCTTCAGGGCTCGGACCATCGAGCAAGGAATTAGGTGGGAGATCAGGGCTTCGATGATTTCTCTCAGCATCCCGATGCAGGCGAGGGTGTTAGAGAGAGCCCTCTTAGTGGAGAGTTTTCATGCTGAGAAGTCACCAGCAGTGAGACCCACCTCTGGGTGTCACATAGCGGAGTCTTCTGCAGCTGGTAGCAGACAGATGTCACAGAGGTCCAAGAGGAACAGAACTACAACTGCCTCTTGAGCTCCTGCAACTCCTCCAACTACCTCTTGAGCTCCTGTAACTCTGGTGTGTCCATCCTATAAGGAGGATTGGATATCGGTGCCACTCCTAGTACAAGATCAATAGATAAATCCACCTCTCACTCCAGAGGTAGACCTGAAAAGTAACCCGGAATGATATCCCTGAAATGATTAACCACTAGAGGGAAATCCTTCTGACAAGTTTCTTGGTCGTCCAGATATAAACTCACAATCTGGACTGTCACTCCTCCTCGCCCATGATTCTCAGGTCCAACTCCGTTCGCCTGGACATCCCATTCTCCCTTTTATAGAAACTCTCCGCCCTCTTGTGACGTGAAACTCGCCCTGCAACGATAGCAATACACAAAGTCTCAGAAAGGTACCAGCAAGTCCATCCTGAGAATGAAATCATAGGTTGTCATCTCTAAGACATAGAGGTCCCATAAAAAGTGACACCCACCAACCTCTAGGGGGAACTCCTAGAACTGATGAACACTTTCCGTTATAATTTCCAACAGAGTGTCTAGTGTCATGATATCTGAAGAAGAAGAAACACAGATCCCAAGGCTCTCCACAATGGACACAAATATAAAGCTATGTGTAGCAACAGTATCGAAAAGTGAAAAAGATAAAAAATAAAAACTAGAATAGTACCTTTGACAGTGGAAGGTCTAGGATCCTGCTTCTATTGGGTCTATTGCACTGCATATGTCTACCCAGTGCCACGGCCCTACGACACAGCCTGTCTACCCTGAGCTGACCCGCCCTGTTGTCTCTGAGATCCCGGTGTCTGGATACCATGGCCATGACCACCACCTCGGCCTAAATGTCCTAACGTATTCCAATTCCCTAACTGGTATTAAGTTGTTGGTCCAAATCCTGTACGCGGAGTCTGCACAAAACTCCTCTCACTAGTCCCTAGGAGAAACTCCCTGTAAAAATGCTGAAGATGACCCATCTTGTCGCAAGCTTGGCACTCCACTGGGTCACGTGGACACTGAGGTCTCTTGTGCCCCTCCTTACCAGACTGGTAGCATATTACTAGGCCACTTGAAGAATTATTCTAACTAGTACTACCCCCATGATAGAAATCCATCTGCCTATTCCTCTTGCTAGTAGAAATAGTACCAGAGACACGTGTCGAACCGCCCTTGTCCGCACCACTAGCTTCTCGTAGCTTCCGCTCACTAATCAATGCCTGGTTCACAATAGCATGCACTATAGGTAGCCTGAAAACATTCACCAGTGCTCGGATGTCATATCGAAGACCATCCTCAAAGCATCTAGCCCTCAACGTCACATCACCCACCAGAATAGGTGCAAAATGTTGTAGCTCGATGAAGCGGGTAGAATAGTCCATCACTGACACGGCACCCTGCTACATATTCATGAACTCTCGAGCTCGATTTTACCTTAGCGTCTCCAAAAAGAAAACTTCATAGAAGACTACCTAAAAAACTTTCCACGCCATGTCTCGGTGATGCTTAGTCTAGGTGGTAACATCCTACTATATCTTGGAGGAATCACGCAGCATGTAAGTAGAGAGCTTGACCCTCCTCCCATGAGGCGTCTCCAGATGCTCGAAGATCATCTGCATAGAATCCATCCATGACTCTACAGTCTGTGGTCCTCCATCCCCTGAAAACATAGTCGGATGCTGCAACTAGAATATACGCATCAGCTCTTCCATAGATGTGGTAACCTACGGTGTTCCCTGAAAGGTCTTCATGAACCGCATGAAGCAATCATGGAACTGCACATCCACGCCTGAATTCGGTATAACGGTTGGCGCTGCATCTGGCACTGCTGAAGGATCTATCAGTAGTTCATGGCCTACCACCTCTGGAGTATAATTTTCGCCACTCTCTTGGCGAACAACTCATGGTCATCTTGGCGGCATGACTCTACAAGGTCAAATGCACACCTTAGATCAAGATTATATAGGACTAAAAACTAATATACCAAGAAGGGAACAGGAGAAGAAAAGATCTCAAGTTTTACAAAACAAGACTACATAGCCTGTATAATTCCTACACGGCATGTTCCCATAATCCAGTCACATGGGTGCGTACTTCAGCTAGAAATGGTCCTGTAACACCCCAAACACACGGCGTGTTGTCTTAACACATGGCGTGTACTTGAATCTTCTTTCCCTGCCTGAGTCCTTCTACAGGGTTAAGCCACATGACTCTCCTAAGATGAGACTAAATGGCGTGTTCAAGGTAGAATCAGTGTGTACAAGGTAGACACGGGGTGTACTAGAAAATATTTGCTGGCCCATGTTGTTAGTGACACGGCCTATGTACCCAGGTTACACTTCACGGCATGTTCAAGATGGACACAGCGTGTACTAAGATGGATAACACCGACCCATGTTCTTGGTGACATGGTCGGGTACCTGGGTCATGCTTACACAGCGTTTTCAATCTTGACACGGCATGTATAACTTAAGGTTTACCCGCCCCTGTTGTTAGTTACACGGGTGGACACAGGGTCAACACTACACGGCGTGTACAACCGGTACACGGTGTGTTTCCCCAAGAACTTACCTATCTCATGTCTCTTCCCACACGGCCTATGACACAGTTAGATACTACACGATATGTACATAAGGTACAAGGCGTTTACCTAATAAAAATAGTTTCTTCCTGAATATAATAACACATGGCATCTAGTCAAAACTACACGGTGTGTATTATAGGTTTATCCGAACAGTAATCCTTTGAAACTACTCTGAGGTCCATAAAAACACTGAAACGAACACCAAAGTGCCAAATTCTGATCTGTGAGGGCACATACTCCCCGCGAACCAAAGTTTGGCATCTTATAAGTGTTATAACAAGGTAAACATATCGATGATCCACCAAATTCTTGTTGATGTGGACCCATACTACTCAAGAACAAAAGTTTGGCGTTCATTCACAAAACCTTTCATAACAATACCCTATCAAATAGCAGGAATTTTGTCAAGGCATCTATCACAACAGCAAAAAATTTCTAGCACAACATCTATCATAACAACATGCAATTTATAATGCACTTACAAGGCATGGAAACTATGCATGACATGTGATTTTAACATGTGACTAAATGATGGATGTGATGGAATACCCTCATCTCATCAGGTTGCAACTAAATAGAACCCAAGTATAAAATGTAAACAGCACACCACAAGTGTGTCACCCAATGGTGAAAATCAAATCAACTGTAAAATTAAAGAACCAGATAAATTGAAATTAAACGAGGTAGATTGGATTTTACCTATACATGGGTTAGCTACTCCCAGGAAAAACTTATTACCAAATACCAATTCTGACATATACCTGACTATAGGCTCCAAACAATAAGTCAAAGAAAAAAACTCCTCTGATACCACTTTGTAACGTCCCGGATCCGGGTGCCACACAACAGGTTCCCCAAACCCGGTTGGTCACATAACCTCAAACACATTTCCCCAAACACTAGAGGATGTCGACTAGCAGCGAGGGCCTAGGAGTGATAGTGAGGAAACTATGCCCTCATTTTTCAAAGTGTATCACAACGAAATAAATATAAAAACACAAAAACAAAAGCAGTAAACAGTATAAACTGAAATGGATAATGAAACTGAAGTAAAAGATAACTAGCAGCCATATATATAATGATGAAACATGTCACTAATTCTAAGAAATCATCCAAAACAGGATACACTGCAATCAGATACAATACAGCACAAGGTACAAGTATATCAAACAAAACCAAAGGAGTGAAAACAGAATGCAGCAGCATCGTAATCCTAAGCTCAGTCATATGCTCTCCTACTACTTTACAACAATCATGTACCTGTGTAGGGACCCTTGCCCCTATAGACACCTGTAAAAAAATAATCTGTTTGGGTTGAAGACATGACCCAAACAGGGTGTGAGAAATAAATCCTAGTAGGCAACCACCAAAGGCCCATGCCCAACTGTCAGTGAAAAAACGCAACAACAGTGTGCAATAATGAAATGCAGTAAACTAGAAAGTACTCAAAAGTAACTATTCCAACCAATTACATTTCCATTTTATGATTATTTATCAATGTTAAGCATGTGACTTAGCTTGGCATGTACAACCAAAGAAATCATCACAGTGAATATTCAAAGTAAATATTTTCCTCATACATGAAAATCCTTATCCTTAGGTGAACAGACTTCAAACCCTCAGGTGACTGCCCTCCGGCATAATGAATATTTCCCTTAGACATATGAGATATTTCCCTCAGGATCAGATGCTACTAGCCTCAGGCATAAGAACCGTTGCCCTCAGGAAAACCAGAACATTTCCCTCAGGCTAAACAGAACCTTGCCTTGGGGCCAAATAGAACATTGCCCCCGGGCTAAACAGAACCTTGCCCTCAAGCCAAACAGAACCTTTCCCTCAGGCTAAACAGAACACAATAAAGTAATCGGGTCAATCCCAAATCATAAACAATCAATTTATATATTTTTCCTCTCAATAAAACTCAAAACATGATATAATCATGGTATACTCATAGGTATCCTGGCTAAACAGCTAAACAAGGGAAAGCACCCACGGGGTGGCCCTAGATCAAAGCAACGATCTCAAATAGCAGTTTATAATTCTTCATTATATTACCTATACAATTTTTAGACATCTTAATAGTCAAGTTCTCATCCATATTTTACCATGAACATGGGTGCGTAGCACAATGGTGCACAAAATCAACTCGACAGTTGGAAATAAACACAAGACCACCTACCTCGATCTCCTCTGATCGATATATACGGAAGGAGCCTCCAAAAACGACCAATAATGTCATAGAAATGGTATAAAAAAATCTCCGCTCAAACGTAAATAACTTCCCTTCAGGGAATAATTGTAAGTAAAGACATAAGGAGACTGAAGGCCTTACCCGTGCGGTTCAAAAGAGATCGTCGGCGGAAGAATCGGAATTCTGGTGTGCGATTGGGAGCTCCTCCAAGCCTTGGCCTCCTCTCCCGAGCTCCAAATGAGTGTTCTGCCTCCTATGTCTAATGATGAGGCTAATGCCTATTTTTAATAAGAAAAACATGACGACACGGCATGTACTTTTAAGTACACGGCATGTACTTTCCTTTTTAATTGTTCCCCTGGCGGCTGCTTTTCACCGCCACCCTGTTCATCTGTCGACTGATTACATGGCGTGTATTACTTAGTACACGGCGTGTAGTTAGTTTTTACACCCTTAATTGACTACAAGAATACACACCATATATTCTCATCCCACATGGCCAAAGTAAATGGCATGTATACAGAAGTACAAAGTGTGTACCCCTAAATTTTGGGATTTTTCCCACATTTTCCTTGTTTTCTCAAAAACACTTAAGGAAAAGAAAAAGAAGAAACCCATACCTCAAGAATAAGAACCGAGTTCTTAGAAACTTTCCCCCTTAAAGAAATTTGTCCCCAAATTGACGTTCCAATGGTAGTGAAGATAAAGCTGGGAACAATTCTATCCACTGAGCATGTACGTCAGTCTCCCACTCCCTTGTTTCATCCTGAACTTGGCCATGCTTCCATAGAACTCGTACGAGAGGAACTGACTGGCCTCAGAGAACCTTCGTGCTCCTATCAACAATATGAATCAGATTATCCTAAAAGGATGAATCGATCTAAATCTCAACCTCCTCGGGATGAAAAACATGAGATGGGTCTGAGTGATAATGGTGCAACTGAGATATGTGGAAGACGTCATGCATGGCCCGGTACCTCTGTGGTAACTGCAACTGATAGGAAACCAGTCCATCTCTCTCGAGAATCTCAAATGACCCTACATACCTTGGTGAAAGTTCACCTTGTCTCATGATCCGTCTATATCCCAACCTTGGTGAAATGTGCAAGAAAATATGATCTATGACCATGAACTCCAAGGGTCATCTGCGGGGATCAACATAAGATTTCTGATGATAATGTGCAGTAGCCATTCACTTCTGAATCAACTGGACTTGCTCTGAAGTCTCCGGTATGGGACATGGTCCTAGTAAAGCTTCTTCACCTGCCTCCAACCAGTACAAGGGTGATCATCATGGCCTACCAAATAAATCCTCGTAAGGTGCCATCTCAATAGTTTCCTGAAAACTATTATTGTAGGAAAAATCAAACAGGGTTATGTGCTTCTCCCAAAATCCCCCAAAGTCCAGGACGCATGCACGCAACATGTCCTCCAGCACTTGTATCATATGCTCTGAATGGACACCGGTCTGAGGGTGGAAAGTTGTGCTCAAAAGCACCTGTGTACCTAGTGACCTCTGAAAACTCTGCCAGAAACGAGATGTAAAACGGGCATCCCTATCTGAAACGATAGAATGAGGGACCCCATGAAGACATAATACCTCTCAGATATACAACTTTCCGAGCTCGTCAACATAGAAGGTCTCCTTGATTGGAAAAAAGTGAGCTATCTTCATAAGTTTGTCCAAAAAAACCCATACAACATCATTGCCTCAAGGTGACCTCATAAACCCGGTCACGAAGTCCATCATGACATCATCCCATTTCCATTCCGGAATGGGTAACTGTTGTAACAGTCTGGCTAGCCTCTGATGCTCCTCTTTCACCTGCTGACAAGTGGAACATCTCGTAACAAAACCAGCTACCTCTCTTTTCATACTCAGCCACCAATACTGACGTCTTAAGTCACGGTACATTTTGGTAACCCTAGGATGCACTGCCCAAGCTGAAGTATGAAATTCCCACATCAACTCCTCACACATATCCCCTAGAACCCACACTCATCCATGGATATGTAATACCTCATCATCGCCTATCATCCAACCAGGAGGAGGGTCCTCACTTGCCACCAACTCCTGTAGAACTAGGCCTTCTGAATCTGATAGTTGTCTCATCCTCACTTTATATAGGAGGGTAGAAGTCACAGATAAGGATGAAATATAGGTCTGTCCTTGACTATCGTGCACCTTTAAATGCATCTCATATAATAGGACCATAATCTATCACTCACCAATGGCCTCCTACACTGCCTGTATTTGAGTCTTCCTACTCAGTGCATCAGCTAATGCATTACCTTTACCAGGTGTATAGGAAAGCTCTAAGTCGAAGGACTGAAGGTATTCAACCCACCTTCTCTGCCTCAAATTCAAGTCACGCTGGGTAAAGATGTATTTAAGACTTTTGTGGTCCTTGAACACCACAAAATGTTCTCCCAAGAGATAATGTCTCCAACAGCGTAATGCATGAACAACTGCAGCCAACTCGAGATCATGCATCGAGTAATTCCTCTCATGTGGCCTCAAATGCCGAGACCCGTACGCAATAACCCGGTCGCCCTACATCAACACTTCTCCCAGCCCAATTCCTAATGCATCATAGTAAACTGTATAGCACTTCACTTGCTCTAGAAGTATTAGGATCGGTGTTGATGTCAACCTTTCCTTCAGCTCCTGAAAGGATATCTCGCAAGATTCTGACAAAATGAACTTTGTACCCTTCTTAGTTAAACCCATCAACGGCACTGCTAAGTAGGATAAGTACTGTATAAAACACCTTTAGTAACCATCCATCCCCAAGAAACTCCATATTTCAAACACATTCTTAGGCTTCTCATAGGAAACTACTACTCCCACTTTCTCTGGGTCTACCTCAACTCCTACTTATAAGATAATATGACCCAGGAAGTGAATATGGTTCATCCAAAAGTGGCACTTTGAGAGCTTAGCATATAACTGATGATCCCTCAGTGTACTCAATACGATCTCAAGATGGGTGGCATGGTCATGTCGATTGTGAGAGTAAACCAAGATATCATCCCTAGATACTGCCATAAAAGAATCCAAATATGGGTGGAACACACGATTCATCAGATCCATGAAAACTACTAGTGCATTTGTGAGTCTGAATGGCATGACCAAGAACTTGTATAGACCATATCTGCTCCAAAAGGTTGTAAGCATTATGTCCAATGGTCTAACGCGCAACTGATGATATCTAGATCTCAAGTAAATCTTTGATAACACTCATTCTCCTCTAAGTTAATCAAAAATATCATCAATCCTTGGTAAAGGATATCGGTTCTTGACCGTCAACTGGTTCAACTTTCAATAATCCACAAAAACTCTGAGGGTATCATCTTCCTTCTTCATAAACAAGACAGTTGAACCCCAAGGAGAAGTACTAGGTTGGATGAAACCTTTTTCATGCAACTCCTCTAACTACCTCTTAAGCTCCTATAACTCTGGTGTGGCCATCCTATAAGGAGGAATGGACACCAGTGCCACTCCTAGCACAAGATCAGTAGAGAAATTCACATCTCTCTCTAGAGGTAGACTTGAAAAGTTTCTTAGAAAAACATCCATGAAATGATTAACCACTGGAGGGAAATCCATCTAAAAACTGGTCGTGTAACACCCCAAACATACAGTGTGTTGTCTTAACACAAGGCGTGTATTTGAATCTTCTTTCCCTACCTGAGTCCTACTACACGGTTAATCAACATGGCACTCCTAAGATGAGACTATACGTTGTGTTCAAGGTAGACACGACGTGTACTAGACGAGCTTTACAGGCCCGTGTTGTTAGTGACACGGCCTGTGTAGCTAGGTTACACTATACGGCATGTTCAAGATGGACATAGCGTGTACTAAGAAGGATAACACTTACCCATGTTGTTGGTCACATGACCGGGTACCTGGGTCATGCTTACACGATGTGTTGAATCCTGACACGATGTGTATAACTTAAGGTCTACCTGTCCCTATTTTTTGTTACATGGGTGGACACAAGGTCAACACTACACGGCGTGTACAACCGGTACACGGTGTGTTTCCCCAAGAACTTCCCTACCCCGTGTCTCTTCCCACATGGCCTATGACACGGTTAGAGACTACACGGCATGTACATAAGGTACATGGTGTGTATCTAAGAAAAATATTTTCTTCCCGAACAGAAGAACACATGGCATGTAGTCAAAACTACATGGCGTGTATTCTAATTTTCTCCGGACAGTAAGCCTTTGAAACTACTCTGGAGTCCAGAAAAACACTGAAACGAACACCAAAGTGCCAAATTTCGATCTGTGAGGGCCCATACTCCCTGCGAACCAAATCTTGGCATCAGATATGTGTTAAAACAAGGTAAAAAAGTCGATGATCCACTAAATTCCAATTGATGTGGACTCATACTCCTTAAGAACCAAAGTTTGGGGTTCATTCACAAAACCTTAGATAACAATACCTTATCAAATAGCAGTCTTTTTATCAAGTCATCTATCACAATAGCATGAATTTTCTATCACAACATCTATAACAACAACATGCAATTTCTAATGCACCGACATGGCATGGAAACTATGCATGACATGTGATTCTAACATGTGCCTAAATGATGCATATGATGGAATACCCTCATATCATCGGGTTGTAACTAAATAGAACCTAAGTATAAAATGTAAACAGCACACCACAAGTGCATCACCCAATGGTGAAAATCAAATCAACTATAAAATTGCAAAACCAGATAAATTGCAATTAAATGAGGTAGATTGGTTTTTCCCTGTACATGGGTTAGCTACTCCCGAATACATATTATTACCAAATAACAATTCTCTCTTATCCCTGACTATAGGCTCTAAATAGTAAGTCAAAGAAAAAAACCCTTTGATACCACTTTGTAACGTCCCGGATCCGGGTGCCACACAACGGGTGCCCCAAACCCGGTTGCTCACATGACCTCAAGCACATTTCCCAAAACACCAGAGGCTCCTGACTAGAAGCGAGAGCCTAGGACTGATAGTGGGGAAACTATGCCCTCATTTGTTAAAGTGTAGCACAGTGGAATAAATATAAAAATACAAAAGTGGAAGCAGTAAACAATATAAACTGAAATAGATAACGGAACTGAAGTAAAAGATAACTAGCAGTCATATATATAATGATGCAACATGTCACTAATTATAAGAAAGCATCCAAAAAAGGATACACTACAATCAGATACAATACATCACAAGGTACAAGTATAGCAAACAAAACCAAAGTAGTAAAAACAGAACAAAGCTGCATCGCAAGCCTAAGCTCAGTCTCATGCTCTCCTACTCTTCTGCAAAAATCATGTACCTGTGTAGTTACCATTTCCCCTATTGACACCTATAGCAATATAATCTGTTTGGGCCAAAGACATGAGCCAAACAGGGTGTGAGAAATAAATCCTAGTAGGCAACCACCAAAGGCCCGTGCCCAACTGTCAATGAAAAAGTGAAACAACAGTGTGCAATAATGAAATGCAGTAAACTAGGAAGTAATCAAAAGTAACTATTACTACCAGTTACATTTCCATTTTATGATTATTTATCTATGCCAAGCCTATGTGTTATCTTGTCATGTACAACCAAAGAAATCATCACAATGAATATTCAAAGTAAACAGTGTCCCCAGACATGCAAATCCTTACCCTCAGGTGAACAGAAACGAAACCCTCAGGTGACTGCCCTCAGGCAGAACGAAGATTGCCCTCAGGAATATGAGATATTTCCCTGAGGCTCAGACGATATAGCCCTCAGGAATAAGAATCATTTCCCTCAGGCAAAACAGAACATTTCCCTCGGGCTATACAGAACCTTTCTCTCAGGACAAACAGAACATTTCCCTCGGGATAAACAGAACTTTTCCCTCATGACAAACAGAAACTTTCCCTCAGGCTAAATAGATCACAAGAAAGTAACTGGGCCAAGACCAAAGCATAAAAAATCAATTTATATATTCTTACTCTCAAGAAAACTCAAAACATGATATAATCACTGCATACCCATGGGTATCCTAGCCAAACAGATAAACAAGGGAACGCACCCACGTGGTGGCCCCAGATTAAAGCAACGATATCAAATAGTAGTTTATAATTGTTCATTGGATTACCTATGTAATTTTTAGGAATCTTAACAGTCATGGACTCATCCATATGACACCCCAAAAATGGGTACGTAGCATAATGGTACACAAAATCAACTCGATAGTTGGAAATAAAGAAAAAACCACTAACCTCGATCTCTTCTGATCGGTACACACATAAGGTGCCTCCAGAAATGACCAAGAACATCATAGATCTGGTATAAACAATTCCAATCTAATACATAAATAACTTCCCTTAGGGAAATAATTGGAAGGAAATACTCAAGGAGATGGAAGGCCTTACCCGCGCGGTTCAAACGAGATCGTCGGCGGAAGAATCGGAATTTCGGCGTGTGATCAGGACCTCCTCCAGGCCTCAGCCTCCTCTCCCAAGCTCCAAATGAGAGTTCTGCCTCCTCTGTTGAATGAGGAGGCTACTGCCTATTTTTAACGAGAAAAACATGACTACAAGACATCTACTTTAAAGTACACGGTGTGTACTTTCCTTTTTAACTGTTCCCCTGGTGGCTACTTTTCACCACCACCCTGTTCATCTGTCGACTGATTACATGGCGTGTATTACTTATTACATGGCGTGTAGTTAGTTTTTACACCCTTAATCACCGACAAGCCTACACGCCATGTATTCTCATCCCACATGACCAAAGTACACGGTGTGTATACAAAAGTAAATGGTGTGTACCCCTAAATTTTGGGATTTTTTCCACATTTCCCTTGTTTTCTCAAAAACACTTAAAGAAAAGAAAAATAAGAAACTCCTTCCTCAAGAATAAGAACAGGGTTCTTATAAAAAAAATCCTGGATCTATTTTTTAACTAATAACTAGTGTCCCTCCACCTAACTATTCATTTCTACATAGCCCAAACTGAATTTTAAACCAACTCAAATATAATCATAGTGGAAGTATGGGGTTACTCCTCGAGGAAATTTTTGGGTATTTATCAACGTGAATTCCTCAATTAAATATTTGCAGAATAATTTGATGATTTTTAAAATCATTCAAGCTTAAATCAACCCAAGATTGATTCTTCGAAGGTCTTACGTCCCCAAAAACAGAATTAATGAATTTGGATTTTTGACTTAATAAGGATGATGTGTTGGGGTTGTGTCCTTCAATAGAGGTCACTAGGATGGTACCTTGTTGAGTGTTTTGTTATTCATAATGAATCCCCACCATGTGGATTTAGGTGCAATAAAACCACCTTGGCATGGTAGGGTTTAATTAAATTTTTTGAATTTAAATTCTTAGTTTGATAGTTAATTTCCATATTTTTCCCTTAAAAGCAAACCCACTGTGATAGAAACTATACCTAATGGTTATAGTTATAATCATAATAACTTCTTAGAAGATACCTAGACATGTTTTTCTTGGTCTAATACACAATGTATTTAGTGGATTGAATAATGAGTACATAAAGAATATGAAATAAATATAAAATAAGTAAACAAACACAATAACAAAGCCACAATTTTCCCAAATGGTCCTCCATTATTAACCATAATTCCAATACATGGGGGAATTATCTAATGATGAAAAAAGGATGATAAACAATCTATTATTACCCATGGAGTTCATTGAAAGAAAATAGAGTGGTAAGAACAATCCAGTTTAAGAAGAAATCTCTAAAATTACCTTAGAATGAGTTTCAAGCACTTCCTTATCTAAGATGGGTGCACTCCCAGATGATAGATTCCCCCTTATATATTCAAAGGATCATTAATTTTCCAACACCCAATATATATATGTGGTTAGGGGTCATAAACCTATGTTAAAGGGTGGTCATGTGGGTGGATGGAAATTAGGTGGTTATATGTTGACTAGTTCAGGGTTAAAGCACACGATTAGTTAGATTTTGCAACAACTTTACAATTAAATTTTTCCAATTCATATTCAGGATTCATAGTTTCTTGGAAGGTCCACATTGTTTGACTAACCATGAACAGACTATGTGCATGGATATGTATCCTATGGCTCTATCACACTTGGTTTGAGGGTTGTTCTAGATAGTTTGAATAACTATAGGGAAACCATACAATTATCACTACCTCCTCAAAGGTAATCCTGCACAGTTTATTGGGTTGGGGTCCAGGTTTGACTGGCTTAGTAGAAACTGTTAACTATAGAAAATGATTCCAAATGCATCTTATTTTCCTCTAAAAGGATTGTTTCATGCTAAATATCAATATTTATTAATTTTATACATAATGTTTACCTACCAAAACATATAAGGTCCATAAATAATTTTATATAAACATAAAAATCTATTTTCAAGATGAGAAAACAAAAAAGTATCCCTTACACCCTAGTGCACCAATCTCCCCCACATTTGATCAATTATTTAACCTCAAACAATTTCCTAGAAAATCATGTCAAAGGGTCTATCATAGATATAGGTAGAAATCTCCCAGATTATATCAACCAACTAAATGTGAGTATTGAATAAAATATTATTCAAAATACTATATACATTCATCAAAACTAACAAATCCTTATAGAAAACTAACAACATACACTAAATTTAAAATTTTCAAACCTTTATACTTAAATTATTTTTTATTTAAATATTAAATTGTCCTTATTCATTTTAAATAAAGTTTATTAATTAATTTCTATCTTATCCCACACTTTGGTAGGTTAGGAAAAGATCTTATCAAAACCAAATGGTGGGTTATCACTTTTATAGGCCACACAACCTCATTGAGTTACAAATTTTATGAAAAGTGAAGATTGATTATCATATTGGGTATATCTTTTTCATATCTCAAATTTTAATTGATCTAAGATAATAGAAATGAATTTTAGTACCCATATTTTTAAATGACTCATTTAAATGGATTGTTTAATCAATTCAAGAGGACATTAAATTAATACCATGTAATAATCACGTGTGTCGTATCAATAGTTTCAAATCTTTACTTCCCCTTAAGTATAAATTGAATCCCATTTCAAGAGGATACTAAATTTATATTACTCTATAACAATATACATACTTAAACATGGTGTTTTAATAATGAGAACTTAATAAATTCTCCTTGAGTTTTCCAATACTCATTCACATCCAAAATAGTCTTATCAATTCAAACGTATGAAAATTTTCAAATTGATTCACCAAAAGACATTTTAGTTTAATTAATATGAATTTTTTAAAAATTCAACATTCCTTAAATATTCTCTAAGAAAATCATGTAACCTTGGAAAGGACAAAGAGAGGACTAAATGGGGTGCCTAAAGATAGGGTTCCCTCCCCCATACATAAGACTGAGCATAGTTTCACATGAGCCTCATCCTAGTTGGTGAGGACTCAGAAAGGGCATCCAAGAGACCTGAGCTCAAAACCGGGAAAAGATTTGATTTTTGGGGTACTATAGTAGTACTATATAAGGCACTATAATAGGCACTATAGTAGGTACTATTTGTTAGAATATCAGCTGGAAATATTCACCAGTTTGGGATTTTGGGCCACTGGTTTGGGCCTTGGGTCCTTTAAGGCCTTCGGGCCACCCAAGGCCTTCAGGCCAGTAAGGCTTTCGGGCCACCTCAAGGCCTTTAGGCCACCTCAAGTCCATAGGGGCACCTCAAGGCCTTCGGGCCACCTGAAATTGTGCTTAATGACCAAACAGACTCTATAAGGAGAAGACTCCAAATGAGGATTCAGAGAACGAGCATTCACCAGAGTACAAACTAAGCATATTTGTCAAAAAGAGAGGGTATGACATTCCCATAGAGACTATATTGGGCATGCATGTGAAGCCTATCCAAACAAGCCATGCGAAGGTGGAGAGACAACATCATTATGAAGAAGCTAGTGAGGAGTAGTTTCATGTAGTTATAGTCTAAATATTTCCTAATACCTACAGGTCATGTAATATCTAAGCCTACGGGCCTTGTAAAGGGTTCCCCCTCATCCCTTGAAAGGGGGGTCATCAAAAATCAATAAAAAGTAGGCCTTGGGTCCATTCGGGCTAAGACTGAGCATAGTTCCCCATGATCATGTTAAGGTGGAGAAGGGTGATATTTGAAAGGAATGTGAGGGTGTGAAAGAAGAGAATACACAATGATAGAATAAGGGTAAGGAAAGAAAACTCCCCTAGTGTAAGTCCATAAAAATGGATGTAGGTTGGTTTGAAAGAGCCCGTCAAATGAAAGATTATGCCTTGAGAGAATGAAGAAATATACCTGTTATCTCAGATAAATAAACCAAGAAAGGTGAAGTGATAATAGTATAATTGTAATAGGTTGAATGTAAAATTCACACAATCACACCATATTAGTAAAAATCACCTACAATACATAATAGAAACCACTTTACATAAATCATCAGTTAAAACAGTGATGGTAGGGGGAATTTGGAGAAAAGAGGGGATGGAAAATAGCTATAAATAGCCTAAAAGGTTAGTTCCATCCCGTAGGATGTCTGCTAATATTGAGGTCTAGAAGATAATATTAGGAATCCATATACCAAGTTGTTCCAGCTCCTATCATCTTATAATACATGTTGATGGTAGATGGAGGATCAAAAACAGTCCTACTCATTGAAGAAACTCCATTCTAATTACCACAAATTTTTGTAGGTTTTTTGACTAGAAAAGTTTCCCAGTAAGTTATAAGCTAAGGAAAACCACCAACATTGAGGAAGTAGGATGGGGTTGGTCATGAATATATTATTAGAGGGATGGAGTGTGTAAGTATTGTGAGTTGGTTCCCTCTATTTGGGTTCGAACATACTCATCCTACTAGTCAAGCTTAGAATACATGTTGCGATCCAACTTATATTGTAGGTATGTGTTAGCATAAGGGGTTCCCTCAATGTTAGGGTGGGAGAAATAAAGGCATTATGGGGTGGATTCATTGATGTGTATAGGATATATGGATGGGTGGTGGTGGTATGATAGGTTGGAGTGTGGTGTTCCTCCTCAGGTGCAGGGTGTGATGGGAACCATTAAGTGGATGTGTGACTTTATGGGTATCCACTTGAATTCTTTAAATCTATAATGTTTTCCATCATACTCTAACATTATCATCCCCCATATTAGATTGATATCAAATAGATAAGGAGGATGTAGTTCTTTAAAGTCCTCCTTATCAAAATGGATTCCCATGTTCACTATGAGGCACATGATGTAGGGCCCCAAAAAAATATCCCATTTTTACTTCATGAACATCCATAAATAGTATTGCAAATAGATGAATTCCATATTCATGGGATTCCTAGAAGTCATGGAATATAGTAAAAATAAATATCGCAATGTCGTGTTTCCCTCACTATCTAATCAAGATGTAAAACATGTAGTAAGGACCCCCTGGAGGAACTGATGGAAAGAACAGATTAACTTATAGCCCCTGTAATATTGGGCACTGTAAGGTGGACTCGGGGGAGTGATTCTTTCCAAAAACTATTGTTGGATATTAGGGTCTCATTTCACTGCAGTTGTAGTAAATTTGATTCTATTGACAAAATACTCATCATAGAGCCCAATAATTACTGTAAAATGCACAAGTTCAAGTTTGTAACACTTATTAAAGAGGTGTAATGTAAAATCACTATAATTTTAAATAATTTTATGACTATTTTCAATGGTATAATAATCATCACATTTAAAGGTCATTGAAAAATCCAATACCAATTCTTGAAAATTGTCTCATGAACTGAGAGGGAATTAGTTAGATGGCCTATTTCAATAAAATGTTGTAAATTCATGTCATGGTTGGGTTGTTTTAAAATTGTAATTTTATGTGAATTAAAAAAATTGGTGTTTTCAAAATATAGTGCATAGTTACTATGCACAGTATGTTAAACCGTTCATAGACTGTGCATATCAGCACTAGAAATCTCCCCTTACTTTGCTTGTCTATCGTACATGGTGTATTAAATCATGTAAAGATTTATGAATTCTCCTAGGTAAGATTCTAAACCATGTGGTTTATGTGAAAATTTTGTTAAATATTTCACTTCTCATATAGGATAGTCTATTTTTAAAAAATGTTATCCTAGTTAGGTATTAAAATCAAATTTTAACCTTTAATATAAATATTTGAAATTCCTTGATGATTTTGAAAAACATTAATGCCTCTATAATAATCTCCTTAGTAATAAAAAAATTTAAATTCAACCATGAAATTCTCATCTCACATTTATTCTAAAATTAAAACACAAAAAAACACACTATCAAGATTTCTAAGAAAACACACAAGTGAACATGTTTTTATGAAATTTTTGAAATTCTATGTTACCTCTCAGTCAATGCTACATTTAATGTCTTTAGATTAACATATATCTACCTATTTTTCATTAAAAATGTATGGTGTAAAGTAATCCCACTATGTCTCCTATTGGGAAGTAAGGTTTAAGGTATTTCCCATTTAATTTCAAGGGATGTCCATCTTCTTCAACAATTTATACCCCACCATGGTATAAATAAATGGACCACACCACCTAGACTTCATATTACCTAGAAAAATTCATATTTGTTAAATGAATATCAATACCTAATCACTAGGATGAAATAACTTCCTAGAAATAAAGAATTATTTTAATCACCTTTATCTTCTCTTTATAAAGATTATTATTCTCATATTCATATATTCATATTGCTTCATAGTGCCTCATTCGCCTGTCGATTTCGATCTTTCGTCTTGCCTTCTGTCTTCCACCTCTTAGGGTTTTGACCCCCTCACTGTGGCGACTCCTCCACCTGTCTTTTCAGGTTCCCTCTTCCCTCCCTCACCTGTTCTGATTTCTCTGGGTTTATTTTTCTCCCTCGCTCATCCTCTTAGGGTTTCCCCTTCTCGCTCCGACTACCTACTCCGTGAAGTCATTTTGGTTTCCCCTAATCCATCTCTACTGTGCTCTGACATTGAGTTCCCTTGCTCATATCTAGGTCGGATTTGTATTGAGGGATACTATGGGGTTTTGGGCAAGCGGTTTGGAGGACGTCGGATTTCCAGATGCCTTTGGAGTCGGTTCTTCTTTCATGGGTTTCTTTCCTGGTTTCTTTCTTTTCATTTTGGGGTGTCTACCATGGGTTTATTTCTTAGGTTTTCTTCCTCAGATTCCCCACCATGCTCAAATCTAGCATTCCACCGCTCCTCTCCAGGCCGGTTTTGGAGCAATGGATACACAGGGTTTTGGGTCTGCGGTTCGGCGGTCGTGGAGCTTCCCTTTTAGGGTTTCATCCCCAGCTTTCATTAAGGTTTCAACACCATCTATGCTTCCTTTTGAGTATCAAATCCCAGTACTCTTGTTTCAGTTTCTCTTGGGTTCTACCCAGGTTTCAACTTATCTTATGGTTTTCTTCCTCGTTGTCGGTTCGTGCTCTTCGATGGTGGTTTTGTGTTCTATTGTTGGTCATTGGTGGTGAGATTTTGAGATGGTGACGATGGGCTTCGGTGTTCTGGTGGGACGTCTGAATAGCGATGCCAATGTGATTATGGATCAGAGACGAAGATGATGTTCGGTACTGGCGGAGATCGATGGTGAAGTGGTCTACGGTGATGATGTTGTTGACGGTGATGGATCGATGTGACGGTGTGACGGTGTTTTGGTGGCGTAAGTATAAGGTTGGTGGTGCAATGATTGTGGAGTCTCGGGAGGCAGTTTTCTTTGATAGTGGTGAAATTGATGGAGGTGGTAGTGTTGGGGCATGTGAAGTGAGCTGCACAGTTTGGGGATGTTTTAATTTTGAAAGTTGAAATTTGAAATCTAAAAATTTTGGGCGCAGTAAAAAAAAAACTTCTTATTTCATTAATATTGGTTAGAAGAATCTTCCTCTTCTCATTGGTAGATTTCAAATAAAAATTCAATGTCTTGACTACTCAATATGATTTATGTGCAAATTTTATTGGTAAGTGACATGACTTTCTATAAACTAGCTATAAAGGTGACATGCTAAGAGGAGTATTAAATTCTGTTCAGTATAATAATAATGAATCATAAATATTTCTAGACCAATAATTCATTAAGGCTCTAACTACCTTTTCAAGAATTTATAAACTCAACTAGTTATTTCTTAGTGTCTCAAATTGAATTATAACTCAACTCTACTATAAGTATAGTGTAATTATGGGGTCGGTCCTTGGATAAATTCTTCGGTATCTTTCATGAATTCATCAATAAATTATTTCAATAATCAATCAATAATTTTTCAAATCATTCAATCTTCAATCAAACCTAAATTAAAACTTTTAAGGGATTACATCATCTAAAACAAAATTAACCTAATTGTATTTTAAAATTACTAAGGATGATGTGTTAGAGTTGTGTACTTCAATTGAGGTTAATAGGATGACACCATGTTGAGTGTTGTGTTTTTTTTAATAAATCCTCCCCACCAAGATTCAAGTTCATCAAAACCTCATCGAAATGGTAGGGTTTAGTTAAATTATTCTAATTTAACTTATTAGTTTGATAGTTAATTTATAGATTTTTTTCCTTAAGAGAAAACTAATAGTGAAGGTGATTATACATAATGGTAATTATTCTAAATATTTTTTAGATCCTTAGACGTGTTATTCTTGGTCGGATGCAACATATCCAGTGGATTGAATAAATAGTACATGATGAATATGAAAGGAAAATAAAATAATAACAAAAACACAAAAACTAATCTACAATTACCCTAAATGGCCCTCCATTTTCATCCAAAACCCCAACATAGAGGGATTTGCTACTCATGGAAAAAATTATGATAGGTAATATCTTCTTACCCATGGAGTTCATTATAAAAAAATAAAGGAGGAAGTAAAATAAACTTCAAGAATAATTCTTCAAATTTTCCATAGAATGAGCATCAAGATAGTCCTCCTCCAACATGAATGTGATCACGGATGATAGATTCCCCGTAATATGGTAAAATGATATTTAATTGAATAAAATTGAATGCCTAGGGGTGGTTAGGGGTTATAATCTTAGGTTAAAGGGCATTCATGTAGATATGTTGAAGGTAGGTATTTTTTTGTGTAATGGTGCATGATTATGGAGCATGATTTGTTAAACTATGTACAAGTCATGTTGTTCGTTCTATTCATGTATTCTTTGATTCACATGGCTTCTTGGAAGATCTTCACAGCTTGACTAACCATGTGTAGACCATATTAATTGTTTCATCTTCTATTGGTACATATCACAATGTTTTATGGATGTTCCACATGTTTGGAATAACCATGAAATAAGCACTAACGCCTCAAATGGAATCTCACACGGTTTCCTGTTCTTGAGTAAATATTCAACTTGACTTAGTAGAAATATTTAAAAATGGAAAATGGGTAAAAATGCCACTAATTTTCCACCAAAATTCATATTTCATTCCAAATATTAATAGTTATTCACTGTATACCCAATGGTCATATACCAAAACATATGAGGTCTATAAATATAGTGATGTGAAAATAAAAAAAGATTATTTTCAAGGTGAGTAAACAAGGAATCTAGCCAATGCACCCAAGTACATCAATAAACATTCCACGGGAAATGAGTTCATATTAAAGAAGTATTAAATTTTAGCTAATATGGTTCATAATGAAGGGTTCCATTCCATGGTCAAGGTATTTTATAGTAATAGATAGAAATCATAATTAATGAAATGTACTATAATTATTGTGGTAGTCTTGGATTAATTTTTAATATAATGACCACATTTAAATATTATGGATATAAGGAATTTTCTCTATTTATTTTTTAAGGATAATAAATCCTAATAATTATATTGAGGGTTGGATGCTCAGAATATTATAGAAACTACTTATAATAGTTCTCAAGAGAAGTGAAAAAAATAGTGTGATGAAGAAGAAAAAATAGCACTAGGAAGGAGTTATAGGAATAAGACTATAAATTAGAGAGAAGAAAAAGGAGTTCCAAGATATCATCCCACCAAAAGGCCTGTGAAGTTTTTAAAGTGGATGAAAGTGAAGCAAATTGATACACCAAATCAGATGTAACTTTTATTTTTGTTCATGTAAGGCAATATAGAGCACTCAAAGGAGAATTAAGTTTTTTAAATGTGTGAGAGTATCGATCTCTATATCTTTTGAGGGTTGTAAACTTAGAGGTTCATTCATTTTCTTCAAATTTTTAAAAAAAATGTACTTATTTTTTTATATATTGGACTATTTTTATTCTATGATGTTCGGATTATCTCAATTTAAGTGAACCAAAAAAAATTATATCCCTTTTTCTATTCTTTATCACTTTATATTTGGTGTGAGGGAGAGATTATTCCTAATAATCATAGTAAAATATCATTGGTTGGATTTTGAAAAAACATCAGTGTTCCCCGATTCACACCCCCAAGGTATTTCCATGCTTGGGAACAACACTTTGATATCTTCCAATAGTCATGAAGGATATATACTGATATAAATTTCTTTTATAATAAATATAGTGCGGTGTTCTTATAAAAACATCTCTTCAGGTCATCCCAACACCTAATAGTTGTATGAAAATAGTAACTAACATTTGTATTCCCTTTCAAAATAAAACGGGAAGTCCCTTGGTTTAATGAGGTATTTAGTGAAGCACCATATTTAATGGTAAATCATGAAATGTGTAGATACATAAATTATTTGTGTGGTTCCTCGTCGGGAAGACCATGAAATTTTGGGATAAATTGGATAAGAACAAATTTATCCTAAAAAATCCAGCCGTTTGAGGGTATTGGATGTACATAGGTTGGTACTCTATATTCGGGTACTCAATTGTTTTAAGATTCAATTATTACCATGAATGATTTCAATATTTCAATTAGTTTCAAAAATAGTTTGTTTAAAAGAATATTTATGGTCTTCTATAATGTGTTCCTTGATTTGAGTTGATTGATTCATCCTAGAATCCTTTTTTGAATATTTATTTCAAGTTCATAGTTAATTTTAAGTAAATTTTAATTACTAGATCAAGTAATGAAATAAAATTTTGGTATGTAATAGTGAAATTTTTTATTTTTGAAAAAAACTATGTTATAAAATTTTATTGAAATAATGTATGTAAGGAAAGAAAAAAATATAAGGAGATTATTAATGATAAGAAAAAGAGTAGTAAGAAAAATAAAAAAAAAAGATCAAGTATAAAAAATGTCTAAAAAAATATAATTAAGAGAAAAAATGGGAAAATAAGTAATAAAAAAATTAACGATCGTGACTCCTTAGCGATAGTGTCAAATTTTGATAGCGTTATCATGGTTCATAAAATAAGTTATTTTTTTACTATAATTTCTATATTGTAGTGGTAAACCTAAGTTATTTCATGATAAAGACTTGTATAATTATCATTAGAATATCATTTTGATCATAGAAATGTGAAATAATTTGAGAAAATGGGAGTTTTGGGGATCAAGTAAAAAAGAATGTGGAATTAAACTGAGAAAATGAATGTTATGATTGAACATGACCAAAATGAGTTAATTAATTGATATTCATACTCCAATACTTCAACTAAAGGGTCTATATATTTAATAAATGATTTTTAACACTCAGAAAATTATTTTATTGTGTTTATACTTATATTCCTCTTATAGATTAGCTAAAAACACATTGTGATTCACTAGTGACCATAGGGAATCAAATATTTGTGTCTAACTTCTTAAATAAAACTCACCAAGAGAAAACATCAATAACTTGACGTATTTTTTATATTTTTATATTTCAAGGAATGATCCCATGAATTAAAAATTCATGTTCATGAGTGTGTTTAGGTAGATCTATCAATTGTTATAATCTACACAAGCACCATACTAAAGGAAAAAACTAGAAATAGAAATTCAATGTGTAAAATATCACATGAAAGGGTAACCCAAAAATGATCCTTTGAATTTTAGAATTGGATACCTATAAAAAACATAAATAAATTGAGTGAATATGGAAAAAATATATATATAATCATGTAATTAAAATAGTTTTATAATAATTTGAAATAAGAATTTTCATATTACATCAAACTTCTCTGTGGGTGATCATTAAGAGATTAGAACTCCATAAATGGTAGGAAAAGAGTATTAATAAACATAATAACTCAATTATATCCCTCAAGTTGATCATCCTTTGATAATGAGGTAGAGGAGGAATATTATTAACAATTTACACAAGATAGATCCAAAAAAAATCTAATAGTCATGGTACAGTAGGTGACTTGTCCAATTTAATGTGTCCCATCTTATTTACCTATATGAATGACTATGTTTTTAGATTAATTTTGAATTTAAATTTATTTTAACTATTTTTATTTGAGTTATCTCACAAATTATACTATAATCATCCCAACTTGAGTCTATTATCCCATGTTACGGTACATTTGGAGCTAGTAGGTCAAAAATATCTCTCCCAAACTTTATTCACATTGTATCCCTACATAGTCCTCATGTATTTGGAAACAAACATTGATCCAGTTGAAGAAATTTTATCCCAATTACTCTAAAATCCTAAAAAAATAATTTTTAAATTTTGATTAGAGTAGGGAATGTTTTTTCAATAATTCTAAATTATTTTGATTTCATAAAAAAAAGATACTTGATTTTTTCTTTTATATGTGTTTTTAAATTATTAATAAAACTGTATATGTGATATAAAAAATAAGTGGTGGGATACTAAACCCCATAAAAATTTTAAATCACAATAATAATGTTGAAAATATATAACAATTATCTATGTAATCAACATGAAATACTTCATAAGATATTATTAAGGTCTCAAAATAATTTTCCATGCATGAGTAACATTGTTTATTCTTGTGAAAGTATTAGTGAAAAATTCATATGTCCCAACCCATGATAGGAAGTAAAATATATAATAAATTAATTAAATGAATAAATAGAAATAGGACTCTATACATAAAAGGATTATATGGAAATCTAAATTGTGTTAAATACTGAAAATCAATAACTAAATATATGAGGCCACATTATTGAAAGAACAAGTAAAGAACATACCATCAAAAAATAATGATATATCAGATTATAAATTCATGGAAAACCATCCAAATATTTTCAATGTGAAAGTCTTATGTAGAATCCATTACAATGAGTGTCCAGGTCATGAGAGATATAGTTGGAGAGCTTCATGGTTCATAATCCCTGAGTGAAATCAAATACACCAGAACCCACATGGATCATCATCTAATTGGAAATTTTTTGACTCCACTAATAAAATAAGAGTGAAAATGAAAATTAAATTTAAAAATGGTTGTTCTACCCATAACATAAACTTGATACTCTATATTATATAACCAACTCAGAATCCATCTAGGTTTATTTTCCCCTCTCTTAGGTATTATATTCAAACAATAATAATGAGAGTTTAAAATAAATCAATCCAAGTAAATTTTAATTTTAATTTAATCTCAAACTAAACTATAATTAATTATTCTATTCTTTTATTTATTTTAAGAAAATGGTAGTAAAGTTACAAGATTTTCATGAAACTTATTCAAACTCATAGGTGAATAATAATATTTAGATTAAAGAAAAAAATGATCAAAGAATGTTGTGTAATTATTAAATTTTGTTTTTTAACTCTATTACGCAAACAATAATATTTTTGAAAATATTTATTCTAAACAATTACATCCACCTACTACTTGTAACCTCGATATAGATAATATCCATCACTATACTCATAAATCTGTCCACTGACACCTAATAAATTAAAAATACCTAATTTTTTAGGACAAAACTGATAAGGAAAGTGATCGTATTTAGATTTTTTTTCAATGAAGTCTATGAATAAAGGAAAGTTACCTCACTTTTTATTTTGATGAAAATAAAACTGACCATCATATTCAAGAAATCATACTCACAATGATTGAAAATTTCTATCGTATTCAGGTGAAGATATATGGAATTAAAGGTTCATCAAATTCACACTGAATTTGGAATAAAATGATTCATCATATTGAGGAATAATCATACTAAAAGTAAAGGGTCATCGGACTCGCCTAGGGTTTGGAATGGAAGGATTGATCATAATGGTGAAGAATCAGAGTCTGTATGACTATTCCAATCATATTCAGGCTGATTTTGAAAGCAAGCTTGTTGTTGGAGAAATGGGAAGTTGAAATAATTTCCATTGTAAGTCAGACGATGATGAATCTGATCCTCAACAAAATCAAAGTCATGAAGTAAGTCATGATACAAGATGAAGTTTGTGAAAGAATAAATTTGGTGAAGTAAAAGTTTCTCAATCTAATATTTATCATAATTATTTCATCGGATTCATATTTTTTTAGAGGCTTAGAAGGTTTGGGACAAATGTGATAAACTAAAGGTATTGATTTTCAATCAGACAAAAATCCAAAAGATATAAATTTTAGGAGAATGAATCTGATGAGTAATGTATTCATAAGAGAAATAAAAATCCCAATTTATTTTCAAATGATTTTATCAATTCGGTCAAGTGGATTAAGAGAATATATGAAGTAGAAGTGGTTGAATGTGCTGTCAAAGGGGGATCTTGAGATTCAAAGAAGATATTTTGTTTCTTCATCTAGTTCAAAGTAATGTAATGAAGCAATCATATCAAGAAATTGAACTGAAGAATCAGAATGGAGTTTTTCAAAGAATATGAAAGCTATTTATTTCTTCATAAATTCAAACTGGTATAGAGAATCATAATGAAGAAATCATATTGATCAAATTGTTATAGGAAATAAAAATTGTACTGGTGTTTGAAATGAAAGTCTAAAGAGATATGAGGTTGTAATAATATTTGAGAAGGATCTAGAAGAGTTGAAAAAGTCAACATGCACCCCAATTTCAAGGGAAATCAATATTTTATTAAATTTTGTTTAGTGGGAAACAATTTTCAATTCTCACCAAAACCATCTTTGGGTCACCTATAAAATGAGATAAGTACATCTTAATTTTTCTAACTGAAGTACTGTTCATATAATAAGAGAGAGAAGATCCGCATTTCTAGGGAGAGAATAAGTTTTCTTATTGAGATTTGTTGAGGAATTTTCAACATATTTAAGTGAAATAAGAAGATAAAATATTGCAATTTATTCATTTTATCATCGTGTTCATATAATTATCATATTTTGTTTCTCAACATATTCGGTTGGTCATCATATCGGGTCGAATAATTAGAACAATGTTATCATATTGGGATTTCCAAACCAATAAATAAATCATTCAGAATATTCTCAATCATATTTTGAAAGATTTATATTTTGTATTGGGAAATCAGATTAGGATAATCAAATTGAAAAAATTGGACTAGGAAATTGGAATGAGTTTCATATCAAATACCTTGAAGTTATTACCAGCTTATGGGAAATAAAGTGAATAATTTTTTTAAAATAATACATTTTTGGAAGTTGATAAAGAAGAATGGGTAACTTTTTTTGTTACAAAAACTTTGTATTATGTAATTTGTTCTAGAGGTAGCGCACACACTAGTGGATTGTTTTCATAGTGCTACACGAGTGTAAGGAATATCCTACTCATTGTATTCAGTACAAAAGTATTTTTTTCTAGTTGATTGTGTGGTGTTGTATTGTTTCCAAACCATATGAAGGACATAGCTATTCTTATTGAAGAGTGAACCTTCTAAATTATTGTGTTCAAATGGATGTGTGTTTGATTTGTTTTTAGAAAGGGAATAATTATTTAATAGAATTAGAATGTTGTTTCGTAAGAAAGGAAACATAAAAGTAAATGTTATCACTAATTCACCCTTCCCCCTCTTACTGACACAATTATCCTAACTGGTCACTTTCAACTTGTATCATAACATAAAGGTTCCCTTCTCTTATTATTTTCTAAAGTTTTGAAAATAAGCTGATGAAGAAAATTAATTGTTTAAATAGTAAAGGTATTTCTGTTTTTGATAATAAGAATTATCATATCTAGAAAGATATAATGTTACCTTATCTTATGTCTATTAGATATGATGTTCTTGAAGCTGAAACTGATGGGTTGCCTCCTATTAATGATAAAGTTCCTCTTACATATATTGATAAAAATAATATTTATAATGAAGGAAGGGCCAAGAATTATTTACTATCATCACTTTCTAAAAGTAAATTCTTAAGAGTAATAGGTTTTTCCACATCCAATGGTATGTGGTAAAAATTAAAAAACATATATGAAGGCAATAAAAAAGTGAAGAAGGAAAAATTACGAATCTAGAGATTGAAGTATGAATATTTGAAAATCGGTGAGTATGAATCTATTGGGGAATTGTTTACTAGGTTGAATGACATTTTCAATACAATCATAATTCTTGGTGAAAAGTTAGAAGATTCTTTAATTGTTGAAAATATCTTGATAATCCTCCCTAAAAAAATTTATAAAAAATTTTCTTCATTATAATACAAATATCCTGAAACATTATCTCTAGATGATTTTCATATCACTCTCATCACTTATGAAATGATAAGGGAGAAATATATGAAAAGAAAAACAAAATTTTATAGAAAAATGTCTTTCAAGGATGTTATAAAAGAAAAGTCAAAGGCGGCTCTTATTAAATATGAAGGTGGTGATTCTGATTCTGAAAATGAGGTGTGTAAAAATCTTGATGATATTTTATCTTTGTTTTATAAAAATGTGAAAAGAGTTATAGGAAAATATATATGGAAACTTCCCTTTAAATGTTTTGAATGTGGATTCATTGGGCACTTTTTGGAAAAAAGTTTACAAGGAAAGGAAGAAGAAGATAGTGATAAAGAATAAAGGAGTCCAAAAAGGTCATGGAAGAAATAGGGAGATAAGGTAAAGTCATATTCCATGAGGAAGGATAGAAAATTATTCAAATTTGGAAGAATAAGTTTCTTGTCTAAATACTAAGAAGAAGAAGGAAGTAATACTTAATCTGAAAAATATGATGAGTGTGGTGTTGAGAAAAAATTTATTCTAATAGTGAATGATGAAGAGTTATAAATTTGTAGTTCCGAATAAGAAGAAAATCAACATTAATTTTATTTTCAATAAGAGTTGAAATAATTATTGAGAAATATTGGAATGAAAGATTAATAAATCAAGAAGTTGAAGAATGAAAGTTCCTCAACAAAAAATCAAGAATTTTTTCCTAATGAGAAAGTAAATATAGAAAAATAAATAGATGATTTGAAGAAATTTATTGAGGAAGAAAAGAATCGTAGTGAGAATCTGAAGTGAAGATAAAGGAAGAATAAAAATATTTGGAACTTATCCAACAAAAACTTTCTAAAGCTGAATAAAAAGGTACAAGTTTCAAAAATTATATCTTTGAAGTTGGTGAAAGTTCTCATAATGGGAAACCTAATAAGGTTCAATAAAATTTACCTTCAAAAGGTTATAAGAAAGACAGAATTGTTTCTGAAAAAAATAAATCTAGGAAAGTTATGTATGTGTCCAAGATTAACAAAGTAGAGAATTCAGAAGTTTCAAAATAATGTGAATCTGAAAATGTATCTAAACATTCTGAATATGGAAATGTTTCATCTCATTCTGATAAGGATAAAATGAAAAATATTATTCTAATTGATAATAGAAAGTTTGGTGGTTCAGATATTAAATATAAGAAGGTTGTTAAGAAAAAATTTTCCAACTCTGGTCAGTATGGAATCTTTATAGGAAAATACTCTTTCTATGGATATTGCTGGTATTATGCTGGATTTGTACGTATGGAAAATATGTGTTGTTTAGACCAACAATATTATTGTTATTACATAGGTTAGGAAATGAAAATTTTGATGGGGATTCAATTCTCTAAAAACAAGAAATATGATAAGGATGTTCAAAATAAACATGAGAAGGATGGTGTGAAAGTTGAAAACAAATTCCATCTATTAAAAACTATTTGTGAAAGATGTGAACAACCTAGATATCTTTCTAAGGTCTTTCTTGTTTTTCTACAAGAATAAAAAAATATCCTTAACAATTCTTGGAATATGAAAGTAAAGAAATAAAAGGAATAAGTAGATGTTCTTATTGTTGAAACCACTTTGAAATATGTAAAAGGAGAATGACCTTGGATTCTAGATAGTGGGTGTTATTATCATGTGATAGAATATTTGAGATTGTTAAATGATGTGAGTATTCAGTGAAGGAGTTGAGAATAGAAAATGGTGGTGAATAAAAATTTCAATAATTTGAATGTTATCTTGAGAATCATGGGATTAGGTATGAGTATAGTTCCCCATACACTCCTCAATAAAATGTGGTTGCTAAAATAAAGAATAGAAGTTTGGTGGAAATGGGAAGAACTATGTTATATGAACATGGTCTTTCTCATTACTATTGGAGGAAATCCATGAGTATTACTGATTATATTTAAAATTGATGTTTATATTGTCCAAATTCATATATGAATCCATATGAAATGTTTTGTGGTAAAAATACAAGTTTGAAACACTTAGTAATTTTTAGGAGTCCATGTATTATAAAGAATAAAGGAGGAAACTATGGAAAGTTTGAGCAGAAAGGTAAATATAGAATCTTTCTTGGATATTCCTCAGATAGAAGATGATACAGATGCTTTAGGAAAGATATAATAAAAATTTATGATTCTATTGATGGGAAATTTATTGAAATATCTGGGGAATACAAACATACTTGATCTGATAAGAAATTTTAGCAGGATAAGGAAAGTGTTGTTAATATTTTTTATAATGATACAGACAATTGTAATGCTATTCAAGAAGAATAATCAGACTCATATATTTCTAGTGATGAGGAATATATTCAAAAATATCATCCAAGGATGATAACATAAGTGAAATCACAAAATATAGTTAATGATCAACATCAAAAGGTTCAACCAAGAAGTAGAAAAAATATTATTACACTTACTTATTTGTATTCAAAAGTTGAGCTGAATGATGTGAAAGAAGCTTTTGAGTATCTGAAATGGGTTTAGTCCATGAATGAAGAGATGGATCATATTGAAAAGAATGATACATGGGAACTCGTACCAAATCCAGATAATAAAAATATTATTTGTACAAAGTGGGTATTCTGGAAAAAACTTAATGAAGAAGGTAAAGTGATAAGTAATAAGGAAAGATTTTTTTACAAAGGGTATTTACAAATTAAAGGTATTTATTTTGAAGAAAACTTTTCTCTAGTAGAAACATTAGAAACAATTGGAATTTTTATTGCAATTATTGCACAACCAAGTTAAAACATCATTCAAATGGATGTTAAATATACATTATTGAATGGTGATCTTGATGAGGAAGTTTATATTAAATAACCTTGTGGATTTATTATTGGGAAATATGAAAGTTATATAGGCATATTAAAGAAACCCTTGTATGGGATAAAATAATCTCTGATGGAACGGTATTCCAAATTGGATACTTGCTTAAGAAATATGAGTTTCAAGAAAGGAAGAGTTGACAACAACATTTACATCCAATAAATTCAAGAGTATTCCCTCATCATAATTGTTTATTTTAATGACTTTATATTTATTGGAAATGATGAAATAACATGTGAAATAAAAACTAAAAAAATGAAAAAAAATTGAGATGCCCATACTGGGAAAAATGAAATACTTTCTTAGGTTACAGGTTTTATAAAATAAGAAACACATTTTTATTTCTCAAGAAAAATCTGATAAGGAACTTTTTAAGAGGCTCAACATGGAAAAATTAAAACCTATTTTCACACCGATTTTAGTGGGAATAAAGTTTTCTAAAGATTCATAAGGAAAATAAGTTTATCAAAAATAATTTTGGAAGCTGGTTGGAAGATTGTTGTATTTTACTGCCTTAAGACCCGACATTGTTTATATTTTCACCTTATGTGAAATATTTCAAATTGATCTTAAAGAATCATATATACTTTCTAAAAAATAATTCTCGGATACATCATGGGCACATGAAATTTCATAATCAGGTATGATAGCTCAGAAATTATTGATTTCTTTGGGTATTTAGATACTGATTGGGCAGGAAATGTTGATGATAAAAGATCCACATCTGGAGGATTATTCTTTCTAGTAAATAATTGTGTTATTTGGAATACAAAGAAATAGAATTAAGTAACTCTCAATACAGGTGAATCTGAGTATGTTTTTTCCACTCAAACTGTTACTCAACTTATGTGGATGAAGACTCAATTAGAAGACTTACATGTTGAATTGAAGTTACCCTTGCTCTTAGATTTTTATAATAAAAGTACAATCAATCTCACCATGAATCCATTTCAACATTCTAATTTAAAAAATATTGATATCAAATACCATTTTATCAAAGATCATGTGGAGAATAATGAATTAATGATGGAGTATGTTCCAACATCAGAACAAGTTGTTGATATTTTCACAAAATCTTTACCAAAGGAATCCTTTTATAAAGGTTGAACATGGGGGTCCAACATCTTTATCATAAAGTTTAAGGTATGTGTTTTTCCCCCTCTCAACTTATATTTGTATAGTGTTGTCAAGGGGGAGAATTGTTTCATAAATCTATCCTTATGGAAGCATATAAAAATGGATAGTTGTGGGTAAGTTGTGGATCCAATATTCACTACTAGAATTTTTAGCTTTTGAGGGGGGGGCCTATAGCGGCCACCATTTGGCGGCCGCTAATACTATCAACAGCGGCTGCCAAATAGCGTCTGCTGCACTTTTTACAGCAAAAAACCTAATTTTCCCTTCCCCAACCCCGCGACCCCATCCCAACCCCGCGACCCACCCCTCCCCGACCCAGCGACCCCGACCCCCACCGACCCTGACCCCGTGACACGGTGACCCCAACCCCAGGCGACCCTGACCCCTGGTGACCCCTCCCCGACCCCCGGTGACCCCGACCCTCGACCTCTGGGGACCCCAACCCCCACCGACCACCGACCCCAGGAAATTCCCGGTGACCCTGGAAATCCTTGGGGACCCCGACCCCCGGCGACCCCCACCCCTGGAAACCCCCACCCCCTTGCCTCACACGCAACCCCAGCGACCCCCACCGCCTTTCCTCTGCGTTGTGCCCCCACGACCCTGACACCCCCGCGACCCGGCAACCCCCACCCCCTGCCTCCATGCTACACCTTCAGATTGTCCCACCACCATCGTCCCGTCCTGGCCCCCCTGTATCCCTCCAGCAAGTCCTCCCGCCTCCGTTGGACCCTCTTGGTCCATTGTGCCCCACCATGTAGAACCCTCCCATGCTTTGTCCAACAGTTCCACCCCTTTCGAGTCCAGTCATCGAACCCCTATCGTCAATTCGTTGCGCCGTCATGGATCCGCAATCGAGTCACACCCCATTACCCGCGGTCGAGTCCTCTACAGGTAATTTTTTTTATCCTTCAAATTTGTTTTTTAAATTTTAATGATATGTATTTTTTTAGAATTTAAATAAGATATCTCACTTTTGATTTCTATTAAATACAGATATGGATAGGAGCTGGATTGATATGCAAGATAGGATTTCAGGTGAATATTATGAGGGGATTAATCAATTTATGGATTTCACCAACATATTTCCATGCGATATGATTAGTTTTCCATGTAGAAAATGTGAAAATAGATATCACTTAAAACGAGATAGTTTTAGAGAACATTTTTTTTTTGAATGGGTTTTTGAAAAACTATAAGACATGGACACGTCATGGAGAAGATTCTGTTTCATTTCAATTCTCAGAAAGTATTCATATGAATTTTGATTCGAGAACATTTGATCTGATGAACATAATTCTCAATGATATGATGTGTCAGTTTCAACCTGAAGATAGTAATGTCATAAATGAAGACGTTGGATTGAGTAATCCTTGTTCTTCTGCAGATATAGAATCATTGAAATTCTTTGAAATTCTTGATGATGCGCGTACTAAATTATATCATGGATGCACTAAATTTAGTAAACTATCATTCATCATTGAATTGTTACACCTAAAGGCCCTGGACCTATGGTCAGACACCTCATTCGACATGTTGTTGGTATTGTTGAAGAAGGTACTCCCTACTGGAGCGAAGATTCTGGAGTCATTCTATCAAGCTCGCAAGTTGACCGATGATCTTGGTCTTACATATGATACAATTGATGTTTGTCGCAATAATTGTATGTTGTCCAGAAAAGAGAATGTTCCATTAAATATTTGTACTGTTTTCTATAAATCTAGGTGGAAGACCAATGAGATTAATCAAGGTAGTCAAATTCTTCATGGGAGAGTCTTGAATCAAGGGAAAGAAGTTTCCACTAAATAGATGCGTTATTTCCCATTGAAACTGAGACTGAAGAGATTCTTCTAGTCCACTAAAATTTCTAAATTGATGACTTGGCATTCAGAGAGAAAGAAAGTGGTTGATAAATTAACTCACCCGGCAGATTCTTTAGAATGGAAAGAGTTTGATCAAAGACACCCAGACTTTTCCCAAGATGATCGTAATATTCTACTGGGTTTGGAAGTAGATGGAGTTAACCCATTTAGGTCCATGGTTGGTGCGACACATAGTACGTGGCCAGTGGTGTTGTTTCCATACAACATTCCCCCATGGGTATGTATGAAGCAACATTTTTTGTTACTATAAATTCTAATTGATGGACTGAGAGGACCTGACAATAAAATCAATTTTTATATGAAACCTTTGATTGATGAGCTGCAAGAATTTTGGGACGATGGTGTAATGACTTTTGACTCATCATCTAATGAAATGTTTAGACTTCAGACCGCTTTTTTATGGACAATTAATGATTTCCCAGTGTATTCTAACTTATCAGGTTGGAGTACAAAAGAAGAATTTTCTTGCCCTTGTTGTAATAAGAGTAAGAAATCTATATGGATTAAGCACTGTAGAAAGTGGGCATATCTTGGTCACAGATGCTTTCTTCCTCCATTGCACAGGTTTAGAAAATACCATGTATTATTTTATGGGAATAGAGAGTATGAACCATCACCACAAATACTATCTGGGGTTGAAATTTTTGCACAACTTGATCAAGAAAACATCCATACAATGTATGATTTTCAAGATTTATTGGTTACTATATTGCCTTCTATTCCTGCTGAAAATAAACAGTGAAGTCATAATTGGAAGAAATGGAGTATTTTTTTTGAATTGCCTTATTGGAAATATAATATTTTAAGACATAATTTGAATGTGATTCACATTGAAAAAAAATTATGTGATAATATATTGTGCACCATTTTAGGTGTCAAGGGGAAATCAAAGGACAGTGCTAATGCTCGACGTGATTTTCAAGAAATGGGATTGAGAAAACCTTTACATTTATAGCTAGGTGAAGGTAATTGGTCATACATTACTGCTGCACAGTACACTATGAGTAAAAAAGAGAAACAAACATTTCTATCAATTTGGAAGACCATTAAGGTGCTATATGGTTATTGTTCTAATATTTCAAAGCGTGTGAATATGACGAGAATGACATTATAGGGTTTGAAAAGTCACGATAATCATATTTATCTTCTACAGTTAATTCCTATAGCAATTTTTGATTGCTTACCTGCCAAGGTTGTTGAGCCGTTGTTTGGAGTCTCTAATTTTTTCAGACAGCTCTGTTCTAGGAATCATCCCATGAGTGATTTGAAAAAGCTACAGGATAAGATTGTACTTGCACTATGTCACCTAGAAAAACTATTTCCACCATCTTTTTTTGAGTTCATGGTTCACTTGACCATGAATTTAACTGGTGAATTCATTACTGGTAGTCCTATGCAATTCAGGTGGATGTATCTAATAGAGAGATACTTAAATACATTGAAACGGTATGTGCGCAACAAAGCTCATCCGGAAGCCTCAATTTCCAAGGTATATTTAATGGATGAGTGTACTAATTTCTGTGCTTCATATATTGATGAGGTTGAAACAAAGATAGATAAACCCTCCCAAAATGACGAGGGTCCAATTGGAGAAGGAATAACGTTTGATATCTGGAATGACGAGTGGGTTCAAGCTCATTGATATGTGTTTTTCAACACTCCATCAGTTGTCCCATTGATACAGTAAGTTTAATAGTTGATTTATATTTTGTTTCTATATTTATTTTATTGCTTACCTTATATTGTGTTGTGATTTAGGATGCATATCGCTGAGTTGAAATGTGAAAGGCCCCGTGCAACTAACTATCAAATCCAAAAACATCATTTCAACACATTTCATGAGTGGTTCAAGACTCATGTACTTATAATTGATTTAATATTTTTATAGTGAAAATTAGTTGTATTTTCACAATCCTTTATCCATTAAACTATATATGTGAAATTTGCAGATTCAAAAGTTGCGTGATTTAACCCATCATGTGAGCGAAGACCTCAACAAACTAGCTGATGGTCCATTTATTACAGCTCATCGCTACAAGTATTTGGATTCTAATGGATTCCGATTTCATATTAGCGATGTTGACATGAACTGAGCCACACAAAATAATGGTATTGGTTGTTCTTTTGTTGGTGCGGGTTATTATTATGGATTTCTCAGAGATATTATTGAGGTTATTTATGGTCATGGATTAAAACACATATTGTTAAGGTGTGATTGGGTCGATCCAGTTCGTGGAATGAAAGTTGATAACTTCGAATTTACATTAGTAAACTTTAACAATATTCTATATAAAGATTATTGAGTAATCAATGAGCCCTTCATACTGACATCGCAGGCAAAACAATTTTACTTTGTCGGCATTGATTCTGATTGGAAATTTGTGGTGAAAATGTCGAGAAGAGGGGTTTTTCTAATTGACCAAGAGGAACCTGAAGTTGTCGCATTTTCTGATCAAACACTTGACCAAACAACAGAAGCTGTACGAGATGAAGATATAAAATGGGCCATAGAGATAGTTTAACGAGATACGATAGACTTACATGATTAGTGAAAATTGTAATTATATCCCCAGTTATTGTTTGTAAAAATATTTATGAGTTATATATGTATAAAAATTTCTTGATTTAACTATAATTTCTTTTAATGTAGGTATGTCATAGGGTGGTCACAGTGGTTCACCTGATGTTGTCGGTATGTATGTTTTCATTTTTCTAAATTAATTGATTGTAATTTTCTGTGTATATTTCCCTAACTGTTTCTAATCATTAATTTATATTGTAATTGAATTATGAATTTATGTTTATCAGGATCTAGTGAATCTTTTAGTAGACACAGGGGTCCTGGTAGAGGGGTTTGATCCTAGAACTCTGGAGCCCGATTGGATGTGTTATTTGATGACACATTTCATCCAGTTGGAGAAGGTGCTACAGTATTGAGTCGTCAGTTTGGGCATATGATAAGAGACTCACACAGATTCCCTCTGACGACTTGTGAATGGAGTTATTTCCCCCAGGATATGATGGACAGATTATGGAGGGAGGTTCAGGTAAATTTAACGTTTAATTTTTCATGATATTGTTATTATTATTGTCCCATCTACCGATAATTTTTTTTAACAGGATAATTTGACATCTTGTCCAGATGAGTTTTGGGCTATATGTATGTCCAATTGCCGAAAATTATGGAAGGATTACACGTCAAGGGTGAAGAGAGATCACTGGACACCATTTGCGGGTGTGCCAGACATTCTACAACGAGTCCCTTCGGGCATTCTTCCTACGCAGTGGCAGGATTTGGTTGCGTTTTGGTCGAGTGAGGCGGTGATGGAAAAATTTATTACTTTTAATCTATAAATGACTAATTTTTAAAATGTCTATTAAGTAAATACGTTGAATATAGACTAAGTCTTCTCTTCATTCACATAATAGGGTGATGCAGGGCATGCCTTCCAGACTTGGCACTCGACATGTGTCACAGCTCAGACATCATGTAAGGTTATAATTCACTATTCATTCATATTTTAAAAATATTGTAGTATAAAATGGTGAACCCATTTCTTATAGTCACACCAACATGGAGATCCAATCGATCAGATGTCCATATGGGTGAGGGCTCGTAGGGTGGGTTATTCCGAGGTTGTCGGTGTTATAGTAATCAAATTATTTACTAATACATGTATTTTTATTTTATATAAATTATTCATATTTGTTCATTGATTCATTATATGCTACATGATCAGTTTGACACTCAGTTAGCAGAGTTTCCAGTGGAGCAATGTCGTAGTACTGTGCGTAGAGATGAAATATTTCAACTTGTCGTGGGGCATGATGGTCGTGGTTATTATTTGACTTATGGCAGTGGTGTCCCATGATGTGCAGTTGTTAGAGCAGATGTGATGGGTGCATGCAGAGATTCAGGGATGCGCACACAGACTGAGATAGATGCTTCCATGTAGGATATGCAGCAAAATTTTGATGCACATTTTAGCAGTTACGTGCAGAGTATGAGGGGAGGTTGTCACATATGTCATAACGTATTGATGAAATAACGACGCAACAAGTGGCGCCACAGGTAAACAATAAAACAAACCATACTCAGATATAATTTTATTGATATGTTTAAGATACATAATATTGATATATATTGTATTCTATGAATACAACTGGTGGACATCGCAGTGATATTGGTGATCCAGATGAGAATGAACCCCATGCATGAGGTAATTTCATTTGTGTTGATGAATTCTCTAGAAGTTTTTGTATCCTTGATGAATAGAATCTTCCATTTTTACCTAGATTAGTTTGTTTTAGTATTTGTGGACAACATATTCGTGAACTCCAAGAATGATGATGATCATACCCACTATCTTGACATCATCCATATTACACTTATAAAGAATTGACCATACTCCAAGCTATATATATATGCCATTTTTGTATTGATTAGATATTGTTATTGGGTCAAATAATCTCAGAGGAAGGTGTGTCAGTGGATAGAGATAAACTTCAGGAAGTTGTTTCATGGGAGAAGCCCAAGAACTCTTTAGATAACTGTAGCCTTCTAGGGTGAGTGAATTGTGAAGTGGTCGCACAGACGGCACGTCAATCTGATGTGTGGTTTGCGCGGTACGACTCAATATGCGTTTTTTTAAATGTTGGGTGCGCTTCATAAACACACGTGGGGGGTCCAAATAGTCCGAATGAAGTACGAATGGCCTTAAATAAAATGAAAAAAATGGGTGAGTGAATTGTGAATTGGTTGCGCAGACGGCGCATCAATCGGAGGTGTTGCATGCCCACAGTGACCGAGAACACAGTTCGGGTGTCATAAACGGCCAAAATAGGCATTTATCGGTCAAATTCATAGAGGAAAACATCGTATTGACCTGAAATCATAGGGAAACAATATAATTATTATTCGTGACGTGTACGAGAATACGTCACGTCAATTGGAAGTGCGGTTTGCGCGGTACAAATCAATATGTGTTTTTTAAGTGTTGGGCGCGCTTCATTAACACACGTGGGGGGTCCAAACGGGCCGAACGATGTCGGAATGGCCTGAAACCAAACTAAAACAACATTTGAGTGAATTTTGAAGTGTCAGAGTAGATTTCACGTCAATCGGAGGTGTTGTGTGCCCGCGGTGACCGAGAACGCACTTCTGGTGTCATAAACGGCCAAAACGGGCGTTTAATAGTCAAATTCATATAGTACGACATCGGATTGACCTGAAATCACAAGTCAAAAATTTAATTATTATTCTTGGTGTGTAGGAGGAGATGGAACGTTAATTGGACGTGCGGTTTGTGCAGTACGGCTCAATAGGAATTTTTTAATGGTTGGGCGCGCTTCATAAACGCGCGTGGGGGGTCCAAATAGGCTGAATGATGTCGGAATGGCCTGAAATCATACGAAAACAACGGTTGAGTGAATTGTGAATTTTTCACATAGACATAATGTCAATCGGAGGTGTCGTGTGCTCGCGGTGACCGAGAATGCAGTTCTGGTGTCATAAACGGCCAAAACGGGCGTTTAATGATCAAATTCATAGCGAACGACATCAAATTGACCTTAAATCACAGGGAAGCAATATAATTATTATTATTGATGTGTACGAGGAGATGGAATGTCAATCGTACATGTGGTTTGCGTGGTACTGCTCAATATGCGTTTTTCAAGTGTTAGGCGAGCTTCATAAACGCACGTGGGGGGTCCAAACCGGCCGAACGAAGTCGGAATGGACTGAAATCAGACGAAAACAACTGGTGAGTAAATTTTGAATTGTTCTTATAGACGTCACTTCAATCGGAGGTGTCGTGTGCCCGCAGTAACCGAGAATGCTGTTCTGGTGTCATAAACGGCCAAAACGGGGATTTAAAGGTCAAATTCATAGCGGACGACATCGTATTGACCTGAAATCATAGGGAAACAATATAATTATTATTCGTGACGTGTAAGAGAATATGTAACATCAACCAGATGTGCGTTTTTCATGGTACAGGTCAATATGTGTTTTTTAAGTGTTGGGTGCGCTTCATAAACTCGCGTGGGGGGTCCAAACAGGCCAAACGATGTCGGAATGGCCTAAAATTAGACAAAAACAATGGTTGAGTGAAGTTTAAAGTGTTCGAGTAGACGGCACGTCAATCGGAGGTGTCTTGTGTCCGCGGTGACCGAGAACGCACTTATGGTGTCATAAAAGGCCAAAACTGGCGTTTAACGATAAAATTAATATCATACGACATTAGATTGACCTGAAATCACATGGAAACAATCTAATTATTATTCGTGATTTGTACGAGGAGACGGAATGTCAATCGAATCCGCGGTTTGTGTGGTACGGCTCAATATGTGTTTTTTAACTGTTGGGTGCGCTTCATAAATGTGCATGGGGGGTCCAAAAGGGCCGAATGATGTCAGAATGGCTTGAAATCAGACGAAAACAATGGATGAGTGAATTTTGAATTGGTCGCATAGACGGCACGTCAATCGGAGGTGTCGTGCGCCCGTGGTGACCAAGAAAGCAGTTCTGGTGTCATAAACGGCCAAAACGGGCATTTAACGGTCAAATTCATCGAGGAAAATATCGGATTGACCTTAAATTACATGGAAACAATGTAATTATTATTTTTGATGTGTAAAAGGAGACGGTACATCAATCGGACGTGCGGTTTGAATGGTACGGCTCAATATGCATTTTTTAAGTGTTGGGCGCGCTTCATTAACACGCGTGGGGGGGTCCAAACCGGCCGAACGATGTCAGAATGGTATGAAATTAGATGAAAACAATGGGTGAGTGAATTTTGAATTGGTTTCACAGACGTCACGTCAATCGGAGGTGTCGTGTGCCCACAGTGACCGAGAATGAAATTCGGGCATCTTAAACGGCCAAAACGGGCGTTTAACGGTCAAATTCATAGCGGACGACATCAGATTGACCTAAAATCATAGGTAAACAATATAATTATTATTCGTGGAATGTAAAAGAATACAGAACATCAATCAGACATGTCTATTGCGTGGTACAGGTCAATATGCGTTTTTTAAGTGTTGGGCGCGCCTCATAAACGCGCGTGGGGGGTCCAAACAGGCCGAACGATGTCGGAATGGCCTGAAATCAGAAGACAACAACGGTTGAGTGAATTTTTAAGTGGTCAAGTAGACGTCACATCAATCGGAGGTTCCGTGTGCCTGCGGTGACCGAGAACGCACTTCTGGTGTCATAAATGGCCAAAACGGGCATTTAACAGACAAATTCATATCGTACGACATTGGATTGACCTGAAATCAAATAGAAACAATATAATTATTATTAGTGATGTGTACGAGGAGATGTAACATCAATCGGATGTGCGTTTTGTGTGGTACGGCTCAATATGCGTTTTTTAAGTGTTGGGCGCGCTTCAAAAACGCGTGTGGGGGGTCCAAATGGGCCGAACGATGTCGTAATGGCCTGAAATCAGACGAAAACAATGGGTGAGTGAGTTTTGAATTATTCACGTAGACGGCACGTCAATCGGAGGTGCAGTGTGCCCGCGGTGACCGAGAACGTAGTTCTGCTGTCATAAAGGGCCAAAACATGCGTTTAACGGTCAAATTCAAAGCGGAAAACATTGGATTGACCTTAAATCACAGAGAAACAATATAATTATTATTCGTGACGTGTACAAGGAGACGGCACATCAATCGGACATGCAGTTTGCACGTTACGGCTCAATATGCGTTTTTTAAGTGTTGGGCGCGCTTCATAAACGAACGTGGGGGGAGTCCAAACCAGTCGAACGAAGTTGGAATGGCCTGAAATTAGACGACAACAACTGGTGAGTGAATTTTGAATTGGTTGTGTAGACGTTAGGTCAATCGAAGGTGCCTTGTGCCGATAGTGACCGAGAACGCAGTTCTGGTGTCATAAACGGCCAAAATGGGCGTTTAACAGTAAAATTCATAGCGGACGATATCGGATTGACCTGAAATCATAGGAAAACAATATAATTATTATTCTTGACATGTACGAGAAAACGAAACATCAATCGGACATGCGTTTTGCGTGGTGAAGGTCAATATGTGATTTTTAAGTGTTGGGTGCGCTTCACAAACCTGCGTGAGGGGTCCAAACGGGCATAATGATGTCAAAATGGCCTGAAATCAAACGAAAACAACAGGTGAGTGAATTTTGAAGTGTTCGAGCATATGTAATGTCAATCGGAGGTGTCGTGTGCCCGCGGTGACCGAGAACGCACTTCTGGTGTCATAAATGGCAAAAACGGGTGTTTAACGGTCAAATTCATATCGTATGACATCAGATTGACTTGAAATCATAGAAAAACAATATAATTATTATTCGTGATCTGTACGAGGAGACGACATGTCAATCGTATGTGTGGTTTGTGGGGTACGGCTCAATATGCGTTTTTAAGTGTTGGGCGCGCTTCATAAACATGTGGGGGGGGTCTAAATGGGTTGAACAATATTGGAATGGCCTCAAATAAGACGAAAACAATAGGTGAGTGAATTATGAATTGGTTGCGTAGACGACACGTCAATCGGACATTCCATGTACCCACGGTGACCGAGAACGCAGTTCTGGTGTCATAAACGGCCAAAATGGGCGTTTAATAGTTAAATTCATATTAGACGACATCGGATTGACCTAAAATCACAGGGAAACAATCTAATTTTTACTTTTGATGTGTACGAGGAGACGGCACGTCAATAGGACGTGCAGTTTAGGTGGTACGGCTCAATATGCATTTTTTAAGTGTTGGGCGCGCTTCATCAATGCGTGTGGGGGGTCCAAACCGGCCGAACGAAGTCGGAATAGCTTGAAATCATACAAAAACAACTGGTGAGTGAATTTTGAATTGGTCCTGCTGACTTCACGTCAATCAGAGGTGTCGTGTGCCTGCAGTGACCAAGAACGCAGTTCTGGTGTCTTAAACGGCCAAAACAGGCGTTTAACGGTCAAATTCATAGCGGACGACATCAGATTGACCTAAAATCACAGGGAAACAAGATAATTATTATTCATGACATGTACGAGAAGACATCACGTCAATCGGACGTGCAGTTTGTGCGGTACAAGTCAATATGCATTTTTTAAGTGTTGGGCGCGCTTCATAAATGTGTGGGGGGGTCTAAAGGGGCTGAACGATGTCAGAAAGGCCTGAAATCAGACAACAACAATGGGTGAGTGAATTTTGAAGTGTTTCAATAGACTTCACATCAATCTGGGGTTCCGTGTGCCCACGGTGACCGAGAACATACTTATGGTGTCATAAACGGCCAAAACGGGCGTTTAATGGTCAAATTCATATCGTACGACATCAGATTAACCTGAAATCACAGGGCAACAATCTAATTATTATTCTTGATGTGTACGAGGAGAAGTCTTGTCAATTGGATGTGTGGTTTTCATGGTACGGCTCAATATGCATTTTTTAAGTGTTGGGCGTGCTTCATAAACGCGTGGGGGGTCCAAATGGGCTAAACGATGTCGGAATGGCCTAAAATCATAAGAAAACAACGTGTGAGTGAATTATGAATTGGTCGTGCAGACGGAACATCAATCGGATGTGTGTTTTGCGTGGTACGGGTCAATATGCATTTTTTAATTGTTGGGTGCACTTCATAAACGCGCGTGGGGGGGGTTCAAATGAGTCGAATGAAGTTGGAATGGCCAGAAATCAGATGACAACAACAGGTGAGTGAATTGTGAATTTTTCGCATAGACGGCACATCAATCGGAGGTTTCGTGTGCCCGCGGTGACCGAGAACGCAGTTCTTGTGACATAAATGGCCAAAATGGGCATTTAACGGTCAAATTAATATCGTACGACATCGAATTAAACTGAAATCATAGGGAAACAATCTAATTAGAACCATAGAATTAATAATTTTAAAATTTTAAAATGGTAATCAAAATTATGAATATATTTTGAAAATCAAATACTTTTGATCTATTACAGTAAGTTTGAATTGAAATATGTTAATTTGTTTCAACTATTTGTTTATAGGATTTATTTGGTACTAATTTTGTTATTAAATTTTGTTATGTAGTTATATTTGATGATGGATGTGGAGCTTGGAAGATGAATGATGAGATTTATGTGGGTGGATTTTATTTTATTATTGATATTTTTAAAAAAAATTAAAAACCTATAGCAGCCGCTATAGGGCCACCATACAGCGGCTGCCATTAAGCAGCCGTTGTAGATGATTCCATCGCCGCTTGTAGCGGCCGCCATTTGGCGGCTGCTGTAGCCCATTCCAGCTTGCCTACAGCGTCTGCCAAGTGGCGGTCACTGATAGAAACAGCGACGGGCCAAAAGTGGCCACCGTTTAGCGGACTCTAGGCGACCGCTATAGACCTTTAGCGATGGCTTTTGGCAGCCGCTAAAGTTCATGTTTGTACTAGTGATTGTAAGTGTGTGAACTATTCTAACTGTTTGTTGGAGTGTTTGTAGGAAACAAAATTTTTGTATTCTAGGAGAGTTGAATAAGTAAAGAGAAGCTTAGGAGAATATGATGAAAATGTTTTCATGGATAATCTAGGAATTTTTTTTATAATCACTACTTCTAGAAAATATGGTTTTACTATCTATAATTATTTTTACTTAAAGTGAGTAATCTCACGCAGGCTTAGAATTTTTGATAATTAATCCATTTCTTGAGTATACAAAGTTAAGTGATTTAGGAAACATGGTTTACAAAAAAATCCAAATGGGAATATTTTTATGACCTAGTTGATAAGGAAATTGATCATATTCAGGTATTGTCTATTTTTTTCAAGAAAGTTTAAGTGGAAATAAAAATCACCTCACTTTATATTTGTATGAAAATTGAATTGACCATCATACTCAAGAAATCGGACTCACAATACTTGAAAAGGTCCATCATATTTAGGTGAAGCTGGCTGGAAGAAAAGTTTCATTAGATTCACACTGAATTTGTGATGAAAGGATTGATCATATTGAGAAAGAATCCTACTGGAAGTAAATGGTCATCAGACTCTCCATAATTTCAGTATGGAAGTAGTGATCATAAAGGTGAAGAATTAGAGTATGTAGGACTATGATACAAATGTGATGATTCTTTTTTGATCTTGGATTTCTCATAAATCATAAGTAAGTTGTGAAACTTATTATTCAATCTTGATAAAATAATGGGTGAGAAGAGATGGTTCCAATAATACTCATATTAATTGTATTTGGGTGGAAAGTGAGAAAAGCAGTTGGAAATCTTATTCAGCTGAATCGTATTCATGTGGATCGTAATCATGCCAATCATATTTCGGCTGAGTTGGAAGGGATGTGGGTTGCTAGAGAAATATGAATTCACAATACTTTCCATTGTAAGTCGGATAACTCTAAATTCTATCCCCAATGAAATCAAAGTCATGAATTAATTCATGAAACAAGATAAAGATTGTGAATGAAGAAAGTTTGTGAAGTCAAAGTTTCCATGTCTAAAGTTTATCATAATGAGTTCATTGGATTAATATTTTTTTAGAGGCTGAGAAGGTTTGTGACAAATGTGAGAAACCAAAATACAAAAGATATAAATCTTCAGAGAATGAAGCTGATGAGTATCATATTTAGAAGAGAAATAAAAAATATGATTTATTTTCAAATTCTTTTATCAATTAGTTCAAGTGGATCAAGGGAAGAGATGAAGTAGAAGTGGTTGAATGTGTTTTTAAAGGTGGGTATTGATATTCAAAGAATATTTTTTATTTCTTCATCTGGAATAGAGAAATGTAATGAAGAAATTGTATCAAGAAATCGGAATTGAGTTTTTTTAAGAAGATAAAAGTTGTATATTTCTCCATAAATTCAATCTAGTAAGGAGCATCATAATAAATAAATCAGATTGATCAAATTGGTAGAGGAAATAATAATAAAATTGGTGTTTTAATATAAAGTTTTAATATATATGAAGTTGTAAGAATATTCGAGAAGGATCGAGAAGAGTTGATGAAGTCATGATGCACCAGAAATTCAAGGTAAATCGAGATTTTAGGAAATTTTGTTGGGCGGGAAAAAATTTCATATTCCCTCAAAAACTATCTTTGGGTCACCTATAAAAGGCAAGAAGTACATCATACTTTTCCTGACTGAAGTACTCTTTAGATAGGAAGAGAGAGAAGATCATCATTTCTTAAGAGATAATAAGTTTCCATATTGAGCTCTATTCAAGAATTTTCATCAGATTTACGTGAAAGGAGAAGAGAAAAGATTTCAATATATTTAGCTGATCATTGTATTCAGATAATTTTCATATTCTTCTTGTCATCATATCTAGTTGGTCATCATATTGGGGTGGATAATCAAAATGCTATTATTGTGTTGGGATTTCCAGACTGAGGAAGAAAGCATTCAGAATTTTCTCATTCATATTCTGATAGAGTTATATTTTCTTATTGGGTAATTAGATTGGGAAAATCGGATTGGGAAATCGGATTGGGAAATTGGACTGGGAAATCAGACTGAGTTTTATATCAAAGTCCTTGAAGTTCTTACCAGTTTCTGGGTAAGAAAGTATAGAATTTTTTAAAAATAATACATCTATGGAAGTTGATAAAGAAGTACAGGTAACATGTTTTGTTACAAAAACAGTGTATTACATTATTTGTACTAGTGGGAGCACACACACAAGTGGATTGTTTTCATAGTGCTACATGAGTGTAAGGGCCCATCCTACTCATTGAATTCCACACAAAAGGATTTTTTTCTAGTGGATTGTATGATATTTGTTTATTTCCAAACCATACCAAGGACATAGCTATTCTTATTGATTAGTGAACCTTGTAAATTCTTGTGTTCTTATAGATGTTTTTTTATTTGTTTTTAATAGGTAAATAATTCTATAATATATGGTGAAGTTTTTTTGTAAGAAAGGAAACATAAAAGAAAAAGTTATCACTAATTCACCCTGACTCATCTAAGTGATACAATTACCCTGACTAGGAACTATAATAAATTAATAAATTAAACACCTCACTAAAAAGGTATATAATAGCACTAAATGAAAAATAAATCATAGATAAGTCATGTGATGTGAAATAACCCTTCAAAAATGTGGCTTGACCCTTACATCGACACTCGTGAACACTTTTAAGTGAAAACATATTCTTCTTTTAGAGCTTATATATTCTTTAGAGAAACCTAAAATTCTAAAATCCCTAGAAAATAAATGTTATCACTTATAAGATTAAAATAAAGAATAATATTTGGAGATTAAGAGGTATTTATTTCACCAACATTAATTTTAGGATCCTTTATAAATGGATAAGTATATAATAATCCACCTTGATGGAAAAAAGTGAATAGTAATGGATAAGGGAACCCCACTTTTCTCTTAGTTAAGTGTGAGAGAGTGACTAAATAGAGAGGGTAGTTTCCCTTTAATTTCTTAAACTATTATGTTGATGATGATGATTATGATGATTTTTTCAATAGTAATGTTTTAGTATAACTTAACAAGTATAAATCTTACAATTACCATAAACTCGTCTCCCTAATCCAAGTATTTTCACATTGAAATAAATATATTTTTTAACCTAGTTTTTTAATTAGTTGATGGCCCAATGTGCTCAAAGGTAAAATACTAAAGATTGGATAAATATTTAATAAAGTATGATTAATAAGAATATTTAGTATCATGGTTTATTAATTACACATATTGATATTTCCCAACAGTGGTATACAGTTTCCCAAGTTGTGTGTAGTAACAGTGCATCACAAAAAATAAAATAAAAAATATTTTAAAAATATAGTTGATAAAAATTATCTAATAAAGATCATGGTATTATTAGATATGACAAGAAAATTATCCTAAAATTTTCATATATAAACCACTCTACAATCCCACCAAACCATCACCCACTATAAATCCATATGAATATCCCATCCAAATAATCTAAACTTCTTGTATTTTCTAACAATCCCCAATCAAACATAGCCTTTAACCTTCATTGATATTTTTTTAATTGATTTTAGACCATATATTAATTATAAATTATATTCATATAATAAAATATTTGCCCCTTTAAACATCATATGAATTATTAACTTCTTACTAGTTTTACTTCCTGTCTCCCCTCTATATCACCTATTCAAAGGGAGTAGGTAATTGATCCATTTAATTAATTGGCCTAATTATCACCACTTAGATTGGTGCTTATATTTTCAACCTATTTAAAGACTTTTAATCTAACTAAATATTATCTTTTAACTAAACTCTCTCCTTCCCTTTAATATTTTCATTTTTATCAACCCTCTAATTAATCATTAATCCCATGATTATTCTCTTACAAATTATTAACCTGAGTGAAGTTCCTAATGGATTTTGAGTGTGGTGTTTGTTATCAATATGATATAAGGATCTTGATAAGGTTTCAAAAAACAATATAAGTTGATTGATATTAAAGGAAATAAAATCTAGGAATATTTGAGAAAATGGTATTGAATATATGATATTGGAGATCCATCCATAAGTTTTAAAATGAGAATGAGAGATAGCCATTAATTAAAGAGATTCATCCTTGTGTTTTTGGAATAAAGAAACATGAATAGAATAGAAGTGTAAATTGGATAATATTATTTGGAGAAGTTAATATGAAATATTATTTGGATTTATTTAATAAATTATTAATACACTCTTATTGAGAATATTCGATGAAAAAATAAGGCGGAATTATTTGAAGTAGTGGAGCTTTATTGAAATACATTAATAAAGTTATTATATACTATAAGTGATTTGGAAGTATATTATAGATCTTTGAAATATTATTATAAATATTATAATGTCATTTAAATAATTTTTAGTTTTTTTGAGATGGTTTTAGATGACTAATATCGATTATAGATGATTTAATAAGCTGAGAGATGAGCTTTAGAAATTATGGAGTTGATGATTTTGAATAATTTATCAAGGTACTATTTATATAAGATATATATTGAATTTATTATAAGTTTTTTATATTATCTCATAAATTTTGGAGGATATGTAATATCATTTAGTTGGTATAGAATATTATCTACTTGATATGTAATAAAAACTTATAATTTTCATGGAATATGAAAGATAAAGTCTCAAAGTTCTATTACTGTAGAATATTAATCCTATAAGATGATGAGATGTGAATCCCACATCAGTTAACCAAACATAAGGGAATTAAATGTTTGATATCCAGACAACATAGTTTCTATAATTATTAGGATTATGTAGTGAATCTCTCTAGAAGATGTCAGAATGAATGGATGGTGATGTAACGATGGTTTAGAAAATGGAGGAGTAGAAGTTACAAGAAAATTGTTTCTTGGAAATTTTATAAGGAAAAGTGGTCAATTTTCAGTGGCCTTTCAATCACCTTTCTTAATAGGGTGTTCTCATTAGATTTTGGAAGTCAATTAAACTAGGATAAGTGAAGGATTACTTATATAAAAGGTAGTGGGGACCTATGTGCAGAGTGATTCGAATGATTAAGGGATTACAAAATCATAATATCTATAGTTATTCTTTAATAACTTTTTTTATTTAATTTTGTAATCCTTGTATTATCCAACTATAATTTAATCAGTAGTTTTTCTCTCATAGATGTAGGAAACATTTTCTAAACCACATAATTCCATGTTCCTTTAACTTGATCATTTTTCCTTTTGTATTCCCATGAGGCATGAGTTCACTTGAGTGTTTTGTGAGGATAAACTTTGTGAGTTTAGTAAGGTGTGATACTTTTTATATTCAAAAACACTCTTTCAAGGAAGTATATCTAGATGACCTATGTTTTGTTTCATATTTTTTAGAGATTTTATGTTTGGTGATTAGATTTTGGGTATAAGATTCTTAAGAAATGGTATTGGATATTTTGATTGGTTTAGATCTCTCAATAATACACTCAGAGGTAGATTAGGTTTTTCTCACTCTTTCCTTGATGATATTATTCTTTTAACAGATTTTTTCTATCTTCATAATGTATAGCATCAAAATAACATAAGGTTTGGATAGATAACTTTGATTGAATGTATTTTGTATTATAGATAATGAATATTGAGGATAATCTCATTTATAAGGACCTTTATATTTTATTAACTAGATTTTATTCAAATAAAATAGAAAAGGTAGAATGGGGATGTTTTTATAGGAGGGTTTTGATTCTGGTTAGGATTTCATTGTTACTAAACATAGACTTCCACATCTAGGTTGTGAATACCCTAGTGGAAATCATGAAGGCCCTGATCTATATATGTGAGAAACCTACATTACTTGATAATTTATTCATGATGGAGAGGTTATTCAATATGATGTTATCAACAAGAATTCCAATAAAATACCATGTGAATTATTTCAATATTATTTGAGGGAATGTGGAATAATTGAATGTGTAATTCAAGGATGATTTTTTGGAATCTTATACTATTTTCATCACTATTGGATTCATGGGATGCAAAGGTAACTACAAGAATTAATTTATGTAGGAAGACCATTTTAGTGTTTCAGGATGTCAGTAACTTGATCCTCAATGAAAAATTATAGATAAAGGAAGTCTAAACATCATTTGGTGGTGATCTCAATGCTAAAAAAAATAGGATTCTCTCCCTAAAGTAGAAATCAAATGAGTTAATGGGATGATAATTACTAATAAAGAAGACAAGTTAGTTTGGATGCTCTAGGTCCTAATTGTTAAGGTTACGGGGAGAAAGTAAAATGAAAGAATTATTTTCATATTTATAAAGAAAAATATGTAAGGTAATCAACTTCCATAAATAAGAATTCTATGAGTCTTACTAAGGGAAAAAACATATTGTTTCATAGTTTCAATATTTCAATAGAGTAATGGGTGGATGACTTAGAAACATCTTTCTACTCATTGAGAGAGTAAGGATGCATGCTGAATTTTATGTCTAGGAATTTCAATAAGGTGAATTTGGAAGATAATTATGATCTAAAAATAATTCAAAAGTTATAAGTTAATGTCTAGATAAATAATTGTGTTTTTCTTAAGGTGAAATAAGTTATACAAATATTAGGGTTTCTGAAGAACCAAATTTCCATAGGGAAGCTTGATGAGGCGGGATATGGGACTATCCTTTCTAATAAACTTTGGAAGCTAACTCAAGGATCCATAGTGGTTAAAAAAGGAGTAAATTATGGGACCCTATATGTTACTAGAATATCAGATATATATATATATATATATAATTTTTATTGTATAAAAATATGATACTCCATATTTGTGGAATTGTAAACTCATAAATCACAATGAGAAGAACATCAAAGTTATAATGGATAATGGAATGTTGAAGCTTAATCATACTGACATCAGATAGTGTGAAATTTTTGTTATGGGGAAAAAATAATTTTATCATTCTACTTAAATGAATGGAATCCCAAATATCATAGTTTAGAATTAGTTCACTCTGATGTCTGGGGACCTATCCCTATTTGATCTCATGATGGGTCGCATTACTTTATGATATTCATTGATGATGTTATGATTAAATTATGGGTTTACTTTCTAAAACATAATTTTTATATACTTAAATATTTCAATAAAATGAAATACATTGTGTTGAGGGAATCTAGTTGGAAGATAAAATGATTAGGATCCAACAGTAGTGGTGAATATAACATACACAACCTCTAGAAATTTTTTAAGGATAAATGGACCATGCTAGAGAATAGCATGCCCTGGACACCTTAGAAAAACGGCGTGGATAAAATAATGAATCAAACATTGAATAAGGATTATAAAATCATGTGGTTTCACTCTAAAACACCTAAGGTAATTTGTGAAGAAGTTGTAAATAAAAAATAATACATAGTTAATGGGAGTCTAGCATCAATGGTTGGGAAGTAAATTTCATAGAAGTTATAATCTAGAAAGTGTTTTAACATAAACCATCTCAAAAAATTTAATATCCTTGTGTATGTCCACATTAATGTAAGGATATGAAAAAATTATGATAAAAATAAAAGGTGTGTTTCATTATTTTATTTGGTGATGAAAATTTTGGATTTAGGATATTGGACAATGATAAGTGGAAAGTCATCTAGAGTTGATATTTTATGTATAATAAGAAGTTTTTTTAGAAGAATTGGATCTTGGTGGATAAATAAGTCAATCGAAAATGATAAAATTTCAAAGTCTAAGTTGGTATGGATAAGAGTATCATAAGATCACATATTATAGAGAATTTATATAGTAGCATTAGGAATCCAAAAGTAAGGGAAGAAAAAGATATCATTGAAAGTTCAAGGATTGGTAAAGATTCAGTGGGAGTATAGGAAGTTAGGTCTCTATAAGGTAGATCATTGGATAGTGAAAAACTAAATGTAAGCAAAGTATTAGGTTCAGTTGAGGAAATCAGATGGGGTAAGAAATTTTGTTCAATGGTTTAGGGATGACATAAACTTTCTTCTTCTTAGGAATAGTGTAGAATCAGAAATTCTATATGATGAGACCACACTTAGGGACTAAGATTAGTGGAAGTCAACAATTTTTGAAGATATGTATTTAATAAATTTCTAGGGAACATGGGAGATGACTTAGTTACCATGGAATAAAGGGGAAAAAATATATGGGTTTTTTTGTTAAAATATGAAAATTATGGAAAAAATGTTCAAGACATAGCTGGTGGTGATGTGATTTCAACAAAATGGAGTTAATTTATCAAAAAAATATCACTGGTAATTAATCATGATACCAAATGGATGGTGAAAAGAATAGTTACATCATAAAATATATACCTATAATATATGGATGTAAATATGGTCTTTCTTTATTGTAATTTATAGTAATTTATTTAAAATAATCAACTAATGGGTTTCAAAGAGGATAAAAACTGGACATTGGTTTATAAGATGAAGAAAAGTCTTTTGGCTTCAATCTAGTGTCAAGGTAGTGAAATTGGAATTTTGATGTGTTCATGGAGGATTAAGGATTCACTCAAAGTAATGTGGTCCATTATTGTTGATGAAAATCATAGGATTATGGGACTTACATTTTTCTACATCTATATATGGATTAAATATTTCTAGCTAGACCAAACGATGAAAGAATTTAGAGTTTAAAGAATGATTTTTCAAGAAGTTTCAAGATGAGGGTCTCAGATAGGATAAGGATTTATTGGAAATGAATATCGAGAGTTGTATGAGAGATGAAACATTGGTGTTGGATTTGAGTGTTTACAACCAGAAGGTCATCAAAATATTTGTAATGATTATATGAAATCTAGGCTCGACTCCATTGTTTAGGAACATCAAATTGTCCAGGGAGAAATCCCCTAAAATAGGAGATGAAGTTGTATCCATAGAGAAAATTTTGTTTGCATTATCTGTCAAAATTCTGATGTATTCCATGATATATACTCGACCATGCATTTCTTTTTATAGTGGGAGTTATAAGATGATTCATGAATAATCTGATAAGGGAACATTGAGAGGATGTGAAGTGGACCATATGATAATTGAAAAGAATGGATGATATAGCCCTGTGATTTTAAATGGATGATCCATTGGGAAGATATATTTATGATTAATTTTCGAGTGATTTAGATACCCAAAAGAGAACAATGGTATTTGTTTTTACCTATGGATGGACAGAGTTCAGTTAGATGACACATCTACAATGGATTGTTACTCTGATTATAATGGAAGCAAAGTATGTGGATGAAACAGAAGTGGGGAAGGATATGGATTGGTTAATGTGGTTATTAAAGGAGTTGAAATAATGTCATGAGGGTGGAGTCAAATTATATGATACTCAAAGAATAATTCAATTGTCTTTGAATATGATGTTCCATGCATGGAAGAATCATATTAACCTAAAATATCACATCATTCAAAACATGATGTAGGATAAGAAACATGGGATATATAAGATAGTTGAAAGCCAAAATCTAGCAGACATGTTTACCAAGGTTTTATCTTAATAAATTCACATTTATCATTGTGCATCAGAAGGAAATGGTTAAATAGATGGAAAAAGGAGAACAATGCTTTTTATAGATGAGGAAATAGGAATTTTGTTTCCAAAGGGTTAGAGAGATGACATAGCTTCCCTGAAGTGATCTTCAAGTGGGGGATTATTGGGATATGAATCCTACCTCAGTTCACTGGATGCAAGTGAGATGGAAATTAAAGATCTAGAAAATAAAATATCTAAGAGACTCTAGCTCAAGTGGTGTATTTCTCTAGTGGAGGGTAGAATGATCAGACAATTATTTCATCTTTAAAAATTTTTATAGGTGATGGTATAAAAAATGGATGATAAAAAGTTAATGTAAAAGTTTAGGTTGGAAATTTCACATAGAAAAGCAGTTAGTTTTCAATGGGCTACTGGAAATTGGAAGTCACCATTCCTAACTAAGGATTCTCAAAGGATTTTGGAAGTTACTGAAACTGGGATGATTAGATAAGTAATCTTATAAAATAGAGTTAGGACCTATGTGAATTGTGATCAGAGTGATTAATGAATTATAAAAATAATAATATTTTTAGTTATTCTATATAGAATATTTTCTTTTTATTTGATGTTATAATCCTTGAATCATCTAGAGATAATGTAAGTATTAGTGTTTATCCCATGGATGTAGGACACATTTTCAAAGCTACTGAATTCCTTATGTTGTTTAATTTATCATTTTTTCTCTTGAATACTTGTGAGGTGTTATTTCTCTTGAATTTTGTTCAAGGATAGAATTTGTGTGCTGAGTAGGGTGAGAGACTTTCTATCTTCTTGTACACTTAGTCAGGGTATTCATTTCAATAGACCTAGGTTCCACTATATATCATCTGGAGAATTAACATCTGATGATTAGATATCAAGGATAGGATACTAAATAGAAGATACATAGTTATGAAAGTAAAAATTTAAAATATATTGAGTTACATGAGTTTCAATTTAGAAGATTAACTTTAATGAAAGAATAAATCTATATGATAAATCTGGAAGCATCCTATTATGGACATGTTGAAAGTGGTAATGATTGTTATAAATGTTGTTGAAGTCAAGGATATATAATGATATGGAATATTAAATTATAAAAGATAAAATATAGGTATTTGATATTAACTCTAGATGTTATGAATCTATGTCAACATAATTCCATAAGAAGTAAGGCTACGTAATAATAAGGTTTTGATAAAGGAGTTGTATAAGAATAAACTGTGTAAAGAGTGAGATACATCAATATAACATGGAGTTATGTTATATTAACTATGAGTATACAATGGATACATTATATTAAATTTCCTCTACATAATATTAACTTATATATATGTGGTGGTAATGAATGAATAATCCAGTGTATATATAATATCCTCTGGATGGTATGTAAGATTTACTAATAACTTTCATAGTATTAGTTAGATAATTCAGAAAATAAACAAGGTTTGTCAATTTGAAGAATAGAATATTTTAGAAGAACAATTTCATAAGTATATTTTAATAAGGATAATTTGAGGTTGATATTTTGATCGTTTAAATAGAGAACTAAGAGGAAAATATTCGTGAAATAAATAAAAATATTCATATGTTGATCTTCAATGATTTAAATATCATGATTTTTTAAATAATAAATCATGATTCAATATGGGTATGAAGAAGTTTGTTACACAAGGGGATTTTGTATATGTATGAAGATATAAGAAAAAGATTTTGTGGATTTTGTGGAAGTAAAATATAGAAGGATTGATAAGACAATAATTATAGAAAATAAATAAAGAAATAATGGCTACATTTTGAGGAAGAATAAAACCCAAGTCTTATAGACTCATTAAATAAAAATAATTAGGATATCTTCACACAATATTGGTGGGGTTTCAAATATGAATATTTAAAACGCATTAATGAAAATAAAATTTGGATACTTTCCAAAATTTAATTTCACCATCGTTAAGTTAGGAGATTATCTAGGTGAATATCATTGAGATTTCTATATTTAAAGTATGGGAAAAATAACTATGTGATAGTATTTTTAGTTTATAAAAATATGAATATGGGAATATATTTTTTATTGGAAGATATCAAGATAGAACATGACACTATTGTTCCTGAATATGTTAACTGTTTAACAATATTATAGAGAAAAACTTACTTCTATTTTAGATCAGTAGTGTTGAAGGATAAGAAGAAGAGAAATAAAAATAATTATACACAAGAGACTAACATACACCCCTACTATTATCATCTATGTAAAGACCCTTTAATAATTATGATATAATATTATTGAATATCATTAAAAGTATCGAAGAATATCGATAAGGAAGAAGAAAATGTGAAGAAACTAGTCCACTCATGCATTGATCATTATGAATATTGAGGAGTGATTATACTGTGTATTTTTTCTTATTCCCATTTATACGATGATTATTCTAAAAGTGATATGAATAGGTTGAATTTCATGTTACTACTATTGATCACAACATTTTTATTTAATACCTCTGTTTAATAAAGAAGATAAAATTGTTTTATTTAGTGGAATTATGATTCCAAGATAAAATCTTCTTCATAGTATTGGAGGAGCATCATTATAAAATTGTGAGAGTTGGTATAAAGAAACAACTAGGAGACTATAAATTATCGTGACATGGTTTTGTATCTAATATAAATTTCTAGTGATGTAGCTACATGTCATACTCAACAAAAACACAACATGAAGTAGATACACACATTTTTATTGAACCTTATAAAAATATTATGTGTCTTGTTATCATTACTTTCTTTCATGTGTTGTGAATTAATAAGTTAAACATATTATATTTATACATCCTAATAGGTATTTGACTAAATTTGAGTAAAAATAATTTTGTAAAAATGGGTTTATACTGATTCACCCCCTCTTGGTGTGACTATATGATCCTGTTGGGATCTTCAATTAGTGTCATATAATAAGGTTATACCTCTTATAGAATTGATTTTTACCAATTTTTTTATTTTCTATATATGAAGTATAAATTTTAAGAAATTTTGTAATTTTACTATTATAACAAACAATGAGGTTATTTCTACCAAAACCATGAAGAATAAGAAAAAGAACAAACCAATGAAGATTAGAAAGATTACTCTTATAATAAAGGAGAAACAAGATCCACCACTAGTTTAAGGTAATCAAAGTGGAAATTTGTCTATCATATTTTCTGATAATTATCCTATTATAGATCCTAGTTAAATATGTTTAATAGTATGTTTATATTAAATAAATTGGTAATTTTTTCACTAAAATAGAGTATTATTTTAAAAATATCCCCCCTGAATTTATCACTTTTAAATTTGATATTATTAAGTGTCTAATATATGAGAAACATACATAGATATGGAATAAGATGATATGGAAAAAACATAGTTTAATAAGATGTAAAAGTACAACACTCATAAAATATGTGAAATATAAGGAGAAAATTTTATAATTATTTAAGGAAAATCATTTCCTGGAAGAATAATAATTGAAAAAATCAATTCATGAGAATAATTAGATAAGAAAATATTTTGAAGAAAGGATCCATGAATTGGAATAAACTCAAAGAGATATTACGGATCTCCACATTGACCAGTTAGAGATCGAATCCAAAATAATAAAGTATATTGACAATTCATTAAAATAGAATAGTAATACGCATGAAGAATATTTTGAAAAGGTTAAAATTAAATGGGAAAATAATGTGATCAGTTGATGTTGATAAAAATATCCTCAATATAAAGTTTATTGAGTTAGGAGTCAATTTTAGAAATATGGAAGTGGTCTGAGCTGAATCATATCATCAAGTTGAGAAAATATGCATTGTCATACAATTTTATAATAAATGACTTATCTCTAAAAATATTCACTTTATTGTAAACAAGAGACTAAAATCATATACATATTATTGTTGGAACCAAATGTGTGTTTGATGTTGGATTTGTTTTTGTACATTTAAGTTTTAAAGTATGTATAAATATTGAAGAATTGGGATTTTAATATGTTCATGGAATATTTGGAGAAGAGGTGAATATGTATAATTAGTGATAAATGAAAATATAGACCTTGATATCGCTATATATCAATTTAAAGGACTTATATGTGACGTGTAGTTCTATGAAGAAGTTTGTAGTTGAAATGAGAATGTTGAGTTTGGTTTTAGATGTTTCATATAGAGACCACACCACGAGCACATTGGTCATGCTATGGTTGGAGTTGGAGTTTGAAAAATGGTAAATTCCTCACATGTATAATATGTTTTTAGAAAATTTATAAGATTCTTCTATAGTGTGTATGGTTTATTCGACCCATTCATCAGAGTTATTCACACCGTGAGAGGGATGGTCACACCATCAATAGAGTTATAGTCATAAAATGGAGAATTACTTTAATTCGTAAGAGTATCCAGTTAATTTTGGGATACATAAGAATAATTGTGGAACTATTAGGATAGAGCCACGAAAAAAATGGTTTATGGTGGAATTTTTAATGAAATTGTACGATTCATCCACACCGTGAAAAATTGGTCACATTATGAAGGATTTCAAAAAAAAATAGTGGTACTGGATATTAGAGGATGCTCACACCATGAATATAGTTTGGAACTACGAATAGTATGAATTTATTCTATGATTATGAATGGAAACACCACAAATAATAAAAAAAATATTGTTTCGGCTTCTCAAATTTGGTCATGCTATAAAGAATTAAACTACTCCGTGACTTATATTGGGATGAAAAAAAACCTAAAAGGACCACGCCAAGACTGTCTATTATTGAAATGATAAAATTTCATGATTATTAGGTTTTTTAGATGTTTTTTAACATATATTAGATCATTTTATGAATCCTTATGCCATATCATAACCCAACTGGTAGTTAAAGAATGTTAAAGGAGAAATTGGTCAATCATGTCGTGAAGGTAGAAGTCGCATTGTGAATAGGTGGTTTCCAAATTATTAGGTGGTTTTGATGGATTTTAAAATAATTATATCAAAATTTTGATTTTAGGGATCAATTAAGATTTATTTGTACTTAATTACCACACTAAAATCATGTGTGTCACTTGGAATTATCTCAATGGAGTTTAGAAAGGAGGATGAATCCCAACCCTTTAATTAAATGGGTTGGATATAAGAAGATTATAAAACTGATTATAGAAGTTATCAAAAATAATTAAAAACTATTAAATATATAATTAAGAACAACCATATTAGAGACAAATCAAATTTATGTATCTAGTATTGAGAGAAGAAGAAATAAATACATTGTTACATTTAGTTGAAAAGAAGGGATACAATAGGGTAATTCTAGTTTGGATTTATCCACATCGGGAAGAAGTAATTATTGATACTATGATATCATGGAAGAAAAATATTCAACCCTCACATTGAGGTATTGATACCATTAGTAATTGAATAAGGAGAGTTTATATTAGTGAAGTAAAAAAAGCATTAAATTAATAGCTATGATGCATGAGAATTCTCTCACTAAATAGAGACATACCATCATGTCCTTAAAATATTAACAAAGGAAAAAACACTTAAAAACATTCCAACACTTTTATTTGATTATTACACAACATTAAAAGAAGAGGGATTCACCTATGATAAATAGTGAATCTTTCTAAAAATTATTGTAACACATACATTGTTTAGTGTTATCAACTATTACATCAACTCATCATCAGTGTATGGTCCTTGTATTATCACTTTGTGGTGAAACAAGTAATATTGATGTGTCTTGTATATGATTTACTTTATATATTCATATTTATTCGGTGTTATTATCATGATAGAGTAAGGATATATTGAATTTGTTCTTGATAACATGGTAAAAATATCTAAGCATCCCATAGAACTAAGAGAAGAGTCAATGTTTTAAATTATTGTACATCCTAATTCACCCCCCCCCCATACCTATTAAGGTGTTTCAAGTCAATCTATTCCCAACAAGTATTATTAGAGCCAAAAGTTTCTAGCATTAAGTTCAATCTCTGGATATTTTTGGAATTTTTGTGCACATGGAATCAATGATGAAGACTAAATTTTTTAAATGAGAAAACTTTGGTGGTTGGATAAAGGAAATGATTATATTCCTATAGTATTATTTTAAGGAGGTAATAGAGTGTGTTTTATAAGATGTTTACATGGATCAATATAGTAAGAGATTAGTTGATTCAAAGACAGTGAAGATCCTCACAAGATCATTGTCTAGTGAATTACTCAATAACACATTTTACTTTTATTCTACACTGCATATGTAAAATTATCTCTAAATAATTTATGGAATAATAGTAAAGGTGAAGGAGATATAGGTATCAACTTAAAAATATTTTGAGGTTTATATCATATAAAAATGAATTAAGAAGAATAATATGGTGATGATAGTTTTGGGGAAGACAAGATCTACAATTGAGGTGATAAATTTAAATTCCATTATTAAATATTATTCTAATAAAGTTTTGAATGTATTTTTTAAATCTATAAATTTATATTTTCCATAGAGATAGATAGAAGTTTTAATTCTAGTAATGAAATGGAAATAAAATTAACTCATCAGTTTGATGATTTTATATGTAGTGAGTAAGAAAAGATCCAATCCTTATATGACAAGGTGTATTATTAGGAAATCACTCACCAAGTGGATTGTGCACTCATAGAAGATCTGTTCATAGAAAATTATACATTTTAGAAAATGGAGGTGATCATAAATATAGATATAATGAATTTGGGTGTAAAGATGAGGAATCAAAGTGGAATTCTAAAATAAATTCCATAAGAGAAATGTAGATGAATTAACATAGAGAAAGAGTTGAAATAAATAATTATCCCTCTCAAAATACAACATGAATATTGTAGAAAATATATCCATGAAGAAAGCTAAATATTAAAGGTGATGGATACCCAAATGAAGGAGAAAGATGATAAGATCATGGAGATTGAGTCAAAGATATAATATTCAAAGGAAAAAAGAGAAAATATAGATTACCTCTATAGAAACCTTATCAAGTGTAAGGATATAAATCTTAAATAAATAATCTATAAGTAAATATGAACCCATTACAAAATTTGTAAGAAAAGGCTCTCAATGGAAGCTATATTTAAAATGTTACATTTTTGGATTAATGGGTGTGTGTCTAGAATCCCAATGAGTTTTTATCTATAATCACAATGAGTGTGTGTCTATAATACCAAAGGATAAAAGGTAAAAATAATTATGATGTATCAACATCTCAATAAATAAATAGCTATGCAAGGTATTATTTTAATGGGTGGTGATTTATATATATTTTAACCATTGGAATATGGTAACGAGTTGCATCATGAAGAAAGAAAAGTAATTTATAATGAATTCTTCCATTTTAATAATAAATTTGAAGAAAACTTACACTATAAATAATTCTTTCACAATGGAAAATATATTTAATATTTTAGATAAAAATATAGCTCAATGAAAGGCTCATCAATCACTAATGATGATGCGCTCACAGAATCTCTTGTGGAGAGAATAAAATCAAACTTGGAAAAAAAAGGAAGCTCCAACAGTTGTGAGTAATATGGATGAACATTTCAAGAGATACCCAGTGAGAAAAATAAATCTGAAGTGTCTTTAATGGATATTGAAGAGGATAGACACAAGTCATAACTCAGTGGTTTCAAAAATCACACCTTAAAGAAAGACGTTAAAGTCAGTGTAAGAGACCACAAATGATAGAGGAATCATATTGAAGGATGCAATAAAAATATAACATTGAAGAAAACTTACTTTAGTGTGATTAGTCTTTTAACACTTTAAAAGGGAAAACTATATTAGATAGTGTATGTGACATGCAACATTGAACCCAACTGAACCATGATTATTTAAATTTGTATGATATAACATAGTAATTAAATTATAGGGTGTTAATAGGATTAAAAACATTATAAAATAGATATAAAATTTCTAATAAATATAAATTTATTGATAAATTATTAATACATAATCACTCATTTTTTAATAAAGTCTATTTATTCTTCAAAAATATGTTTTCTTAAAAAATGATTTTTATTGCTTTTTATGAAAAATTAATATAATTAATTTATATAACTTTTAGAAAATGTATTTGATAAAATGAACTTAATTTTTGAAATAAACATATCAAAATTATCTTAGGGTGAATTGTTTGTATTTTCTTGAAAAATATTGATTTTAAGTAAATAGTGAAAAAATAATTATTTTTAGTAAAATTGTCATTTATTTTAATAAATTAAGTAATTTAAAAGTCCCATTATTATTTTAATTTTATTTAAAAGAAACATAAGTATTATTTATTTATATTTTTTAAAATTAATTACATTAAAATAATCTTTATAATGGATTTTAGTATAGGTTTACATTTAGGATTAAAACGCATTTATCTAAAAACTATTTTAAAGTGAATAAAGTTTCTCCATTTTGACTAATTAAAATAACCCTAATGAGTAATGAATTAAATTAAAATTATAGACTATATATATATTGATATTAATTTAAGTAAATTTTGTAATAATTACTTTTAATATAGTTATTATAACATCATCTTATGCATGAAAATGCATTTCTTGAAAAAACTTTTTTTTACACATATATTGGTTTAATTTTAAACTAAATTATTCCACTTATGTGAATTAAATTTGATAAATTGGATTAAATATTTTTAATAATTGTAATTAATATTTTATAATAATTTTAACTTAATTTTTTGTAATAATTAATAGTAAAAACAATAAAAATCTATTACTACAGTTATTGTTAAAACCGATTTACCAAAGGGGTTAAACTAAAGTGATAAATGGAATAAAAAGTTTAAAATATGTTTATTTTGAATAGGAGAGATTTTGATCATAATTATCACCCCTCTACTCCATTATTTATCAATTTTTGTGGCACTTGGATTGAGAGTAACTTCCCATTATTGAATATTTTTGGGGATTTACAAAAATGTCAATCCTCAAATATAAAAGGAAACCCCCTATCATTTATTTCATACACTTTAAAAGAATTTATAATCAAAAAATACCTCAAAAAATCCATTCATTACTTCCCTCTAAATTTCTTAGAATCCTTTTTTTAATCAGAAAGCTAATCTAAGAAAGATTTAGGTGTAGTCCTAAAAAGGTGGTCTAAATAAGAGGTATCATTCTTAATCGAGCATCTTTCTTTTATTTATTCTTATGAATCCTAAAAATATTAATCAACTATTATAATATAATAAAACAAGTATTTAAATTATAAAATTATGTTATTATGTTAATTTAATACCCTAAATCCATCACTTCTATCAAATGGGAAATGAGATTTCCAATCATGCGTACAGTCGACTACCGCCTCACGAACCGATATAATTAATTTTCTATCATCGCCTACCACAACAGTTAAAGATGATGTATTAAATGTTTATATATTATATTAATGACATATTAATCATTATAAAAACAAATATATCATATAACTTCTTACCTTACCATTCATTGAAAAATGATAGTGTCGTTCAATTATACGACGGATTGTTGCCTCACGAAGTGATGTGATTTATTTTTATTACCACATCACATGGATACTATATGTAAGTTTATTTAAAGAAATAATTTTATATTTATAATATAATTTTCATTATATATATATAATAACACTTACCTTTTTTTCATCATGATCTTTTGAAAATGGAAGTGTTACTCATCTGTGTGTATGACCTACCGTCTCCATGATTATAATGTAGTTCATTTTTCATAGATATCCTTCATGATTGGTTTTAAAATTAAAATTGATGTATATAAATTATAATTATTTCAATATTATTATTATTATTTATATTATTAATTAATAATATCTTTGACCTTAGTCAACTTACCTACATAATTTTGAACATATGAGTCAAACGTCATCAAAACGTCTATCATGAACCTAAATGATTATGTAATTTAATATAACATGGTAATAAATAAAATCAAATAAATAATAATTTTTAAAATTTTTCTTAAGAAATTAAATAATTAAAATATTTTTATTATTTTGGAAGAAAAATAATGTAGTGCAAAATTGGGCTTGTGGTAAGGGATCTCTCTAAACTACCCTTTTCAAGTTATGAACACCCTCTCTCTAACACGTATTATCTCTCTCTTTAATGTTATGTAATGATTATATTATATATATATATATATCTTAAAAATATAATTAGATCTATCTCCCTCTGTTTTATGGGGTAATATATTCCTTATGATCATTTCTTAAATGGATTCTTTAAGAAATATCTTTGGATTATGCTATGAGGTAAGACTATGCAACCCATTTTCTTTCCATGGGTAATTCTTATGTTTATAAATTTTATTTATTACCTTATTTGACACACATGTACATGTACATGATATAAATGTGGTGGGTGGGACTGGAATTACATATCCCTTTAATGAATTGGGTAATATTATAGTATCATGAGACATCATGGATGGGATTAGGAAGTGAACCTAATCCATTATAGGAATTTTTCCACCATGTGATTTTGTCTTGGAAGTTATACTTGACTTATGTTTATGTTGTATTTTATGTTTATTCCACATTTCCTATGATTTTATGATCTTATGACACCAATTACTTTATATTATTATTCCATTTTATTAATCATGTACCTTTTCTTTTATGATATCATGTTATAACTTTAACTCACATGTTATGCTTCCTTATCATCTTAATTCCCTTATAGGTATTTTTATCTCACCCATTTATTTCATGTATTCCCTTGGTTATCCTATACGTTTTTAGGATCTCAAATTTATTTTAGGAGCACACTATTGAGAATAAAATAAATATTCCATGTTTCATTTTTCTTAAATATATTATTTACCTAGACTTTCAAATACACTAGGCCTCACAATCTTTGGGTTGTAATAGATGGGTGTGTACGTTAAAAATCAGGTTATAATATGTGTAAAAGTATTGGGTTGTATAATTACTAAAAAATATATGGAACTAAGACCAATTAAGATAAATAAACTCCTAGATAGAATCTAGAATAAAATTTGTACAGGTATTATTGAAAAATTAACCACCAGAATGGATTAGATTAAGGTTGTAAGAAAAGGGTTAGTTTACCATGACAAACCATGTTCCTCAACCTTGGGATGTTAGAGTTACCCCTCTCCCAATGTATTTAAATTATTTTAATGTCTTTTAGAATTATTATTGTCTTAAGGGTTAGATATGATTCATGAGAAGATTGTTCTAAAGGAAGATATGTAATTATGCTGAAAGAAGGCATGTTTCTATGATCTGTAAGTTATATAAGATATAAAAAGAGATAAATGAAACTAAATTAGTCATATGAATTGAATTTTATAATTGATATCAGTATTGAACAAATAGAATAAATGGTATCATGTCCCTGAATAGATGTAACTTGTGGAGTTGAGAAACCACTTTGGTTTTTATAATCCAAATTTGGAAGTTCCATGTTGTAATAAAGAAAATGATAAAGAACCTGGTATGAATTTAAATTAGTGTAAAAAATATATTTTAAAATTCTAATGGTATCAAGTATTTATTAGAGATCAAAATGTGACATCCAACAATTTCTTAAATGGTATCTGACCACTACAAGAAGAGGTAGAAAGTTTGAATAAAAGAGGATAGCTCAAGAGATAATGTAGCAATGATCAGGTACTTCATGTTTTCATGGTTATATATTAACAATGTGGTATCATCTGAAAGTTTTTAGGATACCAACAAGATAATGGAAGATAATATAATTATCAATAAATTGTTCCCAATGGTAAAAAAATTAAACATATAGTTTTAAGAGATGAAGGAATTAAGGGGGATTTGGTGATAAGTACTCAAAGGATAGTTAGCCACATCAAAAAAATAAAAGGTCCTATAAAGTTAGGAATATCATAGATATCAAGTGGTATCAAAATTTTATCAATAAAAATTGGTATTGGTTGTTTAAAGTTTTTTATTTCTCACAAACTTGTGCATCATTAATTAATTTTTTATGGTTTGGTGTTAGTGTGATTGAGATTATAGGATGTGTTCAAGATAGTTAAAGGATAAAGATGTATGTGTTTATTGATGTAAGTGAGTGATGTGGAACTATTTGGTGTTATTAAATTAAACTCATATTTCCTACATCAAGTTTCTAATTAGTAGGACTATAGTATTTTTTCAGGACTCAATGTTGAGTGGTGATTTCACTCACTAAGAAACATTGAATAAAAATAAGTCGTAGAAGATAAAGTGGAATGAATCTTGAAATGGGGAAAATATTGAATCATTATTTTCACCAAGTAGTTCACCGGTTGAAATAAAACTTTGAAATTATTTTTATTTATTAAGTGGTATCATAAAGTGGAATCAAGGATAAAGTGAAAATATAAACTTTCTTTCTAACAAGTGGTACTGACAAGTGGAATAAGTTCTGAAGGATCAATCAACAAGTGGTTTAGCCTAAAGGTGTGAAGGTGGTAAGTGAAGTCAAAATATCAAGAGAAGGGGTTGATATGAAATGATTTATAATAGCCTAGTGTTGGTGATGTTTTCCTCAAATAGTTGATAGATCCAAAAGATTTTAGGTTATCAACCTGAGGTATATAATGGGATAAGAAGGAATTTTAATCCAAATAGACAATAAACTCTTTAAATATTTTTTCTTTCATAAGTTAGGGAGAATCATCTTACCCCAATAAGATATTTGCATATTTAATTGAAAATTTGATGCAATAAGTTTATTAACAAAGGGGTATTGAATCTAATAGATCTAACCATATAGAGTTCAGAAATATAGGGGGTGAACTTGAAGGAAAATTTCGAAAAATGCAACTAGGGAGAGAATGAAAAACAAGATATATATCATAAAGACACTTTTAATTTTGATATAAAAGGGGGAGTAAATAAAGGAATCATGAATCCATGGACTTTAAATCTTTTAGGTGTTTAATGGAGGGATAATTTATCACAGTACAGAGAAAAAATCAAAATAGGGACAATATTAGAACCAAAGGTGTGTTTGGTGTTGGATTTATTTTTAATCACTGGTTTCTTTAATTATGTGTAAATATTGAAGAAATGGTAATGTGAGGATGTTCATGAGATATTTAAAGAATATGTGAACATGTACAAGTAGTGATAAATAAAAATATACACCTTAATGTCCCTATATATCAATTTCATGTCCATGGAAATGTTGTTAAGTGGTTTAAAGAAGTTTGAATATGAAAAGAGAATACTTATTTTGGTTCTGGAAGTTTTAGATAGAAAAATGTCATCATCACATAATCTACACCACTAATGGATTTGGAATTAAAAAAAATAAAACATTACCACCATACATAACATTTTTTGAGAAAATTTGTAAGAGTTATATACAGGGTGTAAGGTTTATTTGACCCATTCATGAGAGTCATTAATATAACAAGAGGGATGGTCACATCAAGAATGGAGTTGTAGTTAGAAAATGGATAAGTCCCATAATAAGTAAGAGGATACGGTTATTTTTTGGATAAGTAAGAACAATACATTCCATGATAAGGATTTTCATGCCATGAAAATGGTTTATGGAATAATTCCAAATGAAATCATAAGATACATACATACCATGACAGAGTGGTTGAGCCACAAAGGATGTGAGGTGATTTTTAGTGGTACCGAATATTAGAGAATTGTTTCGCCATCAGTTTAGTATTTTTTCAGTAATAGGATGAGTTCACACCATGAGTATGGATATATTCAACATGAATGTTAAAGTTTTAACTATTTTAACCACACAAATTAGCTCATTCCATGAATCATTAAACCAAACTATGACTTATGTTAGGATCAAAGGAATCCTGAAGGGACCACATTGTGACTACCCACTATGGAAATTTTATAGGGACATTATAATAAGGTTTTTTATGTTTATAATCACAATTAATATCATTTTCCTAAGCTTTATGTTCTATAAAAACACATCTAGTAGTTGAACAAAGTAAAAGGAGAAATCGACCTATCCTAAAATAAAGGGAGAAGTGGTGCCATGAACTGATGGTTTCCAGATTATATAGAAGTTTAAAATAAAATTTAAAAGGAGGATATATTGATAAGAATTTAATAGATCAATTCATATTAATTAAAACATAATTATCACACAAAAATCTTGTGGAAAAATATGCATGATCTCAATGTAGTTGAGAAAAGAGGATAAATCACAACCCTCGGGTCAAAGGGGTCGATTGTAGGAATATTTTAAAACTACTTATAGAAGTTCTAGAAAATAATGAACATAATTTAAATAATATATTGAGAAAGATAATATGAGTAGATCTATATAATATTTCTATATCTGAGATTTAGAGATGAAGAAATAAATACACTACTACATCTAGTTAGAAGAGAATGAATACAATAGGGTAATTATTGTTTGGAATTATCCTCATCTAGAAGAAGGAATTAATATTGTTGTCATATTGTGGAATACAAAGATTCAACACTCACATTTAGGTGTTGATCTCATCAGGAATTTTAGAAATAGATAATAGTGAAGCAAAGTACAAGGGTGCATCAAATCGAGATGAATGATATAAGAAAATCCACACACTGAATAGAGATAGACCATAATATCCTTAAACTGTTAAATAATACCTTTAATCCTATGAACTATCCATGAATTCTCTCTGAGTATTTCACAACAAGATAAGAAGCGTTAATTCCCTGTGATTGAAAAAATATCTTTTTTTAACATATTTAAACATATATAGTGTGTAGTGTTATCATCTGGTACATCAACACACCATTAGCGTATTATCCTTGTATTATATCTTTATAGTGAACTAATTAATTTCACTAGGTTTTGTGCATGATTTACTTTCTATAGTTGTGTTTATTCAGTGTGTTTGGAATGAGATACAAAAAAGATATTGTATGTGTTCCTATAAACATAAGATCAAGATCTGAATGGCCTAAAGGACCAAGATAAGAGTAAAAGTTTTAAATCACGACACACCTTGATTCATTCCCCACCCCAGGGTACTTAAGGTCAACTTTGTCCCAACATATATCTTTATAAATCTCTATGAGAAAGGTAACCTGAGGTCTAGAAAAAAAAATCATGAATGTTGATCAATGAAAATTGTAGGTTTCTATTAAAATTTTTAACCTATATGGATGGACAAAAATTTTCAGAAACCCACCACAACATTAGAGGATGATGTGAGAAAGAGTTGAAGAAGTGTCCCTAAAATGGTTCTTAAATGAATGTTCATATAGAACAAAAATAGGAAGGCTCCCAAGTTGTAAAAATTATTATGCATGGGATAAAAATAGGATTTCTTGGTAATTTGTGGTGTTGTGGAAGGTTTTTAGATAATGATATTGACTCTTGGAATAATATGTCAATTCCTAAGGATTAAAGAAGGCCTCTATTGAGGGGGATCAAGGTTGATTAGAAGAAAAATACTCAAAAAAGGGTAAATTTTTTTGCTAAATATATATTTAAAATTCTTGAAAAATACTATAAAATTTTCAAAAAATTTGTTCAGTATGATAGTGATTATTAGTTCACACCAACCAAGAATAATTCATATTATCCTAAATAAATAATTCCCATATATATCATAATGAAGAAAATAAGAAGCAATGGTTATTTTTCCTTAGGATGTAAACAAAAGAAAAGTGTTAATCAAATCACCCCTAATAAGAATATTGAGAAATATTCTACACCAAGAAATAAATGCTTATATTATGGAAAAAAATTCCACATAAAGGACCTTTGTATACATCTCATGAACATAGACATTAAAGGAAGAAATATAGAGAAACAAAGAGAATAAATCTATGATAGAAATAAAAGGATTGGTTTAGTGGAAGACATCAAAGAAAAATAACTTGTGAGGTTACCTAAATAGGTTAGAAAAAATTATTTTAGGAATACATGTGGAAAATACAAGAAATTTGGTAATGTTTCCAAAGAATTCATGATTGTTTGTCCACACAAAATGGATATGGGAAATAAGATAGACCAATAAAAAATATTAAATGTAACTAGATAGCTAATTGAAAAAAAATCAATTCTAAATAAGTAAAAAAGTTAAGAAGAGTAAGAAGACAACACTACCCAAGTAGATCCATGTCTCAAAAATTAAGGGAGGAGAAAGTATGATGAGTTCTCAAAAAGTTTTAACTGAAAATATGGAGATTCAAAGTTAAGAAACAAATATCAACTTTTTTTCTCTAACTAAAAATTAAATGAGAATCTACCTTATTCCCATATATTTGGTTGGTTATGCTTCTGTTTTTTAGGGAATTAAATGTCTTTTAATTCATGGCAGAACTTTTTGAATGATGTGATAACTATACATCATAAAGAGATATCTATCATGGAATGATCATAAGTAGGCATTTTGTTTCCTCCTTGAAACACCTTAATTATTTTCATCTTTGATGATGATATGAATAGATATTATAATTTAAGGTGAGATAAATTGAGCATTCTTCCAAAATATATCATTATTTCATGTGAAAATATGAAATTTCTAGTGAATGTAGAATTTTAGGTATGATAATCACTTTTCACAACCATTCTTAAGATTGAATAATTTAATATTATTAGGTGAGAAAGTGTGTTTCCATATAATTGATACAATTTATTTAAAAGGGGATAAATATTATTATACAAGAATTTATTTTATGTGTTTATTGAGTTTAGTGCTAGAAATAAATTGAAAACTGACTAAAGATCCCCTAAAATAAGAATTATGAGTTTGTATCACATATTGAGATGTTTTATAAACAATTTTGAGGTATATGTTAATATCTATTGTTTTATACACTCAGATACCTCACATAGACTTATAGTTAATTAATTTATATCTCATTGATTATATAAATTTTATATCCTCCATCTCTCAAGTGAATCAAGTTATACTTTCAATAAGGGGGAGAATAGGAAATATCAGTTCATATTGGAAGAGTAAAAGAGTATGAATTTCTCTTACTATTAATCCTTTGTATTTATTATTAATATGGGATATAAATAAGAAATGGATCATATTTACTTTATCTTAATTTGAAATTGTAATGCGTATTGACAATAAATCCAAGTGGGTAGATTGAAGTTCCTAATAAATTATAAGGGTTTAATTTGTTGCTAATAAGAGATGAAGAGATTGAGAAGCTAGTAAAATAAATATAGTTTGATTTATATTGAAGGACCTAGAATGTGGTAATATTGAAGAAAATAGGTTTGAATAGATATTACTAAATATTCATCCATAAGTTAGGAAAGGACAATAAAAGGATGCGAGGAATTAATGAGATTTATCCTTGTGTTTTTATGATAAAGAAATATGAATAGAATGGAAGATTCACTTAGATTATATTATTTAGAGAGGTTAATATTAAATAGGTGTTTTTTATTTTATTGATAATTAATACAATATTATTGAGAATATTTGATGATAAAATTAAGAGTAATTACTTATGTTATTAGAGCTTTATTGAAATACTCAAATTGAGTTATCATATACTTAAAACTACTTTAGAAGTATTCTATAATGATTTTAAAATATTATTATGAATTTTTTTTTAAAGTCAATTGAAGCATTTGGTATTTTTTTTATATGGATGAGATTTATTGGAGATTATTTGACAATCTTGGAGATATGTTTTTAAAATTTTAGAGTTGTGGATTTTGAGAAAATTGGAAAGGTGTTATGTATATAATATTTACACTGCGTTTATTTTGAATGCGTAATATTAACTCATATATTTAAAAGGATGTGTAATATGTTTTATTAGATATATAATATTATCTACTTGATACATAAGAAATACTTATAATTTATAAGGAATTCCAAAGATGAAAACCAGAAGTTATACAGATTTGGAAGACTATTACTATAAGATACATTGTTATGGAAGTTAAAATTCAGAAGCAACTGAGTTACAAGAGTTTTTCTACAACAGATGCACTAATATATATAAATAATTTTGGAATATGAATCTTGAATAATCAAATTTCAGAATTTTTTAAAGTGGTGATGAATTTTTAAGAATAGATGAAGTCTATAAGATATGATGATATGAAAGATTAAATTTTGGAATCTAAAACAAAATTTATTGAGATTAAATCCAACTATTTTAAATCTACTACAAAATAATTCTAGAATAATTAAGTATATGTAAGGATAATATATGGGATAAATAAATTATGTAATAATAAACCACGACAGTAATAATCTATATAAAAATAATAGTGAGTTGTGTCCAATTAACTAGAAGTTTGTAAGAAATATGTCATATTAAATAGCCACTATATAAGATTAACTCAAAGTTGTGTGGAGGTAACATATAAATAATGTAGTGCATATATAATATCTTATATATGGTACATAATATTTACTAAGAACTTTAACCTTATGTGTTAGATGCTTTAGATAATACATAAGGTTTATCAATTTGAAGAATGGGGAATTTTATAATAAGAATTTCAGGATATTTCTAGAAGGATAATTTTAAGTTGGTATTCTGGACATTTAAATGGATAATTAAGAGGAAAATATTACAGAAATAAATCATAAAATTCTTATAATAATTTTCAATTATTTAAATATCATGATGTTATAAAGATTAAATTGTGATTCAAGCTAAGTATGAATAAGAATGCATAAAAAAGAGTTTCAACATGTGTATACAGACATGAGATAATGATTATAAGGATTTTATTGAAGCCAAATGAAGTAATAAATATAGTAAAATAATTATAAATAAATGAAAAAAGAAATAAATTCCAAGTTTTAAGGTATAATCAAGGTATTATAGATGAATTTAATGAGAATAATGAGGGTATATTCATGTGATAACTATGGGGTTTCAAAAAAAATTAAACTCATTATTAAAGATAAAATATGGATACTTTTCTAAAGTATATTTTACCATATTTGAATAATAATATCACATGGAAAAATATCATGGATATTTCCATATTTAAAATATGGTAATGTAATATTATTTTGAGTATAAAAAAATAATAATATAAGAGGATATATTTTTATTGAGAGATATCAAGGGAGAACTTGATGTTGTTGTTATAGAATTTTTCAAGAATTTAATAATTATTGAGATGATACCCTACTTAAATTCTAGATCATATGTTTTGAAGTAGAAGAATAAGAGAAATAAAAATAAGGATAGAGAACATATTTACATGCACCACCACTGTTGTCATATATGTCAAGACTCTTGAATAATGATGAATTGTTACAATTAAAAATCATTAGAGGGGTCAAAGAATATTGAGGAGGAACACAACACGAAGGAACCTGCCTACTCATGAATTTATAATTATAAATAATTAGGAGGAATAAAATTTATGTTTTCATGGTACCATTCATACATTGATCATTTTTTAATGTAATATAGAGATGATTAATTTCATGTTATTATTATTGATCATAACTTAGCTATCAAAGACCTCATTTTGAGAAAGAAAATCTAAAAATTTTATTTTGTGACATCTAGGATCAAGGATAATATCTTGTTTATAGTTTTATAGGATAATCACTATAAACTGGTGGGATTCTATATAAAGAACCAGTTAGGAGACTTTAAACTCTTGGGAAATAGTTGTGTATTAACTCTGTATTATTATTAAAGCACATATATCTTAGACTTGACTTAAATTAATAAAAGAGTAAATACCCATATTGAGATTTATCCTTGTAAAAATATCTTGTGTTATTATTTTATTATTTTTTATCTTACATGCGGTATGAAGCTGTTGAGTGAAACATAAAAGATCCATACATACTAACAGGTTCTAAGTTTTAAAATATTTTATTAAAAACAATTTGATCATAACTAGTTCACATTGATTATCTCCCCCCCCCCCTCAGTGTGACTACATGGTCCCATTGGACTCTTCACTAAGCATCAACGCCAAAAAAAATTCCACCAAACTCTCATTATTTTAGATATTAATCCTCTACTAGTTGTTATTCATGCTAATGATGTGAAGTCTTATTCTTGAAAAAGTTGATGATAAAATCATGAAATCCAACATATATAAGAAATGGATAAATAAATCATGACTTGGATAAATTGGTCCATCAACTCACTTCACGCCATGTTATTCTAAGTTCATACCGCCATCCATAATCCCACACTACCTCTTCCTAAGAATTGAAGGGAGTTAAAAACCTAAATAAATCTTCTATTTTTTCTTTCCAAATTTAGAATTATACATTTCAACCAAACTTCAACGATTCATGAGATTTAAAAAATAAAAATTAAAACATTTTTTTATTCTATTCCTTTTATAATGTCACTACATAAACCATAAATTATTTATTATGATAATCACATATACTAGAAGGTGTAAGTGATCTAATATTAAATCATTGAACTTTATAAGAAATTATATGATATCAAAGAGAATATTTTCATAAAAATCATGGTAGGTGAAATGAATTTTTTTACCAGTTTATTTATCTTAAATTTAAATTGATATTTCTTTCTTATTTTTTATAATCATAAAGGGTTTGTTTAATTAAGGAGGATAAATAAGTTTAAAAATATTTAAATTTATTTTATAATATAATAATATTTAAATCATTTCAAATGGTAACATATTGAACCCTTTAAAATTAATATATTTAATACTAGGGAAAATATTTCAGAATTTTATTCATGGGTTTAATACACATTTTTTTCTCATCAAAAATAAAAATATTTTTGAAACATTTTTTATTTACTTCATTATTTTTATAATCATAATAAACCTTCATGAATTTATAAATTTGTTTATTTGGGTATGAGATCATAAAATAAGTATGTATGAAAAAAATTTATATATTCATTACATATATTTTGGAACCAATATATTATGTCATAAGCCTATGCCCTTATATTTGGATTCATATTAATAAAATTCTATTTACATATTATCAACAAGATTACACTTATTTAATTCCAAAAATTCAGATGTTTAATGTCTTTAGGAACCAAGATCGTGACGTTAAAATGCTATAAAAATTTTTATTTATATTTTATTCTATATGTATCCTCTTTCCATATATGTTCCATTAATATTTTAATATTCAAAATACCCGAAAATTCATGTGGATTTTCATCAAGAAGAAAAGGTGATATTAATCTCCTAGTAAGAGTTTCATATAAGTGTGGTGGCATATCAATGAAGAATAAAAAAATTATATATAAAGATTTAATAGATGAACATAATAAATTTAAAGGGTCATAAATTATCATAATATATAATAAATTCAATAATCATTACATCACAAAAAATCTTTCAATAGTAACCACCAATACATCATATGATTAGGTTACTTTCCAAGCCAATGTATCACAATGATTAAGGTTGTCCACTAATGCCTTATACATTATATCTTTGAATATGAATCATTACCCAGTAAATTGGGGGATATTATTTTAGTACCCACGTTACATAACATGTTCAAAACTCAATGAAACACTTAAAATGATATGCCTGCAAGGGTATATAACATAAAACTTTCATATCATGTGATCGAATTTTCTGATTATCCCACTAATGGAGGACGTGGGTGTATAGTTAAGAAATATAAATTTATGGAATGATATCATATGTTGAAATTAACTCTTAAATAAATATAGTATTAATAATTAATGATATATTGGAGGAAAATTATCCCATATAAAGGAATCAGTCTAATAATTGATATGAATTATTTACAAAATAAATCATAAAAAATATCTTTAAGGTTGAGGATTTGTATCCATATATATAATAAACATGAGATATATATATATATATATCAGTATTAAATAATTATACCCCATAATATATATTTAGATACCAAATTTTAACTTATTTTCATGTAACAAGTGTATTCTCATAGGTCTTGGTAATATTTGAACCATATATATATGAAATTGCTTTTCTAATTAGAGTTTACCTTTATAGTTTGATACTATGAATTCCATAGTTATAATAAAAAATATATAGGTATTATATAGAATTTAACAGTGAGTATATGAATAAAATTTAGACGAGTTATTATGATAAGATAATAGATTCCAAGAATAATTCAAAGAGAGAGAGGGGAGAAAATTTTAACTTTATATTTATTTCCTAAAATTTTGAAAACAAACTTCTTAAATGGTTTAAAGATTCACTGAGATATATTTGTGTGATAAAATATAAAAAATAATATTTTTTAGGTTTAGAGTGAAGATAAATGGGTGTGATTTTTGGTATTATACTGATTCATGGGTAAGTGTAATAATTTTATGATATAGCCACTAGAAATAGGGGTTTTGAATACTCAAATTAAAATTTTAATAAATGGTTTTCAATACATAGTATTTGATTTTTTAGGCCATGATTTCTTACTTTTAAATTATGGAACACAAAGTTGCACAATTTAGAATTAAATAAACATTGGAATAAATCAATCGGACACATAAAATATTTTTAAATAGTAATATATTTTTTAAACATTGAAATTTGATATAACTATTTTAGATATTAAATTTAATATTTTTAAATTAGTTATTAAACTAATAAAATATTTTTTTTGGTATTTGAAAAAATAATTTCAATTATCACATAATTTTTAGGTAAAAATTTACTCATAAAGTATATTGTATATGAATATATTAATCTATTATTCACCTGTATAGTTTACTATTTATTTGAATTTTAAAAATTCCACCCACATAATTTCAATTACCTAGGTAAAAAAATCAAAATTTTATTAAGCTTAATATCTTAGAGTGGGGAATTTAATGAATAATTAGAAACCATAGGTATATTAAAATCAAATATTTGGGATTAAAGGCATTATCTAACCATTAAAAGTGATATTTATTATTTAATTCGTTAAAAATAAAATATATTATTTGAAATAGTTGTTTTAAATGGTTAATTTTAATGTATATTATGACAACCCTTATTACAAATACATTTTATTGAATGATTTTTTTACATAATAGTCCATATAATGAAATTCTAGAAAATTGATAAGCCTAGTGTCTCTGGGAAATTAGATACATAAACCATTAACTTAAAATATAATACAACATAATTATTTAAAAATCCATAATGTACTCCTAGTTTTATTTGAACTCTTAATACTGCATGAGATAACTTGGGGACATACATAAGGAAAGGGTGAGCTATAAAGCCCAATATGGGAATAATAAAAGAATAAGTAATAAATTTTATTTAAGAGCCATATAATGATAATATAAATTGGTAAGAATCATATATACCCAAATGGAAACATAGCATGAAAAAATGAAATCATAAAATCATGGAATCAAAGGAATGTGGAAACAATATAAAATATAACATCATAAGTATAAGTTGAGGCTAACAAAAAATACATCATAACATAGTGTTCTTAGGATAACTAATCATAAACCATACATGGTATCTCATGAGATGAAAATATTACCCAATTCATTAGATCTGTATCATGGTTCACCCTTCATATGTTTAACATCATGTGTTCCACATTAATCATATAACATAAGAATATATTTCATAATTTCAATAACATATTTAAGGAATTTTGGATTTATACATGGAATCCCACAATAAATTAAGGATAGTTATATCTAGTTTAATACCCTTGATTGAAAATAGGGTTGGCTATTTATAACATAGTAGTATGTAATGAAAAATCCAGGGATAATTTTAGCATCATAACTAGTGTATTTGAAAGTTCATAGAAGGGAAAAATGAGAGAGTAATGTATCCTATCCTTATTTGGGAAAATTTTACAATAAATGAATGTTTATAAACATAATACAACATAATAAATTGAGAATAAAAATTCTTATTATAAAGGAAGTGCTTGAATGTAAAGAGTAGGGAGAGAATACCTTACCTTGAGGGGTTACTTCTTAAAGCTTGGTAGAAGCTTATTAAAACCTTGTAAACTTCTTTGGTGGATTTAGAGAGGTAAAATGAGAGGAACTAAGTTCTTAAAGGGTTTATAGTGAAGATTAATTAGGTAATGGGTGGGTATTTATAGAAAATGGGAGGGTATTCTTTTTTAATTTTCAAAACATAGGCCTTTGACCCCTAGTTAATAAAAAATACAAAACTATTATCCTTCCCATGGTTTTTTGTATTTGAAAATGAGGATTGGTTCTTAATATTCATTTTTTTAGATCTAAAATCCTTAAAATAAAATCATTCATGATGTGTAAGTGAGTCATGAACATAAATAATTGTTTCTAAAATCTTGAAATATATTATAGGTTTTAGAATATTCATTATGGGTTTGTAAAATTAATATTATTACTTTAAAAAAACATCTATTGAATGTAAAATCCCATTTTTAGTTTAGAATTCCTCTATAGTATTTATTACAACACTTTTTGGGATATTATTATGTTATAATACCTATCGTATATTTATATCATATTTAATTTTTACCCAAAAATTCGATTATTGTGGAAAATTTTGAAAAAATGAAAATAGGATAATTTCAACATGTTGAATTAAAAAATTGTATTTATTTAATAAAGATAATTATCTAAATATGATAATTTCTTATTTTAAATAAAAAAACTTATTTATTAAAAAATAATAGTTTTTATGTCACCAAAAACTTTCTAACCCTTATAAAAATTACATGGGACTTAATTAAATTACATTAGCCTTTATATTTAAATAAATTGTGTTTTATAAGACTATTTCATGAAAAAAATTATTTCAAACTATGTAATTTATCACAAAATAGTTTTTTAATTGGAATTTTATATATATTCAAAAAAAATACAATTTTGGTTTCTTTGTAACAAAATATACTTTTTATCAAATTCATGTTATACTCAAGTTTATAAAATAATAATAAAAAAGTGTCCCAATGTCTTATTTATAAAAATAGAATTTACATATTTATACTACTATGGTCTAGATACATAACCTTGTATTGCTTCAGCGTACACCCTAAGGGTAAGGTGTTTGATGGTAGTACTTTCTTGATACTTTTTGATGAACATAGCTTAGGTGGTGATCTCAATAAGCTTGAACTTATTTTTTAAATGGTTCTGATAAAGTTTTAGTTATTGAATGTAAACTTTGGATTGATCAAGGGTAAATTCCTATGATTTTATCTCCCTCAAAAGATATGATATATGAGCCTCATAAGGTATGATCTTAATGGTTGAGGCCATTAGTTTTACCTTCTGTATCAATTAGATTTTATTATGACCCTTAATATATATTAATCTTAATGATAATTGTATAATGTCTATATTATCAATATTCATGATGCTTAATGGTATTCATGCCCAACATATGTCTAAGGGGTGTATTTTATAAAAGTTTAAAATAATAATGAAATATAATTTGTGAGTTTTGTATAACTATATTACTTAATAAGTGATATATTCATTAAAAGGGAAATTTATTTATAAAATTCTGGGTCATTACATGCTTCCCCCCATCATAAATTTTTCCCTCAAATTTTCATTTCATTCAATTAAATAGATGAGGTCACTTCTGTCTTGTCACTTCTTCTAGTTCCCATGTTGCCACCGCAAACTTATGGTTCTATCATAGTACTTGGACCAGGTGAGTTGTCTTTTTTCGTAGAACTTTTTCTCTATAATATAATATCTTTATAGGCTTATCCTTATAATAAATATAACTATCCAATATAACCAACTCCTATTTTATTAAATGTGAGGGGTCTAGTATGTACTTACTTAAGAGGGACATGTGGAATACAACATATACTTGAGATAGGTTAGGCAAGAGATCTAGTTGATAGGCTACAACTTTGAATATCAAAGGGGATTATATATCTAGGACTAATATTTCCTTTTTCCTAAACCTCATGAATTTCTTCCATGGTGATATATAGAGAAACTCTTTATCTTTAACCTTAAAATCTAGGTCTCTTCAATGATTGTTTGCATTTTTTTTCTTATGACTTTGTGTAGATCTCATATAATGATGAATGGTTTAAACATTTTCTTCCATATCTTGAAAAAGATCAGGCCCTCTAAATTTCCCCTCTCTAATTATTTCCCAGCATGTTGGAGTATAACACTTATTCCAAGAAAAATACTCATAAGGTTCCATTTTAAAGTTAGAATGGAAACTATTGTTATATGAGAACTCTGTCATAGGAAGGTGTTGATCCCAATATCCTTGGTAATCCATTAAAAATAATCTCAATATATACTATAGAATTTAAATTGTTCTCTCAAATTGACCATTTATTTAAGGCTGAAATGTAGTGTTGAGACTCAACTCTATATCCAATGCATGTTGAAGGATTCTATAAAACCTCAAGGTAAACATCAGATCTCAATTAGATACAATGGAGAGTGGTACTCCATGCAGTATTACCACTTCTTTTATGTATATTTTGGTGAGTTATTCAAGAGGTAAATCTTCTTAGATAGAACTGGAATGTTTTGAATTATTAAAGTGATCAACTACCACCCAAATGGCATTTTGGCCTTTGGATGTCCTTGTGAGTCCTATGATAAAATCAATAATTATGTTTTCCCATTTCCATATTGTTATGGGAAATAGTTTCATCATACCTTTAGACTTATTATCCATCCTTGACTTATTGTAATACCAAGCATTGAGATACATATTTTAAAATATCCCAATTCATGTAATTCTATTAGAATTATTTCCTCATATATATATATACTTCTTAGTGATCCTTGGATGAATATATAAGGATGAGTTATACGCATCATTCATAATTTTTCTCTTCATTTCTTATTATTATGGGACACATATTCAGGTTACAAACCTTATAAATTAATCTTTATCAAAGTTTAACTATAGAATGTTCACTATCTTTCTCTATATCTTAACACCATCCTTATATTCCTCCTTGATCATATTAAGAATGCATGGTTGGTTAGATATTTAAGAAAAGTGGGATAATTTTCCTTTAATGATTCACATGTCCATCCTTTACATACCCAATAAGATTGTATCCCTCATAATCCTCATCATGGATAAGGCTATAGGATCCTTTCTACTTAGATAATATTCAAATTTATTCATCTTCCCATGATTTTAATGGATTGAATAATAATAATCCTCAATTATATCTAAACACATTTCTTCACACATATTGAGCTCCTTTTGTGTGAATAAATACTTGAGGATCTTATGATCCTTATATATGTCAAACATCTCTCTAAAGTGATAGTCTTTCAAAATATTTAATTTTAATATTACTACAACAAACTCTAGATCATGTGTTTAGTAGTTCTACTCATTTGTATTTAATTGGTGGGAGGCATAGGATATCACTTTATCATTTTTTCATGAGTACACAACCCATTACATTCTTGGATGAATCATTATATATCAAAAATCCTTCCCCACTTGTGGGTAGTGTGAGTTCAGATATAGGGATTAGTGTATTCTTTAAATCATCAAAACACTCCTCAAATTAATCAGTCTAGAAAAAATTTACTCCCTTCCAAGTTATCTTGGTTAGTGGATTTGAAAATTGTTAGAATTTTCTCAAATATTTATGATAGTACCCATAAAATCCAAGGAAACTATGGATACTAATTATAGATTCTGTTCTAGACCATTCATCAACTTCCATTATCTTGAAATAATCCACAGATATCCCATTTTTTGGTGATAACATTCTCTGAATAATGTTACTTTCTCCATTAAAAAACTCAAATTTACTATAATTATTATATAAATTATCCTTTCTCAAAGTCTTCAACATAGTACTCAAATAATACTCATATTCCTCTTCTATTTTATATTATATGATAATATAATCTATAAATTCTACCAAAAGTTAATTTAGGTAATATCTAAAGATTCTATTCATGAAATCCATGAAATTTTCTAGAGAATTAGTGAGTCTAAAAGGATTTACTATATACTCATAGTGTCTGTATATTATATAAAATATTCCTTGGAATATCCTCATTATTCATCTTTACTTGATAATATATTGATCGATGATCCACCTTAGAGAAGTACTGGTCCCCACATAGCTGATCTAAAAATTCATCAATATGTGGAAGGAGATGATATTTCTTTAACATGATATTTTTGAGTTCATGATAGTTGATGTAGAGGCACATTGACCTATACTTTTTCTTGATGAAGAGGACCAGTGTGCCCCATAGTGAATCACTTGGGCATATAAACCCTTTATCCGGATTCTCTTATAGTTGATTCTTTAACTCTTCAATTTTAATAGTGTTTATTCTACATGGAGTCCTAGATATTATTAGGGATACATGTTTAAGTTTTATTGAGAAATCAACCTCTCAGTTAGGAGGAATACTAAAAAAGTATTTGGGTAACACATTATAATACTCTTCTACAATGGTCATGTCTTTAAGGTTGATCTTTTACTTGGTATCAAACACTTTAGATAGATATTATTTATTATAGGGTAATAATATCCATGATTGAGATGGTTCCTTCAAAGGAGGATCATTCTCTTCCATACACTTGTATAGGATCAGAGGTCAATTCATTATATGAAAAGTTATGTTCTTCTTTAGAAAATTTATATCGGCTCCATGCAAGGACAACCAATCCAAGCCTATAATTTCATCAAATTATACTAGATGAATTATCACAAGTTTTTAAAGGAAATAAAACCCACAAATATTGATTGGGGATGAGTTATATACTTCGTATGAAATAACTTCCCCATATTTTATTTTCATTGATAACATGACTTCGATGTTTTGAGGTGGTGTTTGAATATTCTACTAAACTTATCTGATATGAAATAATGTGTAGAACCAAAATAAAATATATATTTTTATATTCTTAAATGAATAACTATCATACCTATCACTAATTCATTTCTAGGATCCACCTCATCAATTATGATAACATATTCTCATCCTTTCTCTCTAGGACTTGTAAGATATTTTCATTAGTTATCTTCGATAACCCTTATTTTAGGGCATTGGTTTGTATAGTTACCATGTTACTTGCAGTTGAAACTTTAGTCCATGGGATGATGATTTACCATAACCTTATTTTATTCTATCTCTTTAGTGGGGTTCTTCTTCTCCCATCAAAAATAATTACCATGATTCCCCTTCTTTCTACACTTGAATCATTTCCTTTTTCCCTTCAGAAAATTTATGTGATTATTCTTCCCATGCTTTTGATATATATGTATCTTTACATTATTACCAAAATCTTATTTATCTATATATCACTCAAAATTAAACTTCATTCTCCACTTTCTATCTCCATTCCCATTAGACCCTTGAGATTCAACAATATCCATTTCAAATTTGAGATAATATAGAAAAGTTTCATAATAAATTTCAAAGTCTCGAATCTCAAAATATTTTCATAGACTCTGCATTAACCCACTAAATAAGATGTTAATTTTACATTTATGGTTTATTAAAAAGTTGGAGGCATATCATTCAGGCCTTGTGAAGTTTTCCTCATACACCCTAGTGGATTCATCCTCCTTTTGATTAAGTCCAAAAAAATCCCTCTAAATTTTGAGGTGGAGAGAGTGAGTAAAATATTTATTAAAAAGTATTTTCAAAAATTCATTTGAAACCATAGCATCAATATATTCCTTGGTATTTGTATTCTTAATCATATTACACCAATGATTAGTTTTCCTCTATGTGATAAATGGATAGTATGACCTTCTCTTACTCAAAACATTAGAGGACGGAGAATACCTTATCAGTGGATTTAATATATTGTTCTATTATTAAGGGGTCATAATATCCACTAAAATTCATAGGTATTCATTGCATAAAGGTATTAACCATAACTTAATATTTCTTAAGGGTAAGTGGGTGTTTCACCTGATTTAAGCAATTGTTCAAAACTTGAGTCAATTGTGCAAGCACTACCATGAAGTTCTCAACTCTTACTCCCATTAGGCTAGGTATTTCATTTTAGTAAACATCACATTATTTTTTGACATGATTACTCCTATTTCCATCTATTGACTAAAATAAATAAAAAATTTGGATAAAAATTTCAAACTATTAGGCATATAAAAGGGAAACTGTGAACATAAAAGGGATAACTAATAAATAAATTATTTACCCTATCTCATGAATTTCTTGGATTTAATCTAGTTTATCCATGGTTTATTTCCTATCAGGGATTTTCATTACCACTTTTCATTTTATAACTTTAAAAGTTTTTGTAAACAAATATGATTAACCAAATAATATATCCTAGGAGTTTCTAATTAGGTATACAGTCTTGGTAATTTTTTTCATGCACTACATATAGGTCGAGTTAATACCCAATGATCCCTTTTAGGGTTATTACCCCAAGGTATATCTATTCTATAGTTGTATATACTTGAATGTATATAGATTGGGATTTATTTCTCTAAAAACCACTCACTCTATACTTTACTGAAATTTAGGTACATTTCCTATATTTATAATTATACCCAAGGTTTCCACTACGGTTTTCTAGTCCCAATCCACAAAAATAGCTAGACCTTTCTCTGATACCAACTATAACAACCCATATTTATAAAACATTTTATTTAATGATTTCTTAAGATAACTATTCATATAATATAATCTCATAAAATTTATAGGCCTTAATTATTTATTAAATTATATATATAAACCATTACCTTAAAATAAAATACAATATCATTATTTAAAACTCCTTAATATTCCCCTAGTTTCCTTTGAAATCTTAATACCACATGGGATAACATGGGGATATTCATAAGGAAAGGATGAGATACAAATACTAGTAAGGGAATAATAAAATCATTAATAATACATGTGGGTCAAGAGGAATATCATGATAATATAAATAGGGAATAGTCATACATACTTCCATGAAATCGTGGCATGAGAAAAAAAATATCACAAAATCATTGTATCATAATAATGTGAAAACAATATATAATGTAACCCCATAATCATAATTCGAGGCTAAAAACTAATACATCATAACATATTATGATTAGGTTAACATTATTTGTACCATACATGGTATCTCATGAGATTAAAACATTACCCAGTGAATTGGAGTGATATTAGGGCATACCCTTCATATGTCTAACTTTACATGTGCCACACAGATCATATAACAAAAGAACGTATTTCATTATTTCAATCCCATAATTAAGGAATGTGAGTTTCATGCATGTAATTCCCCAATAAATTAATTATATCTATAACTAGGTGAATAGCCTTGAATTAAAATAGGGTTGGGTATTCTCAACACAAAGGTATGGCATGGAAAATCAAGGGATAATTTTGACAACATAATAGGTGTACATAAAAGTTCATGGAAGGGAAAATGTAGGAGGAAGTTAGTATATCATTAATTAAAAAAATGGATAGTAAAGGAATTTTAATAAATACAAGACAATGTAATCAATTGAGAATCAAAAGGAATATTAAAAAGGAATTCCCTGAATGGAAAAGATGAGGGATAGGATCAGTTACCTTAAGAGGTTTCTTATTAAATATTGGGAGGATCTCCTTAGAACCATATAAACTCATTGGAAAAGATATAGAGAGTGAAAATTATAATAACATCATTCTTAAAGACTTTTTAAGGAAGATTAATGGGACAATGGGTGGGTATTTTTTGTAAAATAGATGGGATTGTTTATTAATTTCCAAACCTAGTCCTTGGACACCATGTTAATAAAAATAAAAAACTATTAGCTTTCCCGTGGTATTTTCCCATGGTATTTTCCAAGAAGGAGTAGTTTTTAATATTTTATTAGTTTAAGAACCTAAATCCTTAAAATAATATAATTCTTGATGTGAAATTGAGTCATGTTCATATAGAATTGTTCTCAAAATCTTAAAACATATTATATGTTTCGGAAGATTCAATATTCGTTTGTAAAATTAATATTATTGCATTAAAAAAAATATTTTATATTAAAACCCAATTTTTAATAGATAATTAATCTATGGTATTTATTATATCACTTTTTGGGATATTATGATGTCATAATACTGACTATATATTTATACCTTATTTAATTTTTACCCCAAAATTTGACTATCGTAGAAAATTATGAAAAAATTACCATTCGATAATTTGAATGCTATAACTTCAACAATGAAATTTATTTTATAAAAAAAATATGAAAATTTAATCTTTCAAATAAAAATTCTTATTTATTTAAAAATATTAGTTTTTAGGTCACTGACAGCTTTCCGAGCCATATAAAAATTACATGGGGCTTCAATAAATAATAGTATCATTCATATTTAAATAAATAAATTTTATAATACTATTTCATGAAAATATATTTTATTTAAATTCTTTAATTTATTACAAAAGAGTGTTTTAATTGAAATTATATATATTTTATAAAAATATAATTTTGTTTTCTTTATATCAAAATAGAATTTTTATCAAATTCATTCTACGCTCAAGTGTATGAAAAATAATTAAAAATTGATCAATATATCTTATTAATAAAAATAAAATTTACTTATTCATAGTACTAGGACCTAGATACATAATATCATGTTACTCATGTGTATACCCTAAGGGTAAGGTGAGAAATGGTATTACTTTCTTGGGGTGGTTAAAAGAACATAATTTAAGGAGTGATCTCAATAAACTTGAACTTATCCTATAAAGGGTTTTACTCAAGTTTCAGTTGTCGAATCTTAGCTTGGGCTTAGTCAAGGGATAATCCCAATGATTTTATATCCATAAGAAGCTCAAATAAATGAGCCTCATAATGTATGATCCTACTAGTTGTGTCCTTCGCTTCTTCCTACTACATCAATTAGATTTTATTATAACCCTTAATATATACTAATCTTAACAATCACTATACGACAATTATATTACCAATGGTATTGATTCTTAATGATCTTTATGCCCAATAGTCATATTATGGATATGTTTTATAATAGTACAAAATAATAATGAAATATAGTGCATGAGTTTTATATTGATACATTACATAAAAAGGCATATATTCATTTATAATGAAATTTCATTTATAAAAGTCTAGGTAATTACAGATATCTTACCTCTAAAGACTAACATACCCCCAACAGCTACCTTAACTTAAATGGTTTCCTTGAAATTATATAAATTCACTTAATGATTTTCCAAAAATTCCCCTGTACTTTTCTTTCCAATTTTATTTACCACTATCTATAAAATGCTTCATTCATTTTTAATGGTGTTTTTTCTCTTGAATATGGTTTTTTTAGGTTTGATACTTATTAGAGACAACCCTTCACTTTTCTTATCTAATTTATTAACATATATTTACAACTTCATCCCAATATTATGGAGTTTGAAAACTTAATCCTATGTTACTTTAATTATTTTCTACAACATAATATCATCCTATCAATTCTTTTTAATCTATTCCAATCATTATATTTAAGAAATAACTTATAAAAGATTTGATAAAATTATTTATCCTATGATTATTTGGTTGAATTTTACCAGATTAATGATCATCAATAGATACTAAATCCTTATTATAAACATAAAACCATAGTAATTATTCCTTATATCATCACCTACATTTTTCATCATCAAATTATTATAAAGGAAAATTCAATCATAATACCTAAGTAGCTCTACCCATAAAATTTACCTCATGTTTTTCTATTTATGTCATTTTTGGTTTGTTTGTATATCACACATTTATCCATAGATATAATAATGTCATATATTAAAATAAAAAATTATTCTTGAAATTAAAATGTTTGATTAGGATAATTATTCTCTTGAATTTTTAACTATTAGGATGTATATGTTATCACATTCTAATGATTTATTAAAATACATTCAATTCCCTTATTTAAATAATCACAACATATAACAGATCATTTTCATCCAAAAGGTAAATTCACTATAGGTTTACTAAACAATCAAAACATTAGATCTTGAAACTTTTCCTTTATTTCCTTTATTCAAATAAATTTAATCCCTTTAGTTATCAAGGTTATTTGATCATTCAGTCATGAAATATTTTTTCACAAAATGTTGATAACACCTAATTAGACCAAGATAATTTCATATCTCTTCTAAAATTTTTGTTTTATACCATTATTTTATTACATTTATTTTTTATTGTACTATCATAATTATTTCACCAATGACCACATGGATAAAAAAATGACACTAATTAAAACCAAAATTAAAACTTATATAAATTTTTATATAATTTATTTTTCCTTAGTGTTTCTATATAAGTCCTCTAGTGTTATTCATGTTCCTATGAAATTTTTGAATAAATAAAAATGTAATTTATAAATATTACCAAAGACTTTTCAAGATATTCTCCAAATATTATATTCATTAAATACATAAAAATAGAAAGAGTGTTTTTTTTCTCCAAATAATATTATAAAAAACTTAGTCATTAATCATTTTCCTTAAATTATTATTATTATTTTATAACTATTGGTGCATCTTATACCTCAATCCATCTTTAAAAATACATGTAAAATAATTATTATAAGGTTTATAACTTGTAATGTAACATAATTTATATAATATATTCAACCATTAATATAGATTAATTAAATTTAAACCATTATGTTTAAATTAAACTTTAAACATTCACATAAACAAGTTATTTATAACTTGATATTTTCTTCTAAATATTCATAATTCCAAAAAAATAACTAAATTAATCTTTAAAAATAACTTTGAAACCCATAACGCATACTCCTAGATTTTTAGTTATAATAATACAATTCTCTTTACATAGAATATATAATATTCCATTTATTCAAATCATAAAATCAATAATGTATTATCTTGGGGAATCAAAAACATTATCCAATATAAAATACTATAAAAATAATTTATTTATAACTTTTTCCGATGAATCCACATTCTGAACATGATATATGGACCTTCTATCCTTTGTAATAGTCTTAGTTTTATAGGAATTTGCATCAATAATAAAGGGTATATTTGATCACTTATTAAAAAAATTATAAATATGGTAGTACATCAAGAAATAATCCCTAAAAAAACATATGAAAATTTAATAAATAAATATATTATATATAAATGTTCATTAATAATCCTGATACATGATTGATGTATAAATCTAAAAATTATAAACGTGATTTCAAAGATAAATACTAATATTTCATATGAAAAGGTTTCTCACCAAGTAATTGTATTATAATGAGTAAGGTTATATTTAATTACCATATACATATTTTATCCTAAGATGAATCATTATCTAATGAATTAAAGAGGTATATAACTTATGGCCCACCAATCACATATCTTTTGAAAAACTTGATAAAACACTATAAAAGATAACATACATGAGTATTTAACTTGAAACAATCATATCATGTGATTAGTTATCAGGTTTTTCCCATAAATAAAGGAAGTGGGTGTTGGTTTAATAAATTCCAAATAAAGTAACGATATCAAATAAAGATGATTATTCTTCAATATATAAGGTATTAATAATGGAAGGTATAGATATATATCCAAACTTCTATTAACTATTAAATATATAAAAAATCTTTAATTAATATCCCTTGAGATAGTTATTCAGATACCAAAGGTTTATTTCTTCCAATGTATTAATAGTAATCCTGAAGGTCATGATAATGGTTGAATCGAGCATGTGTGGCATCACTTTATATTTTTCATTCAATTAATTTCATAAATATTAAAACACATGCATATAAATTATAAGGTAGTGAATAAGAGGGTTATAACTAAAATTAAGAGAAATTATTATGAAAAAAAACTTATAAAAAGAATTCAAGAAGATAAAGAGAAAAAAATATCACCATATCCGTCAATTCCTTGGATTTTCAAACCAAACTCCTTAAATTATTTCAATTTTTTCAAGAGATATTTGAGAGAGATAGAATGAGAATATTATCTTAAGAGATTTGGATAAAAGAGAATTGGTATGGTATTTATAATAAAATTTAAATAATTTTTTAATGATTTTCATAGGTCGTCTAATGATTTATTTGATAGCCATGTAAATTAAGATTGGGGTTAAAGAAAAGTCACAGTTGGTCTTCTTGATCTCTATAACATTCTTATTTAATTAAAAAATGTTGCATACTAAGATATGACATGGTCAAATATGCCTCATTTTGTTGTTATTTTCAGTTTCATCTCCTCAAGTGGTTCTTTGGAAATCATATGAAGTGGGAGTATCTAACAATAACTTTAGAATTTTTTACTTAAATCACTCATATAACCCCCATATTAATCTTTCACGTTACCCTGTGAGCTCTCCCTAATCCCTAGGGAGTGTCGAATAGTACTATGAGTATCGATTGAAAATTAGGGAATGATTTACCCACTTTAGTTAAGAGATAAGTCATGGTTGATTCTATTATAAATCCATCATGACTTATCTATATGTCATATATTCCAAAAATATATCATGACACTAAATAGGTCAATAAAAAATGAATAAGAAGGTATACAAACCATAACTATTTAAATGAATGTATACAAGTCCAAACCACATGTGTACCACACTAGATAAACCAGTACATGCTAAAAGTTCAATCCAAATGGCGTTTAAGACACAAAAACAAGGGTAGGGGTCTAGGTTCCAAACAATACCTCCAACCATCTCATTAGATTCATCTATAAAGGGGTAATTGATCCCGCTCCACTAGATATTACGCCAAACAACCCATAAATATCCAACAGCGACCAATGTACCTATAAGTATGTGAAAAATATAAAATAAGAGACTACATGTCCACTGAGGAATCCATACAGAATGTGAGAATAAGATACTTAGTAGGGTACTACCAATGGTGTCATAACAATGATATAACATGTGTATAAATGAAAATGTCTATATATTTACATACATATTTAGTAAAAAATATGAATTACAACCAAATAATAATAGTTGATTGGCATAAAGGGAAATCATGTGTACATAATAACTATAATTGGTAACTCCCTAGGGTGATAGATTACATACCTACACTACCTAATTTTAGTCTCATATTGGGATCCAAGATGAAAAATAAAATCCATACCCTATGGGAGGAAATATAAATACCTATTAATGGATCACACATGTAAACATATGTATCCAAACATATAAGTAAATGTGTACAATATGATTTTGGGTCCTAATTAACCTTATTGGGAAAAATAATTAGGCATATCCAATCAAGGAAATCATGTATCCCATCCTAGTGTATAAGGAATGGATATAAGGATTTAGTAAAATATTACTACTCATCCTAGGTATAAAAAGTGAGTGTATTGTGAACCCATCCCACACCATCAACCTTTATATTCAGTCAAGGTATAGCATCATATCCCATGATTTTAACTTATAGGCCCCTAGAAGGAGTACCTTCTCATGTAGTTTATAACAACAATACTTAATATCAAAGAAACACACATGATCATTAATAAGTAACAACCATGTTATCCAAGAAGTAGTATACATTCTTAATGAAACATTATAAACTATATCACCCAATATGTTCGATACAATAAACAAAAAACATGATCATTACAAATAAACAACCATGTATTTAATACAGTAAAACTATAACCATTATTAACATACAAAACTATCATATCATACAAGCATGAAAATAAATAGCATGGATAAAAATCATGGAATAAGTAGTAAACTAATCTAAGGATATATTACAACATGAAAGTAGGGGTTAAAAGGTAAAATAATCAAATAAATAGAACACAATAATTCAATTGAAACATGCTAGATTTGGTCCAATTGAACAACATTGGTGTAACATACTTGACTCCCAATACTTACTAGGAAGGTTCTCATTAAGTTGCAAGATAATTTATTACACTATCTTTAGCAAGGTTTTCTCAACTCAAATACAATTCTAAACTAGGGAATACTATTATTAGTGATTGGAATCACATTGGAAAGGCATATAATATACAAGAGATATAAATTTAAAAAATATTGTCTATCAACACCATATAGGTTCAAGGTCCCATAAAAAAGATTTAAAACTGAAACTTGATATAACTTATTTCTTATTTAAGTGATTTTTATTAAAAATAGTAAATGGTGAGTTTCATTAAAAACATATTTTGGAAATAAAAAATGAGAGAAGAAAGTAATAAAGAAAGGGAGAGGAGATATTTATTGAAGGCTTCCCAAAATAAAACCATTATGTAAAATAAGGTTTTCCATAAAACATGTTATCCTTTAAAAATCATAAAAAACATTAAAATCATCATGTTTCATGGTGCGGTAAATATTTAAACCATTAATCTTCTCATGTCGATTCACTTATTTATACCATATAAACCTCTCCACTATATTTCCACTGAATCACTCTCTTAACCATAGGTTAAATGTGGTTTTTTGACTTATATCTCATTCATGTTTTATTGGGAATGGGTGATTCCTATTATGGAATATGGTTTAGACCCAAGAATGTATCCCTTAATTATGTATTAACAAACCAAGATAGTTTAGTCCAAGGAGAGATTCTTCAATTTTAAGCTATCAACGTGAAGTTTTTAGTCTATGAACATCAAGGAATCCAATTTCATCCCATGATTATCATCAAGGAAAACTTCCAACAAATTTAGACAATAGGGTATACTATCAAGGATTACTCATGGGTAACCCAAATTTTATATCAAGAAATATGAAACAATAAGGACCAAGATATTCAAGGAGTTCTTAAAGGAAAAAAATTGATTTATTGAAGTTCATGTTATAATCAAATGGGAATGAGTTTCATGAAATAGTGTTATATATACCCCTTGGAAAAAAGTAATTATTTATAAAAAAATATAATAGGTAAAAAAATTATTTATATTTCTAAAAATATTAGATAATATTTATTAATAATTTTGAAAAAAAACTGAATTCATGCATGTTTCTAGCATAGCCCAATGATCACCCAGTGAGTCGATACCACCTTTCATTACATTATCCATGGTATACCATCCATCGTACTCCAATGATAATAAATAAAACCTTAAAATTTCTATAAATAAGATCTTATAAACAAATATAACCAATATCAAAATTATCATCATCATAGATTCATAAAACTCTATGGAAATCCAAAGAGACAAATACTAAAATTCCTCTAATACAAAAATAACAAAAATTCCCAATTTAATCCACCAAGAACATCCTTAAATTTCATAATAAAATTTAAAAACCCTAGAAAATCAGACCTTAACCATCTTCGGTCAAAATGGTAGTAAACGATGAGTAATCAACCCACATGATCCTCCTTGAAGAATGAAAAGATAAATACCCAAGGTCAAGGGTGAATTTAACTATGATATAATGTAATTACTCTTATAATTCCTAACTATGACATGAATATTAGAAAATAAGGTAAGAAGATGGAATGGGAGAGAATAATGGAGTATTACATTGGATTAAATCATGAAAAAATTTCATGGAACCGCCATGAAGCAAGGATTAAGAAGGAGGTGGAAGAGAAGATCTAAGTTATTCTATGGAGGATCTCTCTACGCTTAGTAGGAAGTGTGGTTTGAAGGGAAGAAAAAAAGTAGATAAAGGAGTGGGGTGAAATGAACATGAATCTCCTAATAATAAACATGACCAAAAGCTACCTAGTCTTGGACCACTAGGTACCCAGTGGCACCCCCAAGATACCCAGGCCTCCGTCTAGGCCAGTGGGTACATGGTGGATGGTATCACCTATAATTATAAACTATAGGTGTAATCCCTTTGTAGCTACCCCAAACTCTGAATCCATGATCATGCCTCAAACCCCATCCAAATATTCCTAACAATGTATCCCAAAACACCTGAAATCGAATCTAAATCCTCAAAAGAAAAATTACCCCTCAAATGAGACCAAAAATTCAAATATTACCATACCTTAACTCTTCAAAAAATTTAATTAAGATATTAAATAACTATAATTGGGATGAAGGTCCTAAAAACTTCCCCACCATATGACTTATCACCCATTAGAATTTCTAGGATATGCTTACGTAGAGACTCACTAGTCCCAAGTCTCAAATACATTAATAGAGTAATTCCACTAAATACATAACCATATCTAAAATATATGACCAAAAAATCACCTTCAACCATATCTCAAACCATTCATCTCATTTCTAATTTATGGTGCTCAATTCACTAATACAAAAACAGGTAAGGGATGCGCTTCACTTTTATCAGCGCTAAAAAAAGTGCTGATAAAGGGGGCTTTTATCAGCGCTGATAAAGGGTTGCTTTTATCAGCGCTAAAAAAAGTGCTGATAAAGGCCCCCTTTATCCGGGCTTTTTTTAGCACTGATAAAGGCCCCCCCTATATCAGCACTTTTTTAGCACTGATAAAGGGGGGATTTATCAGTGCTTTTCCCAAGCGCTGATAAATGTTAAGTTTCAAAAAAAAATCATGAAAAATAATATTTTGTTATATAATTATATTTATATTGATATAAATACAATATATATTTTTTAAATCTGTTATAGATACGTATAAATAGAATATTACATTTAATATATAAGAAATTTAGTGAAAATGGATTCAAAATATTTTAAAAAAATATTATTAATTAATAATTTTCTAATTATTATCGATTAAAAATCATTTGATAACAATTTGAGGAAACAAAAAATCAAAACAATTAATAAAAGATCTAAAATATTTTGATAATGTAACTCAAACTTCAAACGGCCATAACTTTTGATCTGGGTGTCCGTTTGAACTCTACAGCATATCAAATCGAAGCATGCGACGAGCTCTACGCGCTAGTGACTAAGGAAAAGACTCTATCACATTTTTCGAGCCAAAAAGGCCCATAAGGCCTCCAAAACTGAGTTTTTAGTCGGGATACCCCGATTTGTTAACATTCAAACAAGTATAACTTCTGATCCAGATGTTCGTTAGGCCTATACCACATATCATATCAAAGATTGTTTCATTTTCTTCGATTTGACTGGTTTTAGAATTGAAATGGGATTATAGATTATAATTTATGGTTGTTTTAACATTATATGGCTTTTCAAATACACATATATGTGTATTTATTCGTAAATATATATGTGTGTGTGTGTGTGTGAGTGTCTATGTGTGTGTTTGTATGTTGTATATATGTATATATGTGTGTATTTATTTATTTACTTATAAACACACATCAAAAACATATTTTTTTCATAAATGTATTTAAAACTAATCTTATATGTAAATTCTATGGCTTTTCAAATACACATATATATGTATTTATTCATAAATATATTTGTGTTTGTGTGTGTGTGTGTCTCTGTGTGTGTCTGTGTGTTGTATATATCTATGTATGTATGTATGTATGTATGTATGTATGTATTTATTTATAAACACACATAAAAAACATATTTCTTCATAAATTTATTTAAAACTAATCTTATATGTATACATTAATATACAAATAAATATACATATAAAAAAATATAACTAAAAATATATATATAAATATATTAATATATGAATTAATATATATATATACTAATATATGAATAAATATATTTATATTAATATGAATCTATATCAATATATGAATAAATATAACTATATATATAGATATATCATTAAATAGAGAACAAAACGAAATGGCTTAGTGGTAAAGGTGCAGTCGCGAAAGGGGGGAGGTCCCGGGTTCGAGTTCGGGTGGAAGCGAAGGGGGTGCGCGCGTATGAGGATGCGCGGGAAGGGAAGCATGCGGGAGACCTCTTAGCACTGATAAAGGGGCTGTAAAGCACTGATAAAAGTACTCCCCACATTATTTTTATTTTTTATTATTTTTTTAAAAAAAATTGACCTTTATCAGCGCTAAAAAAAGCGCTGATAAAGGTTCCTCTTATCAGCGCTAAAAAAAAGCGCTGATAAAGGGGTCTTTTATCAATGATTTTTTTTAGCGTTGATAAAAGGGACCCCCCTATATTAGCGCTAAGCTTTACAGCGCTTTTTTAGCGCTGTTAAATCCCTTTTTTAGCGCTGATATAGGTTGTTTTTGTAGTAGTGATTTCAATCCCAAATTAGTAAAAAATTAGAAATTCAAGCATCCACCACTATCACATTAATACTCAACCCAATTTCACACCACATTTTCGATACATGAATCCCAAAACCAATATAGTAAACTAAACCATCATGAAAATACAATAATAAAAAGATATATCATAATCCTTATGATTCTAAAAATACCTCAACCAGCCTGGATACAAGCTAAGATATTCCCCTCCATGGGATTCTACTAGGCCTTCACATGCCTAACCTACCATAAAATTTATCATTTATTAAAGAGATAAATTTTATCAATATATTTACAGAATATAACAATGCATTTCAAAAATATCATACCAACTCATTTACAAAATCAATAAATTTTCTAAAACAATCCCATTATATTACTTTGGTTATAAAAAAATTCTTCTCAAACTACCCTTTTTAAAATTTTATGACCATTGGAAGATAAATTGAAAAATAGTTGTATATTGGGTTACATTTCCTTTCAAAATAAAAACTAAATTATCTTTTAAAATTATTTCCTTGTTATAATTTATAAAATCAACCATTATTTAATATTAAAAATTAAAGAGGATAAATATCTTTCACAAATCCCAATTCTATTTTAAAAATAAAAAAATGAAATTATAATTCCAAAACACCATGTTTTTTCAATACTGATTGACATGAAAAGAATTTCTAAAGAAACACAACAACATTTTAATTTATAAAACTCATAGTTAGAGAATATATTACTTTAATAGGAATCACTAACATATACTTAGCAGTATATCAACTAATAAGAAACTATGAATAACATGTCTGAGGACATCGACTTCACTTGTACATGATTAAGGAAAATAATAATCATCGCTTTTACTACTTTATTTTTTGAAAAAATTTCTAAAACCACATCAACTATCAAGGAAACATTCTCAATATTAGAATATAGAATAGTGAAAAAACAAATTTCATGCATGGAAAACATTACTAATAAAAATTCAGGTATCATGATCAATGAATAACACTAAAAAGAAAGTAATTATCATGATCAGTGACACGATATAAGTAAAAAACATAGAACAAGATCAAAATCCAAAACATAAATAAAAATTAAAGGCATGATTTATAAAATGTTGCATTAAGTAGGAAAGACTAGATATTATAGAAACAATTAAGTTTATCTCAATAAAATGAACCAATGTTTGGTTTATATTAATATACTTGTCACAAATATATATATATAATAAAAATCCATTTGTATATGTTTTTTATGTTTTCTATAATACAAACCTCATTTGGGTTGGACTATAGTACAAACAACCATAAGAAATCTTATAGTGTGGAATGGCGTCCTATGTGTATCTAAAATTCAATGCCTAAAAATGATGCTTTAACCTCAAACAATGGTTGAATCTAGGTCGGTCCCTATAAAAACATCTAAGGTTCCATTATATCATAATCAAGATAGGAAAAAATCCCCACCCAAACTTATAATTCCTACTGAATATTTGGACATCCTCTGGTAACTTTAGTGTTTTCCATAAAGAGGTTAATGAATCCTTTTATGGGTTACTTGACAAATATAGATTGTAATATCTCTTATCTAAGAAAAATAAAAATAGTTTTAACCCCATATCTCACTCTGATACCACTTTTTAGTGTATATGGCCTAGATCACCCATACGACACCCATATCAGGCTACCACATGACCCTAGAAGTGAAACCCAATCCATATGGGCTATCAACTAGTGTTGTGGGTCTTGATAAATAGTTAGGGAATTATTTACCCACTTTTTTTAAGATATAATTCATGGTTGAGTTTTATTAGAATTCCAGTATTACTCGTACATATGTTATACGTGCCAAAAATATATAATGACACACAAAATTTCATAATAAAAATTAATAAGAAGTTATAAAATCCATAAATAATTAAATAAATGCTTGTGAGGCCAAACCATGTGAAAACCACCCCTGATAAATTGTTCCATGGTAAAAGTCCAAGACAAACAGGGATTAAGACCCAAATACAAGGGGAGGAGGCATGGTTTTTCATAAGACCTCCAACCATATAATTGTATCTAACTATGAAGGGGGGACCTATCATACTCTACTAACTAGTATTCCTAATTTAACATATATATCAAATATCCAAAATTATACCTATAAGTTCCTAAAAATATAAAAGGAGAGTTTGCATGTCCCTTGAGGTGTCCATTCAAGGTGTGAGCATATAATACTTAATAGGGAGCCACCAACAGTCTATTAACATAGTAGTGATATAAAAGGTCTATGTATCAACATTTATACACATTTACATACATATTTGGTAAAATAATTGTGATAATTATAACCAAATTGATAGAAAAGAAAAGTCTATAAACATAATAACTATAATCGGTAACTACTTGTATCAAAAGTGTCTATACGTACACTACCCGCTTCAAGTCTTAGCTTGGGATCTGAGATGACAAACCATAATTGTCCCCTATGGGATGAAATATCAGCACCTTTTAAGGGCACAAACATGTACATATATTCACTGAAACATATGAGTATATGTGTGCAATATGATTCGGTGTCTTAATGACCCATCCTACAAAAAATATTTATGCCTATCTAATTAAGGAAATATTATAGCTCATCCCAGGTATAAATAGTAATAACACTGTGATCCTATCCTACACCATCAACATGTACATTCAATCATGGTATACCAACCCATCTAATGAATTTAATATATACTTCTCTGGGTAAAGTACCTGCTCAATCAATTTATAAAAAAAATAAAAAATATCTAAGAAACCTACATGATTATTAGTAAGTAACAACCATGATATACAAGAAGAATAATAAATTATTAAATCAACATCCTAAACTATATCACCTAATATTTTTAATACAATAAATAAACAACATGCTCATTAGAAATGCAAAACCATATGCTTAATATAGTAAAACGGTAACCTTTCTCAGTTTACCCTACTATAATATCATACAATATTGAAAATAACAAACATTAATCACAATCATGGTAGAACTTGTAAACTAATCCAATTACATATTTTAAAATGCATGCATGGTTTTAAATAGTAAACTAATCCAAGAAATAAGAAATGATGATACATTTTTAACATGCTAGAGGTAGTCCAATAGCACCACATGGGTGTAGAATACCTGAATCTTGAGACATACAAGGAATATCCCCCATTAAATCAATATATAATTTATTAAAATTTCTTTGACAATGTTTTCTCAACTCAAATTGGATTTTAAACTAGAGAATACTATTGGTGGTCTTCAGAATCACATGGGAAAGGAATAGCTCATACCATTGGCACAAGTTTTTAAAAGTTTATTTATTTCCACTATATAGGTTCAAGGTCCCACATAAAAATATTTAAAACCAATTCCTAATATAAATTAATTATTATCTAAGTGATCATATTTCAAAAGTGAAAAGGGTGAGTTTCATTGAAAACATATTTTGGTAAAAAAATATTTGAGAGAAGAAAATAAATATGGAAGAGAGCTAAATCTATCTAAGAAAGTCTTCCTAAAATAAACCATTTAAAAAATAAGGTTTCCAAGAAAAATTTACATCCTTTAAACCTTTATAAAAACCATGTAATTTTATAAATTCCATGGTGAGGTAAATATTTAAACAATTATGATATTTTCTTCAAACCACTTATTCCCATATAGTAAACATAGCCACCACATTGCCACTAAATCACTCTCTTACCCATAGGTTAAGTGTGGTTTATTGAATTACAGGTCATTCAGTTTTAATTGTGAATGGGGAATTTCTATTAAGGAATATGTTTGGGACTCGAGAAAGTATACCTTAGTTATGTATTAATAACTTCAGAGGCTTTATATTGAGGTTATATTCTTAACATTCAAGATATACTCATGATGTTTTTAGTCTAATGAAACACCAAAGAATACCATTTCATCCCATGATTATCATTAAGGATAATTTACAACACATTGGATAATAGGATCTAGTTTTATAGCTTAAACAAGGTTTAACCAACTTTCTTATCAAGGGAAGCACAACAACAAGGACCAAGATTTGCAAGGAACACTCAAAGTACAAACCGATTTATTAAATATCACATTATAATCAAATGAGAATGGGTTTTCATATCCCATGGGGAGTTATTTTAGGGGTAACTACTGGTTTTACCCCTCACTCTCTATGGGAACTAGTGCAGGATCACTTCCCACCAGACTCAAACATTGTGAATAGTATGCATAGGGTGATTCAAAGTTAGTGCCTAGATATGGAATGTGTGGTGTGATTTGGGCTTGTTAAGGGGCCCCCACTAGGAGTTGATCATAACCAATGCACATGTTTTATAGAGGGGTTTATGTATGAGTGGTAAAATCTGTAATCCTGTATCCAAAAGACCCAGGTTCAAAACTGGGTAGGGGTGATTTCCCAAGCTATATGTAAGAATCCAGTTCTTATTTTGGAGGTATGGGTTTCTTAATCTCTCTTTTCCTTAAGTATTTTTGAGAAAATAAGGAAAATGGGGGAAAATCAAAAAAAATGGAATTACACGATGTGTACTTTTCCACACACCGTGTACTTTTGGCTGTGTGGGATGGGTACATAGGGCGTGTGACCATGTCGGTGATGAAGGGTGTAAAGACCGACTACACGCCTTATAGTGGTCCCTTACACGCCGTGTAGTCATTCCGCAGGTGAATAGTAAGGCGGTGGCCAGCTGTGCGACAGAACACGCTGTGTACTCAAGGGTACATGACATGTAGTCTTGTCGACAGGTTAATAGTGCCACACTAGTGGGAAACCGCCATAGGAACAGTTAAAAAATGGGAAGTACACGCCGTGTACTTGGAAATACACGCTGTGTACTTTGTTTTTTCTCTTAAAATGGGAAGTAGTCTCCCCTGTTCATAGGGAAGGCTTAGAACAGGAAGAGGGCTCGGGAGAGGAAGGTCGAAGCTTTGGAGATCTGCTGAACGCACGTCAGGAATCCATTTCCGCCTCGAATGATCTCGTTGGAACCGCAAGGGTAAGAGTTTCCTTATCCTGGTGTATCTCTTACCAATTCTTCCTCTAATGGAAGTTATTTAAGTTTAAGTGAGTTTTATTTTACCTTAGATCTACCTTGTTCTAGGATGATTCGTGGAACGTCGTTCGAGTATACTGATCAGGGGCGTATAAGGTAGGTGGATTGGTGTTTATTTTCCAACTATCGTGTGTTTTATGTGTTTTTGAGCTACGAACCCATATTTGGGGTGTCGTATGGCTGAGGTCGTGGCTATTTTAAATACCTATAATTGTATAGGCAATTAAATGTGATATTAAAATGTTGTTTGGGATCGCTGCTTGGATCCAGGACCACCTCGGGGGTGCGTTCCTCTGTTTAGCCGTTTGGCCAGGATACCCGAGGGTATGCCATGTTTAAATTATGCATTAATTTTGCCTTGAGATGAATTTTATGTAAATTGCATGTTTATATGTTGGGCATGGCCCGATTACTTGTTCCTAAGGGTAGTGTTTTACTATATCCTGAGGGCATGACTGTATTAGCCTGAGGACAATGTTCTCTTAGCCTGAGGGAAACTTCTTCTGTGCTTGTGGGCAATAAACTCTAAGCATGAGGGCGACACTACATATGCCTGAGGGCAAAAAAAAATTCTTCCTATGGGTAAGTACCTGTGGGTTACATTCCTGATTACCTGAGGGTAAGGGGTGAGTGTCTGTGGACACTGACTGTTTACTTAGAAATTCACTATGGTGATTTCTTAATATTAAATGGATTAAATGAATAATTAAATGGAAATATAACTGGTAATTTGGTTACTTTTGAGTACTTCTTAGTTTATTTCATTTTACTTTTGCACACTGTTGTTGCATGTTTACACCCAGTTGGGCACGGGCCTTTGGTGGGTTCCTACTGAGATATATTTCTCACAACTTGTTTGGGTCATGCTTTTTGGCCCAAAAAGATTACATTTCTGTAGGTATAGATAAGGGCAAGGGTCCTTATACAGGTACTTGAGTACTACTAAGGAGTAGGGGAGCATGGGACCAGGTTTAGGCTCGTGATGCTACCGGCTTTTTTGTTTTTGCTTTGTTGTACTCTATATTATATTGTAATGCTATGTGACATGTTCTAGATGTTTTCTTAGAACATGAGACATGTTGCATCATATCTAAATATCTGGCTGGTTATCTTTTACTACAGTTGTTCTATTAAACGTGTATGGTTTATTTCTTCCGCTGTTGTTGTATGTTTATATTATATTCTGCTGCGCTACACTTTGAAAAATGAGGGCATAGTTTCTCCACTATCATACATGGGCCCTTGCTTCTAGTCGGTAGCCTCTGGCATTTGGGGAAATGCGCTTGAGGTCATGTGGCGAACTGGGTTTGGGGCACCCGTCGAGTGGCACCCGAAACCGGGACGTTACAAAGTGGTATCACAGGAGTTTTTTTTCTTTGACTTACTATTTGGAGCCTTAGTCAGGGATAGGAAGAGAACGGTAGTTGGTAATAAGTTGTGCCCGGGCGTAGCTAACCCGTGTACAGGGAAAATCCAATTTACCTCATATTTCAATTTTACTGATTTTGCAAATTTACAGTTGATATGATTTCACCGTTGGGTGACGCACTTGTGATTTTACTGTTTATATTTTATCCTTGGGTTCTATTTAGTTGCAACCCGATGAGATGAGGGTATTCCATATCATGCATCATTTAGGCACATACTAGAAATCACATGCCATGTATAGTTTCCATGACATGTAGGTGCATTAGAAATTGCATGTTGTTGTGATAGTTGTTGTGTTAGAAAATCATGTTGTTGTGATAGCTAATTGATAAATACCTTCTATGTGATAGGGTATTTTGTATGAGCCGGTTTATAGAATGAACACCAAACTTTGGTTTTTGGGGAGAATGGGCCCCCCATTGACCGGAATTTGGTGGATCATTGACTTTTTATTATTTTATAACATAGATAAGATGTCAAACTTTGATTCGTGGGGAGTATGGGCCCTCACAGATCGGAATTTGACACTTTGGTGTTGTTTTGGCAGTATTTTCTGGGTTCTGGAGAAGTTTCTGATGCATATTGTCCGGAATTCCCAGTATACACACCATGTAGTACCTTCAACACACTGTTTATAATCTTCTGTTCGGAAAGAAAAATAAATTTTTGAGTACATGTCGTGTACCCAGAGTACATGTTGTGTAGTCTCTTCCCGTGTCATAGACCGTGTGGGTGGGGACACGGGGAAGGGAAATTCTTGGGGCGAACACACCGTGTAGCTTCTGTACATGCCATGTAGTGTTGACCCAATTTCCGCTGTGTAACTAACAACACAGGTGGAGGAAACCTTAAGACATATACGTCGTGTCAAGGAAGAACATGCTGTGTAGTGAGACCTGTGGACCTGGCCAAGTAATTAACAACACGGGTCTGGGTAATCCTTCGTGTATACACCATATGTGTATAGAACACGCCGTGTAGTGTGAGTCATGTGTCCGTCCGTGTAACGAACAACACGGGTTGGTGAAGCTCGTTTAGTACACACCGTGTACCTGTGGGACACGCCGTGTAGTCTTGTCCGAGGACAGACCGTGTGGAGTTAGCTGTGTGGCTGGAAAATAGGGTGGTGTATATGCTGTGTGCGGGTGTAACACACGGTGTAGTGTTAAGCCGAGTAGTCAGCCGTGTCACAAGCGACACAGGTAGTTGGAAAATTACACCATACATGCCGTGTAGATGATATACACACCGTGTACTTTTTTTTAAACGGGAGCCGTGTGGCTCAGCCATGTAGAAGGACCCAAGCAGGGAAAGAGAAGTCAATTACATGTCGTGTAGTCAGTATACACACCGTGTAGTCTTTTTCTGAAAATTTTGAATGCCTTCTTCCTCCTGTTCCCTTTTGGGTTTCTTCATTTTCGGTATTTGTTAATCTTGATCTAAGGTGTGTGTTTGACCTTGTAGTGTCATGTCACCGAGACGACCACGCATTGTTTGACAGGAGAGCGGCGACGACTATACTCCAAAGATGGTGGGCCATGGGCTACCAGTTTATCCTCTAGCAGAGCCAAATGCGGTGCCATCCGTTATAACGGGCACAGGCGCAGATACGTAGTTCCGGGAATGCTTCATGCAGTTCATGCAGACCTTTCAGGGAGCACCGCAGGCTGCCACATCTATGGTTGAGCTGACACTTATATTCCAGCAGTAGCATCTGCCTACGTTTTCAGGGGATGGCAGACCACAGGCTGCAGAGTCTTGCCTTGGATCGATGCTGAATATTTTCAAGCATCTTGAGACACCTCCAGGGTGAAGGGTCAAGCTCGCGACTTATATGTTGCGTGATTCCGCCAAGAGGTGGTGGGATGTTACCATCCAATCAGAGCATCACAGAGACATGGTGTGGGAAGCTTTTCAGGAAGTCTTCTATGACTTCTTTTTCCCAGAGAGGCTGAGGGCAGATAGAGCTCGAGAGTTCATGAATCTGCAGCTGGGTGCTATGTCAGTAATGGATTATTCCGCTCTCTTTACCGAGCTTCAGCATTTTGCACCCGTTCTGGTGGGTGATGAGACGTTGAGGGCTAGGAGCTTTGAGGATGGTCTCTGGTATGACATCTGAGTGCTGGTGAATGTTTTCAGGTTTCCTTCAGTACATGATATTGTGAATCAGGTGCTGATTACAGAGAGGAACCTGTGGGAAGCTAGTGGTGTGGTCCAGGGCGGTTCAGCACCAGTTTCTGGTGCTATTTATACAGGTAAGAGGAAGAGACAGATGGACTTCTCTTAGGGTGGCAGTACCAGCCAGAAGAATGTTTCAGGTGGTCAAGTTAGGTGATACCAGTGTGCTAAAGAGGGGTACAAGAGACTACAATGTCCACGTGATACAGTGGAGTTCCGAGCTTGCGGCAAGATGGGTCATCTACAGCGCTTTTGTAGGGTGTTTCCACCGATAGCTAGTGAGAGGGGTTCTGTGTAGACTCCGCGTGCGGGAGCAGGACCAGTGGCTTCTTACTAGTCGGAGAACTCGAATACGTCAGGGCATGCAGGCGGAGATGGTGGTCGTGGCCATGGTAGCCAGACACCAGGATCTCAGAAGCAATAGGGCAGGACAGCTCAGGGTAGCCAGGCTGTGTCGCAGGGCCGCAGCACTGGGCAGGCATATGCAGTGCAACAGACCTAGCAGGAGCAGGATCCCGGACTTTCTACAGTCAGAGGTACTATTCTAGTAGCTTCTGTTTTATCTTCTGTACTTTTGATACGGGTTCTACACACAGTTTCATATCGGTGCCCGTTGTGGATAGCCTTGGGCTCTGTGTTTCTACTTCTTCTGATATCATGATTCTAGACACTCCATTGGGGACTAGAACGACTGGTGTGCATCAATACAAGGAGTTCCCCCTTGAGGTTGGTGGGTGTAACTTTCCTTGGGACCTCTATGTCTTGGAGATGACATATTATGACATCATTCTTGGGATGGGCTGATTGGTTCCCTTTCGAGCCTTTGTAGACTGCTATCGTTGCAGGGTGAGTTTCACATCACCAGAGGGTGAAGAGTTTCTATACAAGGGCGAGTGGGATGTTCAGGCGAGTCGAGCTGGACCAGAGCATCCTGGGCGAGGTGGAGTCACAGCCCAGATTGCGAGTTTTTATCCGGATGATCAGGGGACTTTTCAGGCAGATTTCCCTCCAATGGTTGATCGTTTCAGGGATGTATTCCCAGATGACTTTTCAGTTCTTCCTCTAGAGCATGAGGTGGAATTCTCTATTGAGATCGTGTCAGGGGAAGCACCGGTGTCTATTCCTCCTTATAGGATGTCCACGTCTGAGTTGCAGGAGCTCAAGAGGCAGTTAGAGGAGTTACAGGCAAAGGGTTTCATCTGACCCTGTACTTCTCCTTAGGGTTCGCCAGTCCTTTTTACAAAGAAGGCTGATGGTACCCTCAGACTTTGTGTGGATTATCGTAAGTTGAACCAGTTGACGGTCAAGAACCGATATCCCTTGCATAGGATTAATGATATGTTTGATCAACTTTGTGGAGCACGAGTGTTCTCAAAGATTGACTTGAGAGCGGGATATCATCACCTGCGCATGAGACCATCAGATATACCGCTGATAGATTTTCAGAGCAGATATGCTTTATATGAGTACTTGGTTATGCCGTTCAGACTCACGAACGTGCCAGCAGTTTTCATGGCTCTAATGAATCGTGTGTTCCATCCTTATCTTGACTCTTTTGTGTTAGTATTCGTGGATGACATCTTGGTGTACTCTCACACTCGGCATGACCATGCCACCCATCTTGAGATCATGTTGAGTACACTGAGAGAGCATCGACTATATGCTAATCTCTCAAAGTTCCACTTTTGGATGGACCAGATTCACTTCCTGGGTCATATCATCTTAGAAGAAGAAGTTGCAGTAGACCCAGAGAAGGTGAGAGTAGTAGTTTCTTGGGAGCATCCTAAGAACGTGTTTGAGATACGGAGTTTCTTGGGGCTGGCTGGTTACTAAAGATGCTTTATATAGGACTTCTCCCGCTTAGCAGCACTGTTGACGGGTTTGACTAAGAAGGGTGTGAAGTTCTTTTGGTCAGAAGCTTGCGAAACAGCCTTCTAGGAGCTGAAAGGAAGGTTGACATCAGCACCGATCCTGATACTCCCAGAGGAGGGGAAGAGCTATACAGTTTATTGTGATGCATCAGGTATTGGGCTAGAATCTGTGTTGATGTAGGGCGATCGAGTTGTTGCGTACGGGTCTCGTTTGAACCACACGGGTAAGAGTTTCCTTCTCCTTGTGTGTCTCTTTCCAATTCTTCCTCTAATAGAAGTTATTTAAGTTTAAGTGAGTTTTCTTTCACCTCAGATCTACCTTGTTCTAGGAAGATTCATGGAACGTCATTTGAGTATACTGATCAGGGGCGTATAAGGTAGGTATCTCGGTGTTTATTTTCCAACTGTCATGCGTTTTGTGTGTTTTTGAGCTACGAACCCATATTTAGGGTTTTGTGTGGCTGAGGCTGTGGATATTTTAAATACCTATAATTGTATAGGTAATTAAATGTGATATTAAAATGCTCTTTGGGATCGCTGCTTGGATTCAGGACCACTCCAGGGGTGTGTTCCTCTGTTTATCCGTTTATCCAGGATACCCGAGGGTATTCCATGTTTAAATTATGCATTACTTTTTCCTTGAGAGTAATTGTATGTAAATTGCATGTTTATATGTTGGGAATGGCCCGGTTACTTGTGCATGAGGGCAGTGTTTTACTATTGCCTGAGGGCATGACTGTATTAGCCTGAGGGAAATGTTCTCTTAACCTAAGGGAAACTTCTTCCGTGCCTATGGGAAATAGAATCTATGCCTGAGGGCGACACTACATATGCTTGAGGGAAAAAATCTGTTCTTCCTTTGGGCAAGTACCTGCGGGTTATGTTCCTGATTACCTGAGGGTAAGGGGTGAGTGTCTTTGGAAACTGACTGTTTACTTAGAAATTCACTGTGGTGATTTCTTAATATTAAATGGATTAAATGAATAATTAAATGGAAACATAAATGGTAAGTTGGTTACCTTTGAGTAGTGCTTAGTTTATTGCATTTTACTTTTGCACACTGTTGTTGCATGTTTACACCCAGTTGGGCACGGGCCTTTGGTGGGTGCCTACTGAGATATATTTCTCACACCCTGTTTGGGTCATGCTTTTCGGCCCAAACAGATTACGTTTCTATAGGTATAGATAAGGGAAAGGGTCCTTATACAGGTACTTGAGTGTTGCTGAGGAGTAGGGGAGCATGGGACCAGGCTTAGGCTCACGATGCTACCAGCTGTTTTGTTTTTGCTTTTTTGTACTCTGTATTGTATTGTACTACTATGTGACATGTTCTGGCTATTTTCTTAGAACTTGAGACATGTTGAATCATATCTAAATATCTAGCTGGTTATCTTTTACTGCAGTTGTTCTATTAAACGAGTATGGTTTATTGCTTCCGTTGTTGTTGTATGTTTATATTATATTCCGCTGCGCTACACTTTGACAAATGAGGGCATAGTTTCCCCACTATCAGACCTGGGCCCTCACTGCTAGTCGGCAGCCTCTGGCATTTGGGGAAATGCGCTTGAGGTCATTTGGAGAATAGTTTTTGGGGCACCCGTCGAGTGGCACCCGGAACCGGGACGTTACACTATAGTAGCATGGCACTATAACAGTATTGTAGTAGCAGTAAAAGTTTAGTAGTGGTGGTGTTGTAGTAGTTATAGGGTTTTGTAGCACATATTATAGTGGTGGTGGTGCTATAGCAGGCACTGTAGTAGCCCAGGTACTATAGAAATATTATTCACCATAGGGGGATTTGGGCCAAAATAGGCTTTAAAGCCTAAAATTAGGTCTTTCGTGCCTCAAAGCCTTCAAGAAATGTTATGTACTACTTGTACATAGGCCTAAATGATATTTAATGGGTCTCCCTTTACCCATATTGAAAGTGGTATTTACTTTCATAATAAAAAGATGTTTTATCCCCAACTTTAAAAAAAATGAGAATGGGTTTCCATGATATAGTTCTATAAGAACCCCTTAGAAAACATTTTATTATTTATACCAAAGTACTATTGGTAAAACATTAATTTATATTTATAAAAATTTGAGATGATATTTATTAATAATTTATATAAAATAGAATTTATACATATTTAAGACATATCCCAAGTATCACTTATTGATTTAAGACCACCTAACATTATAATGGATTTGATGAACCATCCCTAGTACTTCAATTGTAATGAATAAGCCTCTAAAAATTCAATAAAAAAGTTACCAAATACAAAGATAAAAAATATCAAAATCGCAATCATCAAATATTTATAAAAGTATAAGGAATATAGAGAAGATAAAAAAATTAATAAAAATAGCAATGAATAATGAGAAATCAATTTACACAAACCTTCTTGAAGAAAGAAAAGAGGAATACTTAAGGTATATGGAATTATCTTTCGAATCCCTACACATCACATGAAAATTATAAAAAAATGAAGAAGTTGGAAGAGTAGAAAATAATGGATAATTTTATTAGATTAAATCATGAAAAACATCCATGGAATTGATATAAGGCAAGGATAAAGAAGGGGTGTAAGGGAATATCCTAGGGAGGACATGGAGGATCTCTCTATGGATGGGAGGAATTTAGGTTTGAAGGGAATAAGTAAAGGGACATAAAGGGGTAAGGTGATATGACCATAAATCCCCCTCTAGAAAAACACATGTTAGGCCCATTGGGTACCTGGCATTGGGACACAGGGTACTCGATGGAACCCCTAGGCTACCCAAGCCTCTGACTAAGAAAGTGGGTACCTAGGGGCCTCTCATTGAGTACTCAATGTCACATATAGTAATAAATTATAGGTGTAACCCCTTCATGGGTACCTCAAACTCTAAATCTATGTATGAAGCCTCAAACCCCAACAAAAAAAGCCTAATAATTCATCCTAAAATTCCTGAAATCAAATCTAAATCTTTGAAAGAAAAAAAACCTCAATGAGACCAAAAAATTAAACATACTCATACCTTAACTCTCCAAAATTCACACATAAGATATTAAATCACTGTATTTATAACGGTTTTCTTCAGAAAAAATCTGGTTTAAGTTCCCAAGTCTCCCTATACCTTTTCAAAATCCAAAAAACCTTTAAATTATAACTAATTAATTTGATCATTTTCTTTGTGATGATTCATGAGAAAATATATTTAAGCATCCTATAGTTTACCAAGTGTATGTGGAAGTGAATATAATGAAGACTCCCCCTATGATGGTATGGATTGAAATTGAAAGTCGGTACTATTATAAGTATCCTATTATCTTAGAATTTTGTATTGATTTCTACTCAAACTATAATCTCCAAGGACATCAATACCTTTATTATCATTGGGGAGTTATATTATACTGATTTTTAGGGTATTCAATTATTAATATGGGTCTTAAATGTTAATAGAGGTCATGTAAAGCTGAGATATTTGCAACCTCATTATTTCTAGAAATATGTCAACTTCAAACCTAATTATTAATGGGAAAATTGTTTAGTATATTGTTACTTCAGATCAAGAGAAATATGTTTCTATTTTAAGAAAATATAACTCTTGTTTGGTTGGTTTGGATCATAGGTAATTGGAATCTTTAGTAGGTCTCATGAAAGGTGTGGGTGTGAGGGTATCTTCTTCACTTGAGGAGGAGTGTGAGACACCTCATTTTCTATTGAAATATGTTGTTGCAAGGAATATGTATCCACCCTATTATCATACCCTAATGGTGGAGGAAGGGGATGATACCGCATCATTTCATGATTTGATTAATTATATGTTGGTTAATTGTATAAAGGTTCTTCTTGAGGATGTTATTGAAAATTTACCAGCTCAAGGGAGCTATAACATGAATTTTTAGAAGAATATATTTTGATAATATAAAAATACTACTACTTTTCTTATCCTAGAACCATTTATTTATGATATTCTTATAGGTATGAGGTCTGGTATTTAATTAAGGGTTATACTTGTTGTTTTAATGGATAAATTCTTCATATCATCATCACCTTCTCTTATTCAATAGGCGTTGAGAGTTGGTATCTTGGAGGGATTAGTTGTAATAGATGATATTGGCCTTATAGAGGAGAGGAAGTTATATTATCTCTATAATCCAAGATATTAGTCCCTCTAGACTTTAAGGGGATGTGGATACTCCAATTATAGTGAAATATCATCAGTATAATTCTATGGCATAGGTACACAGAAGCAGGAAAATAATAAGGGTAAAGGGAAATTTTTATCAGTAGAAGTTAAGAAAATTGATTAGCTTCAGACTCATGAAGACAATTTAGGATTTTCTTTTTAAGATCTAATTGGTGGCATGGTTTAGAATTTCCTTGACCAAAATTCACCTCAATTAATACCTTTGAGAGTGGTTCTTGTCTAGTTTGGTTTTGGAAATGTTTCCTCCTTTTCTTCAATGGTCCAAGGAAGGTCTTGGAAAGGGGGTGTGGTTAAAGATACAGATGTTGGTGTCAAATAGGGATCTACAATCCAGAACATCTTCTACAAGAGGATATTTTTTATTTAGATTATATTCTTTAGATTCAAAATAAATATTATATTTTTGATGATGAAGAATATATTGAGTGATTTGATATGAAATCTATTAATAGAAATAAAAAGAATAAGGGAAATCTAAATTAGGATTTTATAGATCATCCTTGGATCACATATAAACATAATCTATTACTCACAAAGTAAAGGAGGGGTGCGTATTTTAAGTGGATAAGGGAACCTTCTTAAGTGTATTTTTCAATGTTTTTTTGTATTATTGTTTTTCTTGGGTGGTTACCATCTCTTGAAGTTGTTGTAATGTGAACTAAAATTGAATAATGGATATCATGGTCTATATAGGAATGCTTCATGATATAGTGAAAGTCACTATGTTGTGGTGCATTTCATTGTGAATATAACATTGTGTGATAATGTGTTGATTCATTAAATATTCCATTCCATTTAGTATCATAATCATTTATTTTTCATTAGAGGATAATTATAATGAATTTGAATGTCAATAAAAATAATTTAAGAATTAAATGATAAATATGAGGATTAAAATCCAACATTTAAAGAGTCAAAACATTGGAACATTTTTTTAAAATATCTCATAATATGGCTGAGAATATTGTGCACTTTGATACCTATATAACTTGTTTTGATACCTATATAACTTGTTTTGATACTTAGTAACATTATGTGATATGATGTTTCATTATAACTCCTTAGGGCCAAAAGTATTAACCTCTCATTCTTTATAACATTTAAACTAAATGTTCTAGAAAACCACAGCTTAGATAGTGATCATTCTCAATATTTGTGAGATTCCTATAGTATTTGGATACTCTATGAGGTAGGGACCCAATGGTTTCTCCTCAGTGATCTCAATCAAGCTCATGTGAATCTTGGACTATTCATATCAATAAGGTGTATGGTATGTTGTTTGTTTCTTTTATTTATTATTTATTCCAAATGTATAGATATATCCTAGTTGTTTTAGAGTTTTGGTGTTATCTTCTATTGAGTTTAGGATGAGTTTCATCTCATTGAAACCCATCATTGTTATTAAACTAGTTTCTATCAATTTTTTTATCAATATTAGAATGAATGATGAAAGATGGAAAATGAGTTTTCCATGTACCATGGAATTATCAAATCTAAAACATGCATTTTAGATCTTGATTGCGTGAGACCATGAAATAATCTTCTTGAAAATAGATGTTTCAGATAATATTTTTTCTTGAACACAATATAGTTATACCAAAACTATTATTATGGGGTGAATTTAAAAATAATGAAAAATAGAGCATCATAGGTCGATGCTCTATAACATTCTTATCAAGTTTATCCATTGTGGTCATAGGAACCATGGAAAAATACCACACTTTGGTATATTCCTACATGATATTTTGGAACTTTTTTAGTCCTTACTAAAATGATCTATCCATGAAAAATAACTTATCCAAAATGGTCATCCCAAAATGGATACCCCTCTGAAACACCAAATCCAAAATAGTTTGTCTTGTCTAAAATAACCTCCAAATAGTCATGGCTTTCCATCAACCTTTAAAATCATTTTGTTATATTTCCTATAGGTTTAAAGTGGATTTACATGGTATAATAATTTATAAACAGTTTATAAATTACAAAAAAAAGAGTAAAATATAAAAGTGTTTATATTTATTTATTAATATTTCATAAATATATAAATAAAATGTTGATATTAAGGCCTCACTTGGAAAAATCATTTAAAAATTTCTGAAAGGTGTTTTAGATGATTTTTTCATTGGTTTAAATAAAATAAAAATGTTATATATTTAAATTATGTAAGATGTTTACATAATATATGAAATTCTTATTTTATTGTAAAAATTTTCATAAAAATATCTCAAATTTAAGAATATGAAAAATTTTATATTAAAATCATGTAAATTATAATATAAAGACTTTATATTGGATAAAATTGAATTGTTCATGTTTATCCATTCATAAATTATAAAGTGTTTATAATTTTATTTATTTTTTAATTTTTTATAAATGTTTATCTCGTATCTAAATTTATGAATTGTTCCTTTATTTATTATAATCACCTAATTTATTATTTATTAATATAAATTTTATATTATGAATTTTTATGTATTCTTTAGTTTAAAAGTGTTGAGACTACTTTTTTTAATTATCAATCATGCATTTAAGAAGTACATACTAGGTATGATAATTGATTTTGTTTCTTCTACCTTAACTATAGAATATATTGGGTTATGAGAATAAATTAAGAAGTTAATTATAGTTTATACATATTAGGTGTTAGAATTGTAATGTAATTGAGGCCACTCTTGAGTAAAAAACCATGGATAGAGGGACTTTGGGTTAGACTACTTACTAGACTCAAGGGTTAGGCTCATTCTAGAAAAGTGGGGATTAGATACCTATCATTCCATGATTAATCTTATAGGGATTATTATTTTCCTATTATTATAAGACTTTACATGAAATGGGGTTCATGTTCCTTATTCATTAATTTAGATATATGTAATTATAGTTGGATTTTAGTTTGGTTCAGTAACACAAGCTAGGGGTTCTGTAAAAATTTATGTATCAATATAGTTTGAATATATTGATTTTGTGGAAGTAATAGGGATCCAAAACTAAATAATTACAAGAATTCATACATTTAAAGGTAATATATGAGATAATATGGTGTGATTAAATCTCCTTTAAAAATATTAAGTGTTAGATTCCTTTTAAAACAATAACTTATCAAGAACTTGATCATCTAATTGAGTAAATCATGATAAAGATGGGTTCCCCTATATTATCTTATATAAGTAAAGTTATGGGTTACCCAAATAGGATTAGATGTCCATTTTGGTATTTTTTTAGGTGAAACTTATCTAATAAATCCTAATAGTATTAGGATACTTGAAAAATAATGTTTCGTGAATTTATTTGATGGATTAAGATAAATATTTATCCACTCAACAATACTAGATTCATATGTGATATATTTGATATGATTTTCTACCAGATATAGTCATAGATTGGGTTAAAATATTAGTTGGGATAAGTCATGGTGAAATATAAATCTTATATCACTAATGGATATGGTATTATTTAAAGGGATTCATCATATTATATGGAGAATATTTTAATAAAATCCCTTATTAAATGAATGTAAAACACGATACACTTCTGATAAAATATTCTATTATAGATAAATAGAATCATCGTCATCAATATCGACTTGAAAATCAAACCTTAAAAATTATAATCTTAATAGAAGTAACTTATTAGATTTATATAGAAACTTTAGAATCATTCTTAAGTAAAAGGGAAAAAATATGTGTTAGAGAAACCCCTTCCTGAGTAAACAAATGTTTAAGTTTTTTAAAAAGTGAATATAGATTATTATGAGGAATATTAAAGGATTATATTTAGGTTTAAAAGTTATTATATATAAAAAAATTAGTATCCACTCATGTGCTTTATATGATTGGGTATGTTAATTATTTATAGAGACTTAAGGTTTCTTTTAAATTTTTTATTGGATAAGGAATTCAATCTATAATCATCATTGGAAATGTTCTAAAAATGTAAATGACTTTGATAATATTTTACCATATTTTCTCAAAGTTTTTAGGATAGATGAACTGGTAATGAGATATGTGGGTTTTGGTGCTGTATTGACTTTTAAAATCTAGTAAATGTCAATTAAACCTAAAGGAGATTTTGGTATGTAAGGAAAATGTTTCTATAGGATGGAATTTTCCATTATGTCGAAAGTTGTATATGAAGATCCATGGATATTATGTCATGTATTGGTGTTATAGAATCAATTATTTTATTTTGAAGGGTATATAATACCAAATAATTATTTTCCAAATATTATAAATATATAGGATTTCAAACTCATGGTAAGAATTTATTGATCTTTTAGTTTTAATTCAAGTGATGAAAAAAAGGGTTACTAAATCATGGATTGGATGAAAAATTTATTTTAGGCTTAGATGGAACTAAATAAATGACATATAATTTATCTTATTTCTATTATATTATAAGATAATTTACTTTTTAAACAATTAATTTTTATAAACAACATGAGATGATGGTTTTCTGAAATATGGTTTATGATTCATAGGATTCTATAACATGTTTGAAAAGAAGTTAAGGGTGTAATTGGTTTTATCTAGGATAAAATTATTTATCTAAGATATTTTTTAAAATATGAGGGAAGGAGTTTTCACCACCCATTAGTGGGATTTTAAAGAATAAAATCTTATTTTTAGAGTAAGTATCCAAATACATAGAATACTATATATGATATGGATATAATAGTTTATTTCTTATATATACCCTCTAAAAAAATTGTATTATTTTCTGAAGCAAATTAGTTTGTGTGTCTTATCATGATATTTTGGAAAGAATATAGAGTATAAAAGTTTAATGTGAGTATATTTGGACTTAGTGAGGTTCAAATGTAAAAAATAAAAGTTTATTATAGTAAAAATTTCAAATTAAATGTCACTTAATATCCTAAAATAATTTAAGGTATATTGGTAAAGAGAAATATAAATAATTGTATTTAGTTATCTCGATGAAGTGGAAGTCACTTTATATCCTAAAAGGAGTTTAATATGTGTTGGTAAAGAATAATATAATGAGTTATGGTAGTTTCCAAATGATCTAAAAGGAAATATTTCATGGAAAATTTTTAAGAATAATGGTGATGATGAACTTAGGAGCTATAAGTAGACAATAGAAGTTATTAAAATCATAAAATTGGATTTTGTGAAGTAAATGAGTTTGAATACTTTTTTTAAATAGTTAAACATTAGGAATATGATTCATAAGTATCACCATTATTCAAACTAGCTTTCTTCATAGATGTTAATCACTAAAAGGGTTTAGTGGGAGGTTTTTATCATATGAACACATGGATATGTGGAAATAATTACATAGAGATATAATGATTTTAACAAAACCCAAATTATATCAAACACAAGTCATCTCTAGTGGTCTACCATATGAGATGTGATAATATGGGCACTTATGTATAGTTTTTTAATATTATTGGCCTCTTAAAGTATGACCTTGATTTATACCTAACTAGTTTTCATCATGGGATAATATAGTTTTTGATGAAATGTAAAGGTTAACATGGGTATTATTTCATATAGGGATACAACATATGCTCATGAGGCACAAAATGAGTTTTGTGTGTTGGATGACCTACCAAGTATTCCACATTGAGTTCAATACATTATGACTTTAGTATGCTATGGGTGCATGTTTAATATTTAAATCCTTATACCTGAGGTTTAAAAGATACTTAACATGGGAGCCTTCATGATTTGATATCATTCTTACACATTTCTTGAGGCTTAGATAATCAAATTTCAGTTGGGTGTGTGTTTTATCATGTAATCAGTTGAGGCATAACCAATATGGGATTTTTCTTCTCATATAATAAGTGTGGAATCTGGTCCCTTTATTTAAATTGATTGACTAAGAATATATCCATGCCTATATAAGGTATATATAATGTTTTAATAAATCTATATGAGGGTAATGTGATGTTCTTACCATATTAGATAAATCAGATGTGATGTAGTAATTGGCATGGTTAGTCTATACTCAGAGAATCAATAACATGTGAGTGGTTACATGGGATTTAAAAACTATGAATCTCATGGTCATTTGATGTCTTGGAAAAAAGAATTATATGATTATGCATATTTTTATATGATATAGTTGGGGTACATAGGTATGGAGATATGTGTGATTGATAGAGATCATGATAGATCCCTATGTATCTTGAGTATCATTGATTCTTTGTTAGAGGCTGCTCTTTGATTATAGTTATGGATTCAAGAATTCATTATTTTTTTCAACATTACAAAGGCCATGTATGTAATGATCTAGACCTTATCAACTCATTACTTGATGATATTTCGATGTTAAAGGTGTTAGTATGAGGTTAAAGGATAGATCGGTGGGGTTTGAGAAAAATTTTCAACTATCAAGTGGTTTTGTGATGTGGAGGTGAGTGTTGCACCATTAAGATTAAACCTAGAGGACTGGTTATAGTGTAGTGTTGGTGGTTGTGGTGTGGTGCCCTAAATAGGTCATATTTTATGGTCTTGTTATTTTAAGGGTGGTTCTATCATGGCCCTAGGTTATGTCATAGTGTGATCTGGGGATGGATATTTTACGGTGTAGTTAAGTCTCATATAGAATGGAGGTTTGGGTGAACAATTTTTATGTCTATGTTGATTTGGGGGTGTTTTTGGCATGGTTCATAGGTTTCACTGCAACCTTATCTTAGGTATATAAAATATGGCATGGATTGCAGTACAATTCTCAGTGTTTATTTGGGATGATTTTATTTTCAACATAGCATAATAGGTTACATTGTACTTTAATAAAAACCCCTAATGGTTTCATCATGACCTGTGGAATTGCATTATAGTCTTATAAGAATTTGTTACGTATAAATTCAGAATCTCCTTAGAAACTAATCATTCTTCTTCATGATCTCTTGAATCTTGGGTAACCTAGGGGAGTTTTGGGGAGTTCTTTCAACCCCTATTTTATATATTTAACACTCAAGATTTATAGGTTGATCTTTATAAGTTTGAGGTAAGTTTACTATCTTTCCCTCTTAGTTTTCTCCATATTAATTATCTAGGGAAAGTTGTGGCTATAGAGATGGTCAGTCTAGTCTATGTTATGGAGAGATATTGATTTGGTTGTTTTGGCTTAGGTTTATTGGGGTGTTCCTTATGTGGTTTTTAATAGTATTCACCTTTTTCCTTGCTTTTTTCTTACACATAATTTTAGAAATCTCCATTTGAGGTAGGGGATTTGAGAACTCTCCCTTTTTCTATGTAAATTGTGAGACTAACATGTTTTTTCTATTTGGTTAAGGAGTATTAATTGACCTAATTAGGATAATGAATTGTAATAATGAAATATATGGGAAGGGGTGTTTAAAATATGGTTTTATGTTTTTAATATATCACTTTCACACTTTGTTCTTGTTTATTGTTATTTCTGAAAATATTTACTACTGCTCAGCCTTATGTGTTTTTGTTGTGATTATGATATGGATTTACTTTTATTGAAAGGATAATCATTTAAATATGGTAATGGAATGGTTATGTGGAAAGAGGAATTGTTTTGAAAACATATTTTGAATATGAAAGAACATGGTAGTTCTTAATACTAAATTTATTGATGTGCTTTTGATAAATTTTGTTATTGTGACTATGTTTATATAATTATTGTGGGGTTTACCATGAGTTTGATTAGTGGGTGATACGGTAGATACCATGGGTTTCATAGGTGTGATGAGATTTATATGGTGGTTGTGTATTGGGCGATGCATCATATGTCATGGGTGGCATAGTGGGATTCAGTTGAGGTGGTGATTTGTTAAGCGGGGTTGCAACTACCTTTCCATAGTTGGTAAGAGGAATGAGTGGTTTTTTGTGGGTGATATATTTTCTAGTTAGTGTAGGGTTTTTCCTATGGTATCTGAGTGGCATAGAATATAGATGTTAATGATGAAATCAAAATGGGGTTGGTTAGAATTTAATAGACTCATGAATAAAATGATATATTGATAATGAAATGAAATGGGTGATGGGTGGAATTAATGTGGGCTATAATTGACTATTTAAGGGGATAAAAATGAAATGATGATACATGAATAAATGTGAGAAATGGCTATAGAGTGGTTTGTCATTAAATATAGAAGTTAATTTATTAATTAATGTAACTTGGTTAATAATGGTAAATTTGGAAATGGTTTAATGCTATGGATAGATAGAAATAATTAAATGATTATTGAGACTGTTCCATGTGGGAAAGTGGGATGGTTATAGTATTATAGTTGTAATCGATGTTAATGTGAGGCAGTGGCAGTGTGGTGATGTTAATAGGTCATAGTAGTGTTTTTTGGTGTGGACCCTTAGGATGGTCTTATGTGTGGATTATACCTGCTTGTATTTTCTTTATGATTTTATATAAACCCCACCCAAGTTGTATACCCTTAATGATTCCCAATATACATTGGGTATCAAGTGTTTTCCACTAAAATCTAGGTTAGAAAGGGGATGGATGACTGACTAATACCTATTCCTTAATCTCCCTTCTAGGTGTAGCATGGGAAATGATGATTCTAGTGATACTTGATGTACTAGAAGATCCTATGGGGTATTGGTATGACTACTGGTACTTGATATACTAGAAAACCATATGGGGTGGGTGAGATGTTATTCCAACAGACCCTAAAGGGCATTGATGATGAGGTACTGGGAGTATTGTAAGACCTTGTGGGTATTTGATGAGATAATATTATATGGTGGGGTCATTCATGGTAATGTTAGGGTACAATTTTTATGTCCTTCATGTTCATAATACCCTACTATAATAAATAAATACATGGTGTGTTTTGGTAAATCTATGGAAGGGATTTAGAGCACAAGACATTTAACGTTGGGGCATGAGAGAAAAAAAATCATGGATAAGTGGTTTTGGGGTACCTTCATTTTATATTCTTCAATACTATTTTACTATGCTTAGATGTAATATTTGTTGATTGATCCTTGGTTAGGAAGGGTGGTAGTTTACCTGATAGGTTCTTATTGGTTTTGTTGTTTTTTCACTGATTCATTGGTATTCTATTTCTATATTTTCATGAGATACTTTGGGTATAATCCTATTGAGTATAAATTTTATAATCACCCCAATATGTATATAAATTGTTTTTCAGGTTTCCAAGGTGAGTTTGGTGATCAGGTTGGACTATACTAGCTTAAAGATTGGTTTTTACTATGGATTCACTGCCTAGTAGTTTTACTGTTATTTTATTTGGGATTTTTATTTTTCTAACATATTCATGCATTATGATATTATTGTGTATTTTGGTATTTTTTATATTATGGTGTCTATATGAGGTTATTTTATGTGTTTTTAGTTTATATGAGGGTAATGCTTCCCATTTTTATATTTTATACCCTTAGTACTCATCGCCAACCCAAGGCCTATTAGAGGCAGGCCTCAGGGGTCACCCTCATCTTCACTGAAGGACCTAGAGGGGTACCTAATGGGAGTGGGTTGTGGTATAGTGGTATCAAATATTTTAGTTTAGAATTGAGATAGTGTTTATATTTAATAATTGTGATGATTTCATGGGTCAATAGGGAAATGGTACTAGTTGATCTTGGTGTGTGATGTTGGCTAGGGATAATGGTTAGGATATCAGATTTTAGTGCCCTCATGATTCAACACAAGGACTCTGAGTTTATCAAATGACCAAATAAAATAGTTCCTATATAGGGTAGAGACCTTGGAATGGTATGTGCATCATGCTTAATCATTCTTGTGTTTAGAATAGGGAATTTTAGGAAATTAAATAAATGAATTTGATTAAATATATTCCATGCTAATGGGATTAGGAGTTTGGTTCTTACTTTAAGAGATGTTGGTTGGTCATTTCCCACACATGGTTTAAGTCAATGAGGTTCAGTAGGCTGGCCCAGTTGACCATAGGTGGGTTGACCCAGTTGTGGTGGATGTGTTTTGGAATAATATTTTGTGTGAGTTTCGATAATAGGGGATGGTTTAGTATGAGGGGGGTCTCTAATTTGGAGATAGAGTCCTGGATAGAGGATCTTGAGTTCTCATTTAGTTTGATCTAAACTAGGGGTGATTATTGGGTTTCTTTGGTTTTCAGTCAGATGTGGGGAGTAGCGTGGTAGTGGTGAATCTTGTATCTCAGGGTGTGGAAAAAGGAATATATTTCTTGGGAAATTTTTTCAGAAGTAGTTTCATGCTATGATTTTATCATCAATAGTAGGGGTGGTAAATAGGTATGAGATTATATCTCTCTCTCTATTATAGGATCCTAAGCATATGATAGCTCATGATCTGGTTTAAGGAACTCCTTTTCTTCGACCTCAACCTTTTTTCTGGAAAGGAGTATAGAGCATGGATCTTGGAGGAGTTGGTGAGAAAGGGTATCAGATGTGTTGTAGATTCTTAGAACCATTTTTTTATTAGTTAGTAACTATTTTTTTAGGATCAGTGAAGGTGTAAGGAGTGGGGATTCTTAGAATTGTGGATCATTTTCTGGATGTTTTCCTAAGATGTTGTAGATTTACCCCCTTGAAATGATATCAAGTTTGAAATCCAATTACAGCCTATTGCCTATATGGTTTCAATAGATCCTTAATTAATGGAACATTTTGAGCTATGTGTGTTTAGGATTTAGATTTATGATATAACGCATAAGGGTTTTATCCAACCTAGTGTGTCTCCATGGGGTGCTCTAATGTTCACTAAGTAGGATGGTGGTCTATGGTTATGTATAGACTACTAGTGATTGAATTGGGTGATGGTCAAAAACTATTACCCTCTTTTAGTGATTTTTGATAAGTTCAGACAATTAAATATAGATATCTAGTTTTTGAAGATCAATATAAAGTCTATATATCATAATATGAGTGTAAAGTAAGTGGATATCTTGAAGACACATTTTATGTGTCTCTATGGGAACTTAGAGTTTGTGGTTATATCGTTTGGTGTCATGAAAACCCCAGCTATTTTCATGGGACTTTGGAAATATGTGTTTTATGAGTTTTGGGATCATTTTGTGGTCATATTCATTAACAACATCCTTATATACTAGAGGTAAAAGGAGGATAATTTTTTTCACCTTAGGTTTGTTTTAAAATTCCTTCTGTGCCATCAACTTTATGGGAATATGTTCAGGTGAAAGTTTTGGACACGGGAGGTTCAGTTCCTTGGATATGTAATTTCTTAGTGATGGGTGTTAGTGGATCCATTGAAGTTTTAGGAAATTTTTTCTTGGAAATCACCTAAGAATTTGGTATAGGTTCATAGTTTCCTTGGTCTTAAAGGATGAAATTAAAGGTTTAGGATGGATTTGTCTTGATTCACTGCCCCATTAATAGCATTGACCCAGAGGGACCAGGATTTCCTATGTATTGATCAATGTCAATAATTATTCAAATACCTAAAGGAGAGGTTGATTAGTTTTCTCTTTATTCAACTTCTAAAGGATGGAATAATGTTTGAGATGTTTTTTTATGCTTTCCATCTTGGTTTTGGTTTCATTTTGATGAAACATAAAGTTATGATCTTATATAAATATATAAAATTATTTCTCCTTGAGAATAACTATTTCACCCATGATCTTAAGCTGGTGGAGGTGGTTTTTTCTTATAATTTATAGTGAATTTATCTCATTGGTGAGTGTTTTGTGGTCTTCATGGATCATACAATCTTGATATATGCTTTCTCTCGGTGGGATCTGAATCTACAAAAATGGAGGTGGGTGGAGTTTCTCTAGGATTATGACTTTCAGATATCATACTCCCCAAGGAATGGGAGTTTAGTTGAAAATTAGATGAGTAAAAAATCATGGGGAGATATTGTTTGGGTATCTTTAGATGTTTGGAGAGGGATGGATGGGCTTGTAGTGATGCATCTTTGTACAGAGGAGGTCAGTGGCAGAGGTTGCATTTTCCTGATGAAAGTGAGATCAACATTTATGTAGTTGATGGAGGAGTATTAGTAGGGAGACCCACAATTAAAGGTCATGAAGGAACATGTCATATATGGTGATTCTCTGGAGGAATGGTGGGAGGATGACCGATATCTGATGATGTTTTAAGGGAGGTTGTTTATTCCTTTAGTAGTGTGTGAGGCGGTTCTTTGTGAGTTTGATATCTCATCATTGGTAGTTCATCATGGTGTGGAAAATATGTATCATTCCTTGAGGGGTCAACATTGGTGGACCATGATGAAGATATTAGTGGCTGTGTTTGTAATGAGATGCTTGGTATGTCAGTAGGTGAAAGCAAAGCATCATGTTCTAGGTAGTTTTATATGATCATTGGATATCCCTGAGTGGAAGTGGAAGGAAATTTCGATAGATTTTTTCACTAGTTGACCATGATCCTTGGGATTATGGGATTATAAATGCATGATCATGGATAGGTTTATGAATTAGGCCTACTTCCTATTGATTATAGATTCGGGTGTCATGAAGGTTCTAGTGAGGCAGTATGTGGATAAGGTGGTGCAACTTCCTGATGTACTAAGAACCACTATATCTAATAGGATCCTCAACTTACCTTGTGAGTATAGAGAGTAATGTAGTATTATTTTGGCTCCCAATTATTTCTTATCACTAATTTTAATCCTAAAATAGAGGGTAAGACTGATAGGACCATCCAGATATTGGTGGATATTTTTTAGTCTTATTTTTTTTATTTTAGTAGATCTTGGGTAAAGCACTTTCCCTTTAATGTGTTTTCTTATAAAAATATCTTCCACTCTTATATCGAAATGGCCCCATTAGAGGAATTGTATGAGAGACCTTTTATTTCTCTATTTTTTTGGACTAAGGTTGGGGATTCAGTGGTCCCTAGGATATAGGTGGTTCTGTGCATGACTGAGAAAGTTTAGATGATCTGAGAGAAAATAAAGGTGGTCCAAAACCGTCATAAGTCATATGCGGATCAACGTAGGATAGATATGGAGTTTTAGGTTAGTAATCATGTTTTTTTTGGAGTTTCCCCTTATCATGGTAAGTGGAGGTTTGTTCAGGGGAGTAATATTTATCCCTATATGGTTGGTCATTTTGAAATATTATAGTGCATTATCGAGGTGGTATATTGGTTGGTGCTTCCACTAAAAATGAAGTGGATCCACATCATGTTTCATGTGTTGTAGATTCATTGATATATTCATAAAAATTATTATATCATTTCTTGTGGAGAGTTGGATATCAAGGGTGATGAAACATTCCTGGAGTATCCAGTTGTGATCCAAGATCATTGGGAGAATGTTCTAGGTGGGTATGTTATCTACTTAATGTGCATTATGTAGAGGCAAGGTGACATGGAGAAGAGCACGTGAGAGTGTGAGTCATAGATGTGCACTCATTATCCTAATTTTTTTTCTTTTTTGAGGAAATGTTTGCTTTTTATTAAATTAATGAATTCATTTTTTTGTTTTTTTTCAGTTGTCCCTCATGGTGCTAACTTTTTTTCTAGTGGCAATATCCTGTTTGAGAGGTATCTTCTATGGGAGTGTATTGAGGTTTTAGTAGTGTGTTTGTTTTTCCTTCTAGGTTTGGTTTTTATTATCAGGTACAATAATCATTTAAGAGGTATTTACTACAATGGTGTGGACCTTATCGACATGTTACTTAGTGATATTTGGATGTTGGAGGTGTTGATAGGAGGTTTGAGGAGATTTCAGTGAGGTTTAATCTAAATTTTCAGCTTTCATGTGTTTTTATGGTGTGTATGTGTGTGTTTATATGTAGAGGTTTGTCCTAGAGACCCGGTTATAACATAGTTCTTGTGGTTGAGGTATGGGGCTCTAAATATATTGGATTTAATGGACCTATTGTTTTGAGGATTTTTCAATGGATTTGCATAAATAAATAATGTTACAAGTTATACACCTAAAAGGGGATGGTTTTAATATTGATTAATATTCTTTTAATTCTATTCAACTTTAACTTTTCACTAACTTCCCCTTGAATGAACCTTTGAATGAAGCAACACATGAGAAGACCCTGGAAGTTGAAGAGAAATCTATAAAATCTATGGTTTAATTAGAAGAGGACCCATATCTTCTCCTTCCCCACCATAAAATATATATTTCATAGTAATGGGGGAGAACTTTCATCATGTTTAAAATTGGGTCCTCTATAACCAATGCATGCGTAAGAGCACTGGAAGGAAGTGTATTTGGTGATTCTTGAGTAAGAAACATTATCCTCCTTAAAATTGGGGATAACATTTTACAGCTATCTAGATGTGGATAGTCAAAAATACATAAACCACTTGGGGGTTTAAACCAAGTCTTATTTCTCTTATTTTGTTGTTTTATTTCAAAAATTCCTCTTATTTTCTGTTGTTTTATCATAGTTTTATAGAAATTGATAAAAATTAAGAGATTAACTTAGACTTTCGCTACTAAAATAAACTCTGGTTGTTCTTTCCTTCTCTTTAGTTTAAGATTCTATATTCCTTTTATATGAGTTGAAATGAATAGTTTTTAAGTTCAAGTGGGGGCGAGTGTCAACCTATTTTAGGAAATTTTGTGTGTTTTCTTTTTATTTTTTTAGGTTTTTAGAAACCTTGTTCTAAATTGAATACTTAAGTAAATTTAGATCAACTTTATATTTTTGGAAAACTGATTAATTTGAATATCTAAATATTTAAATGATTTATGGTTTTGGATTTCATTCCCTAATTTCTAATTTGTTCAATTAAGGATTTTAATGTGAAATTCATGTGAAAAAATGTTGTTCAATTTTTATCTTTCCAAACTCAAGAAGTTTTTAAACCTGTTTTACATATTCTTAAATTTCTCTTTTTCTTGAGTCTTTATTTGTGTTATGATATCTAGAACTTGTTGTTTTTATCTTTTTCAAAGTTATTAGACTTCATGAATTATGTCACATGTGATAGAGGCTCCATTTTTAAAGGTTATTTTTATAAATAAACTTCTATTTTGGTCTTCCCTTACATTTGAACTTTATATTAAGCCCGTAGCATCCATGATTAGACTTTTTAGGTATCAAAATTACAAGCCTGAATCCTTATCCAACCTACTCTAGAAGTAAAATTATGATCATTGTTGAAATCGAGTATGGGGAGGGTTTTATTTTGTGGTTTTTTCATCAAGTGAAGCTGTTTTGGGGAGAATAATCAATGTTATAAATATTTAAGTGAAAATACCATTCAAAATGGGGAAAGAGATTTCACACAACTTTTTGAAGACTAAAGATTCATCTCTACAACAAAAATAAAAAATACATGTAGAATTTTCATTCTGAAATAAAAAAAACAACACTATTACTAAGGAGGTATAGAGAAGAAGTTGAAGAAAAAAATTATTACTAAAATGCTTCATGTGTGGACTACCCATGAGATTAAAAAGGTTTTTGGAGGTCAATATTTATAAAGGGGGCTGATTGAGGATACCATTCTTGAGTGAAAACTTAACATCATGCATTTTACTTCATTTTAGAGCCAAAACTCCTCATTATGACACTAAATTTTTAAACATTTAGAACTTGAAAATCCTTATCCATAGAAAAACCCATGAAAATCCATTAGGATTGACACATTTTTTGAATTTATAAAGTAGAGATAATGTGAAGGTAACAAGATTATGGATATCATGCATGTTATTGACAATGAGAAAAAATATATATAAATAACTTGCAATAAGAGAGATATATTTCTAGGAAGGTAGGTAAAAAATACACATGGGGATTAGTAAGATATTGATTAAATTTTTATGATCAGTGAAGAATTATGGATTTGAAATCCATATAGGAAGCATAAAATTTCTAAGGTTGTGATAATTGAAAAGTTTTCTTAAATTTTCCTTGAGAAATATGATTTAACCTTGGTATTGTATGATTTCCCAAGAGTACAATTTTTATGTGTTGGAAAATTTATAAAGATTAATATTTTATTATTTTTAATTTATAATTTAATGATTTAATCCCCACCATTTTTATATTTTATGGGTAGTTGTCAAAATTTTAATTATTAGGAATAATTTAAACTCTATTATGAAAATGAACTAAATTGTGACTTTTATTGATTTTATCATTATTCTATTATTAATTGTGAATGTCAGGCTTTAATTTATGATGTTTTTTTGTTTTAAGAATAAGATCTAGAAGTTAAGAAGTAAATTTCAATAATCAAGAATATTATGAGAGTTCTAGAAGAAAAAATGATTTATTTTCCAAAACATACAAGTTGAAGAGGTGGAAAAGGACTAGCTCTACAAGTGATACGTAACATCTTTGGATGTTAAATAATATATTTATCTTAGTATCTTAGAAGTAAGATCCCAAATTGGAAAATCATGCTTCATAAATAATATTATTGGGCTGATACATAAGAAATTTTCCCTATATGTAAGATTTTCCTCTCAAATTGATTATGCATGAAATTTTTTTCCTTTGTCAATTGGGGTAAAGTGTCATGATCCTCAAGAATATATAATAGTTTCACCCCTATGTAAGATTTTTTCCTTCATAATTGGATTTATATGTAAGATGTTTTTAAGTGGTAGAGAGAGATATATAAGATTTTGTACTTAGTGCAATTTCATCCAAATATATCATGTGAGATTTTATACTTTATTAAAGATAAATAACCCTTTAATCAGGATAAAGTGATCATGTTGTGATAAAAGAATAATATGAAACTAGTCATGGTGTGAATATAACTATTGTAACATAACATATATCCCATGATTTTTATCTATTAAACTATTTTCATATCTTACTTGACTGTGTGCATTAATTCAAGAGAAGATAGAAATTCCAAAGATCAAGAAAGGATTTCAAATAAAAATTAAATCCTACTTCCAACTGGAGAATTCACATGGTGACCTACTATTATGCATCCCATGCATGTAAAGAATCCACCCTAATGCACATTCCAAAGTTTTTGTCATTTCTACATGGAAAAATAATACTACTCAAGACATAGAACATGGTATTTATTCCTAATCATATAAAGCCTATAAAATTTTATTTTCTTCTTATAAATAAATTCCAACTTATCTACTATAAATAAGGTGTTCCATGATAATTAGTTTAGTGTTTTTTGTTTCTCTATTTACCTTGTAATCGTTGCTACATTTTAATATATAATAGTTTTCTATTTATCTCTCTCTTATCATTTTATCTTTTATGATTCCTACTCTTTTATTTTCTCTTATGTGTGGTTATGGAGAACTAACCCTTTCTATTTTGAGGGAGGAATAAGTGTTTCTTTTATTTTTATAGTGATTCAATGTTTTCTAGTTATTCTATTATGATAATTATGCAGTGGTTAAACTGATAGTGATCGGAAATTTCCTTGTTATCCCTGGTACTACTTTGTTCTTCCTCGTTCGTCTATTTTCCTTCCCTTAAATATTTAATGAATTCAAATATTAATGTTTGACTTAGATATTTATGTTTAGTGAAGTGGTTACTTAATTAAATTCAAGAAGATATCATCCTACATGCAGAGGTTTTAGTATAGGATAATCACCATTAGAGAATGATGGTGGAGTAAAAAATTTGATCTCTACATTTAATAGGATAATGGTAATTCATTCATTTTAAAAGATCAATGATTTTTATACTTATAGACTTCTAAGGAAATCAACTTTCTTCTCACTGACTGTATTATTTTTTGCATCATTTATTATGTTTTCATCTACATTTATATTTATATTTATCATATGAATTTTAGAAAATGCCATTATTTTTAGGTTTTCATTTATAGTATAATTTAGTTAAATATAAATAGTGATAATTTAGAAATAGTTTTTGTGAGTGTAATCCTTGTGTGATCGACCCTAAGTCATTCCACTATAGTTAATGATTAGAAAAATAATAAATTTATTAAAGTGGGGTTCATGGAAAATCCTTCTCTCATGTGTTTAAAATGGAATTATTACTTATCATGGATAAAAATGATCCAAATTGTGTGACTTTCATGAAAAATAAAATATCTAGGAAACCATTTATAACTATAGAAAAGGAAAATTAGTTTTTAATAATTAATATATAGTGATGTATATGATTTTCATGTTACACCCACCATAGGTAATAAAAAATAATTTTTTAACTTTTATCAGTGATTGTTATAGAATTATCTATGTTAATATTTTATATGATAAAGATTAAGTTATAGATAAATTTTTTATTTTTAAAAAGGATAAAAATGTAGCAACATATCATGATGATAAAGAATGTTATTTTCCCAAAAAGAAATAGGGGAAACCAAAAATGTTTTTAGTGAAATGATGAGGTTCTCAAGAAGGGTGATGAGGAATATGATGAGAAAATAATAAAAAGATGAAGACTCATCAAAAAGTAGTGATTTATAAGATTAAGGCATCACTAAAAAACACAAAACCTTTATGGATCATATTAAAAAACATTAAGGTGCATCAAGTAGGGATGAGAAGGATGAAGAAATTTATAATGAACATATGTTGAAAACTAATCTTGTTGAATGTATTGAGAAAAATCCAAGCTTAAAAAATGATTTAAACTGATTGAGAAGGAGAGAGGAGATAAATATTAATTGTTCAATAAGAATAATGACTACATTAAATAAATTAAGAATCTCAAGGTGAGAATTATAGAACAAGATAAAATTTTGAAAGATATTGATATAAAATTTTCTACAAAGGAAGAAGGGTTAAGTAAGATATGGTATAGGTTTATTCAATCTTAAAATACCTTGATGATTATCAAATAATATTATAAAAATTTTGTATTTGTTCAGGATATGTTATATAAAACTTCTATGAAATACAGCCCACGGAAGAAGGAATAAGTTTTTAAGGCTTATTCCAATGTTACCAAATCTATTTCACCTAACAGTGTAGGTCTTAAAAGCAATACTGGACTTGTATGGGATGATATAAGTCATAAAAACATCACTCATATTTTAAAGGGGGTTAATGGTGGGTTTATGAAAGATATATCCCCTAGAAAAAGGAAAAGTGGAGTTTGTAATGCAGCTAGATTATAAGCATATTTTCACAAATAGATTTATCAATCTTATGAAAGATCGATTTTTAATGGAAATTGTTAGTGCTATAGAGTCTTTGGTCACAAAAGTTATGTTTTCGGGTATAAAATTTAATTTCCATGGAGTCATGGAAGGAAATAATTAAGGGGTATCTATCCAATGAAAATGAGGAAAATTGTGAGAATAAGCAAGTTGTGAATCGAAATATATCAGTATTTCATACTCATAATAGATTTGATTACTAAGCTGAAATTTATAGAAGGTGTGACCAATAAGGTCACTATGTTGAAGAATTTATTCCAATTCTTCTATGAAAGACTTTTTAGGTTACTACAGATAAGAATGTTCAAAGAAGAGATAAAGCTGATAAGAAACTTCTTATTAAGGTAAATCTTAAAGAAAGTAAAAAAGAAGAAATCCATGTGTAACGTCCCCCAATTTAGAACTCTCTCACATAGATAAAAAGAATTGGTTAAGAGACCTCAAGAACGCTGCCCCGTATGCTAGAGGATGTCAACTAGTAGTGGGGTGTGAATAGTATAGTGGGGAGACTATACCCCTTGTTATAAAGTGCCATAGTAGTAGAAAGAATTCATAATAAAACAGAAATAATCTGAGTAAAGACATTGTGGAAGACAACAATAAAAGACAACTAAATAATCTAATAAATAATTAATGAATAATGTAATGAAGTGCTGGAATGTATCTAAATGACATGCTAGAACAATACAAGAAAAATACTAGTGGACTCGAATAAATATTTAATGAATAATGTAATGAAGTGATGGGCCAAGACTGCTAAATATCAACATTACAGCATATAAGTGTGCAAGTTTCAAGGTTGAGCCTGATATATAATCATTACAGCATGGAACAAAATTTCTATCACGCATCATGGATATCATAATATTACATTACAATTCTCAATGGTTAATTATGAAAATTACCATTATTATTTCATATGACACTTTTAATTCAATTCATAATTGATTAACAGTTATATCAATAAGAAATAATTAACAATTTAGGGATTTTATAAACATAAATCACCCTAGGTCACATGTCATTCTAAACATACTTTTAAAACCATTTTTCAATTCAATTATAATCATAGTTCACTCACCCCATGGGTATCCATAAGCCAGGTCAAAAGCCAATTGAAAACCAAGGAATTCAAATAATAACCCCCTTTATTATTTATTCAATTTGGTCACACATTTAATTAGAATAATCACAATATTTCATAAACTTGGCAATTATCAAACCATAGGATTAAGATTTATACCCCCTACCTTTAACCGGCAATCCAAAAATGCTTACAATGGCCAACACCCATGAGGAATAAGGTGTGAGTGATTTCAAAGAGTTTCCTAGATCAAAAATTATCAAGATAAAAACCAAAAATGAAATTGAGAAAATCATTTCACCACAACGGTTGGAGAAGATGGAAGATAAGAAAGAACATGACCAAAACCACATACCAGGGATTTCTCACACAAACGAGATGTCCTAAAGGGAATTTGGCACCCCAAAATCACCTGGAGAATTCCCTAGGGTTGAGAGGAGAATATTTTTAGTAGATTAGAATGAAAATCATCCACACGACATGTTTAAAATAGAAGGTCGGGCATTTACATGGTGTGTAATGTGGTTACACATCGTGTAAATGTTTTTAAGGGAATTCGCTGAAAAACATGTCACCTCATATTTATTTTATTGAAACCCATGAACAATTACATGACTTGTAATCCCTTTACACATCATGTAAATGTTTAGAGGTTTATTTTTCAGCCCATTTTTCTTTTAAACAACCCGAACCTCTTTTAAATATTCTCAACTCAACAAGAAGTCATGAAAATCTTAACCTAATTATTCCTAGACTCCATTAATTCAAAAAAGCATGTATCTCTGAAATTTAGGTCATTTTCTACAAGAATCCTCTCCTCACGGATACTCTCCAATATTTCTCAAGTTTCCTTGAAACCCAAGACTATGTTTATTCAAATTAAATATTATCATGATGAAAACCAACCAAAAGAAAATATTAAAAAAAACTCATAGAGAGACGTACTTGGAAAAAAGACAGGATCTTATAACCTTCCCGCCTTATAATAGCTCATACCCGAGCTACTTTAAGAATCACTACAAGGTCTCAGTGAACAAGTCTGGACACTTTGTTTTCATATCAGAGTCCCTCTCCCATGTATCTTTCTAAAATAATCCATGCTACCACGGCACCTGAACCAATGGTATAGTCCTACCCTGAAGGTATTTCTCCCTACGATCCACAACCCATATTGGATGCTCCTCAAAGGACGCATTATCACAAAGCTCGAAGTATGCTATGCCTATCACATGGGAAGGGTCTGGATGATATATTTGTAGTCACGACATGTGGAACATGTTGTGCAAGGAATTGTAGCATTGTGTAAGGGATAAATGGTATGCCACTGGACTAACCCTTACCACTGTTTCAAATAGTAGAAAAAACCTGGGTGTTAGCTTTCCCTATTTCCTGACGCGGCATTTACCCTAACCTAGGAAACACCTGAAGGAAAACATATTGACCAGCCTCGGATTCCAAAGGTTGTCTCTGATTTTTATCATATGATTTCTTCCTGCTCTGCATAGTCACCAACTATTTTCTGATCAACTGAACCTAATCTAATGTCTCCTGCACAAGACTAGGCCCAACAAATGTTGACTCGCCTACCTCTAACCAACAAAGAGGTGAATATAATCTCTTTCCATATAAGGCCTCAAAAGGTTCCATTTGGATTGATGCCTGGAAGATATTATTATATGTAAACTCCATGAATGCCATATGTTTCTCCCATGAACTACCAAAATAAAAAACACATGCCCATAACATATCCTTAAGAACCTAAATAGTCTGTTCAGATTTACCATCAGTCTGTGGATAATAGGTTGTACTTAAAAGAACTCATGGTCCTAGGGATTTCTGAAGAACCTACTAGAAACATGATGTGAAATAAGGATCTATGTCTAAAATGATACTCCTCAGAACACCGTGCAACCGAACCACCTCATGCACATGGATATTTCTTAGATCATTAACTATAAAGGTTTCTCTAATAGGTAAGAATGGGGATACCTTAGTCAGTCGATCCATATCAACCCATACAGCATCATTCTTATGGGTTGTCATGGGTTTTCCTATCACAAAATCCATCATGACATCATCCAATTTCCACTCAGGAACATTTAAAGGCTACAAAATACTAATAGGCCTCTGATGCTCATCTTTATTCTACTAAAAATTGAAGCATATATCCATGAATATTTCCACCTCTTTCTTCATTCCAAACCACCTGTAATGACCTAAACTATTATAAATAAAATTTCCCTTTTTGATTTATTTAAATGTCTCATCATGTAATATGGTTATAGAAAACACATGCACTTATTTTGTTTTATTATATCTAATTAGATTTAAATAACCATTAAATATCATTACCATTGAAAATATAGTCATTGAACAGTGATCACATGGCTAGTATAAATATAGGGTTTTAACAAATCCAATTGACATAAACAAAAGAATTTATGGCCTCAATCAATAGGATTGTACCCTATAAAACCCATTTATTAGCTCTTATGAGGGAGATAGTATTTTAAGTCTTTTCTATTGACCAATCCTAAGCTAAGATTCAACAACGTAAGTATGAGTGAAATTGTTTATGGGATAATTTCAAGCTCATCGAGATTATGGCCCAAACCATGTTTGTTGAACCACCCAATGAAGGTCCCACCATCATGCACCTTACTCTTAGGGTGTTTACTAGTGTATTAAAGGGATATGTATCAAGACCCTATAATTATGAGTATGTACATTATTTTATATAGAATAATGAATATATTTTCATCCTATTATTGTTACTTTGTAAATGATTTTTATTTTGATACAATAAAGCACAAATTGTATTTTCAGTTAATATTCAAATTAAATTAATGAATTTATGAATTAATTTATTTTTAAAAAATAATTAATATTTTATAAATGATCATATAATTTTATAAAGTCAAATGTAATTTTTATAAGGGTTCAAAAACTGTTATTGTCAAAAAACTCGGTATTTCTTAATAAATGTCGATTTTATTTTTAAATTAAAAATTCACATATTTAAAAAATTATTTAGATAAAATGAATATTATTTTTGGAATCATAATGTTGAAATTATACAATGGTGAATTTTTCATAATTTTCTGAGACATTCGAATTTTCAGGTAAAAATTAAATACCATATAAATATACTTTGTGTATTATGACATCATAATGACCCAAAAGTCATGTAATAATTACTATAAATGGGATAAACTACCAAATATATGTTTTCCATTTAAAATAATGTGATTTTAAGTTTATTTGTTTTATTTTCTAAAGCCATTATGAATCCTCTAAAACACATAATATATTTTAACGTTTTAAAATCCTTTCTTTAAGAGTGTAATTTACCTCCACATAATAAAGGGAATTATTTTAATAAGTTCTGAATTTTTCCTTATATAATAATAACAAGCACTCCCATTTGGTATAAACCATGGTCAAAAACTATGTGATGGTTTTTGGTTTTTGATATTTTACTATGTAGAGTCCAAAACCTAAATAATAAAGAAATCCCCCTATTTTCCTATATAAACCCACCCAATATCCCATTAATATTTACTAAAACTCCTTGTATCATGAAAATAATCTTACCTTCACTCTATAGAGTCCTCCCAAGGTACCCCTAAGCTCTTAAGAATCCCCTCCCAAGATTTTGGATTCACACACTCAAGTAAGGGATCCTCACCTTCCTCTCCTCCTTTCAAATTCAAGCACCTTCTTTGAAATTAGTTATTTTAATTTCAATTGGTTATATTTTAATTCATTTATAATCATTATATTACTATATAATTGATGCTATTTTAATAATTTATCATTTATCCTCCCTCATTTACCTAAGTCGTTACTATACCGAAATCTCGTAAGGGATCCTCACCTTCTCTTCTATATTCAAGTTTTTTTATGAACTTATGCATTCTATTCCCATTTACTAAATTTGGTACATGTATTTACATGTACCTATTACTTACCATTTTATTTCTAAATGTTGATTTACCCCTTTAAATCTCATCAAACATTTTTATGAATTTTTAAGTAACGATGTTATGCTGTTGAAATTTCACTGCGATTTTCCATGCCAAAACAATTGTGTAGTGAATATCATACCCATTTTTCTATCAAGGGTATTCACCTTTATACACATATAATTATTTATTATGTACTTACATGTATTTATTTAACATTCCTTGATCATGGAATAAATTATGATGATGAATGAATTCATATTGTATGATCTATGTGGCACACTTAAGCATGAAAATGTAATGAATATGATAAGTGTGCCCAAATAGAGCTCCAATGCATTGGGTAATGTTAAGTATCATGATATGTCACATTAGTATAGGAATTAAACTTTATTACTTTATGGGAATTCTTCTACTATGATTTCTTAGAGGGTTTATCCTTGACCTACGTTTATTATTTAGTGTTTTAAGTTGTTCCTACATTTCCTATGTTATGATTATCATGCTATATCAAGATTTATTATTCATGTTCCTTTTATTCCTCATTGATGCAACTATTGTCTAACATGTATCACTTATTCCATGTTTATTCCATTAGTGATATTTATATCTCACCCCTTTCTTATGTATGTCCTCAGGTTATCCTGTGTAGTTTTAAGTTTGAAGGAGTATTTTGAGAATGTTAAAGAATTTTTAAATAAAGATGTTGTATTCCCTATTTATTATTGTTATGTAATGCACCTAATTCCAAAATACACTAGACTTCTCGATCATATGGGTTATTATAAGTGTATTACTATGTAATAAATCAAGTATTAATGTGAAATAAATAGTAGGATTATTATAGTTGGTATAAAAGGAAAAGTTTAGTTATTTTTGGTATTGGGATTAGAAAACTCTAGAGACATCCTCAGGGATAAGACTTAAGTATAAGAAAACATCCCAAAAATTTGGTAAGTATAGATTAAGTGGTTCATCAAAAAAATACGTCCCCATTTGGATACTACAAGTGGACGTGGTTATGGAACAGATGTACCTAGGGGTAATAACTCTGACAAGGTGTCTCGGTCCTAACTCAGGGTAACCTAGTACATGAAAATGGGACTTATTGCGCATCTGGTATGACAATATCAGGGGTATAATTTGGTAAATTCATAAGTTCATTACAAACCAATGTTAATGGAATAAAAGAAAAATTCCCATAAGAATATATGTTTGTAAATATATTATGGATAACATATATTGAAGCCTAGAAATTCATAAGTTAATAAAATACATGAAATTTATAAGTTATATATTTAATGTCATTGTATTTCCATTTATACGTTTAATATTTTAAAAATGATCATCCATAATTTTCTCTTTATTCTAGATAATGGCCAGAAATAGGATTAATCGGGTAAAAAATCGATGCAATGGGCAATGTGATGAATTCCCCCAAAGAGATGTATAACCTGATGGGAGAAAGAATCGTGAAATTTATGATGATACTCTTTCAGCTGACTCAGGTTATGAATAGAAACCTAGGTCAAGATGAGCACCCAAACCCCCTTCAGAGAGAACAAGCTATAATCGGGAGATTTATGTGACAAAGACCTCCTACTTTCAATAGATCATATGATCCCTTAATTTCCTAATAATGGATCAACTCCATTGAGAAGATGTTCACCATCCTTCAATGTTATGAGAAATATAAGGTTTGATTGGTTGTTTATCATGTGGAGGGAGAATCTGATTTGTGGTGGTCCTTGATCAAGAATATGAAGCCTGAGTAAGAGATTGAAGTAATAAAGTATAAGGAATTCTGGAAAATGTTTTTTGATAAATATTTTCTTCACAATCTCTGACTTTAAATAGAAATTTATTTCCTTGATCTCAAGAAAAAATATGAAGAATCTATTGGGGTGTATGAGTCAAACTTTACAAGAATTTTATGATATGCCTCTGTATTTTTTGTTACCCCTAAATATAAGTTTGACTACTTCTTTTGTGGGATAAAATCTAGTCTACAAAAATCCCTATTGATTCGTGACTTTGATAGCTATGATTAATTTGTCTGATGTGCCATCAAAGTAAAAATAAAGATTGGAAAATCTCAAGGGTATCATGGGGATAAGAAGCATAAAGTGGAATTTAATTCTAGTAGTCTGATAGAGAAATCAAACGATGCTAAGAAATTTCAACATCCCACTTATCAAAGATGTGGGAAAAGGCACCCCAAAAATTGTCTAAGGGGGGTTAAGAAATTATTTAGTTGTGAGAAGGAAGGACAGATAACTATAAATTTCTAATAGAAGAAACACAATAATGTGACGAAGGAAATGAATGATCCATTCAACCCTCAGCACATTTTTCATTGCTTCAACTTCAAGGAACTAGGGCACTTTTTCAAACCAATACCCTAAACCAAGGGTTTTTTGAGATAATAAAAAACCTCCAAGGAAGTAAGGGAAATATTTTTCGATCACAACCACTGAGGTGGATCACTACAATGACGTGGTGATAGGTACACTAGTTATTCATTCAATAATAGCGAACATACTTTTTTATTTTGGTTCTACGCATTCCTTCATTTTATGAAAGTTTAGTAGAACTATTCAAACACCACCACAAAGCATGGAATTAGATCTATCAGTGAAAATGGAAATGGGGAAATTATTTCATTATAAGTATATAACTCTTCCCTTGTCAAATTTAGTGGGATGAACTTCCCAACGAACCTTGTTATACTTCATTTAGCGAAATTTGATGAAATTTTGGGCATGTATTGGCTTTCTCTATATAGAGACAACATAAATTTCTATGAGAAAAAAAATCATTCTCCATACTGTGAATTGACCCCCGAATATATACAAGTGTAAGGAGGAGGAGTAATCTTATTTAATACCATCATCTCAAGAATAGATGTTATTTCCCTATGAGCAAGAGTATCTAGATTAAATGATTGAGTCTAAGGAAATAATCATCCTCTAAGACATGCTTATTATGAGGGAATACACTGATGTGTTTCCCAAAGAATTTTCTGGTATTCCTCCTAGTTGATAGGTTTAATTTTCAATCAATCTTATACCTGAGGAGTTTCCATTATCCAAGACTTCATATAGAATAGAGATTGTGGAACTTGAGGACTTGAAAAAACAACTACAGAAGATTCTAGATAAGGTTTTCATACACCCAAGTGCTTCACTATGGGGTGCACCATTCCTCTTTCTCAAGAAGAAGGATGGACCAATGCGCCTTTTTATTGATTATTGTGAGCTCAACAAGATCACTATAAAGAAAAAGTATTGTATGGCTCATATTGATGACTTGTTTGATCAGATACATATGGAGCACAATACTTCTCCAAGGTACATCTTTGGTTGAGATATTATCAAGTAAGTGTAAAGAAGGAAGATATCCTCAAGACTGCTTTGCATATAAGGTACGAGCACTATGAGTTCATAGTGATGTCATTTTAACTTACTAATTCTCCAAAAATATTCATGGACTTGATGAATGGAGTCTTTAGAGATGACCTAGAAAAATTTTTGTTAGTCTTTATAGATGACATTCTAATATACTCTAAAATAAAGAAAGAGCATGAGGAGCATCTGATCACTTTGTTAAAGACCCTACGAAAGTATAATATTTATACCAAGTACATTAAATGTGATTTCTAGTTGAAGGAAGTGTCTTTATTGGAAAATATCATCACAATAAATGAGATATATATAGACCCTTCAAAGATGGAAGCATTTGAAGGATGTCTAAGGCCAAAATATGTTATAGATATCCATAGTTTCCTTGGGTTGGCTGGGTATTATCATTTATTTGTGAGAAATTTCTTTCTATTTTCAAACCCTCTTACCAAGATAACTTGAAATGGAGTCAAGTTTTCTTGTAATAATGAATATTAAGAGATCTTCATGGAGTTGAAACGGATTCTTATCACTCTACATATGCTCACACTACCCACAGGTGTAGAACTTTTTGTGGTGTTTAGTGATGCTTTGAAGAAGGGATTGAGATTTTTGTTAATGAAAAATGACAAATTCATAGCTTCTGCTTCAAATTAGTTGAAATTTCATGAATATAACTACCTAACGCATGATCTAGATTTACCTACAGTGATATTCACTTTGAAAATATGGTGGCATTATCTCTTTGGGTAGAAGTTTGAAATATATATGGATCACAAAAGCCTCAAATATATATTCACACAGAAAGAGATTAATAGACACCAATGAAGATGGTTAGATCTGATCAAGGACTATAACTTCTCAATCTACTACCATCCTAGTAAAGAGAATAAAGTGGCAGATGCTCTAAGTAGAAAGGATCATGCATCTTTATCAGTGATGAGAATTGAGAGGGATCCAATCTTTTTATACCTATAATGGATGGACATGGGAATCATAAAGGAAGGAACGTCATCAATCCTTTCACAAATTTTTGCTCAATCATATATTTTGGAATGGTTAAAGGATGCTCAAATAAATGATGTGGAAATTCTAAAAAAGGTGGAAGTCATGATAAAGGGTAAGTCTTTAGAGTTTAAAATTGTTAAAGAATGAATTGTGAGATTTGGGTCAAGACTATGTGTTTTATCAAATCCTGAGTTAAGGAACTGTTGGATGATGCACATAGTTCAACTTTATCCATTAACCCAAGAAACACAAAGATGTATCAAGATCTATGTGAGCATTATTGGTGTGACAATATGAAAAAGGAGATCACTAAATATGCATCAAAGTTCTTGGTATGCTAGCAAGTGAAGGATAAAAGGAAGAAGTCTAAGGGGATGATGCAACCATTATGCATACCAACATGGAAATGGGAGAACATAAATATGGACTTTATCATTGGACTTCCGAATACATCCAAGGGAAACAATTCTGCGTGGGTTATTGTGGGCTGTCTTACAAAGATAGCTCACTTTATCACAATTCGAGAGGAATTCTCATTGGATCAACTTGCATGAATATACATTAGAGAAGTGGTAAGGTTTATGGAGTACCATTATCGATTATATCTGATCAAGATCTAAGATTCACCTCCAAGTTTTGGAAAAGCCTACAACATGCTCTAAACACTGAGTTGATCTTTAGTACAACCTATCATCCTCAAACTGAAGGTCAATCTGAGCAGACTATTCAGACACTAGAAGACATGTTGTGAGCATGTTCTATGGAATTCAAAGGATGATGGGACAAACATCTTACTTTGGTTGAGTTATCTTACAACAATAGTTTCTGATCAAACATCCAAATGGATCATTATGAATCCCTTTATGGAAATATGTGAATAACACCTGCATGTTGGGATGAAGTTGGGGAATAAAAACTGCTAGGTCCTGAAATAGTTAAGGAAATGGTTGAAAAGGTTAATACCATTAGCATCACATCAAGGATATTCATAGTCAACAGAAGATCTATACTGAAAATCATAGACAAGACCTAGAGTTTTATGTTAGAGACATGTTATTACTCTATATATTTCCATGGAATAAAGTGATGAGATTTGGGAAGAAGGGAAATCTTAGTCCAAAATAAATTGGTCCCTTTGAGATCCTTGATCACATTGGAGAAGTGGTCTATCAACTAGCACTCACACTGAACCTATCTCAAGTACATTATGTATTGCATGTATCACTCTTGAGTAATTACATTCTAGACCCCTCACATGTACTCAATCCATAGGTGGTACCGTTGGTGAATGACATTTCCTATGAGGAGCAGCTGATGAAGATTTTAGATCGTAGATAAAAAGTTCTATGAAATAATAAAATGCACCTTGTAAAGGTGTTGTGGAGAAACAAAAAGTTTGAAGAAGCAATGTGAGAATTGGAGGAGGTGATAAAATAGAGTTACCATCATCTGTTTTAGTATGGTAAATGAAAATTTTGAGGGCAAAATTTCTTAAGGGGGAAAGATTATAATGACCCAAATTGTTTTAAATAAAATTCCCCTTTTGATTTATTTAAATGTATCATCTTGTAATATGGTTATAGAAAACACATGAAATTATTTTGTTTTCTTATATACAATTGGATTTAAATAATTTTTAAGTATCATTACCATTGATAATATATTTTTTAAATAGTGATCACATGGCTAGTATAAATATAGGGTTTTAACAAATCCAATTGACACAGACAAAAGAAGTAATGGTCTCAACAAGTAGGATTATACCCTATGAAGCCTATTAATTTGAGATTATAAGGGAGATAGCATTTCTGGGATTTTCCCTTGACCAATCCCAAGTTGATATCTAATAACTTAAGCATTAGCGGAACTGTTTACGGGAGAAGTTCAAGCTCATCGAGATCACAGCCCAAACCATGTTCATCGAACTGCCCAATGAAATTCCCACCATCACGCACCTTACAATTAGGGTTTTTTATAGTGTATTAAAGGGATATGAATAAAGATACTATCATTATGATTATTTACTTTACTTTTTATATAATAATGAATATATTTTCATCCTATTATTGTTACCTTGTAATTTTTTTTTATTTTGATACAATAAATCACAAATTTTATTTTTAGTTAATATTCAAATTCAACTAATTAATTAATTAATTAATATTTTTTAAAAAATAAATAACATTTTATAAATGATCATATAATTTTTATGAAGTAAAATGTAATTTTTATAAGGATTTGAAAACAGTTATAGTCAAAAAAAACTCAGCATTTCTTAATAAATATATATTTTATTTTAAAAGTGAAAATTCACATATTCAGAAAATTATTTAGATAAAATGAATATTATTTTTGGAATTATAATGTTGAAATTATCCAATGGTGAATTTTTTATAATTTTTTGAGACATTTGAATTTTCAGGAAAAAATTACATACCGTATAATTATACTTTGTATATTATGACATCATAATGACCCAAAAGTGATGTAAGAATTACTATAAATGGGATAAATTACCAAATATATTTTTTCCATTTAAAATAATGTTATTTTAATTTTATTTTATTTATTTTTTAAAGCCATTTTGAATCCTCCTAAACTCATAATTTATTTTAAGATTTTAAAATCATTTATTTAAGAGTGTGTCTCACCTCCACATAATAAAGAGAATTATTTTAATAATTTTGGCCCTTGAACTTATATAATAAAAAAAACTTCCATTTTTTTTTTGAAACCATGGGTTAAAAACATGGGATGGTTTTTTGTTTTGGATATTTTATTATGTAGAGTCCAAAACCTAAATAATAAAGAAATATCCCTCTTTTCCTATATAAACCCAACCAAGAACCCATTTATATTCACTAAAACTCCTTATAGAATGACCATACTCTTCCCTCCACTCTCTAGAGTCCTAAAAAGGTGCCACCAATCTCTCAAGAATCCCCTCCCAAGCTTTTGGAGTCACACACTCAAGTAAGGGAACCTCGCCCTCCTCTCCTCCTTTCAAATTCAAGCGCCTTCTTTGAAATTAGTTCTTTTAATTTCAATTGGTTATATTTTCATTCATTTATAATAATTATATTACTATACAATTGATGTTATTTGAATAATGTATCATTTATACTCCCTCATTTGGACCCTTACCTAAGTCGTTATTATGTCGAAATTCCGTCAAGGATCTTCACCTTCTCTACTTTATTCAAGTTTCTTTATGAACTTGTGTATTATATTTCCATTTCATAAAGTTGGGAAATGTATTTAAATGTCCCTATTACTTACCATTTTATGTATAAATGATGAGGGACCCATTTTACTCTCATCAACCATTTTTATGAATTTTTAAGTAACGTCGTTATGTTGTCAAAATTTCACTGTGATTTTCCATAACAAAACAATTGTGTAGCGAATACCATACTCATTTTTCTATCAAGGGTATTCACCTTTATGAACATATACTTATTTATTGGGGATTTCATGTATGTATTCCATATTTCTTGATCATTAGATAAATTATGATGATTAATGAATCCATGTTGTATGATTTCGGTGGCATGCTTAAGCATGAGAATGAAATGAATATGATGGGTGTGCCCAGATAGCACTCCAATGAATTGGGTAATGTTTAGTATCATGATACGTCACTTTGGGATAGGGAGTGAACCTTATTCCTTTATTTTAATTTTTCCACCATGATGTCTTGGCAGGTTTATCCTTGACCTACGTTTATGATTCAGTGTTTCAAGTTGCAACATTTCCCATGTTATTATTATCATTCTATATCATGTCTTATTATTCATGTTCATTTTATTTCTCATTGATAAGCCTATTAATTAACATGTATCACTTATTCCATATTTATTCCCTTATTGGGATTTATGGATCACCCATTTCTTATGTATGTCCCCAGGTTATCCCATGCGGTTTTAAGTTCGAAAGAGTATTTTGAGCATGTTAAATAAGTTTTCAATAAAGATGTCATATTAAATGTTTATTATTGTTATGTAATGTACCTAATTACCAAAGACACTAGACTTCTTGTTAATCTAGGTTATATTAAGTGTAGTATTATGTAATAAATCAAGTATTGATGTGAAATAAAGAGCAGGTTTTTTATACCACGAGTACTATCTACAGAGATCATGATACATACTTATTAAACCAGAGTTCACCACCCATATAGAAGCATGAAACTCCCTCGTCATCTCCTCACGCAAGCCCTTAGGAACCCATACTTAGCCATAGAAAATAATAGAATATCCACTATTGAGAGACCATTCTAATGGCGTCTCCCCACCATATAATTTTTCTCTCAGAACTGAGCCCTTCAGATCAAACAACTGCTCAGTTTTAATCTAGTCCCAAAGCATGGGTATAACGGATGTCGAAGTTAGAGCTACTCACCTATGAGATTCCTGAACATCAAGATGCAGGTCTGCAAAGAGGGTCATTATCCACCACTCTTCAAAAAACTCATGTATTTCCTCTGCTTGTGTCTTTAGGATCAAAGCATAGACAATGATATTTCCCTTGCCTGGTGTATAATCCAATTAAAATTCAAAAGACTATAGATACTCGACCCACCTCCTCTACTGAAGGTTCAAGTCTCACTAAGAAAATATGTACTTGAGGATTTTTTGATCCGTGTATACCATAAACTTCTCACCCATGAGATAGTGCCTCCAACATCTTAGGGCATGTACCACTACTGCTAAATATAGATTATGAGTAGGGTAATTCCTCTCATGTAATCTCAGTTGCTTGGATCTATAATAAACCACATGATCCTCATCTATTAAAACTACTCCAAGTCCAACTCAGGATGTATCACAGTACATGGTATATGATTTACCTGGCACAGGTAAAGTAAGGATAGGTGCTAAGGTCAGCCTATCTTTTATCTCTTGAAAAGATCTCTCGTGAGAATTAGACCAAACAAACTTCACCCCTTTCTTGGTCAGCCCGGACATTCTTACTGCCAAATAAGAGAAATCTTGGATAAAATGTAGATAATAACCTATTAATCCCAGAAATCTCCAAATTTTGAAGTCTTTCTTAGGTTGTTCCCAAGATATCATGGTTTAAACTTTCTCTAGGTCCACTAACACTCCTAATTATGAGATTACATGGCCCAATAATTGCACTTCATTAATCCATAAACTACATTTGGTTAGCTTATCGTAATGTCGATACTCTCTAAATGTACTCAAGATGATTTCAAGATGTTCAGCATGATTATCTGTTGACTGGGAGTACAATAAGATGTCATCGATGAAAACTACCACAAACTTATCTGGAAAAAGATTAAAATCCTATTCATTAAGGACATGAATACCGTAGGCGCATTAACAACCCAAACGGAATCACTATGAATTCATACAATCCATATCTACTCTTAAAAGCAGTCTGAGGTATGTTTGATAGTCTCACCCTTAACTGGTGATATCTTAATCTCAAGTCAAACTTAGAGAAGATCTTATCACCTCTCAACTGATCGAAAAAAAATTCAATGTGTGGAAGAGGATACACGTTCTTGACTATCATCTGGTTCAACCTACGATAATCCACACATAAGTGCAAAGATCCATTGGCCTTTTTGATGAAGAGAACTTGAGAACCCCAAGGATATGTACTCAGTTGTATGAAGCCTTTATATTCTAGATCTTTCAACAGAACATTCAACTCCTGAAGCTCTATTGGTGCCATTCAGTAAGGTAGAATAGAAACTGGCTCTGCTACCGACACCAACTTAATCATAAACTCAATCTCTCACTCAGGTGGTAATTCATAGAACTCATCGAGGAAAACATCCCGAAAATGATCTACCACTAGAGTAAAATAATATTTCTGCATTTCACCGTTATCTAGAGAAAAATCAGCGATCTAATCCATGATACAATCCAATCTACATTGAATTGGTCTCACACGACCAGCCTAAAGATCCCACTCACTCTAGTGAGAATAGCTTTTTCATTTTGGAGATAGGAAAGTAATTATCCTCTCGTAACATTCGATATGATCCTAGTATTTAACTAACCAATCCATACCAAGAATCAAGTCGAATCATATTATTTTCAGCATGAACGGTTCTTAAAGGAAACTATAGCCGCGAATCTTTTGAGAAAATGCCTTGAGATGTTTGATATTCTCTGAATGCACTCCCAATGGTGTTTTAATGGTTAAAATGACATCTAAGATTCCCACATACAATCCCAAACCATTTTAAAAAATATTTCTTATAGAAAATAATGTGATTCTCTTGTATCAAACAAAACACATGCTAAGGTAAATGATACAAGAATCATACCTCTGACGGTAGACTATCTTGCATCTGCATTAGCTAGAGTAGTCTTCATAATGTGAAACTAACTTATACCTATACCCTAGGATCTGTTCTGACTACCCTTAGCTATTTCCCTTACTTTGTACTATTTCCTATGCACTGGAGTACCACTTCCCCTGCCTCGGCCTGAACAGCCTGTGGAACTCTAGATACCAGCCTACTGGGGGGTAGTTGAGCCCCTTACCGGCTTTGATTCCGGACCTGATCATCTACCACTGGTATATTGTGGAAAGTTTGCATATAACCTTTTAAGATAACCCAGTATTCCATAGATACGACACTCGACTATGAGGTAAGGACATTATAGGCACTTGTGGCCAAACATTCCACACTAATAGCACTGGAATGGAACACAATCTTGAGATAGTTGTCCACTTCCTTGACTAATCTTCCCACTACTTCTTTGGTAGAAACTATCATAACAGCGCTTCTTACCACTCGAAGAATAACTCCCAGATCACCCTACTCAAATAGACTAGCCACTACTCAGAGCCTCTCTCATGTTCTCTTCCATAATGAGTGCCTGATTAATTATGTATTCAAATCTACTTAAATGGAAAATGTTTACCTATAACTTAATCTCATAGTGAATACTATCCTAAAAATGTCTTTCCCTGGAGATATCATCAGCTTCCAAATATGGAACAAAGAATTATAGGTTGGTAAAATGTCCAGCGTAGTCCAATACTGAAAAACTCTCATGCATCAGGTGCATGAACTCATGATCTTTTTCATCCCTCAAGGTCTTAGGATAGAAATGGATTAGGAACATCATATTGAATTCCTTCTAAGATAGATCATCCTACTACCCAGATTCCTCCATAATATCCCAAAAACGCTTGGCAGGTCCACTAAGAATATACATAGAAAGCTTAACCCTCCTATTTATAACTTTATATAGATGCTTGAAGATTGTCTGGAATAAATTAATATAGAACTTGGCTACCTGGGGTCCCCCTTTCCCAGTAAACGCAGGTGGATGCTATAGCTGAAGCTCTCTTGTCAGCTTAGACACCGAAGGAACGGTATGAAGAGTCTCCCTTTCCATGGATTGCATGACCCTCGGGAAGTTATCATGAAGCTAAACATCCATCTACTCCTCAAGAACTATAAGAATCTCTGGTTCAACTATGTTATAAGTGTGTTGGTGCTCAATTTGAATATGACGATGAGGCATTTTCGCTATAATACAAACACACACCTTAAAAAATTGGCTATCAACAAGGTCAAACCCAACACGTGACTACAACTGAGAACCACTAACTCTTGGTCTCTATAGACATGGATTACGAGTATTTTATCATGACACGATAACTCATTTTATTTATCCCATGAAATAGATATCTTATATCACAATTTAATAGTCATGTATATATCACATGCAAAAATAGATATGCCCCTATTATAAACAATGCACGTTAATATATACCTATGTGCCTATTATGATGCATGTATTCTCATATTGCACCATACTAGGCCATGAGTACAATATCAAGGAACAATAACATCATAAAATAGTAACCTCACACAACATGTAAATCACCCTAAGTTAAATAACATCAATTGTAACAAGAACACGGAAAAAATAGCAATCTCATCCCTAGGCACTTAGATTTTCCCCCATACATGGGTTAGCTACTCCCATGAACAAGATCATTACCAATTCCTAACATATCCTAATCTCTTTTCTACCTTTCCCAAACTATAAGTCAAAAGAAAAAGAAAACCTTATCCTTTTATACAACTTTGTAACATCCCCCAATTTGGTAATCTCTCACATGGTCAGAAAGGGTTGGTTACAAGACCTCAAGTGTTCCTCCCCATACGCCAGAGGCTGTCGACTAGTAGCTGGGGTATTAATAATATAGTGGGAAGACTATACCACTAGTATGAAGTGTCTTAGAAGTAGAAAAAAATTCATAATAAAATAAAAATAATCAAAATAAATACATTGAGAAAGACAACAATAAAATCCAACTAAATAATCTAATAAATAATTAAGGAATAATTTAATGATGTGTTGGAATGTATCAAAATTTCATGATAAAACAATACAAGAAAAAGACTATAAAACATGAATAAAAGACTCAAATTCTTGGGTCTTGAACCCCACGTCGATCCCATCTCTAAACTCCATCCCAACAGTAAACAAGCAATCAACATTAAGGTCCTTTCCTGTTGTCCAAACCTGCATCCATGAAATCTAATCAGGTGCCAAACGACAGCCTAAATAGGGTGTGAGTATAGCTTAGTAGGTCAAAACCACTATGTCTAAAAAAAACAATCTAATAAAAATTGTATGCAATAAATATTTAAGCAGGTGTATTAATTAATTCAATAATTAATAAAATACAATAACAACCTGCTTCGACTCTGTATTAGTAGATCTTTGAGCATATATTATTATTATGCCAACCACAACCATATAACCAAGGTAAATAACCTACTTCAATGCCATGCTAGAATATCTATGAGCATGTCTTATGACCATGCCTACCACAACCATATAATCACAGTATAGTCACAACAAAAAATCCATGTCAAAGCCCTATAAGCATTACAACATTTCGGGTCCAAGCCCTATAAGCATTACAACATGGGATTGGGCATAGCCCGCTCTCTATAAGCATTATAGCATGGGGATAGTCCAAGCCCACTAAATATCAGCATTAAATCATATAAGTGTGCTAGTACCAGGGTCAAGCCCAATATATAATCATTACAGCATGGAACACAATTCATATCACACAGCATGGATATCACAATATCACATCACAATTCTCAATGGTAAATTATGTAAATTACCATTCTTCTTTCATTATGCCACTTGAAATTCAATTCACAATTGATTAACAGATATATAAATAATAAATAATCCACAATTTATGGATTCTATAATAATAAATTACCCTAGGTCACATTTCATGTTAAATATAATTTTAAATCCATTTTCCAATTCAATTATAATCATGGTTCCCTCACCCCATGGGTATCCATAAGCCAGATTAGAAGACAATTGAAAATGAAAGAATTCAAATAATAATACCCTTTATTATTTATTAAATTTGGGTTCACATTTCATTGGTACAATCACAATATATCATAAACTTGGAAATTATCAAACCATAGGGTTAAGATTTAGACCCTATACCTTTAACTGACGATCCAACAACGCTTCCAATGGACAACACCCATGAGTAAGAAGGTGTGTATGATTTCAAAGAGGTTCCTAGATCAAAAAAGATCAAGATAAAAACCAACAATGAAATTGGGAAAATTATTTCACCATAATGGTTGGATAAGACCGAAGAGAAAGAAGAACATGACCAAAACCACATATCGGGGATTTCTCACACAAATAGGATGTCTGGAAGGGAATTTGGCACCCCAAAATTACATGGATAATTCCCAGGGTTGAGTGGAGAAGAGATTTAGTGAATTAGAATGAAAATAATTCACACATCATGTTTAAAATAATAGGTCGGGCATTTACATGGTGTGTAATGTGGTTACACATCATGTAAATGTTTTTAAGGGAATTTGCTAAAAAACTCATCACCTCAGATTTATTTTATTAAAACCCATGAACAATTATATGACATGTAATCCCTTTACATGTCTTGTAAATGTTCTGTAGTTTATTTTTCAGCCCATTTTCCTTTTAAACAACCCAAACCTATTTTAAATATTCTCAACTCACCAATAACCCATGAAAATCTTAACCCAATTATTCTTGAACTCTATTAATTCAAACAAGCATACAGCTCTAAACATTAAGTAATTTTATCCAACAAAACTCTCCTCGTGGATACTCTCCAGTATTTCTCAAGTTTCCTTACAACCCAAGACTGCGTTTATTCAAAATAAAAATTCTTGTAATGAAAACACAACTGAAATAAAATATTAATGAAAAAATCTGAGAGATACATACCTGGAAAAAGATGAGATCTTACACCATGGGTCCTTGAGAGTGGTTGTTCATATCATATGACATGAGACAAAAAAAATCCTAAAGAATAATAAATAACAATAAAGAACATGGTGGAGGTGCAGTCACTTTTGGGAATGAAAACTCTTTGTTGATCAGGGGTATTGGGAAAACTGAGATTGAGGATCAAAAACTAAAGTCCAAAGATGTTTTGTTTATTGATGGAATCATGCATAATTTATTGAGTATTAGTCAACTTTATGATGATGGAAATTAATTAATTATGGGGAATACTTTCATCATCAAGAGATTGAAAGATGGAATAGTTATTATAAAGTGAGAAAGAACTTTTGGTAATTTATTTCAGATTTTGAATTCAGAAGGATCTAATTATTTGACCTTAAAATATGTGAAAAAGTTATGGCATAGAAGACTCAGTCATCTTGGTCAATGGATATTATGTAATATTACAGGAGAAGATATGGTAAGAGGCCTAGATTAACTAATGAGAGAAAGATAGAATATTTGTGACATATTTCAAAAGTGAAAAATGACACGAGGAAGTCACATAAAAGTGGAAATTAATTCCACTAGACCACTTGAATTGATTCACTCAAATTTATGTGGGAAAATGGTACATTAATCCTCAATAGGTGATTATTACTTCACCACATTCATTAATTATTTTACAAGAATTACTAATGTGATGTCTATAAATCACAAATCAGAAGATCTAAGAATGGTCAAAATTTTCAGAAGAGATATTGAGAAAGATCTAGGGGTATATATCAAGAGGATAAGAATGGATAATGGAATGAATTTATATAGTAATACATTTGAATCTTATATTTTAATCCATGGGATCAAGCATTAATATAGTGATCCATATACACCCTATAAAAATGGAGTTACAGAGAGGAAAATCAAAGCTTGGTTGAGATGGGAATAACCAAGCTAGCATAATTCAAGGTCTCAAAGTTCTTCTAGAGAGATTTTTTAATTATAGTTATGCATATTAAAAATAGGTTCTTATTGAGGCCTAAATATACCATTACTCTATTTGAAATGTGGTATAAAAAGAATCCCATAGTGAATCGCATCCAAGTGCTTGGCAGTCCATGCTTTATAAAGATAAAAAAATCTAGATTTGGAAAATTTTGATGAGAAATTGATGAATGAGTCTTCATGGGATATTTATCTAGTAGAATGGGCTACAACTGCTGGAAAAAAGGATATACAAGTTAGTAAACTGCTATGATGTGAATATTATTGAAAATGGGACCAATTTTAAAGTGTAAAATGAAGCAGATTTTAAATATACAGAAGTGTAAAATGTGTAGATTATTAGTAAAGTGAGTGAAGAAGAAGCAGTAAATGCACCAGACAATACTGATATATATTCAAATAAAACTAGTGATGATTAATGTTCTTCTAATAATGATCAAGTGATACATAAAAGTATGAATAATTGTGTATAACTATAAAATATAATTTGAAATCATAATGCACAAGTTTAGACTACAGGGAGTTTGAGAACCAAATGCACCTTATATATCTCAAGTTGAACAAAAATTAGTTTTTAAGTTTTTTGATCACAAAGAATGTATAGATGTAATGAATGAAGATATGGATCAAATTAAAAAGAATACCACTTGGAATATTTTTCCAAGAATAAAAGGAAATAATGTCATTGTAACCAAGAGGGTATTCAAAAACATGATCAATGAAAAAGGTGAAGTTTTAAGAAATAAAGTTCAACTAGTGTGTAAAGGCTACTCTCAGGTTAAAGGAGTTAATTTTAAAAGAGACATTATATCATGTTACAAGGCATGAATCCATAAGTATGTTCCTAAATGTTGTATCCCATGGGTATTACAAAAATCTACTAAATGTATGTGAAGTTTTCTTTCTTGAATGAAGATATTGAAGAAGTATATATTAAAAAAAATGAAGGTTTTTTTCTTAACAGTGATGGAACTATGGTGTGTAGACTGAATAAAGATATATGTGGGCTACAAAATTCCTCTCGAGTCTCGTTTTCAAAGTTGTATAGTTGCTTGATAGACATTAAATTTACTAAAGGGAAAGTTAACAACAACATTTATGTGAAAAATATGAGCACATGTACTCTTATTGTCATTGTTTATGTTGATGACATCATTTTTTCAAGTGGAAAAGAGTATTATTGTGAGGAATTTTCTAGACAAATTAATAAACACTTTGAAATGTATATACTTAGAGAAATGAGTTTCTTCCTGAGATTGAAAGTTGTGAAAATAGAATATTTCATCATTCTATCCCAAGAAAATATGCCAAGGAATTATTAAAGAGGTTTGGAATGGAAGATTCCAAAGAGGTGTATACACCAATACAATTTGAGGTGAAGTTGAGTGGTGATGTTGGAGGAAAAAATATGAATTATAAGGAATTCATAAGGTTTATTGGTAGTTTCCATTATCTCACTACATCAATACCTAACATTGTTTATTCAGTGATATTGTGTGAAAGGTATCAAATTGGTCCAAAATAATCATACTTGATGGTTTCCAAGAGTGTTCTAAAATACATCAAAGTTATTAAAAATTTTGGGTTGATGTACATAAGAGGTGATCACCTAACCCTATTTGGATACACTGATTTTGATTAGGCTGGAGACTCTAATGGAAAGAAATATACATCAGGTAGTATATTATTTCTAAGAGAAAGTTTTTTGAGATATAATTGTAAAAATAAAATCTTGGGGACATTAATAACTATCAAGGATGAATATGTGGATGATATAAATGCTTATACACAAATGTTTTAGAAGAGAGAGTAGTTGGAAGATCTGAAGGGGGGCATTGAAAATATATTGAGAATTTCATGTGATAATCAAAGTGAAATTGATCTTTATAAGAATCCATTATAGAACTCTATATCTAAACACATTGACATTAGATATCATTTTATTAAAGAGAAGCTTTCTAATGGAGATGTGAGGCTGGAATTTATTCTTATAAGGGATCAGATTTCCAATATCATCACCAATGTCATGCCTATGGATAAATTTAAAGTTTTAAGGATGAATATACATGTTCTTCCTTCCCCTATCACTTATGGTAGTTTTTATTTCTCCACATTCCTTTGGATTATGCTTTCAAAGGGGGGGATTTACACAACTCTTGTATATTTATGTTTTGAATCCAAAGATTTTTTTCTTGAAAATTTGAATAAAATAGTGAGTTGATTAAGGGGGGAGGGCATCAAAATCACTTTCTTTTTCTTATCATCGTGGTATGGGATTATCTAAAACATTTCTTTATCTAAAAGTGTGGTTTCAGGACATTTATTTTTTATAAATGCTGTGATTTTATGAATTCTTGTGTGAGTTATTTGAGTTGAAAACAAATCCAAAGGAGGGGGTTGAAGAACCCATATAATCTTTGAGGATGTGTTTTATTTTTTTCAACCATTTTTTAGAATCATTGAAATTAGTTAAATATTTTTTTGAGGTGTTGGAAATGTTTTTGAGGGGAGTTATTGATTTCATAAGTCTGTATCTAGATGATATACTTCGGATTATCCCTAAGTTATTGATGTTCTCAAACTAGAATCTGATATCTAGAATAATTCTAAGATGATATTAGTCATAGATTGGATGATACATTGATGTTATGAAATATTTACTCTGAACATGTTTGATTAATGGAATATTGAGTTTTAGCTATGAAAAAAGAAGTTCAAGATATTTCATAAGTTAAGTCAAAAGTTGAAGATTTTTGAAAGATGGGTCTGGAAGATTAAAATAAGATGATGCCATATTGATCTATCAAAGTTACAAGCATCGTGATTATTTGAAAATATTTCACGATTCATGTTGAGTTCAGAAGTTAAAAGGTTTAAAGAAAGTGTAGTGTCACGAAGTTATAAGATTTAAATAATTGTAAAAGTACCTGAGAATTCACAATGTGATGTGTAAAAATATCATTATGGTATATAAGAAGCACTCTAATTTAATATAATATTAAAAATCAGTAAATAAAAATATATCACATTGATATATAAGATATTTTTTGTATACAGAATATATTTTCTAAACCATATTGAAGAAATTAGTAAAGGAAAAAACCTTATGTAAGGGTTCCTCTACCCAATATGTAAGAAGAACTCTAAGGTGGAGTTTAAAATTAGAAAATGGAATATATTATTGTGATACATAAGATATTTTTAGAGCATAAATAATATATTTTTTAAGGATCATACAAAAATACTAAAAAGTGAAAAACCTTATGTAAATACAAGAGGGTCTTCAAGACAGTACGTAAGAGTAAAAAATCCTTACGTAAGGGTTTCTCACTAGAAATTTGAAGATATCCCAAATCATCATTGTGATACATGAGAGTATAAATTTATTATATAAACATTAACAAAGTGATACATAAAGGTTAATAAGAGGATACATAAGGGTTACCAATTAAAAAAATGCAAGTTGTATGGTATGATATCTCCATATCATACTAAAAAATATGGTTATATCAAAATGTGAGATTCTTAGTGATTCAAAAAATGACAATGTTGAATTTTTTATTCAATAAATTAAGCATCACAATGATTCAAATGGATATTGTAATTCAAGCTATGTATTAAGAAGATGGTATTTTCACTATGAAGAAGAAGATCACACTGTGAAGTAGTTTGAGGATTAAATACAATCCAAAGATGGTTTTGTAATTTTATATGAAATCACACTATGAGGAGAAGGACACACTAAAGTGGGTAATGAAGAGAGTTTCATGGGATTGATTCATGTCACATGGTACCATTGTATGTTATCATGAAAACATGGAAATTAAGTGATCGTGAATTTTGTGGAAATAGGAAGTTGTGATAATTTTGAAAATTTCATGTAAGGATATATTTTATGTGATCAATTTAAATTAATTTTTATGACCAAAAATGATGGAGAATTTAAGTGATGTGATTAAAGGGTTTTCACATCCAATGCATGAAAAAAAATTAGGTGAGATGTTAAGTATATAAGAATTAAAGGAGAAGAAGTTATTATCAAAAATAAGAGAGAGACCGGGTGTTGTGATAATCCTGAATAACATATATGTTGAAGGTGGGATTTATTAATAAGAATAAGATATTGAGATTGAGTTCGAGACTAGTGATTTACTATATCCTACTGCATATTATGGATGTCAAGATCTTGATAAAGAGGATGTGCGTATACTACTAAATATTCTAAAGGCTTATAGAAGTAATTTTGTTGATGTTTGAGTGTCCTGGAGATTTTTGGGGATCTTCTTGGTTCAGTTTAGATTCTTTTTTGTAAACTAGTGGGAGCCGGTATAAATAAAAAAATCGGGATATTTTCAAACAATAGGGAGGTTGAGCTATCTAAAGATAGTTATTGTAATCACTCTTGAAATTAGTGATTAAATCTAGGTCTCAGAACTTGACCCAAACCCATCAAAGAGTAGTCACCCACATTGGGGGTACATTTTAAAATCCTTATGTTCCTTTTAATTCTTTAATTTAGTTGTATATGGTTAAGAGTTAGAATTTAAAGATAAAGTGGATCGAGACATTAACCAATCACATAGGATAATTTCAAAGAAAAAATTATAAAAAGGTGTATCACTAATTCATCCATTACCTTATCAGTGATGCATCATCACATATATAGGCACTTCAAAATAAAATAGTATCTCAAGAATACATGGTCGAGGGGGTTCATAAATGTGAATTACCTCATATGCCCAAGACATATGGATTTGGTTTCTATATGTATTTTTTAGAAGTAACTAATGATAGTATTGTTACACAAACTCTGATTTTTTTTAATATAGAGTTGAATCCTAAAAATTTTAAAGAATTTATATCATCATTTGATGAATTTCTTTGGAATGAAGATTTAAATAATGAAAATGACTCTATAATCAGGAACAATACTTGGATATTAGCTGATCTTCCGCAAGGTTCACAACTAATAGGTTGTAAACATGTATTTAGAAGGAACCAAAAAGTTGATGGTTCAATTAAAAAATATAAAGCCAGATTGGTAGCCAAGGTGTTTAATCAAAAGGAAGGAATCGATTATTTTAGTACTTATGGTCCTATGGAAAAGACTGATTTTACTAGAATCCTTCTCAACTTAGCTTCTATATATGAAAATTCACCAAATTCATGTTAAAACAACATTCTTAAATGGTTAATTAGATGATGAAATATATATGGCACAACTTGAAGGATTCATAGTACCTGGAAAAGAAAAAAAGGTTTGAAAATTGGTACGGTCCCTATATGGTTTAAAACAAGGTCTAAAACAATAGCATTAATCAAATGGAATTATAGTAAACCAAGATGATAAATATATTTATAGTAGTTTCCAATAATAATCATAGTGTTGTTATTTGTTTATATATTGATGACATGTTAATATTTGGAGTAGATCTAAATTAAGTAAATGAATACAATTCCATTTTATCTAGAAACTTTGATAAAATGACTTAGGTGAAGATAATAGTATATTGGGAATTAAAATTGTTAGAGATAAGAATTATATTTTTCTTTATCAGTCTCATTATATTGAAAAGGTATTAAAGAGGTTTGAACAATTTGATTGTTCATTGGTTTCTACCCCATATGCTTCTGGGAGTATGATGATAACAAATCCTGGTAGGACAATTTCTCAATTGAAATATTCAAGGGTTATCAGGTGTCTCGTGTATGTTATGAAAAGAACAATACCCGATATTTCATATGTTGTTGGAAAGTTGAGCAGGCATACAAGTAATTCAAGTTATGAATAATGTGATGTCGTTAAAAGAGTGCTCAAATATCTAAAGGGTATTGTGGATTTCTATATATGTTATAATGGAAACCCAGGGGTACTGGAAGATTTTCCAAGGCAAGCTGGATTACTAGTCTAGAAGATCACTCGTTTTTTAGTGGTTGGGTTTTTACACTTGGAGGTGAAGTGATATCTTGGGGATCAAAAAAACAAACTTGTATATCAAACTCCAATATGGATTCTGAGTTTGTTTCTTTAGTAGATACTAGAAAAGAAGCATAATGGATTGGATCTCTTTTAGCAGATCTACCATTATGGTATATACCAATATTTGTTATTTTTATACACTATAATAGTTGAGAAATGGTGGCTATGACACATTGAAATACTTATAATGGAAAATTGATACATGTTTTTATTAGACATGGATAAGTGAGATAGTTGATACAAGATGATACCATAATTGTGTAATTTGTTACATTGAGATAAAATGTGGTTGATCCACTAAAAAGTCAATTTCAAGGGAGTTGAAGTACAAAAATTCCTTAGGGATGGGCTTAAAGTCCTTCAAAAATTCACAAATAATGGGACCTCGACTTAACATGTGATAACTTTGCATGTAAAACTTCAATGTAAGAAATCTCATCATATGTGTGAAGGAAACACAAAAAGAATTCTACATCTCAGGTAAATGGTGTTTGGTTCCCTAGAGAAAAGGAGAGTGAGTTAAAACTCTTAATGGGGAAAAAATATCTCCACTCTCTCCCAGTAAGCTCTCTCTTGAGGGCCTCTCCTCTTATGGCTTCTTTCTCCTAGTGTTGGAGCATTTGTTATCATCTAATGCTTCTATCCTCTTTTATTTTCGTTGTGTAAGAGTTGGTGTCCTAGAAACAACTAGTTTTACTTTGATTACATGGATATTTAATGTATTATTACATATTGTTCATTGTTCTTCATGACTATGATGTAATAATGTCCTAGAGTATTTGTTGCATTGATAAGGTCATGACAGTTCCCCGCTATGATGAGAACCTTGAAATGCTATAACAATATTCTTAAATATAGTTTTGTGGTTGGATGACATACTATGATGGGACACATAGCATGCAGACCATCAGGTGTGAGTACTCATAAGCAGATGAGACTTCCTCTCATGAAGTTCACACAAGGTAATCTCCAAGATAGAAGATTATGAGAACAGACCTGCTAGTAGAAATTCTGCATGTTTTAGTGTCATCGGATATTTCTATCTGTGAGCGTGTGTAATGATCCTTAGACTTTAAGATTATCATTAATACGTGTCACGACTCGCGCACATTGATTTACTGACAAAAATCGTTGCACAGACAGTTGGCGGGAAGTAGGGTACGTTGGGTGCGTCATGAGTGGCATGTTATTAATGGATAAGTTGGAGAAGGATTTTTCCCTTTAATTTATGGAAGTTGATATCTCATCCCTTTGATTGAAATAGAAATGCCGCGCAAAATTCCATGGCCATGGTGTAACTATGAGTTTATTTTAGGTAGTCAAAGAATGACATATCGAGCATAAAAGTTAATGATACTATCATGAAACCTACTTGATGAGATATTGCAACAAAGGGATTATATTACATAGTGAGTGTTCATATATAGATGTCGCTGTTGCGACTTTATGTTCTTGCTCTTGGGTGCCTTGACCCATTGTTAGAGGGTACTCTTGGACTTTAGGCAAGCCCACCTAATTCCAACAAGAAAGAATCCTAGAGGGTCACACACTAAGTGTTTTTGGTGGTCTCGATTAAATTCTTTTTTAATTTAATTAATGAAATAAATATTATTCTCAAGACCGTGGAATAATTTTATTCAAGTTAAAATGAGCACATAAATTAAATAAAATTTATTTATTTATTTTATTAAACATTTAATAAATATTTATTTACTAGTTTTTAAATAAAATATTTATTTAAAAGAATAAATTATTTATTTATTTATTCAGGTGTTCAATAAATGGAAGTGGAGTTTGAGCTGACCAAGGTCGGTCCAATAGTAAAATAATTATTTGAAAGATGGTAAATAATTATTTAACTAGTTGGCACAAGTTAAAATAATAATGATGCTGCTATTATTTTGTGAAGCGGAATTTTATTTTATAATTCTGTTTTGCGCAAGTTGGCGCACCATGAATAATGATGTGGTATTATTATTATGTGTAACATCCCGAGATTTTATGAAAACTATTCTTTTTAATTTTATTAATGTCTTGTGTTGTACGCTACACCAAAAGGAGCTCGCACAACACGTATCCTTGACTTTCCTTCCATTACACGCAATCGCGACCTTCCACGATAGCGTGTGTTGTACGCAACACCGAGTTTCGCTAAACAATGATATGCTATTAAGATATTATTAAAACTAGCCGTTATGAATAGTAATAACCACTTTTTGAAATTTTGTAGATTTTATTTTTCAAAATAGACATCATTTATGGATTCGGAATATCGAAATTAGCTTAGGTTGAAATTTTGGTGACTTTCGGATAACTTTCATATTTTGATGAATAGTGAAAATGACTAAATTTTAATTAAAAACAACTTTTTTAATCGAAATAATTAATAGTGATAAATTATTAATTTGAGTGATTTTAAAGTATATTTAGAATATATTTTTACAATTCAATACAATGTTGGTCATTGGATGTAATTTCACATTTACACCAGACATAAACAAGTGTTAATCTTTTGATAGTTATTATCTCTTAAAAACACGCTATTTGTTGTGACAGCGGAAATTAATTATAAAATTAATTAATGCAACTTATATGTTGAGAATTTTGTAAAATAGAAATCATTTTTGAATTCGGAATACCAATTATAGCTTAGGATGAAATTTTGGCATTTTTTTGAAAAACTTCAATTTTTGATGAATAGTGAAACCACTAAGTGGTAGGTTAAAAACTGAATTTTGCATAAAACTTAATTTTACCGCTTCTGTGAATGGAATTTCAAAAATCCGAGAGACACGGTTAATATCAAGGACTAAAATGTGGTTCAATGGGATGAAAATAATTTTTGGTGAATAGTAACTTTTTACTTTTTTTTACCGCGGTTAATAGTAAATTGGGTAACTAAGGGTAAATATGATATTAATATTACCCTAACACATGTCCTAATTCTATTGGACAAGTGTAATTCGACCAAAAACAAACTTAGGAATAAAATATGACCATTTAGGCCCACTTGGATTAGATTAGGACATTTATTATTAATTTATTTAAAGAAGGGTTAAAATAGTTAAAATCAAAGTTTAATAAGTAAATCATTTCTAATATGGGGTAATACATAAGATAAATTCGATTTTAAATATTAATTAGAAAGCTAAAAAGATTTACTACATGATGGTATTTTATTTGTAATTTTTAGACATCAAATAATTTAATTTATTTATGACACAAAGATGATGCAGTAATTATCTTGTTAATGAAATATTGACATAATTGATGTTATAAACACCAAAATAAATGTAATTTGAGAGTTTTTATGAATTCCACTAATTTTATAGGTTACTATGATATACTAGTGTTGATTTAATCAACTTGGTTCGAACATATAATTATGTTATGACTTTCACAAAAATCATATATCAAATAGTGTCAAAATTGACACAAAATAGTTTTTAAATCAAATATTATATTATTAATTGTTATTTTATTCCTAAAAATCTAAGGTTCGGCCAAATGACTTAGATAAGGATATATGTATTAATAATATACAATTTGGGGTTCGTTTGGCATGTTATAGTAAGTTTATTAACCATATAGTGAAAGAAAACAAAAAGACACGGTAAAAGTTAAATTATTTAACTTAGAGTTAAATCTAATTGATAAGGTTAAACATAATACCCTAAACTTGTCTAAATCCTATTGGTTGATAGGATTTCGACCCATCCCCACTTTAGCTTTGAAATAAGACCCTTTGGAACCATTATAAACCGATTTTGACTTTAATATAAAATAATATTTTGAGATATTCCTAAGTTGCCCCTCTCCTCCCCTATAAAAGGACACCTCCTCCCCCTCCTCCTCACACCAATTTGAGCACTCAAGCTCGGCCAACCCCTGCCAAAATCTCTTCTCCACTTCCCTAGAAACATCCTAGAGGTTATGGTCTTCCTCAAAGACCAATTCTAGTGCCCTAAGAGGAGGTCTCAAAGAGGCACTTCAAAGAAGAGGTAATTACCGTTACCAATTCTTTCATCTTTATTTCTTCTTCCACTTCTTCTTCTTAGGTTGTTTCATTATGAAGTAATAACATCAGTATCACTCATATACTGATATGTTATTATAAGTATGAAACAACCCTATTTCACCATCTATCCATCCTACGGAAAAAGAAATCACCGCGCGTGCGTACGTACGGAATACCGTCTCCACGCCGTGGTGTAATCTATTTTCCACCACCACCTTACATGGATGGGTATAATGGTGTAAAGAATAACTATACATAGTTATTACAACATCATATTGATTCTGATATATTTTATAATCCACTCCAATTCAATTCAATATTTATAGAAATGATATCATCGCTCGTGCGTACGTACGGACTACCGTCTCCACGACGCGATGAGATTCATTCTCCATGTTAACCATTTAAGAATGATTATGATGTATATATAAGAAATAATAATGAAATATATGACATTATAAAGCTACTGGATTTATGTATATATATACATATTTATGTCATCTACTTACTTCCATTTCAAGACAATAAGGAAAGAAAAACAGCGTTCATGCGTACGTACGGACTACCGTCTCCATGAACGGTGTTTTTCATTTTATTTATCTACCTGTTATATATATATATATACTGAATATATATGATATATAAATCATATTTTATATTCTGGAAGTGAGTAAATCATGATATAAGTAATAATGATGTCAAGAACAACAAGTCAAAACACCTACGATAAATGAAACGATTTTACCCAAAACGCTTCTTTAACATGGAATTTACAAAAGAACGGGTAATATAATGTCATAAGTGAACCATATATGATATCATAACAATAAATATGATTCTGTAATAAGTAAATAACATGATTTAAATCATTATACAGGAGGTTCGGACAGTTACAAAGCAAGTCAGACCTAAGGTAAGGGAAATATCACAATCTCATTTTTATCCGAGATTGTTTATTCGTAAGTATTTACTGGGGTGTATTTTATCATCCACATCCATGTTCCCTCAATATGTAATATTGTTTCCATCCACTTGAAATAGTTTAAATCCAATTTTACCCTTAGGTGAGTTTTTAGTAAAGAATATAAAAGGAATCTTTTGTCGTTTTTCCGTACGAGGTACTTTTTGACTTTTCCGAAAAAAGTACGAAGAATGTTTTTTTTAACTTATACGGCATGAATGGATTTTTAAAACATTATTTCCAAGAAGATTCCTTTACAAGTTTTCAAGTTTATTTTTAATCAACTTCTTTTAGTTTAAAGTTTTATGACATGTTAAGAAAGGAAAAATGTTTTTGAAGAAGAAAGGATATTTTCCTCAAGAATGGAGTTCAAGTGTTTTATCAAAATTATTTTCCATCTAAGATAATAAAGGGTTCTGTTTTTATCCCTATTATTACATGGATTTGATTATGTTGTGATGGAAATATTTTTATGAATTCCTTTACCTTATATGAATTGTTTTATGATGTCATGTTGTTTAAGAATCCCATTTTTATTACATGGGTTACGCTATGATGTATGGTTTATGATTATGTGGAACACATAAGAAAGGATTCATTATAAGATGGGTGGGACCTATATCTCCCTCCAATTCATTGGGTAAATATTTTATATCTCATGAGATAGACATGGCTGGAACGGAAGGTTATTTTGGTTCAGTGATACAGGACTGAAACGAGGAGTGAACTCGGTTCAGAAAGGGACTCCGTCCACTAAGATAGTCTTGGCAATGAGTCATGACTAACAAGAAATGATTTTCCATGATTATGTGTGCATGCCACAAAGTTTCAAGTTTTATGATATGATTATGGGGATCTCATTTTCAATTCTATTATTTATCCCATGTTATGATATTATGAGCTCTTTTGCAGGTCAAGATTTCCAAAAGCTACGTTCTTATGTATATGATGTGATTGATATTTCTTTTGTTTACCCTTACTGAGCATTTGAGCTCACCCTTTTTTTGTTTTTCTTTCCCCAGGATATAAAGAAAGGTTTTAGGTAAAGAAAAGGGGAAGATCATTATGGGAGATATTTAAGATCTTTCACCACGTTTAGAAGATTACGTTCCGAGTTTCCAAAGACACTAAACTATTACGATCCTTGTGTGTGTGTTTTTGTTATGTACTAAGTATTCCGCAAAAGTAATGTAATGTCCATGTACGATAAGCTTCGGGTCATTATAGTTGGTATCAGAGGAAAGGTTTAGTCAACCTTTGGAAACTAGGATGCGAGAACTTTAATGAGATCCCTAGAGATATTTCTAAGGTATGTCTAGGGATGTCCCTAGGGATAAGTATACGTATAGGTTATAGTAATAGAATTACGCTAACGATCATAGAATTAAACCTAAGATGTTGGATATTGAAGGTACTCCCCCTTTATTATGTTGTTTTCCCTAGCATGATTTTTGCCTCTCACACTATTCTTTTTGGGTTTTAGACGATGGCTGGAACCCGAAGGAACCGTGTTGATCAATGCAATGGACAATGCAATGATTGCCCTCCTGAACAAACAAATGTTATGGGAGATGGAGTGCAAAATCTTATTGCTATACTTACACAAGCTATGAATCATTCTGGACTTCCAAATGAGCAGAGAAGGGAACAATATTCTATTGAGTCCTTCATGAGGCAACGTCCACCTTCTTTCAGTGGGTCTACTGATCCATTAGTTGCTGAACAATGGATTAGTACTACTGAAAATATATTTTCAGTTCTTCAATGTTCTGAACATGATAAAGTCATCTTAGCAGTATATCGTTTGGAAGGTGAAGCTGATCAATGGTGGAATCTTATCAAGAATACGAGGCCAAGAGATGAAATTGAGTCCATGTAATGGGACGAGTTCAAGAACTTGTTTTTCAGTAAGTACTTCCCTCGTATTCTTCGAACAAAGATGGAGAAAGAGTTTCTTGAACTGAAGCAAAGGGACGATGAATCTGTTGGTACCTATGAAGCAAATTTTACAAGACTTGCAAGGTATGCTTCTGGAATTATCATCCAACCTGAAAGTAAAGTTGATCGATTTTTCAGTGGCTTAAAACCAAGTCTTCAAAGGGCATTAGCTATAAGAGACTTCAGTAGCTATGAAGAAATTGTGCGTTGTGCTATCAAGGTAGAAATGGAAGTTGGTGTTACATATCCATCTCATGGTTTTGACAAGAAACGAAAGATGGAGTTCAAGGAGAAATCTCAGAATAATGATGAAAAGAAGATGAATGTTTCCTTATGCACAAAGTGTGGGAAGAAGCATGGTGGAGATTGTCTTAAAGGGACTAGAAAATGTTTTAAGTGTGGAAAAGAAGGTCATCGAGCAGCTGGGTGTCGAAGTAATGGAAAAAGGGTTTCTAATGATGTGAATAAAGCAAACACTGCAGAGAACGCACCGCCAACACTTCAATGCTTCAAGTGCAAGGAAATGGGGCATTATGCTAATAATTGCCCTAATCCAAGGGTTAGTGATGATCAACATGAGAAACCACTGAAGGCAAAGGACAAAGGGAAATCACATGCGATCACTATTGGCAATGTTGAATATGACAACGATGTGGTGGAATGATTAAGTGTTTATGTAATGGGATTCCAAAATAATGTTGTATCATTGAGTATTGCAATATTTATTGATGTGTTATTCAAAGTGATTGAGATATTGTTTTTGGAAATAAGATGATATGCGCATAATGAAGACGAGAAAATGAAATGTTTAATAGTATTCATGAGCTCATGATTGATAAAAGGACTAAGTGATATCATGGTTTGAGTATATAGAATTTTGAGGATTTTGGTATGTGGAAAGTGTTAACTTTTAACTGCACTCATGTTTTCACTAAGGTATTCAAGAGAATACACGATTAAGGACTTTGAATGTTTGGAATGTGACCAACAAGACATATCTTATGATATGTGGGGATCAACGACAGTATTAAATCTCTGGTAATCGATGTCACTATATTATGAGAGTGGACTGCAGTATTATGTATAAGCCTAAAGATTAGACTGGATTATGTTGGACATAAGTTAGTATTGTTTAAGGATAGAAGATGGGATGTTATAGTAACGTAGTTTTAGAAAAAGGGACAACCTGCAGGACGGGCGACAGCCCATCGCTTCGGACAAGGCTGTAGGAATCGAACCCACAACCGAAGTGCGACTGGCCTTTATCGCCTACCACTGGCCTACAGGAAGTCCCTGTTTAGTAGAAACTAGTTTTATTATATTAAGCAGTATGATATATGAAGTATAAGTCCATTTTAGGAACCATGTATGATTAATCTCACTATAGAATGACTTATGTATATTTAATAACTTTTGCTAACCTTTTGTCTGAGACAGATGGAATGAACAGTCATTCTATCACATGATCTGCTAACACTTCACAAATAACAAATTCAACTTCATTTATTTAAGAGATGAAGTAGAAATTGTTCAAGGCACGAACAAAAGTAAGATTGTACCAAAATAAAGTAAGTATTTATTCTAAGCAAATTTTCAACTTTAGGGAAATGATCTTGAAAACCAAAAATGTTGTCCTAGTGATCTTATACCTGATGAATCAGATGGTACCTTATATCATCACAAATCTATGGATTTGTGATTACTGGATTTTCCATAGCCATGTTCTCTACCACTCTCCATCAGAACATGATGGTTAGATTTCTCTTCCATATCCATATTTTCACCTATGTGGAAACCCAGTGATTAGTTTATTTGGGTAATCGTTACATTTCATACTTTAGTTTTTAAAGCCAAGTTTTGGTATTCCTTTTTACGATGTGGGTTTCTATTAAAAAAACTTTTGAATAGTAAACTATTTATAACCCCGACGAATTTCGAGGGCGAAATTCATTTTAAGGGGGGTAGAATGTAACATCCCGAGATTTTATGAAAACTATTCTTTTTAATTTTATTAATGTATTGTGTTGTACGCTACACCAAAAGGAGCTCGCACAACACGTATCCTTGACTTTCCTTCCATTACACGCAATCGCGACCTTCCACGATAGCGTGTGTTGTACGCAACACTGAGTTTCGCTAAACAATGATATGCTATTAAGATATTATTAAAACTAGCCGTTATGAATAGTAATAACCACTTTTTGAAATTTTGTAAATTTTATTTTTCAAAATAGACATCATTTATGGATTTGGAATATCGAAATTAGCTTAGGTTGAAATTTTGGTGACTTTCGGATAACTTTCATATTTTGATGAATAGTGAAAATGACTAAATTTTAATTAAAAACAACTTTTTTAATCGAAATAATTAATAGTGATAAATTATTAATTTGAGTGATTTTAAAGTATATTTAGAATATATTTTTACAATTCAATACAATGTTGTTCATTGGATGTAATTTCACATTTACACCAGACATAAACAAGTGTTAATCTTTTGATAGTTATTATCTCTTAAAAACACGCTATTTGTTGTGACAGCGGAAATTAATTATAAAATTAATTAATGCAACTTATATGTTGAGAATTTTGTAAAATAGAAATCATTTTTGAATTCGGAATACCAATTATAGCTTAGGATGAAATTTTGGCATTTTTCTGAAAAACTTCAATTTTTGATGAATAGTGAAACCACTAAGTGGTAGGTTAAAAACTGAATTTTGCATAAAACTTAATTTTACCGCTTCTGTGAATGGAATTTCAAAAATCCTAGAGACACGGTTAATATCAAGGACTAAAATGTGGTTCAATGGGATGAAAATAATTTTTGGTGAATAGTAACTTTTTACTTTTTTTTACCGCGGTTAATAGTAAATTGGGTAACTAAGGGTAAATATGATATTAATATTACCCTAACACATGTCCTAATTCTATTGGACAAGTGTAATTCGACCAAAAACAAACTTAGGAATAAAATATGACCATTTAGGCCCACTTGGATTAGATTAGGACATTAATTATTAATTTATTTAAAGAAGGGTTAAAATAGTTAAAATCAAAGTTTAATAAGTAAATCATTTCTAATATGGGGTAATACATAAGATAAATTCTATTTTAAATATTCATTAGAAAGCTAAAAAGATTTAATACATGATGGTATTTTATTTGTAATTTTTAGACATCAAATAATTTAATTTATTTATGACACAAAGATGATGCAGTAATTATCTTGTTAATGAAATATTGACATAATTGATGTTATAAACACCAAAATAAATGTAATTTGAGACTTTTTATGAATTCCACTAATTTTCTAGGTTACTATGATATATTAGTGTTGATTTAATCAACTTGGTTCGAACATATAATTCTGTTATGACTTTCACAAAAATCATATATCAAATAGTGTCAAAATTGACACAAAATAGTTTTTAAATCAAATATTATATTATTAATTGTTATTTTATTCCTAAAAATCTAAGGTTTGGCCAAATGACTTAGATAAGGATATATGTATTAATAATATACAATTTGGGGTTCGTTTGGCATGTTATAGTAAGTTTATTAACCATATAGTGAAAGAAAACAAAAAGACACGGTAAAAGTTAAATTATTTAACTTAGAGTTAAATCTAATTGATAAGGTTAAACATAATACCCTAAACTTGTCTAAATCCTATTGGTTGATAGGATTTCGACCCATCCCCACTTTATCTTTGAAATAAGATCCTTTGGAACCATTATAAACCGATTTTGACTTTAATATAAAATAATATTTTGAGATATTCCTAAGTTGCCCCTCTCCTCCCCTATAAAAGGACACCTCCTCCCCCTCCTCCTCACACCAATTTGAGCACTCAAGCTCGGCCAAACCCTGCCAAAATCTCTTCTCCACTTCCCTAGAAACATCCTAGAGGTTATGGTCTTCCTCAAAGACCAATTCTAGTTCCCTAAGAGGAGGTCTCAAAGAGGCACTTCAAAGAAGAGGTAATTACCGTTACCAATTCTTTCATCTTTATTTCTTCTTCCACTTCTTCTTCTTAGGTTGTTTCATTATGAAGTAATAACATCAGTATCACTCATATACTGATATGTTATTATAAGTATGAAACAACCCTATTTCACCATCTATCCATCCTACGGAAAAAGAAATCACCGCGCGTGCGTACGTACGGAATACCGTCTCCACGCCGTGGTGTAATCTATTTTCCACCACCACCTTACATGGATGGGTATAATGGTGTAAAGAATAACTATACATAGTTATTACAACATCATATTGATTCTGATATATTTTATAATCCACTCCAATTCAATTCAATATTTATAGAAATGATATCATCGCTCGTGCGTACGTACGGACTACCGTCTCCACGACGCGATGAGATTCATTCTCCATGTTAACCATTTAAGAATGATTATAATGTATATATAAGAAATAATAATGAAATATATGACATTATAAAGCTACTGGATTTATGTATATATATACATATGTATGTCATCTACTTACTTCCATTTCAAGACAATAAGGAAAGAAAAACAGCGTTCATGCGTACGTACGGACTACCGTCTCCATGAACGGTGTTTTTCATTTTATTTATCTACCTATTATATATATATATATACTGAATATATATGATATATAAATCATATTTTATATTCTGGAAGTGAGTAAATCATGATATAAGTAATAATGATGTCAAGAACAACAAGTCAAAACACCTACGATAAATGAAACGATTTTACCCAAAACGCTTCTTTAACATGGAATTTACAAAAGAACGGGTAATATAATGTCATAAGTGAACCATATATGATATCATAACAATAAATATGATTCTGTAATAAGTCAATAACATGATTTAAATCATTATACAGGAGGTTCGGACAGTTACAAAGCAAGTCAGACCTAAGGTAAGGGAAATATCACAATCTCATTTTTATCCGAGATTGTTTATTCGTAAGTATTTACTGGGGTGTATTTTATCATCCACATCCATGTTCCCTCAATATGTAATATTGTTTCCATCCACTTGCAATAGTTTAAATCCAATTTTACCCTTAGGTGAGTTTTTAGTAAAGAATATAAAAGGAATCTTTTGTCGTTTTTCCGTACGAGGTACTTTTTGACTTTTCCGACAAAAGTACGAAGAATGTTTTTTTTAACTTATACGGCATGAATGGATTTTTAAAACATTATTTCCAAGAAGCTTCCTTTACAAGTTTTCAAGCTTATTTTTAATCAACTTCTTTTAGTTTAAAGTTTTATGACATGTTAAGAAAGGAAAAATGTTTTTGAAGAAGAAAGGATATTTTCCTCAAGAATGGAGTTCAAGTGTTTTATCAAAATTATTTTCCATCTAAGATAATAAAGGGTTCTGTTTTTATCCCTATTATTACATGGATTTGATTATGTTGTGATGGAAATATTTTTATGAATTCCTTTACCTTATATGAATTGTTTTATGATGTCATGTTGTTTAAGAATCCCATTTTTATTACATGGGTTACGCTATGATGTATGGTTTATGATTATGTGGAACACATAAGAAAGGATTCATTATAAGATGGGTGGGACCTATATATCCCTCCAATGCATTGGGTAAATATTTTATATCTCATGAGATAGACATGGCTGGAACGGAAGGTTATTTTGGTTCAGTGATACAGGACTGAAACGAGGAGTGAACTCGGTTCAGAAAGGGACTTCGTCCACTAAGATAGTCTTGGCAATGAGTCATGACTAACAAGAAATGATTTTCCATGATTATGTGTGCATGCCACAAAGTTTCAAGTTTTATGATATGATTATGGGGATCTCATTTTCAATTCTATTATTTATCCCATGTTATGATATTATGAGCTCTTTTGCAGGTCAAGATTTCCAAAAGCTACGTTCTTATGTATATGATGTGATTGATATTTCTTTTGTTTACCCTTAATGAGCATTTGAGCTCACCCTTTTTTTGTTTTTCTTTCCCCAGGATATAAAGAAAGGTTTTAGGTAAAAAAAAGGGGAAGATCATTATGGGAGATATTTAAGATCTTTCACCACGTTTAGAAGATTACGTTCCGAGTTTCCAAAGACACTAAACTATTACGATCCTTGTGTGTGTGTTTTTGTTATGTACTAAGTATTCCGCAAAAGTAATGTAATGTCCATGTACGATAAGCTTCGGGTCATTATAGTTGGTATCAGAGGAAAGGTTTAGTCAACCTTTGGAAACTAGGATGCGAGAACTTTAGTGAGATCCCTAGAGATATTTCTAAGGTATGTCTAGGGATGTCCCTAGGGATAAGTATACGTATAGGTTATAGTAATAGAATTACGCTAACGATCATAGAATTAAACCTAAGATGTTGGATATTGAAGGTACTCCCCCTTTATTATGTTGTTTTCCCTAGCATGATTTTTGCCTCTCACACTATTCTTTTTGGGTTTTAGACGATGGCTGGAACCCGAAGGAACCGTGTTGATCAATGCAATGGACAATGCAATGATTGCCCTCCTGAACAAACAAATGTTATGGGAGATGGAGTGCAAAATCTTATTGCTATACTTACACAAGCTATGAATCATTCTGGACTTCCAAATGAGCAGAGAAGGGAACAATATTCTATTGAGTCCTTCATGAGGCAACGTCCACCTTCTTTCAGTGGGTCTACTGATCCATTAGTTTCTGAACAATGGATTAGTACTACTGAAAAGATATTTTCAGTTCTTCAATGTTCTGAACATGATAAAGTCATCTTAGCAGTATATCGTTTGGAAGGTGAAGCTGATCAATGGTGGAATCTTATCAAGAATACGAGGCCAAGAGATGAAATTGAGTCCATGTAATGGGACGAGTTCAAGAACTTGTTTTTCAGTAAGTACTTCCCTCGTATTCTTCGAACAAAGATGGAGAAAGAGTTTCTTGAACTGAAGCAAAGGGACGATGAATCTGTTGGTACCTATGAAGCAAATTTTACAAGACTTGCAAGGTATGCTTCTGGAATTATCATCCAACCTGAAAGTAAAGTTGATCGATTTTTCAGTGGCTTAAAACCAAGTCTTCAAAGGGCATTAGCTATAAGAGACTTCAGTAGCTATGAAGAAATTGTGCGTTGTGCTATCAAGGTAGAAATGGAAGTTGGTGTTACATATCCATCTCATGGTTTTGACAAGAAACGAAAGATGGAGTTCAAGGAGAAATCTCAGCATAATGATGAAAAGAAGATGAATGTTTCCTTATGCACAAAGTGTGGGAAGAAGCATGGTGGAGATTGTCTTAAAGGGACTAGAAAATGTTTTAAGTGTGGAAAAGAAGGTCATCGAGCAGCTGAGTGTCGAAGTAATGGAAAAAGGGTTTCTAATGATGTGAATAAAGCAAACACTGCAGAGAACGCACCGCCAACACTTCAATGCTTCAAGTGCAAGGAAATGGGGCATTATGCTAATAATTGCCCTAATCCAAGGGTTAGTGATGATCAACATGAGCAACCACTGAAGGCAAAGGACAAAGGGAAATCACATGCGATCACTATTGGCAATGTTGAATATGACAACGATGTGGTGGAATGATTAAGTGTTTATGTAATGGGATTCCAAAATAATGTTGTATCATTGAGTATTGCAATATTTATTGATTTGTTATTCAAAGTGATTGAGATATTGTTTTTGGAAATAAGATGATATGCGCATAATGAAGACGAGAAAATGAAATGTTTAATAGTATTCATGAGCTCATGATTGATAAAAGGACTAAGTGATATCATGGTTTGAGTATATAGAATTTTGAGGATTTTGGTATGTGGAAAGTGTTAACTTTTAACTGCACTCATGTTTTCACTAAGGTATTCAAGAGAATACACGATTAAGGACTTTGAATGTTTGGAATGTGACCAACAAGACATATCTTATGATATGTGGGGATCAATGACAGTATTAAATCTCTGGTAATCGATGTCACTATATTATGAGAGTGGACTGCAGTATTATGTATAAGCCTAAAGATTAGACTGGATTATGTTGGACATAAGTTAGTATTGTTTAAGGATAGAAGATGGGATGTTATAGTAACGTAGTTTTAGAAAAAGGGACAACCTGCAGGACGGGCGACAGCCCATCGCTTCGGACAAGGCTGTAGGAATCGAACCCACAACCGAAGTGCGACTGGCCTTTATCGCCTACCACTGGCCTACAGGAAGTCCCTGTTTAGTAGAAACTAGTTTTATTATATTAAGCAGTATGATATATGAAGTATAAGTCCATTTTAGGAACCATATATGATTAATCTCACTATAGAATGACTTATGTATATTTAATAACTTTTGCTAACCTTTTGTTTGAGACAGATGGAATGAACAGTCATTCTATCACATGATCTGCTAACACTTCACAAATAACAAATTCAACTTCATTTATTTAAGAGATGAAGTAGAAATTGTTCAAGGCACGAACAAAAGTAAGATTGTACCAAAATAAAGTAAGTATTTATTCTAAGCAAATTTTCAACTTTAGGGAAATGATCTTGAAAACCAAAAATGTTGTCCTAGTGATCTTATACCTGATGAATCAGATGGTACCTTATATCATCACAAATCTATGGATTTGTGATTACTGGCTTTTCCATAGCCATGTTCTCTACCACTCTCCATCAGAACATGATGGTTAGATTTCTCTTCCATATCCATATTTTCACCTATGTGGAAACCCAGTGATTAGTTTATTTGGGTAATCGTTACATTTCATACTTTAGTTTTTAAATCCAAGTTTTGGTATTCCTTTTTACGATGTGGGTTTCTATTAAAAAAACTTTTGAATAGTAAACTATTTATAACCCCAACGAATTTCGAGGGCGAAATTCATTTTAAGGGGGGTAGAATGTAACATCCCGAGATTTTATGAAAACTATTCTTTTTAATTTTATTAATGTCTTGTGTTGTACGCTACACCAAAAGGAGCTCGCACAACACGTATCCTTGACTTTCCTTCCATTACACGCAATCGCGACCTTCCACGATAGCGTGTGTTGTACGCAACACTGAGTTTCGCTAAACAATGATATGCTATTAAGATATTATTAAAACTAGCCGTTATGAATAGTAATAACCACTTTTTGAAATTTTGTAAATTTTATTTTTCAAAATAGACATCATTTATGGATTCGGAATATCGAAATTAGCTTAGGTTGAAATTTTGGTGACTTTCGGATAACTTTCATATTTTGATGAATAGTGAAAATGACTAAATTTTAATTAAAAACAACTTTTTTAATCGAAATAATTAATAGTGATAAATTATTAATTTGAGTGATTTTAAAGTATATTTAGAATATATTTTTACAATTCAATACAATGTTGTTCATTGGATGTAATTTCACATTTACACCAGACATAAACAAGTGTTAATCTTTTGATAGTTATTATCTCTTAAAAACACGCTATTTGTTGTGACAGCGGAAATTAATTATAAAATTAATTAATGCAACTTATATGTTGAGAATTTTGTAAAATAGAAATCATTTTTGAATTCGGAATACCAATTATAGCTTAGGATGAAATTTTGGCATTTTTCTGAAAAACTTCAATTTTTGATGAATAGTGAAACCACTAAGTGGTAGGTTAAAAACTGAATTTTGCATAAAACTTAATTTTACCGCTTCTGTGAATGGAATTTCAAAAATCCTAGAGACACGGTTAATATCAAGGACTAAAATGTGGTTCAATGGGATGAAAATAATTTTTGGTGAATAGTAACTTTTTACTTTTTTTTACCGCGGTTAATAGTAAATTGGGTAACTAAGGGTAAATATGATATTAATATTACCCTAACACATGTCCTAATTCTATTGGACAAGTTTAATTCGACCAAAAACAAACTTAGGAATAAAATATGACCATTTAGGCCCACTTGGATTAGATTAGGACATTAATTATTAATTTATTTAAAGAAGGGTTAAAATAGTTAAAATCAAAGTTTAATAAGTAAATCATTTCTAATATGGGGTAATACATAAGATAAATTCTATTTTAAATATTCATTAGAAAGATAAAAAGATTTAATACATGATGGTATTTTATTTGTAATTTTTAGACATCAAATAATTTAATTTATTTATGACACAAAGATGATGCAGTAATTATCTTGTTAATGAAATATTGACATAATTGATGTTATAAACACCAAAATAAATGTAATTTGAGACTTTTTATGAATTCCACTAATTTTCTAGGTTACTATGATATATTAGTGTTGATTTAATCAACTTGGTTCTAACATATAATTTTGTTATGACTTTCACAAAAATCATATATCAAATAGTGTCAAAATTGACACAAAATAGTTTTTAAATCAAATATTATATTATTAATTGTTATTTTATTCCTAAAAATCTAAGGTTTGGCCAAATGACTTATATAAGGATATATTTATTAATAATATACAATTTGGGGTTCGTTTGGCATGTTATAGTAAGTTTATTAACCATATAGTGAAAGAAAACAAAAAGACACGGTAAAAGTTAAATTATTTAACTTAGAGTTAAATCTAATTGATAAGGTTAAACATAATACCCTAAACTTGTCTAAATCCTATTGGTTGATAGGATTTCGACCCATCCCCACTTTAGCTTTGAAATAAGACCCTTTGGAACCATTATAAACCGATTTTGACTTTAATATAAAATAATATTTTGAGATATTCCTAAGTTGCCCCTCTCCTCCCCTATAAAAGGACACCTCCTCCCCCTCCTCCTCACACCAATTTGAGCACTCAAGCTCGTCCAACCCCTGCCAAAATCTCTTCTCCACTTCCCTAGAAACATCCTAGAGGTTATGGTCTTCCTCAAAGACCAATTCTAGTGCCCTAAGAGGAGGTCTCAAAGAGGCACTTCAAAGAAGAGGTAATTACCGTTACCAATTCTTTCATCTTTATTTCTTCTTCCACTTCTTCTTCTTAGGTTGTTTCATTATGAAGTAATAACATCAGTATCACTCATATACTGATATGTTATTATAAGTATGAAACAACCCTATTTCACCATCTATCCATCCTACGGAAAAAGAAATCACCGCGCGTGCGTACGTACGGAATACCGTCTCCACGGCGTGGTGTAATCTATTTTCCACCACCACCTTACATGGATGGGTATAATGGTGTAAAGAATAACTATACATAGTTATTACAACATCATATTGATTCTGATATATTTTATAATCCACTCCAATTCAATTCAATATTTATAGAAATGATATCATCGCTCGTGCGTACGTACGGACTACCGTCTCCACGACGCGATGAGATTCATTCTCCATGTTAACCATTTAAGAATGATTATAATGTATATATAAGAAATAATAATGAAATATATGACATTATAAAGCTACTGGATTTATGTATATATATACATATGTATGTCATCTACTTACTTCCATTTCAAGACAATAAGGAAAGAAAAACAGAGTTCATGCGTACGTACGGACTACCGTCTCCATGAACGGTGTTTTTCATTTTATTTATCTACCTGTTATATATATATATATATACTGAATATATATGATATATAAATCATATTTTATATTCTGGAAGTGATTAAATCATGATATAAGTAATAATGATGTCAAGAACAACAAGTCAAAACACCTACGATAAATGAAACGATTTTACCCAAAACGCTTCTTTAACATGGAATTTACAAAAGAACGGGTAATATAATGTCATAAGTGAACCATATATGATATCATAACAATAAATATGATTCTGTAATAAGTCAATAACATGATTTAAATCATTATACAGGAGGTTCGGACAGTTACAAAGCAAGTCAGACCTAAGGTAAGGGAAATATCACAATCTCATTTTTATCCGAGATTGTTTATTCGTAAGTATTTACTGGGGTGTATTTTATCATCCACATCCATGTTCCCTCAATATGTAATATTGTTTCCATCCACTTGCAATAGTTTAAATCCAATTTTACCCTTAGGTGAGTTTTTAGTAAAGAATATAAAAGGAATCTTTTGTCGTTTTTCCGTACGAGGTACTTTTTGACTTTTCCGACAAAAGTACGAAGAATGTTTTTTTTAACTTATACGGCATGAATGGATTTTTAAAACATTATTTCCAAGAAGCTTCCTTTACAAGTTTTCAAGTTTATTTTTAATCAACTTCTTTTAGTTTAAAGTTTTATGACATGTTAAGAAAGGAAAAATGTTTTTGAAGAAGAAAGGATATTTTCCTCAAGAATGGAGTTCAAGTGTTTTATCAAAATTATTTTCCATCTAAGATAATAAAGGGTTCTGTTTTTATCCCTATTATTACATGGATTTGATTATGTTGTGATGGAAATATTTTTATGAATTCCTTTACCTTATATGAATTGTTTTATGATGTCATGTTGTTTAAGAATCCCATTTTTATTACATGGGTTACGCTATGATGTATGGTTTATGATTATGTGGCACACATAAGAAAGGATTCATTATAATATGGGTGGGACCTATATCTCCCTCCAATGCATTGGGTAAATATTTTATATCTCATGAGATAGACATGGCTGGAACGGAAGGTTATTTCGGTTCAGTGATACAGGACTGAAACGAGGAGTGAACTCGGTTCAGAAAGGGACTTCGTCCACTAAGATAGTCTTGGCAATGAGTCATGACTAACAAGAAATGATTTTCCATGATTATGTGTGCATGCCACAAAGTTTCAAGTTTTATGATATGATTATGGGGATCTCATTTTCAATTCTATTATTTATCCCATGTTATGATATTATGAGCTCTTTTGCAGGTCAAGATTTCCAAAAGCTACGTTCTTATGTATATGATGTGATTGATATTTCTTTTGTTTACCCTTACTGAGCATTTGAGCTCACCCTTTTTTTGTTTTTCTTTCCCCAGGATATAAAGAAAGGTTTTAGGTAAAAAAAAGGGGAAGATCATTATGGGAGATATTGAAGATCTTTCACCACGTTTAGAAGATTACGTTCCGAGTTTCCAAAGACACTAAACTATTACGATCCTTGTGTGTGTGTTTTTGTTATGTGCTAAGTATTCCGCAAAAGTAATGTAATGTCCATGTACGATAAGCTTCGGGTCATTATATTATGAGCATGGGTTTTCTCTAATTTCATGAATGTATTTAATTGTTTCTATGCAATTAAATATTGTAACTGAAATTCCATGTATATAAATAGACAAGTAGGCCTATTATGCCATACACTACACTACACACCTGGTGAATTGAGAATTGTTGAGCCAAACAATTTCTCTCTTGAATCATCTTCTCTCTCCTCTCAAGAATGAGAGACGTTCTTCAAGGCCGAAGAACAAGCGATCAAGAATGACTAACACAAGACACTCACCTCTCCGCGCTAGCGCCCAAAGAATGAGTGGTGTTGATTGGAGGACATCAGAGCACATATGGATCACCACTAGAGGGATTATAGTTTTTATCCTTACAAGCGCAATGAGATAATCTAGAAGGTTCATTCTGGACAATCAACATCATCAACGAAGAAAAATACCAAAGATCCAGGTATTATTTTTTTATGAAATTAATTTAATTAATTATAAACATGATGTGCAAGATCATCTCTAAAGGTTTCAGGACTCTTTCTTATTTATCTAAATCTTTGATTATATTTTGTGGAGACTGGTTTTCATTGTCGTATTAATCCTAGAATAATCATTGATCATGGTAAAAATCAAACACTACTGGAAAATGGACCTATCCCCACGGTTTTCTCCAAAACCGTGGGGATAGACCCCCCCTATACCCACGGTTCTGGAAAACTGTGGGTATAGGTGACTTTTCAAGACCTATACCCACAGTTTTCCAAAACCATGGGTATAGGGGGGTCTATCCCCACGGTTTTGGAAAACTGTGGGGATAGGTCTTGAAAAGTCACCTATACCCACGGTTTTCCAGAACCGTGGGTATAGGGGGGGTTTATCCCCACGGTTTTGGAGAAAATCGTGGGGATAGGTTTGGGCTAAAATACCTATACCCACGATTATGAAAAATCATGGGTATAGGTCACTTTTGTGTGCGCAGGATTTTTTGTTTTTCCGCGGGAAGGAAATTTTTTTTGGTGGGAACCCTATACCCACGGTTCTTCCCTCTGTACCCGCGGTTTTTATAACCATATTTAACTAAATATATATATATATACATATAGGTGATGTTAGGGTAGTGGTTATATGCGGTGTTTGCAACGAAGAGGTTGCGGGATCGAAACTCAACGCCTGCATTATTTTAGGACCTATACCCACGGTTTTGAAAACGTGGGTATAAGCCGTTGACACCGTGGAAATTGACTATATTTTGGTGACACGGTGGCGTGATACCTATACCCATGGTTTTGGAAAACTGTGGGTATAGGCTGGGGACCTATCCCGACACCGTTCCAGCCCACGGTTCCCAAAACCGTGGGTATAGCCTATACCCACGGTTTTGAACCGTGGGTATAGGCCGTTTTTTCAGTAGTGAAAGTTGGGTGTCGTCTCAACCATGCTTCTGCTGCACTCAAAACCTTCAAGTGGTATTAGAGCGGTTACATCACAGTTTATAATTTTTTAAATATTTCATTGATGACTTACACATTTAATAATTTAGATGTTTCAATTCAAGTTAATCGTTCTGAAAATCTTAATCTCGAGATCTATTCCTTCTCTTTTGTTTCTCATTCACCTTTCAGAAACGATCTTTTCTTTTAATTTTGATTAAAATAAAATAGAGGATCTCATCTGGAGGTGCCAAAGCTTCCTGGACATATAACACCAGAACACATGGTGTGTTTTCGATAGTACACACCGTGTAGTCAAGATTCAATGCATCGGACCAGTTCGTCAAACCAAGTCATGTGTTGGAGTCTTTCTAAGTCTTAAATGACTCCATGTGTTAACCAGGAATAGGTGGCATGCGGTTTCCAGATTACACACCATGTGGCCCAAATGGACACGGCGTGTAGTCCCTGTGGGTTAGGGTTGGACCATGTACCTCGTACATGGCTAGCCCGGCTGGAAACTGTGTAACGAGGAACTACACAGCATGTGGAAAACTGGACACACCGTGTACTCCGAAGATTTTTGAAGTACACTCACACACCGTTTTCCCAGGTGTGTACTTTGGATGGACGGTGAACAATAGTATACGTCGTGTAGTTGGAACTACACGTCGTGTACTCATCCAAATTACACAGATTTATTAAAATTTATTATTATATTATACAAACCCTTAAGACATATACCATCGTGTAGGCGTAAAGCTAAGGAACAACACGTGATAGGTGTTTCATATATATATGTTTAATTTAACATCTGCATATTGTTCATTTCTACTCATTGGGTGATTATGAAAAGGAATTTACCAAGTTGCCTCCAAGGTACAAGTTACGTACAAAGATGATTTTAAATGAATTTATTTGTTTAAAATTATGATGGATGAGAATCTCAAGGAAATTCAGAAAAGAATTTAAGATAAAAGGATTGATTAATTAAAGATGATAATTAATTGATTCAAGTGTGATTTATCTTAAACAAGAACGATTAAAGAATTGAATGCTAGTTTTATTTATGCATAAATATTGCTGCATGTATGGATGATCATGATATTGACCAAGACCTTTGTATGTGGATGGTTTCTTTTAATTTATTTATTTGAATTAAATTTGTTGGCCTATGAGCCATATCCTCGTTAATATGTAGGGCCTGAGTACCCAAGGTTTCTTTTATGTAAAACCTCATTTTACCCCTCACCTACATGTGAGTTAAAAAAGGGACATATGTAATGGATGGAACTCCCAAGCCAGTGGAGGCAGTTCAGGCTGGAGCCGAGATGAAACCAGTCCCAGGAGATATAGAGGTGGACAGGTGGAAGTTGTAAACACGAACCCAAAAGGTTCAAGGTGTTTTTCTCCTAGGCCATGGTTAGTTTATCAACCTCTAGATAAAATAACCATTGGAAAATCTCATGATCATTCCATTTACTTTATTTTATTTCTATCATTTGCATGGTTTATCATTATGGATATGTTGTTACGATCACATAATTAATGAATTAAACAAGCATGCAAGATGGAACTAAAATAAACCAAACTTATGCGTAAATATTATCAAGACATGGTTAATCACTTAAGTAAGTTCCACTTAATATTAATAAGCATGTGATAATAAGCAATTCACGCATAAGAGATAAAAAATCCCTCAAATAAAATAGTAATTCAGACCAAGCCTTCTGTTACTTGATTAAGGGAAAACTCAATAAAACTATGTGTTTGACCAACCCTTGTTGGGACACTTACTTTTATATAGGAAGCCCTTATGAAAGGTTTCGGGTTGACTTAACCATATTACATCAAGAGGAGTAGCCCTTTCTAGACTTGGTTTAATATTGGAGGTAAGATTTAAGGAAATTCAAATTCATGATTTCAGAATTGGAGAGTCCACTCAACAGATCAAGGAGCTGTAAGCCCGTAGTTGGCAAAGACTTTCCTACCTAAATACCTTCTAATAGCTTGACCAACCCTTGTTGGGGTTATGTGAAGGGGAATATGGATACTTTCCACTAGAATGTCCTAGAAACTGGACATTCCGAGTTCAATGGTGAGGGCCATTGGGACTTGATAAAATAGTGGGAGACTTAATAAAATTTATTATTTCTCATAAAATGTAATCAAGAAAGTACTAATGACCTGTTCTTTTAATTGTAGAATAAAAATGACAAGCTCGTCAACCACACTATCCCTACGATCAATTCTGGATAAATACAACATCCTCACCGGTAGTAACTTCTAAGAATGGTTTAGACGCCTTTGGGTTATCCTACACCATGAACGGAAGTCTTACGTGTTGGAGTCAGCATTACCTGATCCGCCTACCAAAGAGGTGAATGATGAGGATTTCCTGTTCTATGAGAAACATATGAACAATGCGGTCGACGTTCAATGTTTGATGTTATCATCAATGTCTAGTGAGCTCATTAAGTCTCATGAAAATATGGATGCTTATAGCATGCTTGAGCACCTCTGTGGTCTTTACCATGAGATAGAAAGATAGGAAAGGTTTGAGATCTCTAAGGCACTCTTTTAGATTAATCTTGGAGAAGGTGACCCAGTTGGGCCTCATGTAGTCAAGATCATTGGCTACATTGAGCACCTGGAGGTTCTAGGGTTTAAACTCCCCAAAGAACTGGGCACCGATCTCATTCTCACATCACTCCCTCAGAGCTTCTATAACTTTGTTGTCAATTTCAATATGAACAACATTTAGAAGTCTCTATCTGATCTTCTTATCCTCATTCGCCAAGTGGAGAAAGATATGAAGCGCGAAAAGCCTTCTGTCCTTATGGTGAATAAGAGGAAAGGGAAGGTGAAGAGATTTAAGCCCAAAGCTTCTTCACGGCCTTCCAATAAAAGGAAGATCAAAGGGGAGGTAAGGGGATAGGAGGTTGTTTGTTTTTCATGTGGCAAGAAGAGCCACTGGAAGAAGAACTGCTCCCAGCCTAAGAATCAAGGGGAAGCTTAAAGTGCGTTTTTTATCGAAATTCAATCTATCTATTTCTACAAATTGGATATTAGATACAACTTGTGGTTCTCACATATGTATCCAAATATAGGAACCAAGTAGATTCAGGAAGATTGATCGAGGGGAGGTAGATCTACGAGCAGCCAATGGAGCCAGACTTGTTGTTGTAGTTGTTGGGGACTACCACCTCATGTTTCCAACTGGGATGATCTTAGTGTTAAAGGGTTGTTTTTATGTGCCTTCTGTAACCAAAAACATAATTTCTATATCCATACTAGATATAGATGGATTTTTTTTCAAGTTTGGAAATGAATTTTTCTTCTTTTATAAAGATAGCATTTGTTTTGGTAGGGCTCATTTATACAACGGTCTTTATGTGTTGGATTACACAAACCATGTAATGGAAATTTATGACAAAGATACTTCACATGACTCGTACCACACCCAACTTTGGCATCACCGGCTAGGTCATGTAAACGAGAAATTCTTGACAAAGTTACATCAAGATGGATATTTAGATTCTTTTGAACTAAAACCACTTGGCGCATGTCATGCATGTTTATAAGGAAAAATGACCAATCCTCATTTGGTGGGAAAGGTGAAAGGGCTAAAGAGCTTCTTGAATTGGTTCATACCGATGTGTGTGAACCATTTTCAGCTGAAGCAAGGGGTGGGTACTCATAATTCATAAATTTTACTGATGATTTTAATAGATATGGATATATCTACTTAATGAGGTATAAGTCGGATTCCTTTTATAAGTTCAAGGAATACAAGAATGAAGTTGAGAACCATCTTGATAAGAATATTAAGAAACTCCGCTCAGACCGAGGTGGGAAATATCTTAATCATGACTTCATTGATTACTTATGAGAGTTTGGGATCCTATCCCAACTCACTCATCCTTACACACCTCAATGTAATGGTGTAAGCGAAAGGAGTAACCGCACCTTGTTGGACATGGTGAGATCAATGATGAGTCATGCAAGTCTTCTATTATCCTTTTAGGGGTATGCGTTACAAACAGCGGCACACATACTAAACCAAGTACCAACTAAATCGATAAATGGTATTCTATATGAGTTCTAGAGTGGAAGAAAATCTATGTTATCGAATTTACATGTGTGGGATAGTGAAGCGTTTGTTAAGGCCTCTTCAGGTAGAAAACTCGCACCCCGAGGCACAAAGTGTACCTTTATAGGATACCCCAAGGAAATAAGGGGATATTACCTATACAACCCCTCAAAAAAAAGGTTATAGTGGTAAGACATGCCATATTTCTTGAGAGGGATCACATATCTAAAATAGATAGTGGGAGCAAGATAGACTTCGATGAAGTTGAGGCTCAAGGTACACAAGAGTTGGTACAGGAACAGATTCTACAAAGCCCCATGGAAGAAGAATCTATTCCAAAGACACAAGTATTGCATAGGAGTACAAGCGAGGTTAGAGAACCATAATGGTACAGTTTTTTAGTTACTGAGAATGGTGACTCGTTATTAGTTGATAATAATGATCCTCTAACCTACAAGGAAGCAGTAAGTGGCACAGACGTTGCCAAGTGGCAAGAAGCCATGAATTCTGAAATGGATTCCATGTACCAAAACCAAGTCTGGATTTTCGTAGATCCTCCAGTTGATGTAAAGCCAGTTGGTTGAAAATGGGTATTCAAGAAGAAACTGGACGTGGAAGGATAATTCAATACCTATAAGACATGATTGGTTGCAAAAGGGTTTAAATAGCGTCAAGGAATTGACTACGATGAAACCTTCTTACCAGTTGCAATGTTGAAATCCATCAGAATTCTACTTGCCATTGCGGCTTACCATGATTATGAGATTTGTAAAATGGATGTCAAAACAGCATTCCTTAATGGGAACCTTCAGGAAGATGTTTACATGACACGACCTGAAGGGTTTGTGACTCCAAATGATGCCAATAAGGTATGTAAGTTTTAGAAATCCATTTATGGATTAAAGCAAGCATTCCGGTCATAGAACATTCGTTTTGATAAAGCCATAAAAAAATTTGGTTTTATCAATAATGAATGTGAGCCTTGTGTCTACAAATGGTTTAGTGGGAGTGTAGTCGTTTTCCTATTAGTATATGTTGATGACATGTTACTTATTGGAAACGAGATACCAATCTTACAATCTGTTAAGGCATGGTTGAATTAATGCTTCTCCATGAAGGACTTGGGCGAGGCAGCGTATATTCTTGGGATCAAGATCCATCGTGATAGATCCAAGAGATTATTGGCCCTAAGTCAAAGTGAATACATTGATAAGATACTGAAGAGATTCAATATGGAACAATCCAATAGGGGATTGTTTTCAGCATCACGTGGCATTCATCTTTCCAGGAAAATGTGTCATCAGACACATGAGGAAATAAAGATAATGGCAAGGACTCCATACGCATTAGCAGTTGGGTTAGTCATGTTATGTACTAGGCTGGATGTCGCATACGCATTGAGTGTGGTAGGTAGATATCAAGCTCACCCAGGTGATCGTCATTGGATGGAAGTCAAGACTATACTAAAGTATCTGAGGTGTACTAAGAATATGTTCCTGGTTTATAGAGGAGATGAGGAACTAGTCATTAGAGGATATGCAGATGCTAGTTTCCAGACCGATCAAGGTGACATGAAGTCGCAAACGGGATACATCTTCACTTTGAATGGAGGTGCAATGAGCTGGAAGAGCTCAAAGCAGAGTGTGGTCGCAGATTCTATAGTAGAGTCCAAGTATATTACAGCTTCTTAGGTAGTTAAAGAAGCAGTTTGGATGTGAAGTTTCATCCATGATCTAGATGTGATACCTAGCAGTAAACATCTCATCACATTGTACTGTGATAATACTACAACAGTGGCTCTTGCAAAAGAGCAAAGGTCACATCAGTAGACGAAGCACATACTTTGAAAGTATCATCTCTTGAGGGATTTTTCTCAGAGAGGTGAAGTTGTAGTGATCAGTATTTCCACGGAAGACAACGTGGCGGACCCCTTGACTAAAGCCTTGACTCAGCAGACACATGATCATCATGTGAGGTCTAGCAAACTGAAATTCCTAGGCAGTTGGCTCTAGTCCAAGTGGGAGTTTGTAAGAATTTGTGTCCTAGAACCAACTGGTTTTACTTTGATTACATGGATATTTAATGTATTATTACATATTGTTCATTGTTCTGCATGACTATGATGTAATAATGTCCTAGAGTATTTGTTGCATTGATAAGGTCATGAAAGTTCTCCGCTATGATAAAAACCTTGAAATGCTATAATAATATTCTTAAATATAGTTCTGCGGTTGGATGATATACTATAATGGGACACATAGCATGCAGACCGTCAGGTGCGAGTACTCACAAGCAGATGTCACTTCCTCTTATTAAGTTCGCACTTGGTAATCTTCAAGATAGGAGATTGTGAGAATAGGCCCGCTAGTAAGAATTCTGCATGTTTTAGTGTCATTAGATATTTCTATCTGCGAGTGTGTGTAATGATCCTTAGACTTTAAGATTATCATTAATACGTGTCACGACTCACGCACTTTGATTTACTGACGAAAATCGTCGCGCAGATAGTTGGCGGGAAGTAGGGTACGTTGGGTGCGTCACGAGTGGCTTGTTCTTAATGGATAAGTCGAGGAAGGATTTGTCCCTTCCATTTATGGAAGTTAATATCTCGGCCCTTTGATTGAAATAGAACCGTCGCGCGAAATTTCATGGTCATGGTGTAACGATGAGTTTATTTCAGGTAGTCAAAGAACGACGTATCAAGCATAAAAGTTGATGACACTATCATAAAACCTGCTTGATGAGATATTGCGACAAAAGGATTATATTACACAGTGAGTGTTCGTATATAGATGTCGTTGTTGCGACTTTACGTTCTTTCTCTTGGGTGTCTTGACCCGTTGCTAGACAGTACTCTTAAACTTTAGGCAACCCTGCCAAATGCCAACGATAAAGAATCCTAGAGGGTCACACACTAAGTGTTTTTAGTGGTCTCGGTTAAATTCTATTTGACTTTAATTAATGAAATAAATATTATTCTCAAGACCATGGAATAATTTTATTCAAGTTAAAATGGTCGCATAAATTAAATAAATAAATTTATTTATTTTATTGAACATTTAATAAATATTTATTTACTAGTTTGTAAATAAAATATTTATTTAAGAGAATAAATTATTTATTTATTTATTCAGGTGTTCAATAAATGGAAGTGGAGTTCGAGCGGACCAAGGTCGGTCCAGTAGTAAAATAATTATTTGTAAGACGATAAATAATTATTTAACTAGTTGGCACAAGTTAAAATAATAATGACGCTGCTATTATTTTGTGACGCAGAATTTTATTTTATAATTCCATTTTGCGCAAGTCGGCGCACCATGAATAATGACGCGGTATTATTATTATGAGCATGGGTTTTTTCTAAGTTCATGAATGTATTTAATTATTGCTATGCAATTAAATATTGTAACTGAAATTCCATGTATATAAATAGACAAGTAGACATATTGTGTCATACACCACACCACACGCCTGGTGAATTGAGAATTGTTGAGTCAAACAATTTCTCTCTCGAATCATCTTCTCTCCTCTCTCAAGAACGAGAGACGTTCTTCAAGGCCGAAGAACAAGCGATCGAGAACGACCGACACAAGACACTCGTTTCGCCGCGCTAGCACCCGAAAAACGAGCGGTGTCGATCGGAGGCCATTAGAGAACATGTGGATCACCGCTAGAGAGATTCTAGTTTGGATCCTTACAAGCGCAACGAGATAATCTGGAAGGGTCATTCCAAACAATCAACATCATCAATGAAGAAAAATACCAAAGATCCATGTATTATTTTTCTTTATGAAATTAATTAAATTAATTATAAACATGATGTCCAAGATCCTCTCTAAAGGTTTCGGGTCTCTTTATTCTTTATCTAAATCTTTGATTATATTCTTTAGAGAACGACGTTCATCGTCGTATTGATCCCAGAATAATCATTGATCATGGTAAAAATCAAAGTTGGGTGTCGTCCTAACCACGCTTCTGATGCACCCGGAACCTTCATGTTGTTGCAACTTCCTCTTCGGTTCTCTTCACTTTGGCCTTGTTGTTACGGGTTTCTTCTGCTGCTCTTTCGGTCTTCTATATCGCACTTGAACCCGTTCTTGGTTAGGTGTGATGGTAAGCAAGAACGATTGGGAGGTGTTGGTGGATGCTCGCAACGATGCTCCTTTGATCTTCTCGGTTCTGGCTTCTTCAGTTCATTCTTTAGGGTTTCATCCCTGGTCTCTTCTTTCTTGTTTATCAGTGGTTCTTTCATCAGTTCTGCATCAATCCCTTTATTCTGGTTTCCCTTAGGGTTTCAGTCCCAGTGTTCCTCCTTGTCCCACGACGGCTTTGTTTCACCCTTTCCCCTTCTCTGTCACTCCTTTCTACCCTGGCCTCCCGGTCCTTTGCTTCCTTCCAAGTCGGTCGGGTGCGATTGATTCCATGGAGGTTTTGGGATGTGTTTGGGGAGCGACATGAGTTCACGGGCGGTACGAATAGTGGTGTCTTTCTACAGTTTCTATGTCCTTGCGGTTTTCTCTTATGATGATGGTTATGGTTCTCTCTCTTTTTGGAGATATCGACTTTCAATGGTGGCAATGGTTATGAAAACGGGGATTGTTTCTTATTCTATGGATTTTGTTCGGTTTTTCTTTCTCAATATTATCAGTAAAGCAATGCTCTTCTCTAGATTTTGGTTTTTTCTTTCCTGGTTATGATGGCTACCGATCGTGTTTTTCATGACGGTAGCGTGATTGCCCGACGCTTGGCGACAACGATGAAGTTGAAGTTTAGAGGTTATGTGGTTGTGGCAGTGGATTTCGATGAAGTGGACATCGTTGAAAGATTCTGGTTATCTTCTTCGGTGGTGAGGACAACGATAATGATGACACTAACGATGGCGGAGGGTAGCGACGTGACCGGATCTCTTGGTTTGAGGTCTCCTCATGATGGAGGATGGTTTGTGGATTGAAGTGGGTAAGCTTGTGGTTCGAGATGTATTATGGTGGTATTTTTTAATTTTTCTTTTTGAAATTTGAATGTTCAGTTTTTGAATTTTGAATGTGGTGTGTAGTGGTTTAAGTGGATGTGGGATATGCGTAAACAAATGACTCTCTATGTATGGTTCCCACTTTACCAAAAAGTGGCTATCTTAAAAATACAAAAAACGGATTGTGTGTGGTGGGGGTTAAAACTCTTAATGAACCAAGGATATCAAACAAGTGTTAAAATATGAGAACAATTTTTGGTTCACCTATGTGAATGTAGGAGAGGGGTCGCTTCGAAGAGCTTATGATTGTGGCTCTCGAATAATCAGAAAAAAGATAGGAGACACATGACTACAATGGTGTCTAGGAGTAGATGAAGAACTAAGGAACTTGAATGGACTTGTGTAGGATGAATCTGACTGATAATAAAAGTTATATGTTCAAGGCAGTGTCCACATGTTTCTATATTCACCTTTGATTTGTCTCTACTAAATAAAAGTTCAAATCGAAAGATAACTTTATTTATTTAAGTTCCTTCCAAGAGAGTATGATGCTTGAATTTTAAAAGTGTGTTTTAAATATTTTTAAAATTGCGAGGGATTGGAGTTTTAATCATTTTTAAAATATGTAAAATTTGTTTATATTTTTTAAAGGGAATGATAAAGTGATAGACTCCTGGGAAATGGAATTGAGTGGGGGGGGGCTCCTTTATTAAGGGGAACACTTTTATCATTATTAAAAATTGATATAAAGGGGATAATCTAGAGGGGGCGGTGCACCGCACTGTCTATGTGTGTATGCGGTCACGTAATGTGACACTTTGATGGTACACTTTGCCCTTCACATAGTGCTCAAAGGCACCTTTATTTTTCTGACGGGTTGGTTGGTTGCATTAGTTTGGGCCCAGGCTCAAACAGGTATGTCTAGTGGGTCGACCCAGCTCACCGAATGAGTACGATTTGGATTTCCGGTTTGATTAGGCGCAATTTAAAGGAACCATTCGTTTATTAGGCGTGTATGGTCTAATATACAAGATTAAATCTAGAAAAGTCATGTCTTTCTAGAATAGGTGTTTGCCCAATTCCAAGGGGTAGGATGACTTATTCAAATGAGTGCTTATGTGCCTATAAAATGGAGAGTTCATTGGATGGAAAATTGTTTCCATCAATTCCCAAGCACTCTAATCCCTCTCAAAGATTGAGATTCCTCTCATTGTCTTCTACAAGCATCAAGAGTCTTTGTTGGTGCGCAACAATAAAGGCTCTTTCAACACTTTCTTGATCCCAAAGCATCTTCAAGAGTTGCTCTCAACTAAGTACAAGTGTAGAGTGATGAGTCAATATTGTATCCAAAAGAGGATTCACTTGCAACTCATTGTATTATCGTTTTGGTGGTTGGGGTGAATATACTCTTAAGGAGAGCGATAGTGTAATGTGTATCGACGGGCTCCACCTACTACCATCCGAGCAAAGTTTATACAATTACCAACCTATCTCTAACATAATATGCACTAAAACGACATAGCCCACACTATAATGGGTGGTGTGGTCTATGTGGGAGTGCTCCACAACGTAGTGAAAGTTACTAAGTCATGGTGCATTACATGGTGAATCTCACGTTATGTAATAATGTGATGATGCTTTCAATCTTCCATTCCAGTGACTCATAATTAGTTACTTGCCTTTTGATGATGATTATGATGAGTTTGAACATAAATAATAAACTTTTAAGTGTTAAATGATAATTATGAAGATTAAAAGTGAACGTTTTAAAAGTTGAAATGTTGGAGCATTTTTGTGAAACGTCTCATAAATATGGTTGAGTGTTTTATGCCTTTATACTTTAGTTAGACCCTCAGGCAAATTATTGCATGTGATCATGCATTATAACTCCTCAACACTGAAAATATCAAATTCTCGTTCACTTTAACATTTTAACTAAAAGTTCTAGCAAACCTTGGTTTAGATAGAGATCCTTCCCAAGTGTCAGAAGATTCCCACAATTTGTGGATACCTTAGGTGAGAGGAGGATATCATTGGTTGTTCCTTAGTGATTATGATCAAGCTTGTGTGAAGCTTGGTCAGACCAAATCAACAGGGTGTATGATACACCGTTATACACCGTTAGATTCTTTGTTTTATTATTCATTCTAAACGTATATATGAATCATGATTGTTTTTAGGATTTGGGGTTGTATTCACCTATGTTTAGAGTGAGGGTCATCCCCTCCCAACCCATCCAAAGTGAGGCTGTTTGGGTTTCCCACAACCCTCAATGTCATCTTTAATAAAATCCAAAAAATGTTGGTTTCAAAAAAAAAATATTAAAAAACAATTCTTTAACTTATAACATAAATTTTAGTTCATGAAAAAGATAACTTCATTTATTAGATTATTTTCATATCAAAATTTGTTCATGCATCTCACTATACACCTACATTTTATTATTCCCAAAGAATTTCAAAAAAACAAAAATACTCATAGTAAATAATTTAATTATTAATTAAAAACAAAAATGAATTAAAATAAGTATACAATACAACTTATTCTCAAGCTGGCAATTGTTGATTTCAAGTCCCGTGTAAAAGGAAAACACTCTTAAAATATGGATGACATTCATCAAGGATACCTTTATCATTTTTAAAATTATAATCAGAATAATAGATACAAAATCTTTTGCATTATATTAAAAGATTTTAAAAAATATGCAACGTACTAAATGGATTAATTCACGTAAATATCGCCTTTTCATATTCTGATTTTTTAAGAAACTTCAAAAAATAAATTAAAATTTTGAATTTATTTTTTTCTTTTTTAATTTCGAAAATTCTGCTGGAACAAACAGATTATTAATTATATAAATTCCAAGTAATTCATTTCGGTAAAATTTCATGTGCATGAATTAGTTAAATTTATTTGTTAGAAGAAAAAAAACTAAAAATAGCATGTGATGGTGACGGGCCGGGCCGAACGAAGTCGGTGCGTGTGTGGGCCCCGTGTATTAGGTGGCAAATGCAATCCCTTGTTTGTTACGTGTGAAGCGCCCCATCCTTTCCGTATTTTGTTTTTAATATATTTTTAAAATTCACATATATTTATTCATTTATTAAAACTTATTAAAATAATATTTAATTTCTAATATAGAACGGTGCCGTGAAGGGCACAGTTGTCACAAAGCTGGACACGTAACCCTCTTCCTTTCACATCCATTTTCACAACTTTCCAAATACCCTTTTTCATATCTTTTTTACAACTTTCCCGATGTACTTTCCTCCCCTCCACCAATCAACTACACTTTTCTGCGGACCAAAATGCCCCCACGCTCCAGAATCCAATGCTCTGAAAAATTACTAGAAAATAATATCCAGATATTTAAAGAGAGTCCATGATATTGGAATAAAATGTTTTTGAGAATATTTGCGGTCCACCAAACCGGCCCCACGCAATTAGTCCGGTTCAAACCGGCCGGTGGCGGCGTCTCAAAAATTATTTTGACTACAACCACTCGTTCCTGCTACTGCGAAGCTAAGGCTGCTCCCGTTCGCATTCAAAAACCCTACCCACTCCCAAATCCCCAAATCCCCAAATCCCCAAATCTCCGCCGGAAGCCGGAGAAGCACCGGCAGCCATCGCCTCCCGGCGGCGCACCATCCATGACGACGTCCAAGGACTGCGGCAACCACGGGAAGCGGCGGAAGCGCATCATCCGCGGCATCTGCGCGGCGGTCGTCGTCCTCATCTTCCTCATCCTCCTCGCCATCCTCATCATCTGGGCGGTGCTCCGCCCCAGCAAGCCGTCCTTCCTCCTCCGCGACGCCTCCATCTACGCCCTCAACGTGAAGTCGCCGCCCAACCTCCTCAACGCCACTCTCCAGGTCACAATCTCCTCCCGGAACCCTAACCGTCGAATCGGAATCTACTACGACCGCCTCCTCCTCTACGCCGTCTACCGATCTCAGCAGGTGACCCTCGCCGCCAACGTTCAGGGCACCTACCAAGGCCACAAGGATGTGAACCTCTGGTCCCCCTTCCTTCTCGGCCCCGGCGTCCCCGTCGCTCCGTTCATCGCCGACGGCCTGAACCAGGACCTCTCCTCCGGCGCCATCCTCCTGTATATCAAGGGCGACGGCCGCGTGCGGTTCAAGGTCGGCAGCGTCACCACCGGGACGTATCGCCTCCACGTCACCTGTCCCGCGTACATCTCCCTGGGCTCGCGTACCAGCGGCGTCTTCTTCGGCGAGGGCACCAAGTACCAGCTGGTCCAGCGATGCTCCGTCAACGTCTGATGCTTCACGCCGTTAAGTCATTCCGGTTGCGTGGATGGGGACGGTAACGCCGTTTATTTTGTGTTTTTTTTTTAATTTTCTATTTTGTGCGCTGGGTGGAACGGTGACGTGTCGTATCGGGGTTGTACATTTTGGCGAACAGTGAAGGGGAGGGATAGTGGGGGGGAATAATATTAATAAAAAAATCAAAAGGAAAGTGGGTGTTGTGAGATAAAACAAATCTCAATCGTGATGAGATGATTGATGGACTCCGCACTGGTGTTATATTTTAAAAAATGTGTGTTCACGAAGTACTGTATTTTTTTATATTAACAGTGTTATTTCATATTTGTATTTTTAAATGCCCCCAAGCTCATTTTTTAATGATGTGATGCATTTAATTCTCTTGGCTGATTCTTATTATTTTTATTAATTGGAGTTTTGTACTCTTTAGGCATTAAAATCATAATTGATGGGATGACTGGTTGATTCTATGATAGACTTGTAGGGAATTGGGTTTGATCATATCTTTGATATGATAATGAATTTTTTTATGTTAGTTTCAATAAATCATTCTCTCATTCCAAGGAATTGTTGAATTAAATATGAGATTTGTGAATATGGATTTAGTGTTTTGATTATTAAAATTTGTACCCTTTTATTCAATTGAATTTAGTTTTTAATTCGCAACTCTTCAAAATCCATCCTAATTTGTGCTGTCCATCCTGATCACTTCACGTAAATATTTCTTGTTCTTTTTTCTCTTGAAAGGAAGAGATAGAGGAGAAAATTGAGAGGAATGTTGTGCACATTAATTAACCTCTTCCAAAATGACATAGAATCCTGTTTATAGACTTAATGATAAAAGTTTAATGTTTAATTAATTGCACAAAATCCCTTAATAACATATTAAACTAAAAAAGAACCTCATATCATGTAACATAATAATAATTATTTTATTTTATTTTATGATGTGTATCAACTCACAATGATAAAAAATATTTTACAATTTGATAAATAAATATTCTTTTGTTCGTTTGTTCTTGACATATATTGCATTCTCAGTAAATAAATATTATTCAATAAATAAATAAATAAATAAATATCATGTTCGACAAATAAATATTTATTTAATATTTACATAATTAAATAAATTATTTATCTAATGAATAAATAATTATTTATTACCTTGAAAATAACAAGAGATTAATGAATATTGCATATTCACGCAATGAAACAATTATCCCATGAATAAATATTTAATTTAATATTTGCAATCGATTAATAAATCTTCAATAAATATTATCCATCTTCCTTATTGACATTACCCTGATTTATCTAAAATCCAAGATTACTATACAACATGTCAATACATTCATAAAAGAAGATACGTGGCAATAACAATAATCACATACGAATGCTTATTGTGTAATATAATATCTTTGTCGTGATATCTAATCAAGCAAATTGTACACCTGTGTTATCAATCTATATACTCGATACATCTTTCTTTAACTATTTAAAATGAATTCATACACTATGTCCATGGAGTTTAATGTAAAGATTCAATTTCAATCAAAGGGTCAGATATCAACTTTCATAAAGATGGAAGAGACAATCCTTCAACATATTTATTCATTAAAAACATATTATTCATGAATCACTCAACGTACCCAACTCCGCCGTGAACATATGTCGTCACAGTTTACAACAATACGTCTAAGTGTGCGAGTCATGACATACATTAATAATAATCTTAATGTCTAAGGATCATTACACACGCTCGCAAACATGAATATCTAATGACACACAAACATGTTGAATTTCTACTTGATGATTTGTTCTTATAATCCCCCGTCTTAGAGATTACCAAAGGAGAACTTAATGAGATGAAGTCTCATCCGCTTATGAGTACTCGCACCTGACAGTCAACATACTATGTGCCTCGTCACAGAATGTTATCCAATTATAGAATAGTATTTAAGAATATCATCATAACGGAGAACTGTTATGCCCTTTTCAATACGGCGGATACTTTAAGACATTATTATATTAAAGTTGCACAAAACAATGAATAATATGGAATAAAATATTTTATTTATATTCACTTCTTCGAAGATACATGCAATCTAAAGTAAAAGAGTTGTTCTAAAACACGTCCAACAGGCTCCCACTTCGACCACAACCAACCGGTAACGACTTTTAGTCTGTTAGATCTCACATGATGATCATGTTTCTACTGAGTTAAAGCTTTAGTTAAGAGGTCCGCCATGTTTTCTTCTATGGAAACTTTGCTCACTATGATGTCATCTCTCTGAGAAAAATCTCTCAAAAGATGATATTTTTGGAGTACGTGATTCATTCACTGATGTGACCTTGACTCCTTTGTAAGGTTCACCGCTGCAGTATTATCACAGTATAATGTAATCGGATCTTTACTGCTCGATATCACGTCAATATCTTGAATGGAGTTGTGCATCTAAACCACTTCTTTAGCTGCCTCATAAGCCATAACACACTCAAACTCCGCACAAATTTCTTTGAGCTTTTTCATCTCACAACACCTCCATTGAGAGCGAAGATGTATCCCGACTGCGATTTCAAATCATTTAGATCTGTTTGGAAACTAGCATATGCATATCCCCTTGTTGGTCGGAGTGGAAACTCAAGAGGGGGGTGAATTTAGTTCCTACTTAAAATTTCTGTTTAAAAACTTTCTTATAAAGATCCCCCAAATTTGAAACGGTCCAGTTAATTAAGGCAGTAGAGATATATATGTCTAATTGGTCAACAGGTTTCTCAAATGGTGATTAGTCCTCAGTTGAATTAGTGTAAAACACTTCTACTACTTTTGAAATAGGTTTACTGAATTAAACATATACACACACTAACCAAAACTAACTATCAAAGTGAATGAAAAACAGTTTTATGTTTTAGCAATTATAAGCAGCGGAAAATAGATAAAACAGAGTACAACAAAATATAGTGCACAGTAAAGTTAAACAAGAGGTTCAGTCTCAAGCCGAGACTTAATCCTCTCCACTTGGTGATCACCTGCCACCAAGCAGTTTATATTAACAATAAACTTGATACACAACCTGTATTGGGCTTTACAACAGTTTTCACAAACTGTCCAGGGTTCACACCCTCTACCACAGTTCTTCGTGGGAAAAACAAACAATACATACCACACACGGTCTCTTCCACAGTTATACATGGGAAACAAAACGTAGGAGAAATTTGATTTGAGGATATTCAGTATCCTCCAGTTCAAGCACAAAAGTGTGTGTGTGTAATAGACAAACACACACTCCTCATAAATGTAAAATGAAGGAACACAATAGAGTTAAGAATATAAGCTTGAGTTTAGAGAGCTCTATGTGTTTGAAGTTCAACTTTTGACTCCTTGAAGTGAAGAATTTGATGTTCGAGTCTTTCTCTGGAAGTTGTCTCCAAAACAGTGTCGCAACTCCAGGTTCTAGCTTTGAGTGTTCTGCCTCTGGTGTTGATTAAGAGTTGATGAAGCAGAGAAGACAAAAGTGAGTTTGTCCCAGAATGATCTTCTTGAGGTTCTTGGGTTCTCAGTGTAAGCGTTGAATGATTCTTCTTTGATCTAGCAAGTAAGCTCCTTCACATGTACATGCGTGCTTCTCCTCACACTTCTTTTCTTCCCCGGTCTTCTTTTTTATACTTGAGGTCCGACAATAGGAATGAGTAGATCATGTGTTATCTTTCTCGTACCTCATTCTGTCCCCAGATACGGTCTCCTGGTATGTCTACAATCAGCATTAATTAATGTCAGAAGTATTAACTTTACCAAATATGACCGTTAGCATAATCTTAAGAATTTGACAAAGTATGGAGTAGAAGAGTATTAGTAGACTGACAACGGTAGCCTTCACAACGGTAGGCTTCAACCGTAGGTGCACACCGACAACCTTCAATGGTGACCTTCCATCGGTAACTTTCCATCGGTAGCCTTGCATCGGTGACCTTCCATCGGTAGCATTGCATCAGTGACCTTCATCCGTAGCCTTGCATCGGTGACCTTCATCAGTAGCCTTGCATCGGTGGCCTTCATCGGTAGCCTTGCATCAGTGACCTTCATCGGTAGCCTTGCATCGATGACCTTCATCGGTGAGGTCCTAACAGTGAGGTCCAACGGCGAGGTTCTAACGGTGAGGTCCAATGGTGTGGTCCTAACAGTGAGGTTCTATCGGTGAGGTCCAACGGTGAGGTTCTAACATTGAGGTCCAACGGTGAGGTCCTAACGGTGAAGTTCTATCGGTGAGGTTCAAACCTTAACAATTTATCATACCTAACTCATGTTTGATGTAACTTAACCTCTCAGAATTCAAAGGCTTTGTGAATATGTCAGCCAATTGGTGTTCAGTACCAATGAATTCAAGAGTGATATCACTTCTCTGATAATGATCTCTCAAGAAGTGATGTCTCACATCAATGTGCTTTGTCCTAACATGAGATACTGGATTTTTAGAGATGTTGATAGCACTTGTATTGTCACAGTTTATAGAGACATGTTTGAATTGATATCCATAGTCTAGTAAAGTGTGTTTCATCCATAGAATTTGAGCACAACAACTTCCAGCTGCTATATATTCAGCTTCGGCAGTAGATAATGCAACAGAATTCTGTTTCTTACTACACCATGATACTAGTGACTTGCCTAAAATGTGACATGTTCCATAGGTGCTCTTTCTATCTAACTTGCAACCAGTAAAATCAGCATCTAAATAACTTATTAAATCAAATGATTTTCCTCTTGGATAAAACAGTCCTAGGTTTGTAGTATATTTGAGATATTTAAAAATCCTTTTAACGACAGTTAAATGAGACTCTTTAAGATTGACTTGAAAATGAGCACACATGCATACACTGAACATAATATCAGGTCTTCTAGCAGTAAGATAGAGGAGACTTCCAATCATACCTTTGTAATTGGTTTGATCCACTGGTTTTGCAGTTTCATCAGCATCCAACTTACATGTGGTACTCATAGGTGTATCACTACCTTTATTGTCATCCAAACCAAAACGTTTTAAAAGATATTTGGTATATTTACTTTGATTTAAAACAATACTATTTTTATTTTGAAAAATTTGAAATCCAAGGAAGAATTTAAGTTCCCCCATCAAACTCATTTCAAATTCATCTTGCATCATTTTTGAAAAATCAGTACATAAAGAATTTTTAGAGGATCCAAAAATAATGTCATCTACATAAATCTATACTATTAAAACATCTTTGGAAATCCTTTTAATAAAAAGAGTAGGATCCACTATTCCTTTAGTAAAACCTTTTGAAATAAGAAAAGAGCTAAGTCTATCATACCAAGCTCTTGGAGCTTGTTTTAGACCATATAAAGCTTTAGGCAGTTTAAAGACATGATTTGAAAAATGGGGATTTGTAAAACCAGGGGGTTGTTCAACAAATACATCCTCAACTATGTACCCATTTAAAATTCACTTTTGACATCCATTTGATAAAGTTTGAAATTCAGGCGAGCTGCATAAGTAAGTAGTATCCTAATGGATTCTAGTCTAGCAACATGTGCAAATGTTTCCTCATAGTCTATTCATTCTTCTTGACTATATCATTGTGCAACTAGTCTAGCCCTGTTCCTAACTATATTTCCAGATTCATCAACTTTATTTCTAAACACTCATTTAGTGCCTATGGTCAACGTGTCTTTAGGTCTTTCTACTAATTCCCAAACTTTGTTCCTTTCAGACTGATTTAATTCTTCTTGTATAGCTATCACCCAAAATTCATCATTGACAACATCATCAATATTTTTAGGTTCAAGCTGTTAAAGAAAGGCTTGATGTTCAACCTGGTTTCTCAGAGAAGCTCTAGTTTGTGTTCCTCTATTTAGATCACCTACTACAATATCTAAAGGATGATACTTGAGAGTTTTAATACCTCTAAAAAGAGTTGAACTAGATTCCTCATGATTTTCTATAGGTTCATATTCTTCATGCACAGATTCTGGAAGATTTCCAGAACTGGTTGTTTTCACCAAGGGTTCACTATCTTTATCATTAAGGTCCAGAATTGACATATCTTCCTCAAGATGTTCAACAGAGGTTTTGGGTTCATGTGGATCAGTCTCATCAAATTTGACATGAACTGATTCTTCCACACATTTGGTTCTCTTATTGAATACTCTATAAGCTTTACTAGAGATTGAGTAACTTAAGAAAATTCCTTCATCACTTTTGGAAGCAAACTTGTCAAGATTGTCCTTAGTGTTAAGGATAAAGACTTTGCAACCAAAAACTCTAAAGTAATTAACCTTAGGATTCCTATTATTCCAAAGCTCATAAGGGGTCTTTTTAAGAACAGGTCTAATTAATACTATTGATAATGTAACAAGTTGTATTAACAGCTTCATTCCAAAAATAGATAGGTAGATTATACTCATTAAGCATTGTCTGGGCATTCTCTTGAAGTGTCATATTTATTCTTTCTACAGCTCCATTTTGTTGAGGTGTTCTAGGAGTAGAGAAATTGCGAGTATAGCCATTTTGTGAGTAAAAAGATTCAAATTCATGATTTTCAAACTCACAGCCATGATCACTTCTCAAAGTCTTAATTCTAAGTCCACTGAGATTTTCTACAGACTTGGAATATTTAATGAAGTAAGAACAAACTTCACTTTTGTGAGCTAGAAAGTATACCCAAGTATATCTTGAAAAATTATCTACAAGAACATAAACATAGTGCTTCCCATTTAAACTTGAAACTCTAGATGGTCCAAATAATCCATGTGAACCAACTTAGGCGGTTGAGAAGTAGAAACTTCTTTCTTTGATTTGAAATAAACTTTGTTTTGTTTTCCCTTTTGACAAGGATTACAAACTTTGTTAAGAGAGAATTCCAGTTTAGGTAAGTCTCTAACTAAACCTTTCCTAGTTAGTTTCTTAAGTGAGTGCACATTACAATGTCCCAATCTTCTGTGCCATAACCAAGATTTCTCATGAAAAGCATTTAAGCAAGTAACATTTTGCTTAGCTAAAGAATTTAAATCAAAAGCATACACATTTTCATTTCTAAGAGCAGTGAATATTAAATCATTTTTAGAATTAAAAACATTGCATGCATCATTTTCAAACTTAACATTGAAACCATCATCACACAATTGAGAGATACTTAGTAAATTGTATTTTAACCCATCAACAAAAAGTACCTTTGAAATTAATATAGTATTAGGGTTACCAATTTGGCCTAAGCCGACGATTTTCCCTTTAGCATTATCACCGGATGTGACATGTACACCATCAACTTTGATTAGGCTTTTAAAGCACAAATATTCTACTATCATGTTTCTTGAACATCCACTGTCCAAGTACCACAGAGTTTTACAGGAGCTCTTCAGACAATTTTCCTCAGATGTTTCTGTCATGAAACACAGATTTGCATGATTGTTCTTGTCAACATCAGAAGTGTCAGATCCACTTGAGTTATCTTCTGAGGCACTCCAAGTAGCTTTCATAGATTTTTTATAACCCTTACCCTTGTCTTCATACTTCTTAAATTTAATCTTGGGGAAATCAGCCTTTATATGGCCTTTTCGTTTACACTCATAATAGACTATTTCAGTTGTGTTATCATTCCATTTTCTGTCCTTTTTTCCACTGTCCTTTACTATCATACTTTTCTTCATAATTTGAATTTCTAAAGAACTTTTTCTTTCAGTAGAACTTAAATCTTCTTGCAAGATGAACCATCTCATCATCACTGTCAGACTCTGAGTCTTCACTAGTGGATGTGTCTACAGGGGTTTGAACATTTTCTTTGTCTTTGTTATTTGAGGTAGCAGTCTTGAATGCTACATATTTCTTTCTTGGTTCTTCATATGCTTCTTGATTTACCTCTATCTCTTCTTCGTACATCATAAGCTTTCCAATTAATTCCTTCACTGGTAGCTTTCCTATGTCACAAGATTCTCGGATAGAAATAGAAGTTCCTCTCCATCTGTCAGGTAGACATCGAATCAATCTCATAATCTGGTCCTTGCTGTCCACTGGTTTCCCAAGCACACTCATGGTATTCACTATTTCATTGAATCTGAGATACATTTCAGAAATAAGTTCATCAGGCTTCATTTTAAAATTATCATATTTAATAGTATAGGTATTTAATCTCATTTATTTAACATTAGTTGTTTCCTCATGAGAAACAACTAAAGTATCCCAAATTTCATATGCAGTTTTACAAGCAGATATTCTATTGAATTCATCATAACCTAGAGAACAGTACAATGCATTCATTGCTTTATAATTATTGTTATATGTGGCTTTAGTCAACTGAGACCATGTGTCCCTAGTAGTAGCATGCAATACATGTTGTTCTTCAATCGTGTCCCAGATTTCAGGTCCCATGCTCTCTAGATACATTTTCATTTTTAATTTCCACTGAGCATAGTTATTACCATTAAAGAAAGGTGGTCTGTTAGTAGCAGCACCCTCAATTCTGTTATCTATAGTTAAATAGAATTTTAAAGAACTGAAAATTTAGATATGACACAAATTTTAAGATCTTTAAGATACAACTACAATCACAATTAAAGAATTTGACAACTATAGTAGCAATAAATGAATTCCTTTGATACAAAATGTTGGTCAGAGTGGAAACTCAAGAGGAGGGTGAATTGAGTTCCTACTTAAAATTTCTGTTTAAAAACTTTCTTATAAAGATCCCCCAAATTTGAAACGGCCCAGTTAATTAAGGAAGTAGAGATATATATGTCTAATTGGTCAACAAGTTTCTCAAAGGGTGATTAGTGCTCAGTTGAATTAGTGTAAACCACTTCTTCTACTTTTGAAACAAGTTTACTAAATTAAATATATACACACACTAACCAAAGCTAACTATAAAAGTGAATGCATAACAGTTTTATGTTTTAGTAATTATAAGCAACGGAAAATAGATAAAATAGAGTACAACAAAATATAGTGCACAGTAAAGTTAAACAAGAGGTTCAGTCTCAAGCCGAGACTTAATCCTCTCCATTTGGTGATCAACTGCCACCAAACAGTTTATATTAATAATAAACTTGATACATAGCCTGTATCAGGCTTTACAACAATTTTCACAAACTTTCCAGGGTTCAAACCCTCTACCACAGTTCTTCATGGAAAAAACAAACAATACACACCACACACGGTCTCTTCCACAGTTATACGTGGGAAACAAAACAGGATATTTAGTATCTTATAGTTCAAGCACAGGAGAGTGTGTGTGTAATAGACAGACACACACTCCCCAGAAATGTAAAATGAAGGAACACAATATAGCTAAGAATATAAGCTTGAGTTTAGATAGCTCTATGTGTTTGGAGTTCATCTCTTGACTCCTTGAAGTGAAGAATTTGATGTTCAAGTATTTCTCTTGAAGTTGTCTCCAAAACAGAGTGTCACAACTCTAGGTTCTAGCTTTGAGTGTTCTACCTCTGGTGTTGATTAAGAGTTGATGAATCAGAGAAGGCAAAAGTGAGTTTGTCCCAGAATGATCTTCGTGAGGTTCTTGGGTTCTCAGTTTAAGTGTTGAATGGTTTTTCTTTGATCTAGAAAGTAAACTCTTTTACATGTACAGATGTGCTTCTCCTCACACTTCTTTTCTTCCTTGGTTTTCTCTTTTATACTTGAGGTTCGACAATAGGAATGAGTAGATCTTGTGTTGTCTTTCTCCTACCTCATACTGTCCCCAGATGCGGTCTCCTAATATGTCTACAATCAACATTAATTAATGTCAGAAGCATTAAATTTACCAAATATGACCATTAGCATAATATTAAGAATTTGACAAAGTATGGAGTAGAAGAGTATCGGTAGACTGACAACGGTAGCCTTCACAACGATAGGCTTCAACAGTAGGTGCACACCGACAACCTTCAACACTGACCTTCCATCGATAACTTTCCATCGGTAGCCTTGCATCGGTGACCTTCCATCGGTAGCATTGCATCGGTGACCTTCATCAATAGCCTTGTGTCGGTGACCTTTGCATTGGTGACCTTTGCATCAGTGACCTTTGCATCAATGACCTTTGCATCGGTGACATTTGCACTTAGAGAAATATTGCACTGTGAGATTAAACATGAGAGCAGTGAGATTAAAAGAACATAGTTATTATATTGATATGAACATAATTTTCACATAAAAGATTATCCTATAAGAGAAACAAGATTCTTTATATAAATGAAACATGATTTGAGATTATCAAAACAGGTGAGTCTAACACCCTTGATGACTAACACCTCATCTTCTTTTTATAACTAAAACATATCCTTAGTATGCCTATGATACTTGAGGATAGTCTTGACTTCCATTCAATGGTGGTCACCTAGGTCAGTTTGATATCTTCCTACCACATTTAATGCGTATGAGACATCTAGCATAGTACAAAACATAACATACATGTCTGACCTAATCACTGAAGCGCATGAAATCCTTTTCATCCTCTGTCTCTCCTTATGTGTCTGATGACACATTTTCTTGGAAAGATGAATGTCATGTGACACTAACAACAACCCCCTCTTGGATTGTTCCATACTAAATTTGTTCAATAACTTTTCAATGTATGTACTTTAACTTAGACCAAACAGTCTCTTAGATTTATCACGATGGATCTTGATCCCAATAATATATTTTTCTTTGGCTAAGTCCATGGAGAAGCAAGTTGTCTAACCAGACCTTAATAGATTATAAAATAGGTATTTCGTTTCTAATAAGTATCATGTCATCAACATAAACTATTAGAAAAACAACCGCACTCCCACTAAACTGCTTATAGACACATGACTCACATTCATTCTTTATGAAATCAAATTCTACAATGGATTCATCAAATTGAATGTTCCATGACCTGAATACTTAATTTAATCCATGGATATTTGCAACTTTTATACCTTGTTAGCATCCTTTGGTGTCACAAACTCTTCTGGTTGTGTTATATAGACATCTTCCCAGAGGTTCATGTCAAGGAAAGCTGTTTTGACATCTATATGCCAAATCTCATAGTAATGGAATACTGATATGAGAAGTACAATTCTGATGTATTTTAGCATGAAAACTTGTGAAAAGGTTTCATCATAGTATATTTCTTAACATTGTTTTGACATCCATCTGTCAAATCTCATAGTCATGGAAAACTGCTATGACAAGTAGAATTTTGATAGATTTTAGCATGACAATTGGTGAAAAAGTTTTGTTATAGTATATTCCTTGACGCTGCTTAAACCCATTTACATACAATCATGCCTTAAAGGTACTTGTGTATCCATGTCCAGTTTCTTCTTAAATATCCATTTGCAACCAATAGACTTTACATCCATTGGAAGATCTACCAAAACCCATACTCAGTTTTGGTATATGAAATCCATTTCAGAATTCATGGCTTCATGTTATTTACTAGATTATGTACTATTTACTAATTTCTTATAGGTTATAGGATCATTATTATCAACTAATAATGAGTCACCATCCCTGATGACTAGAAAACCATATCATTTTGGTTCTCTAACATCTCTTATACCTCTACGCAGTACTTGTGTCTCTAAAAATTCCTCTTACACGGGGCTTTGTGGAATCTGTTCTTGTGCCAATTCTTGTGTATCTTGAGCCTGAACTTCATCAAAGTTTATCACGCTCCCACTATCTCCTTTGGAGATACGATCCCTTTCAAGAAAGTTGATACCTCTATTAACCAACACTTTCTTATATGAAGGACCGTATAGGTAATATCCTCTAATTTTCTTAGGATAACCTATAAAGATACACTTAGTGCCTCAGGTTGCAAGTTTGTTTCCATAAATAGCCTTAACAAACGCTTCACAACCCCACACTCATAAATTTGACAATGTGGATTTATTTCCACACCAATGTTTGTATGAAATACCATTTGTCTCTTTAGTTGGCACTTGGTTTAGTATGTGTGATGATGTCTATAATGCGTATCCCCAAAAGGATAATGAAAGACCTGCACGACTCATCACTGATCTCACAATGTACAATAGGGTGCAGTTCCTCCTTTCACTTACACCATTTCATTGTGGTGTATAAGGAAGATTGAGTTGAGATAAAATCTCAAACTCCCATAAATAATCAATTAAGAATTGATTAAGATATTCTCCACCATAGTCTGAGTGAAGTTTCTTAATCTTCTTACCGAGGTGGTTCTCAACTTCATTTTTATATTCATTGAATATGTCAAATGAATCTAACTCTTACCTCATTAAATAGACATATTCATATATACTAAAGTCATCAGTAAAAGTTATGAAATGTGAGTTGTCACGAACCAACTTGGGTTGACCCTAAATCGGTCACCCGAGCCAGTCCGCGGCATGGCCTAAGGGGCATTCTCGATCCCCATGGGCTGAAAACTAGTACCTGACATCAAAAATACAAGTGGGAACGATTTAATCCCAAAAGAAATAATCAGGATCAACAAAATAAAAACCGAACAAGCAGATAACCAACAACCTAACCTCAATAAATATAAATAAATAGATTCAGTTATAACCGATAAACATGGCAGGAAAAAATAAATATAAAACTGAAACTGAATGAAACCAAACTAAACTACTACCAACAATCTTCGTGTGACCTCAAGGTCACCACCATCCCAAGACTAAATTACTGCAAGATACAACTCGGACCAGATAACTTGAACAAGAAACTAAACCTGAAAAACAGTTCGGGTCTCCCTGACACTGAATAGTACAAGTAGGGTGTGAGCTAATAGCTCAGTAGACAATCACCACAAAATCCATGTGTTTCCTTTCCCAAAACAATCCATTAATACTAGTTTGAAATAAAATTATTAAAATAGGGATTTTCACATTTTATTAAACAAACATATCTTTTCTCGTTTTGAAAACCAACACACACGACATCCCATTTTAGGAAAAATAGATTATCCTTTTAACACCAAAAACCGAACCAAATCCCTGAGCAAAATAATATTGGGTTGTGCTAAAAATAAACTAAAAGTGTAAGCTGAAAACTAAATGCAGTAGAAAGTAAACAAGCACAAACAATATAGTAACCATGAGCTTTCCTAAACATCCCTAGAATATCCCTGGACGTATTCAGTTCAGAACCACATGTCGACGTATGGTGAAGACCCTAAGTCAATAACCATTGACCACCCTAAACCGACCAATCTAGTAGCACAACCCTCCTGGCCTAACAACAAATCCAGGGTTACCAAGCCATCTAATTGGGGTTGATAAAAAACTATAACTCGATCCTCTAAAAGATGCCCAAAAACCCATGATAGTATGATACTGTGTAAGTAGGATTCCCTCGCACACATGACTCACATTACCTGCCATTACCGCACTTGCCTACCCCAAACATGGACACCCTATACGATAACCCCCCCAAAAGGAGAATCCCTCCTATAGAGGTGCCCAATATATATATAAATATACTTATATCACATCAACAAGTGTGCCAACCGGGCCGTCACTTAATTTAAACATTTAAATCATTTCTTTGAAAACACAAAAGTTGCCATACGAGCCTTTAGTTTTACATAGCCAAATGCCTTTACCAAAAACATTTACAAACTGCCCCCAAGACAACATCAATACTACTTTTACATTTGTAATGCCAAATGGGCCCTTAAGTCCTAAACACACTTTTAAAACATTCCCCAACCATTCTCAAACTCAATGCAAATAATCACTTTTGAGAACGCGATGCCAAACGAGCCTTTACTCCAAATCCAACTTTATCACAAAACCAAGATAAAAACATACACAATGCACTCGAAGGTTCCAAATGGGCCTTTAACCATTTTAGGAAACAATTCTATTTTATAAAACACCAAACACGTCATAACTTCCCATACATTTTTAAAATCACTCAAGTCATTTTCGAAGTCGTGGAACCATTTAATAAAGGGAGGGAGGAAGAGAAGATAAGAGTCCCTTTTTAGAAAAATAAGGTTCAAGAAAAAACCACTTCCAATTTTGATAGCCCCACCCCCTGGACACCCCCACCCTTGGACAGCCCCTACTCCCTGGACAACCCCCCACCCCCTACACCCTTGGACACCCTCCCACCCCCTAGACACCACCCCACCCCCATGGACAGCCCCCCACCCCCTGGACACCCCCACCCCCTGGACACCCCTACCCCTTAGACATCCCCCACCCCCTGGACACCCCCACCCCTCATGAAACCATTACTATGCTATGCCAATATATGAAACAAGCAGAAACCAGACCAAAACCAGACCAAAACTAGACCAGAATCCATACAAAAAAAAAAACGTCAGAACTAGATCAAAACAAGAAGAACTAGAGCAGAATTAAACATTCAAATATACAACATTCAAAACTTACAATGTCAACTAAAAAAACCTAAATCCAACCAAAACAACTACCAAATACACAATTATAATTACAATATTCAAAATTACATTTTACACTACAAACAAACTAAAATCCAATCAAACCTGTAAAATAATTTGACAATTCCACTTGTAAGTGTTTGACCTCTTGAGTACTATAGGGTTGAGATTTATCAAATAGCTACAAATTAAAAGGATATTAGTTAACATGTATAATGAATAAATCAAATGAAATATTATGGAAAATTTTATAAGGAAATCTAACCAGGTCAAACTTCACAAGTGTTCCAGTTGTAATTATTTCATACATAAATCTTAACATATAATATCCGCATTCGACGACGCCTTGTTGTTCATGAAAATTATGTTTAAATGAGTGTTAATTCAAAATATCATTTTTATGTAATACATCGAAAAGTACAAATTATAAATGGATATTTACCTTTAATTTTACATATTTGATCTTGATACTCTTTTTCTTTGTGTTTTTTTGAAAGTAGACCCATCCCCTGTTAGAAAATAATATGAATGGGATAAATTTAAAATTCATTATAATATAAACAACTATTAAGAAATTGAAACTTACTTTTCCAACATATTCTTAAAACTTCCCTGCACATCTCCATAGACAAAGCATATCCAATAAAGTGTTTTCTCCCTTGGACAAAAAACACCTAACATCCAATGATCACTGATATAAAAGAAAATTTAAGGTTAGTGGTTTTTTATGTTAAAAGATAATGAACACTTTTCCATATATATGTTTCATAACTCTCACAAAAAGGCATCATCCAACACTGTGTGATTGTATTCTTTTCAAATCATTTAGCAATATAAAGTGTTCTTTGTTCCTCATCCAATGCATGTGCTTCAAGGGAAATCAAATGCGGGTCCATAAATCCATATACATCTGTCCGCTCATTCTTCTCACACATGTTATAAATATATCTAATACAAAATAGACATAAGTATACATTTTTAATAAATATAACACAGGGAAAGGTGTTAAGACTTACATGGAAAAAATATGCACCACGTTGATGCCCAACTTATCTCCAGTAACAAGCTCCATGATATCATTTTTCACAATCCCCACATTTATTATATGTCCACAAACATGAGCTTCCTTTGGAAACTCATAATGATCCGCCAACAAATTTGAATATATTGAAAATCTGTCAAGCCTACTAGAATCTGTATCTGATGTCATAGAAATTTGTCTTTGTTGTTGTCTATACATTATTTATTTACCTTTGAAGTATTCCTGTAAAAAAATAGAAAAATATATTAGTTTTTAAATGTTAAAACAAATTTAATAAAAAATAAAATAAAAGATATAACATACATACCTCTATGGTAATGAGTCACAAAAGTCTGTATGACCAAACTAAAAAGTGGCCGATACTATGTCCAACTGTCGTCACCTCATCTGTAGGTAATGGTATTCAAGCTGATCTATCTATAATATCCTGTATAGTGACCCTATGATGCTCTACCTCTAACTATTGATGATGAACTGTATCTCCTATACAATATACCAGCCCATATGCAGCTATATGATGGTGAGTATCATCAACATATAACTCACAATAAGTAAGAAGCTGTGGCGGAGGAGTAGGATAAAAAATGGGGTCTGCAGGCTGAGGTGGGGGAGTGAGAGCTACTGGCAGAGGTGGAGGATAAATAATGGGGTCTGTAGGGGGAGGTGGAGGAGTGAGAGCTGTAGTATGAAATTGTCTTTTCATGTCTGCAAACATAGACTGTACCGATACTCTAATCTTTTCCTCTATCGTCACATTAATATTATGAACTTCAGCTTCTAAGGATTCTATTTTTTTATAAACACCCTCAATGTATGAAGTTGAAGAATGTGGCAACAATTTTATTACCAATACACTCGTTGGATATCCTCGTACACAACCGGGTGTTCGGGCTTTCCCAATGCTGCATATAAAATATCTTGCCTCCCAACAGCTGTAAATACCCCATGTGAGCTCTACTCCTCAAGAGAATCCTGTATTAATTAATTTAACATTTCTGTAATGATTCAAATCATATAAATAATATAATTAACTTAAATAAATAAAATAAATATCTTACAATCCTCTCAGCTACGATTCTCAATTCTTCTGAAAGATATTGCCCCTTTTTGCCCATTCGAGCTCTCTTCCATTTTTCATGTCTAGATGGAGGGGATGGAGGGACAACCTCTCCAGAGCTTTAAGACTTAGCTCTCATTTTTTGTAATTTTTCTACCATCATTTGTTCTTCCAATAATGTATACCCTCTCCGAGATAAACTATGAGGGTATACATTTTTAGATTGGATCTTCTGATGAGATGTCCTTCTTTTTTGTAAATTAAGAATAAGAAATCATTAACAAAACATTAATAAGATCATTTATATAAGGAAGATTATAAAAGTTTACATTGCCCTTACAAAAAATGAATCTTTTCTTCTACTTTCAAAAAATTGTCTCTATGTGTATTCATCTATGAAAGGATATATATGACATGGATTGTCATGATTCCTATGACCAAAAATGAAATCAGATGTGAAGGTTGATTTGAAATCCCTCCATCTCCTAGCAGCCATCGATAAACATTTCCTCCTGACTCCTCCAGTGTCAGGAATATCAAATGTTACCTGATAAAGAAGAGGTAAAACATATTATACTAGAAACATTTAAAGATTAATCAAACAATAGAAAAAGATCTTACCAAAAATTTCTCCCACAATTCAGATATTATCGCTTTTTCCACACTTCTCCAATCATCATACAAAATGCTTACTTTGCTTTTACCACGAGTTGATACAAAACTCTTAAAATATTTTTCATTTGGACCTCTAGGAATATCATTCTCATCTAAATCAACTAGTATCCTCTGGTCCTGGCTATGGGCAAGTGATAATTTTGGTAAATGTGTGCAACCACATTTACCAACTCTTGAACTCTTCGTTGTTGTTATGGGAGCACATGAGGAAGATTGGGGAACATAAAGAGGAGCATGTGAATGTTCCTCCCCAGAGGTGTTATCATGATGCTCATATACAAAATCATGTGGTTGATCAACTGATTGATCTATCATTATCCTTCAAATCAAAAAAGAAAACATTAGTTCACAAATATACAAATTCAAATATTATAATACTAATGTAAACAAAAAATATAAAACTGAACTAAGTTATGTAATAGTAAACATGGTAAATATGGTAAGCATGTTAAACAATATTAAAGATGGTAAACATGGTAGTGTAATTATCATTCAACAAAATCAATAAATTTATAAGTTACGTAAAGGTAAACTATAGTAAACTATGGTAAACATGGTAAACATGGTAGACATGGTAAACATGGTAAATATGTTAAACATAGTAAATATTGTACACATGGTAAACATGGTAAACATGGTAAACATGGTAAACATGGTAAACTAATTTTCATTCAAAAAAATCAATAGATATATAAGTTAGGTAATGGTAAACATGATAAACTAAACTAAACAAAATTAAAATAAACAAAAATTTCTACTTATTTGTTTTAATACGCGTTTTAATAAAGAAAAAAATTACAATATCTAACATTTTATGAAAATAATAAATGTAAACAAGAAATTAACACACGTTACTGGTAATATTAGGAATGTACAAATGGATTGTTCTCCCAAATTCATTCGTTATGACCGTTCCTTATGGAACAAACCATGTCTTCAACATGCTGATGAGTAGTTAAAAAAGTAATTGGATGAATTGGAGCATCTCGATGAGGAAAGATTTCATACACTGCACAACCTTAAAGTCCATCATAATTGAATTGCATGAGCCTTCAATAAAAAGGTTCACCTCTATTCATTCCTTCAAGAAGAAATAGTATTGGCTCTCATAACCCCAATGATACTAAGAAAGAAACCTCCAAAGTTGGAACCCAAATGGGAAAGGCCTTATATCATACATAAGGTCTATTAAAATGAAGATTACTCATTATACACAATGTATAGGGAACATTTCACGCCCACACCAATGTGAGATTTATTAAGAAATATTTTTCATATCTTTCATCGAAGCCTCTAATGTCTTGAACACATGACGTTAATCTTTACAGAATATTTCCTGACCACATGCAGTTTAAATGCACAAAAGAAGACATGGACACATAATATTAAACTATGAGGAAATCATCTAGGTCTAATGATGTTAAACTGTGCAACACATCCTGACTATATGGTGTTAAACTGTCTGGAAGACATCTCGACCACATGATGTTAAACTTTACATAAAATGTTCTTAATATATAATGTTAAAATTTATAGAATACGTCCTCACTGCATGTTGTTAAACTACATGGGAGGCAATGTATCACCAATGATTCATCAGAAACAAACTAGATCTTTAAAAAAGAGAAATGAAGTACCCCCATCCCCATGTGTGAGTCAGATCCACATATGGAATTCACCATCCAAGAACTACGTATTTATTGATTCCTACCATCATAGGATACACAGTGACACCCATATCCCAGTTCCTTTCTCTAGCCACAATATATTCATCCTAGTCACAAGACATTAGACTTCACAACAATGTTCAAGCCTTCTTTCTCATGTTGAGCAACCTTTTTCTTTACTGCATGACGTTAAACTACACAACTAACATTCACAACACATGAAATTAAACTACATGATTTTCAATAACTACATGTGGATTGATTACTTCCATTACAGGATTCATAGTAACCCCTAGATATGCATTCTTGGGTCCATCCATGATATTTCTTAATGTCGAGTCACCTTCATCCTTACCGCAAGATGATAAATTGAATGTATGATGTCCTCACCACATGAAACTAAACTAAAAATTTTTATAGAAATTTTTAAGGATTAGTTATCATTATAATGAGATGCGTAGGGACACATATACATTATATCATGTACCAGCCATCACATGATACAAAATAATACTTTCTTTTATCTAATTACATCAATGTAATGAAAGGAACCTTTTCCATTCCTTGTTTTTCACACTGATCATGAATCACATAGGATTAGGAATTTTGATATGGGCTTCCCTTCATGATCGAGATATATTAGTTCATGATAGGGTTATCATGGTCCTAGATACAATACCTTAAAAGGAACAACACAAGTCCTTGTTTCATGCCATTAAACTTCACAGTTGATGTCTCTTGCATGATAGGATACGTAGTGACACCAAAATATCCAGTCTTGGGTCGAACTGTGGTATTTTATTTTCATGTCAAGGAAACTAAATCCTTACTACATGAAGTTAAAATTCATGGTTTATAAATAACTACATGTGGCTCGATTCTTTTCACCATAGGATATGAAGTGATACCCAAATATTCAATCCTGGATCCAACTACAACAATAAATGGGAACAATACCCCCACTACATATGGGTCATACCTACATAGAGAGATTCACATTAAAGAACTATGTATTGATTTATTCCTATCATTATAGGATATGTAGTGACACATGGATCTCCAATTCTTGGGTCTAGCTGTGATAACAGAAATGTCCCCCATCCCTTTGTATGGGCCATACCTACGCATGGATCTTTCATGCAAGAACTATGTGAATCTTGATTCATGCCTTTACATGATACATAGTGATGCACAAACCTCCAATATTGGGTTCAAACACAAAATATAAAATGAATTTCCTATTATCATGATGTTAAACTACATGAAAAAATTCATTCACATTGAACGGACCATAAAAACAACATATACCTTTTTCAGAAGAGGTCAGAGTCACACAATATCATTATTCCTACACATGATTTAGATATATATATGGATTACTTCCTCATGTGATAGATCCACTCAATAAGGTATTTAGAATATGTATACCCAACAATAATCCCATGAATGGATAAAAGATTCTCCCTAATCATAAATTACCCAGATTAGTGAAAAGTTTCCCTAAGGATATCTTGAATAATTTTCACATCAGTTCCCCCATCCTTTCCAAATGTCATTAAACTGTAAGGAAAACATCCTTACCGCATGACATTAAACTAAAAGGAAAATTTCCTTATCACGTGACATTAAAATGCATGATTGATACATTCCCACTACATGGAATTAAAATGTGTAGGCCAACACCCATCATCATTCCTTATCAAAGGACCATAAGAGCCTGACCCCAGTCAACCAGAGTACAGAATTAATCTATAATATGTTAATCCCCTCATCCTATAAAGAAAACATCATGTCTTGAGTGTATCAGGTTTCTATAAACCTTTAAATTCCCTTAGAAAGGAAAATATATCTCTCTATTTGAGCATTTTATTGATGCATAAAGGTATTTGAACTACCAACTTGATACATCTTGGCTGTGTAGGAAGGGATTTCTAATCCTTGTGAGCTTGACATCATCATGACATAGCTCAGCACCTTAGGGTATTATAGAATATCACTAGCATGATCATACCATATCATTAAACATGGAATTATAACCTCGATCCATGATTTATAACATTTTCATCTCCTACTCAGAAGAAATTAGGGGTACTATTAACCCTGGGTATCTTAATTAGGTTGTTGTGTAACAAACCCCTAATACCAGGTTCATGTATGTCATGACCTTAAACTGTGTGTACTTTTCTCAAATCTATATGACCTCAATCTTTATCATTTTATTTTTCAAATCGAAATACCTTAAAATTCTAGTGAGAGTAACACAAAACTTGCTAGGTTGAAAACCCACAAAGAGAGGCCTGAGAAAAAGTCAAGTCTCTGCTCACTAAACTTTTCTTCTTTAAGATTTAGGAAAAAAATAGAGCATAAATGAATGAGGTATAAAGCTCATAGGGCCCAATTTGTGGCCTTAGTAAAATGTGATCCATTCTCACTGAAACCTGTGGTCCAATCAAAAGTTAGAGTGACAATTTATCGTATATCCTCATCGTGATAACGTGTTCACTAGGTGGAGAAAAAATTTTAAGGGTGATAAAAACCTTCTTTAATATCACATATTCTATGAATCACACATCAATATTTAGGCACCTCAGATCATCGCAAACCTTCCATGACCCTTGGAAAAGGATACTCAACTTCAGGGGACCCTTTGTTTGACTGTATATGTATGCATATGGCTCCTTCATATGAGCTCCCATCCATCAACCAAATGAATCATTATCTTGAATAAAAGGATTTCTTGTCCTTAGGATCCATGGTGTCACTATGGTGGAATGAAACACCTAAGGGTGTTTTGGTTTATCCCCCACACGATTTTCCTATATCATTATCATGACCCGAGCTCTTTGAAAAATGATTTAAAATCCTCGTAACCAAACTATTCAAGCATATTGGACATCCTTGATGTCACATCAATGTGTTTTGTACCCTTTCTCAAAGAAGGAATGTAGAACTCCATTCCATAATTTTTTTATGGTTCACACCGAGTGGCTCAAAACCACAGGGCATAGGGTCTGAGATTCCCATTCAATAGATAAACTTTCCTACTATGCTAGAACCCTTCTTGGATTGTCCTTTACCCCATACAAAACTTCTTCATCTAGACATTTGAGTCTCTGAAAATATTTCACGGGCCTTGGAAAAGTGTGGTGATCCCCTTTACTTGACCATTCATATAATACCTATGGGCTCATGCATAAGGGCTTAGACCTAACAATTAGAGTCATCTACTCCTTAAATTAAAGGAACTTTGATCCTTGTGAGCCTAGGTAAACCCATGGCAGAAGTCAACACCTTAGAGTGTTTTGGGTCATCCTCAGCGTGTCTTCCCTATTCCAAATTCATTTACTCAGTCTTTTGGGTTATTAATTTATCAACCCATATTCCAACTATTGAGGTGGACTCAGCTTACTTGATATTTTATCATCCACCAATAGCATATCCAAAATATTTTATGGCACTTGGAAAGGAGTTGAACCACCTCTATTTGACCAAGCTATCAACACATAAGGGATTTTTTCCTAGGAACCACATGCATATTCCCCTTTAAGGAAAGGCACTCTAGTCCTCATGATCCCCATCAACACTACTGTGGAATTCAACACAATTGGGTGTTTTGGGTCATCCATTGAATGTTTGAACCATATTACATATTCATCAATCAAATCCTAGCAGCAAGACTTTAAACTTCATAGTATTTGATGTCCGAGTAACAAGTCATTAAATTTTATAGAATATTTATGTCTTTACAACATGATGTTAAACAACATGAAAATGTACTTACCGTTTAATGTTAAACTTCATGGAAGACATCCTTACCGCATGATGTTAAGCTTAAAAGAAGATATCATTACCGCATAAAGTTAAATTGCATGGAGGAAATCCTCACCGTATGATGTTAAAATAGATAGCATATTTCCTTACCACATGACATTAAAATGCATAGAGTATATTACTTTATGAATGGCATATTATTATTAGTATAAGTTCCAAGATAAAAGTATTTAAACTATAACAAAATAATGGTTTAGTTTTTGAGACCTTAAAGAATCCATCTAAAAGAGACACAATACTTGCCAGGTTTAAGACTCGATAAGGGAATCCTGGAAAAAAGTCAAGTCTCTGCTCGCTGGATATGTACTTTTCATGCTTAAGGAAATATTGAGCACTCATAAATAGAAAATTCACAAAATATTTTAGGTCAAAAACTCATAAGAGGGTGTCCTGACCAAAAGATGATTCCATTCCCACCAAGCCTTCCCATATATAAATCTTAGAAAAAAGTTAAGGTAATATAAATAAAATGCCTTAAATATTATAGTAATCATCATTTTCCCTATAAAAAATCGAGCTATGCTTGCTAAGTCCACTAACTTCATCCAAATATAGAGCATTATCCCTTAGGGATATATATTTTACAAAAATTATCCTTTTGTGAATCAGGTAATATCAAGACAACTAGAGAAGGCACATCAGTGAGTAATCTCATATCGGTGGGAATTCATGAGGGTTTCTCAAGAAAAAACTATTAAGATTTAAATATTAAAATCTAGGATTTTAGGTTTACTTGATATTATACAAAGGATTAGTATCATTGATGATCTATGAAACATCAGATCAACAAAATGTCATGTATATCATGAATAAAATAAAAGTATAAAAAGAAATGTAAAGTTCAGAATATATGTTAATTGATAGAATGAAGAAGGAAGAATCTCCACATACTAGATCCTCTCCTATGAATATACAAGTAAAGGAAGGTTCAAAAAATCAATATCCCATCACAACATATGTTTGAAGGATCCCTTAAGATCTATATACATTTCCCCATGGAGGTCATGGATTGGAATAATCAATCAATAGATTTAGTTTCCACATCTGGAATCCACTGAAACTCATCCTACCTATCAAAAACATCAATCCTGGCCTTCTCCATCATGTTGAGGAGCCCCTACTACTACAATTTTTTTTATTTAATATTTGAACTACATGATGAAACTGAGATATCACTTATTAAAGATGGCTAATTTTAGACTATAAATGGTTAGTTTCAACCTTCCCAATGCTGACCATGTATTAGATAGTTTCTTCCTCCACTGCATGCTGGGAAGCTTCATTTAAGGCCTCATCCCAACCTTGAATTACTGAAGAGGAGGCCTCAACTGTTACTACCCTTAATTCAAGGGACCTATTTTTCTCACTTAGAGATATCACCTCCTTCACCCAGGAATGAAGGGTGGTATAATCAGAACCCCCATAACTAAGGGTGGTGAACATGAACTGAAGATGACCCAACTGACCCATCAGCCCTTCCAAAGGGGCATATGAAATTAAGGTCTAAATATCCTTGCACAATTGGATCTACATCGACTGATAATGTAATATAGACTCTGAACCATGAACCATGCTTATCCTAGGAACATGAATATATTTTGGGACTAAGTAAATAACAGAGGTAGTTGTGTTCATTGTACTTGAAAAAGTAGGTATGAATTTAGACTCTCTATTGGTTGGATTAGTCGGAGGAATTCCCATAGAATAAGGGACTAAAACCTCTGAGATCTAGGGTGAAGGAACTAAAACAAGATGCATAAGGGATTATCAGTCAGAGGATAGACTATATTATATCAATAGGTAACCAATAGATATGAATGATGTTGGGAACATAACTTTCTTGGTTGCGTCACTGGAAATTTCTGTTTCCCCAACCTCATCCTCTAGTGAAGAGGCAACACACTCTTGCGATGAGTGGTGTGGTGGAACCACTAGTGATTTATCCAAATTAATACATTCCTCACCACCTTTAAGGGCTTTAATAGCACAAGAAATTTTATATGGAATTTCACAAGGTGATCCATGTGTCCCAAAGTTATAAACTTCTCTAAAACATGCCACCATCAAAGATAAATCAGTAGAAGGGTAGATACCAACATTGGTTTCCTCAAAGAGTGTGTTTTCCTATTCTAGATTGAATAGAATGATCATTGTAATATGAGTAATAATAATTATTCCTAATTGAGACAGTACTTCAACACTCTCTACTTCTTGACTGGATGGGTCTAGTAGTGAATATTATGGCGAAGTGATGAAATTCTCACCCACATTCTCAAGAGAAGATACATGCTCCTACAAGAGGTCTCTATAGGGACCTACACATTTTTTACAAATCAGGATGTTTTAATGGAATAGTAAAAAATAATGAAAGAGTAAAGTGCATCACTTACTTGAGGATTCTAGGGGAGAATGCTCTGACAGTTTAGAGAACTTTCTTTTCCCATTCCCCACCAAGGAAGGGTCTCAAGAATGTGCCAGCCCTGAATGTGTTAAGGAAGGCCCCTCAAAAGGTGTTGATGTCAAGGGATTTTCTCTAGGGATGGTAATTTCCACCCTCATCAAAGATAGTTAACCTTGGGAACCCTCATCACTAGTCCCCTAGTCACTGCTCAATTTAGCTCTAATGACCGTACCCCTTGGAGAATATAGTAAGGATAGAGGGAGGAGACAATTTTTCGAAGCTTCCTACTATGTCCATGAAAATAAAAAAGAAGTCAATATAGTTTTAATAACACCATTTCCATTTTAATATGGTGGAAGGATCAGCCTTACCACTGCCTCGATGACTGGATAACCCTATTCATCGACGGAAACCTCCAACGTTCCCCAAACAACTATTTTCTGCACCAAAGGTGAATAGTGGACCCGACCCCTCATTATTTTCATCATTGTGTCAAGATCTCATAGAAAAGCCTCAAACTCTATAGGCAGGTCTTTGAAAGTGATTCCTATGGGAGGATTAACATCTATAACACGTTCTAAAGATAAACCTACATGGAACTATACTCCCCAGTGCTCATCCTATGAGTTTTATATTCTATAATTCATCCATTACTGGATTTATGCAGGAAATAATAACACAAGTTTGACTTAACACATAGGTTTCACACTCATTAAGGTTTTTCTAGTTAATGATTCTATTGAAAACAAGATTAATGGTAAATTTATCACTTTGTTAGGAGGATATTCTAGGGTTGTTGGTCCTCTCAAAACAAGTTTCTTGTCACTCCTCAGATCAACTTCTTAAATTAGTGAAAATCTCCTAGCCTTGTGTATAGATGTGTATAATTGTCTATTTAGATACGAAAAGATACAAATATCAGTATAATTTCAGTACAAACCGATCCTGACATCATGGGGATGAAATTTTTCCTGGACTCGAGTAACCTCACTGGTGAACATCATCCAAAACTGGCGAGCCACCATTGGGTGATTCTTAGATCGAACATGAATATGGGGAGGAAATATTGTCTAAATACACTGAAACTGATGATTAAATCGACAAGGTTTATACTATCCACAGAGAAGGATCCTATCAATGCAAGATGAGAGGGTTCCCTCATGAAGTGACATTATATAGGCCAAAGCCTCAAGGATGCCCCCACTATTGTCAATAATACTACCAATGTGCACTGTTTGTTAGGGTTTGAAGGAGAAGTGGTCATAACGGATCATGAAGGACTTGATATCCCAATCCTTTAATATGATGGGCCTTACCCCACCGATGCACTAAAAAAAATAGTTTGAAATGAACATTGAGGATGTTCTAGATGCTTGGGTACTCATAGCCTCCCAAATGCGCCCCCATCCAACCCCATAACATCTTAAAGGGGCCAAAGATTTTGTGTGGTGATCTTTTCCCATAAATGTGATGCAAGAGGTGATGCATTTTGTACAATGTAAGGATGGATAACCCAATGAACTTCTATCCTTCCACAGAGGTCTCCATCATGAAAGTGGAGAATCTAAGTTAACACTTTTCTTTTGTCAAGAGTAGGTAACCACTTGGGTACATGGAAATAAAACCAGACAACTAAATAGTCTGGTAAATGTTGGGAATAACTTCCCACCCCTAGTTTTTAAATTTACCTTCTTCAACTATGGTATAGTAGGCACCCTAAATAACATGGTAGTCCTTCATGGGGAAGTTCTTTGGATTCTTGTTTACCAGACCAGAACAAACTTTCTTGATGAAGTATTTTTCCCATTTCTTGAATGGGATGTCTGGCCCAGGAAGTGAGTCCTTCTCAATGGCCTTTTCAGCCAACCCGATCAACTCCTAGGAAATAGTATGGGTCCTCTTCATGTTATCACATGTAAATGGTGGAGAAAAAACTTATCATATGTATATCCTAATAAGGGTTCATTGCAAATCTGATCAAATTTCCGGAGATTGATACCCTTCTTTCCATGCATCATGTGGAATGTGTTTGTATCTGGGCTCCAGTGATTGATCAAGTCCTCCATCAATCCCTTATTACAATAGCCAAAGGTTTTCAAAATCCATACATACTCATACATCCTAATTTGTTTCAGCTTTTTGGAAAATTTATAGGTGATATACTACACCCAGAAGGGCCAACCCCAATCCATTTCAAACCCTCCCCTGGTCGAAGGTCTCAGTTGGGAAACCACCCAAACCTTTAGTTTTTGGAAGACTTCCATATTATCAAGCGGTACAAACAGATGTATGAATCAGGTTCACGACATTTCTAATCAAATTATATGGTAATAAATTTCATCATATGAATGTCCATACATTTCTCCTCAATAATGAAATGACCTATATGGGTGATGTTCATCCAGAAGGTATTTTGGGTTTCTAGAATCCTAGCGGGAGGAATTATTGATGAATGTGGAGGAAGGATGAGAGTGTCATTGGTAAGACCAAACCCATGGAGGGGAATGAAGTCTGAGATAGGCTATTCCTTAAGGTATACTTTTATTAGGTTCATAAAAATTGTATGTGATTATTCAACATTACTATAACAACCCTACTCTTTAATACACAATTAAATGTGGTTTATTACATAAAATTTTTTAATTGATACAACATAAAATATCAATAGGTATAGTGTATTTTGGGATTATGAATATTACATAATGACTTAAACCATGAAACACAACATCTTTAGTGAAAACTTCTTTTACATGACCACTACATTCCCTCATACCTAGCATTTCATGGGATAACATGAGGACATGCATAAGAAAAGGGCGACCTATAAATCCCAGTAAGGAAGTAAAAAAGGAATAACATGAATAATACAATACATGTTAAGAAATAGGAATATCAATAGAGCATAAAATAAACTTGAACATAAAGGCATGATATAACATGATTATCATAACATGGAAATGTGGTGAGAACACTTAACATGGTATTAGCATGATCCCAGGCTCATTGCACATGGAGCATGAGTAAAACCTCATTGTACTTGAATTATAATGATTAAACCCTCATTTCACTTGAATCATCATGATACTAATCTTTACCCAATGCGTTGGAGCACTATCAGGGCACACCCTTCTTAAACATTTCATTTCATGCATAAGTGTGCCACATGGATCATACAACATGGTTTCATTAAAAATCATCATTTATTCCATGATAAAGTAATGTGGAATTAATAAATGAAACTATATAATAAATAAGTAAATGTTTATAAAGTTTAATACCCATGATCGATAAATGGGCATGGTATTCACTACACAATGACTTTGGCTTGAGTTAAATCACGGTGCAATTTTGGCAGCATAACGGCGTGACATAAAAACTCATAAAAAATGGTTGATGAGAGAGAAAGGGGTGTCTAATTATATTTACATGAAATGGAAATAAATAGGTTCATATATATACTTGTACCAATAAATTTAATGGAAATTAGATTCATAATACAAAACAATTTATTGAATGTGAATGAGAAGAGAGAAATTCCTTACGGAATTTCGGCATGGTAACATGTGTACATGGGAGAAATTAATGAGAGAGAAAGGGGTATATATTCATTAAAACATAAATATAGAAGTATGGGGGAGGTTAAAAATCATACCCCAACATTTTTAATTGAAAATAAATGGGTATAACAATATAATTAAATTTGGACAAAAATGAGAAAGGAAGAAATACCTTACTTGGAAGTGTGATCCCAAAGGCTTGGGAGAGGCTTGAGAGAGGCTTCTTGGGAGATTGATGTGACTTATGAGGATTCTAGAGATATGATGGAAGAGTTTTGAAGAACTCAAAAGTCTTTGAGTGAAGAGGAAGTGGGATATTGGGTGGGTTTATATAAAAAAAGGGAGGGAATTCTTTATTATTTAGGTTTGGGACACCACACATTAAAATAATCAAAACCACAAACCAAACCATGGTTTTTTCCTATGGTTTTTGAAAAAGTGGAGTGGAAAACATTATTTTATTAGTAAAATGGCCTAACTTCTTAAAATATTAGGCTTTCTTATGTGGAGGTGAGTCACACTCTTAAGGAAATCAATTTAAAAAGATAAAAAGTTTTATAAGCCTTGGAGGGTCCACTAAAGCTTTATAAAATAAATCAAACAAACCTAAAATCACATTATTTTAATGTTAAAACATATATTATATGAAAATACCATTTATAGTATTTTATTACATCACTATTGTGTCATTATGGTGTCATAACACACATTACAAAATTAAACGGTATTTAATTTTTACCAAAAAATTCAACTGTCTAGGAAAATTATGAAAAATTCACCGTTGAATAATTTAGATTTCCTAATTAAAAAAATAATATTCATTTTATATAAATAATTTTCTAAATATTTTAATTTTTACTTTTAAAATAAAAGATGACATTTATCGAAAATTCATGGGTTTTGAAAAAAATATCTTTCAAACCTTAATAAAAATTACAATTGTATACATAAAAATTATATGATCATTTATATTTAATAAAAATTAATTTAGTAATAATATTTTATTAAAATATTATTTAATTATAAAATTCATTAATTCATCAAAATAGATTTCTTAATTGAATATTAACTAAGATACTATTTGTGCTTTTATAACTATTTACAAAGTAACAATAATAAAATGAATGTATATTCTCTATAAAAAATAATGTACATAATCATAGTGCTAGGGTATTATTACATAACCCCTTATAACACCCGCATAAGACCAAAGAGTAAGGTGTGCGATGGTGACCGACTCTTACGGTGGCTCGAATAACATCACACGGGTGGTAATCTCTATCAGCTTCCACTTCTCCCGTAAGTAGTTCCGCTTGAGCTTAACATGTTGAAGCTCAGATTGGGCTTGGTCAAGAGCGAAAGCCAATGATGCGACCTCCTTTCTAAGCTCCGAAAAATGGGCTTCGTATGGAGAAATTATACTGGATAAGGCCATTGCTTCCTTTGTCTGAGTAAATTGGATTTGTTAAAGCCCTATATTTATACTAATCATGTGATCACTATTTAACGACTATATTAGTAATGGTCACAATGACTAAAGGTATTTTAAAATCCAAAAACATAAAACCAAGGAAGTACATAAGTTTTATATATCCTTAATAAGACATTTAATTAGATCAAGAGGAATTTTCATTAATGAATATTTGGTTCATTACAATCTTCCCCCCTTATGAAATTTCTCCCTCAAAATTTCATTTTACATTCTAATCCGAAAAAAGGTGTGGGTAATTTTACTTCATTTCCTCCTCTAGTTCCCATGTTGCCTCTTCATACTTATGGTTTTTCTATAGTACCTTTACCAGGTGGGTAGTCTTGTTACGTAGAAATTTATCTCTACGATCAAAGATCTTCATTGGATTCTCCTCGTATGAAAGATCATCCTCTAACTGTACTACCTATGAAGAGAGTACATGTGAAGGGTCTGGTATGTAATTCATTAGGAGGTATACATTAAAGATATCCTATACTTTGGCCATGGTAGGTGGAAGTGATAGTCGATAGGCCACAACCCCAACATGATCAAGAATATCGAAGGGGCTGATGTACCTTAGACTTAACTTGCCTTTCTTTCAAAACCTCATGACCTTCTTCCATGGATATATGCATAGAAATACCATGTTGTTGATGCTCCTTTCCTTCATAGAGTCTAAACGAATGAAAAGGGAAATAACTTGAACCCAAAATGATTCATCCTTTGAAGAAACATAAAAAAATTGACAAAGGCATGAACATAAATTCATTTGCACTTGGGTCACGCAAGTTCCACCAAGGCCGCACAAGTATACTTGCACGCCACCTAGTGGTCACACAGGTGACTTGCGCACCCTCTTTGAATTTTGCCCGGGGTCTTCACCAGCCTATAAATATCCCTTGTGGGCCCCCCATTTGGGGAGGAAAAATTCCAGAAACTCAGATTTGAGCTCCCGGTGCCCTAGTCTCTTATAGAAGCTTCCGAGCACTTATAAGGTAATTTATTACCTAGAACGGAAGATCTAAAGAGGGGGAGTAAGGACTAAGTGTTGAAACTCATCAACACTTGGGTGCCTAAGTGGCCAGACCTTAAGGGAAATGGCCATACTTGTGCGTCACCTTACCCCTTCAACAGAACTTGCGCGCCACTCTTCTGGAAGCATATAGGGATAGTACTAAGGGATTGAGCCAAGTCTTGCCAAAGTATTACCCTAAGGGTTGACCGTCGCGCAAGTACCCATGTGTCGTGTAGGTACACCTACGCGACCAGGACTTGCGTGCCCACACGGGACTTGCACGCCCCTCTCTTTTTGGGTGCCCTTCCTGCCCATTTCACCTCTTTTATTCTTATCCAGCTCTCCTATTCATGATTCAGCCTTCAAAACCCTCTTTAAATCCATTTTCTTCGGCATGGTTCCCTTGTTGGATTCCTTATCTGAAAATAATTCCGTGGAACATCTCTCAAAACCTAGTGATTTACACATCTTTATGTCACTAAAGGTTAGAGATTTCATTCATTCAACCTCATACTTTAAGATGAGAGAATCCTTAACCTGGGAATCCTTTTCAAGAGTAAGCCCTAGTCCAAGTTCTCATTAATTTGGGCATCCTCTTTAGGAATAAGCCCCAAGTCCCCTAATTTGGGAATCCTCCTTAGGAGTAAGCCCCATCCATAATTTCCCAAATCTGGGCTTCCTTTTTAGGAGTAAGCCCCAGTCTCAAAGTTCCAAAATTTGGGCATCCTCCTCAGGAGTAAGCCCCAACCATAATTCCCTTAACCTGGGCTTCCTTTTAAGGAGTAATCTCCAGTCTCAAAATCTACAAATGTGGGAATCCTCCTTAGGAGTAATCCCCAAGTCCCTTAATTCTAAAATTCCCTTAACCTGGGACTCCTCCTTAGAATTAAGCCCCAGTCTTCAAATTCCTTTAACCTGGGCCTCCTTCTCTGGAGTAATCCCCAGTCTTAATTTCTCTTAATCATTCTTAATTTACTTCTGATTTGGGCTTCCTTCTCAGGAATAAAACCCAATCATAATTCCCTCCTAATTTAGGCATCTTCCTCATAATTAAGCCCCAAGTTAGAGTATCCAAATCTCCATAAAAGCACATATACCTTTATGGACCCTGTTCCCGGACTTCTTCTTTGAAATAACTCCTGATCTATATCTATTTGGGCAGTCATACATACATAAGCCCCACATCATTTCTTATGATTATATCTTTCATGGCACAATTTTCTAGTTTTACCAATACCTCTTGTTTCTCACACCGATCATGACACACATGATCTTAGAGTGTAAAAGTAATTATGACATCTTTCTTTGGTCCATCAATCATGCATAAACATCATACTCCCTGACTCGAACTACGTGGGTTCTGATTCCTTTTTTAAATAAAGGATACATAGGTAGGCCATCTTCGGGTACGATCCCAACTTTGAAATAATCTATGTCCTTCTGAATGATAATAAACTTCAAGTGCCCCACTGAGTGGATTTAAAACCAGTATGGTCATCATAATGACCAAGAGACTTTTATATAATGTATTAAAGGATACCATTGACTAAAAATCTCTAACAAATATAGATGATTCTCTATCGATGAAGAACCTCGAACACATATAAAAGATTCTCTAAATTTTTTACATATCAATCATTGATTGTCAGATCTAAAGGAAGGCTCATTTTATACTTGGTAATTTAATAAGTATCCACGAACATAACTTAAATCTATAAAGAGAGTCCCGGAGTAGACAATAATTCCCCTAAAAAAGGTGTGATGAGTCCGACCTCCCATCCTCTCGACCAATGAAAATTCTTAAGTCTCATCAATTCATAACTAATGAGCACCTAACTTTGGAAAGTAGGTCCAAATGGATATAAAATCATTGGATGTTTCCGGTTCTATGAAAAAACCCAATAGAAATCTCTTGGAATGTTTGAACCTTAAACCAACGAGGTCATTCCCAATTCCAGAGGAAACAAAAAAATGGTGAACCCGATGTGAATCCTTAAACAAGTTGAAATGATGTTTTCCCTATCTGTTAGGCCCTTATTTAAACTCAATGAGAGGTCCAACAAGACAATAAATAACATATGTGCTTATCCAAAAGATGTAGTGGCTGGATTTATCTTGATTACGTCTATTATATCAAACATGCACTCTTTTCCAAGATCTTCTACAATGGATTCTCTTAAGTTCACACCTGTGAATACTTCTGCTGTGAATGCCTCTACTGCTACTCTTGCTGGATCGTCGTCCACTCTGAGGATGAAATCACCTACTCAATGTCTTCAACGTTGTGTATCAAATGCGCTGGTTAAGGAATACCATCAAAATGGTACTATTCCGACTCTAGAGGCTGCTCGACAAGCCCTCCAAGTCAATAATTCACCCTGGTTGTCCGGACAGCGACGACCAGCGATCAAGAAGCAGGTGGTTCCAACCACCGTCTCCAACCGTTTTGGGTCGTTATCCCCGGAATGCAATCACCATTCCCTTCCATATTCTGGGGAGGTGAATGAGTAGGTCCCTCAGGGCCTTAATTCAAGGAGACAGGAGTCCTTCCCGAGGGATACCGTCAACAATCGCCACCAGACTCATGCGGCAGTGTGCCCTCAACATGATGAGGGTATCATCTCCAGGAATTCGGCTCAGGTTCATCGAACCCGAGAAGGCAAGATGAACCGCCAGATGTGAAATCCGGTCAACAGTGAGAAGGTTATTATCTCTTCCATCGCTAGAGAATTCCACCAACCTAACTTGGTGGCAAGCAACGAGCGGGCACACACACACGTCCATTTTAATTCTGCTGTCCAGCAGACTCGTCTGGCAGAAGCACGCCAATCCCACCAGGCAATTCTGGCGGAGTACTATAGACAGGAACATACACCTGTTTATAAATCATCATCTAGTCAGCAGGCTCTTCTGACTACATATGATGGAGCCCACCAACCTAATGTGTTGACAACTGGTAAACAGGCACATACACCTGCTTACACTCATCAATCCTTACAACAGCCTCGTCTGCCAGTGTTGAAGGAAGCTCATCAACCACGTTTGGAAGAGTGCAATCAGCAGGCACATACACCTACTTGTATTGATCAAGCCTACCAACAATCTCGTTTGGTAGCATTCAGAGAAGTCAGTCGGAAAGCTCCAACGACAAACAGGAGGCAGACTCAACTCTGTGCCCCCACACTTGAGTACTGTCAAGATTCAATGACAAGAAAAGGAGGACAGGAGTAGGAACACATACCTACTCCAAGCACAGAATGGACATATATCCCCATTCCGGCAGCTGAAGTCACCAAGCACATTATGTCAATGGTGAAAGAGTAGAAGCAAATCCCTGCTCATATTCTGGATGCCTGCCCGGATATTATAACAGCTTCAGCATCATCTCAGGTAAAGACACATAAATCTATCCCTACCAGTGGAGTGGCACATCAACATATCACTCCAAAACAGACACACACCTCTGTTCCAGTCCAAGAGGGTTGTGGGGCGTACTCCCCCATATCATACGGATAACCAAGTCAGGAACATACACCTGATTTGAGTGGAGATAATCAGCCTAACCTGATCATTTCTCCTAATCAGGCACATACACCTACCCATAATGACCACTTTCGTCAACAAGTGGTTCCTAAATTTAGTAATAAGGCATCTAAGAAGAATACCCGCCCATCACAGTCAGAAAATCAAGATCCAATCTGTAATAAGGCCTTGCTCGATACTGGAGTTCTTGAAGCCCTTAGACAATTATCTGTTGGAATTAAAGATTCTACTACCTCATTTACCAATAGTGGAAACATCAATTCTGAAGGTCTTTATCAGAAACTTCCTCATGAAGTCTTTCTTCATGATAGTTCGGTCGATCTCAAAGTTTCATCTTCAGATGAGATCCACAGGAACCCTCTGTTTGGCTAGAAGACCAAGGAGAAAAATGTTTCATCTTTTGCTGTAACCCACCATGGTGGTCCTCCCCATGATGATGAATTTAACTGCAAAAGTCCTCTCCATAGTTATAATTCACATTTTCTGGAAGATTCTCCAATTTAAAATGTAGTGACGAGAAATCTCTCTTATCTTGGGGCACTTTCAAATGTGAAGCCAGTCATGTCTGATGCTTCACTGCTAGCAGGTGAAATACTTTCTCAATCAGAAGATATCCCGGGGTGTAGGTCATTCTCTGAACCACCCCTGGGTCGTTCATCTTCTAGTTTGATCAGTGAATTCTCTATCGATCTTGTTGAATCCGATGAAACAACAAGGAAGCACCGACTCTAGTCTAATCAGGTAGAAGAATCATCATCAAATGATAAAGAGTAAGTACTGAATATGAGAAAACAGATGGAAAAAGGTGAAGTGACAGTCATGTTTTGGCCTTCGGCTGACTCTCAGTATGACATTCCAGAGATGTTGACGGAAGATGGAATTCATGATATTCGTCTCAACATATGGAAAACTATTTGTCAGTTGAAAAAGAAAATATTATCTTATGATTAATATGAAAATCATTTCAAGATAATATAAGGGTTACAATGCCAAATTGACTTGGCATCTCTCTCAGTGTCTCGATATCCGAAGGCTGAAAAGCAGCAGAGAGCCCTTCAGCGTTCATGCCTTGGCGCACTAAGAAGATTACGCCAGTTAATTGAGAATGCCCCATATGGTAATCATATCAGGGGATGGGGTGTTCATGGAGCACTAAATTTCACTATACTCTCCAGTCAGTAAAGCCCGCCAAAAATGGTCTCATGAAATGTTATTACCCATGGCCGGCCACAGTCAATTGGCTTTGTTTGTAATCAAAGGCTTGCCCAAGAACATGCCTCAACTAGTTATTCTCAAAATCAAGCATACAGAGAACAAGTTTTTGAATTAATCCTATATCAAGAAAATGAGAATATTGAACAAGCATCTCGTTTGGAGCAAGCACATCATCAAGTGATAGAAGTGTCAGAAATCATCCAACGGTCTTTTGAGCCAGGTGATAAAAGTGGATTCAGGTTGATGCATCCAGCCAATTTCCAGACTAAAGTCCGCAAGATAAAGATATCTTTCAAAAAATTCTCAGATATAGCATGTCAAGAACCACCCCATCTTGCCAGACTGAGGACTCTTTTAACCCAACCCTCAGAATCAACAAATAAGATTCGAGGAGTTGATGGGAAACATCAGGAACAGCCCCAGTCCACCGGACTGGGGACTTTTTTAAATCCTCAATCTCTCCCTCAGAGAAATTCAGTCTTCTCTCGATTAGGGAAGAATCCCCAAGAGGAATGAAGAGCCAAATTATCAGGAGATTCCCTCCAAATTATGGTTCGTCAAGAAGTTCCTGAGGGATCAAGTCGACAAAAGGCAATGTATCATCAGAGAGATGGAAGAAGACAATATCACAGAAATGCCGATAGAAGGGATGCAATGTATTATGCGTCAATTAATGTCATAAATTCTCTTGTTGCTGATCCACCATATGAGGCTCACTCAGAGGGATCAGATGAAGAGGTTCCTGCTCAAGAAGTTGTACACACAGACAAAAATGAAGAAGGTGTGCGTACACGAAATCAAAGGCTTACCTAGAATCTGGGTGTTCCTTCAAATAACCCACTTCCCCCTCTTCTAAAGGGATCCAACAAAGGGAAGGGAAAGAATCAGGTTACATACCCTTACTCTGGAGAAGGCCAATCACTCTCACTAGAGCAAAGATTTTCACAACAGGAGGAAGAAATGAAAGAATTGAGGAGGATGAATGTAGAACTACTTCAGGGTAGTCTTCCTCCTAAGCATGCTGGAGTCAGTCAGCCAAGGGAATTTTTTGTGGCTATTGAGATGGATCAAGAATATCCTCCTCTATCAGTACACCCTCACAGGTATAATCCTATGGGTAAAGTGTAACAACAGTCGGTAGTGATACCATCAGTTGCAGTACCAGCCACCACATCTGTCCAAGCTCTAGTCATTGCACCTGTTCAGGTCCAAGCTCAACCGAATGTTTCTCAAAAGTTAATAACTACTATTGAGTCATTAAAAGATCGGTTAGAAGCTATGGAGTGAAAGCGAGCTCAAATTCAACCAGAAAAGAGAGCTTACGCTGAATGGGTTGATGCAATTACTCCCCCATAAAATTTTTAAAGTACCAAATTCCCAATCTTTAATGGTTCGGGAGATCCAGAGCAACACTTAACATATTTTTTTCTCGTTGCGATCCTATTATGGGAACCCCTCAGCAATAGGAAGCAGTTAAACTCAGGTGTTTTGTATAGTCATTACAAGGGCCTACTTTTGTTTGGTATACAAGCTTGAAATCCCGGTCAATTACCAGGTGGGAGGATCTCCGTCAATGATTCCTTCTTCAATTCAGCTCAACTTTTCCAAAGACAAAAGTTTTTGATCTTACAAACTGTAAGAAAAGGGAGGATGAAAGGGTCTCATATTTCATTTCTCGCTGGAAGGGATTAACATATTCCCTGAGCTTAGCACTCCCTCAAGAAGAACTGTTGCCAATCTGTGTGGCAAATTTGCGTGACGAATTATGCACGCCATTGATCCCTGTGAAATACACAAGAGGGTTTTGAGACCTTACTTCAATAGATCAATAGATTGAAGATTCTCTTATGAAGACTAAGGATAAAACTTGTGTAATTCCATCAGCTCAAGGAAGGAGAATGGGTAAAGCAGAGACTGCTACAGTTATGCTTAAACAAGAACCTGTACCTGCTTCTACTTCAAAACCTTTATATTCCCGAAGGGCTCCACTTCTTGAGCGTCAACAACAGAGGCTGTTTTTTCAAGATGATCAAAGAGATCAAAGACGAAAACAATTTGAGGATTTGAAAAGCAAAGTTTTCTATTTCCGAAATGAACAAGTTCCTGGATACTTCATTTCGGCTCTGGAAAATAATTTGCTTCAATTGCCAAGGCCCAAAAAGCCAAACAAGGAAGGAGATGAAGACTGTCCCAACTATTTCCCCTTTCATCAGATATTAGGGAATCCCATTCAGGAGTGTTTTGTATTCAAGGACCTCCTGCAAAAAATGGTCGACTCGGGATAAGTCAAATTGAAAGGTTCATCAGCTCAGGTAGCATGTGTTACTACTAAAAATCCAGAGGAATAAGGTGAGTGGCAGATAGTCAAAAGAAAAAATGCGCAGAAATATAATGATTGGATGGTCAGAAAAACGATCAACCGAACTCATGCCATTTTGCCAACACAATTGAAGAAACCAATTGTGTCTTCTGCTATGACTGCCACAGAAAAACCCTCTTCATCAGAGGGAAAATCCTCAAAGAAACGTCATAATTCAAAGAAATAGGAACAATCAAAAGAAGATGAGGTCGTGTCAAATCCCAATTTGTCTTTGACTCTGGAAAGTTTTATGCCATCTACTTCGAAGCAACGAGCACCGTCCCGCCAAATGGCACAACCTAAATTGGCTAGTCAGGCAGAGTCTTCATCGGATAAAGATTTAATCTTTGGTTCTATTTACACGATTCACTCAACAGATCCTTATTCCAGTCACAGTTTCAATTTTGATGAGCTTGAGTTTCCTGTATCAAACAGAGAAATCAGAGGGAGTTCCAGAGGTTAGGGATACAGAGGAGGAAGATGTGGATATCCCAAAAGCCACTATTCCAATTCTACCCCTGCTAGAACTGTGTATGCGGCAGAAACTCATGGTAGTGCCCTTCAACGAGATCAACAAGAACAAGAAAGTTCTTCCACACAAGGCAGATTCAGTCCTGGCACAGTTATTCTGGAGGATCAGTTGGGAGTTACACCTTCTTCCTCTCAGAAAGTAAATAGACCTATTCGGTATAATCTTCCAAAGCTAGAAGTATTACCAACTCTTACCCTGATACAAGATGCATCAAATTCCAAAGTATCAACTTCCAAGGCACCTGCTAAACCACATGTTCCTGTTGGGAAACGCAGACCTTTGGATCAAAAGTATGATGTATTAAAACACCTGGCCCAAGTACCGGCCAAGTTATCAATTTTGGATGCCTTGAATTTATCAAAGGATCTTTGGGAGGCCCTCATTGAGGCTTTATCAAGTACTCAGGAGTTTGAAACTGAAATTGCTGCAGCTGAAGCCTACCATGTAGAGAATAATCCTGCAGAATGACATGCAGTGATATCTTTCACAGATGAAGATGAATATGATGTCGTGCATGGACATATTAGACCTTTGTACTTATCTGGAAAGGTCAATGGTGTAGACGCCTGAAGATCTTTCATTGATAATGGTTCAGGAGTCAACCTCATCCCCATTCGTACACTTCATCGATTGGGACTCACAGAATCTAATTTATCTCTTTCTACTATGATGTTACAAGGATATGATAAAAATGAACAAGAACCACTAGGAGAGATTACACTCAAAACTCAGTTTGGAGATCTTGTATCCAATTCAGATTTCATTTGATCATGACTCATCCTTAAACATCTTTCTTGGAAGACCCTGGCTACATCAACTTGTGGATATCCCTTCATCATATCATCAATGTCTCAAATATTGTTTCGATGGTCAAGTTGGGACATTGTATGGTGATAAGGCCCCGTTCAAGACATGTGAATATCAATACATTGAGGCGGAATTCTATCACATGAAGGGAAAGGAGAAATCCACAACAAGGGAGATTACCAAAGTTAATGCTCCATATGGTTTGGAAAAGATTCTAGTAAATCCATTTACAAATGTGAGTACAAATTATGTGTTGCCTATCAGTCAAATTGACAGGATAGACCCAAATCCAAATACTCTTATGAAAACTTCCATAATGTCAATTACAGCAATCAAGACAGACAGCATGGGAGAAATTAGTGATTCACCAAGCAATGATGAAAGCTCAAATGGGGATGTATTCATTTCATCTACTGAAATACAGCAAGTCTATACTTCGCCAACCAGGCCAGAAGAAGTTATAGTAATGCCAGAGGTGAACAATGATGTCGATTCTCAATCCATCATCTCCTCTTTATTACCCAAGGAAGACCCTTCATCATCAATCAGGTTGGAAATGGAAGATTCTTCTTCAAGATGTTCAAATTTTAACATCTCTCCTGATCATGGAAATTCTACTTCATCATCTACTATGCAAGTAGAAACAGAAGAAATAACACATATTGAAGAAGAAGAGGAAGATCTCAGGGATGCTCCTCCAGCATTTGAAGAGGGTATCTCTACTACTGTGGATGAACTCAGAGAAATAAATCTGGGTACAAAAGAAGATACACACACCACTTTAATTATTGCAACCATGACTCTTGAAGAGCAGGAGATGTATGTTTCATTTTTAAAGAAAAATAGAGATATATTTTCTTGGAACTATACAGAGATTCCCGGGATTTATCCTGATGTTGCTACTCATCGTTTGGGTTTTCCATAAGAATATCGAGGATTCAAGAAAGCCGCAAGAAGAACACACCCAACTTATGCTTCCAAAATTGAAGTTGAAGTGGATAATATTATCAAAGCTAACTTCGTCAGAGAAGCTCAATATCCCAAATTGTTGGATAATATTGTCCTTGTGAAAAAGAAGAACAGACAAATTAGATTTTGCATTGATTTCAGAGATCTTAATCGGCATTGTCCTAAGGATGATTTTCAAATTCCGATCACAGAACTCTTAATTGACGCAAAAACTGGTTATGAAGCACTTTCATTCATGGATGGATATTCTGGGTATAATCAAATCCGAATGGCTCCAGAAGATGAAGAATATACAGCCTTCAGATCCCCTCAGGGTGTGTTTTTCTATCGGGTAATGCCCTTTGGCCTAAAGAATGCAGGCGCAACATATTAGCGTGCCATGCATCGTATCTTTAAACCCTTTTTAGGGAAGTTTTTTGAATGTTATGTGGATGATTTGGTGGTTAAATACAAACAAAGTTCTAATCAATTGTCTGATTTTGAGTTCATATTCCACAAACTTCGGCAACATAATTTTAAGATGAACCCCTTAAAATGTGCTTTTGGGGTAACCTTAGGAAAATTTCTCAGCTTTATTGTACGCCATCGTTGTATTAAAGTCGATCCTAAGAAGAAAAAGTCAATCCTTGGTATGTCACCTCCTCAAAATTTGAAATAATTGAGAGGGCTTCAAGGACACTTGGCCTATATTTGGCGTTTCATCGCCAATTTGGCAGACAAAAGTTTACCCTTCACCAAATTGATGAAGAAGGGAGTCACTTATCAGTGGACTGAAGAATGTCAAGAAGCATTCTATATTCTCAAGAAGTATCTCTTGAGCCCACCAGTATTAATGCCACCTATTGAAGGAAGACCACTTATCCTCTATGTGACAGATTTAGAGCGATCATTGGGTGCCTTTCTTACTCAGAAGAATGATGCTGGGAATGAAAATAGCCTCTACTATCTCATTCGGACTATGCTTAAAGCAGAAACCCGATACTCAAGTATTGAGAAGTGCTGCCTAGCATTAATTTTTGCAGTTCAGAAGTTGAGACACTACCTGCAACATCACGAGGTCCAATTGGTATCTCACAATAACCCGCTCAAATTCATCCTTAGTCATCCAATGCTTATAGGATGTCTGGCAAGGTGAGCAGTTATTTTTCAGCAATTTGATATCCAATATGTGTCTCAAAAGGCAATAAAGGGCCAAGATCTAGCTGATTTCCTTGCTGAACACCCTTCAGTAGAAGATACATCTTCAGATATTGAACTTCCTGATGAAGAAGTCTTCTTTATTCAAGATAGTCTTCAAACATGGGAAATGTACTTTGATGGTGCTTCTAGAAGTCCAACAGGGAGGAAAATGGAAAATCCTAAATTCAACAAAGTTGGGTTAGGAATTGTGCTCATTTCTTCAGAAAAGGCAGTGTTACCCCATTCCTTCTCATTGTTAGGAGGCGGTACAAATAATGAAGCAGAATACCAAGCTCTCATCGCAGGCTTGGAGTTGGCGCTTCAACCACAAGTGAATCACTTAAAGGTGAAAGGTGATTCAGACCTGGTAATCAAAAAAGTCAATGGGGATTATGCCATCAGAAAAGAAGAACTAATACCTTTTTATGATTACGTCAGAGAGTTAATGGCGGAATTTCTTACGGAACTGACATTTTCTTATGTCCCTCAATCACAAAATGCCCAAGATGATGCACTGGCTAATATAGCCACAACTATGGCAGATCCAAATCAGGACAAGACAAGCATCAGTATTTCCCACCATCGTACAATTTCACCTTATGTTCAAACCAAAATAGAGGAAATCAAAGAAATTAGTCCCATTCCTGAAATATATGGTCATACTACTGGATGAATGACACCTATTAGGGAATACCTTAAAAATGGAACACTTCCACCTGATAGAGCTGGGAAAGAACAAGTCTGGAGACATGTGGTCAATTTTACTCTTTATGATAGCCCAGATCACCTAGAGAAAATTATCTACAAGCGTGGTTTTGATGCAGTTCTCTTCAGATGCATTAATGGTGAAGAGACAATGGATGTCATGAAAGAAGTGCATGCAGGAGTCTGTGGTGCCCACAAGTCTGGACATAGACTGTTTGATCAAATTCGAAGGCTTGGATACTTTTGGCCTTCAATGATACAATATTGTGTTGATTTCAAAAAGAAGTGTCATTATTTCCAAGTACATTCCAACATCATTCATCATCCCCCAGAGTTTCTTCATACAGCTAAATACTCGTGGCCATTTTCCACATAGGGAATGGATGTAGTGGGACCTTACCCTTTAGCTACAGCCAAGCAGTTTAAGTATATTCTTACTGCTACTGACTTCTTTTCCAAATGGGAAGAGGCAATACCACTTAAAGAAGTTAGTTCTAAAAGCATTGTTAGCTTCATCAAGTCTAACATCATTACCATATTTGGTGTCCCTCATACCATATTGATGGACAATGGCACCAACTTCTGTTCATCTAAGGTGAAGAAGTTGTATCAAGAATACAACATCAAATCCAATCATTCATCTCGGTACCATGTAGTGGCCAATGGCTAGATATAAGCCTTCAACAAGACTCTTTCAAACACACTACAAAAGATGGTGGATAAAGATAAGAAATCACGGCCTGATAAACTCTTTCATGCTTTATGGGCTTATCAGACCACCACCCGCACTGCAACGCGGGCAATTCTATATTCATTGGTATATGGAATGGAAGTAGTCTTTCCTATTGAAGTTCAATTACCTTCGATTAGAGTAGCCATTTGTGATCAGTCATCTACAGATGAACAATCTCAAAAGCGATTGGATGAATTGGAATGATTAGATGAGAAAATATTGTGCACCCCGCATCACTTAGAAGTCTATCAGAATCAAATAACACGAGGTTTCAACAAAAAAGTTCATCTTCGTTCATTCATTCAGGGAGAATTGGTATTTGTTCTCAGAACTCCAATGATACTAGGAAAGAAACCTCCCAAGCTTGAACCAAAATGAGAAGGACCATACTCAATACATAAGGTCTACTCCAATGGAGCTTATTCTTTAATTTCAATGGATGGAGAAATCATCACTACTCCAACCAATGCCAAATTTCTGAAGAAGTATTTTTTATAAACACAAAATACATCATCTCTGGTCCATGCATATGACCTTAAACTATTTTCATTTCTTTCATCTAACATGATGTTAAACTGTGTTGTCCTAGTTGTAAGACTTTAAACTGCATAGTCCCTTATGTCTAGCAAGAGGTTAAACTACACCATCTCCGGTCCATGAATATGACCTTGAACTATTCACACCATCGTCCAACATGACGTTAAACTGTGAAAAAGTCCCTAATACGTCCAACATGACGTTAAACTGTGTCCTATTTTGTCCTTACTGCATGACATTAAACTACACAGTCCCCCTTTCATCCAACATGACGTTAAACTATATTGTCCCCATCGTCTTAGCTATAGGACACTAAACTATACAACACCCTTATTGTCCAACATGACATTAAACTATGTCCATTTAATACATCCTACATGATGTTAAACTATATTTTGTCCCTGTTACAGGACACTAAACTATGCAACACCAATAGTCCTCACTGCAAGACATTAAACTGCATAGTCCCTACATATGTCCTACATGACATTAAACTGTGCATCGTTAGGGTTGTTTCTACCTCTTGTTTCTCACACTGAGTATGAATCACGTGAGCTTAGAGTAAAATTCAACCATAACACCCTCTCTAGTCCGCTAACCATGCGTAAGTCCCAACACCATTTTTTAGGTCGTTGTCCCCAAGAACAAATTGATCACTAATTCATTTTTTTAATTTAACTACGCGGACTTTGATCCTTGCCTTCTAGGCTGGGTATGTAGGAAACCTCCCGAGGTTCAATCCCAAAACCAATCTCTTCACATCGGTTTATCTCCATCTCATACGATGTTGATTCGTGAAACCGCCCCCAGAATCAATATCTTTACATTGGTTCTTTGTCCTTGCTATATGATGTTAAAATATACAACACTTTTGTCCTGTACGACAATAAACTACAACATTCTTTGATACCCTCACCTGAGAGGGAATAATTATTTACATTGATTTCCAATCATGTTATATTTCAAGACTATGTGCATACATGGCAATGCATGAATCTTTTATCTTGGGTCAAACCATCATTTCACTAAAGTCCCCTTTCACCCTCCACATGTACGAACTAAATCTATACAGAGGGTATTTATAGAACTACGTGGGCTTGATTTCTATCCTTATGGGATACATAAGAACGTTTGAGTGTCCCTCGAATCCAGCCCCAAGTCTTTTGGGCTTGACCCCAAATTCCACTTTCAGTCCCCTGGCTGAAAAGTCCCTGTGAAAACACACACTGTGTATTTCTTATAATGGTCCGAGTTCTATGACCCTAAACTAAGATATCTTAAACTTTCATCCCACACGACGTTAAACTGTATTTCAAGAACTACGTATGGCTTGATTCCCATCCTTATGGGATACTTAGTGAAGTCCAACATTTCAATTCAAGACCCAGCCACAACATGATTATGGTTAGCATTGATCTGCGTATCTTTACATACATTGAACAATACCCATTTTTATGTCTCATAATCCTAACCTTATATATTTTCAGATCTTCATAATCCTTTTCTCAACCTTTGGTCACAAAATGTCCAATTTCTGAGAGTTCTTTTGCCTGACTATGCAGCACGTGCCCTTAGGAGGCCTTGCATAAACAGTCTACATAACGGACCTGTCAGCCAAAAGATGCTATTATTTGACTATGCATCCAATTCCCTTAGGTGGCCCTACATAATTCAACCCCCTAACGGGTTTGTTAAATAATGGTAACTTCATTCTTGGGAAGAAAACCTATTTTTTCCTTATTTGTCTTAACGAAAATATGTAGGGATCCACAAAAATAGCCATACTTAACATATTTGTCCCATATTCTTTTTCATGATCTGAAAGTATTCAAGTCTATGGTTTATATTTTCCTTTCCTACGCTTGGGTCAGACCTTCATAGAAGTGACATTCATCCAGTTCTTAGACAATCTTGTTTGGAAATATCTTCTCCATATTCAAGTACCTCTCTCCATACAACAAACTCTATGCTTTGGAAAAGTTGAATCTCCATAAAATTTCACTATCTTTTTATCAATAGAAAAGTAAATTTCTGAGAGTTCTTTTGCCTGACTATATAGCACGTTCCCTTAGGCGGCCTTGTATAAGTAGTCTACATAATGGACTTGTCAGCCAAAAGATGCTATTATTTGAATATGTAGCCAATACCCTTAGGTGGCCCTGCATAATTCAACCCTCTAACGGGTTTGTTAAATAATGGTAAATTCATTCTTGGGAACTACTTCTTCTAATGCCTTTTATCCCTTTTTCATATCATTCCTTAGATTCAAAATTTCTTAAGTCATAGTTTACATATTTCCCTCATACTTGAGTGTGGTAATATGTTTTCAGATAAATTTTCAAGGAATTGAGTCAATTTTAATCCATTTGGTCAAATCTATTTTGACCTTAAACATTAGCTTTTTTATGTCCGACTTGCATGACTTTAAACTGCCCACAAAAGACAAGGGAACTCTGAATAAAAGTCAAGTTCCAGCTCACTAAACATACATTTTGTATGATTTTAGGTAATATTGATCAATAAAAAGTTTCAAAAGTTTGTAGGGTTATTTATAATAATCCTAGAAAAAATCAAACTATGCTTACTAGGCCCATTGTCTTAGGTAAAAATATAAATCAGGTAGCAAAAGAATGCAGACACAAATGATTGTAAGTGAAATTTTTTTTCATCTAATGCACAATAATTAGAAGGACATCCACAGATTGGAGTCTCTTATCTTTTCCAAAAAATTACAAGAGGCTATCAACATAAGTCTTCACATGATGTACAACATCCCAAGCTTCATCAGCATCCACTTGAAGTTCATGCACTCGACCAACTTCACTCTTTTTAGCTTGATGGAGTGATTTCTTGGCATCTGCGATGGCTTTCATACCATTCGTTTGAGCTCCCTCTAGTAAATTATTGAGTTGGTCAAGTTCCCCAGTAACAGTATCTAACTGTTGCTGAAGGTACATCTGCTGGATGACTTTATCTTTGATCTTATGCTTCAGGTCCTTCAACCTGGCAGCATAATCAGCCTCATCTCGGGATACCGTAGCCTCAAATTCACTAATATTGGCTCACAGCTTCACCCTGGTCAAATCTTGACGACACTTTTTCTCCTGCTCCCTTCTTAAGATAACTTGCTTCACTGCGGCATGGATCTTATGATATCCAAAACCACCAAGTCCCAACATGACAAACAGGGATGAAAGTCGTGGGATCATCGATGGCAACTCTTCAAGAGGCACTTCAGATATGATCTTCCATATGTTTTTCCATGCCTTGTTTCATGAAAATTGGAGTGCCTTTTGTACTTCTGGATCCGACTCAACATCAGTGTCATAGGGGGGAATATAATCCGGGATTAATGCACTTAGGGAAGTGCCCTGCTCTGCTCCTTCCCCCTGACCCGTGTTTCTTCACTTTCTATTCCCATTGGGGCGGAGGCTGAGGATTCACCTCTAGATCTAGCCACTGAAATTGATGGCCCTGCATAATCAATTGAAAGCTTTGGTTAGTTTCAAAGAATAAAAAAAGTTGATTGGATGTCTTTCAAATTAAGTATAGTCGCAAAAATTGTTATCCCTTACCCAACGGTAGATCCGTAACTTGAGAAGGCTCCTCCCCATCTTTCCTAGCTTCAATAGGATTTTCAGGGTGAGTTTAAGGAAGCTCTACGGGGTTCAGCTCCACTTGGGCTAATGTCTCTGCAATAGTAGGGTTTTCTGTACCCCTTTCAGGCATTTGTAGTTCAACAACTTTCTCAGATAGAGATGCACATTTCAAACGATCATGATTAGATATGTAATAAGAAGTTATTTTTAATAGAACTAAGGATAACAATCACGTCCATAATCTTCTAAATTACATGGTAATTTAACATGATCTAAAAAATCTTCAAAATATGTGCCAAGTTCCATCATTTCATCCAATATAATCTCATAATCCTGGTTAATCTCACCAGTGGGAGCATTCGATATGTCTTCTTGGAAACCTTCATCCTGCGGTATCTGACCCTGGACAGCATCTTCAGATAAAGTAGCGGAGTTAGTTACAATGGCTGCCAAAAGCTCTAATGTAGGGGTTGAACCTAAAGTATCACAAAATCGAAGTCAATTGATGTTTCGTTAAACATTTTATGAATCATTTCTAACTTACCAGAAGTAGGCTCTTCTCTTCTTGCAACAGTAGTAGGAGGGATACTGGGAACAAACGCTGGCTCTTCTCCAGGAGCAGCCAAGTTAGCCTGAACTTGTAATTGTTCACCAGTATCCTCCGTGGTCCTCAAAGGAGGGTCAGTCCTTTCCCTCAGAGGGGAAATTGAAGAAACCCCATACAATCCCAAGAAGTATGAGCAAACTTTTCATAGGTTAAGACTCATGATTATCCGAAGGACTTACCACTACTGATGAAGCGTTTAGTTGTGGACTTCTTCCTTCGATGCCTTTGTCTCTTTGGTTTTTTGGGAGTGTCGACAGTATCCATTATAGGTACATGAATTGGAGAATGGAAATCCATGTCCAACTCCTCATCCATGGCCTGCTGTCCTAGAGATATCTCACCCGATTTGCGAGGAGATTCATTAACCCCAATGGCAGTACCACTAGGGATATACTGTGAAGAAGGAACCTCAATAGTTCCTTTATTTGCAAGCTGTAGGATGAAGAAAATAATTTCAATGAGTAACAAAGCTTTGAATGAAATCAATTTTCAAAGAAAATAAGGAAATAAACTTACATATTCAGGAGCCACGTAATCGTGCCACTCCTCATCTCCGGAACCACCAGTCCCCTCAGTGACACCACGATCAATCATTTCCTTCACCCGCTTGGTGACAGGAATGGAATCATCGGTGTCATATATGAGCATTTCCAGCTATCTGATATAAGCCCGCACTTCATCGGGGTTATCCTTGTAATGGATATCTGTAGAATCCAGAAGATTCCCTATTCCAGTGAGGTGTAGCACCTCGCACAAATCCATCCAGGCTGTTTCAACACCACAGTATAAACTCTACCATGTCTGGACAACCTCTGGTCATAGATATTCAGTATGTGTACCAGAAGGCTGTGAGGAAGGTCCTAAAATCTTGGACTTCAGCTTCTTCCTAGCTCCTGTAACTACAGATAGAGAATAAGAAAATAAGACTTGTTTCTCAATAAAGTAATGGTGATTAAATTTCCACAATGAAGTAACTCACTAGGAGTTGATGGAGTGGGTATTTTGATTCTGATAGGAGGATTATATCAGGTGATAGGCCACTTTTCCTCTTGTTGTGCCTCATCATCCCCATCTTGGGAATCCGGTGAGTCAGTCCTAGATGAGGAATCCGGCGAATCATCTCCAGGTGGGGAAGCATAACCTTCCCGAGGAAGGGTTTCTTTCTATACAGTTCTATTCCTTTTCCCCACCTGATAAACCGGGTGATTCAGCACCCCTCCAGGGTATGATGCTATCCAGTTCTCGGTATACCATGTAGTCAAGTTATTTTCCGCTTTATCAACTGGTAGATCAAACACTGCCCCAGTATTCTCCCTAGGTGTCAGCAACCATAGTTTCCAGGAAACCATCGAATGTTACTCTGACCTGACATGCACAGGGGGAGATACAACGGTCTGCTGCAAACACTTGAATTGGCGTGAAAATCTGTATGGAGCATAGGCCTCGCATATAATCTCTCCGTCAATCCTGGTGACCAGTACACCATCTTTGTAGGCCAACATGTATGCCCTCAATTCCAGGATGGTTGTTCCATCATCAACAAACCGCCCAGTTGGCGGATTTCCGTAATAAAAGAAATTTAATTCCTTATGCATGCTCAGCCTCACCTTCATGTCATAAGAATTGAGATCTAGTGGAGCAATTCTGGAGAATTCCTACACTGATATCCTGAAATAACTTCCAGGAATCTGTACCCCATTCTGTACATTATACGTTCTAAAGTGAGTGGCGATCCATCCCCACAAAACTTGGAATGGTCCCACTATTCTCAAAGGAGACTTACCCATGAAGACATGGAGTAAACTCCTGTGAATCTTTGCTAAAATGGGGGTAGCTAACCCAATCATTTTCCTCTCAGCCAACTTGGCTGCAATAACGAAGGTCCCTGGCCTAACGCCTCCCTTCGAGTCCCTGACTGGCAAAAGATAAACACTGAGCCACAAGGCCAAGAAGCTCGCCAGACGAGTCTTCTTTGGGATTCTATGATTCACTTCGTATCCCCACCTCTCAAATTCTCCTACTTCTAGAGTCAGCTAGAATGTGCCAGGAGCACCCCACTTCTCTGTTTTGGGGCAGGTGGTAGGACGAGTGGGCCTCTTTTCCTTGGGCCCCTTCTTCTTGGATCCCTTCTCCTTCGAACTCTTCTCCTTCAACTCCTTCTCCTGCTTATCGAGAAGAAACATATTCATCCACTCCACTGTATGAATATCCTTTCTAGAATGAGTTAAGGAGGTCTCTGTACTCTTGATCTTGTGGAATATTTTCAATAATTCCCGAGCTAAAGCCGGAGTCTTCTCCGAATCATTCCAAGTCGCCTTGGGAGGGATGAATTCATCATAAAAATCACCCAAAATTGGAGCCCCTGAGATCTTGTGGACATCCCACAGACTGATTCCTACTTCTCCATGAGTCAGATGGAAAGAATTGGTTTCTGGGATCCAATGGCTGAGTATCTCTAGCACGAAGTTATCATTCCTGTAAACATATGTTTGCCCATCCCAGATGGCTTCATATATCGCAACTCCTTTCAAATCCTCGACAAACTCTGCATAGGTTTGTCACACCCAGTATTCCCACATCCAAGTTGGATTTACACCTCCTCCAGGACAAAAGTCTCAACTTCTCTTCCAGCCTTTGGATTGATCCATCTGAGAGTTTCAGAAAATTGAGGGATAACAATGTGGTTGCAGCTCGGGCTTATGAGGTTTTAGATCTGGCGTACATGGGATATGATGCATTATGTAGGCCTTCTACACTGTTCCAACATTTACAAATATTCCCCCACTTGAGATATTTGCTGAAGCAAAATTGGTGTAATTCTGAAACCAAGAATTTGGGTGATAGTTCTTTGCCTCTAGAATGGTGACTTCTCGTAGATGACCATGACCATACAGAGGCAGGTAGATGCTCTATGTGGAATTAATATGATATTTCTTCAAGTACTTAGCCAAATCTGGGAGAGTGTTGTCCCATATATCATAGTAATCATGGCCAATGATGCTCATCATGTCATCAATCCGCTTGCTAGTCAGTTCATCAGCCGTTCCAATTCTTCTAGGAGCCATTGAATCTGTACAAAGGTCGAATAATTAACTCTTAAGTGAGTTGATTTTTCATAAAATTTGTGAAGAAATTTGAAAAAAATGGCAAAGGAATTAAGGCGTGCAAGTATAAATTTTGGCACGCAAGTATGGATGTGTTGCGCAAGTATGGATGTGTCGTGCAAGTTTTGGTGCGTAGGTATCACCACGCAAGTCCAAATACCTCTACAAAAGTGCGACAGTAAAGAAACAGCGGAAAACAGAGCAACTTGTGCGGTGAAGGCAACTTGCGCGGCGAGAGCTCAAAAGTTTAAAATCCAGATGCTTTTCACGAGAATGAACGCATATATATAGGCCAGGCCGCAACCCTGCGTGCCTAAACGCCTGCGCGGATCCCACTTGCGCGCCACAATCTACACGCTCAACACTTTCGCACTACATGTTACTTGGTTTTCTTCTTTTCCTCAGAGTCAGACCCTCATTTATTTCGGATCCAACTCCGAGGGGGGACTTTTGATGATGCTCCTTTCCGTCGCAGAGTCTAAATGAATGAAAAGGGACATACCTTGAACCCAAAATGATTCATCCTTTGAAGAAACATAAAAAAATTGACAAAGGAATGAACATAAATTCATTTGCACTTGGGTCATGCAAGTTCCACCAAGGTCATGCAAGTATACTTGCACGCCGCCCAGTGGTCGCACAAGTGACTTGTGCACCCTCTTTGAATCTCGCCCGGGGTCTTTACCAGCCAATAAATACCCCCTGTGGGCCCCCCATTTGGGGAGAAAAAATTCCAGAAACTCAGATTTGAGATCGTGACGCCCTAGTCTCTTCTCGAAGCTTCCGAACACTTATAAGGTAATTTCTTACCTAGAACGGAAGATCTAAAGAGGGGGAGTAAGGCCTAAGTGTTGAAACTCATCAACACTTGCGCGCCTAAGTGGCCAGCCCTTAAGGGAAATGGCCATACTTACGTGCCGCCTTACCCCTTCAACAGAACTTGTGCGCCACTCTTATGGAAGCCTCTAGGGATAGTACTAAGGGATTGAGCCAAGTCTCACCCAAGTATTACCCTAAGGGTTGACCGTCGCGCAAGTACCCATGTGTCGCACAGGTACACCTGCGCGAACAGGACTTGCGCGCCCACGCAGGACTTGCGCGCCCCTCTCTTTTTGGGTGCCCTTTCTGCCCATTTCACCTCTTTTATGCTTATCCACCTCTCCTATTCAAGATTCAGCCTTCAAAACCCTCTTTAAAGCCATTTTCTTCGGCGTGGTTCCATTTTTGGCTTCCTTATCTGAAAGGAATTCTGTGGCATATCTCTCAAAACCTAGTGATTTACACATCTTTATGTCACTAAAGGTTAGAGATTTCATTCATTCAACCTCATCCTTTAAGAGGATAGAATCCTTAACCTGGGCCTCCTTTTCAGGAGTAATCCCCAGTCCAAGTTCTCATTAATTTGGGCATCCTCCTTAGAAATAAGCCCCAAGTCCCCTAATTTGGGCATCCTCCTTTGGAGTAAGCCCCATTCATAATTTCCCAAATCTGGGCTTCCTTTTCAGGAGTAAGACCCATTCTCAAAGTTCCCAAATCTGGGCATCCTCCTTAGGAGTAATCCCCAACCATAATTCCCTTATCCTGGGCTTCCTTTTCAGGAGTAATCCCCAATCTCAAAATCTACAAATGTGGGCATCCTCCTTAGGAGTAAGCCCCAAGTCCCTTAATTCTAAAATTCCCTTAACCTGGGCCTCCTCCTTAGGAGTAAGCCCAGGTCTTCAATTTCCTTTAACCTGGGCCTCCTTCTCAGGAGTAAGCCCCAATCTTAATTTCTCTTAACCAGTCTTAATTTACTTCTGATCTGGGCTTCCTTCTCAGGAATAAAACCCAATCATAAGTCCCTCCTAATTTGGGCATCTTCCTCAGGAGTAAGTCCCAATTTAAAGTATCCAAATCTCCATAAAAGCACACATGCCTTTATAGACCCTATTCCCAGACTTCTTCTTTGAAATAGTTCCCGATCTCTATCTATTTGGGCAATCATACATACATAAGCCCCACATCATTTCTTATGATTACATCTTTCATAGCACAATTGTATGGTTTTACCAATACCTCTTGTTTCTCACACTTAACATGACTCACATGAGCTTAGAGTGTAAAAATAATTATGACATCTTTATTTGGGCCATAAATCATGCATAAACATCATACTCCCTGACTCGAACTTCGTGGGTTCTGATTACTTTTCTAAATAAAGGATACATAGGTATCCCATCTACATGCATGATCCCAACTCTGAAATAATCTATGTCCTTATGAATGATAATAAACTTAAAGTGCCCCACTGAGTGGATTTAAAACTAGTATGGTCATCATAATGACCAAGAGACTTTTATATAATGTATTAAAGGATACCGTTGACTAAGAATCTCTAAAAAATACAGATGATTCTCTATTGATGAAGAACCTCAAATACATATAAAAGATTCTCTAAATGTCCTAAATATCAATTATTTATTGTCAAATCTAAAGGAAAGCTCATTTTATACTTGGTAATTTAATAAGGATTCACGAACATAACTTAAATCTATAAAGAGAGTCTTGGAGTAGACAATAATTCCCCTAAAAAGGTGTAAGGAGTCTGACCTCCCATCCTCTAAACCAATGCAAATTCTTAAGTATCATCGGTTCATAACTAATGAGCACCTACCTTTGGAAAGTAGGTCCAAATGGATATAGAATCATTGGATGTTTCCGTTTCTATGAACAAACCCATTAGAAATCTCTTGGAATGTTTGAACCTTAAACCAACGAGGTCATTCCCAATTCCAGAGGAAACACATGTCTCAAAATTTTAACTCAAGGTCTCATCGACAGTTATCTTTATAACTCTTATGTGGAATTTGGGATGCCTTGATATGATGCTAAATGGTTTTCACCTTCTCTACCATTTCTTCGACCATTTCAGGTCCTAGCAGCTTACGCTTGCCGACTTCATCCCAACATGCTGATGTTCTGCACCGTTTCCCATAAAGGGCTTCATATGGTGCCATTCAGATGCTTGATTGGAAAATGTTATTGTAGGAGAATTAAACCAGTGGAAGATGTTGATCCCATCCTACTTTTAAGTCCATAGAACATGATCTTAACATATCTTCTAGTGTTTGAATAGTTCTCTTAGATTGGCCATCAGTTTGAGGATGATAGGCCGTAATGAAGTTCATTTCAGTGCTTAGATCATGTTGGATACTTTCCCAGAACTTTTAGGTGAATCTTAGATCACGATCAGATACAATAGATAATGGTACTCCATGCATCCTTACCACTTCTTTGATGTAAATCCGTATAAGTTGATCCAATGAGAAGTCCTCTCAAATCACAATAAAGTGATCTGTCTTTGTAAGATGATCCACAATGACCCTTATAGCATTGTTTCCTCTGGATATCCTTGTAAGTCCACTGAAAAAGTCCATGGTAATGTTATTACACTTCCATGTTGGTATGGGTAATGGTTACATCATCCCCTTAGACTTTTGCCTCTCAGCCTTCACTTTCTAACATACCAGGCACTTTGATGTATATTCAGAAATCTCCCTTTTCATATTGTCCCACCAATTTTTTTTCCAGAGATCTCAATACATCTTTGTGATCCCTGGGTGAATAGAGAAGGTTGAGCTCTGTGTGTCATTCATAAACTCCTTCTTTATATCTGGATCAGATGGTACATATAATCATGACCCAAATCTCACAATTCCATCCTTGTCAACCACAAACTCTGAGGATTTCCCATTTCTGATAGCTTCCACCCTTTTCAGATTTTCCACATCATTTCTTTGAGCATCCTTTATTTTCTCCATAAGGGATGGTTGAGTAATCATTTGAGAAAGGACTGATGATGTTCCTCCTTTAATGATTACCATGTCTATCCTCTGAAAATCTAAGAAGATTGGATCCTTTTCAATTCTCATCATTAATAAAGATGCAGGATCCTTTCTACTTAGAGTATCTACCACATTTTTTTCCTTATCGGGATGGTAGTGGATTGAGTATTCATAATCCTTAATGAGATCTATCCATCTTCATTGGTGCATATTAAGATTTTTTGTGTGAATATATACTTGAGGATTTTGTGATACATGTATATTTCACACTTCACCCCAAAGAGGTAATACCACCAAATTTTCAAAGAGAAGATCACTACATCCAAATCTAGATCATGTGTTGGATAGTTTTTCTTATTAACTTTCAATTGCCTTGAAGCATAGGCAATGAATTTTTCATTTTGCATCAACACACAACCCAAGACCTTCTTCGAAGCATTATTGAATACCAAAAAAAGTTCTCCGCTTGTGGGTAGTGTGAGCAGGAGCATAGTGATAATACTCATTTTCAACTCCTTAAATTTCTCTTCACATTCATCACTCTAAGAAAACTTTACTCCCTTCCGAGTTATCTTGGTAAGAGGGTTGGACAATCGTGAGAAATTTCTCACAAATCGGCGATAATATCCAGCTAACCCCAAGAAGATACAGATATCCACTACCGATGTTAGCCTCAACCATCCTTCAATTCCAGCTGTCTAAGAGGGATCTACAGATACCCCATTTCTTGTGATGATATGACCCAATAATGAGACCTCCTTGAACTAGAACTCACACTTGAAGTACTTTTCATAGAGATTCTCCTTTCACAAGGTCTCTAGTACAGTTCTTAGATGCTCCTCATAATCCTCCTTGGTTTTTGTGTATATTAGAATATAATCTATAAATACTACCACAAATTTGTCGAGGTAATATCTAAAGACTCTATTCATCAAGTCCATGAAGATTTCTGGAGAATTAGCGAGTTCAAAAGGCATTAATTTGAATTCATAGTGCCCGTACCTTGTACGAAAAGCAGTCTTGGAGATATCCTCCTTTTTTACCCTTACTTGCTAATATATCGACCTAAAATCCACCTTGGAGAAGTATTTTTCTCCACGTAGCTGATCTAACAAGTCATCAATTCGTCGGAGAGGATATTTTTTCTTTATCATGATTTTTTTGACCTCACGATAATCAATGAAAAGGCGCATTGACCCATCCTTCTTCTTGAAGAAGAGGACTGGTGTACCCCATGGTGAAGCACTTGGACGTATAAACCCTTTATCTAGATTCTTCTATAGTTTTTTCTTCAGATCCTTAAGCTCCACAATATCCATTCTATACAGAGTCTTGGATATTAGCAACACCCCATGTATAAGGACAATTTAGAATTCAATATCTCTTCTAGGAGTAAGACCAGGAAATTCCTTAGGAAACACTTCAGCCAATTCCCTAGAAATAGGCATGTATTCAAGGATGGTTTCTTCCTTAAACTCAATCATATGAGCCATATACACGTTCTCATAGGGCATTAATATCCATTCTTTAGATGGTAGTACTAAAGAATATTTATCTTTCACCTTGAACTTGTATAGAATTGGGGTCGATTTTCTATATGGAAAGTGATTTCCCTATCACGGAAGTTTATGTTGGATCTATATAATTAAAGATAATCCATGCCAAGAATTGCATCAAATTCCACCAGAGGGAGTATTATGAGGTTCTCTAGGAAGTTCAATCCAAAAATTATGACAGGGGAGGAGTTATATTCATGGGATGCAATGAATTCCCCATTTTCCATACTCACCGACATATTTACTTCCATGATTTTTGGTGGTGTTGAGATTGTTCTACTAAACTTTCAGGATATAAAAGAATGCATATGACCAGAATAAAAAATCATGTTCACTATTATGGAATGAATAACTAGCATACCTATCACCAATTCATTGTCGGGTTTCACTTCAGTGGTAGTGATTTCAAAATCTCACCCTTGCTACCTTGGAGGTTGTTGGTTGCCTCCAAAAACCCTTGGCTTAGGGAATTGATTTGTAAGGTGCCCTGGTTCTTTGTAGTTGAAGAAATGAACAATAAGTTGAGGGTCAAACGGAGCGCTCCTATCCTCTGTCACAGCCGTGGGTTTTTCTTGTCGGCATTTCATGGCTAGGTGCCCTTTCCTTTCACACCTAAAGAATTTCCTCATCCCCTTCAGGAAATTTATGGGGTGCTTCTTTCCACACCTTTGGCAAGTGGGGTGATGTATTTTCTTAGAACCATTATATTTATCCATCGGACCACCATAATTGAAGTCCACCTTACGCTTATTATCCCCATGATACCCACGAGATTATCCAATCTCCATTTCGACCTTAAGGGCACATCAGACAATTTCCTCATAGCTATCGAAGTCATGGATCACTAGGGATTTCCGTAGGATAGCTTTCATCCCACAAAAGAAATGGTCAACCTTACATTCAGGGGTAATGAAAAAGTCAAAGGCGTATCGTGAAAGCCTTGTAAAGTTTGCCTTGTACGCTCCGATGGATTTGTTGTCTTTTTTCTTGAGTGCAAGGAATTCCCTTTCCATCTTAAGTCTGAGGGTGTGATGAAAATATTTATCAAAAAACATTTTTCAGAAATCCTTCCATTCCAACGCCTAGATCTTCTCCTCAGGCTTTGTATTTTTGATTAGTGTACACCATTGATCGGATTCACCCTCCATACAATAAGCATCCAGAAGAACCTTCTCTTATTTAGAACATTAAAGGATGAAGAAGATATTTTCAATGGATTTGATCCATTTTTCCGCAATTGAGGGATCATACGATCCATTAAAAGTAGGAGGCCTTTGTATCATGAAGCTCTCGATTGCAACTTGTTCTTTCTTGGGGGGGGGGTGTTGAACATTCCTCTTGACCCATATTCCTATTCAAAGATTGAGTTAACTGAGAGAGTATCATGACAAAGTTCGCGATTCCCTCTCCCATTGGATTAGGAATCTCATTAGAACAGTCATCACATTGATCTTGACATCAGTTTTTAGCCCGAGTCCTCTTATTACCGGCCATTGTCTGGAATAAAAGGAAATTTAGGGGTAACACATAAAAGGTAATCCAAAGACAAAAATAGTTGACTTATAAATAACTTTTATTTCCTTAACTTATGAATATGTAGGCTTTAATCTATGTTATCCATGATCTACTTCCCAACATTTATTCTTAGGGGCATTTTTTTTATTCCCTTCATAATGGATCATACCAAGCTTGTGAATTTACCAAAGCATATCCCCAAGGAGTGTCGTAACCAAGAATGTAGCAAGGCCCATTGTCGTGTACCAGGATACCCTAGGTCAAGCCCGAAACTCCTTGTCCGAGTTTTCACTCCTTGGTACATCTGTGCTAGAGCCGCCTCTACATGATCATATCCAGAAATGGCTGTTTTTTCTTGATAAACCACTTACTCAATACTCACCAAAATTTAGGGATGTTTTTATTATACTTATTGTTATCCCTAAAGTTTCACTAGAGTTTTCTAATCCTAATCCCAAAAATAACTAAACCTATCCTCTGATACCAACTATAAAAACCTTGCTCTTTAATACACTCTTAAACATGGTTTATTACATAAAATATTCACTTGATACAACATAAAAGTTTGATAGGTCTAGTTTCTTTTGGGATTAGGAACATTACATAACGACTTAAAACATGAAACACATCATCTTTATTGAAAACTTCCTTTACATGACCATTACATTCACTTGTACCTAGCATTGCATGGGATAACCTGAGAACATGTAAAAGAAAAGTGTGATCTATAAAGCCTAGTAAGTAAGTAAACAAGGCATAACATGAATAATACAATAAATGTTAGGCAATAGTCATATCAATGGAGCATAAAAGAAACCTGAACATAAAGTCATGATATAGCATGATTATCATAACATGGAAATGTGACGACAACACTTAACATGGTATTAGCATGAGCCAAGGATCATTGCACATAGAGCATGAGTAAACCCTCATTTAACTTGAATTATCATGAGTAAACCCTCATTGAACTTAACGTATCATGATACTAATCTTTACCCAATGCATTGGAGCAATATCAGGGCACGCCCTTCTTAAAAATTTCATTTCATGCATAAGTGTGCCACATGGATCATACAACATGGTTTCATTAAACATCATAATTTATTCCAATATAAAGGAATGTGGAATTTATACATGAAACTATATAATCAATAAGTAAATGTGCATAAAGGTTAATACCCTTGATAGAGAAATGGGCATGGTATTCACTACACAATGACTTTGGCTTGAGTTAAATTGCAGAGCAATTTCGGCAGCATAACGACGTGACATAAAAATTCATAAAAAATGGTTGATGAGAGAGAAAGGGGTGTCTCATTATATTTACATTAAATGGACATTAAGGGTTTCATATATATACATGTCCCAAAGAATGTAATGCAAATTATATTCATAATACAAAACAATTGCTTGAATGTGAATGAGAAGAGAGAAATTCCTTACAGAATTTTGGCATGGTAACGAGTGTACATGGGAGGCATTAATGAGAGATAAAGGGGTCTATATTCATTAAAAAAATGAAAATATGGGATAGGTGATAAATAATACACCAACATTTTTAATTGAAAATAAATGGGCATAACAACATAATTAAATTAGGATAAAAATGAGAAAGGAAGAAATCCCTTACTTGGAAGTGTGATCCCAAAGGCTTAGGAGAGGTTTGAGAGAGGATTCTTGGGAGATTGGGGTGACTTGAGAGGAGTATAGAGGGAGGAGGGAAGAGGTTGGATGAAATCCAAATACTTTTAGTAAAGAGGAAGTGGGAGCTTGAGTGGGTTTATATAGGAAAAGGGAGGGAATTCATTATTATTTAGGTTTGGGACACCACACATTAAACTAATGAAAACCACAAACCAAAACTTGGTTTTTTCCCATGGTTTTTTCGAAAGGGGAGTGGAAAAAATTATTTTATTAGGCCAATGACTGAACTTCTTAAAATATTAGGCTTTTTTATGTGGAGGTGAGTCACACTCTTAAGGAAATCAATTTAAAAAGAAAAAATGTTTTATAAGCCTTGGAGGGTCCACTAAAGTTTTGTAAAATAAATAAAACAAATGTAAAATCACATTATTTTAATGGTAAAACATATATTGGCTGAACATACCATTTTTAGTATTTTATTACATCACTATTGGGTCATTAGGATGTCATAAAACACATTACACAATTAAACAATATTTAATTTTTACCCAAAAATTCATCTGTCTCGGAAAATTATGAAAAATTCCCCGTTTGATAATTTAGATGTCATGATTACAAAAATAATATTCGTTTTATCTAAATAATTTTCTAAATATGTAAATTTTTACTTTTAAAATAAAAACCAACATTTATTGAAAATTCATGGTTTTTGATAAAAATAACTTTCAAACCTTAATAAAAATTACAATTGTATACATTAAAATTATATGATCATTTATATTTAATAAAAAGTAATTTAGTAATAATATTTTATTAAAATATTATTTAATTCAAAAATTCATTAATTCATCAAAATAGATTTCTTAATTGAATATTAACTAAGATACTATCTGTTCTTTAAAAACTATTTAAAAAGTAACAATAATAAAATGAAAGTATATTCTCTATAAAAAATAATGTACACAATCATAGTGCTAGGGTATTATTACATAACCCCTTATAACACCCACATAAGACTGAAGGGTAAGGCGTGCAATGATGACAGAATCTTGGGGTGGCTAGGATAACATCGCTCTGGTGGTAATCTCTATCAACTTCCACTTCTCCCATAGGCGGTTCCACTCGAGCTTAACATGTTGAAGCTTGACTTGGGCTTGGTCAAGAGAGAAGACCAATGACGCCACCTCCTTTCTAAGCTTTGATAAATGAGTTTCATATGGAGTAATTCTACTGTATGAGGTCTTCGCTTCCTTTGTCTGAGTAAATTGGATTTGTTAAAGCCCTATATTTATACTAATCATGTGATCATTGTTTAACGTCTATATTAGCAATGATCACAATGTCTAACGGTATTTTAAAATCTAAAAACATAAAACCAAGGAAGTTCATAAGTTTTATATATTCATAATAATATATTTAATTAGATCAAGAGGAATTTTCATTAATGAATGTTTGAGTCGTTACAATTATGATGACAACCAACATCCACACTTGCAAAAATGGAATTCTGAAGATCCACTGCTACTGCAAACTATTTCTTTGAAGAATTATGAGAGTTGTTACAAGAACTATAATCCATATGTACAAATGAAATAAGTATATACCAGAAAAGGAAAAAATTCGATCAATAGGGATGCATGATTCCGTTAGCATCATGTGAATCACATGAACCATGAGGTGATTCATAATCGCATGTACTGATATAGATCTCACGAACTACATGACCCATAGAGGCATCATGAATCACTTAACCTGTGAAGTGTCTTGAAACTGCACAACTAGTCATAAGACTCATGATCAAATGACCTTAATATGGTCACACATACCACATGATGTTCAATAGATCACAAAACCAAACCAGAAAATCATAAAAAGCTTGTAAGAAATCCATGCTGCGGAGAACCTGGGTGTTCAAGAAATTACTGAGAATTGATTCATCAAGGATTCAAAATAAGTGTTGAGATAAATAATTTGAGTAGCGTGAGCACAAAATGAGATATCATGAAATAGTTCTCATGAGATAGTCAAGAGAAATAGATCTCATGATCAGTTCTTTCAGGAAGGTCTTGGAAGGGATCATACGACGAGGTCTTGTGAAGGAATCACATGACAAAAGCAATCATGAGAGCTCTGGAGATTTAGAGTTTCCAGTGGAATGAGCTACTCCTTTTCCACCTATTTATATGGAACTTTGCGAAATACAAAAGGTCACCTGGGCGACTAAACATCGCCCAAGACACTGATCGACGACAAACCCTAGGAATTAGGCGGGAATTTACTTTACCCAAAATTGAGTCCATATCCCTATGGGCGTCGCTCCTGAGGGGGGAGGGGGGGGGGATTTATTGACACCTGTCATATTTTACGAGATACACACCACACAAGATGACATATAACAGGGGAGATGAGGCCTATAAATACCTCCCCCTCAACACAAAATGATGAAAAAATGATATAAAACTACTACATGAGAGCGCAAGAGTAGATTTGTCAGAGCATTCAGTCACACGATCGAAAAGGTCTTCCTCTAGTTAAAATCTGGGGAATGGACTAAGGAATCATGTGGCATGGATATGTGATTTGCATGATCACTCTGTATATCACATGAAAGATTTTCTTTGTGTCATCCAGAATATGAGAAGGAGGTCCCGCATATTGACTGGGTCACACGAAACCTAAAGTAAACTAACATTGGACAAACATTGAGGCACATATGTAATAAAGGTAGAATCACTACAAAAAAATCTGTAATTTAGCTACATTTTTTAAAAACATAGATAATTTTTTAACTTGACGACATTTTTAGGAAACGTCGATAATTTAGCAACGTATCCTGAAAAACGATGCTAAATTTGGGACATTTCCTGAAAATGTCACTAATTTAGCAATATTTCCTAAAAAATATCCCTAAATATATATATATTTGTATAGATCATTTCCTTGTAGTAATGTATATATATATATATTAATATAAATAGACACATACAGATGTATATATATATATATATATATATATATATATAAACAGACACACACACACATATATTTAAACACACACACATATATATAAACACCCACACACACACACACACCCACACATATCTATAAACACACACACACACACATATAAACATATATATATATATATATATAAACATATATATATATATATAAACATATGTATATAAAATATAAACATATATAAATATATAAACATAAGCATATAAAATATAAACCTATATATATTAATATAAACATATAATATATATAAAAATAAACATATAATACATATAAAATAATATATATATATATATATATATAAACATAAAATATAAAAACACACACATACACATATATAAACATAATATATATATATAATATAAAATATAAACATACAGATATATAAACATATATATATATATATATAATATATATATATATATAATATATATATATATATAATATATATATATAATATATATATATATAATATAATAATATATAATACAATATAAACTTATATATATATATAAACATAAAATATAAAATATAAAATATAGACACACAAACACACAGATACATATATATATATATATAGACTAATATACATATATATATATATAAATATATGTATATAATATTACCTTTTTAAATACTGATATATATATATATATTAATATATACAAACACAAACACATATATATAAACATAATATATATATATATACATATATATAAAAGCGCGCACACACACACAAATATATAAATATACATATAGACACATATATTTATATATAAAAACACACATATATTTTAAATTTAGTCATGTTTTTAAGAAAACATGACTATTTTAGTGATATTTTTACCAGTATTTTAAAACGTGGCTAATTATATATAATTATAATTATAATTATAATTATATACATACATACACATATATATTTACACACACACACACATAAACATATATATATATATATATATATAGATATATAAATATTATAAACACACACACACACATACATTATATAACTATATATATATATAAAAGATAAAACATAAAAATATATATATAAACATAAAATATAAATATATATAAACATAAAATATAAATATATATATAAACATATATATACACACACACACAGTAAAATATAAAATATAAACATGTATATATATATATATATAATAAACATAAACATAAAATATAAAATATAAAATATAAAAATATATATTAATATATATATATTTATAATATTACTTTTTTAAATACTGAAATCTATTTATATATATATATAAATACATTAATTAATTAAAAAATTTAATAGGTGAGTTGGTAATGCCTTAGGATTTGACACGTGGTGGAGGTTTAGGGCTCAATTTTTGGTGCGACTGATTTTTGGTTTTCCTTAGACGCGGGAGTATGTATATGAGAGAGGATGGTGCCAGTGTCTTTAGGTAGGTGGGCATACTAGGGAGCGGCTGGTGCCTTCACGCGAGCAGGAGGGCGAGTAGGCGAGACCTGTTCGGGCGAGTGGCAGGTGAGCAGCCAGGATACAGGTGATATAAAAAATATATAAATGATATTATCTATATTTCAAAAAAAATTATAAATTTAAAAAAATAAAAATTTCGCAAAAGAAATCAGTGATGGTTTTATATGGAAAAAATATAAATTTTGAAAAAACACAAATTTCAAAAAAAAAATTAATGACGTTTTTTAAAAATTTCTTTAATTGAGTTGTCATTTACCGAAATTTCTAAAAAACAACATTAATTTAGAAGTCAGTTATCGACATTTTTTTACCAACATTTCTAAAAAAATTGGTAAATGAGGTGTCACTAAATAGCGATGTTTATAAATGTCATTAATTTAGTGATGTTTTTTTACCAACATTTCTAAAAAACGTTGATAAATGAGGTGTCACTAACTAGTGATGTTTATAAATGTCGTCAATTGGAAACATTTATAAACATCGCTCAATTAGTGAAACCTCATTTAGTGATGTTTTTCAAAAATATCGGTAAATGAATTAGCTACATTTTAAAATGTTTCTAATGAAAAAAAAACATCACCAATTAGCATTTTTTTGTATTGAATAAAGACTGAAAAGGACGAGATACTCGTGAGAGCGAATATGTTGATCTTCATGCACTTCACATGTCCTACCTAGATCATGTTATAGTGTTAGGACATGTCACCGAGTCATGTGACACTCTCTCGACATGCCATTTGGATCACGCGACATACCTTGGACTTGCAAAGCAAGTCATCTAGCGCCCTTCGGACAAGACACCCAAGTATTACGATGTCCTCCGATCTTTCCAGCCAAATCTTGTAATGTCCTCCAGACATGCCGCCCTTGTTATGTGGAGAAACCAGGAAATGTTAGCTAGGTCTTGCGATGTCCCCCATACAAGTCATCCAAATCATGCAATGTCCTTCAGACAAGTCAGACAGGTCACACGACACCCTCCAGACAAGTTAGTCAGTTCTCTCAATGCCCCCCCAGAAAAGTCGTCTTGCTGATGTGATGTATAACAACCCTACTCTTTATTACACATTAATAAATGATTTATTACATTAGATCCCACTTAATACAAACCCAAAATATTGACAATTATAATGTCTTTGAGAATTAGGTACATCACATAACAACTTATAACATGGGATATAACAACATTTTTGAAAACTCCCTTGACATGATCATAATAATCCATCAAACTTAAAATTGCATGGGATATCCTGGGGACATACATAAAAAAAGGGTGAGATATAAATCCCAGTAAGGAAATAAACAAGGAAGAACCTGAATAAGAAAATACATGTCAGACAATAGGCATATCAATGGAGTATAAAAGGAACATGAATATTAAGACATGATATAGCATGATAATCGTATCATGAGAAATGTAGCAACAACTTAAAACATTGCATCATAAATAGATCAAGGCTAAATCCTACAAGAACCCATGGTGAAAAAAGTCCCATAAAAGAATTAGGTAAACCCCCTATCCTAACATGGAATATCATAATATTAAATATTACCCAATTCATTGGATCACTATCAGGGTACACCCTTCATAATCATTTATTATCATGTTTAAGTGTGCCACATAGATCATATAACATGGATTCATTCAACATAAAAATTTATTACATGATCAAGAAATATGAAATATATACATGTAAATCCCAAATCAATAAATATATGTGCATAAAGGTGAATACCATTGATAGATAAATTAGAATGGTATTCGCTACACAATAATTTTGGCATTAAAAATCGCAGTGCAATTTCGGCAGCATAACATCATCATATATAAATTCATAAAATGGGTTGATGAGAGAGAAAGGGGTCTATCATCATTTAGACGTTAAATGGAAAGTAATAGGAACATGTAAATACATTCCACAACATAATTAATTTGAAATATAATGTGTAACATAATAAAGAAACTTGAAGAAAGAGGAGAAAAGAATAAACCCTAACAAAATTTCGGCATGGTAATGGGTGTAATTAAAGGTTCTTAGGAGGGTGAAATGAGAGTGAAAGGGGATATAATCATTTTTAAATCAAATATAAATTAATGGGGATATTTAGTAAAATATACCAACATAGTAAAAAAGGAAATTAAAAGACATAACATGAAAGGAATGATTGATAAACAAGGTGGTTGGAAGACCACTTAAGGAATTTTGGCATAGTAACAGGGGTATATAAGGGTTCATAAAAGAGATAAATGAGAGTTAAAGGGGACCCCATAATTTAAAAATAAAACGGAAAGTAATGGGGATAGGTTAGAATGTATCCCAACTTAAGAAAATGGAAATTAAAAGGCATATCATAAATGACGTGCTTGATAAAAAGAGGAGAGAGAGAATCCCTTACTTAAATGTGTGACTCCAAAGGCTTGAGAGAGGCTTCTTGGGAGCTTGGGGGCACCTTGGTAGGACTCTAAGGAGTACATGGAAGATTTTGGACTTGCTTCAAGGAGTTTTAGTGAAGATAAAAGGGATATTGGGTGGGTTTATATAGGAAAGATGGGGGATTTCCTTATTATCTGGGTTTTGGACTCTACATAATAAAATATTCAAAACCACAAACCATACCATGGTTTTTTCCCATGGTTTATACCTAAGGGGAGTGTTTTAAATTATTTTACAATTCCAAGGTCCGAACATATTAAAATAACACCTTTTCTTATGTGGAGGTGATTCACACTCAAATAAATGATTTTAAAATCTTAAAATATATTATAAGTCTTGGGGGGGGGGGTTCACTAAGACTTTATCAAAAAAATAAAATAAAAATAAAAATATATTATTTTAAACTTAAAACATATATTTTTCCTAATATACCTTTATATTATTTATTACATCACTATTTGGCCATTATGATGCCATATAATACACCGTATATTTATGCGATATTAAATTTTTACCCAAAAAATTTGACTATCTCAGAAAATTATGAAAAATTCAACATTAGATAATTTTGATGTCCTGATTCCAAATGTAATATTCATTTTATCTAATTAATTTTATAAATATTTGAATTTACACTTTTAAAATAAAAACCGACATCTATTGAAAATGATGGGTTTTTTCGACAATAATAGTTTTCAAATCCTAATAAAAATTACATTTGACTTCATAAAACTTATATGATCATTTATATTTAATAAAATCAATTTTATAATAATTTTTTATTAAAATATTATTTATTTCAAAAATCCATTAATTCATAAAAATATATTTCTTAATTGAATTCAAATACTAACCAAAAGTAATATTTATGATTTAAAAATCATTTACAATGTAAAAATAATAGGATGAAAATATATTCACTATTTTATAAAAAATAATGTACATAGTCCTATTTCTAGGGTCTTGTTACACATCCCTTTAATACACCATCATATGCCCTAAGATTAAGGGGCGTGATGGCGGGGCTTTCATGGGGCTGTTCGGTGAAAATGGTATGGGTTATGATATCAATGAGCTTGAACTTCTCCTATAAATTGATATTGATCTAAGGAAAATCACAGAAATTCTATCTCTCTCAAAATATTCGATAAATGGTCTTCATAGGGTATGGTCCTACTAGTTGAGGCCATCACTTCTTTTTTCCTTTGAAAAAAGGATTTGTTAAAACCCTATATTTATATTAGTCATGCGATCACTATTCATCAACTATATTATAAATGATAATGGTACATAATGGTAATTTAAATCCAATTGTATATAATAAAACAAAATAAGCACATGTTTATTCTATAACAATAAGATATTTAATTAAATAAAAAGGGTAATTTTATTCATAAAAGTTCAGGTCAGTAAAATCTTCCCCCATTTAGAAATTTGGCCCTCAAAATTTCCTTTTATGACATTAAAACAGATAAGGATAACTCTGCTTCATCACCTCCTCTCATTCCCAAGTTTCTTCTTCAAACTTATGGTTTCTCCACAACACTTTGACTAGGGGAATTTTCTTATTTTGTAAGACCTTTTCTCTACAATATAAGATCTTAAATGGATGATCTTAATCAGAAAGATCATTCTCCAAGGGAACCACCTTTGGATTGAGTACATGTGATGAGTCTTGTATGTACTTTCTTTAGAGGGATACATGGAATAAATCATGTACTTGAGCAGGTTTTGTGGGAGTTCTAGTCATCAGGCCATAGATTCGATGAAATCAAGGATATAAAAAGAGCCTATGTACCTTGGACTAAGCTTTAAATTCTTCCCAAATATCATCACTTTATTCCATGGAGATATGAAGAGGAATACCATGTCTCCATCATCAAACTCTAGGTCTCATCAACAATTGTCAGCATAGCTCTTTTTTTGACTCTGAGCATCTTTGATGTACTGCTAAATGGTTTTGACCTTCCACACTATTTCTCCAACCATTTTAGGACCTATAAGTTTTCATTCCCCAACTTTATCCCAATACGCCAATGTTCTGCACCTCTTCCCATACAGGGCTTTATATGGTTCCATTTGGAGGCTTGAGTGGAAACTGTTGTTGAAAGAGAACTCAACCAATGTAATATGTTGGTATCATCTACCATTGAAGTCTATAGAACATTCTCACAACATGTCTTCCAAGGTCTATATAGTCCACTTAGATTGACCATCAGTTTAAGGATAATAGGTCGTACTAAAATTCAGATCCTTGTTTAGAGTATGCTAAAGATTTTTCCAAAACATGGAGGTGAATCTTGGGTCTCGATCAGATATAATCAATATTGGTAGTACATTCAAATTTACTACTTCTTTGATATATATCCATGCCAGTTGATCCAGTGCAAAATCTTCTCAAATCAAAATGAAGTGTGAAGTCTTTGTAAGATGATCCATGACAACCGAGATAGAATTGTTTCCTTTGGATTTCTTCGGAAGTCTGGTGACGAAGTACATGGTGATGTTTTCCCATTTCCATGTTGGTATGAGTAATGGTTGCATCATCCCCCTAGACTTCTGTATTTCACACTTCACTTGCTGACATACCAGGAAATTTAATGCATACTCAACGATCTCTTTCTTCATGTTGTCCCACCAATAGTTCTCTCGAAGATTTTGATACATCTTTGTGTTTCCTGGGTGAATGGTGAAAGTTGAACTATGTTATTCATCCAATAGTTCCTTCTTTAACTTAGGATTTGATGGGACACATAGTCTTGACCCAAATATCCCAATTCTTTCTTCATTAACATTAAACATTGAGGATTTCCCTCTCCTTATAGTTTCCACTCTCTTCTAAATTCCCACATCATCATTTTGGTAATCCTTTAACCTTTCCAAAAGAGACATTTGGGAAATAATTTGTGAAAGGATTGATGATGTTTCTCTCTTTATGATTCCCATGTCTACCCTCTTTAAATCCAAGAAGATTTGTTCCTTTTTAATTCTCATCAATGATAGAATTTACAGGTCCTTTATACTTAGAGCATTCACCACTTTATTTGCTTTACCAGGGTGGTAGTGGATTGAACAATTGTAATCCTTGATGACCTATAACCATATTCATTGGATCATATTAATCTCTTTGTGTGTGAATATATATTTGAGGCTCTTGTAATCATTATATATCTTACACTTCTCCCCATAGTGATAATGCCACCATATTTTCAATGTAATGATCATAGCTACCAACTCTAGATCATGTGTGGGATAGTTTTTATCATAAATGTTCAACTTCCTTGAGGTATAGGCAATGACTTTTTCATTTTACATCAATAAACATCCCAATCCCTTCTTCGAAGGATCACTTAAAATTACAAAAAGTTACCCACTTATGGGTAGTGTGAGAAAATGGGTAGTGATAAGACCCCTTTTCAACTCCATGAATTTTTCTTCATCGTTCCAATAAAACTTTACTCCCTTCAGAGTTAGCTTGGTAATAGGGTTTGATAATCATCAGAATTTTTTCACGAATCAGTGATAATATCTAGCTAACCCAAGAAAGATATGTATATATTTCATGAATGTTGGCCTCGACCATCCCTCATTTTCTTTTGTCTTTATAGGATCCATAGATATCCCATTTCTTATGATGATATAACCCAATAATGAGACTTACTTCAACAAAAAATCACACTTTTTGTACTTTTCATATAGATTCTCCTTTCGCAAGGTCTTTAGCACAGTTCATAGATACTCCTCATGATTCTCCTTGGTTTTGGAGTACATTAGAATATCATCTATAAAGACTACCAAAAATTTTCTGAGGTAATCTCTAATGAATCTATTCATCAAATTCATGAAGATTGATAGGGCATTAGTGTGTCCGAATGACATCATTATGAACTCGTAATGTCTATACCTTATTCAAAAAGCTGTCTTGGGGATATCCTACTTCTTCACCCTAACATGGTAGTATCCCAACCATAGATCCACCTTGGAGAAGTATTATGTTTCACATATCTAATAAAACTAGTCATCAATTAGGAGAAAATGATACTTGTTCTTTATCATGATCTTGTCGAGCTTACGTTAATCAATGCAAAGGCGCATTGACCCATACTTCTTCTCGATGAAGAGGACTGGTGCACCCCATGGTGAATCACTTGGGAATATAAACCCTTTATCCATATTCTCTTGTAGTTATTTCTTTAGCTCCTTAAGTTCCATAACAACCATCCTATATGGAGTCTTGGATATTGGCAACACCCCAGGTATAAGCTCGATTGAAAACTCAACCTCTCAGCTAGGAGGAAGACCATGCAATTACTCTTGAAACACACCAGCATATTCCCTTACAATAGAAATGTCTTCATGGATGATCCTTTCCTTATACTCAATCATTTGATCACGATACACATGCTCATATAATAGTGATATCCATGCTTGGGATTATGGTGTTGAAGAAGATTCATCGTCTTCCTTGCACTTGTATATAATCAGAGGTTAATTCACCATACGAAGAGTGATTTACTTTTCATGGAAATTTATGTTAGATCTATGTAAGGAAAGCTAATCCATGCCTAGAATTACATGAAATTCCCCCAAAGGAAGTATGAAAAGGTTTGCTGGGAATCTCAGACCATAAATTATGACCTGGGAGTAGTTACAAACATGGGATGAAATAATTTCCCCAATGAGATTTCAAATGGGGTTTTGTACGACGCGTCGGGATCTTGAGTGACACATTGGGGTTTTTGCACATAGGGGTCGATGAGGTCTATAAATAAGAGGTGACCCCCTCACATTTGCAAGGCTCGACACTTAGAGAAATCCTGAGATCTGAAGCGCGAAATAATTTTATGTAAATTGAGTTGCGTGAAAGAAATGTAGTTGCACGCAAGAAGGATAAGTTTCATGGAAGAAGAGAGTTATGCACAAGATTGAAGTTGCGCGCAAGATGTGTTTTACAAAAAAAGTCAAATCTTGACTATGCGACATAAAAGTTGCATGCAAGACACCTAAAAGGGTTCGAGAAATATTTGGGTTCTTAGAACATATTCAATTGTGCATAATATAGTTCTTACCGGATTTTGGGTTGGAAAGTGAAGATTTTTACTTCATAGAATACACCTGTTCAATTATAAAGAAGCACTGAAATACTGTAATTTCCTATTTGTGATAAGTGGGTGCACACACACTTGTAGATTGTTTTCCAAGTGCTACATGAGTGTAAGGGTATATCCTACTCATTGTATTCCACATAAAAGGATTGTTTTCTAGTGTATTGTGTGGTACTGAATTATTTCTGTACCATACCAAGGATGTAGCTACTCTTATTGAGTAGTGAACCTTGTAAATCTTGTGTTCCTGTGGTTGTGTGTGTTCAGTAGGGAATAAACTCTTTAAGAGGAGGCTAAGGTAGTTTCAAAAATAAAGAAACATAAAAAGAAAAAGATATCACTGATTCACTCCCTTCTCCTCTTAGTGATACTTAGATCCTGACTGAGAACTTCAATTGGTATCAGAGGGAGGTTCCCTTCGTTTGTTCTTTGCTGAAGTTTTGAAGAGAATTTGTGATGGAGAATATGAATTGCATGAACAATAAGTGGATTCTGATATTTAATGGATAGAATTATCATATATGGAAAGATATAATGATGCATTATCTTATGTCTCTTGGATATGAAGTTCTTGAAACTAAAACTGATGGATTTCCTTCTATTGATTACAAGGTTCCTCTTACACCTACAGATAAGAAGAATATTGAGAATTATGGAAGAGCTAATATTGCATTACTCTCATCTCTTTCTGAGAGTGAGTTTTTAAGAGTGAAAGGTGTCGCTATAGCTAAAGGAATCTGGGAAAAGTTGAAGAACATATATGAAGGAAATATAAAAGTAAAGAAGAAAAAACTACAAATATGGAGGCTGAAGTATGATGGCTTAAAAATGGGAGAATCTAAATCTATTGGGGACTTATTTACCAGGGTAAATGATATTTTTAGTACAATTAGATGTCTTGGTAAAAAGTTGGAGGATTCCAAAGTTGTTGAAAAAATCTTGAGAATTATCCCTGACAAGTTTGATGCTAAAGTTTCTTCATTAGAAGATAGAGGCCCTGAAACATTATCTCTGGATGATTTTCATAGCACTCCCATTACTTATAAAATGAGAAGGGAGAATACTATGAATAGAAAAAAAAATTGATAGAGAAATGTCATTCAAGGCTACAAAGAGAGATAAGTCAAAGAAGAATCTTATTAAAGATGATGTTGGTGAATCCGATTATGAAGATGAGGTATGAAAAAAATTTGATTAAATTTTATCATTGTTTTCTAAGAATGTGAAAATAGGTACAGGGAAATACAAGGGGAAACTTCCCTTGAAATGTTTTGAGTGTGGATCTGTTGGTCACTTTGCAGCTAACTTTCCTCAAAAGAATAAATAATAATACATTAATGATGATGACAGAAGGCCAAGAAGGTCGTGGAAGAAACAAGCTGACAAAGATAAATATTTTTCAAAGGGAAAGGATAAAAAGTTATTCAAATAAAAAATAAGAATATTTTTTATCAAAAGATGATGAAGAAGATAGCAAAACTGAATATGAGAAATCATTTACTGAGAAATCTAGATAGAATACCTTTATTGCAGTAGTTAATAATGAATATTATGGGAGAAATAATTTTGAAGAAGAAGAAACTCAACTTGAATATCATCTGAAATAAGAGTTGAAAGAATGTTTGAGGAAGATCAGAAGGCTTGAGAAGGAAAACAAAAAGTTGATAAATGAAAATTCGACATTAAACAATCAAAAAGTTATTCTTGATGATAAAATCAAGATGGAAAAGTAGATTGATTATCTGAAGAATTCTCTTGAGATTTCAAATAATCACAATGATCATCTTTATGTAAAGTTTAAGGCAAAACAAGAAGAGTTGGAACTTTTCCAACAGAAACTTTCTAAAGATAAAGAAATGAATATCAGTTTCAAACAATCTATCTCTGAAGTTGGTGAATGTTCCAATAAGAATGAACCATATAAGTATCCACAAAAGTTACCTTCAAAGGTTGAGAGGAAAGATGGAACTGGTTCTGATAAGATCAAAGCTGGAAAGACTATATATGTGACCAAAGTTATCAATACCGAAAAATCATAAGTACATAAAAATATTGAGTCTAAAAAGACTTATACCACTTCTGGTACTGATAAATATGAGATGAAGAAGAGAGTTACGATTGAAAATGGGAAATTTTATGGTCATCATAGTTTTATTAATAAGGTTGTTGAGATGTATGTTCACAACTCTGATCAATATAAAAGCTTTAGAGGGAAATATTCTTTCTATGGTTTTTTCTGGTATTATGGTGGATTGGGACACACTTCAAACATGTGTTGGTTCAATCAATAACATTACTACTATTCAACAAGTTATGGAAGACAAGGCTTGAGGGGGAGTCAATCCTATCAAAAAGGGAATTACGAGAATGAAGTTCAGAAGAAATATGAGAAGGCTGGTGTGAAATTTGAAAATTGGTTCCAACCAATGGAAACTATTTGTGAAAGACTTGAACAACCTGGACATCTCGCTAAGGGATGTCTTGTTTTGTTTCCAACACAAAAAATGGTACTTAACAAATATCAGAAGCTGGAGTTGAATAATAAAAAGGAAGAACAGAAAGCTCTTATTGTAGAAACCACCTTGAAAGTTAAAAAAGGAGAACGTCCATGGATTCTTGATAGTGGGTGTTCTTCTCAAATTACTAGAGACTTAAAGCTGTTGAATAATGTGAAAGATTTCAAATAAGGAACAATGACATTTGGAAATGATGAATATCTAAGGATCAAAGGTGTTGGATCATCCATCATTGGAAAAGAAAATATGAAATCTAGGAAAAAACTATATGTTTGTGGGAAGAAATACAACCTACTAAGTGTGTCACAACTCTGTGATGAGGGAAACAAAGTTATCTTCAGAAAATATGGGTTTGTTGTAAAAAGTGAAAATGATGGAAATGTAGTTACAAGAGGCCAACGTACAAAAGGAAATTTGTTCCTTGTTGGTGAAGTATAAAACTCTTGTTACATGGGTGTGGTGGAAGAAAATCAATTATGGAATAAAAGGATGAGACATATTTGTTATTGAAACATCTGTAAGTTATCAACGCGCGATAGTGTTTGAGATATGACTTATTTATCCAAAAGAAGATATTGGTGTTACACTATTTGTGAGAAAGGGAAGATTACACCCTCGATGCATAAGAGAGTTTACATTCGCTCAAAATGAATCTTGGAACTTATACATTCTAATATATTTTTACCAATGAGAAAGAAATCTACAAATTTAGATAATTACTTCCTTACTTTCATTGATGACTTTACTCGCATTACTTGTATTATGTATATGATACATAACTCAGATGCTCTGAAAAAGTTTATGATTTTCGAGAGGAAAGAAGAGAAGGAATGTGAGTATTCAGTGAAGAAGTTGAGAACTGATAATGGTGGAGAGTATAAGAATAAATATTTTGAAAGTTACCTTGAGAAGCATGGAATTCGACTTGAGTTCAGTTCACCATACACACCTCAACAAAATGGGGTTGCTGAAAGGAATAATATAAGCCTGGTTGAAATGGGGAGAACTATGTTACTTGAAGATGGTCTCTCTCAATATTATTGGAGGCAATCCATGAGTACTACAATGTATATTCAAAACTGATGTTTCTACATGCCACATTCAGATATGACTCCATATGAAATGTTTTATGAAAAAATTCCAAGTTTGAAACACTTAATGTTTTTTGGGAGTCCATGCATCATAAAGAAAAATGGTGTAAACCTTGGAAAGTTTGAACAAAGAGGAGATGATGGAATTTTTCTTGGCTATGATCCAGAATGAAGGGGATAAAAATGTTTCAACAAAGAAACTAGAATAATTGTCAACTCTTTTGATGTAAAAGTTCTTGAAAATGTTGAGAAAGAAAAGCATACTTTTGCCGATATAGAAGTTGAGCATGATAAAGAATGTTTTGTTAATAATTATGATAATGCTGCTGACTGTGTTTATCCAACTCAAGAAGAGGAATTAGACTTATAAATATCAAGTAATAGGGATGAAATTCGAACAGCTCATCCTAGGTTGAGGAAACAAGTGGAGGCTCAGAACATTATTGGAGATCAACATCAGAGGGTTCAAACAAGAAGAAAAACAAATGCTATTAAAAAAACTTCTATCTATTTTAAAGTTGAACCGAATGATGTAAATGAAGCATTTGAGCATTGAGAATGGGTCCAAACCATGAAAGAAGAGCTTGATCAGATAGAGAATAATGATACTTGGGAACTTGTACCCAATCCAGACAACAATATCATTATTGGTACAAAGTGGGTTTTATGGAACAAGCTGAATAAAGAAGGTGAAGTGATAAGAAACAAAGCAAGATTGGTTTGAAAAGGGTATTCAAAAATTGAAGGCATTTATTTTGATGAAATCTTTGCTCCAGTGGAAAGGTTAGAAATAATCAGAATATTTCTTTCCATTGCTGCACAACGAGGTTACAAAATCTTTCAAATGGATGTAAAATCCAAATTCTTGAATGGTGATCTTGAAGAGGAAGTTTACATTGATCAACCTTGTGGATTTATTATTGGGAAGGATGAGAGTTATGTGTGCAGGTTGAAGAAGGATTTTTATGGTCTAAAACAGGTTCCGAGGGCATGGTATTCTAAATTAGATACTTTCTTGAGGAAGATGAATTTTAAAAAAGGTAGGGTTGACAACAATACTTACATCGAGGAGTGTCAGGAGTTTTATCTGATTGTAATTGTTTATATCGATGGAATTATCTTTTTTTGGGAATGATGAAAGATCATGTGAAATGTTTGTTGAGGATATGAAGAATTTATTTAAGATGTCCATTTTGGGAGAAATGAAATACTTTCTTTGGATACAAATTTCACAGGAGAAGAATCACATTTTTCTATCTCAAGAAAAGTATGCTAAGGAACTTATAAATAAGTTTGTCATGGAATATTCAAAACTAGTGTCTACACCAATTTCAATGGGGACCAAGTTTTCTAAAGATATAGAGGGGAAGGAAGTTGATCAGAAATGGTTTTGAAATCTGATTGGAAGTATATTATATTTGACTACCTCAAGACCTGACATCCTCTATGTTGTTACCTTATGTGCAAGATTTCAGAGCACTTCTAAAGAATAACATTTGATTGTTGGAAAAAGAATTCCCAGATATATCAAAGGCAATTTTTTTTTTGGAATCAGGTATGATGGCTCAGAAAACATTGATATGTTTAGGTATTCAGATGCTGATTGGGTAAGAAACGTTGATGATACAAGATCCACATCTGGTGGAGTTTTATTTTTGGGGAAATGTTGTGTTAGTTGGCATACAAAGAAACAGAATTCAGTAACCCTTAGAATAGATGAAGCTGAGTATGTTGCTTCCACTCAAGCTGCTACCCAACTTATGAGGATAAAGACTCAGTTGGAATATCTACTTGTTGAAGTAAATCTACCCTTGCTCTTGGGTTGTGACAATCAAAGCGCAATAAATATTACACAGAACCTGGTACAACATTCTCATTCAAATCATATTGACATCAAGTACCACTCCATCAAAGATTATATGGATAATAATGAGCTGAAGCTGGAGTATGTTCCTACATCAGAAAAATTTGCTGACACATTCACAAAACCTTCACCGAAGGAACCATTTTCTAAATTGAGGTTGAACATGGGTGTACAACATCCTTCTTATCAAGGTTAAGGAATATGTATCTATCCTCACTCTTATATTACCTTTGGATAGTTTTTTCAAGGGGGATAATTGTTTCAAAAATATATCCTTATGGAAGAATGCATAAAGGGGGATTTGTGGGTAAGTTGTGAATCCATCATGTATGTGTGTGAACTATTATAACTGTTTGTTGGAGTGGTTGTAGGAAACAATGTTGTTGTGTTATAGGAAAGTTTAACAAGTGAATAATGCTGAAGTAGAATCTTGAAATATGTTCTGAAGAAGGCTGGAGAGATATGATCATGAAATTTCATATTCACTGCTTTTGGAAAACATGGTTTTGGTTGTCAATAATTCTTATTTTCTACAATGAGTTAGCTCACGCAGGCTTTGAACTATTGATAAGTAATATATTGCTTGAGGTTACAAAGTTCAGTGATTTATGAATCTTGGTTGACAAAAAAATCCAAAGGGGGATATTTTTGGTACCAAGTTGGATGGAGAAAGAAGTAAGAAGAGTTTTTTGTTACATAGTGTTGTCTTTTATTATCAAATAAGATAAATCAATTCACTTGGTAAAGGAATTAGAAATCAAAAAAATGATTTTCTAATTTGTATTTCAAAAATATCATAAGTTAGAAGAACTTTTGATGCAAGCCTTATGTAGGAAAGGGGGAGAAAAGATGATGCCAGTCATATTCAGTTTTGATTGGAAATAATGATGCTGCTAGAAGATAGGGAAGTTTTAGTACTTCCCATTGAAAATATGAAAATGATAAAGGTGTTCGATCAAAGACTATATATCACGATAGATATGGTTCATGATGAAGGAAGTTGTTTGTTTAATATTCCAGATGATAATGAAGTATTATTGGTGTTCTTGCCGAAACAAATTTTAAGGTGGTTTTATTTCCTAGTGTTTGCCAGAATTGTGTACTAGAAAATTGAGAGATAGAGAAATGTGTTTTTGGAAAAGGATGTTTCTCACAAGTTCAAAGATGCCTTGTTATGTTGTGTCCAAGTATAGTTACATGATCTGAACATCAAAATCTAGAAAAGGAGAGGCTTGTGTGAAATATTGGTTTTTGCGCGTAAGATTGAAGGGAGTTTGAAATGTTGCGTGCAAGGCATGATTCAGGGTCAGAACATTGAAAAATGTCAAAGGCATGAAGTGCGCGAAATATTCAAGAAGTGTGTGAACAATGAGGTTGGTGAAAACGAGACTTACACGCCCAATGCGATGTCAAATGGGGTTTTGTGCGATGCGTCAGGATCTTGCGTGACACATTGGGGTTTTTTCATGTAGGGGCCGATGAGGTCTATAAATAAGAGGTGACCCCATCACATTTTCAAGGCTCAAAACTTAGAGAAATCCCGAGCTCTAAAGCGTGAAAGAATTTTATGTAAAGTGAGTTTTGTGAAAGAAATAGAGTTGCGCACAAGAAGGATAAGTTGCATGGAATAAGAGTGTTGCATACAAGATTGAAGTTCCATGCAAGAGGTGTTTCAGGGAAAAAGTCAAATCTTTCACGTGTGACATAAAAGTTGTGTGCAAGACACCTAAAAGGGTGAATGAAAGATTTGGGTTCTTCGAACATATTCAGTTGTGCATAAGATAATTTTTACTAGATTCTGGGTAGGAAAATGAAGATTTGTACTTCAGAGAATATACCTGTTCAATTGTAAAGAAGCACAAAAATACTTTAATTATTTATTTGTGCTAATATGGTGCACACACACTTGCAGATTGTTTGCAAAGTTCTACACTAGTATAATGGTATATCCCACTTGTTGTATTCCAAATCAATGGATTGTTTTCTATTTGATTTTGTGGTACTAGATTATTTCCGTACCACACCGAGGATGTAACTACTCTTGTTGAGTAGTGAACCTTGTAAATCTTGTGTTCCAGTGGTTATGTGTGTTCATCAGGGAGGAAACTCTTTAATAATAGGCAAAGGTTGTTTTAAAAATAAGGAAACATAAAAAGAAAAAGATATCACTGATTCACTCCCTTCTCCTCTCAGTGATACTTAAATCCTGACTGGGAACTTCAATTGGTATCAGAGGGAGGTTCCCTTAGTTTGTTCTTTGCTGAAGTTTTTTAAGTGAAGTTGTGATGGAGAATATGAATTTCATGAACAATAAGTGGATTCCGATATTTAATGGAGAGAATTATCATATCTGGAAAGATAGAATGATGCCATATCTTATGTCTCTTGGATATGAAGTCCTTGAAACTAAAACTGATGGATTTCCTCCTATTGATTACAAGGTTCCTCTTACACCTACTAATAAAAAGAATATTTAGAATTATGGAAGAGATAATAATGCATTAATCTCATATATTTTTGAGAGTGAGTTTTTAAGAGTGAAAGGTGTCGCTACAGCTAAAGGCATCTGGAAAAAGTTGAAGAACACATATGAAAGAAATACAAAAGTGAAGAAGAAACAACTACAAATATGGAGGCTAAAGTATGAAGTCTTGAAAATGGGAGAATCTAAATCTGTTGGGGACTTCTTTACCAGGGTAAATGACATTGTTAGTATAATCAGATGTCTTGATGAAAATTTGGAGGATTCTACAGTTGTTGAAAAAATCTTGAGAATTGTTCCTGACAAGTTTGATGCTAAAGTGTCTTCATTAGAAGATAGATACCCTAAAAAATTATCTATGAATGATTTTTGTAGCACTCTCATTACTTAAGAAATGATAAGAGAGAATAATATGAAGAGAAAAACAAAAGATGATAGAGAAATTTCATTCAAGTTTGAAAAGAGAGATAAGTAAAAGAAAACTCTTATTGAAGATGATGATTGTGAATCCGATTATGAATATGAGGTATGCAAAAATTTTGATGAAATTTTATTCTTGTTTTCTAAGAATGTGAAAAGAGGTACAAGGAAATACAAGGGGAAACTTCCCTTGAAATGTTTTGAGTGTGGAGTCATTGGTGACTTTGCGACTAACTGTCCTTAAAAGAATAAAAAATAAGACAGTGATGATGATGATAAAAGGCCAAGAAGGTCGTGGAAGAAACAAGATGAAAAAGATAAATATTTTTCAATGGGGAAGAATAAAAAGTTCTTCAAATAAAAAAAATAAGATTTTTATCAAAAGATGATAAAGAAGAAGATAGAAAAGCTGAATATGAGAAATCATTTACTGAGAAATATATAGAGAATACCTTTATTGTAGCAGTGAACAGTGCAGATTATGGGAGCAATAGTTCCGAAGAAGAAGACACTCAACTTGAATATTATCTATAAGAAGAGTTGAAAGAGTTTTTGAGGAATATCAGAAGAACTTAGAAGGAAAACAAGAAGTTGATAATTAAAAATTCCACATTAAACAATCTAGAAGGTTTTATTGATGAGAAAATCAAGATGGAAAAGGAGATTGATGATCTGAATAATTATCTTGAGAATGTAAAGAATTGAAATGATCATCTTAAAGTAAAGTTGATGGAAAAATAATAAGAGTTGGAAATTGTACAAATGAAACTTTATAAAGCTAAAGAAATGAATATTAGTCTCAAACAATCTATCTCAGAAGTTGGTGAATGTTCTAGTAATAATGAACCAAAGAAGAATCAATAAAATTTACATTCAAAGGTTGAGAAGAAAGACAGAACTGGTTCTGATAAAAATAAATCTAGAAAGACTATGTATGTGTCCAAAGTCATCAATGCTGAAAAATCATAAGTGCATAAAAATCATGAGTCCAGAAAGACTTCTATTACTTCTGGTACTAATAAATCTGAGATGAAGAAGAGAGTTACAATTGAAAATGGGAAGGTTGATGGTTAGAAGAGTTCTATTAAGAAGGTTGTTGAGAAGCATGTTCACAACTCCAGTCAGTATAAAAGTTTTAGAGGTAAATATTCTTTCTATGGTTACTATTGGTATTGTGGTGGATTTGGACACACTGAAAACATGTGTTGGTTCAATCAACAACATTACTACTATTCCACAAGTTATGGAAGACAAGGCTTGAGGGGGAGTCAATCCTCTCAAAAAGGGAAGTACGAGAAGGAAGTTTAGAAGAAATCTGGGAATGCTAACATAAAATTTGAAAATAGGTTTCAACCATTGGAACCTATTTGTGAAAGATGTGAACAACCTGGACATCTTTCTGAGGGATGCCTTGTTTTTTTCCATCATAACAAATGGTTCTTAACAAATCTCAGAAGCTGGAGGTAAAGAATGAAAAGGAAGAACAAAAATATCTTGTTGTAGAAACCACCTTGAAAGATATAAAAGGAGAATGTCCATGGATTCTTGATAGTGGGTGTTCTTCTCATATGACAGGAGACTTAAAGCTGTTGAATAATGTGAAATATTTCAAATAAGGAACAATGACATTTGGAAATGACGAATCTCTAAGAATCAAAGGTGTTGGATCAACCATCATAGGAAAAGAAAAGATGAAATCTAGGAAAACACAACATATTGATGGGCTGAAACACAACCTTCTAAGTGTGTCACAACTCTGTGATGAGGTCAACAAGGTTATCTTTAGAAAATATGGGTTTGTTGTGAAAAGTGAAAATGATAGAAATGTAGTTACAAGAGGCCAATGTATAAAGGGAAATTTGTTCCAAGTTTGTGAAGTACAAAACTATTGTTACATGGGTGTGGTGGAAGAAAATCAGTTATGGCATAAAAGTCTAGGACATATGTGTCAGAGAAATATGTGAAAGTTATCAATATGAGATAGTGTATGAGATATGCCTGATTTATCCAGAATAAGATATTGGTGTTGAACTATTTGTGAGAAAGGGAAGATTACACACTCGATGCATAAGAGAGTTGAAATTTTCTCAAAACGACCCTTGGAACTTATACATTCTGATATATGTGGACCAATGAGCAAGCAATTTACAAATAGAGATAAGTAATTCATTACTTTCATTGATGACTTTACTCGCATTACTTCTTCCAATGGCCCGAAGGCCTTCATTTTTTTTTTGATAATCCACCTTTCAAGGGGGGAGGTGGAACCCTTACAAGGCTCTTAGGTGTAAGTATTACATGTCCCATAGGCCTTAGAGGAATTCATTTCCCGTAGGATTCAACCATTACATATAACCCAAACTAATTACTTGGAACTGCTCCTCCCTAGCTTCTTCATTGTGAAATCAGCTCTCCACCTTCGCATGGCTGTTCGGCTAGGCTTTCCCGTGCATGCACAACCTTGTCTTGATGGCAGGTGCCATACCCTCTCATTCTTGCAATCCATTTAGCTTCTTCTATGTTGAAAGATCCTTGCTCATCCTCCGTCTGAAGCTTGTTCCTTGTAGGTTGTCTGGTTTGCATCTGCACTTAAGGTGGCCTGAATGCCTTGAGGTGGCCCGAAGGCCATATTGACCTAAAGGCCTGGGTGGCCCGAAGGCCTTAAAGGACCTAAGGACCAAACCTGTGGCCCGAAGGCCCAAACAGGGGAATATTATCAGGTGCTACAGTGCCAAACAGTGCCTTCTACAGTTCCCTCTACAGTACTCGCTATAATACTGCACAGTCCCTACTATAGTACCAGCTATAGTACCGGAAATTAGCCTCCGCCTAGATTTGATCCTGGGTCACCTGGATGCACTTAAAGAGTCCTCACCAACTGGGCTGATGCTCATGTGCTTTACTCGCATTACTTGTGTTATGTATATGAGACATACGTCAGATGATCTGAAAATGTTTTAGAGTTTCAGGAGTAAAGCAGAGAAGGAATGTTAGTATTTAGTGAAGAAGTTGAGAACTGATAATGGTGGAGAGTATAATATTGAATAGTTTTAAAGTTACCTTGAGAAGCATGGAATTATTTATTATTTGGGTTTTGGACTCAACATAATAAAATATTTAAAACCACAAACCATCCCATAGTTTTTGGCCATGTTTTTTACAAGGGGGTGTTTTTAATTATTTTATAAGGCTAGTGGATGAACATATTAAAATAATTCCCTTTATTATGTAGATGTGAGTTACACTTTCAAAGAAATGATTTTAAAATTTTAAAATATATTATATATCTTAGAGGGTTCACTAAGGCTTTATATAATAAATCAAATAAACTTAAAATTAAATTATTTTAAAGGTAAAACATATATTTTTTCAATAACACATTTTATATTATTTATTATATTACTATTGGTCCATTATGATTCCATGAAACATACTATATATTTATAGAGTATTAAATTTTTACCCAAAAAATTTGACTATCTCATAAAATTTTGAAAAATTCACCATTAGATAATTTCAACATCCTAATTTAAAAAATAATATTAATTTTATCTAAATAATTTTTTTAAATATGTGAATTTTCACTTTTAAAATAAAAACCGACATTTATTGAAAATGACGGGTTTTTCAACAATAACTGTTCTCAAATCTTAATAAAAAGTACATTTTACTTCACAAAAATTATATTTTAATTTATATTTATTAAAAGTAATTTAATAATAATATTTTATTAAAATATCATTTATTTCAAAAATCCATTAATTCATAAAAATAAATTTCTTACTTGAATTCGAATACTAACCAAAAGTACTGTTTATTCTTTAAAAATAATTTATGAAGTAACAACAATAGGATGAAAATATATTCATTATTTTATAAAAAATAATTTACATATTCCTATTTTTAGGGTCTTGTCACATATCCCTTTAATACACTGGCATATACCCTAAGAATAAGGTACGTGATAGGGGGGCTTTCATGGGGCTGTTCGGATTGATTTGGACTAGTTTCTCACTTTGCCTAAAAAGTGATTTTAATAATAAAAAGTTAATTTTCAGTCAGTCATGGGGTCGTTCGGTGAACATGGGTTGTGCTGTGATCTCAATGAGTTTGAAATTATCCCATAAATGGTTCTTCTCATGCTTAAGTTATTGGATCTCACCTTGGGCTTGGTCTAGGGAAATGCCCAAAAATGATATCTCCCTTATAAGCTCTAATAAATGGGCTTCATAGGGTACGATCCTACTAGTTGAGGCCATCACTTCATTTGTTTGTGACAAAAGGATTTGTTAAAACCTTATATTTATACTAGTCATGTGATCACTATTCAATGATTATATTATAAACGGTAAAGATAATTAATGGTCATTTAAATACAATTGGATATAATAAAACAAATAAGTGCATGTGTCTTCTATAACCATAAGACATTTAATTAAATAAAAGGGGAATTTTATTCATAAAAGTTCAGGCCATTACAAGATGTCCTCCAAATATGTTAGCCAAGTCATGCGACACACTGTAGACATGTAATCCATGTCATGTGACACCTTCCTGAAATTTCATCCTTGATCACACTATAGCCTCCAAACATGCCATTCAGATCATGCAATGTCCTTTGTACAAGTCAGCTGGATTATGTGGTTGTGTTTAAACATGTCCACTATGTAATGACCCAAAATTTTATCAATGGAAATTCCCTTATTATAATTATGACATATTGTATAAATCATATAAAATCACATATATAACACAATACAAACTTTATAAATGAAGAATTAATAGAAGTTAAGGAACCTATACCAATGGAATAGTAACTTGAACTTTGGAATAGTAATGTAACCCTTATGAATAGTAAACCAATAAATTGAATAGTAACCTCACCCATAAAAGTATAAATAAAATTTAGGCAGATTATAAATGATAATATGTTATAATCATATCATACTATAAGTAAATAAATGTTTTAAAAATTATTAATTGAGTGTTGGTATTTTTGTAAGTTATAAATATTTAATTACAATTTTATAATTAATATAATGATTTAAAAAAAGTCAATTTTCATAAACTAGATTCATAAATTAACATTTTTTTGTATTATTATTATAAGATAATTTTATGATACCTTAATTATTTTTTCAAAGTTTTATAAAATCAGTTATAATTTTAAAATTAGTATTTTCCAAGTAAATGATGATTTTAATTAAAAATTAATTTTATCATATTTAGAAAATTATTTTCATAAAAATGAGTTTATATTGGAATTATAAATGTATAAAAATTGTTAGGGTGATTTTTTTAGTAAAATATGATAATTTTCGATAAAAACTAAATATATGAATTATTGAGTCATAGATGATGTATGGAATATGTGAGCCCAAAATATGTAACTCTACTTTATTATTTTAATATATTTAGTGATAATGTTCAAACTATTCATAGTCTTGATCCAAAATTATAAAGTAATTAATAAAATAAAGAGAAAACACCCTTCTCCTCCACTATAAATATCACCCCTCACCACATCTTCTCCTCACACATTTCAAGCTTTGAGACTTGTCTAAATTCTTTGTAATAATATTCCCCATACCATCACCTAATTTTTTAATCATTTTTTCTAATAAAAATACCAAACTCTTTTCACTATGAAGGTTCTCAAGGAGGATAAATTCCATAGGTAAAATCCTATTTCTTTTTTGTTTTAGTTTCTTTTCAATTTAATTTATTTTCTTATCCTCTCCTAACATCTACATATCCAAGAGGCATGATAACTACAATATCTTTTATATAATATAATTTTATTATAATAATGAAATAATTCATCTTCCAATCTTTTTCATTTTCCTTTTATTCTAAAAATGAAAATATCGTTTGTGGTGTGTCGATTTACCGCCGCCATAGACAATGCATTTTCATTTTTCACTACCGCCTTCAAGTATGGTCATAAAACTATTATTATTTTTCAATGAGATTTTATTTTAAATATTATAAGTTATATAATGTTCTTGAAGAACTATATATAAATTATATTAAATAAAATTATATGAGTTCACGATGGTCGCAAAATCCGCCAAATAAATTAAATCATTTTCATTAACTATTCATCTAATGATTCATCCTCATACCATATAACCAAATGATATATAAGATCATTTAATATTATTAAATTTTTTCAATAACATATAATTTCAATTATGTATAACTATTCCAATTTTACAAGAACTTCTATACTCATATACAAGGGAACCGATCATGAAAACCAGGAAAATGAACACTCCGGAATGATAAAATTAAACTCTATAACTCATCTAAAATACCATAAATGAACTTAATAAAACTATAATGAATAAAATTAATGTATAAAAGTTCTGAAATTTTTTATTAATGAATTTAATTTTATTATCTAGGATATTAAAGTGAAGAAAGCATTCATACATAAGGTAAGTAGAATTCTGGAACCCAACTCTCTTTCTTTGGGTTTTCCCTCCTTCACTCCATTTTCAGTATGGATATTCCTTTAATGTCACTTAAATATCATTTATTTTTCCTTACATTTTCATTTATGATATATACATGTTTCCAATATAGTTTTATGAAAAATACAAAGATTTTTCTTAACTAACTCTTCTTTCAAAAAATACATCTTTTAATTCTCGTGAGATTGTTTCTTCTTCACTTAATATTGATGATTATTATACCAAGTATGTCATTACCTATTTAATTTGGGAACCCCAAAAGTTTATTCATGAGTTTATACTTTGTGAAATTAAACTCATTCCTTTCCATGGGTTATTTTATGTCCAAGATTGATATACATTCTATGTGGCATTCATGATAATGTAAACGTTATGATGCGACAAGTGCACCCAAAATTATATAGAGCTCCAATGCATTGGGTAATGTGATTTATATCATGAGATAATGTGTAATATGTGTGAACATGATTCTATGTTTTTTTATAATGATGATTTTATGATGATGCATATATGTTATGCATGAACATGATGTTATATTTGTTCACAACTATGTGCGGTAGTTGACCACTAAGACATGATGTTTAATTTTTATGCATTGCAACATTCCATTACTTTATATAATTTTTCCTCTCATGATTATCATGTTATTATGATGATAATTATCACCCATTTTATATTGATTCATGTATTTATCTATCCTCTTACTTGGCTTTTATCCCACCCTTTCATTGATGTATATCCTCAGGTGATTACTTATACTGAGGAGAATGCGAAGGACACTAAGAAGCTAGAGAAGAAGGAATTAAATAGTCTTTATGTTTTCTTATGTAAATTTTATGTTTGGTCCCAATTTTATGAAGATAAAAAACCTTTGGATCATGGATTTGTGACACGATTATGCTGTATATCTTTAAAATGATGTAATAATCATGTAAGTGAATGTGGGGTTGCTATAGTTGGTATCTGAGCATGGTTTAGTTAATTTGGGAATTGGGATTATAGAACCTTATTAAAAACCATTATTATGAGACTAAGTACATGTAAGCACAAAATAAGATTTGTTTTAGAAAATTTCTAAACATAGGGATCCCATAATATATTCCTTTAGAGTTAATTTTACGATGGAATAAATTACTTATTCATGACTTGTTGACTAATATTTTGTTCAAACCTTTTCCATTTTAGAAAATGGTGGGAGGTAGGAGAAACCAGGCCAATAACCCATGTAAGGGACAATGCAATGATTTTCTAAATGATAATCCGAATGTATTGGGAGGTGGAGTTCAAAATTTTATGGTAATGATTACCCATCTTTCTCAGAATATTAATAATAACTTGAATAATTTGGAATATACTCCTTCACCTAATAGGGATAAACTAGATATTGAGTCTTTTATGCCTTAATGACCACCGACATTTAGTGGATCTTAATATCTATTAGTCATAAAATAGTGTACCAACTCAATGGAGAATATATTTTCTATAATTCTATGCTATAAGACAGAGAAGGTAAATCTAGAAATTTATCATCTATATGGAGAGGCTGATCAATGGAGGGTGTTGATTAAGAACAACAAGTCGAAGGAAAAAATTTAAGAGATGGAGTGAGAAGACTTTAAGATAATGTTTTCTAACAACTATTTCCCTTAAACTATTTATACAAAGACAAAGATATAATTCGTAGAGATAAATAAAAAAATGGTAAATCTATCATGAATTATGAATAAAATTTCATATGGATTAAAATGTATGCCTTAGTTTTTGTTATAAAAAATTATAAGAAAATTTATTGATTCTTTAGTGGTTTAAAACCACACATTTTAAAGGTTCTATAAATTTGATACTTTATGAGTTATGAAGAAGTTGTTCAATGTTCTATTAAAGCGAAGATGTAGTTTGGAGAATGGTCCTATAGATATGGTGATAAGAAAATAAATATGGTGTTTTAATATAGGGGATCTAATGAGAAAGGTGGAAAGAAATATCAACCACTCCCTTGTCAAAAATGTGGGAAGGAGAATCATGGGAATTGCCTCAAAGGGACGGGGAAATACTATAAGTGTGGGAGAAAAGTCCACTAAGCTCATGAATTTCAAAGAGACATGAGGAATATGGAAAATATGGTGGAATAAAGGAGAGAAAAACCTATTGTTCAATGCACCAACTGTAGGGATCAAGGGAACTATGAAAGATAGTGCACTAAACCTCGAGTTATCGAGGGTAATCAGTATCAGTAACCACCAAATCCAAAAGATAAAGGGAAAGATTATGCCAAAAATACTATTGAGGTGGTTCCTTATAATGATGTGGTGATATGTATGCTAGTTATTCATTAAATAATATTTAATTTACTATTTGATTGTGATTCTACACATTCTTTCATATCTTGCAAGTTTAGTAGAACTATTCAAACACCCCCTCAAAATATATAGGTTGAGTTATATATGAGAACAAAAATTGGGGAAATTATTTTATCCAAAGTACATAAATACTCCTTGGTTAATGTTTATGGATTGAACCTCCTAGAAAATCTTTTCATACTTACTTTGGTGGAGTTTGATGCTATTTTGGGCATGGATTGGATATCTTTAATCAAATCCAACACCAATCATCAGGAAAGGAAGGTAAATCTTTGCATCCTGAAGCATACTCTAATTATGTACAAGTGTAAGGAGGAGGACGAATATCCTTTAGAGTCATATTCTAAAGTGTGAATATTAGTGCCTTATGATCAATCATATCTAGCTCAAATGATTGAGAAAATGGAGAGAATCATGCTCAAAGATATGCCCATTGTGAGGGACTACACTAATGTGTTCCCCAAAGAATTTCTTGATCTTCCTCCTGATCGAGAGGTTGAGTTATCAATTGAACTTATTACTAGATCTCTACCTATATCAAATAAACATTATAAAATGACCACCATTGAGTTGGAGGAACTGAAGAAGCAGTTACAAGAGAATCTGGTCAAGGGTTTTATACGCTCGATTGCTTCATCATGGGGTGAAATCTTCCTATTTTTCAAGAAGAAGGATTGATCAATGTGCCTCTTCATTTATTATCATGAGCTCAATAAAATCACGATAAAGAACAAGTATCCCATTTCATGTATAAATGAATTGTTCGACCAATTTCATGGGGCCAAGTATTTATCTAAGGTGGATATTCAGTTAGGATATTATCTATTAAAGGTAAGGAAGGAAGATATTCCCAGAACTACTTTTTGAACAAGATATGAACACTATGAGTTCATAGTGATGCCTTTTAGACTCACTAATGCTCTAGTAATATTCACGGACTTAATGAATAGAGACTTTAGAGATTACCTTGAATTTTTTGGTAGTATTTATTGATTATATGTGTACCCTTACAAGAAAAAGGCAATCAAAGAGTGTCCTATGACAACATATACAATGGTGATCCATAGTTTCTTTGGTCTAACTGGGTATTAATGACAATTTTTGAAGAACTTATCACGATTATAAAACCCACTAACCAATCTAAATTGGAAGGGAGAAACGTTTTTCTAGACCAGTGAATGTGAAGACTGCTTGAAAGAGTTAAAAAATATTCTTATCACCATGACGATACTTACACTTAAGACAAATGGGGAACTATTTATGGTATACAATGATTCTTCAAAGAAAGTATTAGGCAGTATACTAATAAAAAATGAAAAAATTGATAGCCTATTCTTTAGGGTAGTTGAGAATTCATGAGAAAAACCATGCTTCACATGATCTAGAGTTAGAAGATGTGATATTTACATTGAAAATCTGGCGGCATTATCTATACAGGGAGAAGTGTGAAATATATACCGATCATAAGAGCCTAAAATATATATTCACATAGAAGGAGCTTAATATGCGCTATAGAAGATGATTAGAGCTCATCAAGGATTATGACTAGTCAATCCACTACCATCCTGGAAAATAAAAAAAAGTGGCAGATGATCTAAGTAGAAAGGACCCTATTACATTATCAATGATGAGAATTGAAAAGGATACAATCTTCTTAGATTTTCAAAGGATGGATGTGGGAATCATTAAGGAAGAAACATCACTAATCCTTTGTAAAATTATTTCTCAACCACCCCTCATGGAGAAAATAATGGATTCTCAAAGAAATGATGTGGAAATTTAGAACAAGGTGGAAGCTATGAGAAAGAGGAAATCCTCAGAGTTTAAAATTGATGATGAAGGAATTGTAAGATTTTGGTCATGACTATGTGTAACATCAAATATAGAGATAAAGAAGAATATTTTTAATGATTTACATAAATAAACCTTCTCTATTCACCCAAGGAGTACAAATATGTATCGAGATATCCAAGAGAACTATTGGTGGGACAATATGAAAAAGGAGATCGTTGAATACACATAAAAGTGCTTAGTATGTCAGTAAGTGAAGGATGAAAGATAAAAGTTTATAGGTATGATTCAACCATTAACTATACCAACATGAAAATGGGAAAACATCACCACAGACTTTGTCGCCGGACTTTTTAATACATCTAGAGGAAATAATGTTATATGGGTTGCTGTGGAACATATTATAAATATAATTAACTTTATCACAATTTTAGAGGACATTTCACTGGAAAAAGTTTCTCATATATACATTAATGAAGTGGTAAGGCTTCATAGAGTACCAATATCAATTGTATCTGATTAAGATTTGAGATTCACCTCCACGTTCTGGAAAAGTCTCCAGTTTGATCTAAACATTGAGCTGAACTTCAGTATGGATTGTCATCCTCAAACTGATATCCAATATGAATTGACTATTGATATACTAGAAGATATATTGAGGTAATGTTCTATAGACTTTAAAGGATGATGTGATCAATATCTTCATCTAGTTGAGTTCTCTTACAATAACAGTTTCCACTCGAGCATCCAAATGGATCCATATGAATCCCTTTGTGGGAAAATATGTAGAAGATTAGCGTGATGAGATGGAGTCAATGAATGTAAACTACTAGGACCTTAAATGGTCTAAGAAATGGAGGAGAAGGTGAAAACCATTCATTATCACATCAAGGTATCCTAAAGTCGACAGCAGATCTATATAGATAATCACTGATGATACCTAGAGGTTAAGTCTAGGGACATGGTATTCCTCTTCATATCTCCATGGAAGAGGATCATGAGATTTGAGAAGAAAGGAAATTTGAGTCATAGGTACAACAACCCCTCCAAGATCCTAGATCATATAGAAGATATGGCCTATGGATAGACACTTCCACCTACCATGTCTCAAGTACATGATGTATTCCATGTATCCCTCTTAAGGAAGTACATACTAGATCCCTCACATATACTGAATTCAGAGTTGGTATAATTGAAAAATGATATCTCTTACGAAGAGAAACCAGTGAAGATATTAGACTCTAGAGATAAATCTCTATGAAACAAGACTACACATTTCGTCAAAGTACCATGGTGGAACAAAAAGTACAAATAGGAAACATGGGAATTTACAGAATCAATAAATAAGAAGTACCCTCAATTGTTTTCACCATAGTATATAAAACGAAATTTCGAGGGTGAAATTTTATAAGGGGGGAAGAATGTAACAACCCAAAAATTTATCAATGGAAATTACCTTCTTATAATTATTACATATTGTATAAATCAAATAAAATAACATAGATAACACAATAAAAATTTTATAAATGAAGAATTAATGGAATAAGAGGCATTTATAGAATTTAAGGAACCACCAATGGAATGGTAACTTGATATTTGGAATAGTAATATGACCCTTATGAATTGTAAACCATCCAATTAAATAGTAAACTTACCCATGAAAGTATAACTAAAATTTAGGCATCTTATAAATTATAATATAATATAATTATATCAAAGTATAAGTAAATAAATGTTTTAAAAATTATTAATTGAGTGTTGGTATTTTTGTAAGTTATAAATATTTAATTATAATTTTATAATTAATATAATGATTTAAAATAAATTTTATTTTCATAAAATATATTCATAAATTAATATTGGGTTGTCTTATTATTATAGGATAATTTTTTGAGAACTTAATTAATTTTTCAAAGTTTTATAAAATCAGTTATAATTTTAAAATCGATATTTTCCAAGTAAATGATGATTTTAATTAAAAATTAAATTTATCATATTTAGAAAATTATTTTCATAAAATTGATTTCATTTTTGAATTCTGCACATCTAAAAATGGTTAGGATGATATTTTGGGATTTTTCTAAAATACTGAAATTTTTAGTGAATAGTAAAATATGATAATTTAAGATAAAAACTAAATACATAAATTATAGATTCATAGATGATGTATGGATGATGAAATCCCAAAATACAGCACTCTAATTAATCATTTTAATATATTTATTTATAAATTTTATACTATTTATAGTCTTGATCCAAAATAATAATCTAATGAATAAAATAATGAGAAAACACCCATCTCCACCCCTATGAATACCACTCCTCACAACCTCTCCTCCTCACACATTTCAAGATTTAATTATTATCTAAGTTATACCTAATTATCTTCCCAATCTCCCTATGCACAATATCCCTTGATCTAATAAAAAAACAGAACCCTTTTCCCTAAGGTGGTTCTCAAGGAGGAGAAATTCAAGAGGTAAAATCCTCTTTCTTTTTCTTTTAGTTTCTTTTCAATTTCATTTATTTTATTATCCTCTTATCACCTACACCTATAAAAGAGTCATGATGACTCTATTATATTTTATATACTATAATTTTATTATATTAATGTAATAATTCATCTTATAATCTCTTCCCTTTTCCTTTTATTTTAAAAATCAAAATATTTTCCATGGTGTGTCGATTTACCACCACCGTGGAAGATGCATTTTCATTTTTCACTACCACCTTCAATGGTGGTCATAAAACATTATTATGGTTAAATAATATTTTATTTTATATATTATATGTTATATAATGTTCTAGAATCAATATATAAACATGATATTAAATAAAATATTACGAGTTCGTGATGGTCATAAAATCCACCAATTAAATTAAATCATTTTAATTTATTATTTAACTAACGATTAATCCTCATACCATATAACCAAACGATATATAAGATCATTTAATATTTCAAAATTTTATTAATAACATATAATTATAATTCTGGATAACTATTCCAATTTTACATGAAATTCCATAATCATATACAAGCGAACAGATCACGAAAACCAGGAAAATGAACACTCCAGAACAATGAAATTAAATTCTATAACTCATCTAAAATCCAATAAATTAAATTAATAAAACTATAATTAATAGAATTAAGGTATAATAGGTTTTTTATTTATTAATTAATTAATTTAATTTTATTATGTAGGATATTAAAGTGAAGAAAGCATTCATACATAATGTAAGGGGAATTCTCGAACCCAACTCTCTTTCTTTTGGTTTTCCCTATTTTACTCCATTTCAGTATGGATGTTCCTTAAATATAATTTATTTTTTACTTCCCACTTAATTTATGAAATATAAATGTTTCCAATGTATTTTTATAACAAATACATATTTTTTTCCAAAATAACTCTTCTTTCCAAAAATACATATTTTAATTATCGTGAGATTGTTTCTTCATCACTCAGGATTGATTATTCTTATACCAAGTTTGTCATTCCCTATTTAATTTGGAAACCTAAAAATTTTATTCATGAATTTATTCTTTGTGAAATGAAACCCATTCCTTTCCATGGTTTATTTTGTATCCAAGATTTATATATGTTTTATGTGACATGCAGGATAATGTAAATGTTATGATGTGATGGGTGCGCACAAAATTATATAGCACTCCGATGAATTGGTTAATGTGAAATATATCATGAGATAACGTGCAATATGAATTAACATTATGTTATATTTTTTCACAATGATTATTTTATGGTGATGCACATATGTTATGCATGAACATGATGCAAGCTTTGTTCATAGCTATGTGTGGTAGTTGACCACTAAGACAAGATGTTTCATTTTTGTGCATTGCCACATTCCATGCCTTTATCTAATGTTTCCTATAACAATTATTATGTTATACCATGGTATATTGATTCATTCCTTTATCTATCCTCTTACTAGGATTTTAGATCACCCCTTTCATTAATGTATATAATCAAGTGATTACTTATACTAGGAGTATGCGAAGGCCACTAAGAAGCTAGAGAAGAATGAATTAAATAATGTCCCATACATGAACCTCCATAATCATATACAAGAGAACCGATCATGAAAACCAAGAAAATGAACACTCCTGAATGATGAAATTAAACTCTATAACTCATCTAAAATCCAATAAAAGAAATTAATTGTAAAGACCCGGAAATTTAAAGTATTTTTTTTTCTTAATTTACTTTGGAATTTTACAAGAACGCAGTTTCTGACGGCACCTAATTCCGAGGCTCGGTGTGCCCGGAATAATTTTCCGAAGTTTAGCTCGGGTACGTTCAGCGAACGAACGAGCGAGAATTCCTATCTTTTGAACCAGTGCTCAGAATTGAAATTCGATGACACCAATGAACTCGCAACACCGGTAATCGCTTAAGAGAACCTTTACCATAGTTGCGTTTGTGCGGGAGAAGAAGTTAATTAATGGGGTTTAATTGAAAAGTAAATAAAATTGTTGGATCAATTTTATTTCATATCAAGGTGGTTAACTTCTCCCATGGGAAGTTGGTGGTGGGGCCCACATCCAACCAACTTCCCATGTGTGGATAACTGAAAGGGTGGGGCCCACACGAACCCCCCACCTTTTAAAATCCCTTAACTCCTCTTAACCCCTAACCTTCCTAACTCCCCATTAACTCACTTTCATTAATTTTTTTTGACAACTTGTTATAATTAATAAGGTGAGTTACTTAATTTCAAACTCTTGAAATTCAAATGGTTAGGATGTGTTAATAAAATTAAGACTTGGTCTTATTTTATTTTTGTTAGAGTTTTTGTCACTTTGAGAGGTTTGGGAAGCGTGAAGTCTTCTTCTTCTTCAACCTCGACGAAGAACACGAAGAACACCGTTCTTCAACAAAGAACATCTCCGCCGAAGAACGCGACGTCTTCTTCCAACGAAGTTTCCTCTTCGAACGCACCTCGACGACAACGGAATTGATGTTCGTTTTCCGCGACGCCGGACCTCCGTGACACTCGTCTTCCGCGGATCAATTGACGTGCACCGTTCCTGAACTGAGGTAGGGAATTGTTTATGAAATATCAATGAACCCCATGCTACTTCCTTCTAAATCAAAGAACGCGGATCAAATAAACATTAATTTGATCCGCAAAGATTATGTTGCGGGTTGGGATTTTATTTTGGTATTCTCTTACCTTTTGAGAAAAGAACAACGAGCGCGGACCAACCAATTCTGGGTTGATCCGCGGATCGTTCTTACATGTGGATCGATGTAGGGGTTTTATTTATTTATTTATTCGTGAATACCAACTTGATGATATTCGTGGATTTAAACCATTTGTTATCGAATAACGTTAGGGGGTCGGACCGCACAAACACGGCCGACCCTCCTCCTTAATTTCGTGATGGTTCCTTTGTGGTTGGTACGGGAAGGCGTGGTGCTGTCGCACCACACGGTTTCATGCGGAAGTATATGCGCGGCGCAGTCGCGCCGTGCCGTGGAAGGAAGTTTAAGAACGCGACGTCGTCGCGCCACGTCGAAGAAAACCAAAGAACCGCGGTCGGAGTCGGGCCGCGGCGAAGGGGCGCGACGCCATCGGGTCGCGCTGAAAAACTACAAAGAAGACGCTATTCATTTTGACGTGCGGTTTGACGGGCGATGACGAAGCAAGCCGTTTTGGCGTTTGAATTCCTTCGTAGTGAAGGTGGGGTCCCGGGGGGACCATAGGCGGAGACGGCAGGAGAAACGGACCACCGGAGCGCGTCCGGTGGTCCGCGGAAGGCGACGGCGCGCCGCCGGAAGTTGCTGGTGGCGGTTGCCGCCGGCGTCAATCAGCGGCGAAGGGGGGGGGGGGGGTGGCCACGTGCACCCCCGCCGCACCGCGGCGACCGCCTGGCCGCGGCCGGCCGGTCGGGCCGGACCAGACCGAGCCGGACCGGGCCCAGCCGGGTCGGACCCGGGTCGGGTCGACCCGGTTCGGGCCGACCCAGGGGGGGTCGGGCCGGGCGGCCCGGGCCCAGATCCCCCGTTTTCGGACCACTTTCGGTCAAATGCCCATATCTTGAGCTGTAGACCTCCGATTGATGCGCCGTCAGTTGCGTAGCGATCCTTGGAACAATACTGTCGTTTCGGTATATCGCACTCAAGGTTTCAGAATACTTTGAGTTCGGCCGGGTTGGTTCGTACACGAAACCAACCGGGCCCTCGGAGCGGAAATGCTCATATCTTGAACTCCGGACGTCCGATTGACGTGCCGTCGACTTGGTTGAGTTCCTCTTAGTGAGACGGATCTTTTGGCATACTCCGCCTGGGGTTTGGATGCAGGTGGAGTACGGTCGGGTTAGTTTTGCCTTAAAAACCAACCGGGCCCCTGGAACGAAAAAGCCAATAACTCTCAGACCGGGCGTCCGATTGACGCGCCGTCTGTTGCGTTGAGTTCCTGATGAAGATATGGAACTTTTGGATACATCAACTTCAGACTATGTGACAGTTGATGTATCAGCCTCTCGGCTCGTGGAGCGGACCCTCCCAAACGAGCTTGCTGTGTGTGAGAACCCTAGTGCTGGCTGCGACTGCGACTTCGACGACGACTGTGCAGAGATCCTCAGTGGATTCGACGACGATGACTACAACACACAACGATCCTACGGGGGTCAGTGCTATAGATCCTGTGTGGGTCCGATCCTGTGTGGGCCTTTGCGGGGATTAGTACCTATCGATCCTTTGTGGATCTGACAGTTTAGATGATTCAATACTGGTCTTGTATCCTATGTGGGTCCCAGTATAGATGAATCAATGAAGACAACTGGTCTTGTATCCTATGTGGGTCCTAGCTATGCTGGTCTTGTATCCTATGTGGGTCACAGATTAGATGATTCAGTACTGGTCTTGTATCCTATGTGGGTCCCAGTATAGATGAATCAATGAAGACAGCTGGTCTTGTATCCTATGTGGGTCCTAGTTGTGCTGGTCTTGTATCCTATGTGGGTCCCAGCTTAGATGATTCAATACTGGTCTTGTATCCTATGTGGGTCCCAGTATAGATGAATCAATGAAGACAGCTGGTCTTGTATCCTATGTGGGTCCTAGCTGTGCTGGTCTTATATCCTATGTGGGTCCCAGCTTAGATGATTCAATACTGGTCTTGTATCCTATGTGGGTCCCAGTATAGATGAATCAATTAAGACAGCTGGTCTTGTATCCTATGTGGGTCCTAGCTGTGCTGGTCTTGTATCCTATGTGGGTCCCAGCTTAGATGATTCAGTAACTATATCTGATCATCTCTTTCATCTTTTCGATGATGTATACCTGTGTGAGCTGAAACCTATTTTTGCTTTCCTGTGTGGAATATGATTTTCTTTCCTGTGTGGACTGGGATGTACTTGGGCTTTGTGGTTGGAACGTGTTGGAATTGATGACTTAGGTATATGTATGGGCATATACCTAAGCAGTGTCGGTTGTTACTTCTTGATTGTATCTTTCCTTTGTGGTTCAACCTTTGTAGATTTTGGGAGACCTTCAGGGGTCTCAAGGTCCCTACTAAGTAGTTTATACTCACCCCTGCACGGGCTATGCCCGCACTACGTTGTGTTGGTTGCAGACGATGGACAACATTGATCGTGGTTGAGGCTTGCAGAGCAGGACGGTACCTGGAGGTGGACCCCTGGGCGGAACGTACTCGGAGCGGACGGCGGGACCCAAGGAGCAGTGGATCTATCTGTACCCACCCTTCAGGTGGGATTTCCAGTGGACGGCCCGATGCTGTGGCTTTTCTTTTCAGTTGCTGTTTTCCCCTTTCAGTTGTACTTTACAGTTGAGCTTGTATTTCCGGCCCCTTTTACTTTCAGCACAGCTTGTTACAGTTTTTACTTAGTGTTTACTTTTTCCGTGGTTGTTTACTTTACAAAGGCAATGCCTTCCCTGTTTATCGGGATTTATGCCTTGGTTCTAGTCGCCAGCCCCTGGCCTATGGAAGACGGGCTTGGGGTAGTCACAACACGAGCCCTGAGGACGGGTCGTGACAAATTTGTATCATAGGAGTTCGGTTCTACCGCATACTATGATCTTTCTTCTATGTGAAGAAATAGTGTTAAGCGTATTGAATGTGGTTATCAGTTCAGGGAGTCCAGTGTTGGTGCGGCGGCCGACGTATCCGTACACCAGGACCCTGACTTCTGATTTCCGACTTAATGCACGAAAACATTGATTACATGTGTGTTTCAAGTTTTCTTTGTGATTACTTGTGTCAGCTCACCAGGTATAAGACATTGACCGTGTCGCATCTGTTCAGGATGTATCCACGCAGACAGTCAGTTGGAGTTCCGAGAGAGTACTCGATGACGGCTCACCGAGCAACGAGGCTCTGGTGCAGGGCCCTTTTTACTATGTTGGCACCCTCGGGTGGTGTACTAGTAGCACCCCCACCTGTTGGGCAGCAGATGAAAACAACTATACTAGAAAACTGTGCACGCTGGCGGAGCGCTTTGCATGAGTTCCAGCAGTAGAGGCCTCCGAGGTTACGAGGCGAGACAGATTCCCAGACAGAAGAGCAGTGGCTAGAGGCGATTGCTAGAGTTTTCCGCCTAGCTGAGACATCAGTAGAGTGGATGGTGGACTTGGACACTAGTATTTTCCCAATGAATGACCATGAGGATGGTCCGCAAAGTGACGAGGCTTCGGTACGTGTACCGATGCCTGAGATAGTGCCATTGGGTAGTGTGTCATCTATACATCACTACCTGTTGGTCAATAGTTACAACCGGTGGTACCGGTAGGTGACACATGTAGGCTTACTGCCTTACATGTGTTCTAACTTCAGATACCCTCAAGATCCGAGGCGAACCTGACTCATAGGCGGCTGAGGACTGGCTTGAGGAGGTGTCCGAGAGTTTTCTAGAGCTTTTACAGTTTCGGCAGGACGACGTGTTTATAGCTGAGAATTCATCAAGGCGTACCGAACATACCGGGTACTCGATGAATGCGTTTCGATCAGTGCAATAGAGCTCGGACCTTTGAGCATGGTTTGTTTAAGGACTTCCGAGCCATCACCTTTTCTCTATGCATTCCTCCTTAGGCTAGGGTGCTAGAAGGAACCTTTGTGGTTGAGAATTCTTTGCTGATCGAATACAGCCAGAGAATGTTAAAAGTTTGGAAAGTAGGAAACTGACACCAGTCTCGGAGACTTGGGCATGTAAAATGTTTCAAGTAGAGGAACTGTTAAGGACAGATGAATCTGCAGAGCAGCAGACATGGAAGCAGAGCTAGGAGAGCAGCTTGTGGTGGTGTACATTTCAACATATTACCATCACCCGCCTTTGTAGTCCCTGCTAGACTCAGGGAGTTGGAGAGCAGGGGAAGAGATTAGCTGCTTGCGGTCAAGGAGTGCGACCAAAAAGGGCTCTAAGGATGATTCGAAGTGCGGACTTTGTCTTCTACTAGATGTCGTAGCCACAGACATCGAAACGAATCATCCCTTCCATGAATCTAGTCCCAGACCTAGAGTTTCCGGTTAAGCCGTTGACTTGACCCTCACGTCTGGAGATACCTTTGGGAGGAGACTCAATAGTGACACTTACGCCGACGGTGTGATCTGACCCTTGAGGTGAGAGTCTCGGTTGGGACCTCTTGGTGGAAGCGTAGAGGCCTTACGACGTTAGTTTGAGTACGAATTTGGCAATCACTATTCATACTCAAATTGATGGTATTAGGCAAACATCGGGATGGGTTTTCCTTGGTCGGAGAAAAGGAAACCCTGGGCAGCATAAGTTAAACTCATGCATGGGAGGGTGCGACCGATCACTCTTGAGACGGCCAACCTTACCCTCGTGGCAGCGGTTGTTTTGAGTTTCAGTTCTAACAAGAATTGGAGACCTTTTTAGTTCGAGGATGACGATCGCGTTCTTATACGGGTCTCACCTCGATGAGGATTATGGAGATTTGGCCAAGGTGGAAAGTTGTCTCCATGCTTCATCGGACCCTTCCAGGTCCTCAACAGGATTGGCGAGGTGGCTTACTGCCTAGCTCTACCGCCTTTGTATCCCTAGTTTGTGTTGAATCTTTACGGGGACGTAAAGCCCTGTGGTGGGAGTAATGTAAAGACCCAGAAATTTCAAGATTTTTTTTTCTTAATTTACTTTTGAATTTTACAAGAACACAGTTTCTGACGGCACCTGATTCCGAGGCCCGGTGTGCCCGGAATAAATTTAAAAAGTTTAGCTCGGGTACGTTCAGTGAACGAACGAGCAGGAATTTCTATCTTTTGAACCAGTGCTTGGAATTGAAATCCGATGAAACCAATGAACTCGCAACACTGGTAATCGCTTAAGAGAACCTTTACCGTAGTTGCGTTTGTGCAGGAGAAGAAGTTAATTAATGAGGTTTAATTGAAAAGTAAATAAAATTGTTGGATCAATTTTATTTCATATCAAGGTGGTTAACTTCTCCCATGGGAAGTTGGTGGTGGGGCCCACATCCACCCAACTTCCCATGTGTGAATAATTGAAAGGGTGGGGCCCACACGAACCCCCCACCTTTTCAAATCCCTTAGCTCCTCTTAACCCCTCACCTTCCTAACTCCCCATTAACTCACTTTCATTAATTTTTTTGACAACTTGTTATAATTAATAAGGTGAGTTACTTAATTTCAAAATCTTGAAATTCAAATGGTTAGGATGTGTTAATAAAATTAAGACTTGGTATTATTTTATTTTTGTTAGAGTTTTTGTCACTTTGAGAGGTTTGGGAAGTGTGAAGTCTTCTTCTTCTTCAACCTCGACGAAGAACACGAAGAACACCGTTCTTCAACGAAGAACATCTCCGCCGAAGAATGCGATGTATTCATACAATGACGTTTCCTCTTCGAACGCACCTCGACGACAACAGAATCGACGTTCGTTTTCCGCGACGCCCGACCTCCGCGACGCTCGTCTTCCGCGGCTCAATAGGCGTGCACCGTTCCTGAACCGAGGTAGGGAATTGTTTATGAAATATTAATGAACCCCATTCTACTTCCTTATAAATCAAAGAACGCGGATCAAATAAACATTAATTTGATATGCAAAGATTATGTTGCGGGTTGGGATTTTATTTTGGTATTCTCTTACCTTTTGAGAAAAGAACGACGAGCGCGGACCAACTAATTCCGGGTTGATCCGCGGATCGTTCGTACATGTGGATCGATGTAAGGGTTTTATTTATTTATCTTATTCGTGAATACCAACTTGATGATCTTTGTGGATTTAAACCATTTGTTATCGAATAACGCGAGGGGGTCGGACTGCACAATCATGGCCGACCCTCCTCCTTAATTTCGTGATGGTTCCTTTGTGGTTGGTACGGGAAGGCGTGGTGCCGTCGCACCACGTGGTTTCATGCGGAAGGATATGCGCGGCGCCGTCGCGCTGCGCCGTGGAAGGAAGTTTAAGAACGCGACGCCGTCACGCCGCGTCGAAGAAAACCAAAGAACCATGGTCAGAGTCGGGCCGCGGCGAAGGGGCGCGACGCCATCGGGTCGCGCTGGAAAACTACAAAGACGACGCTATTCGTTTTGACGTGCGGTTTGACAGGCGATGACGAAGCAGGACGTTTTGGCGTTTGAATTCCTTCGCAGTGAAGGTGGGGTCCCGGGGGGACCATAGGCGGAGACAACAGGAGAAACGGACCACAGGAGCGCGTCTGGTGGTCCGTGGAAGGTGGCGGCGCGCCGCCGGAAGTTGCCGCCGGCGTCAATCAGCGGCGAAGGGGGGGGGGGGGGGGGGCACCCCTGCCGCTCCGCGGCGACCGCCCGGCCGCGGCCGGCCGGTCGGGCCGGGCCCAGCCGGGTCGGACCCGGGTCGACCCGGTTCGGGCCGACCCAGGGGGGGGGTCGGGTCGGGTCGGCCCGGGCCCAAACCCCCCGTTTTCAGACCACTTTCGGTCAAATGCCCATATCTTGAGCTGTAGACCTCCGATTGACGTGACGTCAGTTGCATAGAGATACTTGGAATGAGACGGTCGTTTCGGTATATTGCACTCAAGGTTTCGGAATACTTTGAGTTTGGCCGGGTTGGTTCGTACACGAAACCAACCGGGCCCTCGGAGTGGAAACGCTCATATCTTGAACTCCGGACGTCCGATTGACGTGCCGTCGACTTGGTTGAGTTCCTCTTAGTGAGACGGATCTTTTGGAATACTCCGCCCGAGGTTTGGACGCAGGTGGAGTACGGTCGGGTTGGTTTTTCCTTAAAAACCAACCGGGCCCCTGGAACGAAAAAGCCAATAACTCTCAGACCGGGCGTCCGATTGACGCGCCGTCTGTTGCGTTGAGTTCCTATTGACGATACGGAACTTTTGGATACATCAACTTCGGACTATGTGACAGTTGATGTATCAGCCTCTCGGCTCATAGAGCGGACCCTCCCGAACGAGCTTGCTGTGTGCGGGAACCCTAGTGCTGGCTGCGACTGCGACTTCGACGACGACTGTGCAGAGATCCTCAGTGGATTCGACGGCGACGACTACAGCACACAACGATCCTACGGGGGTCAGTGCTAGAGATCCTGTGTGGGTCCGATCCTGTGTGGGCCTTTGCGGGGATTAGTACCTATCGATCCTTTGTGGATCTGACAGCTTAGATGATTCAATACTGGTCTTGTATCCTATGTGGGTCCCAGTATAGATGAATCAATGAAGACAGCTGGTCTTGTATCCTATGTGGGTCCTAGATATACTGGTCTTGTATCCTACGTGGGTCACAGCTTAGATGATTCAGTACCGGTCTTGTATCCTATGTGGGTCCCATTATAGATGAATCAATGAAGACAACTGGTCTTGTATCCTATGTGGGTCCTAGCTGTGCTGGTCTTGTATCCTATGTGGGTCCCAGCTTAGATGATTCAATACTGGTCTTGTATCCTATGTGGGTCCTAGCTGTGCTGGTCTTGTATCCTATGTGGGTCCCAGCTTAGATGATTCAATACTGGTCTTGTATCCTATGTGGGTCCCAGTATAGATGAATCAATGAAGACAGCTGGTCTTGTATCCTATGTGGGTCCTAGCTGTGCTGGTCTTGTATCCTATGTGGGTCCCAACTTAGATGATTCAATACTGGTCTTGTATCCTATGTGGGTCCCAGTATAGATGAATCAATGAAGACAACTGGTCTTGTATCCTATGTGGGTCCTAGCTGTGCTGGTCTTGTATCCTATGTGGGTCCCAGCTTAGATGATTCAGTAACTATATCTGATCATCTCTTTCATCTTTTCGATGATGTATACCTGTGTGATCTGAAACCTGTTTTTGCTTTCTTGTGTGGAATATGATTTGCTTTCCTGTGTGGACTGGGATGTACTTGGGTTTTGTGGTTGGAACGTGTTGGAATTGATGACTTAGGTATATGTATGGGCATATACCTAAGTAGTGTCGGTTGTTACTTCATGATTGTATCTTTCCTTTGTGGTTTAACCTTTGTGGATTTTGGGAGACCTTCGGGGGTCTCGGGGTCCCTACTGAGTAGTTTATACTCACCCCTACACGGGCTATGCCCACACTACATTGTGTTGGTTGTAGACGACGGACAACATTGATCGTGGTTGAGGCTTGCAGAGCAGGATGGTACCTAGAGGTGGACCCCTGGGTGGAACGTACTCGGAGCGGACGTCGGGACCCGAGGAGCAGTGGAGCTATCTGTACCCACCCTTCAGGTGAGATTTCCAGTGGACGGCCCGACGCTGTGGCTTTTCTTTTCAGTTGTTGTTTTCCCCTTTCAGTTTTACTTTACAGTTGGGCTTGTATTTTCAGCCCCTTTTACTTTCAGCACAGTTTGTTACAGTTTTTACTTAGTGTTTACTCTTTCCGCTTTCTTACTCTGTGGTGGTTGTTTACTTTACAAGGCAATGCCTTCCCTGTTTATCAGGATTTACGCCTTGGTGCTAGTCGCCAGCCCCTGGCCTATGGAAGGCGGGATTGGGGTAGTCACGACACGAGCCCTGAGGACAGGTCGTGACATTAATAAACCTAAAATTAATAGAATTAATGTATAAAAGGTTTTTTATTTTTTAATTAATGAATTTAATTTGATTATCTAGGATATTAAAGTGAAGAAAGCATTCATACATAAGGTAAGGGGAATTCTCAAACCCAACTCTCTATCTTTGGGTTTTCCCTCTTTCACTACATTTCAGTATGGATGTTCCTTAAATATCATTTATTTTTTCCTTCCCATTTTATTTATGGAATATATATGTTTCCAATCTATTTTTATAAAAAATACAATTTTTTTTTCAAAATAACTCTTCTTTCCAAAAATATATCTTTTACTTCTCGTGAGATTGTTTCTTCATCACTCAAGATTGATTATTATTATACCAAGTATGTCATTCCCTATTTAATTTGAAAACCTAAAAATTTTATTCATGAATGTATGATTTTTGAAATGAAACCCATTCCTTTCCATGGGTTATTTTATGTCCAAGATTGATATACATTTTATGTGACATGCATGATAATGTAAATGTTATGATGTGATGGGTGCGCCCAAAATTATATATCACTCCAATGAATTGGGTAATGTGATGTATCTCATGAGATAATGTGGAATATGCATGAACATGATGCTATATTTGTTCGCAATGATGATTTTATGATGATGCACATATGTTATGCATGAACATGATGCTAGCTTTGTTCCCAACTATGTGTGGTAGTTGACCACTAAGATAAGATGTTTGATTTTTATTCATTTCCACATTCCATGCCTTTATCTAATGTTTTCTATAATGATTCTTATGTTAGGATGATGATTATGCTCACCCATGTTATATTGATTCATGTCTTTATCTATCCTCTTACCAGGATTTTAGCTCACCCCTTTCATTGATGTATATCCTCAGGTGATTACTTATACTAGGAGAATGTGAATTCCACTAAGAAGATAGAGAAGAGTGAATTAAATAGTGTCCCATACATTAACTTCCATAATCATATACAAGCAAACCGATCATGAAAACTAAGAAAATAAACACCCCCGAATGCTGAAATTAAACTCTATAACTCATCTAAAATCCAATAAATGAAATTAAAAAAACTATAATTAATAGAATTATTGTATAAATGGTTTTTTATTTGTAAATTAATGAATTTAATTTGATTATATAGGATATTAAAATGAAGAAATCATTCATACATAAGGTAAGGTGAATTCTCGAACCCAACTCCCTTTATTTGGGGTTTCCCTATTTCACTCCATTTAAGTATGGATGTTCCTTAAATATCATTTATTTTTTCCTTACCATTTCATTTATGGAATATACATTTTTCCAATCTATTTTTATAACAAATACAATTTTTTTCCAAAATAACTCTTCTTTCCAAAAATACATCTTTTGCTTATCATGAGATTGTTTCTTCATCACCCAAGATTGATTATTCTTATACCAAGTATGTCATTCCCTATTTAATTTGGAAACCTAAAATTTTTATTCATGAATGTATGTTTTTTGAAATGAAACCCATTCCTTTCCATGGGTTATTTTATATCCAAGATTGATATACATTTTATGTGACATGCATAATAATGTAAATGTTATGATGTGATGGGTGCGCCCAAAATTATATATCACTCCAATGAATTGGGTAATGTGATGTATCTCATGAGATAATGTAAAATATACATGAACATGATTCTATATTTGTTCACAATGATGATTTTATGATGATGCACATATGTTATGCGTGAACATGATGCTAGCTTTGTTCACATTTATGTGTGATAGTTGACCACTAAGAAAAGATGTTTCATTTTTATTCATTGCCACATTCCATGCCTTTATCTAATGTTTCCTATAGTGATTATTATGTTATGATGATGATTATGTTCACCCATGTTATATTTATTCATGTATTTATCTATCCTCTTACCAGGATTTTAGCTCACCCCTTTCATTAATGTATATCCTCAGGTGATTACTTATACTAGGAGAATGTGAAGGCCACTAAGAAGCTAAAGAAGAATTAATTAAATAATGTTTATGTTTTATTATATAAATGTTTTGTTTGCTCCTAATTTTCCCAAGATACCAAACCTTTGGATCCTGGATTTGTAATACTATTATGTTGTTTATCTTTAAAATGATGTAATAGTCATGAAAAAAATATAGGGTTTCTGTACACTAGAAGACCAATACATGTTCATACATCCTTAGACATGTCATATAAACACCATAAACATGTTACGAATCCAATAGAGATATGTCAAGTAGGAAATAAATACATGTTGGGAAGATATCCTTGGATATGATAACCTTGGCCAGTGAATATATTTGGGAATACCCCTGATTAAACTATGAGAAATCTGATTCCTTCTATAACCATGATATGTAGGATGCCTTCTTAAGGATCTATCTCAAATGGGAATACACTTCAGTGTAATTCCCTCCACATACTCAAAATTCACACCCATGGGATCCAAACCCTCATATGGTTTAATTTCTCTTCCTCATCCAATAGTGGATTGAGAAGTATATTTACTATGGGAACTCTGATTCCTACTATAACTAGGATACATAGGACACCTTCTTAAGTCCCAAGATAAAATGTTCATCCACTTCAGTGTATGACCCTCCTAGTCCTTGACATTCACACCCATCAGATCCAAAATATCATATGGGTTCATTTTTCTTGTTCATATATTAGTGGATTGTGAAGTCAACTGAAATATGAGAACTTTGAATAATTCTATAACCAGGATATGTCAGATGGATTATTAAGGCCTGATCTCAAATATGCATCCACTTCAGTGGAAGTCCCTCTATGTCCCATACATTCACACCCTAGTGATCCAAACTCTCCTATGGGTTAATTTCTCTTCCTCATCCATCATAATATTGAGGATTCAACTGAACTATAATGTATCTGATTTCTACCATAACTAGAATATGTAGGGTGCCTTCCTAAGACCCAAGTTCCATACCAAACACCCCATAAGGTCATCCCCAATGAGTAAGTCCCACATCTATATGCAGTTGTTACCCCTTATTTATCACACCAATCATGGCTCACATAGACTTAGGTATTTGCAATAATCATATCATTCAAATCATGAATCTTAACTAGCCAGGGAAACCTTACTGTGAATGTCCCAATCAGTGGCATGATATGACTACCCCCACATAAGGGAATCCAATTTGGGGTATTTCCCATGGGCATGAACAAACTACGATGACTCTGATTCCTTTCATAAGAATTATACATAGGATGTCTCCTTGAGGGTCAATCTCAATACTCGGTGCCTAAGTTACCTCATATATTCCCTTTTCAGATGATGTTAAACTACATGGTTTCAATGAACTTTGTGGGTTTTTATTCCTATCATAGACAATATATTTTGGACACCTCATAAATGTTCAATCCAATCCTTGAGATATTAATCACATCCCTAGATGGCACTTAACTCTAGAGTGCATGATTATATGTATTCAAAATATAAGTAGCTACCCATTAATGGGGAACGAATGAAGAACCTCGAATAAATACAGGTGGTATCATTAATAGACCCACATACACATGGATATATTCAAAACTTGATAATTTTGATAGGGTAATTGGTCCCATATTAGGAATAGGAAGAGATCATCAAACATATCTTAAATTTATAAGAGAGTCCTGCTGTAGGAAAAAATTCCCCCTAAAAGGGTGTGATGAGCCCGACCTACCATCCTATCGACCAATGTTAGTTACTAAGAACCATTAGGTCTAAAACCCCAAGGGACCACCTAACTTTATAAATCAGGTCCATAATCAGTTATAAATGTGGGATAATTTGGGAGTATTCATTAAGGACAAAAATGGTAAATCCATTATGAATGATTGTACAAGGCATTGAACCCCCCACAATCAACCATCGGGTGAAACCACTTGTCATATCTTTTCATCATAAAAAAATACCCATGAATGTATTTTTTGATTCTTTTCATGAAATGTATTGTGAATTAATAATTCATTTTATGAACTCTCTTTCAAGAAGTTTTCATTTCAAAATATACCAATTTGGTAATGGATTTCGTCTCAATTTACCTTCTTTGAGACATATGTTATGTTATGAACCTATCTTATTTTCCGATGTGTATATACAACCCATTTGACATGTAATATCATAAATTTATTTATTATTAATATATTATACGGTTTATTTAATGATATTCTCTCACAGGGATTATGATTCAATTTTACCAAAATGGTATTTGTTTTATGATACAATCTCATCATTTGTCAGGAATCTTTATGATTATGCTTCCAATTATAAAATCTTATGATCTATATCTCTGTAAAATCATGAATTTTCTCCTCCTATGGTTATGTATTAAGAATAATTTTTCCCTACTTATTCCTATCTTTATGTTCTTAGAATTTCAAAAGAATGTTTTCAAGAAAAAACATCTTTATTTCTCTCTTTAGTCGAAATACCTATTTATTCAAAAACCTTATTTTTTGAAAATTGTTGCAATTTTTTAAAAATTATTAAATTGATTTTGTAAAGTAATTATTCCCCATATTTTAATTTGTACCAAATATTTTTGAAAGTAATATTCATGTAATTTTCCCAACAATTCATATTTGGTTTTTATTGAGAATGTGAAAGGAATCTTTTTTTAACATGTATGACATGAACAAGAATTTATCTCCACTATGACCATTATTTTATTTTAATGTTCCTTTATAAATTTTCAATGTTATTTATAATGAAAAGGATTTTCAAAATTTTTTATGGTTTAAAAAGTGTTTTTAAAAGTGTAAATAATATTTTACTCCATAAAAATTTTAAATTATTTTTAAAAGCATCCTTTGTAAGTTTTCACTGTTATTTTAAAAGAAAAGTATTTCCAAAATATTTTATGAATTTTTATAAAAATTTATTTTCAAAGAAATTTTATATTACTCAAGAAATGTTCTATGTGATTTATATTTAAAAATAATACTCCATCTAATATGACATCCTTTGATGTTAATTATGATTTGTGGGGGATATGAACCAATGATAACATTCTTATTTTTTTCATTTAATGGTTTATCCCAACAAGATGTTTATAAAACCTGTTTTTATTCCATGGGTTATACTATGATAAAATTATTATTAAAACTTATTTTTTTACATGGGTTATTCTATGAATAAATAATGAAATGATTTTTAAACCTATCTATTTTCCACAGGTTATGGTATGATACAAAATTTATTCGACCCATTTTATTTCACGTGTTATGATATGATGACTGTTTTATGATCTTGTTTCACATAAATGTATGATTTTCCTTATGTGATGGGTGTGAAATATATATCCCTATAATTCATTAGGTATTTATGTATAACTCATGAGTAAATAAGTTATGCATGAACTTGATTACATGTTCACAATGTTATGTGTGAATCTGATTACATGTTCACAATGTTATGTGAAAACCTAATTACATGTTCACAATGTTATTAATGAACTTGATTACCTGTTCAAAATGTTATTCATGAACTTGATTACATGTTCAAAATGTTATGCATTAACCTGATTACTTATTCATAGTGTTATGTGTGGACTTACCATTCATTTCCATAATTTTACGCGTGGACCTTTTTTCAAGTCTATAAGTTTATGAGAGGGCCTAATTTCATGTCCTTAATATAATAAGTGAACCTGTGTCTATTTATACATGTTCACAATGTTATAAGAAAATTTGTATGCCACAAATCTATATCTTATTCCCTTTTTATGATCTTGTGGATCATGTTCTTTTATTATATTATGATTCATGTCTTATGAACTTCCAATATTTATGCCATGACCTAATATTATGATCATTGATATGAAGGGTATGGTTTTTAAATTTTATTCTCATGTTATCATGCTCTTATTTTCATGTTATGCATACATATCTACCTTGATTACCCTTACTAAGCACCTGATCTCACCCTTTATTAGGTTTCCTTTTCCCAAATTATAAAGAAAGGTTTTATGTAGGGTATGTTTGCGAATAATATTAAAGGGGATGATCTTTATGTGAGATGTTGAAAATATTTCACAAAATTAGAAAATTGTGTACCAAGTCTCTAAAGACACTAAAATATTATAATCCTTATGTGTGTTCTTGTGTAATTTATTGAATATTCATCTAAAAAAATGTAATATCTATGTATGAGAAGCCTGGGTTTCTACAGGTTTCTGGCCATCACTTGATTTAATCACATGTATTCTATGAACAACCACATATAACTATCCAAATTATTGGTGAACAACAACAATTTACCACATGGTGACACATTGGGTTGGATAAAACCCTTCTACATGAAATTATTGATCTAAATACTAAACTCCCAAAACTAAAAAGGTGTCATCTAATGAAAATCCATCAATATTAAAGAGTCACTAAGCTGTAATTATATCCCAAACTCAATATCACATTGAGGGGGAAGTGTCATAACCTACTGAGGAAAAAAATATTTAAACTCCTAAAAAAATCTATGGAAAACCACAACCTCTACATTTATAGAATGAATCAATAAAATTTCTGTTTAAGAAAATAGATGATCTTAATTCCCATAATGAAATGGATGGTCCATCTCACCATCGATCACTCAAAAATATCATTCCATATGAATGAATGAAATACTCCTATGAAATAAATTAATTACCATTTGCATAAAATAAAACAAATCCATTCCAAGAATGTTATATTATGGTTTTATCTACAATAAGAAAAAGTCCTCTAATTTTTGATTATTCCCCATGTCATCTCACATCTCCAGAACACATAGAGAAAACTAGACTGACCTCCATCTAGATTTCGAAATACCAAGGGCACTGGAAGACCCTCCACCTTTAGTCCCAAGTTAGAGACCAAGGAGGCTCAAATAAATGAATTTAAACCTCTATAATCAAATAAAGAGAAATATAGGGTAGATGATAAAATTATAGTACCTTGAATGATATCTAGCCCGCCTCACGCTAGCATACCCATAGAATAAAACTATCCATACCCTGCTATTATGCCTCATTGGCCTTGTTAAAGACCACCTCCATGTAAACAATCATCCCTATATCACTAAGGGTGGGGGACACAAATGGGATCTCCTATAACTTATCTATCTCTCTATAGATAACTAAAGGATTGTGGATCCTACTACTAATAATGCCGTTAAGGAAATAGTTACTAAGGTTAAACCAAAAAAATTCCACCTATGATGTGATTTACACCAAGAACGGTCACCCACTATAGTCACTAATGAACATGAAATCCTTAACCACTTTCCCCAACAAATATCATTATCATGCAGGACACACTTAGCCATTTCCTCAACAGAAAGGTAATCTATGGGGAAATCCTTCCGTTTCACAGGAAAAGGAATCTACCCAAAATATTCCATCTAATATTTGTGGACGATTCTATGATTTTCATTAATGATAATAGAAGAATAGTATGTAGTATAAGCAATGTCCTGGATGAATACTGCTTCTGGAGGGATCAGGTGATCAATAGAACCAAGAGCACTGTGTACATCTCCAACAAATGTGGGTCAAGTCATATTTCCCTCTTGTGTAGTGATCTGAACATGCTGAAGGGATCCTTTCCCTTAGAGTATTTAGGCATGCCAGTTTCTCTAAGGAGAACTTGCATTAAAGACTTTGATCAGATTATCAACAAGATTGCGATCCGGGTTCTCAACTGGGAAAACCATTTCCTTTCATTTGGGGGACACATTACCTTGATTAATAGTGTCCTTTCAAGCATCCCTATCCATGATATTTCATCAATTAAAGTGCCGAAGGGGGTCATCCTGTCCATTGATAAAATCATGGAAAATTTTATATGGGATGCTTTATCTTAAGGAAAACACCATTGGATTTCCTGGAAAAGGATGGAGAGACCAGTCATTGAAGGAGGGATCAATGTTAGGAACCTATCTGATAAACTGCAATTTATGCAAGCGAATCTTTCTTGGTAGGTTGTGGAAGAAAGTACTCTGTGGGGTAAGATTATGTATTCAATCGGCAAATATAATAATGATAATGAGAGAGCCCATGGTTACCCTTTATGGTCTATGTTATTACCACTAGTGTTGGATCTTCGACATCACTCTCGGTGGATTGTGGGCGAGGGAAATATTCTCTTTTGGCATCACAACTGGGCGGGATCCACGATTAGATTCCCAGGATGTCCTGCCACCCAGATAACTTTCAAGGAAGCCAGCATGCATACAACCTTTATTCATGTGATTTTAGATGAAGAACAACAAGGAGTTTTTGATCTCATTAGCACCAACTTAGAGCCAGATCGCTGTGTGTTCACTCCATCGGCTTCAGGGATCTTCACTACAAGGGATTTTCACAGAACTACTATCCAATAGGAGTAAACTGATAGATAAAACAATGTTGTGTGGAGCAACAAAATTCCGACTAATTATAATTTCTTAACCTAGAGAATAAGGAACCACGCAGTCGCGACAGATGAAAAAATCAAGCATCTAGGTGTTAATCTTGCCTCCAAATGCTGCTGTTGCAAGTGTTATCAGGAGGAGGATATGAACCATTTATTTTTTGAATGTGACTGGGCACAAGAAGTATGGAGTTTCCTTGGGGTGGTTTAGGCATCAAATTGTCTAAATATTTTGGATGGAAACTATCTCGAGCAGTGGTTTTACGACACTAACATAACAGCGGTAGAAAGGACGGCTCGAGCGATTATTCTGAACATAGCTTTCTGGTGTATTTGGAAGGCCAGAAACAAGGCCAAGTATGAAGTAATTACCACCTCTAGAAGAGCTATTATTGTTAGGATTAAATCTATGCTCATGGATGTGGTCAGTGGTATCAGCAACTGGCGTGAGGAGCCTTCTTTGTAGTTTTTTCAGGGCAATAATTCACCCAATACTCATAGAAATGGAGGTGTTTGCGGACAGTGGGTGCGGTGGCACCCGCCAGATTCTGAATTCAAGCTTAATGTTGACGGTTCGTGTAAATAAGGGCACATCCATGGGGGAGGAGTTTTTTAGGATTACAGAGGTAATTTCCTTATAGCTTTCTCTGCATATTTTGGCCTAGGAAAGTCACTTCAGGTAGATTCTAAAGCATTTCTTACAGGCTTGCAATTATGTGAGTAGGAGAACATGGCTCTTTCTTAGGTTGAGACTGATTCCATGATCATATGAAACTCCATAAAAGACAAAGGTATCACTCCATGGTCAATTGTATATGACATTAGGAGATGCAAATGTCTCCTTGATAATAATACTGAGGTAACCCATACATGGCGGGAAGGAAATATGGTGGCTGATCACTTTGTATCTTTGGCTATGGCGGACCAGGGTATTAATGTCACTTGCTTTCCCAGTTGTCTCCCTGTGAAAACTGAAGGGGTGAACTTGATTAGAGGTGACTCTCTTGGCCTCCATTACTTTAGACCGCCTTAGGTCTTATGGTTTTGTTTCATCCTTGTATGTTGGAACTATTATCTGTTTTATATAAAAATTTACCTTTGATGATGATAAATAAAATGGGAAGTTTTTGTGTGGTTAAAAAAATGAAATCCTTAAGAGAATCACATAGATGTGGAGCTATTAGTAGAAGAATGATAATGACTAGATATATTGATGTGAGAAGAATTCCATTGAGGCTAACTTCTAGAAAGTCAAAAACATTCATTGTCTCAACATCTAAGATCCCCAATTAGTAGCCTTTCCCCATGAGATGTTCTGATAAATTACCTCTCAAGGTGAACCTAATTATTTATGCATCCTATCAATCAAATCTATCTACTCTAAAACCTCTAGATATATAGTAAATGTAAATAGGGTAACTATATTTGTTAGATATGGGAAAATAACCTCATCAAAATGCACTGTTCCGTTATCCTCATCAAGAAAAAGATCAGGGGAAAAGAGAAGAATATATATGAATTGAATAATGATATGTGATATAGTCATCCTACAATTATGGGGAAAACACAAACTTCTACCTATTATCTACCTTCATCATTAATTAAGGACACTCTATAAATAATTACTTCTAGAAATCATCCTATGAAATCATCGACTACTTGTGTTATCTTAGAAATAGAAACCACCACTAACATGCATCCACACTCATCTGACGGGAATTCAATTAGACCCAATGATCTTTACATACATGCTTTAAACTCAAGGTAATATCCATATCCTTTAAATATTTCTCTATATATAAATTAGAGACACCCCTCACTCTTTGCTAATCACTATCACTGAATATAACATGGTGTCTTCCTCTAAGAATCATTATCCTTAGCTAGGTAAACCTTACATGATCAACCAGATCATGCTAATTCACCTTGAAAATCTAGGAAAAAGATGTATGATGACCTAAAAATATATCTACAAGTAAAAAATTTTAGACTTATAAGCCTAAGAACATAGAATTAATTAATTATAATTTATATAGATTCATTTTGAATTACCTAGAATCACCATAATTCAACAAAAAATATAATAAAACAAGATGTAGATATATATTCCAAGTATATAACCCACAATTAAAAATACCTTTTCAAGGGTGTTCAATAATATTAAGGTCCTTTCATCAGATTACTGAGGAACCTATTCACTAGTGTCTTAGAAGATCTCCCTTGTTACATTATACTCCATTTTCTCTTAAAATTATTTCCCTACAAAACTAATGAAATCCTAAATAGTTCATAACTCTAAAATATATTATAACTCTCATATATTTATTTGATACCAATATTTCATGACCATCCCACATTGGGAACCATTCATGATCTGATGGTGAAGAAATTTGTGACCCCAAAAAGGCCACCTCCAATAGGCCACTGTATAGTGATAAGAATTGATAGCATAAAACACAAAAATGGGAGAAATTAACCTCATATATACTAGGAAAATAATGAAAAACAAAAATAAAATACATAATATAAAATAAAAACCCAATAAAAAAATTAATGAAACTTTCATTCATAAGTCGGGTCTCTAAAATAAAAACACTAAACATGAAACTCTTACAAAAACGAATCCAAGCTTCAAGATCATAATGTCCAGATCAGTGACCAAATAAATTTTATAATCCTTGAAAATAGATTCAAATATACATTGGTGATCATAAAAGTTTACATTTTTGGATACTCTACAAAACAACTCATTCAAATTTGGAATAATAATACTAATTCCTCAGTGACTAAACAACCAAACCAACATCACTTATGATAGGTAAACTATCACCCAGCCTTACTACTATTATAAAACAAAAATATGAGAGGAATTGACCATATATTTCATAGGAACATAAGGTAAACCCAAAATTAAATATCTAATATAAAATAAACTTCCTAACCAAAATGCAAGTAAATATCATATATAAGAATGACTTCTAATAAAAAAATGAAACTCATATGATAGAGACTCTAATAGATATTCTATTCCTAAATAATATAATAAGAATATTGGTCATTAAATTACTCTTCTAAAACTAAAAAATATATTTTTATATATAGTGGTGATAATATTGGTATACTTAGTGGGATCCTACTCAAAACTTCTAATTAATATTTGTAATAAGTAAACTAATTCCTTGGTGAATAAAAACTAAACTAATATGCACCAAGTATAGCAACCCAGACTTCTCATGCATGAATATTACATATTTTTATATTAATATTCATTAAGTTACATGAAAACATGACTAAGAAACATAATATTTTATTTCTGGTGGAAACTTGGAACAAAATATTCTTAATTCATGAAATATCCTTGAAATCTCCCATAAATATCTTCTCACATAATACTACTCTAAGGAATACCCCACCTATACCTTTCTTTATAACCCTAGGAAGGATACATAAGAAAGGGTGAGATTATATTCTCTATAAGGGTGAAAATAAGAGATATCAATATCTGATCATATTAAAGAATAAAATTAGAATAATAGTTTGTGATTTTGAACATAACTTACGAAGTTCATAACCAACCTGTCAAGGATTATAAACATAAGTCATGGAATTAAAACTTATAATTTCTAAAAACATGTTCCATAAGGTTGATAAATAATCACAAATCAATAATAAACCATAAAATTATTCCTTAAAAGTATGTCACCATAAAAAATATAGAAAACCATTTCATATGTCATGGTTAATTACTAAGACCATCAATATTATGGATCAAGACATATCACCTATTTCTCATTAGGTATCAAGACACACCTGTTTCCCATTATAGAAAAGGACACACATATTTCCCAAAGTGGATTATGAAACACTTGTTTCACATTGTAGATTAGGACATACCTATTTCCCAAAGTGGATAAGGAAGCACTTGTTTCCCATTGTGGATTAGGACACACCGGTTTACCATATTTTATTAATACCATCAACTTGTTTCTCATTATTATCTCATGAGATATAAATATTTACCCAATGTATTGTAGGGAAATATAGGTCCAACCTATCACATAATGAAAACCATATTTATGTGTTATAAAATATCATAAAAAATTCTTCATACCATAATACATGAAATGAAATGGGTTTCATAAACATTTCATCATAACATAACCCGTGGAAAAGAGATAAGTTTTATAATAATTTCATCACACCAAAACATGTGGAAAACGAAGCAATCTTCATAATAATTTTATCATGGTATAACCCATATAATTTAAATGGGTTTCATAAAAACATTTTTATAATAAACTATTAGTAGAAATATTAATAATGGAATCCATGGTTCATACCCCCAGTAAAGAATAGGTAAAATCAATGGATGTCATCTTAGATTTAAAATGATTTTGACATATCATTTAAAACATTTTTTAAGTAAACTATCCATTATTGTTTGAAATAAAAATTTTAAAACATAAATAATTTTTAAAATCATTTATTTTGAAATAAAAATGAAAAATTATAAATTAATCTTCAATGAAAATGATTATCATGATGACAGGAAGTTTCGTTCATGCTGTACACATTAAAACAAAATTTCTTTTCATATTTTCGGTAAAATTTAAATAGGAATTGTTTGGAAAATGACACGAATTTTCAATTCATTTTTTTAAAAAAGTCAAAAATGGGTAAAATTTCATTTAGAAATAATAGTAAACATTTTTTATAGTTTTTTTTAGAAAAAATGATATTGAAAAAAATGTTTTTTGATCGAAGAGAGAAATAAATTTATATTTTCTTAAAAATATTTTATCAATTATTTCAAGTACCAAATAGTGGAATTTTTTAATATTACATGAAAATATAATGAATCAATAGATTATAAGAAAATTACTAAGTTTATTTAGATATTTATCATAATATTTTATAATCAGAAACATAATCATAAACTATCACGATAAACGATGAGATAGTAACATAAATTCATTATCACTTTGAAATATTTAAACAATAATCCCCATGTAAGAATAATATAAAATGGAACATAAAATATAATGAGGTAAATAAATACATGATATTACATGTAATAGGGTATTTATATACACCTCATTAAAGAATATAGGTGCATAACATAACATTCATCTTAATGAAGGAAAATTGAGGCAGAAATCCCTTACTGATTTGTTAACTTTTGAACTATAAACCCCATGAAAGAGAGATAATAAAATGGATATGTAAATAAAAATATTTTTATGTATAATAATCATAATAATAATTTATGGGTAGTTTATACACCATATAAAATAAATAGGTGTTGAATATTTCATATGTGTCATGGAAGTAAAAAGTGAGATGAAAATCCCTTACCATAAATATTGACTTCCTCTGTACTCATTCAAAACACATGTATATTAAATATAAATTTATTATAATTATATTACTTAACCATACATATATAAATACATAAATATGTATATATAATTCCACATATGATTTACTTATGACCTTTTATTACCATTTTATTAACAATTCCTTGTTAAAGTCTTGTTTCAGGCAATAACTACATTGTTTTTTGTGTATACTTTGATTAGTTGTTTTTAGTCCTATAACTTTGATCATGGTTGAATAATATCCATAATTTTATATATGATATAAATATCATATATATTAATTATATATTTATTTATAGTATACTATAAAAGATAGAGATAGAAAATGAAATACACCGTTCATAGAGGCGAGACAGTGCGTACATATGAATGTTGTTTCCATTTTCTCAACTTATATATAAAAATAAAGGGGAAAGATATATTATAATTAAAAATTTATTTTTATTTCATGTATATCAAATATTTTCATTGAAACCATCCTTATTACCTTCCATGTAAAGTGTGAATGAATCACATTGCTTCACGAGGTGGTAGTTCGCCGTACACATGAGCAATGTTATCATTTTTCCACAAAATGAAAACCATGAAGGTATGTGTTATATAAAAAATTATATATGAAAAATAATTTCATAAATATCATACATAAACAATAAATCCATTATTATTTATAACTATGAGATGTGTTAATAAAAAATGGAATGACATCAGTTCACGAGGCGGTAGTCCGTTGTACACATAGATGATAATTTTGTAACCCATGATGGAAGTGGAGATGGTTATAGGTAATGAACTTAACATAAGAAAATATTATTATATATAATATATTGATTTTATTATATATTAATTTTATATTAATAATTTAATTCATTGGAGCAATAAATAATACAAAAACACTCATTGATGAATGTTACCTCTACTTTGGGTACCCTCCTTACATTTTCACCAAAAGCCTTCTTAGATTGGATTAATATGTAAAATAAGGCTTATAATATGAGATTATGAAATTTTATAAGTAATTTGGGAAAGGTATTGGATTAAAATAATGGTTTTATGGTGTGATTATGAGAGGAGAAGGGGTGACCTTTTATAAGTGAGGTGAGTGGCACACTTATAATTTTTTGAAAAAAAAGGTATACCTGTGATTTTATCATTATAAAAGGACGAAAAAATAGAATATTATATATAATATAAGGGATAAGTTCTAAATATTTCTATATAATGGGTGTTGTAAAAGTTTTGGTTCATTTTTTACCCTTATCTTTCTAGTTTAACCCCCGATAAACCCATTTTTACTCTAACAACAATAAATAATTTTTACATTTTTTACTATTTATTTTGGTAAATAATTAAGTTGAACTTATTATATAATTTAAATTATTCTAGTTACAAATATGGAATTAATTTTTTCAAATTTATTTCACATAAGTGTCAAAATATAATTTAAAATTAATCCTGTAGACGTGATGAGAAATTAGGTTTTTAAAAAGAAAATGTTCAAAAGTTAACAATGTTTTTATATCAAAATTCAATATGAAATTGATTCAAATGACCTAAATTAGATTAATGGATGTATAATATAACTAATTTTACTTTGAAATAAATTTAATATATAATTTAAATTTGCAAATAAATTAATCAAAAAGGCAGTTTTCAATTAAAATTCAATATTTTCACTATTCATAAATAATGATTCTTTTTTGAAAAAAATAAAAAATTCACACTAATATAATTTTTATATGATGATTTAATTTTTTTATTTTATCAAATTAATTTTATAGAGGTTTCAAGAATTAGTTTTTTTATTTTTCCTAAAAAAATTAAATAGAACACTTTTAGAAAAAATAGTATTTTCAAAACATATAAAGACTTTATTGAAACATTAAGTAAATTTTTATCAATATGTTATATTTATATAAAACCATTATACATAATATTTAAAGTATAGATATTATTATTTTTTCTTCTAATTTAACATTTATGTAATAATGGTTATTTTAAATAATAATAATAATTGTTTGTTGTGGTTCGTTAAAACTCGATGTTTCATGTAACACAAGAAAAATTTGCTGTTGCATGTAACAAAAGAAAAACTTGATGTTAAATGTAATGAAATAAAAACTTATTGGTTCATGTAATTTAATCTAATATTTATATTTCATGTAATGACATATATATAAATATATTTAATTTATTTGAAAAAAATTCATCAATTCTCTAGGTGTTACATTCTACCCCCTAAAATGAATTTCACCCTATAAATTAATAAATATGGTGAAAATAACTCTGGAAACATCTTAAAAATTACATCCTAAGGTTCCCACAAGGCTTACTCAAGCTAGAGGTTTCACCGCAAAACATTAACCAGGTGAGTGGTCTAGTTTCGTAGAACTTTCTCTATTCAATCCAGAATCCCTACCGATTGTTCCGCATAAGAAATATCATGCTCTAGTGGTATGACCTATGAGTTTAATAAATGTGATGGATCTGGTATGTAATTAACCATGAGTGATACATAAAACAAATCATGAACCTCAAATAAGTTTTGTGGAATCTACAAACTAAAATCCACTATCTTGATACGATCATGTATTTCAAACATACCGATATACCTAGGGTTAGTTTTTCTATTTTTTTTTTCCATGGAGAAATTAATAGAAATATCTTATCACTAACTTAAAATTATAGATCTAATAAATTATTATAGTCATAAAATGTCTTTTAAATTTGGACTGTCTTTATATGTAGATGAATGGCTCTAACCTTCTCTTACATCTCACCATATTTCTCAGTTCCCCATATATTTCTTTATTCAACTTTATTCTAGTATGTTGGAGTTATATAATTATTTCAATAAATATATTTATATGGAGACATATGAATGCACTATTGAAATATATTGTTTCAATAAATTAAAATTTAAGGATGGTGTTGATCCCAACCACATTTGAAATCCAATGAACAAAATCTTAGCCAATTTTTTAGGGATTGAATTGTTCTTATAGTGATGAAATTCAAATATAAATCAGGATATTTCTAAATAAATCACTAAAACATCAAGGTAAACTTCGTATCTTAATTAGATAAAATCAAATGTGGTAATCCATGAAAATTTACCACTTTTTTAATGTATATTTTAGCAAAAGGATCTAGAAATAAATATTCTCTAATATCAAAAAAGTGCATTGACTTCATAAGAAAATTTCCTAAACATAAAATATAAGATAATTACTAAAGGTTACCAATACATTTAATCATATTTCCACAATGTGTAAAGGCATTATTATTTAAATAACTTTTTCACTAAAACATATACAAAACCAATGGGTTTTATTTACATGATTTCTCTTAAAATATCCTTAATCATGATAAAATACCATCGCATAAAACCTATAAAGGTTTAATATCCCACATTTATATTACATAATACTTTCATTTCATCGAACAAAAAATTGGGTATTTTAAAATTTAGTTTCTTGGAAAATAGGAACATAATATATAAAACATTATTCTAAATCCACTTTAAAGATGTATTCATTGGTTAAATATAGGTTACTTTTACTATATCTCATATTATAGGGATATAAATCAAAGGAATGGGGTGAGAATGAATCCCATTAATGGAATATACAAGGGAGATATATAACATGTGATTATTAGGAAAACCAATAATAACATGAGACATAACAATATGGAAATAACAAGAGAACATTAATCGTTTCATAATAAAAGAAACATGAATCCTAACATATAAATGTGTCTGAGACATAAAAATTAAACATTTATAAGCATATCACCATGGTTTATCACCAATGTGTTGTAAATAAAAATTACCAAGGGTATTCACCAAGGTATCATAAAAGATGTCATCTTTAAAGATTAAATTTCTTACGAAATGTATTGGAGAACTATCAGGGATCACACTTAATATGTCTTAATTTCCTATAACCCACATTGATCATAATAAATCATTTTTTCAATAACCTGATGAGAATAAAATATGGGTTCCATGTAAAATCACTGAGTATGTATGTACTTAAAGGCCTCACCATAACATCATTTTTTACCCACGAAATGGTAATGTGGTTTTTTTATATGTAATACCTAAATAAATAAATAATATTAACATCTAGGTGAATAACCATGGATAAATTAATGGTTTGTATATTCACAATATAATAATGTGTTATGTAAAAGAGAGAAATTGAGAATTAAATTCTATAGCATGACGGGTATAAAACATGAATTTATAAAATGTAAAATGAGAGCTAACAAAGGCATCCCATTGATAAAAACATTGTTTTAGCATTAAGGTTATGATAAAAATAAGAATAAAATAAATTATAATACCCTTTAGAATTTGTACACAATAGAATTACTTGAATGGAAAAGAAGATGTTGAGAATGAACATACCATGAAGAGTTGTTCCTAAAAAAAGAGTATTGAACCATGGGGGATTAAGGAAACTTTGGGGGGGGGGGGATGAATGGGAGGAAAAAAGGCCATAAATTCGTGTAGGATGTATTTAAAATTAATTAGAAGGGTGAAATTGATTAAAATTCAATAAAATATTGTTTTTAAAATCCAATTTTCCATTTTTGACTTTGGAAAGTCACATATAGGCTTGGAAATTGATTAAAAGACAATAAAATACATAATATTAGAAAAATAACATATTTTAGGTCTTGGATTGTGTTTAATTAATTATTACATAATTATTTAATACATATTATGTCATAAAATACACTAAAAACCCAGAACTTCATTTTTTAATATTCAATGAAAAATAAAGTATTTTATAAATTTATAAAAAAATATCCATAACCTAATATTGATGTTATTATTTAAAAAATAATATTTGTTTTATCAAAATAATTTTCTAAATATAATAATTTTAATTTTTAAATATAAAAATTTTTATTTATTGAAAAATATTTGTTTTTACGACACAGTCTTATTTCTGACACTTATAAAAATTCCCTAGGAAATTATCAAATTATTTCATCATTTCTATTTAAATAAGAGTTTTTCAAAATACCATTTGATTAAAATAAATATTGTGTAGAATACCATTATATATTTTCAAAAAAATAATTTTTTTATTTGTATCCAATAATAAATTTATAAAATTGGGTTTACTTAATCATATATATTTTTAAAACAAAATTATTCTCAAAATAAAACTGATGTAATAAAACTATTATTTATATAAAGGAAATAAAAATTTATGTATCTAAGTTCTAAACTTGTAACATCTTATTACACACATGTACACCCAAAGGTTAAGGTGTGCGATGGTGGTAGTTTCAAGGGGTGGCTCAACTAACATTGATCAAGTGGTAATCTCCAAAAACTTGATCTTCTCCCATATTCAGTTTTTCCAAGTCTAACTTGTTGAATACCATATTGGGATTGGTCAAAGTAAAACCTAGTTACGATACCTCCCTCCTATGTTCTAGAAAATGGGAGTCAAATGACACGACTCTAATGGTTTTGGCTATTTTTTCTCCATTCGAAATCAATTATCCTTTTTCATTACTACTTATAAACACTAATTGTAAAGGTAAAATTATCACCCATGGGTATAATTCCCGATGGTCAAATTGAACAACGAATATATTAACTCATGGTCATATTTGACCAATGACCACAAAATGGTTGAATCTAGATGGTTATATTTCCCTTCATACCCTATAAATAACACTTCATTATTTCACTCAATATTCATTATAATTCATCTCAAGGTTATAAATTTTAATTTTCTATGATGTTGATCGGTTTATTAATATTTTTTTAACTTCTATTTTTTTCCATTGTGGATATTATTCAAGATGATTTGGTCTATCCATATTTTCCAATTTTAGTTTTTCTATTTTATATTTTGTGTCTAGTTGTAAAGTTTCTCATTTTCGTCTTTTCATAAATAAATAATGTAATGATCTTTATTAATGTGATAAAAATATGTTGGTTTATTTATATTTTGTACATGTATAATACTATATAATATATAAAAAATATATATTTAGGAAACAAATATCATTTAAAAAATCTTAGGTTGTTATATTATTCCTTTCTTTTGAAATATCACCCTAGAATTTCAACTCATATTCTCAATTGAGAATAGGTGAGGGTAATTCTATTTCCTTGTTTCCTCTAGTTCCCATGTCCCCTATTCATATGTATGGTTCCTACACAACATGTTTAAATGGTGATTTGTCTTGTTGTGTAGAGCATTGTCTCTATAGTCTAAGATCTCCATTGGGTGCTCCTCATAAGAGAGGTCATTATCTAGTTGTACCACCTCCGGATTTACTACATGTGAGGGTTCATGTATGTATTTACATAGGATGGATACATGTAATACATGAAAAACATGAGTCAAATTTTCTGGAAGTTCTAGGTGATAGGACACACCTCCTTTGTGATCAATTATTTCAACGGGACCAATGTACCAAGGGCTAAGCTTCCCTTTCTTTCTAAATCAGATGATCCTTTTCCATGGTGATATTTGGAGGAAACATTTATCTCAAACATCAAAATCAAATTCCCTTTGATGGTTTTTGGAATATTTTTTTTCAAAATATAATAATATAGAGACCCTATCCTTTTACAAATATCATTACATAAGAATCATATTACAAGCCAAGGATCGTAAAGTCTAGTTCCTTGGAAGACTAGGTACATAAAAATAAAAACATGTAACTAAATAAAACATTTATTTATTTAATATTTATAAATAGATCATAAATTACATTTCACTCATAAATCTTCATAGGATAACCTGGGGATGACATGAACAAAAGGTATGAGGTAAAATTTCTAGCAAGGGAACAAATATAATGATAAAGTTTTAGCACATGGGTTAGAAGGCATGACATAATGATATAAAAACGCATGGAACATATGGAATCATGAGATATAAACATGGGATCATATAAAAATGGATTAATATTAAATTTTTAGAAATATAAAACATGAAATTATCATGATTTAAGGCTCGTTGCACATAGAGGATCACAAGTGAAGGTTAAACACCAAGACCAATGCACATGGTAGCATGAGTCAAGGCTAACCGCCAAGACCATTGCACATAATGTCTCATGAGACTAAAATTTTCCCAATGAGTTGGAGAACTATCTTGGAACACCCATATAAAAATTTTCATGAATATTATTTCCAAATAAATAATTGTACACAATCAATCATACATAAACATAAGGGTACCCATGGAATGAAATGAGTATCATAATCATGTCATAAAACATAATGAATGGACGTATCATAAAAGTGTACATGAAATAAAGTAATTAAAACCAACATGAACTTTTATAAGTTAAAATAAGAATATATCATGGTAATTGATGTCAAACATAAGTAACATCATGTAAGAAGAGTATTTAATAAATTTTAACATTAAATCATTTTTTGCACGGTTTTAAGGAAAATATTAAAGATAATTTAAAATAAAAAAGGGGATAATATTTTATATAAAACCAGAAGTGAACCAAGAAGGTTTTAATAATAAAAATATTGTTTTAATAAAAATAATAGTGTCCTAAAATAGATTATATAGTGCTCTTTAAATTGAGTAAGAATTTGGGAAGTTCTCTTAAATGGGTTTGCTTATCAGGAAGTATTGAGGAGGGAACCACTTAAAAACATGTAAATAAGAAAAAGATAATGATGAATGGAACTTGATACATGATTTTTGAGAATTTAAATATCATTTATAATATTTTCATAAAAATAACAGATAACTTCATTTGGGTAAAAAGAAATATAGAGCAACCTGAAGGAATAATGGAGGTCCAGGTAGAATTTCTTACCATAAGTTTGTAGATGTTCTTCACTTGATATTAATGACTTAGATAATGAAATTACATTAATTAATTAGTATTTAAAGAACCTATTATTACTATAATTTATTTATTATAAACTTATTATGTTCATTCATGACCTTTTTGATGGGTTAAGAGGTTCAATTTCATTGTTTGAGAGCGTTTGTTTCCTTGGGTTTCATGATTGGTTTACTTATATACATGTAAGGATAAACATGTAAGATGAGAATGGTTATCCAAAATTAAAGTTTTATGTTATTAGTGAAAATACATAATATTAAATGGTTATAAAATTCATTTTTTGATTTGGATTAAAGATGAATCATTATATAAAACTTTAATGATAACCATTTTGGCTAATTAGTGGTTTTTGATCACATCACACACATTTTTCTTTGTAAATTTATATCATGTGTAAAAAAAGATTCCAGAACCTTAAATTAGACATATTACTTATATTATAGTCTATTTCAACCACCAAAATAGTTTCATGACCATAATTGAAGACGATAATATAAATTGAAAACCCATCGTCCTTGAATGTGATAAATTAGCACATCACAGATGGTGTTTTTATTTCTAGTATAAAAAGAGGGGAAATAAGAGATGATGATGATTTATTACATTATCATAAAAAAATTACATTAAATTTAAGGTACTAGAGTTACCATAACATTATTATGAAAGTAGGTGAGGAAATAAATAGAAATAGAAAGAAAGGAACTTGAAAGAAAATAAAATAAATGAAAAGAGGAATTTACCTCTTGAATATATCTTCATTGAGAACCTCTTTAGGGGAGAGGATTTGGTCTTTTTAAGATACCAAGGGATTCTAGACGTGGGGAGGAGCTTGAGAGGATATTTTATCAGTATTTAGACAAGACCAAAGGCTTGAGAGGAGTAAAGAGAAGAGGTAAAGAAGGGTGGTATTTATAGTGGAGGAGAGGAGGGGTTTCCCATTATTTTAATCATTAGTTTAATATTTTTGTTCAAGAGTATGAATAGTCTTGATTACTGTGACAAAAAATAGTAAATTGAGCATGTGAGTTCGAACCAATGTCTATTTACATAATCTATAACTCAATCATGATGTAGAAATTTATTTATTTAGCATTTATCATAAATTATCGTATTTTACTATTCACCAAAATTCAAATTTTTTATAAAATTAACAAAAATTCAACCCAAATTTTTTTAAACATATAGAATTAAAAAATGAACTCAATTTTAGGAAATGATTTTTTAAATATATGAAATTTAATTTTTAATTAAAATCACAATTTACTTGAAAAATACAAATTTTAAAACTAAAACTGATTTTCTAACACTTTGAAAAATTAACTAAGTTCACTTAAAATTATCTCATAATAATAAGTCATAAAAATAATTATTTATGAATAAATTTTATGAAAATAAATTTTCTTTTAAATTATTAAATTAATTATAAAATTTTAATTAAATATACCTAACTTACAAACATACCAACACTTAATTAATAATTTTCAAAATATTTACATACTTATACTATGTCATATTTATATCATATTGTCACTTATAATATAGATAAATTTTATTTATAATATAATTTGTGAGGTTACTATTCAATTGGTCGGTTTACTATTCATAAGGTTTACATTACTATTCCAATGGTCAAGTTACTCTTTCATCGGTATACATTCCTTAACTTATAGTGATACCTTTTGTTTTCACTCATCCTTCATTTATAATGTTTATATTGTGTTCTATATGTAATCTTATATGATTATAATATAATAAATAATTATAATAAGGGAATTCCATTGATAAAACAGTGGGTCATTACATTCTTCCCCCTAATGAAATTTCACCCTTGAAATTCCATTTTACTTTCTAAGCTATAAAAATGTATGAGTACTTTTCATTCATTACTTCCTCCAGTTCCCATGTTTCCTCTTCATACTTATGTTTCTCCCATAGTACTTTGACTAGGTGAGTAGTCTTATTACATAGAACTTTATCTATATGATCCAAGATCTTCACTGGCTGATCCTTATAAGAAAAATCATTCTCCAACTACACCACCTCCGAAGATAGTAAATGTGAAGGATTTGGTTTGTACTTCCTTAATAGGGATACGTGGTAGACATCATATTCTTTAGACATGGTAGGTGGAAGTGCTAGTCGATAGTCCACAACTCCAACATGATAAAGAATCTCGAAAGGGCCGATGTACCTATGAATTAACTTTCCTTTCTTCCCAAACCTCATGACCTTATTCCATGGAGATATATAGAGAAAAAAAATGTCTCCAACTGTGAACTCAGGGCCCCATCGATGATTGTCTTCATAACTCTTCTGTGGAGTTTGGGATACCTTGATGTGATGCTAAATGGTTTTCACCTTCTCCACTATTTTTTTGAACATTTAAGGTCCTAATATCTTACTCTCACCGAATTCATCCCAACATGTCGGTGTTCTACACCTTTTCCCATAAAGGGTTTCATATAGATTCGTTCAAATATTGGAGTAGAAACTATTGTTGTAATATAATTCGACTAGTGGAAGATGTTGGTCCCACCCTCCTTTGAAGTCCATTTCTCTCAAAATATCTTACAATGTCTGAATAGTTTTCTTAGATTGGCCATCAGTTTGATTATTATAGGCCATACTGAAGTTTAGTTCAGTGCTTAGAGCATGGTGGATAATTTTATAGAACTTTTAGGTGAATCTCAGATATCTATCAGATACAATATATAGTGGTAATACATGTATCCTTACCACCTATTTGATATATATCTGTGCAAGTTGATCCAATGAGATGTCCTATCATTTTTTGATAAAGTGATCTAGCTATGTAAGGCGATCCAAAATGACCCATATAGAATTGTTTCCCATGGATGTCCTTGGAAGTCGAGTGAAAAAGTCCATGGTGATGTTCTCCTACTTAAATGTTGGTATGGATAGTGGTTGCATCATCCCATTATAATTTGGTCTTACAGCCTTCACTTTTTGACAAACCAGGCACTTTGATGTATATTTAGAAATCCCCTTGTTCATATTGTCCCACTAAAATTTCTCTTAGAGATCTCGATACATCTTTGTGTTCCCTGGGTGAATAGAGATGGTTGATATATGTGTGTCATTCAGAAGCTCATACTTTATCTATAGATCAGATGATACACATAATCATGACCCAAATCTTACAAATCCTTCTCCGTCAATCTTTAACTCATAGGATTTACTATTTTTGATAGCTTCCACCCTTTTCATAATTTCCACATATTTTCGTTGAGAATATTTTATTTTATCCATTAAGGATGGTTGTGCAATCATTTGAGAAAGGATTAATGATGTTCCTCCCTTAATGATTCCCATATCCATCCTCTAAAAATATAAGAATATTGGATCCTTTTCAATTCTCATCATTGATAAATATGAAAGATCCTTTCTACTTAAATCATCCACAAACTTATTTGCCTTACCAAGATGGCAGTGGATTGATCAGTCATAATACTTGATGAGATCTAACCATATTCAGGGGTACATATTATTCATTTCCATGTGAATATATATTTGAGACTCTTAGGATCAATATATATCTCACACTTCTCCCCTAGAGATAATGCTACCAAATTTTAAACACAAAGATCATAGCCACCAACTTCATATCATATATGGGATAGTTTTTCTCATGGATTTTTAGCTGCCTTGAGGTGTAGGATATCACTTTATCATTTTGCATCAGAACATATCCTAAGTCCTTCTTTGAAGAATCACTATACACCACAAAGAGTTCTCCACTTATCGAGAGTGTGAGTAACGATGTAGTGATAAGCCTCTTTTTGAGCTCTTTAAATCTTTCCTCGCATTATTGTGTCCAGAAAAACTTCACTCCCTTCAATGTATTCCTGGTCATTGGGTTTGGAAATCATGAGAAGTTCTTCACAAATTGTCGATAATACCCATCTAGACCAAGGAATCTACGAATCTCTATTACAGATGTTGGTCTAGGACACTCTTCGATTTAATTTGTCTTGGAGGGGTCCACATATATTCCTTTTCTAGTGATAACATGCCCCAAGAATGATACTTCCTTCATCCAGAACTCACATTAACTGTACTTTGCATAAATTTTCTCCCTTCAGAAAGTCATCAGCATAATATTCAAATACTTCTCATGTTCCTCACTATTCTTGGAGTAAATTAGAATATCATAAACAAAGATTACCACAAATTTATCAAGGTAATCTATAAAGACTATATTCATTAAATCCATGAATATTGATGTAGCATTAGTGAGTCAAAAGGGAATCACTATGAAATCATAGTTAACATACCTTGTTCAAAAGGTAGTCTTGGGAATATCTTCCTTCCTCACCTTTAATTGGTGATATCCCAACCGAAGGTCCACCTTCTAGAAATAATTGGCACCACGCAGCTGATCGAAGAATTCATATATCTGAGGCACGAGATACTTGTTCTTTATCTTGATTTTTTGAGCTCTTGATAATCAATGTAGAGGCACGTTGAACCATCCTTCTTCTTAACAAAGAGGACTGGTGCACCCCATGGTGAAGCACTTAGGCATATAAAACCCATATCTAGATTCTCCTGCAATTGCTTCTTCATATCCTCTAACTCAACGATGGCCATTTTATAAGGTGTACTTGAAATAGGTAGGGATATAAAAATATGTTCAATTGATAACTCAACCTCTCGATCAGGAGGAAGACCAGGAAATTCTTTAGGGAATACATCAATGTAATCACTCATGATGGGCATGTCTTTAAGAAGTATCATCTCCTTTGTCTCAACCATTTGATCTAGACATGCTTTCTCATAAGGTAATAATATCCAAAATTGAGATAATGATTATAAAGGAGATTTATCTTCCTACTTAAACGTGTAAAGGATTTGAGGATACTCTAGGATGTGAAGAGTGATATCCCTTTCCCAAAAGTTAATGTTGGATTTATATAAAGATAACCAATACATTCCCAAGATAATATCAAACTTCACTAAAGGAAGTATGAAAAGATTTTCTGGAAGGTTTAGTTCATAAAAGTTAACTAGAGAGGAGTAATATAATTTGGATGCAATGATTTCCCCATTAACTGTTCTCAATGAAAACTCAACCTCCAAATTTTGAGGTGGTGGTTGAATAGTTCTACTGAACTTGCAAGATATGAAAGAATAAGTAGAACCATAATAAAATAGTACATTCTCTATTATTGAATGAATAACTAGAGTACCTATCGCTGAATCATTGTTTGGATCCACCTTAGAAGTAGTGATAACATAAGAACTTCCTTGTTGCCTTGGAAGTTTCTGTGGATTTCCTCCGAAAACCCGTGGATTAGAGAAATTGTTCGCATAATGCCCATGTTTATTATAGTTGTAACACTAAATTACAGGCTGAGTGTTGATCTTACCCTTCCTTTATTCTTCCACTTTAGTGGGATTCTTTATATACCTTTGGTAGTTTTTATCCAGATGTCCCATTCTACTACATTTAAATCAATTCCTGGTTCTCTTTAGACAATTACCAGGATGCTTCTTCCCAAAATTTTGACACGTGGGATGCTTGATCTTCTTTCCATAATGGGAATTATTTTCTGAACCACCCATACTAGACTCTATTTTCTGATTTTTTTCACTGGGCCCATGAGACAATTGAGAGCCTCCGATCTCTATTTCAACCTTGAGGGCACAACAGACAATCTCTTTATATCTGTCGAAGTCTCTAATCTACAAAAACTTTTGTAGGATTGTCTTTAGTCCACTAAACAAGCGATCCACATTACTTTTAGTGTTCATGATAAAGACGAATACATATCCTGCAATCCTTGTGAAGTTTGCTTTATACGCACTGATGGACTAATCTTCCTTATTCTTAAGTATGAGGAACTATCTTTCTATATTAATATGGAGGGTTTGGGGAAAATATTTATTGAATAACATTTTATTGAATTCCTCCCAATCCAAGGGATCAATTTCCTCCCAGGATTTTGTATTCATGATAAGTGTCCACCACTGATCGGCTTCCCTATCAAAACAATAGACCGCCATCATGAATTTCTATTCTTCTAAGCACTGGAGGATAGGGAATATCTTTTCAGTCGAGTTAATCCAATATTCCGTGAGGAGGGGATAAGAATATCCACTAAACATGGGAGTCCTTTTAAGCATGAATTATTTGAGAGAAACTTTTTCTTTCCTTAGAGGAGGAGGGAATTCCACATGATTCAAGTTATTATTCATAACTTGAGCCAGCTAAGCAAGTACTATCATAAATTTTTGAGCACCCATTCCCATCATATCAGGCATATCATTAGGTAAATCATCACATTTCCTATAACATTTATTGTTGTCACATGTTCTTCCATTTCCCTCCATCAGATAAGAAAAATAAATTACAATTTGGGGGCTTGAATACTTAACTATTAAGCATAAAAAGGAAAATCTAAACATAAATGGATAAAATCTTAAATGAAAAGTATATCCTAACTTGTGATTCCCTTGGTTTCAATCTAGGATATCCATGATATGTTTCCTCACATCTGTTCTTATGGGATTTGTTTTGTTCCCTTAATAATGGTTCATAATAAGCTTATGAATTTATTAAAGTATATCCCCCAAGAGTGTCAAACCTAGAGTGCATCAAGGCCCGTTTTTGTGCACCAGTTCCCATTTGAGTCTAGTTAAAAGCGCTGTTTTTTGGTTTTAACCCCAGATACATCTATTCTAGATCCACATCTACTTTTTCATATCAATAGAGGGATGTGTTTTCTTGATAAACTACTTACTCTATACTTACCAAAATTTAGGGATGTTTTCTTATACTTAGTCTCATCCCTAAGGTTATTACTAAAGTGCTTAATTACTAATCTCCAAAAATAATTAGACCATCCTCTGATACTAACTGTCATGACCCTATACTTTTACACATATCATTACATGATTTTAAGAATCATATTAAAATCCAAGGATCATAAAGTCTAGTGTCGTGGAAGACTAGGTTCATAAAATTGAAAAGATGAAACTAAATAAAAAATAACTTTATTTAATATTCATAAAGAGATCATAACTTAAATTGATCTCATACATCTTCATAGGATAACCTGAGGATGGAATTAACAAAAGATATGAGATTAAAAGCCCAACAAGTGAATAAACATATGAATAAAGCTTTAGTGCATGGGTTATAAGGCATGCCATAATGATATAAAAAGGCATGGAACATATGGAATCATGAAATATAAACATGGGATAATATAAATATGGATTCATAGTAATGTGTAAGTAATATAAAATAAGAAATTTTCACAAGTCAAGTCTTGTTGCACATAGAGGAACACAAGTCAAGGTTAACCACCAAGACCGATGCACATGGTAGCATGAGTCAAGGCTAACTGCCAAGACCGTTTCACATAACATATCATGAGACTAAACTTTAATCCATAAATTGGATCAATATCTAGGCATTAACATATTAACTTGTTTATAAATATTCTTTCCACATAAATAATCATACATAATCAATCATACATAAACATAAGGGTACCCATGAAATAAAATGGGTATAATAATCATGTCATGAAGCATAATGAATGGGAGTATCATATAAGTGTCCATGAAAGAAAGGAATTAAACATACATGGGACTTCATAAGGGAAAATAATCATTTATCATGGTAATTTATTTCAAACAGAAGTAAAAACATTCAAGAAGAGTATTAAAGAAATTTTAGCATTGAAACATTTTAGCACAGTTTTAAGAAAAATACTAAAGAGAATTTAAAATAGAAAAGGGAATAATATTTTATATAAAACTAGAAGTGAACCAAGAATGTTTTCATAATAAAAATAGCAGTTTAATAAAAATAAGTATGTCTTAAAATATATTATAGATTTCTCTTTAAATTGAGTAAGAATTTGGGAAGTTCCCTTAAATAGGTTTACTTATCGGGAAGTATTGAGGAGGGAACCACTTAAAAACATGTAAATAACTGAAAGAGAATGATGAATGTAACATGATACATGAGTTTTGAGAATTTAAACAGCATTTATAATATTTACATAAAAATAACAGATAACTTCATTTGGGTAAAAAGAAATGTAGATCAACCCGAAGGAATAATGGCAGTTCGGGTAGAATACTTCACCTTAAGTTTGAAGGTGTTTTTCACTTGATATTAATGTCTTGTATAATAAAATTAAATTCATTAATTAGTATTTATAGAAACTATTACTAGTTTAATTGATTTATTATAACCTTATTAAGTTCATTCATGACATTTTTGATGGGTTAAGAGGTTCAATTTCATTGTTTGAGAGCCTTTGTTTCCTTGGGTTTCATGATTGGTTAACTTATATACATGTAAGTATTAACTTGTAAGATGAGAATGGTTATGTCATGACCCGTCATTGGGACCCGTGCCGTGACTACCCCAAGCCCGCCTTCCATAGGCCAGGGGCTAGCAACAAGCCCCAAAGGCGTAAATCCCAATATAAGAAAAGGCATTGCCTTTATGTAAGAAAAGGAACACCACAGAGTTTGCAAGAAGAAGTAAACACTAAGTAAACTGAGTACAATAGTAAGTGCTAGAAAGTAAATGGGCCAGTATAAAAACCCAACTGAAAGTAAAGTACAACCGAAAAGAGAGAGAGTACAGCAGCATAAAAGTAAAGCAGAAACCCCAAGCTGTCCTCTAGAAATCCCACCTGAAGGGTGGGTACAGATAGTCTCCTCAGCTCCTCTGCTCGAGCCGTCTGCTCCGTGTACGTCTCATCCAGTGATCCACCTCCAGGTACCGTCCAGCTCCAGGAGCTCCTACCTCAATCAGTGCTATCCATCTTCTGCATCCAACACAACATAGTGCAGGCATAGCCCGTGCATGGGTGAGTATACGCTACTCAGTAGGGACCCCGAGACCCCCGAAGGTCTCCCAGAATCCACGAAGGATAACTACAAAGTAATGATACAATCACGAAGTAACAACCAACTCTACTTAGGTATATGCCCATAAATATACCTAAGTCATCAATTCCTGTTCGACTCCAACATCCGAGTCTAAGTTCGATCTAGTCCACACAGGATATCACAATCCAATCCACACAGGATAACACAACCCAATCCACACAGGAAAGAAAAACAATCATATCGAAGATAATGATTGAAAGTCAAGACTTAGCTCACACATATATACTTCTTCAAAAGATGATAGAGATGATCAGATGTACCCACTGATTCATCTAAGCTGTCGGACCCACACATGACACAAGACCAAATAAGCTGTCAGACCCACAAAGGATACAAGTCCAGCTACTCTGCCAGACCCACATAGGATACAAGTACAGAGTCAAATACTGCCGGACCCACACATGATACAAGAACAATAGTCAAGTACTGCTGGACCCACACAGGATACAAGAACAGTAGTCATTGCCGTCGAATCCATGGAGGATTTCAGTACGGTCGGCGTCGCTGCCGAACCCACGGAGGATCCTAGTACATTCGTCATCATCGTCGCAGTCGCAACCAGCTCTAGAGTTCCCGCACACAGCATGCTCAATTCCGGGAGGGTCCGCTTCACGAGCCAAGAGGGGTCGATACATCAACTGACACGAAGTCCAGAGTTGATGTATCCCAAAGTTCCGTCTCGTCAAAAGGAACTCAACGTGATAGACGACGCTTCAATCAGACGCTCGGTCTGAGAGTTATTTGCTTTTTCGTCCCAGGGGCCCCGTTGGTTTTTAAGTCAAAACCAACCTGATCGTACTCCAACCGCGTCCAAACCTCGATCGGATTAATCCAAAAGAACCTTCTCACTAAGAGGAATCCAATGAAGTCGACGACACATCAATCGGACGTCCGGAGCTCAAGTTATAAGCGTTTCCACTCCGAAGGCCCAGTTGGTTTCGTGTTTGAACCAACCCGGATGTACCCAAAGTTCTACGAAACCTTGAGTGTAATATACTGAAACGCCCTCCTCAATCCAAGTATTTCTACGCAATATATGGTGAATTGATCAGAGGTCCGTAGCCCAAGTTATGGGCATTTGAACGAATCTTTCCGAAAACAGGGGGTTTGGGCCCGGTCCGACCCCAATACCCCCTGGGTCGGCCTGACCCGGGTCCGGGTCCAGCCCGGTTGGGTGCGGCCCGGCCCATCTGGTGCGGCCCGACCCGACGTGGGCGGTCCGGTCCCTTGCGGGAGTCTGCTCGCCGAGCAGACACGGAAGGGGGGGGGGGGGGGGGGGGGGGGGCGCTGCCCCCGTTGTTTTTGAAACGGCGGACCCGTGGAAGTCCGCTCTTTCTGCGCTGGCTGGGGGTTCAAACCCTCGGTTTCTTCGGGTAACGGCTGGCCAGATGAGTCCTGCCGCCTCCCTTCTGAACCGCCGCAGCCAAGGGCCGCGACTCTTGCCCGTCCGACGCGGCGCGACGACGCCGCGCCCCTCTGCCGCGGCCTGCCCTGGCCGCTGCCCCTTTGACGCTCTGGCGCGGCGCGATGGGGCCGCGCTCCTCCACCGCGGCCCACTCCGGCCGCGGTTCCCTTGTCTCCGCGCGGTGCCGTTGCACCGCGCCGCCTCTGTTCCAAACCATGAAGAAAAATTCAACAACAAAGGGGAGGAGGGTCGGCCGTGTTCGTGTGGTCCGACCTCCTCCCGTTATATTGATAAAAAGCGGCCATAAATTAATGAGAACAAAATAATATTGAACGTAAAAATCAACCCCTACCTTGAAGAAGTTGTCGAACGATGATCGTCGCGGGAAAACGACGTCGCGAGGTAAAGCTCCTTATATGCTGACAGAGAACGTCTGAGGAGGAGCGACGTCTCCCTTACTTTGACGTGAGAAGAAGAACGAAGGAAGGCGCGTCATCGTTCTTCAAGAAAGGCATCACATACCAGCTATAGAGAGGAGAAGAGATGGCACATCGGTCTCTCCTTGCGGTGACATAGTTCTTCGTCGAAGTCTTGGCGTTCTTTGCGTTATCCAACGAAGAAGATGAAGATTCTCAAGTCTTTGAGTATCCTCTCCCAAAATCCTCACACAACTAAACAACCCCAAATAAAATAAGGCCTTCCTTATTTTATTAACACATTCCATGCGTTTTCAAAACTTCAAAAACTCAAACTCCAAATTAAAATCATTGAATAGATTTAATCATTCAATTTAATGTGAGAGTTGACATGCAATAAAGAGGGGGAGTGGGTGAGTTACACATTAAAGGGGGGTTGCCAAAATTAAGAGGGGGGTTTAGGGAATTTGAAGGGGTGGGGCTCGTGTGGGCCCCACCTAACTAATATCCCACCAAGTGGAGTTAGGATGTAGTGGGTCCCACCCCAACTTCCACCCATAGGTTATAATTACTTAGAATATAACTAAAATGGTAGCGCACATTTTATTTCACTCTTTAGTTAACCCATTTATTTAACAACACCTCCTGAGCAAACACAACTCCAGAAAAGGTCTTCCTAAGAAATTACTGGCCCTGCAGTTTCATCAGTGCCCTAGGATTTCGATTCTGAGCACCGGTTCAAAAGTTAAAAAAACCCGCTCATTCGTTCACTGAACGTACCTGAGCTAAACCTCAAAAATTGATTCCGGGCACACCGGGCCTTGGAATCAGGTGCCGTCAGAAACTATGTACTCGTAAAATCCCAAAAAAAGTAAGAAAAAAATTTTCCTTGAAATTTACGGGTCTTTACATTACTCCCACCTCAGGGCTTTACGTCCCCGTAAAGCTACATCATAATCTAGGGAAACAAATGGGGGTACTGTGCACGCATCTGAGCCTCCCGCTCCCAAGTGCTCTCCTGGAGGTTCCCATGCTTCCACCTGATGTACACTAGAGGAATTGGCCACCCACGTAGGACCCGCTCCTTTCAATCCTCAATCTCCATCGGGACCTCCGCAAAAGTCACCCCGTCATCGATGTCCATCTCCCCATGGTCGATGATATACGTCGGGTCGTGCACGTATCTCCTCAGCTGAGATACGTGGAAGACGTCGTGTACCTGGTGCAACTGAGGTGGTAGAGCTAGGTGATAAGCCACCTCATATATCCTTCTGAGAACCTGGAATAGTCCGATGAAGCGCGAAGATAACTTGGCGCCCCGGCCAAATCTTTGTAATCCACGTCGAGGTGAGACTCGCAAGAAAACATGGTCGCCATCCTCGAACTCTAGTTGTCTCCGCCTCCTGTCAGCATAAAACTTATGTCGGCTATGAGATATCCTCATCCGCTCCTGGATGACCTGGACCTTCTCTATCGTGTCCTGGACCATCTCTGGTCCCACAAGTGCTGACTCCCCAGGGTCTGTCCAGCACAGAGGTGATATGAAAGGTCGGCCGTACAATGCCTCGTATGGTGTCATCCCGATGGTGGAGTGGTAGTTGTTGTTGTACTCAAACTCCACCAAGGGTAGGTGATCCTCCCAGCTGCGACCAAAGTCGAGAACACATGCACGGAGCATGTTCTCGAGAGTCTGAATGGTCCTCTCTGTCTGACCATCCGTCTGAGGGTGAAAGGTGGTGCTCAGACGTAGCTGCATCCCAAATTCTTCCTGCAACCCCTTCCAAAGCCGGGAAGTAAAGCGAGCATCTCGATTGAAGACGATAGATGATGGAACACCATGAAGCCGTACAATCTCCTGAACGTAGAGGCGTCCCAAGCTCTCCACTGAGCCCTGCTCTCTGATGGGTAAAAACTGGGCCGACTTGGTGAGTCGGTCGACAATCACCCAAATGGAATCGTGACCTCTGGAAGTACATGGAAGAACAGTCACGAAATCCATAGATATTCCATCCCACTTCTACTTCGGGACCTCCAAGGGCTGTACCAAGCCTTCTGGTACCTGGTTCTCCGCCTTCACCTGCTGGAAGGTGAGGCATCGAGAAACGAACTCTGCCACAACCTTCTTCATACCCGGCCACCAGTGCTGCCGTCTGAGATCCTGGTTTATCTTCGCTACCCCTGGATGTACTGCTAAAGGGTAAGTGTGAAACTCTCTCAGCACCTCCTCCTGTAAATCAACTGGTACCATGGTATGTCCTCTGAAAAGGATGATGTGCTCTCCTACTATAGAGAAACCATCAGGTGCCCGTCCTGTGGAAATTTGTGCACGTCGCGTCTCACAGTCAACGTCACCATGCTGTGCCTCTCTAAACCGCTGAAGAAGTGGAGGTGTGACTGTGAGCGACTGAAGGAAGGCTGCCCCATCTCTATCCATGAAGGATATCTGCAAAGCGACTAGCTGCTCTGTCTCCCCTCCAAGTAGCTGAAAGCCCGTCCTCCTGCTGAGAGCATCGGCTACTACATTCCCCTTTCCAAGAGTATAGAATATCCCAAAGTCATAGTCCTGGAGGAACTCGAGCCATCGCTGCTGTCTCTGGTTTAGGTCCTTCTGCGAGAAGATGTACCTGAGACTTTGGTGGTCAGAATAGACTGTAAAGCGCTCGCCCATCAGATAATGCCACCACATATTCAGAGCGAATACCGCTGCTGCTAACTCCAGGTCATGGGTAGCGTAGTTCTTCTCATCCTGCCTCAGCTGTCGTGATCCATAGGAGATCACTACCCACTCCTTCATCGGGACACACCCGAGTCTGGTCCCTGATGCATCGTAGTAGACTACGTACCCTACTCCCTCCTCTGGTAACCTCAAGATGGGTGCGCTGGTCAATCTCTATCTCAGCTCCTGGAAGCTCTGTTGACATCTATCTAACCACACGAAGGGTTTTCCCTTCTTCTTCAAAGCTGAAAGTGGTGATGAAACCCTGGAGAAGTCCGGCACAAACCTCATATTATACCCAGCTAGACCCAAGAAACTCCGCACCTCCGTCACACTCCTGGGTGGATCCCAAGCTAGTACTTCCTCGATCTTCACAGGATCCACCACAAATTCCACCTCAGAGATGACGTGCCCCAAGAAGTGGACCTCACGTATCCATAACTAACACTTAGAGAGCTTACCAAAAATCTGGTGCTCCCGGAGTGTGTCCAGCACAACCTGCAAGTGGTAGGCATGCTCCTCCTCAGTGGTCGAGTATATAGAAATGTCGTCGATGAAGACCACAACAAATCGATCGAGGTAAGGCTGGAAGATCCTGTTCATGAGACTCATGAACACTGTTGAAGCATTGGTTACACCGAAAGGTATAACCAAGAACTCATAGTATCCATACCGACATCTGAAGGCCGTCTTCTGCACATCCTCGTCTCGATCTCTGAGCTGATGATAGCCTGACCTGAGGTCTATCTTCGAGAACCACCGTGCTCCCTTGAGATGATCGAAGAGGTCGTCAATCCTTGGTAGAGGATACTTGTTCCTCATGATCACCTGGTTCAGGAGACAGTAATTGACACACAGTCGCAAGCTCCCGTCCGCCTTCTTGGCGAACAAAATCGGGGAAGCCCTGGGGGAAACACTGGGTCAGATGAATCCCTTGCCCTGCAAGTCCTCCCACTGTACCTGTAGCTCTCGAAATTCAGTGGGAGCCATCCGATATGCTGGATTAGATATCGTGGCTCTACTGGGGTACATGTTAATATAGTATAAGTCTACCTATCTACGAGGAGGTAGTCCTGGAACGTCGTTAGGGAAAACGTCCGCATACTGATCCACCACAACAGGGAAACTCGGGCTCCGCACGTCAACTGCTCCTAGGATGAGGCTAGGAAACTGATGAGTGATCGGCTGTCCCCTCCTATGTGTGAGTCCGTCCTATGTTGCAAAGGCTTCCTTCTCACCGGTGAAGGTAAACCTGCTCCCATCGGTGCGAACACACCGCACCTTGCGCCTAATACAATCGATCTGAGAATGGACTGTAGATAACCAATCCATGGCCAATATGACGTCGTAAGGCCTCGACTCCGCTACAAGAAGATCCCAGCTGAAGCTCTCGCCTCCTAGAGTAAGATCACACTACCGGCACCAGTGTGTAATCGTCGAGTTTTCTCCATTGGGAGTCTCTAGCCGTAAAGATCGAGCCAACGACTCCTTCAGAATCTACGAGCTCCGAACAAGGGCAGTGACAATGAAATAATGACTCGCTCCTATGTCTATAAGAACTGAAGAAAGGGTGGAGTAGACACAGATAGTACCTCAAATCATCTCTGGTGCACCATGGTTGTAGGCCTCCGCTGCCTGAAGATGAGCCTGCCTCTGCCCGCTAGCTCCCTGTGGTCGGGGTGGACCTCCTGGTGGGGGTGGTGGTAGAGCCTCAGAGTGTCTCCCACCACCTGTTGCTCGGCCAGCTCCTCTGCCTCGTCCGCCTGCTCCCTGTGGACCGCCACGGTTGAACGTCTACCTCTTCCTGGGTGGTCCCTCAACCGTCTGCTGCTCCTCTGCACGGCGGGTCGGGCAGTCACGAGCCATGTGGCCCTGCCCACCGCATGCATAGCACTATCTGATCCTCGAAAGGCTCGCTCTACTGCATGCGAACCGCACCTCCGAGCCAGTATCCTGAGGTCGTACACCTGATGGTCTAGTCCTCTTGGACCCCTGTGACATCCGTCGACTGCCAGCTGCAGAAGACTCAGCTACATGCCGCCCAGCGGTAGGTCTCGCTGCTGGTGTATGCTCAGTAAGAAAGCTCTCTACAAGAAGGGCTCGCTCCAGTACTCCTGCCTGTGTTGGAATACCAAGGGAGATCATCGAGGCCCTGATCTCATGCCTCAGTCCCTACTCGAAGGTCCAGGCCTGGAAGAATGGGTCCTGTACCATGTATGTGGAATATCGTGAGAGATCGGTAAATCTCGCCGAGTACTGGGCTACCGTCATGCTGCCCTGCCGCAGCTGTAGTAGCTCCTGAATGCGCACTGTACAGAGGGTGGCTGGGACGAACTCTGAGTGAAATAGTATCTCGGGATCCGTTCCGTGACTACCCCAAGCCCGCCTTCCATAGGCCAGGGGCAGGCGACTAGCACCAAAGGCGTAAATCCCGATATAAGGGAAGGCATTTCCTTTATGTAAGAAAAGGAACACCACAGAGTTTGCAAGAAGAAGTAAACACTAAGTAAACTGAGTACAATAGAAAGTGCTAGAAAGTAAATGGTCCAGTATACAAACCCAACTGAAAGTAAAGTAAAATTGAAAAGAGAGAGAGTACAACAACAGAAAATTAAAGCAGCAACACCAAGCTGTCCTCTGGAAATCCCACCTGAAGGGTGGGTATAGATAGTCTCCTCAGCTCCTTGGCTCCAGCCGTCCGCTCCGTGTACGTCTCATCCAGTGATCCACCTCCTGGTACCGTCCAGCTCCACGAGCTCCTACCTCGATCAGCGATGTCCGTCGTCTGTATCCAACACAACATAGTGCGGGCATTGCCCGTGCAGGGGTGAGTATACGCTACACAGTAGGGACCCCGAGACCCCTGAAGGTCTCCCAGAATCCACGAAGGATAACTACAAAGGAATGATACAATCAAAAAGTAACAACCAACTCTACTTATGTATATGCCCATACATATATCTAAGTCATCAATTCTAGTTCGACTCCAACATCCGAGCCCAAGTTCGATCTAGTCCACATAGGATAGCACAATCCAATCCACACAGGATAACACAACCCAATCCACACAGGATAAAACAACCCAATCCACATAGGAAAGAAAAACAACCATATCGAAGATAATGATTGAAAGTCAAGACTCAGCTCACACCGGTATATTTCTTCAAAAGACGATAGAGATGATCAGATGTAGCCACTGATTCATCTAAACTGTCAGAACCACATAGGATACAAGACCAACTAAGCTGTCGGACCCACAAAGGATACAAGTCCAGCCACTCTGCCGGACCCACATAGGATACAAGTACAGAGTCAAATACTTCCGGACCCACAAAGGATACAAGAACAGTAGTCAAGTACTGCCAGAACCACACAGGATACAAGAATAGTAGTCATCGTCGTCGAACCCATGGAGGATTTCAGTACGGTCGTCGTCGCTGCCGAACCCACGGAGGATCCTAGTACAGTCGTCGTCATCGTCGCAGTCACATCCAGCTCTAGGGTTCCCGCACACAGCATTCTCGATTCCGTGATGGTCCGCTCCACGAGCCAAGGGGGGTCAATACATAAACTGATACGAAGTCCGGATTTTATGTATCCCAAAGTTCCGTCACGTGAAAAGGAACTCAACGTGACACACGACGCGTCAATCGGACGCCCGGTCTGAGAGTTATTGGCTTTTTCATCCCAGGGACCCGGCTGGTTTTTAAGTCAAAACCAACCCGACCATACTCTAAATGCATCCAAACCTCGAGCGGATTAATCCAAAAGAACTGTATCACTAAGAGAAATCCAACAAAGTCGACGGGATGTCAATTGGACGTCCGGAGATCAAGTTATAAGCGTTTCCGCTCCGAAGGCCCGTTTGGTTTCGTGTTCGAACCAACCCTCCCATACCCAAAGTTCTCCAAAACCTTGAGTGTAATATACCGAAACGACCGTCTCGATCCAAGGATCTCTACGCAACTGACGGTGCATCGATCGGATGTTAGTATACCACGTTATGGGCGTTTAAACGAATCTGTCCGAAAACAGGGGGTTTGGGCCCGGTCCGACCCGACCCAATACCCCCTGGGTCGGCCCGAACCGGGTCCGGGTTCGGCCCGGTAGGGCACCGTCCGGCCCGGCGCGGGCGGTCCGGCCCGGCCCGACGCGGGCGGTCCGGTCCCATGCGGGCGTCCCCTCGCTAAGCGGACACAGAAGGGGGGTGGGGGGGGGGGGGGGGGGCTGCCCTTCTTTCATTCGAAACGGCGGACCCGCGGATTTCTGCTCTTTCTGCGCTGGCCGTGGGTTCAAACCCCCGGTTTCTTCGGGTAACGACCAACCATTAAGGCCGACCGGTGTTGCTGCCGCGGGACCAGCTGGTCCAGCCTCCCTGTCCGCCGGTGGCCGGCTGAGTCCAGCCGCCTCCCTGCTGAACCACCGCGGCCAAGGGCCGTGACTCTTGCCTGTCCGGCGCGGCGCAACGGTGCCGCGACCCACCCCGGCCGCAGCCCGCCCCAGCCGGGGCCCGCCCCGGCCGCCGCCCGCCCCGGCCGCGGCCCGCCCCGGCCGCCGCCCGCCCCGGCCGCGGCCCGCCCCGGCCGCCGCCTGCCCCGGCCGCGGCCCGCCCCGGCCGCAGCCCGCCCCGGCCGCGGCCTGCCCCGACTGCAGCCCGCCCCGGCTGCGGCCCGCCCCGGCCGCAGCCCGCTCTGGCCGCGGTTCCCTCGTCCCCGCGTGGTGTCATCGCCCCGCGCCGCCTCCATTCCAAACCACAAATAAAAATTCAGCAACAATGGGGAGGAGGGTCGGCCGTGTTCGTGCGGTCCGACCTCCTCTCGTTATATTGATAACAGGGGGCCATAAATTAATGAGAAAAAAATAATCTTGAACGTAAAAATCAACCCCTACCTTGAAGAAGTTGTCGAACGATGATCGTCGCGGGAAAACGGCGTCGCGAGGTGAAGCTCCGTATATGTTGACGGAGAACGTCCGAGGAGGAGGGGCGTCTCCCTTCCTTTGACCAGAGAAGAAGAATGAAGAAAGGCGCATCATCATTCTTTGGGAAAGGCATCGCACACCGGATGCGGAGAGGATAAGAGACGACACGTCGATATCTCCTTGCGGTGATGACGTTCTTCGTCGAAGTCTTGGCGTTCTTCGCGTTCTCCAATGAAGAAGATGAAGATTCTCATGTCTTTGAGTATCCTCTCCCAAAATCCTCACACAACTAAACAACCCCAAATAAAATAAGGCCTTCCTTATTTTATTAACACATGCCATGCATTTTCAAAAATTCAAAAACTCAAACTCAAAATTAAAATCATTGAATAGCTTTAATCATTCAATTTAATGTGAGAGTTGACATGCAATAAAGTGGGGGAGTGGGTGAGTTTCACATTAAAGGGGGGTTGCCAAAATTTAGAGGGGGGGTTTAGGGAATTTGAAGGGGTGGGGCTCGTGTGGGCCCCACCTCACTAATTTCCCACCAAGTGGAGTTAGGATGTAGTGGGTCCCACCCCAGCTTCCACACATAGGTTATAATTACTTAGAATAGAAATAAAATTGTAGCGCAAATTTTATTTCACTCTTTAGTTAACCCATTTATTTAACAATACCTCCCAAGCAAACGCAACTCCAGAAAAGGTCTTCCTAAGTAATTACCGGCATCACGGTTTCATCGGTGCCCTCGAATTTTGATTCCGAGCACCGGTTCAAAATTTAGGAAAACCCGCTCGTTTGTTCACTGAACGAACCTGAGTTAAACTTCGAAAATTGATTCCGGTCACACCGGGCCTCGGAATCAGGTGCCGTCAGAAACTGCGTACTTGTAAAATCCCAAAGAAATTAAAAAAGTATTTTTCTTTGAAATTTACGAGTCTTTACAGGTTGTCCATAATTGAAGTTGTATGTTATTAGTAAACATCTTGAAGATTACATGGTTATAAAATTCATTTGGTTATTTGGAGTGAAGATGAATCATTATATAAAACTTTAATGATAACCATTTTGGAAAATTGGCGGTTCTGATCAGATCGAAAAAATTTTGCTTTATAAATTGATATCAAGTGGAAAAAAGATTCCAAAATATTAAATTATAAAAATTACATATATTATAGTCTGGTTCATCCATAAAAATGGTTTCATGACCAAAATTTAAGAGGGTAATAGAAATTGAAAACCCATCGTCCTTTAATGTGATAAATTAACACATATTGAAAGATGTTTTCATTTATAGTATAAAATGAGGGGAAAGGAGAGATGATGATGAATTATTCCGTTATCATAAAAAAATTCTAGCTCATTTAAGGTATTGTATTTATCATAACATTTTCACGAAAGGAGGTGAGTAAAGAAATATAAATAAAGGAACTTGAAAGTAAATAAAAGAAATGAAAAGAGGAATTTACCTCTTGAATATATCTTTCTTGAGAACCTCTTTAGGGAAGTGGATTTGGTCTTTTAAAGATAACAAGGGATTCTAGAAATAGGGAGGATATTCGGAGGATATTTTTTCATAATTTAGACAAGGCACGAGGCTTGAGAGGAGTGAATAGAAGAGGCAAAGAGGGGTGGTATTTATAGTGGAGGAGAGGAGGGGTTTCCCATTATTTTAATCATTAGTTTAATATTTTCAATCAATACTATGAGTAGTTTTGATTATAGTGACCAAAAAAAGTAAATAGAGCATGTGAGTTCTAACCAATGGCCATTTACATCATCCATGACTCAAGCATGATGCAAAAATTCATTTATTTAGCATATATAATAAATTATCATATTTAAGTATCCACAAAAATTTAAGTATTTTAGAAAAAACCAAAAATTTACTCCAAACATTTTTCAATATGTCTAATTCAAAAATTAACTCCATTTTATGAAAATAATTGACTTAATTTGTGAAATTTACTTTTTAATTAAAATCATAATTTTCTTGAAAAATTCAAATTTTAAAACTAAAAATTCTTTTCTAACACTTTGAAAAATTAACTAAAGTCTCTTAAATTTAGCTTCTAATCATAAGTCATAAAAATAATTATTTATGAATACATTTTATGAAAATAAATTTTATTTTAAATTATTAGAATAATCATAAAATTGTAATGAAATATACATGACTTACAAAAATACCAACACTTAATTAATATTTTTTAAAATATTTACTTATACAATGTTATATTTATATCATATTGTCACTTATAAGATGGATAAATTTTATTTATACTTTCATTAGTGAAGTTACTATTCAATTTGATGGTTTACTATTCATAAGGTTCACATTACTATTCCAAAGTTTATATTACTATTTCATCAGTATACATTCCTTAACTTCTAGAGATACCTTTTGTTTCACTCATTCTTCATTTATAAGGTTTGTATTATGTTATATTTGTAATCTTAAATTATTATACTATAAGAAATAATTATAATAAAGGGAATTCCATTGATAAAACATTGGGTCATTACAAAGCATCCTTTATATGTTGTTGGATTTCACGAACCTTTTCGGTCATCTGTTATACAAGATCAGGCCCACGTAGATTTATCTACCCAAATTAATCTAATCAAGAAAGAGTTCTAAATATATTTCCACATATAACTTAATATGGTTCCATTTGAATACTAAAGTGGGAGATGTTTTTTTATCCGAACTTGACTAATGGAAGGTTTTGATCCCATCCACCTTTAAATTTTATCGATCATGTTCTCATCATGTACTCAAGTTTCTTAATAATCCTTTTAGATTGACCAACGGTTTTGGGGGGGATACGTCATACTAAAATTTAATTTATTATTCATATAATGTTGAATACTTATCCATAATATGGATGTGAACCTTGTATCATGATTAGGAATGATTGAAAGTGTCACCCCATACAACCTCACCACTTCCTTTACATTTATCAAATCAAATTGTTTAAGAGATAAGGCTTCCCAAATAGCAATGAAATGGGCAGTCTTAGTGATTGGATCCACTATAACCCATATCGTATTGTTTCATTTGGATGTTCTTGGGATACCATTGAAAAATTCCATAGTGATATTAGTCCACTTCCATGTTGGTATGGGTAGTGGTTGCAATAAACCTTTAGGAAGTTGTCGCTCCACCATCACTTGTTGAAACACTGATCACCTTATAGTGTAGTTGAAAATCTCCCTTTTCATATTATCTCATATATAATGAACATGAAGGTATTTATACATTTTAGTACTTCCAAGATATATAGATAATTTAGTGCTACGAGCTTCATCCATCAGTTAATTTTTTATCCAAAGGATATATAGAAAACATATCCTTGTATTAAATTTTATAATATCTTCTTTATCAATGTTAAACTCAAGAAACTTCCCATTATTCACTTCCTATGTATTAATTTTTATCAAAGGATCATTCCTTTGAGATCTCTTGATCTTCTCCAGCAATGATTGTTGACAAATATTTTGGGATAAGATTGATGATGACCCTTACCTTATGATTCACATGTTAAACATTAATAAGTACTTGATTAATGGATCACCTTTAATCCTCATCATTTCCATCAAAATAAGGTCTTTCCTACTTAATGCATCAACAAAATTGTTTTCTCTTCTAAGATGATAGTGAATTTAATAGTTATATTCTTTAAGAAAATCCAACCATATCCTCTTTCAAATGTTCAATTAATTTTGAATGAATATAAAATTCAAACTTTAGGCTCTGTTTATATATCACATTTCTACCCATAAATATGGTGTCTCCATATATTTAGAGAAAAAATGAATACAGTTAACTCTAGGTCAAGCATTGGATAATTCTTCTCATAAATCTTTAATTTAAGAGATTCGTAAGTTATCACCTTGTCATTTTCATGAGGAATCACTCAATCCCTTTCAAATATTCATCACTATAAAGAAACAATCCTTCTCCAATAGAGGTTAGAGTCAATATAGGTGAAATAAAAAATCTCTTATTAAGTTCATGGAAACTTTTTTCACACTTTTTTATGCATATGAACTTAGATTATTTTTAAGTTAACTTGGTCAGTGGATTAGAAATTAATGATTTTTTTTCACAAACCACATATAATGTCCTACTAATACAAGGAAACTATGAATATTAGTTAATTTTGTAAGATGATACAAATCCTATACAACCTTTTTCTTGATAGGGTAAACTGATATGCCTTCATTGGTTATAATGTTCCCCAAAAATGCATCTTATTTAAACCAAAATTTTCATTTTATAAATTTTCCAAACAGCTTCTCCTTCCACATAGTTTTCAATATGACCCTTAAATAATACTCATACTCCTCAAAAAATTTGTAATATATCTTAATATAATCAATAAAAACTATCATGAATTTATCATGTTAGTACTTAAATATTCTGTTCATCAAATCCAAAAATTTAGTAGGAGAATTAGTTAAGAATAAACCCATAACAACAAACTCATAATTCCCATATATTGTTCATAAAGAAGTATTTGGAATGTATTATTTATTCACCCTTGGTTGATGATACACAAATTAGAGGAAAATATTAGAGAATAATTGATCCCCATGAAGCTAATCAAATAAATCATCAATCCTTTGGAGATGTTATTTTTTCTGCATTGTGATCCTGTTAAGATCTCTATAATCAATGCATAGCCCCATTGATTCATACTTATTATTTAAAAAAGGAATAGGTTCTCCACAAGGAGACACAGTTGGCCAGATATATTTATTGTAACACCCCAAGCTTCCACGATACGTTTCCCTTTAAATAATGCAATAGCATGCATTGTACGCAACTTCGAGATTCTAACACACCACAACCAATCAAACTAGCCGTTATAAATAGTAATAACTACTTTTTGAGATTTTATTAATTCTATCTCTCAAAATGGACTTCATTTTTGGATTCGGAATATCGAAATTAGCCTAGGGTGAAATTTTGGTACTTTTCGGATAACTTTCATATTTTGATGAATAGTGAAAATTACTAAATTTTAATTAAAAACAACTTTTTTAATCAAAATAATTAATAGTGATAAATTATGAATTTGAGTGGTTTTAAATTATATTTAGAATATATTTTTACCATGTAATACAATTTGGGTCATTGAACATAATTTCACATTTAAACCAGACATAAACAAGTGCCAATCTTTTGATAATTATTATCTCTTAAAACACGCTTTTTGTTTTAACAACGAGAATTAATTTTAAATTAATTTCTGCCACTTCTGTGTTTTAAATTTGGAAAAATGGATTCCATATTTGGAATTAGGATGTTTAAATTGTGGAAATAGGTGAATTTTATTTTTAGACATTTTGGATAATTACTTCGGTAAATATTTTATTTACCATGGTTAAAGGGTAAATCCGGTAAACAAGAGTTAAAAACTAATATTATAATAATACTAAATTACCCTAAAACGTGTCTTAACCCTATTTGTTAATACATGGTCGACCATGGGCATATTTGGGTCGATTTTGGGACCCCATGGATCCACTTGTAAGTGATAGGGACACTTTATTTTAATTAAGTTAAAATAAATACAAAAATGACACAAGCATATATCTTTTAGCAAAACAATTGTTACATAGTGTTATATATGTTGTATTTTAGGCTATAAATATTCATTAGAAATATAAAACGATTTCATACATAATTATATTTTATTTATAATTTTTATACATTAAATAAGTTAATTTATTTATGACACAATGGTGATGCAGTAATTACCCTAATAGTGAAATATTAGAATAATTGATATTATAAATACCCAAATAAATATAATTTGAGACTTTTATTGAATTAAACTAATTTTATAGGTTAATATTACATATTATTATTTATTTAATTAACTTTTTTTGAATTAATAATTCTGTTATGTGTTTCAAAAAAATCAACTATTGAATAGTGTCAAAATTGACATAAAAGAGTTTTTAAAACAAATATTATATTATTAATTGATATTAAATTCCTAAAAATCTAAGGTTCGGCCAAGAGACTTATATCATGATAGGTGTATCATTAATGTACCACTTGGGGGTCTCTGAGATGTATATGGTTTGTTTATTAACCATATAATATAAAAATACAAAGAGACATTGTAAAAGTGAAACTAATTAACTAAGAGTTAATACTTAAAGATAAGGTTAATATAATGACCCAAACCTCTATAAATTTTATTGGTTGAGTTTTTTTCGACCCATCCCCACCTTAAAATTTAAATATTCAACTTTGGAGCTATTATAAATCGAATATGAATTTATTATAAATTAATATTTCTAGCTTTTCCAAAGGTGCCCCTCACCCCTCTTATAAAAGGGCACTCCTCCTTCTCATTTATTCATACCTTCAAAGCATTTTGGTTCAGCCAAAATCTGCCCAAATACTCTCCCAAATTCCCTCAACTCAACCTAGAGGCCTTATTTTGATCAGAAAGCCAACCTAAGGAGCCCTTTTGATCAAATCAATAGGAAGAACCCGAAGAAGAGGTAATGATTTCACCACCCTTTTCCAAGTTCCTTTCTTCTTCCACTTCTTCTTCCTTGTTGTTACCATTATAAAATAATAACTCCAGTATAAAATATATACTGTGATGTTATTATAAATATGGTACAACCATATTCAGTATTCTATCCACCCTTTGAATAACATGTCACCACACGTGCGTACATACGGCTTACCGTCTCCACGTCGTGGTGTAATTGTTATTCAATATATTATTATTTGGATGGGTATAATAATTATGTGTAACTCATGTAAATAATAAATATAACATGATAATGATTCTTTATATATGATATACCACCCAATTATATATTATTTTAATATCAAAATAATGATATTGTCGCTCGTGCGTACGTACTGACTACCATCTCCACGAACGCGATGAGTTTCATTTTCCATCGCATCCATTCAAGTATAATTCTCATTTGATGATTAAAAATAATATTTAAGGACTTTATATCATTATGTATATGAATAATATAAATCCCATTAAAAACAAATATGGCTCACATAACAAAGAATATAAAGTAAAATGAACCCGTAAACACCCGAAATGACGATAATTATAAGATATTATTAACAAATCAATGTTAAAAGATCATATATGATATCATATTAATGTATATGATTCTTTTATAATTTAATAACAATTATTTCAACATTATACAGGAGGTTAACCTACCGTCGACCAGGGAAAAAGTACAAAGTAAGGGGTTTCTTATCTCACTTTTAATTCAGTGAGAATTCCATTGTTCACCACTTATTTATTACATGTGGTGTGTGTACTTCCCATGTTTGTATTCATTGTGTAATATAATTTAATTCATTTATATTTACATCATCATTGTATGATCCTTCTTTCATGGGTGCATGTTTTTTATGTTACCAAATCAATAAGGGAATTTGAAATTTCAATTTCCACTCATCCCGCTTTACGCATACTTCATTGACTATTTTACTCCAAGATTATGTGTGGAATAACTATTCATTTGATTATGTCATAATTTCCACTCCCTTTTCTGTGGATATACTTTTTACAAACATAATCACTCCATTGATAAATTCTCAATGTCATCGGTATGAACTTGATAAGAGTAATTTTTACTCAATTTCAATTTGTTGAGACAAACATCCAATTCATTGGTATTGTTTTTACTAGAATATGTGTGAATGTCCTTTGATTGTTTGACACTGAATATACAATAATATTTAGTGTATTTATATTTGTCACACATAACTATGTCGTTGATTTATCCTTAATCTAAGGATATGACCTTTATGAGAGATTTCATCTCAATTTACATTCCATTTAGTCTTCTTTGTTGTTATACACCAAATCACTTTTATGTGGTGTATATAATGTACTTTGACATAGTATATCATAAATTCCTTTATTCTCATTATATTAAAATGTTTTGATTACCTCAATTATTTGTATTCAAGTGTCTCTCTTTTGGTTAGAAACTCTAACTAAAATACCATTTTTAAATGTTTTAAAGACTTATTCTTCTAAATCTTGCTCATTAATGTCCATGTTTTAAAAATTGTTTTAAGGATTTATTTATATGGACATTAAAGTTTTAAAATTAAAACTCCTTTTAAAAGTTTCAAAGTGGTATGGGACACTTTGATTCAAAAATCTATTTTTAAATGACTTCTTGACAAATAGTGTGACTTTTAGATGTTTTCAAGAAAAGGGGGATATTTCTCTCAAATAGTTTTGATGATTATTTTCATCTATGTCAACATCCTTCATTATTATTGATTGAGGTTAATTTGATACAATACAATCTTCCATATTGTATCGAATGAATTATTTTTGACTGTGGATGTGCTATTTTTATACCATTCATGGTTTGTGGTAAAAGTATTGACATTTCGTATGCTAGTTTTGATACTAATGTTTATGTTATGTTTAAACCTGTTCATATGAGGAATGCATTGGACTTAATAAGTGACGGGTGGAGCCCGCTATAGCTCCTCGATGCATCGGTAGGTCTCATGAGACAAACTAGTATCTTGGCACAAGGCCTTGGCAAAATCTTATTTGTAGTCTTGGCACGAGGCCTTGCCTATGTGGTTATGATAGTCTGGAATTATGCATTCCATCATTATGAAAGTGGTTATTGATATTGCATGTGATCATTCGACTAGTAGAATATCCATGTGAGTAAGTAAATTAAATTATTTTATTTTATCTTTGCCATTTTATGATGAAGTTCAAGTTTAAAAGGATTTTGTTTTAGTTATAAACTTCCTTAAGTGTTTATGCTTATCTATGAAAGCTTCTGCTATAATGTTATCCTTACTGAGCATCTGAGCTCACCCCTTTCAATGTTTTATTTTTCCCAGGATTATGAAGAAGTAATTTATGAATGACCTGCAGGGATAGTATGAGGGGATATGAAGACAAGATATTGTTGTAGTTTTTTTTACCTTATGATGCAATGTAAGACTTATGAATATATCTAGTGTTTCCAAGACTACTAAACTAATCGGTCTTTCGAGACTTGATCCTTTGTGATCATGCCAGTGTTATGTAATAATGCACCAACTCTGGGTAACTAGGGTCGGGGCGTTACAATTGGTATCAGAGGAAGTTTAGTACAAACCTTGGAAGCTAGATTTAGATAAACTCTGATTAGAGCATGTAGACCTAAGATGAACTTTGAGAATTAGTATAGAATAACTTACTAGAATTTTGGTATTGTAGAGATTTTGTGAGTTTTCCGAGCAATACATCCCTGTATGGATACGAGCAGGTAGAGGCGGCTCTGGCACATATGTACCTAGGGGTAATACCCGAAAACACCGCTTTGAGTTAGACTCGAACGGGAACTGGTGCACGACAACGGGACTTGCTGCACTCTTAGTTACGACACTCCCAGGGGATATGCTTAGGATAATTTACAATTTCTTTACAAACCGATTTAAAGTAATATATATATAAGATGAGAGTAAATGACCTTGGTTAATCCTAATGTGTTTCAAATTCAGAATATGGTGACATGTTAATCTCTAAATGATTTTATGAATACTGTTACTCACACAATGCTTTCTGGTTTTAGTCAATGGCTAGATTCCAAGGAAGTCATAGTGACTTTGAGAATGATGTACAAGGTGGGAACAGTGGTGGAAATGAGCAACAAAATGGAATGTTGATAGGCGTAAAAGATATCATCTTTATGCCAAATCATTTTTCCAAAAATATGATCAACAACATATATATTAACCAACTCCCGGACTCAACAAGGAAGAGAAAGGTGATGAATGATAAGAGCTCCAGTAATGGAGACCATACAGAAAAGAACCCTCAATTTCCATCATGCAAGAAATGTGGTAGGAGACACCCGGGAAAGTGTCTCAATGGGACCAAGAAATGCTTTACGTGTGGGAAGGAAGGACATAAAGTAAAGAATTTCCGAAGAAAAATGGAGAGTTCTATGGAAGAAGATAAAAATGGTCCCAAGAGTCCATTTACAGTCATTTGCCATAAATGTAGGGGACCTGGCTATTACCCGAGTGAATGACCTATTCTATTGGATATTTTCTTGGTCAAAGAAGAAGCCATGTGGAAATAAATGGTTGGAGAAATGTTTAAAAAGTATTAGTGCTCCTTGTTGATGGGTTTACTTTGGAATAATTTTCTCTTGTATTTGTAACCCCGCAGTTTTCCATGTGAGAATGATATTTGAGGAAGAATTATCTCTTCTCTTGTGGATATAGGTATAAATATCCATTTGGTTTTATATGATCATTGGGGTTTGAGATAATTATAAGTTATTATAATTTGGGATGAAAATGCAAGGTTTGATATAACATTTGTGGTTAAATTATGTTATGGTATTTTGAGGAATTTATCTCATTTTGGTAATATTATAAAATATAGTTTTTGAAAAAGGACAACACGTAGACCGTGTGACAACCCGTCGTGTCGGACAAAGCTGTGATAATCGAACCCAAAACCAAAGTGCGATTGGGATTTATCGCATACCACTAGACTACATGAAGTCCCTAGATAGTGTGAGTAATTTTTTTAGTTAAATGATTTTATTGATCAATAATAAGTTGATTTGGGTTCTTATGTCTTATCAAATGAATACCCTTGGTATAGGAAAATGATTTAGTGATTAAGTGATAAATTTTATTTTGGAAGATGTTCAATTTGTTGGGAACACTATATGCCCAAGGAAAATAGAATACTATGGGATTTCATTAGAGGAGTAATGGTGAATTTTTATCTATGTTTTTATTGTGGATTTATAGTGATTTGGGTTATTTATGGAAATGATTAACCTATAATAAAGAATATGTGATTAGGTAAAGTATATGACTTTAAGAGTAGATGATGTCATTTGGAGATACAATTTAACGTGGAAGACTACATTCTTATAAGTTTTGGGTTTAAATATTAGTTTGGATTATATTGAAGGATTTTAAGGACAATTTATTATTGAATGGTATTTATTTAACTTTGGGGTATTGTTGGTTTAATTTTAGAAATTAAGATTAGTGTTTATTTATCTCGAGGAATATCTTTTTGGGGGATCATTAGATCTTGAACTAACCATTTTGGTTTTGATTAATCTCCAAAGACAATGTAAATATATAGTTTATCCTGCATGGATCATGTGATTCTATAGAAGTTTATTCTAGCTCTTCCAGTGTGACCAAGTTTTCTTGAATACTCATCGTTTAAAAAAATTGAGTTAGTGGTGGAAATTTATTAAAGAATGAGACTCTAATTAAAAAGTAAGTATATATCTTTATATTCCTAGTCAATATCATAAATGAATTCCTCATCCTTATGTAATGTAACTTAAAACAAAAAAATGTTGTCCGTTTACTTTCCTGCAAGGAGACTAATGACCGTTTGTCCCAACACAAATTTGTGGTTTTCTTATTGTTAACTTTCTCCTGATCATGATTTCTATCCCTCTCCATTAGAACTTGACACTTAGTTTATCATCCATATCCATGTTTTTCTACATGGAATCCGAGTATGGGTTATCTTGGGTGACCTTTATACGTCTCTTTCTTTCTTTTAAAGTGATAGTTTTATTGACTCTTTTTCCGATGTGGGACTTTCCATTATATTATCAAGCCCAATTTTAATTTTTTTTTCAAGGACGCAATTTATTGAAGGAGGGGAGAATGTAACACCTCAATCTTCCACGATACGTTTCCCATTGAATAATACAATGGCGTGCATTGTACGCAACTTCGAGATTCTAACACACCACAACCAATCAAACTAGCCGTTATAAATAGTAATACCTACTTTTTGAGATTTTATAAATTCTATATCTCAAAATGGACTTCATTTTTGGATTCAGAATATCGAAATTAGCCTAGGGTGCAATTTTGGTACTTTTCGGACAACTTTCATATTTTGATGAATAGTGAAAATTACTAAATTTTAATTAAAAACAACTTTTTTAATCAAAATAATTAATAGTGATAAATTATGAATTTGAGTGGTTTTAAAGTATATTTAGAATATATTTTTACCATGTAATACAATGTGGGTCATTGAACATAATTTCACATTTAAACCAGACATAAACAAGTGCCAATATTTTGATAGTTATTATCTCTTAAAAACACGCTTTTTGTTTTAACAACGGGAATTAATTTTAAATTAATTTCTGCCACTTCTGTGTTTTGAATTTGGAAAAATAGATTCCATATTTGGAATCAGGATGTTCAAATTGTGTAAATAGGTAACTTTTATTTTTAGACATTTTGGATAATTACTTCGGTAAATATTTTATTTAGCATGGTTAAAGGGTAAATCCGGTAAACAAGAGTTAAAAAATAATATTATAATAATACTAAATTACCCTAAAACGTGTCTTAACCCTATTGGTTAATACATGGTCGACCATGGGCATATTTGGGTCGATTTTGGGACCCCATGGATCCACTTGTAAGTGATAGGGACACTTTATTTTAATTAAGTTAAAATTAATACAAGAATGACACAAGCATATATCTTTTAGAAAAACAATTGTTAAATAGGGTTATATATGTTGTATTTTAGAATATAAATATTCATTAGAAAGATAAAACTATTTTCTACATAATGATATTTTATTTATAATTTTTATACATTAAATAAGTTAATTTATTTATGACACAATGGCGATGCAGTAATTACCACAATAGTGAAACATTAGAATAATTGATATTATAAATACACAAATAAATATAATTTGAGACTTTTATTGAATTAAACTAATTTTATAGGTTACTATGACATATTAGGATTGATTTAAGTAACTTTTTTCGAAGTAATAATTCTGTTATGTGTTTCAAAAAAATCAACTATTGAATAATGTCAAAATTGATATAAAAGAATTTTTAAAACAAATATTATATTATTAATTGATATTAAATTCCTAAAAATCTAAGGTTCGGGAAAGAGACTTATATCATGATAGGTGTATCATTAATGGACCACTTGGGGGTCTCTTGGATGTATATGTTTTGTTTATTAACCATATAATATAAAAATACAAAGAGACATTATAAAAGTGAAACTAATTAACTAAGAGTTAATACTTAAAGATAAGGTTAATATAATGCCCCAAACCTGTCTAAATTTTATTGGTTGAGTGGTTTTAGAGCCATACCTACCTTAAAATTTAAATAATCAAATTTGGAGCTATTATAAACTGAATAGGAATTTATTATAAATTAATATTTCTAGCTTTTCCAAAGGTGCCCCTCACCCCTCTTATAAAAGGGAACTCCTCCTTGTCATTTCTTCACACCTTCAAAGCCTTTTGGTTCAGTCAAAATCTTCCCAAATACTCTCCCAAATTCCCTAACCTCAACCTAGAGGCCTTAGTTTGATCAGAAATCCAACCTAAGGAGCCCTTTTGATCAAATCAAAAGGAAGAACCCAAAGAAGAGGTAATGATTTCACCACCCTTTTCCAAGTTCCTTTCTTCTTCCACTTCTTCTTCCTTGTTGTTACCATTATAAAATAATAACTACAGTATCATATATATACTGTGATGTGATTATAAATATGTTACAGCCATATTCATTATTCTATCCACCCTTTGAATAACATGTCACCACACGTGCGTATGTATGACTTACCGTCTCCACGTCGTGGTGTAATTGTTATTCAATATATTATTATTTGGATGGGTATAATAATGATGTTTAACTCATGTAAATAATAAATATAACATTATAATGATTATGTATATATGATATACCACCCAATTATATATTATTTTAATATCAAAAGAATGATATTGTCGCTCGTTTGTACGTACGGACTATCGTCTCCACGAACGCGATGAGATTCATTTTCCATCATATCCATTAAAGTATAATTATCATTTGATGATTAAAAATAATATTTAAGGACTTTATATCATTCTGGATATGAATAATATACATCCCATTAATAACAAATATGGCTCACATAACAAAGAATATAAAGTAAAATGAACCCGTAAACACCCGAAATAACGATAATTCTAAGATATTATTAACAAATCAATGTTAAAAGATCATATATGATATCATATTAATGTATATGATTCTTGTATAATTTAATAACAATTATTTCACCATTATAAAAGAGGTTAACCTACCGTCGACCAAGGAAAAAGTACAAAGTAAGGGGTTTCTTATCTCACTTTTAATTCAGTGAGAATTCCATTGTTCACCACTTATTTATTACATGTGGTGTGTGTACTACCCATGTTTGTATTCATTGTGTAATATACTTTAATTCATGTATATTTACATCATCATTTTATGATCCTTATTTCATGGGTGCATGTTTTTTATGTTACCAAATCAATAAGGGAATTTGAAATTTCAATTTCCACTCATCCGGATTTACGCATACTTCATTGACTATTTTACTCCAAGATTATGTGTGGAATCACTATTCATTTGATTATGTCATAATTTCCACTCCCTTTTCTGTGGATATACTTTTTATACACATAATAAATCCATTTATAAATTCTCAATGTCATCGGTATGAACTTGATAAGAGTAATTTTTACTCAATCTCAATTTGTTGAGACAAACATCCAATTCATTGGTGTTGTTTTTACTAGAATATGTGTGAATGTCCTTTGATTGTTTTACACTGAATATACAATCATATTTAGTGTAATTATATTTGTCACACATAACTATGTCATTGATTTATCCTTAATCTAAGGATACGGCCTTTATGAGAGATTTCATCTCAATTTACATTCCATTGAGACTTCTTTGTTGTTATACACCAAATCACTTTTATGTGGTGTATATAATGTACTTTGAAATAGTATATCATGAATTCTTTTATTCTCATGATATTAAAATGTTTTTATTACCTCAATTATTTGTATTCAAGTGTCTCTATTTTGGTTAGAAACTCTAACTAAAATACCATTTTTAAATGTTTTAAAGACTTATTCTTCTAAATCTTGCTCATTAATGTCCATGTTTTAAAAATTGTTTTAAGGATTTATTTATATGGAAATTAAAGTTTTAAAATTAAAACTCCTTTTAAAAGTTTCAAATTGGTGTGGGACACTTTGATTCAAAAATCTATTTTTAAATGGCTTCTTGACAAATAGTGTGACTTTTAGATGTTTTCAAGAAAAGGGGGATATTTCTCTCAAATAGTTTTGATGATTATTTTCATTTATGTCAACATCCTTCATTATTATTGATTGAGGTTAATGTGATACAATACAATCTTCCATATTTTATCGAATGAATTATGTTTGACTGTGGATATGCTATTTTTATAACATTCATGGTTTGTGGTAAAAGTATTGACATTTCGTATGCTAGTTTTAATATGAATGTTTATGTTATGTTTAATCCTGTTCATATGAGGATTGCATTGGACTTAATAAGTGACGGGTGGAGCCCGCTATAGCTCCTCGATGCATCGGTAGGTCTCATGAGGCAAACTAGTGTCTTGGCACAAGGCCTTGTTAAAATCTTATTTGTAGTCTTGGCACGAGGCCTTGGCTATGTGGTTATGATAGTCTGGCATTATGCATTCCATCATTATGAAAGTGGTTATTGATATTGCATGTGATCATTCGACTAGTAGAATATCCATGTGAGTAAGTAAATGACATTATTTTATTTTATATTTTCCATTTTATACTGAAGTTCAAGTTTAAAAGGCTTTTGTTTTAGTTATAAACTGCCTTAAGTGTTTATACTTATCTATGAAAGCTTCTGCTATAATGTTATCCTTACTCAGCATCTGAGCTCACCCCTTTCAATGTTTTATTTTTCCTAGGATTATGAAGAAGTAATTTATGAATGACCTGCAGGGATAGTATGAGGGGATATGAAGACAAGATATTGTTGTAGTTTTTTTTACCTTATGATGCAATGTAAGACTTATGAATATATCTAGTGTTTCCAAGACTACTAAACTAATCGGTCTTTCGAGACTTGATCCTTTGTGATCATGCCAATGTTATGTAATAATGCACCAACTCTGGGTAACTGGGGTCGGGGCGTTACATTTATTATCTAAAAGAACTTGAATTTTTTTATATAATTCTTATAACTTTATATTTTACATTTCATATGGGGTTTTCGATATAGGCTTGGAGAAGGTATGATTTCAATAAAGAAATATACCTCTCTTTCTGGGAAAGGTGTAGGTAACTCTTCAAGAAATAAATCCATGTATTTCTAAATAATGGGGACATATTCTACCTTTATACTTTCATTCCCTTCCTCCTCTTCACCAACCATCTCTATAAAAATGGCTCTAGGGGTTTCTTTTAGAAAAATATCATACCAGGATATCTCTCATTTGAATATAAATGTAGGTTTTCCATTCACGAATATTGAAAATTTCACTAATTCTATTATTAAACTTAGAATTATTCTTTGATATCTAGTATATCCCTAGTATAGTGTCTAATTCAACCATGGTAATGACTACTATATTTACAATGAGATCGTATTCACCAAAGTTAATATTAGAGTTTTTGTACCCTTTTGATTCTAGGATAATTCCTTTAGGAATATTGATAAATGAATATACTTCTAGCAGCTCAAGGATTGATTCTATATTCTTTAAAAAATTTTATTAAATAAAGGAATGCATATAAACCAAATAAAATAAAGTATTTTCAAGATTTGAGAGCACAATGAGTCTACCTTCCACCAAATCATTTAGAGCCTCTACTTCTGCTGCTGTGATTGGAAAATCCTAACCTTGTGCCTTTAGCCTACGCTATGGTTAATGGTGGGTTTTCTCCATTATATTATAATTTTGAGATTGATTGGAAATGTGAACAACCTATCCACACTTGAAGCACTAAAATTTATGATGGGCCTGCAACATATTCCCTTTAACATTAGTGTTTAGAAGTTGAGGCTTCACCTCACCATGACAATTCTGAGCTATATGTCCATCTCTTCTATAGTTGTAGAACTTTACACTCCCAAAAAAGTAGTTCCCCAAAATTCTTCAACCCACATTTTTGGCATGTGGTAAGTTTCAATTTCTTTCCTCCTTTACCATAATAAAAATTATTCTTTGAGTTTAGATCCATTTATTTCTTATTTCCATTCGACCATATAACCTTGGAATCTCTTCATACTACAATTCAATATTCATAGCACTCCACACTATCTTCTTATCGCTTTTATAATCTATATTTGCTAAATTCCTCCTCAAATGGGGCTTATTCCACCAAAAAATATATCGACCATTCCCTTAAGATCCATAAAAAATATAGAGGTGTATCGAGAAAGTATTTTAAAGTTTGTTTCATAGCTTCCCACTACTTTATTTTTCTTCTTATTCATCTCTAATAATTTTTTCCATTTTTTTCTACATAGAATGAGGAAAATATTTATTGAAAAAGATTCATCTGAACTCTTCCCACTCCATAATATAAATATACCTTCATGGATTAGTGTTTTCAACTAGTGTCCACTACTAATCAACTTATTATTCTAAGTGGTATACTTCTTGGGTGGATTTCTCTATCTCTAAACAGCAGTGTACATAAATTAATTTTTCTATAGAGGTAATCCATTTTTTATAAATCATTAGATCAATATATCTACAAAATGAAGGTGGTCGTTGACACATGAAGGACTCAATGAAAAATTGGTCACATAGAGGAGAGTCTGGTTTATCAACTTTCTTTGAGTTATTATTCTTAACTCCATATCTCCAATTCATCATCCTCATGATTTTTTCCATTATATATTCCATCATTTTTGGAAGGACACCATTAAATTTTCCATTACACTCATTATTTATGTGATTCCTCATATTTCACACTATTTCCCTAACCTAAGGAAACCTTATTGTGAAAAATATTACTTTTAGGAATATTTTAATTATAAAGGGATTTTAAATCTTAAAACACCATGGTTAAATATTTTTATTCATTATTATCCTCTAATAACAATTATATTATATATATCCTACATATTAGTTCTTAAAAATCATATGGTGAGAAAAACATATCCACTAGGAGAGTCAAACTAGGTGTGCATTATGACCCATTATTATGCACCAGTTCTTAATTAATTCTAGCTCAATGTGGTGTTTTTAGGGTTGTTACCGCTAGGTACATATGCGATAGATCCACATCCACTTGTAGTATCTAGACATGGATTTAATTATTTTGAAACGAGTCACTTAATACTTCATAAAAATTACAGATTATTTTTCTATATTTAAAGCTATCCCTAGGGTTCTTACTAAATTTTTAAAGTCACAATTTCCAAAAAAAAACTATACTCTGCTCTAATCACAACTATAGAATCACAAATTTTTATTACATAAAATATTCATTACATGGAACAAACCACATGATCATTTAATGACAAGTTTATTTAAAAATAGGAACATAATACATAAAATATTCCTATAAATCTACATGAAAGGAATATTCATGGGTTTAACCTTGGTTAATTTTACTATATCTCATATCCCAAGGTCATACATCAATGGAAAGGGTTGAGTGTGAAGCCTAGTAAGAGAATAATCACGGGATATATATAAGATGTGATCATGAGGCATACCAATAAAAACATGCAGTATAAAAATATCTAATGAATAAGTAAACAAGAGTCATATAATAATAAATAGAACAAAAATCATAACATGAAAATGTGGCCACAATATAAAAATTATTCATTTATAATACTAACACCATGGTTTATCACTTAGGTGTCATAAATGATAATTTCCAACCTTATTCACCTTGGTGTCATAAAAAATGTCATCTATAGAGATTAAATTAATTACCCAAATAATTGGATCACTATAAGGGCACACAATCTATATTTATTAATTAATTTTTAACCAAATTAATCAAAATAAACTATTTTTTTCAAAAAACTGAGGATTATAAAGTACAAGTTGCATATAAAAGCATTCAACATGCATGTACTTAAAGGCTTGATGAAAACATCATTTTTAACCCATGGAAAGAAAATGTTGTTTTATTATATGTAAGTACATAAATAAATAAACTATATTAACATCTATGTGAATACCCATTGATAAATAAATGGTTTGGGTATTCACAATATAATAATTTATTATGTAAAAGATAGAAATTGAGAAGTAAATTAGGTAACTTGATGGGTATAAAACATGGATTTAGAATAGGGTAATAAAGAGAGAGAAAAAAGGTCTTACATTGATAAAAAATATTTTATAAGTAATGTTGTGACCAAAATAATTAGAAAATAAAGTAACATCCCCTTTAGAAGTCATACACAAAAGAATTACTTGAATAGAAAAGAAGATAATAAGAATTCCCATACCTTGAAGAGTTGTTCCTAAAACATTGGGAGACTCCATGGGATAAAAAAACTAAAAATTCATGGAGGATGGATTTTTAGTGAATGGGAAGTGTGAAATGGGTAGGTATTTATATAAAAAGTGGAGGAATTTTTTAATAAATTCCAAATATTGGTATTGGAAATCTAAGTTGAGGAAAATGAAAAACCATTAGCTTAACCATGGTTTTTTCTCATAGTTTTGGAAACTCGAGTCATATTTTATGATATTTTGATCCAATATTACCAAAAACCAGTTTTTAATACTCTTATGGACTTTTAAAGTTAAATTTTCCACAAAATAAGGTTTTTAAAATCAAAATTTTCATTTTAGAATTTAGAAAGTTACTTATAGGTCAAAAATTTATTAAAATATATTAAAATAATTAATATTAATAAAATAGAATATTTTAGGACATTTATTGTGTTTAGTTAATTATTACATCATTATTACATACATATGAAGTCATAAAACATATCTAAAACCCAAAACTGTATTTTTTACTATTCAATGAAAAATAAAGTATTTTATAAAATAAAAAAAATTCACCCTAACCTAATTTTGACATTCTTAATTCAAATATAATATTTATTTTGTCAATTTTTTTTCTAAAAATGATATTTCTAAATTTTATATATAAACATCCTTATTTATTAAAAAATAGAAAATTTTAAGGCACAACCAAATTTATAACACTTATAAAAATTTCCTTGGAGATTATAAAATTATTTTGACATTTCTATTTTGATAAGAGTTCTTTAAAAGAATATTTCATTAAAAAAAATATTATTCTAAATTCTTGTATTTATTTTCTAAAAAATACAATTATGTTTTATTTGCTTCCAATAATCAATTTATCAAATTGTTCTTCCATAAAAATATATTTTACTAAAAAATTTATTCTCCAAATAGAATTGATGTAATAACCATTTTATTTATTCAAAGTAAATTACACTTTAAATAACTATTTTCAAGACATGTAACCCCTTATTACACCTGCATATTACCTAAGGGTAAGGTGTGTGATAGTGGTAGTTTCATGCGGTGGATCGATTAACATTGATCGAGTGATAATATCCATTAACTTGAACTTAAACTATATGAGATTTTAATAAAGCCTCACTTATTGAAGATCATCTTGAGATCGGTCAAGGGAGAACCCCAGTAATGCTACCGCCCTCCCAAGTTCTGACAAATGGGCTTCGAATGGCATGAATCTACTAGTTGAGGCCATTGTTTCTCTATTCAACATCTATTATCCTTTATCATTAATACTTATAAATAATAATTATAATGGTAAAATTATCACCCATGGGTATAATTTCCAATGGTCAAATTGAACATCAGTTATACAGATCAATGGTCATATTTGACCAACTATCATATAATGGTCAAATCTCAATAGTCACATTTCCCATTATAAACTATAAATACCACTACATTATTTCACTCAATAGTCACTATATTTCCTCATAAGTTTAAAAATTTTCATTTTATAAGATATTTATTGGTTTACTAATATTTTGATTCATTTTTATAGTGTTATCTCTAGGGGTGATGCTTTCAGAAGATTTGGGCAATCCATATTCTTCCATTTTAGGCTTTCTATTTTATATTTTTTGTCAAGTTGTAATGTTTGTCATTTTCATTGGTTTTTTCACTAAATAATGTAATGATATTTACTAATGATATATATATTTTTGTTTTCTTTATATTTTTTAAGTGTATAATATTATATGATATACAACACACATTTATTTAGGGAAAAAATATCAATTAAAAAATTATGGATCATTACAAAAGTGGTGTCAAGGACTTATGATCAACCTTATCTCATAAAACCATGATGGTATCCGTAAATATTATGTTAACCTTATATCAAGACATAGAAACTTCCAAAATTAAATTCTTACTTTATTCCTTATATACTATCTTATCTTATACAAAAATATTTCCATTAGAATCTTGGCTTCAACCTTATACTAATAGAATATAAAATGTTATTTTATTATTCCAGAATTCATGTAGAGGGATACGATCACAAGAAATTTTACTAAAGAATGAATAATAAGGTTTTCATAGGGATTATTCATATAAATTAAAACATGAAATTCAAAACCAAGGAGGGGAGAAGAAGTTTTCTATAATTATCATGATTAACTTTATCTATTTTGATTTCATAAGCTTTCCCTTTATCCTTTCTCTTTATAGGGTTTTTTGGATTATCACCCACATTAACCCTTGTATTGGAGAATTGATTTACATAATTCCCAAACTCCTTGAACATGAAACACTGGAGTTTGGGTGGTGCATTATTTGTTGTCCACTCTTCTCCTCTTTTTCATTAACCTAAAAATTAATTTCATTTTGAAATTCACGTGATTTATGAACTTCCCTTCCATATTTAAATCACATCCCAGTTCCATTTAAGAAATTCCCTTAATGCTTGTTCCCACATTTTTGGAATACTCATGGTTATAATTTCTTTCAACCATTTGAGTTTTTATGAGACCTGATCTTACTTTTCTTATCAAAACCATATGAATGGTGGGAATATAAAATTTCCATTTCTACATTTAGTAAACATTGAATGACTTATTCATATATATTAAAGTCTGTTATAACTAATCCCTTTTAAAGACTTGGTTTTAGGCCAAAAGAGAGTTGAAAGTGTTTTCTTCCAAGGATGATGATGAAACCATTAGTATACCTTGAAATTAATTTAAAATTATCTCCATAGGTTCCAATATATTCAAAATACTTTTGATTAATTTCAATGAATTCTATCTCCATCATTTTTCATAGAATAAAAGGGAAGTACATAATGAGAAATATATTCTTAAACTCATACCATTCTATAGATTCAATTTATTCTTGTTCCCTTGTATTCTTAATAATATTCCACCACTAATATGTATCAACTTCCAAATAGGAAACATCCAGAATGAATTTTTCATGCTCTAAACATAGAAAAATGAAAAATACCTTTTAGGGAAACTAATACATTTCCTAAAAACTAGTTGATCATTGGAACCACTAAAAGAATATTTATGTTTACTCATGAAGAGATAAAAAAACATTGTTTCCCCCTTTGATATTTTAGAATTTCAAGTTGTTTTGTAGGTTAATAATGTTATTTTATTATATAAACAAGATTTTTAACTCCAAATCCCATAATTTTCAGTTTCTCAAGAGGAAAATCAGTTCATTTTCTTTTTCATTCTGAATTAACATGGATCCTTCAGGTTCCATCAATTTACTAAAACCAGATTTTATAGTGTGAGAAACACCAATGTTGGTCGGAGTAGGAAAATCAAGGGGGGGGGGGGGGGTGAATTTAGTTCCTATAAAAATTTATGTCTAAAAATGATTATTTAAAAATCCCCCAATTTCAAAACAAATATAGGCTATTTAACCAAATTAGCATATTTATAAAAGTTTTGTTTTTTTCAATGATTTCTCAAACATTGATTAATTACCAGTTAAAACAATATACTTTATCATTTTAAATTTTGAAATCAGTCTACTCCAAAAAATTCTAATATAAACACTATCTAAGATTAAGTATCAAAGAAAATTTAACTTTTCTGAAATAATTACAAAGATAGAGAAAAAAAACTTGAAAACACATAGTATAAGTAAACAAGAGGTTCAGTCTTAAGTAGATACCTAATCCTATCCACTTAGTGATCACTTTCCACTAAGAATTTTATATTAAATAAACTTTATTCTCACCTTGTATCAGGGTGACAATAGTATATAAACTATCCAAGTCACTAGACCTATTCCAAAATTTTTATGGGAGTGAAAAACAAATAAATAGATAGGCCACGCAAGGACCTCTTACACTATTATTAGTGAGAATGTAAAGTACGAAAAAATAGGTTGGTGAAGATATCTATGTATCTTCTAGTTTAGCATAAGAGTTAGTGTGTGTTTATAAAATAGAGATACACACACTACTTGAAATGTAAAAAAATATGCACAGGTAGGGATATTTAATGAGAATAGGGTTTATAATGCTTTGTGTGATGATCTATGAAGCTTCTTGACTCCTTTAGGAGAATAGAAATGAAGATAGAGTTGTCATCCAGAAATAGAAAACAAAACAGAAAGTCAATGTATGCTTCTGTCTTTTATTCTTTGTTATCCTCAAAGATTCCTCAAATTGTTCTTGTCTTCTAAGTTGTTACTGCATATATTTTTGGTCTTTTGGTTCTTAGTAGTATCTTCATGTAAGCACAATAGGGAGATATTCTGTTTTTCTCTAAGGTGCATGAATAGTTCCAAGTCACCTCTTTCTCTATTACTTTCTTTTTGACCAAGATATTTCCTTTATACAGACAAGCAACATGTTCTCTAGTACCTTGTACCTTGTACTAGTCTTGTAAATTATTAAATGTTGTCTACAAAATATAAATATTCTCATTAATATAATAATAAATACTAAATTTCATAAATATAACTCTTATAGGTAAGTTCCAATTTTAGAGACTTATCATTGATGACTCAGTCTGTCAGTTCCTCAGATTGTCGGTGTCTCATGTTGTTGGTAGATTATTATATCGATAGCTCATTATATTAGTATCTCATTCTATTGGTAGATTAGACTATCAATGGATCACTCTGTAGGTAGGTCTAACTTGCATCGGTCAAACAAGCTTTTGGTAGATGATGTGTTGGTAGTTCGGATGTCGGTAGGTGATGCATCGATATCTTGTCTATCAGTTGGTGGTGTATTGGTAGCTTGTCTTTAGGTAGGTGATGCGTCGGTAGGTTGAGCTATTGGTGACTCATACTTAGAATTTTTTTTGAGTTTCTCGGTCGGTGACTCAACTTGTTGGTAGCTTATGTATCGGTGACCTATCTATCGGTAAGACTAGTATCAGTAGCTCATAATTAACAAAAATATTTAATTCAGTCTTTTTATGTAACCACTAAAACCATCGGTTAAAGGTATAATTGAACATGATTAAGCACACTGTATCTTAATAAATCATAATTAGTATAGTTAAGCATGATTTTTGAGCATTAAAACTAGAGGAGACAAATATACCCCCTTTTGATGATAAAAGTCATGGCATTATATACCACAATAATTGAATTGATATATGATGATCAGATCAAAAATCTAAATAACATGGTACATAGATTATTAAGATGAAATTTTAAGAGAACCACAAGTACAAATTACTTGTTAAATGGACTTTGTCAACTATATGTTCCATTTTTAACCTTCAAGATTAATCTTAAACTACCCTTAAGAGAGATAGCATATTATGTTCCATATTATTTCTCCCCCTTTGGGATTATCAAAAAGGAAATAGTGAAGGAAAAAGAAATAACAGAGAAGGAAATAACAATCAGATGAAATCAGATAGGTTTTTTCGTTAATCAAGCAATACAAGGGATACAACAAATAATTAAACAAAAAGAGTACATAAATTACCTATTAAAAAGTGATCAAACTACTTCTTGTATACAATAGAGCCCATAAATTTCTTTCCTTTATCAAAAGTAGAGGAGGGAGGACCAGAAGGTTTAGCAGTAGGAGTGGTGGAAGGCACAAAGGCAATAGTGGGGGATGGAAGAGGAACTCAAGTAAAGAATGAAGGAGCAAGGCTTGGTCTAGACAAGGAAGCAAGTCCTATGAGTTCCTATTGGATGACAGGTTGAATCTGGATGAGGAATTGAGTAGGGGTCATGCTTAAAGGTGAGTAAAGGGTATAATAAGAGGAGGTATAAGTAGGCCAGACTGGTTTGATAGGAGCAGCAAGAGGAGAAAAAATGGCTATGTTGTAATGATGTAGGTACGGTTTGGGCAGATTGAGAAAGTCCCTAATGACCTCACCACCATATGTCACAGACTTCTCAAAATCATATTTATTTTACATGAAATTCTAAAGGGTAGGAGAAAACTCTTTCAACTACCTAAATTTCTCTTTGAATGCCTAAGTCACTGGAGGCATCCTAAAATTTTCCACCAAATATTTTAAGTGACTAGTCAACTGGTTTTTGTATCAATTATCTTGAAATAAAAATTTACTTTTTTGGTAATTTCTTCTTGATCCTTTTTAGAACCAGTGGAAAAAAACTTAACCATATCATAAATATGATTACAATTTTTCATGATTTTTGAGATACTCTCTTAGTCAAGGCTACACATCACAGTCTGAAGTTCCTCTATAATCACATATATGACCATCTCAATATATTGAGAGTGAGAAATTAGAGTATATAAGATGGAGGCACATTTCACTATATCTATGATATTTGATCTCAACTGAGTTAAATCAAGATCTAGAGAGAGAGAGGAGTAGCTGATGTGGAAGCATCATTCACAGAATCCTTGAAAAAAGACTTCAAAATGGGTAGATCAAGAGTTAGAGGAGGAGGATAATCATCCTAAGAAGTCTCTGAAGTGGTTTCTTTAAACACTTTTAGTACTATATCCAAATATTCTTTATATTCAATTTTCAACTTGTTAATGGCTAAGACCATAGAAACCAATTCATTTCTCATTTTCTGATTGTCTTTGAAAATTTCTTCCATTAGTGATATAATCCTTGGCTCAACCTAAGATACAACTCTCTGAGTAATCAAATCAGTATTTCTTTCACTAATTCTAGATGCTGTTGCAGGTGGCTGTGAAAGGGTTGATCGAGAAGCAGTCAAAATCTCTTCCTTGAAGGCATTAAAATCAGATTTTGTGATATACTCAAAAGATTATGAACTAACCACAAAAGTAGGAGTATGAGCCCTATCCTCTTAATCAGGGTAGTCCAAACCTAGAGTCACATACCCTAGGTCCATCCTCCTGACCGGTACCAAAATATCATCCAAGGGAGCAAGAACATAAACCTTTAATTTTTAGCTTCTATCTAACCCTCAGCAAATGACCTCTTTCTTGAATAAACCAACTTCCTATAACAAGATCAACCATGTTCCTCAACCTTGAGGGATTCTCAACATGATCCAATTTCTCGTACAACATGTCATTATACTCAACCCAAATCTTCTTCCAGGTATTCCAATTAATTTTCAACCTCTTGTAGTTAGTTTTGTTGAGACATAAACCATCACAAATAGAGACTATATATTCACCATCATTTAAAAATCCCTTATATTTTAACATGGTAGAGACAATTATAGGATAAAATAAAGAGTTTGTTTTGGAATTGGGCTTGATCATCTCACTAATATGAACTATTAGATATTTTCACAAATTTACCTTACGGAATTTCTTCAGCAGATACAATAAGTAAAGATCATGAAACTTGAGACAAGAAAATTCCACTTTCCTGGGACATAACTGATGCTAGATTAATTTAAACAAAATCCTACACTCACCCTCAATATTTGTAGCAATAGGACTCCTATGCTCTCCAATTCCCATAAACTCATCCAAAGATGATTCATAACTGAAGAGGTCACTTGTTGGAGGAACACTTCCTTGATGGCCATCCTAAACACCCTCATGGGGTACCCTCAAGCATTCTTCCCAATGCTTGGATGAAAAATACACTCTCTTTCCATCCAATATAAACTTTATCCAAATCGTCTCATATCTTTCTATCTGAAACTTCGCATAGTGGTAAAATTCATGTACCAACTTTGGATAATATGACCTCTCATTGTTAGATAACCGCTCTAACCGCATTTTGGTTTAAAACACATTTTAAAAAATTTACTTACTATAAAACAACAATTATGAATGAACTTACTTCTCAGGGGTTATGATATAGTTCATGAGTTCTGTATGAACAAGTTTAGGCTTAGGATTAAGCGGACTCAATTCACCTCTTTGCTTCTTGGACAGATGCAACTTGTACTTAGATCCTTGAAGGATGTGCTTGATCCAAGCCATTGAGAGAGGTTTTAAGGGATTAGTTTGAGAGTAAAAGGTAGAATCTCAAGAGATAAAGGCTCGAGGGTAAGATTCTAGGAGAAGAGTGTGAGGGTAAAAAGTATTAGATCAACCCTTAATTTTATCACTTTGGGATTTGAAAACATAAAATACTAAATTCATGTTAAAATAAAATAAAACAAATAAAACTGTGTTGTTTGAAATTCTAGATAGAGAAATAATTAAATATCAGCCCGTGAGACACATTAGTGAGAGCTATTGGTAAGTCACCATCAGTGAGTCCTATCAGTGAGACATAATCAGTGGGTCCTGTCGATGAGACATCATCGATGAGTCACATCGTTGATACATCATCAATGAGTCATATTAGTGAGAAATCATCAGTGAACCACGCCGGTGATACATCATCAATGAGTCATGTCAGTGAGAAATCATTAGTGATCTATGTCGGTGAGACATCATTTGTGATTCGTGTCAGGGAGACATTATCAGTGAGTCACATCAGTGAGACTTCATCGATAGGTTCTCAAAAATTTATCATCCCTAACTCATGTCTGATGTAACTCATCCTCTCAGAATTTTATGGCATAGTAAAAATATCAGCAAGATGATGTTCTGTGCTAATGAATTCAAGATTTATATCACCTTTTTGACAATGATCTCTCAAAAAGTGATGTGTTACATTAATATGTTTTTATAGAATGAGAAACTAGATTTTTAGAAATATTAATCACACTTGTGTTGTCACATTTTATAGGGATATGCCTAAACTAATATCCACAATATAGTAATGTGTGTTTAATCCACAAAATCTGAGCACAACAACTACCTATAAATATGTATTATGATTCTGTAGTAGATAATTCAACATAATTTTGGTTTTTTACTATAGAATGATACTAGAGAATTTTTCAAAAAGTGACATGTTCCAGAGATTCTTTTTTATCTAACTTACAACCACTAAAATCAGCATCTGAATAACTAACTAAATAAAAAGGTTTTCTCCTAGGATAGAACAATATTAAGTTGGTAGTATAATTTAGGTATTTGAATTTTTTTAACAAAAATTAAATAATATTCTTCATGGTTTTATTGAAAATGTGCACACATACATACACTAGACATAATATCAGGCCAACTAGAGTAGACTTCCAATCATACCTCTATAATTGGTCTAATCAACAAATTTTCCATTTTCATCAAGATCCAATTTACAGGTGGTACAAATTGGAGTATCACTAATTTTTATACTACCAAATACAGAACGTTTCAAAATATCTTTAGTGTACTTACTTTGATTTAAAATAATACCTTCTTTATTTTTAAAAAATTGAAATCCAAGAAATAATTTGAGTTCACCCATTAAACTCATTTCAAATTCACTTTGCATCATTTTTTAAAAATAAATACATAACGAATTTTTTGAAGATCCAAAAATAATTTCATCAACATATATTTGAACAACTAAAACATCTTTAGGAATTCTTTTTATAAAAAGAGTAGGATCATCTATGCCTTTTGTAAAAGATTTTAAAATTAGAAAAGTGATGAGCCTATCATACCAAGATCTTGGAGCCTGTTTTAAACCATACAAAGATTTTGATAATTTGAAAACATGATTTAGAAAATGAGGGTCTGTAAAACTGGGGGGTTGTTCAAAAATAACATACTCAACTATATGCACATTTAGGAATTCATTTTTAACATAAATTTGATATACTTTGAAATTGAGATGTGCTATATATGCTAGAAGAATTCTAATGCATTCATGTCTAGCAACTGGTGAAAAATATATGCATAGTCAATTCCTTCTTCTTGACTATATCCTTGTGCAACTAGCATAGCCTTATTTCTCACTATGATACCATATCCATATACTTTATTTCTAAACATTCATTTAGTGACTATAGTCGAGATGTATTTGAGTCTATCAACAAGTTTCCAGACATTATTTCTTTCAAACTAATTGAACTCTTCTTGAATATCCATTACCCAAAATTCATTATTGATTTCATCATTGATGTTCTTAGAGTAAATATGTGACAAAATGTCTTGATGTTCATCCAGGTTACTTAGAGAATTTCTAATATGCGTCCCTTTATCTAAGTCTCCAACTACAACATCTAAGGGATAGTTCTTAAGGGTTCTAACATATCTAGAAATAGAGGTTCTAGTTACTTCAGTTTCATCTATAGGTTTGGGTTTACTATGATCAAAGTATGGAGATTTTCCAGAACTAGAGGATTTTTATGCTTGCTTATCAGTAGAGTCAGAAGGTTTAGCATTTATGTCCATATTGGATAGATCATCCTCAATATTTCTTATGGAGGTTTTAGGATCATGTGGATCTCTTTCATAAAATTTGATATGTATAGATTCTTCCACAAATTAATTTAAGACCCTATAGAATTTTCTGGAGGTCGAATAACCTAAGAAAATTCTTTCATCTCTTTTAGAGGAAAACTTTTTATGATTATTTTTTTAATAAGGATAAAGACTTTACAACCAAAGACTTTAAAGTAATTAACCATAGATTTTCTGTTGTTTCACAAATCACAGGGAGTTTTCTTAAGAATAGGTCTAATTAAAACTATGTTAATTATATAAAAATATGTATTCAAAGATTTTGTGAATAAGTAAACAGGTTAGTAATACTAATTAAGCATAGTTGAGACAATTTATTGTTAGGTTCTATTTCTTCTTTCTACAACTCCATTCTGCTGATGTGTCATAGGAGAAGAGAAGTTATTACTATAGCCATTTTGTGAGTAAAATGATTCAAACTCTTGGTTTTCAAACTCACAACCACGATCACTTATTATGGATTTAATTGTAAGACCACTTAAGTTTTCTATAGTTCTAGTATACTTGGTGAAGTAGGAATAAGATTAAATATTGTGAGATAAAAATAAAGTCCAAGTATACCTAGAAAATTCATCTTCTAGAATATAGATATTATAGTTCCCATTTAAACTAGAAACTCTGGACGGTCCAACCAAATCCATGTGAACAAACTCAAGATGTTGAGAAGTTAAAACTTCTTTCTTTGGTTTAAAATATATTTTTTGTTGTTTGTATTTTTTACAAGTATTAAATACTTTTTCATTTAGAAACTGAAGTTTAGGTAGATCCTTGACTAGTACTTTTCTAGTAATATTTTTAAGAGAGTGGATATTATAGTGGCCTAATCTCCTATGCCAGAGCCAAGACTCTTTATGAAAGGCACTTAAGAAAGATACATTTTGAGAAAATAAATAATCTAAATTCATAACATAAACATTTTCATTTCTAAAAGTAGTGAATAATAACTCATTTTTAGAATTGAAAATATTAAAATCATAATTTTCAAATTTAACATGAAATACATCATCACATAATTGGGAAATGCTAAGAAGACTGCACTTAAGACCATGAAAAAGAACTTTAGAAATTAAAATTGAGTTAGTGTTATCAATTTGGCCAAGGCCCATTATTTTTCCTTTTTCATTGTCACCAAAGGTTACATGCCCACTATCAATCTTTATAGGATTCTTGAAGCAAGAATGTTCCCCTATCAAATGTCTTGAACACCCACTATTCAAGTACCACAAGCATTTATTGGAACTCTTCAGATAATTTTCCTACAAAAAATAAATTAAACATGGAAATAATTTGTACATAGACTTTCTTGGGTCCAATAACACTAGTAATTAATGATTTGGGAACCAAAATTTTCTTCATGGGTTTCTTATAAAAGGTTTGTAAAGTCTTAGAAAAATAAACATTGCTTAGTTCAGAAAAACTTGAAATAGTAGAAGATGTTCCAGTGCTGGAACTTGTAAAATTTTTCCAGAATTGAGCCTAAAACCAGATTTTCCAGATTTGGATACAAAATTGGTTTTAACAATTTTTTTCCAAGTTGATAGCTAATACTAGTAGTATATTTTGGAGTAACCTGTTTTCCAAGCATTTGAACTAAGGTATCTTTACCATTTTTTTGAATATCTCTAAATATTTCTTTAATTTCTCATTTGACAGTTTAAGTTCATTATTCTCATTGAGGAACTGAGCATTCTTTTCCTTTTCAATAATAAGTTTAGATTCAACCTAAATAGTAAGAGTATATTGTTTCTTGAGTGATTTATATTTATCATTCAATTCATTGCATGGATCCTCAAGAATTTTATAGTATTAAAAAATTTCTTCATTTGTCATATATTTAGAATCAGATTCATCTCTAGAATATTAAGAATTATATACAGGAGATTCTATAGTTACCTCAAATGTGTTTGTAATGATACACATATTGTATTTTTCAGCCTTCTCATTATGTAAATATTCAGATTCATTGAAGATGTCATCATAAGGACTTGGGGAGGCCTTTATTACCTTTTTATACATTCTATCTTTGTATTTATATTTACATTTTCACTTTAATTTTGGACAGTAAGCCTTTACATGTCCTCGTCTCTTACACTCATAATAGACTATTTCATTTGTATTTTAACTTATCTTATATTACTTTTTTCCAGTTGGCTTTGTTTTCATATTTCCCTTTGTAACTAGGATTCATAAATAACTTCTTCCTTCTACAAAACTTTTTAAATCTCCTGGATGACTGAGCCATATCCTCATCAATGTCTCTTGATGATTCTTTATTGAAGGAACTTTTAGCATGGACTTTCAATTTTTCTTGTTTGTTTTGAGGTTGTGGTTTTGAAGGCCATTGAATTTCTCTTTGGTTCACCATTTTATTCTCTATTTACCTTCATCTATACTTCATAAATAATCAACTTACCTATCAACTCCTTTACTGGTAAAACATTAATATCACAAGATTCCCTTATATATACTGAGGTTACTCTCTATATTGTTGGTTAACATATGAGAATTCACATTACTTGTTCCTTGGATGCGATTTTATTTCCCAGAGTAACCATCATGTTTATAATTTTATTGAACCTGAGATACCTGTAAAAAATGGATTCATCAGGATTCATCTTAAATTTATCATATGTAACAGTATATATATTAAGTCTCATTTCTTTAACCTTAGTGGTTCCTCCATGTGAAATAGCTAGTGTATCCCAAATTTCACGTGCTTTTTTACATGCAGAAATCCTATTAAATTATTCATCCCCTAAGGAGTAGGATAATGAATTCATAGATTTATAGTTATTATTATAGGTTTCCTTAGTGGTATCATCACAAGTGTTCCTAGCAGTAGAAGTAATCTTATATTCATCTACAATTAAAGACCAGATTTCAAAACCCATACTTTCCAAATGCATTTTTATTTTAATTTTCTACTGAACATAATTTGTACCATTAAAGTAGGGAGGTATGTTTGTAGCAGAACCTTCTATCCCATTGTTCATATTAAAATAGTATAAATAATTTTTATTGAACTACAAATTTTGAACTGAGAAAAATTTATAGATCTTTAAAACATAACTAAAATCATAGTTGAAAAAGATTTTAAAATTTTAAAACATTGGAAATATAATATTAAAAACAAATTCTGATACCAAATGATGGTTTAAGTAGGATACTCAAGAAATGGGTGAATTGAGTTACTATAAAATTTTTTGTGTAAAAATACTTATTTAAAAATACCCCAATTTTAGAATAAATACAGGCCAGTTAACCAAAGTAGTAGATTTATAAAATTTTTGTCTGTTCTAATGATTTCTCAAATATTGATTAATTCTAAGTTAAAAAAATATAATTTATTATTTTAACTTTTTAAATCTGTCTACTGAAACAAATTCTAATATAAACACTATTTAAGATTAAGAATCAAAGTAAAGTAAAGTTTTCTAAAATAATTACAAATATAGAGAAAACAAAACTTGAAAACACATAGTAGAAGTAAACAAGAGGTTCAGTCTCAAGATAACACCTAATCCTCCCCACTTGGTGATCACCCAACACTCAACATTTTATATTAAATAAACTTTATCCACACCCTAGACCGGGGTAATAATAGTATATAGACTTTCTAGGTCACTAGAACTCTTCTACAGTTTTTGTGGGAGTTCAAAAAAAAAATAAAAATAGACATGCCACATAGGGACCTCTTCCACTATTATCTGTGGGAATATAAAGTATGAAAAAATAGGTTGGTGAAGATATCTATGTATCTTCTAGTTTAACATAGGATTCAGTGTGTGTTTATAAAACAAAGATACACACACTGCCAGAAATGTAAATAATATGCACTGGAAGAGCAATGTTATGAGAATAGGGTTTATAATGCTCTCTGTGATAATCCATGAAGCTTATTGACTCCTTTAGGATAGTAGAAGTGAAATTGGAGTCATCTTCCAGAAATAGATAGTAAAATATAGATTTGTTGTTTTCTTTTGTCTTTTGTTCTTAGTGAGCCTCAAAGATTTCTGAAAGTGTTCTTGTCTTCTAAGCTGTTTCTACAGAGATTTTTGGTCTTTTGGTTCTTAGTAGTATCTTTGTGTAAGAAGAGTGGGGATATCTCGTGTTTTTCTATAAGGTGTACAAACAGTTCTAGGTCACCCATTTCTCGCTTACTTTCTTGTTTATCGAGATATTCCCTTTATAAAACCTTCATTTTTTATTGATTTTGGATAATCCACCTTTCAAGGGGTGATGTAGAAACCTTACAAGGCCCATAGGTGTAAGTATTACATGTCCTGTAGGCCTTAGAGGAATTCATTGCCCGTAGGCTTTCAAACATTACATATAACCCATACTAACTTCTTGAAACTGCTCCTCCCCAACATCTTCATTGTGATATCAGCTCTCCACCTTCGCATGGCTGTTCAGCTAGGTATTCCCGTGCATTCACATGCTTGTCCCGATGGTAGGTGACATACCCTCTCATTCTTGAAATCCATTTAGCATCTGCTGTGGTGAAAGATGCTTTGCTCATCCTCCTTGTAGAGCTTGTTCCTTGTAGGTTGTCTAGTTTGCATCTGCTCTTAAGGTGGCCCAAAGGCCTTGAGGTGGCCCGAAGGCCTTACTGACCCGAAGGTCTGGGTGTCCTGAAGGCCTCAAAGGACTCGGGGACCAAATCGGTGGCCCAAAGGCCCAAACGTGGGCATATTCCCGGCTGCTACAGTGCCAAACAGTACCTGCTATAGTTCCCGCTATAGTACCTACTACAGTTCCACTACAGTACCTGCTGCAGTACTACACAGTTCCTGCTACAGTTCCTGCTACAATCCCTGCTACAGTCCCTGATACAGCCCCGACTACAGTCCCTGCTACAACCCCTACTATAGTCCCTGCTACAATACTACTATAGTACTGCTACAATACCCCCTAGAAATTATGCCTCTTCCTGGATTTGATCCTGGGTCGCTTGGATGCACTTACGAAGTCCTTACCAACCGGGAAAAGGCTCATGTGCTTCCCCTTATACAGACAACCAACTTTTTCTATGGTACCTCATACCTCGTACTAGTCTCTGACATCATTAAATGTTGTCTAAAAAAACATATAGGCTCATTAGTATAATAATCAGTACTAAATTTCATAAATATGACCGTTATAGGTAAGTTTGAATTTAAGAGATAGATCATCTGTGACTCAGTCTGTTGGTAGCTTAGATTGTCGGTGTCTCATGCTGTCGATAGATCACTCTATCAGTATCTCATTCTATAGGTAGATCATTCTATCAGTAGATTAGACTATCAGTGGATCACTCTATTGGTAGGTCAAACTTGCATCGGTCAATTGAGCCATTAGTAGAGGATGCATCAGTAGATCGACTATTGGTAGGTGATGCATCAGTAGCTTATCTGTTGATAGGTGATGCATCAGTATGTCGAGATATTAGTTAATCATACTGAGTAAAATTTCTGAGTTTCTTGGTCGGTGACTCAACTTATTAGTAGATTATGTATCGATGGCCTGTCTATTAGTAGGAAAAGTATCAGTAGCTCATACTTAACCAAAATTTGTAACTAAGTCTTATTATGTAACCACTAACACCAATGTTTAAAGGTATAATTGAACATTATTGAGAATACTGTATCTTAATAAATCATAATTATCATAGTTAATCATAATTTGTGATCATTAAAACTAGAGGAGGCCAACAACTAATTATAGTAAAAAACTACATTATCATAAAATATAACTAATAGGATGTCTAAATCATGAAACCTTCTTTTCAATATATGACAACTTAAGTTTATCCTAGACCATTAATTATCACCATCTATTTAAATACTTAATGATGGTTTATAAAGAGTTTTTGAATTTCCAAAGAACATACCCTGTGAGAGACAAACTAAGTATGTAGTAATGCCTGTTGTTGTAACCCAAGTGATGATCGAGTCTATTTGAATGTACTATTTTCAAATTTCTTACCCCAAGTTACCTCTATTTATGAGCTACATCAACTTTTACTATCTAGACATGGATATAATTTCTTGGAAACCACTCACTATAACCTTTACTAAAATTATAATAAATTTTCCTATACATTGAATCATCCATAAACTTATACTTAGAAATGTCACTAGTTATATCCCTAGGAATTTCACTAAATTTTTCTCATCATATTTTCCAAAGGTTAAATAAAACTTTCCTCTCATACCAAGTATATGAACCCAGGATTCTCATACATGGATATTACATATTTTTAGATGAATATTCATTACATTACACAAATAGAATGCCAAGTACTATAATATTTTATTTTATTTAGAAACATAGAACAAAATATTATTAATTAATGAAATATCTTCAACATATCCCAAAAATATCTTCTTATATAGCACTCCTCTTAGGAATACCCTACCTATACCTTTCTTCATAACCTGGGTAAGGAAACATAATAAAGGGTGAGATTAGATGATCAGTAAGGGTAAACACAACAGATATCAGTCTATGCTGAAATGAAAGAACAAGATACAAATAAGAGTATGTGATCATGAGAATAACTTATAATGTTCATACCCAACCTATCATAGATCATAAACACGATTCATGCCTTAAAATATTATTATTTCCAAAAACAATGACCATAAGTGTAATAAATCTTTATAAATCAATCATGAGCCTTAATTTTATGTCATAAAATTGTGGAACCATATTAAATATATAAAAAAATTTCATACCTCAAGGTTAACCACTAACACCATAAATATAGTGGATTAAGAAATATCACATAGTTCTCATTATGGATCAGGATGCACCTATTTACCATTATGGATAAAGACACTCTTATTTTCTATAGTGGATCAAGATTCACCAGTTTCCCATTATGGATCAGGACACAACTATTTCCCATAGTGGATCAGGATACACTTATTTTCCATTGTGGATTAGGACACACATATTTCCTATAGTGGATCATGATCATCAGCTTGTTTCCCATTATTGTATCATAAGATATAATGATTTAACCAATGCATTGAAGGTTTATATAGATCTCATATGTCAAATAATAAAAAACATATTTATGTGTTCCACAAAATCATAAAAAATTAATCAAATCATAATCAATGAAATAAAATGGTCTTCACAAACATTTCATTATATCATAAACTATGGAAAATAGATATGTTTCATTATCATTTTATCATTTCATCCTAGAATTACCCATGGAAAAAGAAGTGGGTTTCATAAGAATTTTATAATGGTATAACTCATTTAAGAGAATTTTTTTTAATAAACATATTTTCATAATAAACCATTTAAATAAAAAATAATAATGGTATCCATGGTTTATATCAATGGTAAAGCGTAGTTAATGCCAACAGATGTCATCTTAATGGAAAATGATTTTGAAATATCATTTAAAACATTTCTTGATGAAAACATCCTTTCCACTTTGATTTTTTTAAAACATAATTTTTTAAAAAAATTATTTTGTTTGAAAAGAAACATGAAAAATTATAATGGAAAATTCAAAGAAAATTATGGTAATGGTAATGAGAAGTTTCATTCATGTTGTACAAGTTGAAAAAAAGTTTCCTTTCCCATTTTCTGTAAAAGAAAAATGGGAATTTTTTCTAAAATTTAACGAAGATTCTTTTAGTTTTTTTAAAAAATTTAAACATGGGTAAAAATGTATTTTAAAATAATAGGAAATATTTTCAAAAATATTTTTTTAGAAAACATGGTTTTGGATGAGAACATATTTCATACCAAAGAAAGAAATAAATTCGGATTTTCTTAAAAACATTTTCTCAACTATTTCACGTACCAAAGAGTGAAAAAATAGTACTATTGATTGAAAATATCCTAAATAATTATAGGATAGGAAAATTCATCAGTTTCTTTAGAGATTTTTTATAATATTTTATCATCGGATACATAATCATAAATAGTTTCGATAAATTATGAGATTGTAACATAAAATCATTACCACTGTGATATCTTTGAATTGTAATCCACCATGAAGGAATAAAAAAATCGAACTTAAAATATTCTGAGGATAAATAAAATTTTATTATTACATTTTAATGGGTCTATATATGCCCCTTTTGAAATAATATATGTGCATAATATAACACACGTCTCAAAGAAGGGAAATTGAGACAAAAATCCCTTACAGAATTTTTAACTTTTGAACAGCAAAACCCATGAAAGATAGATCCTAAAATGGATATATAAACCCCAATATTTTTCAGAATAAGTGTCATAATATATATTAATTGGAATTATATACACCACATAAGATAAATATGTGTTTAATGTGGCATGTGTCTCACCGAAGTAAAAAGTGATAGGAAAATCCCTTACCTTAAGTCTCATCTTCCTTCGTACTCATTTAAAACTTATGTATAATTAATATAATATTTTTATACATATATTATATAAATATATATATATATATATTATTTTATTTATTAACAACCCTTTTTTACCCATTTATTAAATATTCCATGTTAAAGTCACATTTCGGGAAATAACTGCATTGTTTCCTATATGTTTTGAATGTTTTTTGGTCCTATTACATTGATAATGGTTCCATAATCTAAATAATTTTATACATTATATAAGTATCATATATATTAAATGTATATTTATTTATATTATTCTATAAAATATAAATATTTAAAATTAAATACATTATTCCTGGAGACGGTAACCCACCGTACAAACGAGCGATGTTATCATATCCCCATAATATTGAAATAATGATGGTATGTGTGATATGATGACTAAATAATAATAATAATATAATAAATATATTATATAAAAAATAAATCCATCATTATTTCTAACTGTGAGAGGTGGTAATGGAAAAGGAATGACATCAGTTCCTGAAGCGGTAGTCCGTCGTACCCATGAACAATGATTTCACAACCCATTTATTGGAATCCGAGATGATTGTAGGTCATGATTTTATTATAAAAATATCTCATTAAATTTAAAATACATATCTTATTATATCATAGTTCTATAGTAACAATTTGAGTAGGTGGGGGAAGAAATAAAACAAAAACACTCATTGATGAACATTACCTCTTCTTCAGGCATCCTCCTTAGGTCTGCACTAAAATCCATCCTTAGATGTATTTATATAAAAAATAATGAGTATAGGACGAGATTATAGAGTTTTTTAAGTGATTTTGTGTTCTAGTTTTGGTAAACCAAAAGGGGTTTATGGTGTTAAGAGGAGAAATAATGGGTGTCCCTTTATAAGTGAAGTTAGTAACACACTTATATTTTTTTGTAAAAAGGTATACCTATGTTTTTATCATGCCATGAGGAACCAAAATGGAGTATTATTGATAATATAAGGGTTAAGATCTAAATATGGACATAAAATGGGTGTTTTAAAAGTTTTTTTTTCCATTTTTTACCCTTTTCATTTTAGTTTAACCCCTGGTAAACCCATTTTTACCTTAATCGTGATAATTGTTTTTACTGTGATTATAATTTTTTTTGGTCAAAAATTAATTTTAAAATATTAGATAATATAAATTAATTTAATTCCAAATATGTAATCAATTTTTCCAAATTCAACTCATGAAAAAGTGGAAAAAATTAATTTAAAATTAATCTCATAGATGTGACAAGAAAGCTAGTTTTTAAAGATAAAATGTTCAATAAGTTTTATATCAAAATTTTATATAAAATTGATTAAAATTATATAAATTGGATTAATGGATTTATAATTTAACTAATTTTACTTTAATATAAATTTAAAATATAATTTAAATTTATAAATAAATTAATAGAACTTGTATTTTTAACTAAAATTATGTATTTTTCACTTTTCATAAAAAAACTAAACTTTTCAGGAAAATCTAAAAAATTCACCCTAAGATAATTTTGATATATTGATTTAAAAAACGAATTTTATTTTATGAAATTAATTTTCTAAAATTTTAAAAAATAAATTTTATTATATGTCAAAAAAAGAAATAAATGGAACAGTTTTTGAGAAAATAGTATTTTCGAAACATATAAAGACTGTAAAGAAAAATTAAGTATTTTTTATCAATATGTTTTATTTATGTAAAAAAATTATAAAAATTATTTTTAATTATTTTATTCTTATTTATGCTTCCAAATCAATGGCTCGGTAATGAGGGTATTTTTTAAAATAATAATATTAATTTTTGTAGTGGCTCATTAAAACTCAGTGTTGCGTGTAACAAAAAAAAAATTGGTATTGCGTGTAACACAAGATAATCCTGATGTTACATGTAATAGAAGAAAAATTAGTGTTACATTTAATGTAATCTAAAATTGATATTTTTTTTAATTTAAAATATTAAAAATACTGGATTTATTTGAAAAAGAATTCACAAAATCTAAGGGTGTTACACCAAGGGAAGGTAAATTATCTCACAAACTCACCATGTTAAGATCAACCAATATTGGATACAAGTATAATATAAGGATATCAAAAAATATATATAAAAAAGTTACCCCCAAACCACTTCCTCATGGATTTTTTCTCTTATTCCCCATTAAAAAACACTGTGGTTCTTTAATCCCTTATATAGTCATAATATCACACATTATGTACTATATCATAACCATATTCAACATACCACACACATTTCATCATCACATTCCAATAATTTATTTCCACCACATATCTATAAATATATAATCACCATATATTTTACATCACAACCATATCACTATATGATAACATGAACACGAGGGACATCAATCACATACCCTCCTCCCACTATGCACTTACCCAAAAAATGTATCTTTGTCAAAACAACATATCAATGTTATCCAATTTATTAGATACTAAACCAAAACCATTTATTCCCATATGAATATACCTACCATGATAAATCACACCCTATACCACACATATAAGGGATAATGGGGATTATTGTGTAGTTATCCATCCATTCCATCACAAACTTTGTTGTTGTGGAAACACTAATAATCCAAAACCATGTGGGTTTCCATAATGATATTTGACTTGGGTGGTAGAAAATAATTAATCATAATAAAATAAAACATATATCACATCAACTCATAAGCTAAAAATCAAGGTTTTATATAATGAAAACACTAATAATAGACATAACAGTCTCCATACTACCACTCCCACATTATAACAACCACTGCAATCATTATACCATAAAATAACCCCACATTTTAGCACATGAAAAGAAGAAAAATTTTCATTTACTTCCCATTTAATTACATATTTATTAGTATTTCCATAAATACCATTTTTAAGCTTTTTTACAATGATTTTTATTTTTATTCACCCATGGTTATTTCCAAATTGTACATTGATCATTAGTTGTATTTACAACAACCATTACAACTTCATTAAACACATCTTTTTTGAATAAATTTTCCTGCATACCACTTTCATTCATCTGTTACTTTACTTATTAATCGAAACCATCACAACACAACATAATAGCTTAATCAATGTTTTAATTTTAGTATAAACCTTTTTACTAGGAAAATACAATGAAACCATATAACATACACACAATATCACACTAATCAGCACACTTCAATAAGCCTATAATCACCGCATTAAATATAAACTGATAACCTTGACATCGATTCCCCTCTTCCCTACATTAACCAACCACACCACTATCATATTAACAACTACCATACCAAATCATGTGACCAACCTTAACTACCAAACTATTCAACTATATTCCCAAGAATAATAACTCCACTTATATTAATAAAAAATAAGAAATATATTGTCAAAAAATATTTAAAAAAATCTTATTAATAATCCATTCACTGTAAATTGTCAACAGAAAAAAATTACACACACCTGATTTGTTACCTCCATTAAATTATTGACAAATTATGAGAGGTGAACATAACATTATAATGGTAATAAACAATTATTTTCATATCAGTAACATCTACAAAAAAGAATAATTTGAAAAATTACATAGAATGAAGTAAAACACATGTGAGTCTCCCACATATTAATTTCAATTTACTTACACGGTTTATTATCATTCATTAGGTTAATACAACCATCCACTATAAGAAAAAAATACCGATTAATCCAAAATCACACATAAATTAATATGTACAAATCACAAATCCCCTACCCCGATTATTGATTCAGGGAACACCACACAAAGATGGAAGAAACCAAGGATGAAAAACCCACTAACATGATGATATCCACATAAATAACTTGGATAGAGGAATAAATCAAAGTTTGAATGTGATATTTAAGACCCACCAAGGTAAGACTGAAGAGAACTAAGGGATGAATTTGAGTTAGTTTAGGTTAAGAGAATAGAATAAAAGCCTATGAAGAGGAAAACACAACCAAAATTTATTGATAAAACCCATATAAATCTCACCATGGAATGGTGTACTTAAAAATTACCTCTATTTTTGGGGTTAAAGTCCGACCTCAAACTCAAGGTCTTAAAATTAGAAAACACACCTTTCTTAGTAGTTGTTTTGACCATTTTAAAAGTAGTTTTGACCAAAAATATCTTATGGTTGTATTTTTATAATCATTTTAGAACTATATTATTGACTTACCATGTGAAAAAGATTATAACCATGATATTGAATAACTAAATATCATAAAAAATATTTTTTATCCTTTACCATCTCCCATAAAGATTCCATTATAAATCTCCAGTAAGCACACTCACCAGAGTTATATCACCCAAAAAAGTGATATCCCCATGTTACCCTCGTAAGATTAAATAAATAACCTCACAATGAATCCCATCTCACCATGATGAACTTCATAAACTCCCATATAAATGGGTGTTACACCTCTCTATGTTTTATAAACGGACTCCACCAAAATATTCCCAGGCTCCATGCCCTTCAAAACAGCTCACCCCAATTCCGAAACAATATTTTTAAATACAATATCACCAAAAAGGTCAAAAACTACCTCAAAATAAGTGTTTTACAATTTTTATTCACTATTAATTAGTATAAAAAATTTTCTATGGCCGTAATACTTAAATAGTTTGCACCATAACTTCCAAAACAGGTGTTTTAGAACCTAAAGGTCTAAAACTCGACCCTCCAACTCTATAAAACCTTTGAACATTCACTTAATGGATAAATCCAAACCATGAGGGATCATAAATTAATGGAATATGAAAATTTTGTTATTATAAAAACTTTTACGGTGATATTTATATTGTTAAATTTAAAAATAATTAAATAGAAAAAACTTAAGGGTGCTTTTTATTTGAAGGCATGGAGTTCAAAAAAAATATTTCACTAATATAAACATCACATAGTAAATTATAGACCTTTAATGGTTTATTTTATTATAGAATAATAAGAAAATATTTATTTTATTTTTTATTTGAAATTACATTTATATACACGGGAGATATATCTCAAGATTTTTCATTGGATTTATCTACGCTTTAACCGTTATGACACATGGCTAAAAATATTGAGAATTTTATAATATTTTCTTACAAGGAATAATGAAATTATTATGGATAAATTTGGGGAATTTATAAAATATCTAAAGAAAAAATAATTATAATGATCATATTAACTCAGATGATTAAAATTGAATAATTTGACAAAAAATTGAAGGAAATGACTATATCTTTTTGGTGTATTTAATAATTTAATAATATTTCTATATTTAAAAATTGAAAATAATTTTGTAAAAATTATATGAAAATAGTTTAAAAAGTCTAAATAAGAGGCAGTTATTCATGTTCTTATTAGTGAACCAATATAATAACATTTTAATCACAATAGTCAATTAGTGGGTTTTTACACTAGAACTATCATGTCGCGACATACTAGTAAGTGAGCACTCCCAGCCCACCTCGAATAGGTTAGGGTATTATGATCAATGCAATAGAATTCAAAGAACTTTTTTTGGAATATTGAATTGAATACAAATTTCATTCAAAAAAATATTGATACTACCACATATCAGGACTATTATGTGAGTTTTCTCATGAATTTAGTACTTCTTTATCCAGATCTTTGAAATAACAAGCCATCTTCTATCTCTATCACATATCACCTTTTTAACCACTTGTGTATAATATAAAATCTCAATCATGGAAAATAAAACCCACTATCACCAATAAAAGTTCTCTATCTCAATCATATAACATATGATACAGATATAAATATGTATCCTATATATAGTCTAAGAAAACTATATGAAAATTCAATCAAATCTATCATAAAAGAACATAATCATGACCAAATAATACATGATACATATTTCTCTCTTTTACTATCCCAATTTACATACTATGGTCTTATTTTTTTATCAATAAAAATATTTATTCCTAGGAATAAATTGTCCACCCACAACTATTGAAAATTTCTTTATTGCAACTATATAAACCATAGTTCTATAGTAAATAAATTCTAACTATAATAACCAAACACACAATTTTCCTAAATATAAAATCCAACATACTGCACCAATAAAAATATGTTATGTCTTAGTGTACTAGTAATTGAAATCCCTAATCCTCCCCTCAAATAGGCTATGGGATAGTGACCGATATTGAGGTATCCACTCAAATAATGGGAGGCATTACCACTAAATAGAACCTTCCACATGATATCATGAATCATCATCAACCATGAAATTAATGAATCAAGAAATATGCAACATAATTCACTAAGATTTAATTTAAATCCCATAAAATATTGTATGGCAATAAAATATATCATTAGATACAAATAACACATCTCAAATAGTCATAAACATCAGTACTTGAATTGAATAATGTTTTTGAATGTAAAATTCCATGCGAGACACTACCAAATATAATACCAATATCTAGTTTTTTCAATAACAATTTTTCAATATATATCTATCTACATATACATAAGATCAAACAATTCACAATTGATCATAATGGGTTCAGTAATAATACTCTATTGAATTTTAACATCCCAGGTAATTATAGAATAAGGATTTTTCACATATATTAATATTTATGAATTAGATATTAATTTTTTTTTAAATAGAGTGCTATGACCGATATCATACCTGGAATGCAACAATGTGTTTCTTTGAAATCTTATGTTGCACATAAGACTGAGTTATACCAAAAAATAATATATTATTAATATTATTATTTTAAATGGTAGTTATAGCCTAACCGTTGTATTTGTGGGAATGAATAGAACTTACTATATTATGTTTACACATGTTTATTAAATATTTTTATTTTCTTCCAATAAATTCTATCAGATTAAAATGAGAATAAATTCAATTTTAAGCATAAAATACACTATTTTTAAAAGGTAGTTTTTCCACCTTTTGATGGTGAACCCATTTTAAATCTATTTTTTGTCACTTTTATATGTTATATTTGAAAAAATAAACTTCTTATTTGGAATTGGGACATGAAAATTTACTTTGGATTAATGTTTGGTATTTTTCTGATAATATTCATTTTTTAATAAATAGTAAAAAATACTGCATTTTAATTCAAAACTTCCATTTCGTTAAATTTATTTATATTCTTATATTATAATTTTACAAGATTTTAAGGTATAATTAGATAAATTTTTTATAAGTTAATCCAATCTATTTCATTGGATGCAATTTATAGTTAAAATTAGATTGAAAAACAATATGAACTTTTGAACGTTTTACTTAAAAAACCAATTTCTCGATCCATCAACGTGATTAGTGTTAAACCTAATTTTAGCACTTTTGTGAATTGAATTTTAAAAAACATACATACATGGTTGTAATCAGTATGAATAATGATGTCCAATAGGATCAAAATAATTTTGCTGAATAGTAACTTTAGTATTTTATTTACCATTGTTAAAGGTGAATAAGGCAATTAAAGGTAAAATTAATATTATAGTATTATAAAATTACCATAAAACATTTAATAATATTATTCGATGAGTTATTATCTACCATGACCATACTTGGGACAAAATTTTACCTTTCTTGTCCACTTGGGTGTAATTATTACATTTATAACATTTAATTTAAAGTAAAGACAAATATGTCATAAATAGTCTCTTCTTACTAAAACAATTTTAATATAGTGTTATTTAAGTGATATATTAATCTATAAATATTAAATAGAAATATAAAAATACTAAGTACATCATAGTAATTTATTTATAATTTATAATAATTAAATAATTAAATTTAATTATGACACAATGATGATGCAATAATTGATTCATTAAAGAAAGAATCAAATAAACGATATTAATATTATTAAAACTAATATTTTTTGAAATATTTGATGCAATAAAAGAATTTTATGTATGACCATGACATGTTTCTATTGAGTTAATGTAGTTTTTTAAAGGAATCTAGTTTTTTATGATATTTTTAAAAATTCACGTAATTAATAGTGTCAAAATTGAAAAAATTCATATTTTAAATTATTAAATATATAATTAAATGATATAAAATTTATAAAATCCAAGATTTTAACAAAAAATTTAGATAAATATATAAATTTCATTAGTGAATCATTAATTGGTCTTTTGTGTTGATTTGGTAATTATGTTAACTCTTAATGTGTAAATTACTTGATAAAACTGTAAGAGTTAAAAAGGCTAAAACAAAAAGAAAAGGATTAAAAATTATTAAAAACTTGTATAATTATTATTGGGTGATTATATTTAGACCCCTCCTCATCCTATATTTAAATTAAATCAACTAGGGCTCATTTGGAGTCGAAATTGAATTTATATTAATTTAATACTTTTTATAATTCCAATGGTACCCCTCCACTCTCCTATAAAAGGCACTCATTACTCTCTATTAATCACACATCAAAACCATTTGGTTTTTAAAATATATTCATAAAACCCTTAATAGAATACCTCCACACATTCTTGAGGCATTAGTTTATATATAACTCCCTTCTAATTGGTGTTAAGGTGTTAAGAAATGTGATCATCTAAAGGAAAAGTAATGTTTTTTAAGTGTTTCTATTTTATTTCTCCATCCAATTCCTTTAATTATCCTTAATCTATATGGAAATTATAAATAAATTATACACAATATACTAAGATGTTATTATGTTAATATAATCACCTAAATCCATCTCCACTTCCTTTAAATGGGAATGAAATTAATCATTCGTGCGTACGTGTGAACTATCACCTCCATGAACCGATCTAATTCGTTTTTCATAACCGTCTCTCATGACTAGTTATAATAATAGAATTATTGTTCATATTTTATATTTATGACATATTAATCATTATATTATGATAATATATCAATTAATTTCTTACTTTCCATGTGCATAAAAATAATAAATTCGTTCATGCGTACATGTGAACTTTCACCTCTACGAAGCGATGTGAATAGTTTTTATTCATTATATAACTTGTATAATATATATAAGTATATTTAAAATATTAATATGATATTAATTATGTTATTATAATTCTATAAAGGTAAAAATATATGTATCTTCTTTTCATAACAATCAATGAAAAATGGAAACCGTTACTTATGCGTACGTACGACCCACCGTCTCCATGATTATAACGCTGTTCATTTTTCATAACCACAATACATGGTTTAATTTAAATGTATAATTTAAGTATAAATTTGATAATAATTTCATGAAAATTATTCTAGAGATGAATTTCTATGAACTCATGGACAGGTGACATCAAACCATGCTTATTTTTGACTCAAGTACCGAATATCGATAAAACGTCTAATATGAACTTAAATAATTTTTTAATTTTTATGACATAGTAATAAGTGATATAAAAGAAATAATAAACATGAAAAATGTTATTAAGAAATTATAAATTAACCTAAGTTTGTTATTCAGGAATATAAATATTGTACGTGATGAGTTGGACTCACGGTAATGGACTTTATCTTAATATCCTTTCATTAAGGCATATTTTGATGTTATACAGCACATTAGTTTTATATAGTGTATAATTAGAAAAATTGAATTTTAATTTCATTAAATGGATTTTGAAAGGAATATTTTTTACTGTAGTGTTTTACTAAATGACGAAAGGAATTTTTTTAATGTATGTAGTGACAATGACTTTTCAGCCGCCATGACCATTTTTTGATATTCGTCTTACACTATAAGACTTAATGTTTTTAAAATGAAAATAAATACCATATTCAATTTTCAGGTATTTTGGTACTGTAAATGGTTTTTATAATGTACTTATTATATCAATATCTTTAAATTATTTCTTGTGATTACAATGTGGAAATGTTATTTTTCCTTTATTCATGTTTTATATGTTATGATTGTGTTATGGTTCTTGGGAATTGCTTATGTATACAGGTGGTTCCATTATAAAATGAGGGTGGGTTAGCCCTTGATATCACTTCAATGCACTAGGTAATGAGACCAAGTTAAATAGTAGGGTTTCTCCTAAGTGATTTAAGGAATATACTATGATGGGTATTCCAAATATAACCATGAAGGTCACTGCCTATGTAGTTGTGAAAGTTACAATGTAAGTATGATATAGATGCCACAAGTCACCCTTATAATTTCTGATTTCTAAGAAGTTTTTTCATGAATATTATGATTTCATGAGGTATGTAAAATAGTTTTTGTTTTTTTCATGAAAAGTATAATTTTTTGAATTTTTTTTAATGAGTTTAAAGTATTCATGGACTAACGGTTTCATTACCTATTTTATATTCCTTACTAATCTTTTTGTGGTCATCCAAAGTTTTTGAAATATTTTTCCACAGGATATATCATTGGGTAAGAGAAAGGAATAAGTCAAGATGAATGTTATGAATATTTTATCAAGAAAAATATATCATGTTTTATTTTGAAATGTTTTGGATTTTGAAAAAATGGACATTGAATAGACTTGTCTAATTCATAATATTTGAGTTGTTATGTAATATTTGTGACCTAATTCTATAAAACTCTAAACCAGAAAAGATCTAAAACGTGAATTCTTGAATATTATGTAATGTTAAAGGCTGGGGCCTTATAAGAATTATCCTAAGTAGTTATCCAAACCCAAGAACATTTGGTTTCTAAGTAAATAAAAGATAATAAATATGTTATTGACAAATGTACTTTATCATAAAATATCACTAGTCATATATCTATTCAAGAAAATGCCTTAGCAAGATCCCAAAAGATCACTTTCATCACAGTCACCAAATAAAAATGATTATATAGAATAAATTGAAACTCATTAATAAATGAATAAAAAAGGTCCTTCAAAAACTTTATCCTTTTAGAGTATCCCGAAGAACTCATGGGTCAATATAGTATCCCACTCATTAGAGAGGATTATCTTAGAATAACTTTAGTCATATTTTCCAAATATATCCTTGATTTTGTATCTAATCATACCAACATATTAATTGCATCCATGAAATAAAAATAACAATATAAAATAATATTATTCTCTCATATCCATTCAGGGTTTTCCCACTCGGTAATTCACTATAGATGAACCAATCAAGATGTTGGAGTAAATAAGAATCTCCACCTTTCCATGAGATTCTAGATGAAGTATACAAAACCACCTTTTTTATGTTGTTGGTGGATATATGTGTTATAATTTACCATATACGAATTCAACAATTCTATGTATTTTTTTCCCAAACAAAGTGATATTTTTTGAAGAGATAATACATAGTGCCTCACCATCCAACTCAATCCATTAGAAATAGGATAGAAGAAATGTCAACACTCAGTTAAATAATTATACATCACAATATCATATCAAGAATGTTATAGGAGTTACACATCCCCACAAATCTCATAATAGAGGTTCCAGAGTAATGACACATTTTAATTAATCCCATAATTAATATTCATTCTTCCTTAACCTAAATCTTTGGTTTCGTAGGTTCAAGTAAAATTATCAGTCATTATTATTTCAATTCTCTAACTAGATTAGTGGGTCAGGAAGGTAATGGTAATTATCCCATCACAATTAACCCTTATTATTAGGTAAGTACAGACTAATCCACAAATGTACCCCATTAACATTGATATTAATTAATTACTATACTACATTACATATCAATATAGATATGTATATGAAGTAATGACTTCACTCAAGTCACGAAACCTTCTATTTTTTTACTCAACACTTCAACTTGATAATCCATAGTATCTTCATATATTTACCCATATATTTCTATACCATTGGATTATTGAGAATCTAATAAAGAACAAATATTAGTTATTTTTTATTCAACTAAACACATCCTAGTAATATCAATATCCACATTATAATAACTATTAAAATGCGGAATCACTATGTTTTATGATTTTCTCATAGTAAATTTGATTTTTTTATTTGTTAAACAATAAATATTTAAACTAACTCATAAAATAATGATATTTTAGGATAATATTATACATAATTATATCATTATTTTATTCACCTATAATAATTCCCAATCCTCAAACATTTATGTGATATATGCTATCCAAGTAAATTTTCATGTAATTTTTTATATTTTTCCCATAAATTAGTCTAATTGATCAACATAAACCATATGTTGATGGATTATTCTCATCATAAATAAAACAAAACAACAATTTTTGAAGCATAAAAAAAATCAATGACCACTAAAAGTTTGAGAAAAAATAAAAATAATCTCTTTAAAATGGTATATTGACAATAAAAATATACCTCATGTTTTAACTAAATATAAAAGGTACCAAAAAAGGTTAAAATATTATCCATATAATATCTCTAAAAATAAAATTCATTTTAATAAGATTATTATTTTATTAAAAATATCATGAAAAATAGATTATAAAATAAAAATCTTGTATCATGAAGTACATTTTTGAGGCTTTGAAACCTAGAGAGAAGTTTTTATCTATCAAACATCTCTCTAGATTTATTCAAAATCTATTCATTATATTTTTATCTATCCAATTCATCAATTTGAATCATAGAATAATATATAAAATTCATGTCATGAATCATGGATTATGTGATATAACATGAAGGGATGGACTTCAATGAATTAAAATTATTATATATATTAGTCCAAAATTATATAATCGTACCATATTCTTGTTACTTACTCATTTTCTAGTGATTCCTATCTCTCTAGTGGTCACCTCTATGTTATTGACATATCTAAAAAACCAATATTTTAAATTATATATTTTTCTAGTAATTTAAAAACAATATTTTTAATACACATTATTTATTATAAAACCTCCTTCCAATTCTACTAACCATCTTTATTATATAATAAAATTATAAAAACATTATCTTATAGATAACATCGTATTTTAAAACTAATTATGAATTATAATTTTCAATCCAACTTTCCATTTTATTGGAATTTAAAATTTTCTCCATATTAATATAGATTTTTATTTCCTCTTATAATTTCATTTGGTATTCAATAAACTAGTATATTAACTCATTTAATTTAAATAAATTTGAATAAATTCAATGGAATTGAAACAACTATTGAATTCTAAATATATAAAAATTTATTTACAATAAAGATACCATACTATTAAATTTTACACACCTATAAAATTTTAATCCTTAAAAAGAAAAAAATTCATAGAAAACTCGATCGACACATTTGGATAAATGAAAAAACCATATGAAGATGTATTTATCCCATTATAGTGAAAGAAATAAATAATTTTTTAACCCAAAAAATACACCTAAAAGTTATTGATAAAATTAAAATTCAATCTTCAATATTTCCTCCTATATATATTTTATTATTGTGTTTATACTCTCATTGAGTTTATTAACTCATTTCATTTATAATAATATATCATTCGTAACAATATTCTTAACATTTTTTACAAAATAATAAAAATTATTAAAAATGTTCAAATCATCTCTCGATAATATCACTAAAAAGATAATTTAGTTTAATATTAAGTTTATATAATTTGAAACATCATGAAACATGGATTATGGTATATAAATCATGTCTTGTGAATTTAAGTTATAAGTATTTAAAAACATGAGATATGTTTTAGTTGTTCATAATTCTCCCTATGTTTAATCAGAATCAATTTTCCTGATTTTAATAAATATAATTTAATTATAAACATTACAAATTTATGAACATATATCAATTTCATATCAGGAATTCATGATAATGTTATAAAACATAAAGGGACATATTTGAAGGTTTTAAAATTATCACATGGAATAGTTTTAAGTAGATAACCATACCTTATTCATATCGATTTCTCAATATTTGATGTTTTATTTTAATTTAGTGGAAGTATCCATGTTGAGAAAATTACCAAAAAGTATATCCTCTCTATCAACTCCATTAAATTATATATTTATTGGGTATTTTTAAGTTGAAAATCATATATTTAGTAAATTTTATTTATTTTAATTACTATCCCCACCATTACCGACAATCATTATGATGCCTAAAAATTACCAAAATACCATGTTAAAGGAAACATTTATTTATAGATTTAATAGAGAAGTTTATTTTTCAATCCGACATTTTATTATAGAGGGATTTATTGTTTTACCCTATTTTGATATAAATTAATATTTTCCCTTTATGATTTCCTTCGGTGTTCACTATATCATGGAAATAACTCATTAAATTAAATTTATTTATAACAAATTTAATGAAATTTAAGTGAGCAATGATTCCCACGTATAAGAAAAGTGATTCTCATTATACAACCCATACTATTATAGGTACATAATTGTTTTTGTGCTCCTTGGAAATTTTTTAATAGATAAAAAGATAAAAAATATTGTAATCATATGAATAATATTCCATTATATGACTTACATGATCATTTTTTTCTTGACACATTTAATTTAAAATCTAACGTAATAAAAAAACTAATAATTCCATTTATATAAAATTAAATTAAATTTAGATTCACCTTCTACTCTTTGGGTTTTGGGACCCTTATTACAATTACCCCTGAGTGCTTTGAATTTGAGTTTTCCTTAATCAATGAATTTAATGGAAGTATATGGGTTATGATAATAATTTAATAATAGTATTAGTATTATTATGGTCTTGCATAGAGATAAATTGATCACTCATAAGTCAGAAATGTTACATGTTGTTCGGATTTACTCTCTTTGGTATACCACATATAGTGTTATGAAAAATAAAATTAGTATACAAGGGGTAACCATTTCATATTAATCGTCATTAATTTAGTAAAATAGGTTAACCTACATTTTAATAATCATAAATTGATACCATATTTTAGTCTAATCATCGGTAGTTGGGATTGTTTATGATTATTCAGTTTTTTAACTAATATGTGATTTTCCCTCATGTTTAATGGGTGTGAAATATGGACCACCAATTCTATAAAACTAAGAAAATGTATATATCTAACTAATTGATTTACATATGATATAGTTATTTATTAAATTAATTTCATGTTGTTCATTCATTTAGTATATTTAGTATTTCCTTGTATAATAAAAAATGCACGAGTTGGTCTATAAATATTGACATGTTCCATGACTTCTTATTGCATTTATTTCTTTTAAAATTTATTTTATGATAATTCGTGATGTATAATGATACATATTGTGGACTATGATGTGGTGATATATGTGTTTGATAGAGATCAAGACAAAACCAGTTTTAGATTAGGTAGTAGTGATACTTTTCTAGAGGATGATCATTTTTATCATTATAATTAAAATTTCATTATATTTGTTATTGATGAAAAGTCCCTTAAGGTCATAAAAAATTTAATATGAATAATTATTTAATTTTTTTATAATTTTTTTTTGAAATAAAGTAAGTTTATATATTAGTATATAAAAAAGTGTTTCCAGTTATATCTAAAATTATTTTCATGGAATAGATTCAGAGTTGTTCAGATGAGATGTAAATTAATTGGATATTAATGTATTGTTTAAGAGGCTATAATAAAAATGTTATATTTAATAAAATTACACCAAATCCTAAAAATCTGGTTTAATATGATTAATATTTCTTTATAGGATATATAAAATATTGTAAAGTGGTATTGGATATCACATTAACAGATATTGGATATCTTACACCACTTCTAACTCAAATATCCTTCTAAGTTATCATATGAAATAATTTATCTCATAATGTTTTGATGTGTAACAGGATTAATTACTTTTTACTTTTTTTTTAAAATTTAAGAAATCATTAATGAGCTTATATTTTGATTATAGTGGATGTTAAAAATGTTATAAAATACCAAGATTTAATTAGCAAGAGTGTATAAAATTTTTAACCCATGATTTATTATTGGGTTATCATTAATTTTATTCATGAATTTTAAAAAAGGATACTAGGTTTTAATGTTCATCACCTTGGAAAAATAATCCTTGGCTAATGATTTCTTAAAAATTATCTCTCCTTTAATTTGATGGCTCTATTATACCACAAATAATGGGTAGTCCTATAGATTTTGTCAATTAATCAAATTAATTTTGGAATATTTTTGGTTTTATGATTTATTTATTTGTATATAGGAATATTCATCAAATACCTATAATAATGAGGTACATCCCAAAATGCAAACAATATTTTTTTTATTTGTTCTAAAACACACCCATATCAAAATTTTCATTTGGTTAATTTATTTTCCATAACATTTTAACTTGGTAAAAGTCATAAAAACCCATAATTTGACATATCACTCAAAGTGATATGAGATATAAAAGGTTAAAATTGGTGTATTTAAATATGATATTGGAATATTATTATAAGGCCATATCCTTAAACATTATATAATCTCGAGTTTCAGTCAAGAAATTTCTTTTTTTAACATTCAGGATATTCTAAGGTTTAGATTATTAGAGAATTAGGGAATAAATCATACTTAACAAATCCATAAAACACAAAGTGAACACTTTCTATTATTATCCATTTTTACACTATAAATCTTCTAAAAAAAATGAAGCATGATATATTTTATGAAAACTATTCACGACTTCTAACTTTACCTCTTACAGTCGCTTTCTCATCATTAAATCCCATGAAAGACATTTAAAATTGGAGGATGAGCATACAAATATCAATAAGGGATATAAAAATAAATAAATAGTTAGTCTATTAATAAACATTAAAACTCATGAAAAACCCTTTCTTTAAAACATAACATTTTACTTAAAATGAAAAAATCATTCCTTTATCAAAGATCATTTGTTTAACCTTTTAAAAAAATGATTTCCACGAAAACTCAACATCAAACATAGAAAGTTCATGTAGGTACCTTAGGAAATAAACATATATAACCCTTACAGAACCCTTATAGATTGGAATAACTATACGAAAAACTTCAAATAAAATTCTACAGATAATATAATCATTACCCAATACATTGGAGCACTATATAGGCTTACCCATTATTTAAGTTATAATGTACTCAACCGATGATATCTGGTAACACCCATAATTTTTAACATCCAAGAACTACAATATGAATAAAATATTTCATCATTTCAAAAAATCTTTTGAAATCAGATTCAAATAAATTTTAGATAATAAAATACCATTATCTTTTGAAATCCATTTTTAACACAAAATTTAACTTTCCTTTGAAAAACCTTATTCAATACCAAAATACCAAAAAATATGATGGGGGATTTTAATTTAAGGAGACATTAAATAATAAAAATGAATAAAAAAATAAAAAAATGTCCATGGTGGCAAAAAATTCATTGTCACTGTGTACGTTAAGAATAAAACATTCATTTTGTTGTTTTTCAAAATGTTCTATATAAAACCCATAAAAAGTTTCATTTTTGAAAACGTTATAATGAAATTAAAAATAAAAATAAAATAAAATTTATAATTATTTTATATAAATAAATATATAAAATAATATCAATAACATTGACATAGAGGAAAATATTTTAAAATTAAATCTTAAAACATTTAAATAGAGATGTTTAAAGCATTGTTTTCCATACCACTTTAAAATATTTGAATCATAAAAATAAAAAAAGAAAAACATTAAAACAAACATTAAATATCATTATAATTGAGAAAATTCATGATATAAAATGTCAAATGGGCTGCATAAACATTTTATAAAAGAATATAGGTGTATAACTTGAAGATATGACTCAATGAAAGGATATTTAGACGAGTCGCTTATCTTGAGACCGACTTTTCACATGGTTATTTATCTTAATAAATAATAAATTTATGTCAATTATTTACTTTATTCAGAATATTTTTCAAGTTTATACTTAATTTTATTTCAATTATTTCAATGTTGTAAACAACAACTTAAAAAATTTATTTTATGTTAGGTATTTTGACCATATTCGGTTTATGTGTCAAAAAAAACTTTTGGTAGGTCAAATATGGTCAAATGGATCATCATTAAAAAAATAAAGGATAATAATCAGGAAATAATTATCAAATATATACACAAATTATACTTTTAAAACTAATCATGAATGATGGTTATGAAAAATGAACCAACCTTACAATCATGGAGACGGTAGGTTATACGTATGCATGAGTAACATTCCCATTTTTCAACGATAATTATTGAAAGATGGTAAGTAACATTTATATGTCCATAATTATAATTATATCATGAATACGATATAATATAATCATATATACTTATATATATAATTATTTTTATGTAAAAGTAATCACATCGCATCGAGGAGGCGGTAGTGCATACCTCCACGAACGACATTATCACTTTTTTTAGTGCGTGAAAGGGTAATAAAGAAAATGATATATAATATTTATTGAAAGGTAAATATGTAATTAATATAATATATATGTTATGTATGTAACATAGTTTTATTAAGAACATCCTTAATACATTCCATGTAATGTGTGAACGTATCACATCGCTTTGAGGAGACAGTAGTCCACACATCCACAAAGGATGGTATCATATTCCCACAAAATAGAAAGCATGAAGGTATGTGTATATAAATATTATTGAATTATTAATAAATCATAAATATCATATATATTATATAAAAATATTATGTCCATCATAATTCCCACCATGATAGGTTATAATAGAAAAATAAATGACATTATTTTGCGAAGCGATAGTCTGCCGTACACATGAACTATGATCTCATTACCCATTTCATGGAAGTTTGTGTCGGTGTAGGTATAAAACTTAAATTAAAAAAAATATAAGTTTATTTAATATACTAAGGTCAATATATAATAATGATATAAATTAAAAATAAGTAATTGGATAAGGAAACAAAATAAAAATTCATGTTGATGAATGTTCCCACTTGTTTGGGTAACTCGTTTGGGTTTGCACCAAATGATTTCTTGGTTGGATTTATGCCCAAATGGAGGCCTATAAAGTGAGTGGAAGGATTTTGGGATACTATTTTAGTAGGTATTGGATGAGAAAAATGTATTTAGATGTGTGACTAAGTAAGGAGGGTGTGTGCATTTTTATATTGGAGGTGGAGTTTCATTCTAGTAAATATGGAAAGGAAGACATTATTGGGAGGTCTCCATTACATCATGTGACTACAATAATGATCAATTATTGATAAAATGGAGTATGTGTTCTAACAATTTCCATTAAAATTATTTTGTACAAGTTTATTTTTCATTATACCCCTTAATATTAATGTTTAACAACTAAGTAAATACATTTTTATCATAATAACTAAAATTAATTTCAATTGCTTTAACTATTTTTTTGGTCAAAAAATTTGTTAACCTTACTAGAAATTATAATTTTTTATGATTCCAATATTTAATCCATTTTTCAAAATTAAAATCATATAAGTGGCATAAATTAACAAAAAATTAATCCAACAAACGGTATGAAACAATTGGTTTTTAAACTAAAAAAGTTTCAAAGTTTGATAAGTTTTTATATTCAATTTGAATGTAAAAATTTATTCTAATGACATAAATTGGTTTAAATAATATAAAATTGATCTAATTATACTTTAAAAATAATTAAAAATATTATTTAACTATATAAATAAATTAGGAAAAAAATCATTTTCAATTAAAATTCAATATTTTCACTATTCATTAAGAAATGAAAATTCTTAAAAAATTACCGAAAATTAACCAAGAGTAAATTTTTATATTCATATTAAAATTTTTATTTTATTTTTTCATATAAAAATTATAAAAGTTTAAAAATTTTGTTTTAAATTAATTCTACAGTTAAAAGGCGGAAAAAACGACCATATTAATTAATAATATTAACAATATATTGTTGTTCGGTATAACCGAGTCTTGCGTGAAATGAATGATTTTGAGGAAACACATTTTTGAGTATAATATAATATATTGAAAATATATTACATTTTAATTTAAAATTACTATCTAATTCATAAATATTAATAAATATAAAAAAGACGTATTCTATCAATATTTGGGATGTTACATCCTCCCCCATTTTAGAAATTGTATCATTGTAATTTTATTCACTTATTAAATAAGTGTGGATATTTTTTCCTAATAGAATTATCAGATTCCCATGTTTCCTCCAAAACTATATAGTTTTTCCATAAAACCTTAACCAAGTGAATCACCTTATTCTGCAACACCAACTGTCTGTGGTTAAGAACCTGAACTTGTTGTTCCTCATTAGAAATATCCTCTTTCAGATAAACTACTTCAGGGCCCAGAACATGATATGAATCTGGTACATACTTTCTTAACAACTAAATATGAAATAAACTGTGTACCTAAGATAAAATTGGAGGCAAAGACACTTGGTAATCAACTGATCCAACTTTCTATAGGATTTCATATGGTCCAATGAACCATGCACTCATATTTCCATTTTTAATAAAACTCATTACACTTTCCCATGGAAAAGTATTAAGAAAGACATTATCACCTACCTAGATTGGAATTTCTTTACTTTGGTTATCCGTATAACTTTTCTACCTATTCTGAGCCATCCTCATGTGTCACTAAAACAATTGAACTTTCAATGTTGTCTCCTCTACCAACTCTTGGTCTCACCAACTTCCTTTCTTCTATCTCATCCCAAAATGCTAGTGTTTGAAACCTCTTTCCATATAATGCCATAAATTATTCCATCTGTATAATGGAATGAAAACTACTATTTCAAGGAAACTAAACCAAAGAATGATGTTGATCCCAACTTCTATATAAATCCATTGAACAAGAATGAAGCATATATTCCAAGGTATGAATCGTTTGGTCAGATTGTTCATCGAATTGAGGATAAAAGGTTTGAATAAAATTTAACTCAATAATGAATGAATTCTGAAGTACTTTCCAAAAATTAGATTTTAACCTGAGATCATAGTTTAATACAATAGAGAGAGGAACTCCTTGTAACCAACTAATCTCTTTTAGATACAGTTTAGAAAGCTTATCTAAAGAAAAAATATCTTGTATGGGAGGAAAATGTAAAGATATATTTAAACGATCAATAGTAACCCAAATCAGATTATCACCATGAGAAGTATTTATCAATCCTATGATGAAATCCGTTGATATATTATCCCATTTTCACTTCAGTACTAGAAAAGGTCGAAACATCCCCTTCAGTAACTTACATTCTACTTTAACCTGCTGATAAGTAAAATACTTCATGGTAAAGTCAACAATGTATATTTTCATTCTGTCCTACCAGTAATACTTCTGAAGGTCTCAGTAGATATTAGTGTTGCTTGGATGAATGGAAAATGGAGAACTATGGGCTTATGTTAACAACTCTACCCTCAAATGTGAATCATAAGGAACACATAATATTTTTCCAAATCATAAAACACATTCTTCATCAATATTAAAATCATTAAACTTACCATTCTTAATGGATTATACCTTTTGTTACAAATATTGATCTATGTTCTAATCCCTCTTAATTATTTCTGAAAAATTTGATTGAACTAAAACCTAAAAAAACATAGGATGTAACTACATCCACAACTTTTAGTCCAAAATTCATCTAATCATTAACCATAGGGTCATGTTCCAAATGCAACATGGTCAATGTAACATTACTTTTTCAACTCAAAGAATAAAAAACCTTGTTTTATTTTATAGAAAGATAATTAATAGTGTAATTATAATCTTTGATTAGTTCCATATATCTTATTTATCTCATGTTCAATTATTTATAACTGAATACCTACTTAAAAATTTTGTGATCTGTATCTATTTTACACTTTACTCTATACAGATGATGCCTCCAAATTCTTAAAGAAAAAAAAAATCTAATTCCAAATCATGTGCAGGGTAATTTAACTCAGGATGTTTAAACTAAAATAAAGCATAAGTAATTACCTGATCATTATGAATTAATACACAACCAAGTCCTTTATACTAAGAATAACAATAGATTATGAATTCACCATTTTTAGAAGGAAGGGCCAAAGCTGGAGCATTCACCAATATTTTTTTTTCAGTTCCGAAAAACAATCATCACATTATTTTTTCTAGATGTACTTAACTCCGTTTTAAGTTAACTTAGTTAGTGGGATAGATAAACAAGAAGTTTTTTTCTCAAAATGCCGGTAGTTACCCACTAATCCAAGAAAACTACAAATCTTAGTGATATTTGTGGGTCTTGTCTATTCTTCAACAACTTTTGTTTTAGTAGGATAAACAATTATTCCATATTTAGATATAATGTGACCAAGGAATGAAATTTTTGCAACCAAAATTCACAAATTGTAGATTTCCCAAACAATTTGTTTTCTTATAAGGTTTTCAAAACAACCATTAGTTGTTTTTCATGGTCCTATTAGCTTTTAGCATATACCAAAATTTTATCAATAAATAAAACCCAAAAATTTTCAAATAACTCCTAAACAATTATATTCATAAGATACATGAATACATGAGGTTAATCAGATAAAACACATATCATAACTAAAAATTCATAGTGGATATATCTAGTTCGAAATATAGTATTTGGAATTTCATCTAACTTAAATTTCAATTGGTAGTACCCCAAACTCAAGTCATACTTTAAAAAATACCATGATACCTTGAGCTGATCAACCATATTATCGATATTAGGCAAAGGATAATTGTCCTTAACACTGATGTTATTAAGGGATCTATAATTAATGAAATGTATCATTGATCCATATTTATTCTTAACAAAAAAGATAGGAGAACCGCATGGTGAAGTTCTAGGCTAGATGAAACCTTTATCTAATAACTCATATAACTTCTTTTTCAATTCACAAAGTTCCAATTGATCCATTCTACAAGGGGGTTTATAAATAGCCTTAGCATTAGGTACTAAGTAAATATTAAACTCATCCTCTTAATTGTGAATGACACAAAGAAAATAATTTGTAAATATATATATATATATATATATATATTAATTTAGTATTGGCTCATCACTAATTTTAATAGTTTCTTTATTTTCAATAATTTGAAATAAGTAACATTCATTGTGATCTCTGATCAATTTCTAAGCTTCTTAGTAAGTTATTAAAGGCATGAAATCATTGAACACAACTTTATTAGAACTATAATCTATCTTAGCAAAGAAAATCCATACCAATAATGATTTCAAACTCTACTATGGCCTGTTAAACAAGATTTGTAGGAAATAGCATCCCATAGATGACAATCGTAAGATTCATATAAATCTTGGTCGCTTTACTAAATTCACCTAATGTTATTACCAAAAGTTCTATCTTACATTCACTAGGAGATATTACCAATTTACTTGAAGATTTGTTAGAAATGAATGAATCTCAAGTTCTTGATTCAAATAGGGTATTGGAATAATTCAAATACACAAGTAACATACCTATCACTACTTCATTTAACAGACCAACATCAAATTTAGTAGTAGAAAAATACCTCTCTACACCTTTCTATTTCCAATCATGATGATTTCCTTCCCATGAAACTAACTTTGGACACACATTAACATAATGAACCATATCATTATAACTAAAACATATAACTATCTGTATGTCTATCATTTGATACATTCCTTTATTCATCAGGATTATTTTACTTTAATTCATGGGACATGTGAAAAAACTTTCCACATCAGTAACACTTTACAGTCTTTATAAGGCATTCTATAGAGTTCTTTTTACCACAGTTACCAAATGTTTAGAACTTTATTTTCTTACCTATATATTTCTTTGCTGAATGTTTCCCCATTTACTTCCATCATAACTGATCCTTACTTTAATCATCATGATGCACATAAGAGTTAGAAAACTCCATCTCAATCATTTGAGCACAACAAACAACTTTCTCATAACTTTTAAATTATTGAGCATCTAAAGAACTTCACAGACTAGGTTTTAATCTTAAGTAGAACCGATTAATTTTTCTATCACTATCCAAAATAAAATCTTGCACATACCTGACCAATATTGTGAATTTTCCTTTATATAAAGCTACAAAATATTCATTTCTTCCCTCAATTATAAGAATTATTTTTCCATTCAAGTTTGACCAACCTTAGGGAAATATTTCTCAAGGAAAAGTACTTATAAGTTTTCCCATTTCAGGGAATCACTATAATATATATCTCTGGTATTATTAACCAAAAACCACCATCGATCAGCTTCACCTTCCAAATGATAAATGAAAATGGTTACCCTTTATCGTTTCGAATATCTCATGAAATCAAATATCTTTTCCATAGAATTGATCCATCCTTTGGATACCACTAGGTTAGATAATCTATTGAATAATGTGGTATGTACCTCATGAAATGCTCCAGAAAAGACATGTTCCTTTGTGGTAGATTTCTAGCATGTATACCACCACCATTTATCGCCTGAGTTAACTGATCCATTACTAAAAAAGACAATTCTATTCCAATTATAACCATCTAAGGATGTTTATTTGGAAGGATATATTATTATTTGTTCCTTTACACTACCTCTTCCCTATTTAATCTATGGAAAACCATTCAGAACAGACATATTTTACAAGAATCAACATGGTAATCTTTAAATGTTATAACTTTTTTACTTAACTATAAGGTAAAATATTTAAAAGGAATGATATTAATGTTACCATAACCTCTAAATTTATCTAAACCATCCTTTTATACCAACTATATACCATACTTTGATACCATCTATAAGGTATAAACCTTATATATTACATAATATTGGGTTTTAGTCAATAAATTAATTTCTTTCATAATGAGAATTTTTCTGTTTTAGAGTTTTAGAGAATTAGGCCATAACTAATACATAAAAAAACAATAAAATAAATAGCGGTCACTTCCAATAAGTATACATATTTTATACAATATAAAACTTTTAAAAAAATTAAGCATGATCTCTTTTATGAAAACTCATCACGACTTTCAACTTTACCTCTTCCAATCCCTTATTCGTCCTTAAATCCTGTAGAAAAACATTCCAAAATGTGGGATGAGAATAAAAAGCTGAGTAAGGTATATAAAAATAAAGAAACTATTAGTCAATTGATAAAAATTAAAACTCATGAAAAACCCATTCTTGAAAAAATAATATTTTACCCAAAAGGTAAATATCATTCCTTTTAAAAAAATCATTTATTTTTCCTTTTGAAAAGAAATGATTTCCAAGAAAACTCAATAGTAACCATAGAATATTCATGCAGGTACCTTGGGACATAATCATATAGAACCCTTATAGAACCCTTATCAAACCCTTATATATTGAAATTACCATACAACCAAGTTCAATATAATTCTATGAATAATATAATCATTACCCAATGAATCCGGGTGCTATCTTAGTGTACCAATCATTTAAGCTATAACAGGCTCACCTGGTGCTATCTGGCCACACCCATAATTTATAGTGTCCAAGAACCACAACATGAATAAAATATTTCATCATTTTAAAAACACTTTTAAACTCATATTCAAATAAATTTCTGATAATAAAATACCATTATCATTCTAAATCCCATTTTTAACACAAAATTTACCTTTCCTTTGAAAAACCATTTTCAATACCAAAAAAAAGAAGATAAAGTGGGTTTTTATTTTAAGTAAACATGAAATATTGAAAATGAATCCAAAAATAAAAATAATGGCCGTGGTGGCATAAAATTTATTGTCTTTGTGTACGTTAACAATAGAACATTCCTTTTACAGTTTTTAAAAACAGTACATATAAAACACGTAAAATGATACATTTTTGATTTTTTTTGAAATAAATTCAAAATATAACTTTAATATTATTTTATAATAATTTTATATAAATAAACATATAAAATAATATTAAAAATATTTACATGGTAGAAAATATTTTAAAATTAAATCTTAAAACATTTAAAAAGAGATTCTCAAATCAAAGTGTTCCATACCATTTTGAAATATTTTAAACATAAAACACATTAAATAATACCATTAAAAACATTAAATATTATGATAATGGATAAAATTCATGATATAACATGTCAAAGGGGATGTATAAATAGATTATATATTAATTAAGGTTCATAACATCAAGATATACCTCAATGAAAGGAGATTGAGACGATATCCCTTACCTTGAGTTTGACTTGTCAAGTGTGTATTTATCTTCCTCAATAATAAATTTATGTTAATTGTTTAATTTCTTCAATAAAAATTTCATGTTTATCATTAATTTTATTTCAATTATTACAATGTTGTAAACAACTACTTAAACAATTAATTTTATGTTGGGTGTTTTGACCATATTCAGTTTATGTGTCAAGAACAACTTTGGTAGGTCGTCTATGGTCAAAGGGTCATAATTAAAAGTTATAAATAATAATAATAATAACATAATTATCATATTAATACATTATTTTTACTTTTAAGAATAATAAATAATGATGGTTATGAAAAGTGAACCCATGTTAAAATTATGGAGATGGTAATCCGTACGTATGCATGGTTAACATTCACATTTTTCAATGATCATTATGAAAGGAAGGTAAGTAACATTTTTAATTATATTAAGATCATTATATAATTAATAAAATATTATTTAATCAATATATACTTAAATATATAATTATTATTATGTAAACTGAAACATATCTCTTCGAGGATGCGATAGTCCACACGTCCACGAACGACATTATCAATTTTTTTTAACATTTGAAAGGGTAATAAAGAAAATAATATATTATATTTCCTGAAATTTAATTATTTCATGAATATAATTTAGATTTTATTTATGTAATATATGTTTATTAAACCCATTATTAATATATTCCAAGTAAAGTGTGAACAAATCACATCTCTTGGAGGAGACGGTAGTCCACAGATCCTCAAATGATGTTATCATATTCCTACAAAATGGAAAGATTGAAGGTATGTATATATAAAATTTATAGAAGTATTAAGACATCATAAATATTATATATATATATTATAAAATATTGTGTCCATCATAATTTATAACCGTGATAGGTGGAAAAGGTAAAATGAATGACATCATTTCATGAGGCAGTAGTCTATTGTACACACGAACGGTGATTTCTTTACCCATTTGATTGAAGTGTGTGTTGGTGTAGGTAAATAAAATAAATTAAAAACATACCAGTATATTTAATATTTTGAGTTAATTATATAATAATTATATAATTTTAAAATAAGTGAGTGGATAAGGAAACAAAATAAAAATGCACGTTGAAGAATGTTGCCTCTTCTTCGGGTAACTCCTTTTGGTCTGCACAAAATAATTTCTTAGTTATATTTCTAACCAAATTGAGGACTACAGGGTGAGGGTATGGATTTGGGTGATTATTGGGGTAGGTTTTATATGATCCAAAGTTCTTGATAGATTTTAATAAGTGAGGAGGGTTATTTCCTTATTATAGTGGAGGGGAGTGGTATTCATGTAAATATAAAATGGTAAACAACATTGGGAGTTCTCCCCTACATCATGTGACTAAAATAATGATAATTTTTTGATAAAAGAAAGTATATAGTCTAAATAGGTCTATATAATGTCCTTTTTACAAGTTTATAGGTCATTTTCCCCCTTAAGATTAAAGTTTAACCACTAAGTAAACACATTTTTACTTCAATCGCTGTAATTAATTTTAATTTATTTCACTAGTATTTTTGGTCAAAAACTAAGTTGAAAATAATAGAAATTATAATTTATTATGATTATAAATATGGAATACAGTTTTCCAAATTCTAATCACATAAGTGGAATAATTTAATTTAATATTAATTGCACAGAAGGGACAAAACAATGTGTTTTTAAAGTAAACATCTTCAAAAGTTTTCTATGTTTTTATATCCAATTTCAACGTGAAATTGATTAAAATGAAATAAATTGGTTTAAATTATATACAATTGATATAATTATACTTTAAAACTAATTAAAAATATTATTTAACTATAAACATAATTTAGAAGAAAAATTATTTTTGAATTAAAATTCAATGTTTTTCTAGTATTCATCAAAAAATGAAACTTCTCAGAAAAATACCAAAAATTTACCCAAAGTAAATTTTGATATTAAGAGTGTAAAACTGAAGTTTAATGTTTCATATATAAATTATAAAAGTGTCAAAATTTAGTTTTTAAGTAAGTCTTCCATTTAAAGGCGGAAAAATGCCCATATTAAAAAATAATATTAACAATATATTATTGTTCGTTATAACTCAGTCTTTTGTGAAATGTGAGATTTAGAGGAAAAACATTGTTGTGTACCATATAAAATATTGAATACAGAGTCCATTTTAATTTTTAATTTCTATCTATTTCATAAATATTAATAAATATGAAAAAGGTTTATTCTATCATTACTTAGGATGCAATAATTATTGGGTAATCTATATATCTCTATTATTTTCATATAAGGAATTATAGAATATTTCAAGGTGAATAATGGTATGTAAGTTGGTTTTAGAAAATTTAGGGAAGTGGTTTAAGATATCGTCATCAATTATATAGAAGAAAAGATTTTTTTTGTTAAAGGAGCTAGACTTCCATCATTGATGATAAAGGAAAATGTCATTAATAATATATGTCATAGATAATAAAAATGGCCTATTATAGGAAATAATAAAGAAAAATGTTTGGAATTATATAATAGGGTAATATATCACATTTAGTGATATACACATGAAACCACAAGATGAATTATACCCCTTAATTCCATAGTTACACTCAAATAGTTGTAATAGAGATCAAAAATTATATCATAACCAACTCATGGATGATGGAAATAGTAAATTAGGGTATAAAAAACTAGAGAAGTGTATCATGATATATATAAAGGACATATAAAACCTTATACATATAATAAATGTATCTTATGGTTATAGAGGATTTTTTAGAAGATTATAAAGGGGCTATAAGGATAGATGATCATGGTATAGTTTAACAGAAATATTATGATCATGTTACAATGTGTGGACAATATTGAATGTGATGGATATGTAATAAGGATTATAGAGTATTGATATGGTTGTTTGAATTAAGTATTTGGATGGTTCTATAATAAATTATTAACAATAACCATATTATGTATGATGGAATGAGTTATGTGAGATATAATATGGAACCCATTAGTTAAATAATAGAAACATGATAATTAATCATCATTTAAATATTAATGAATAATAGAAAAATTAATATCAATGAACAAGAAATGGATATGGTTTTGGAATAATTTAATGAACTAAGACCTCTATAAAGATGAGGAACGAGGATAATAGAAAAGAGCTAGGTGAAGTGAGTACCATTGATTCACTAAAAATAAGGAATAGTTATAAGCTAATAGATTTCATATATGATATTCCTTATATATAAGAATAAGGGGAAATAACAATTATAATAAAAGGAATCTATATAAGATGGTCTCTTTTATGAATTTTGTTCTTAAATTTTTAGGGTGTTCTATTATACATTTTTTGTAAGAGTGGAAATATTAGATAGTGAGTAATTGTTTTTTTAGTGGTAGTCCCTCATGCAGTTAGTGACCTACACATTAAAAGAAGGTAATAGCCATGGGTAAAGTGGAAAACCTAAAAATGTTTTCTATATCGGTATATTATATTATTACTAATGTGGGAATAGTGATATCATCAAATGACTTTGATTTATTCCAATATTTGGAATAAACATGTAAATGATGGTATCTTATATTTTTTATTTCATGAAATTACTGTTTTTTATCTCACATATTTGATCAAATATAAATTAAATTGTTTCTAAAAAAGAGATATCAAGATTATATTGTTCATAGGAGAGAAAAAATATTCAAAGTGGATGATGTACTGATTCACCAACTTTAAGGAACCACATTGTTAGGGCCTTGGAAATCATAACCTCTAATAATTAGTGATATATTTATTATAATATATGGAATCAAATAAATTAATAATGCACAAGAATGAAATATATGAATATTTATTTGGTTTACCTTTAAAATGAAAGATATTCCAAGTTGCATGCAACTCATTGTTTCATAATTGAGCCACTATGAATCATTATTGTTAATTACTTATAAGTAATGAGGGTTTATAAATATGAAAAATTAAAAATCATATTATGATTGTATAACATAATTTAAAAATAAATTAAAAATATAGAGCACATCTTTAATAATCAAAATTTTCGGACACATTTCTTTCTTACGTTAAATGACTATAATTATTATTTATGTTTCTTTATTCCTTAAAAATAATTAATATTTATTAGGAAATGTGTCATACAAGATATTAATCAAACTAAAAAAACCTTATTCATTCATAATATAACATTAGGAAAATGGTAAATGAAACCATTTATTATATACCATGGAATATTATATACAATGGATAATTATACAATTAAAATTGTATAAATTTAAATGGGAAAATAAATATAAAATAATAATATCATCAAATCTAGGAGATCCCCTAGACCTTTTTCACCATTTAGAATCACTGTCTGTAGACTTAAACCTATAATGAAAAAACATCCTCAAAAGAGAAAGAATTATGAAAAATCCTTAATTAAATCTTATTGAATTAAAATTATTTTTTGAGGTTAGAATAGAATAAATTTTTGGATGAAATGTAGCACATAAAATATATTATTATATTAAAATATTTTAAATATATTTTATATTTTTTTCATTATTAATCATTTTTGATTTATATTATTTAAAATTTGTTACTATCAATTACACATCCTCAATATACTAATAGGATACATGCATACCCAAAACCCGTATACCCAATTACGATATTTCTACCAATCATATTTGCAATGGACATATATCTAATGGCTACATACCCCTTTTATAATGGAAATATTACCCCATTTTATTATTATTATTATTATTAAGGAATGATTTAAACAAAAAGGATTGATAAAAATGAATGATTTTTAAAGTAAATAAATATAATCCCTAAAATAATTAAGGAATTATAATGAAAATAACTTAATTATTCATGGTTAATGAAATATGAACTATTCAATAATTTTTTTATATATTTTATATTATCATTTGAAGGATAATAATACAATGTTTTGAAATTTAATTATATTAAATAGAGTAAATGTTTTTAATAAAAATATATCTATTAGTTAATTAGGTCTATTTTAAGGCAAAAAAATATATTTAAAAGGAAAAAAATAAATACCATGGTAAAGGAAAAACAAGGTAAGAATGGTTAAAACTATGTGATATAGCTCAAAATATCATAAAAAACTATTTATAAAGGTGTGTATGAAGGATTTATCAATGAAACCTTATCCAAAATCCATAATTTTACACTTTGGATCAATATTTAATTTTTAAATGAATTTCCTTTTCTAAATAAGTAATAAGTATTATAAAATTACCACTCCTCGCACCTATAAAAAGTTATATTCACCACCTCAATTTTCCTCACACATTATACATTTTAGTTTGGCCAAAATCTTCTAAAATTCATCCGAAACAATCCTATACATAACCTAGAGGTTTATTTGTCCTCAAAAGACACAAAATAAATTATTAATCTAAATTTCAATAGATTTTACCTAGGGAGTAAGGTAAGAATTCAAAATCAGTTAATTTAATTTATATTATTTTAAGTCTTATTCATCCACCACAAATTATTTTGTATCATAATATATTGATATAAGTATTATTAGAATTATAAAAATTTATTATGTTTATGGAACAACGATTTTCTACCTTCTTCTCATTCATTAGAAGATGAAAATATCACATATGTTACATGTAAACTTCTTCCACCATGGGAAACATATTTCATGTTTTATCACCGCCTTACATGTATAGATTTATTTTTTTGAGGAATTTAAATTATATTAGTGAGTAATTTATTTCATGAATATTATTCTAGTAATATGACATAAAAATATACGATCTCTATAATGAAATCCATTATTATCAGTAAATTATCCAAAATAAAATCGTTATTGATCCAAATCATTTGAACCATACCCATATCTTCCATAAAATGAGTATAGGACTTTATAAATAATTGAAAAAAATGATTCCAATACCTTTAATAAAATGGGAATTATGAACTTGGTGTGAAATAAAGAAGGATAATATAAGGGCCTAGATCTTGGTAGCCCTTCCCTTTGAGTTGTTGAGGTGTTGTAGGTTCCAAGAGGATGATTGAAAAGAAGGTAGGGTTATTAGGCAATAAAATTTCTTTTATATAGGATTATGTATTATGGAACCATAGGCTACACTATATTCCTAATCATTACAACGTAGTGGGATTGTTGTGTCGTAGGGTCCTAGGAATTGGAAATTGGGATCCACTACCATTTTTGGAATAGATAATACATGGTGGAAAAATACCAAACATTGGTTACTCATGTGGCTATGGACTAGAGTGGAAGGATGTACAAAAATGTCCATGGGAAGTAATTTGGTCACTTCTCCATTATTTGGAACACCTACACTGTGTTGTCTGGATGTGGCGTAGTCTCTACTCAGGGATTCTTGGTTACAAGAAATGGTGGTTTAGCATGCACTATAGCCCATCCCTTAATATATAGGATCCGTTCTATGTAAATAATCATGTTCATCGAATTCACTTTTGACCGAATAGGATTTATCATGGTCTGTTATGTTTCACCTCAATATGTCTCATGTCAGACTATCCTTTGATGTGGTGTAGGGAGTTATTTCATGGTGGGGTGTTTTGAAGTGTGTCTATAAATACCTAAACCCCCATTGAAAACCACATTTATTTAAATTTTCTCTCTCAAACCCTAGTTTCCCAAGATAATTTTTCGATTATTTAAACCTTATTTTCTATAGGGATTACTACCCAAATTATTGAGATCAATCAATACCAATCCATGTAAAATTCAACATATTTTATTGTGGTTTCTCCTCCCATAAATCTTTTTTCCTCCTATTTATTCTTTATATGTTATGGTAGATGATATCCACCATTTTAATTGAGTTTTCTTTTTATGTTTTTGAAATATTTGTGGCTTGGTGTTCTTAGAGGGATGTAGCTTTCCATACAGGAGAGGTGATAAAAGTATGTATTCTTGTCCCATTATAGTTTTAAGAAAGATTAATCTTTTAGGTTGGGGATTCATTTCATCTATTTTAATTTACATGATATCATAGATTTATGATTTTTTAGAACCATGTATGTAATTGTAATTAACCTTATTAAATATTAAATGTGATTAATGAAATAATTGGCTTATATTTAGTGATCACATATTGTCTTCTTGAACCATGATAACGGTTTGCATCTTGATATGATAGATAGGTTGATATCTATATTTTTTTATTTTTCATCATGTGTGTTATTCTTGGTTTAACATGATTAAATTAATGAAATCAGATTAAAAAATGAAGCCGGTAATGAATTTTTTGTTGGAAAAATAATTAAAAAAGTTGTATGTTTAATGAATCCATAAATTATTATAATTTGATTTGAAAAAAGTGATTATAAATGAATGTTAAATTTCATCTTCTATTCCATAAGTTATTGTAAATGGATAAAGAGTATTATTTTGGTAGTTCTTGCTAATGATAATAATAAAAGTCATGTTAAATGATAATTGTTTTTTCATAATTTAATTAATCTAGAATTGATGCCGGAATGTATGTTTAAATAATTTAATATCTTTCTATAGAGGATAAATTTTCTTTCCTATATTAGTAACTGATAAATAATGAATTTACTAATTATTGATGGAATAAAAACTTGTTCTTTGGTAGAGAAAAATTTTGGGACTGAGAGAGCCTATTTTCTGGTGAAGGCTTATTACTTTGTGTTTAGGGATTTGAGATCATATTTTCATGTGATGGAATAATTAAATTTTTAACTATACATTTACCTATTGAATTTGTTTTTTGTTTGTGTCCTTATATTTTTCCTAGATGTGATCCTTTTTATGTGATGTTATGTGATCCGGAGATGGCGGTTGATATCTGGACAGGGCGACCTCGATTTTTTATAAAGTTGATTCCTTTGATGAAGATATGTATAGTGATATGCATGAAGGTGTAACAGATGGAATTGAAGTTATTGGAATGGATTAAGGTCATGATTATACATTATTTTTCTTAAAGTTTGGATTCTTTCTTATTTAATTCTATTCAAATACTGAATGACTGGGTTGATTTCTTCTCTATATTCATTTCCCCATGGCTTGAGATTGATAGATGTTCCTAGTTTTATCTCTCCTTGGGGTATCATTTGATATTTCCTAGAGTACCTAAAAATATGGAATGGTTAATAACGTTTTTAAGTGACTAAACCCCTGGGTTTGGTGCTTATAATGTAATATTGTTAACCTTGAGAAACCGTGGACTCGGTTAGTTACTCTTGGTGGGAATGGGTTATCACATTAATGGTTAATGGAATGGAATAATTTTAATTAATGTGTAATTAATTAATAATCATAAAATTAAAAACTTAATGGGAATAAATTAATATATTATAGGATTCTTAAATCCATGCATGCCTATATGATATATAGTCCCATGAAGTGGTATTCAGGTGTATGAGTGGTGATAATTTTAGTTAATCCTAATACTAGGTTATTCCCATAGTGTGGTTTTGAGATATATTATATCCTATTTTTTATTTCTTAAATAACACCACACATTTAGATCAGGGAGACTAAATCCAAGTGGATAATGGGAGGGTGTTTCCCCCGAAATCAAGGTTGATAAGGGAAAGAAAGCTAACTTCCCACTCTAGACTTTTTCTATTATCCTAGTAATATTAATTTCTAGAATGCATAGTGGTTAGGTTACCCATATATGTATGTAGAGGGATGAAATGGATTTTTGTTATTTCGGAGACATGCATCTCAAGATATAGTTTCCATTTGATTATTATAGGTATGACATGTATGGGCTGTGATGGATCAAGGTACATTCTCAGTTTATGGGATATTATGACTTGAGGTATAATACCTAATGTTTAATACATGACATACGAGTTGTGGTAGCTGCCAGAAACTATGCAGTTACTATATAGAGTTTTGGAATGGGTTGATGCGATGATGTGTTTCATTAGGTGCATCTTATGATACTTATCCCATGTTTCCTTAGGATGGTTTATTTTGGAGAGATATGTATTTAGGCATGTGAAGTTGGGGAAGAGTGTAAAAATAGGGGGAATTGGTAGCATCGTTCCCCATTTTTTTCATTATTATAATATATTATCCCTTATATGCAATACTTGTTGAGAGATATCCATGGTGAATTTTGGATATTAGTATACCTTCTTAGGTGATTAGTTACTTTCATTTGTTATCCACTAGGTTTTAGCATCCTTTATTTATATTTTTCATGATAGGGTCCAAGGATGATACCATTGAGCATACCTATTATGCTTACCCTATTTATATAATTTTCTTTTAGGTTAGTAGCAGTAGGTTATAGATTGAGTTAGATATTATGAGCTCTTGGTTTTTGTGGATATAGGGGATTTTTGGGAATTGTCAAGTTTAAATTTTCGTACTTATAATTTTTATTTCAAGTTGGTTTAGTCTCATATGAAATTTCATTTATATACTTGGGTTTCATTTTACAATATACGATTATAATTTTATTGGTGTTCTGTATTATATATCTCTTATGTATGTTTCTCTTAGAGAGAAATTCCTCCCATTTATATGTATAATATACCCTATGAACTTGTTTTAATTGTGGCCTATTCGAGGCAGGCTTCAAAAGTCACTATATCCCTTCTCTCATTGTCATCCAATGAGGGGTACCTTTGGGTGGAGGGGGTTATGAAAGAGTGGTATCAAAGTTTCATGTTGCGGGATAGGATGGATGTTGGAGTTTGGCATAGGTGAGGATTTCATGTGTTCATTGGGAAATGATGTCAGCTATGTTTAGTAAGCAATGAAAAAAGGGATATGGGTTAAGATAAGAATATTTAGGCCCCCCTATGAACTGATTCATGGACCATTTTGTTTACCGATCCAATAATGAAATGTAATAATGATCGAGTGTTAGAGACATAGGAAAGTATCATTCATCATTCTTATTTTTTCATGTGTTAAAAATGAGTAGACCTTAGGATTATGTTAAAACCATAAATATATAAATTAATTAATTAATTAATGTTAAATATTATATATTCCAGGTTTATGAGCATCTATTTTTTTTGTAGGTATATCTCCAGGTCGACATCCTCATCAGGTTTGCACTGAATAAGTTTTAGTAGGATATTTGAGAAGATAACCACATATAAGAGATCACTGAAAATAAAAAATATAAGAGAAAAATTTGAGGGTTTCTATTTCAATGTTTCCTAAATTATTAGGGATCCATTTTAAAATCAGTGAAAATATACTAGTTGAAGGAGTTTGGGATAGATTTCAGTTTGTTCTGGGCTCGAATGGAGAACTTTATTTCATTGAATGTAATGATGAAATATAGAACATTGAGGGAGGGGTTTATATTATTCATTATGGGTTGTTAGGAGTTTTTGGTATCATGGTATAAGTTTTGAGACCAATTCCAAGAAGATTTTTTTTCTTCGACTGAGAGGGTGGCCTGTCGACAGGATCTTCTTCCCTTCAACAGGGGAGTTCCACTATACAGGAGTTTGAGAATAATTTCTAGACTCTTATCCATTATTCAATGTAACTATTACTATGTGAGTGGGCTAGGTAGAGAGATTTTTATGTGGCTTTGTTTCTAGAGATCAAATTCCATGTCCCCTTATTCATGGTGCTGATATATCATGAGGTGTTAGATAGAGAAGATATTTTTGCAAGGATGTTGGATCAAATAGGGTTATCACAAGAGGAAATTTATCGGGATTCCACATGAAGTATAGAAATTCTCTTTAATTCCTAGTTTTTTAGGACAAAAGAGCTATTAGTTAACCAGGGGTAGGTCCCAACCCTCATCATCTCATTTCTCTAGGGATGGTGGAATTCAATCCTTTTTCAATGAAGGAGAGGCATGTTTTTATTATGGAGGTTGAGGTCATAATCAGAGGGATTCCTAACCTTGTTAAGAAGGAATCATAGACTAGGTGTTCCACTTCAGGTTCCTTGGTTGAGGTAGTTTCATCAAAGAAAGTAGAAATAGGATGCTCCAACTTGGGATCAACAGAGAGGAGACAAGTAAAGCAGAGGATAACAGGGAGATACTCACTATCCCTATAGAGTAGATCATGTCCATGAAGGTCGTCTCCATTAGTGTTATAAAGTCCATAGATATGGTTATGGTTAGATTAATGATCTAGAATTTCCAACTTCAAGAAAACCTAGCATTATTCGTGGTAACCTATGCTTCTTTTGACTTGGGTGTATTCCTTATTTAATTCAAGAGCTACTCACTCGTTCATTACACCTACCCTAATAAATTATTTGGGACTTGATGTAGAGAGACTTCTAGTGACCCTGTATTTCACTATACTAGTTAGAGGTCATGAATATTTATATGAAGTAAATAGAGATTGCAAGCCCATGATAAGGAATCACCATTATTGGAGAGACTTCCTATATTTTTTTGATATAGCCATACAATATTATCCTCTGTGTGGATTGGCTATATTTGGTGTAGTATATATTGGATTAGTTCTAGAAGAAGTTTTTGTTCTATGATGATGATGGAGAGACAACACTATTTATTGGTGAGAGAGAACCTTAGATGGTTTGGAGGCATGTTTCATCATAATATTCTGTAATGGTTAAGGTTATGTTGATATCATCAGAGATTCAACCGTTGGTGTTTCCCAAGGTCATGAAAGAGTACCATGTTGTTTTTTCTGAGTTTATTATGGTGTTACCACCTCAACTAGAAATCATGTTTGGTATTAATCTATAACAAAAAATTTATCCTATATAGATGTGTCTATATAGGATATATCCATATGAGTAGTGATATATTTGATTACAACTCAATTTTTTGTTATAATGAGGTTTTTAGCCATTTGTGTCACCTCGAGATACACCAATTTTTGTTATAATTAAAGTTGATGGAAATCTATGCCTTTTTATCAATTATCATAACATAAATTAGGTGACAGTGATTAACCAAATTCCACTTAAATGGATTAATGTTTTATTCAATTAATTAAAAGGAGATAGTTGGTTTTTGAAGATCGCTCTATGTTAGGGATATCATCAGACGAGGGTGATAGATGAGGATATTTTAAAATAATAAATTTTTATATCATCATGGGAATTATGAGTTCATTATGATATAATTATATGTATTGAATTCTATATCCATGTTCATCTGTTTTATGAACACAATGTTCAATGAGTTCCTGGGTCATTTCATAGTGGTTTTCAAAGATAACATATTTGTGTACTCTGTATATGAGAAGGAGCACACAAAACATCTAAAGGTAGTTTTTGGAGTTCCTTGTCATCAATAGTTGTTTTGGATTTTTTGAAAGTACGAATTATAGATTAGTGAAGTTTTATACATGGTTCATGACATGTACATATAAGGAGTAGATATGGATTTCTAGAATATCAAGGTAGTATTCTCTTGGATGGATACTACTACTATTACTGAAGTGTAGAGTTTCCTTGGTCTCATAGACTTTTATATGAGGCTTGTAACCAATTTATCTGAGGTTGTGACTCCTCTGAGATATTTAAAAAAAAGTCATTAGGTTTTCTTGTGGACTAAACAATGTTAGAAGGCTTTTGTGTACCTTAAGAAGAAGTTGGTCAGTGCTCCAGTCCTTTTTACAACTTAGAGAGCTTAGTTTGAGGTTTTTTGTGATGTTTCTTGGATTGGTTACAAATTTTTTAGGATGGAACATGCATTTTTTATTTCTTACAGGTCTTAGTAGTTATTTCCCCATGAATATAACTATAAAACCCATGACCTTGAGTTGAATTTAGTTGTTTTTTACTTGAGGATTTATTGATACTACCTTATCAGTGAATGTTTTGTGGTTTTTACCAATACTAAGATCCCGAATTGTGTCTTCTACTCGCATGAATTAATATTGAGATGTTGATGGTGGATAGAATATATACGAGAATCATACATCTATATTTCATATACATTGGGGAAGGGTAATGTTGTGGATGATACACTAAATAAGAAGTCATGTAGTGGATCAGAGTATGAATAAAAAATTCCATGAGAGTGATAGATGAGATCACAACAATTCATCTTGATATAGGAGAATTTGGTGGTAGAGGTTTACTTTTTTTGATGAAATTTTAGTTTTGTTTGGTGAATCAGGTGGAAGAGTCCTGGCTAGTGGATTCATAGGTGGAGTTACAGAGGCCGAGTTGTTTTTATGACACCACTAATGGTTATTCTTAGGATTATGAGCATAGGGTTTTGTTCCATGGAAAGATTTTTATCAATTTGTCTAAGCATGAGGTTGTTCTCTATAAGTTCCAAATCTCAACCTTGGAAGCATGTACTATCATGAAAATCATGTACTGAGCTCTAAGAAGAAAATTTTGGTGGTTTGGGTTGAAGAATGAAATTTTAGAGTTTGTGACTTGGTGTTTAGTAAGATATAAGGTGAAGATCAAACATATTATTCCCAATGGATTGCTCTAGTTGTCGGATGTTCCTCACTTTAACTATACATTTACCATGGAATGTGAGTTGCAGTTATGTGCTTAGTACATGATCTATTTTATTTTTATCTATTATCTTATAAGAATTTCTCATTTTTTGGATGTTGACCATTCTAGTTTTGAGATGGTACCCTCCTCTAAATGCTTTTGTGACTTTGATATAATTTGATAGGTTTATACCCTAAAGATTTTTTAGGAGATTTATTTTACTATTCCTTGGTTTTTTCATGGTTTATCTAAGTGATGTGGTTGAGGTCATCTGATGGAAAGATTCTTGAGAGGTATCTTGCATGGTGGTCATTCTGATAACACATTTCTTTGTTTTCTATCTAGGTTTTGCTTTGAATTATTAGGGACAAGATCATTTGAGAGGCATCTAATTTAAGTTTCTAGATCCTAATAGCCCCTCCATTTCCATGGTTGAGGTGTAGGAGGTTATAATAGGAAGATCAATGAGTAGGTATGGGAGTTAGGCTATAAAATCTCACTTGTGGGTGATTCAGCACTATAGATCCTTATGATACATCATAATCCTTGTCACTGTGGCATAATGGGTTTATATATGGTGTAGGGTCCTAGGAATATAAAAATTGGGAGCCACTTACCTTTTTTATTTTCTACTACATAGAGGCAGGATAAAATGAAAGAATTACATTGAAACTTAGTGTCTCTCACATAGAGTTGATGATTGCAGTGTAAGGTCCCTAGGGTATAATTTGGTAAATTCTATTGAATGTGGAACCCCTATGGTGTGTAGTGATGAAATGTAATATTATTCAATTAGAGTTTCTATGTTTAATATTTTGGTAGTCTAGGATAAATTGTTGACCCTCCTCAGTTATGTAATATCTTCACCATATAAGTTTTTGTGATCCCCAGATGTGCCTTTGACCATGTTAGCTACAACTTGATCTCTAGTTTTGTGTTGTAGTATATCATATGTCATCTCATCCTATAAAATGGTGCAGGGGGCTGTGTCATGGTGTGGTTTTTGGAAGGATTCCTTTAAATAACTAAACCCCCATTCAAACTAAATTTTATACCATTACTTTATCTCCACCCCTAGATTCCCAAGAGAGTTTTTTTGAAGGATTAGAGTCCCCATTCAATAGGGATTAATCCAAAAAATCTCGAGATCGATCTGTTATGATTCAATGTGATTTATGTATCTTTTCTTTTATTTTCTTATCCATTTAATATTGGTCCCTCTTATTTATTATTTCCTTGTAATGGAAGATGATCGCCATATTTTTAATGGAGATTTGTTTTCATGCTATTTCCACAATTGTGGTATGATATTCTTGGAGGGACATAGATTTCTATGTAGGAGGGGAGAAATGATATCTTCATTGTTTATATACTATAATTTTTAGAACATTGAGTAATTAAGGTGGGGGATTCATTTATTATATTTTTATTTAAGTTCTATCATACATTAATCATGGTTTATCCAATTGGATGGTAGTGTAATTTACCTAATTAAACATTAAAATGTATTAATGAAATAATTTTTCTATGTTTAGTGATTAAATATTGTTTCTTTACCAATGAAAATGGTTTTCCTATTGATTTTATAGACAAATTTCTATCTATGTTATGATTTTTTAGAAAGTGTTTTATGATTGGTTTTCCATGATTAAATGGATGAAATTGGTTAATTACATAAATTTGGTAATAATTTTTAGGTTGTTTAAAAAATTAATGAAATTTAATATTTAATGAATCCTTATATTCATATAATTTTATGAAAAAATTAATGCTAAATTCACATTTTATTGTTTTTTTATTCCATAAGTTAATGGAAATGGATGAAGAACATGAATATGGTTATTATTTTTAATTATAAAACTAAAAAAATATAATAATTGATTATTTTTCTTCTCAAAGTTTTATGAAACTAGAATTGATGTGTTAAATCATGATTGAATAAATTAACAGATTGTTATAGTTGATACCTTAGGTGACCCATAGTAGTAACCTATCAATAATGAATATGTTAATTAAAGTGGGAATGATATTAAGTTATTTTTTTGAATAGAAATATTGGGGCTGAGAGAACATGTTTTCTTATAAAGGCTTATTGCCTTGGGTTTGGGGTCCAGTGAGCATGTTTTCATACGAAGGTCAAATGCCTTTTTCGTGATAAATTACCCTATTGAATATGTTTCATGTCAGTTTCATTATATTTTTTTCTATATGTGATCCGTCCTATGTGATGTGATGTGATCCTATAATTGATGATGGGATATGGATGGGGAGGCCCAATTTATTATAAAAAGTTTAATTTTATGATGTTGAGATGCATAGTGATATGCATGAGGGTGTCGGGATGGAACCAAAGTTGATGGAATATGTTGAAGTTGGACTTACCCATTATTGTACTTAAATCTATGTTGCTTTATTATTTAAATATATTTAAAGGTAATATATCATGGATTCTTTTTTATCATCATTACTTTCCCAACTACTTGAGGTAATTGGATGCGCTTGGTTACAACTCTTTTTGTGGTAGCATTGGATGTTTCCTAGAGTACCTAGAAATATAGACCGTTTAATAATTATTATTAAATGACTTAACCCATGGGGTTTTTTCTTAGAATTAATTATTTTTAACCTTGAAAAATCATTAACTCAGTTGGTTATGCATGTAATAATGGGTTTTAACCATAATGGTTAATGAAATAGACTATTTTTAGTAAATTTCTAATTAATTTATTATCAAAAAGTGAAATATCAAAAAAGAAAATATTTAATTTAATGTTGTTTTATTAAATGTATGTGAAAATATAGGATTTAAAGTCCTTACTATTTATAGATTAGTTTCTAAGTTATGATATCTATAGTTGAGCCTCATTGTCGGTTATGATCATAGCATGGTGGTGATAAATATTATATCTTGTATTTTTTGTGATTTCATACATTACCCCCACCCATTCCATTTTAGGCGACTGAAATCCAGTGGAATCTAAGAGGGTGTTTCCCCCAACATCTTGGTTAGAAATTAATGGAAGGATAACCACCCCCACTATCACTTATCTCTTCCCATAGTGGAATTAAATGATAGTATACATGATTGTTAGTTTCTGCATATATGTATATATAAAGTTGTAATGGCATGTGGTTATTTAACACACATGTATCTATAAATATAGTATCTTAAGTATTATTATAGGTATTTCATGTATGGGATATAATTCATCAAGGTACATACTTGGAGTATGGGCTGTGATGGCTTGAGGTATAACACTTGATGTGTGATATGCAATAGAGGGGATGTGGTGGATCCTAGAAACCACTCGATTACTTTATGGATATGTGGAATGTGATGATGTGATGCACAAGCTGCATGTTAAAATACATATCCAATTTGTCTTTAGGATAAATTATTTTAGAGAGTGGAGCCTCAGGATGTATGATGTTGGGATATAGAGGAAAAGTGTTGAGGAAGTGGTTGCAGGGTACCCTGTTGTTTCATTTCTATAATATATAATCTCTTGTACGTGATACTTGGTGAGATATATCGATGGTGAAGTTAGGAGGTTAGTATAACTATTCAGGTGATGAGTTTGTTTCTCTTTTTATTCAATAGTGTTTATCATAATTTATTAACCTTTTTCTAAGGAGGCACTGGGGTGGATCCTACTAATTATACCTATTATGCTCACTCTATGTATATATAAACTATTTTTAGGTTAGAAAGAGTTATTTGTAGGATGAGTAGGATATTACAAGATAATGATTTTTTAGGATAAGTTTGGCCATTGTGGTCCCTACCTTGTTTACCTTTTGGTACATGGAGTTTTCCTTTTCTAAATTTTAGACTTGTATGATTTTTTATGTAATTCTATTTTCTTTAACTATATTCGAGTAGGAGTTGATTAGTTTTATATCTTATTTATCTCTTCTACATGTTTCACTTAAAGGGTAATTATTCCCATTGGTATGTATTATATATCATATTTGTTTGTATCTAAGTTATGTCTCATTGTGAGTAGGATTCATGTGGTCTCCATATCCACAATCTCAATGTCATCCAAAGAGGTGTACCTTTGGGGGGAGGGGCTCATGACAATCGACATCCCCATTGTGAAACTTATATAAAACAGTAACAAGTACTAACATCTGATAATGGAAATAAATAACAACTAATATTTATGCAATGAATGATTATAATTGTTTAAAATTGATGGAAATATATATGAATTAGATTATGGGATAAGTTAATTTATTTTTTAAGTTTATTATACATGGGGTTTTAATCCATTCATGGTAATCCAGAAAAAATATAAGGGTTTTATTAACCCAATTTCCATTCATTGAGATATGTTATGTGTTCACCACCTTATTTATTTAAATGGTATATATATTTCCCCATGACTGTTTTTTATCATATCCTTCATGTAAATTTGGTGATTGACTAGGCCATATCATTTTATTTCTTTCAAGGACTTCAAATTGAAATGTTACGAAAGTGCTAAGGGTTTTCTCTTTTACATTTTAATTTCAATGAGTTATATTATTTTCATGGTGTATATACATTGACGTGTCTCATCCTAGGATTCATGAAATTTAATGGATTTAAAAATCCATATTATGTTTTCTCTTTCAATGGATTTTGATTCAAAAGTTACTGAAAAAGGTTATTATACACATGTGGTAGGTATAATCTCAACATATTGTGGTACATAGGGGGTTAGATAAATCCAAAAATATACGTAGGTGGTTATGCCATGCATAATATGGGTAGTTGGTTTTACTAGACCATTATGTGATGACTGTATCTGTAGTAAACTCGAACACATGTTTTATTCTCATATTTGTTTCATATTCTTATTTTATTCAAAAATATTTATTCCATGACTCATATCATATTATATAAGTTTTTGGTTTGATTATATAATTATGAAGATTGATTATGTTCTCATTCCCTCATTATTATCTTATGATCACTTATTATTTTTCATTATTATCTCTTATGTTTACCCTTTCTATGTATATGATAACCCCCATTTCTTATGTTTCCATTCCCTAGGATATGAAGTAGAGTATTTTGTATGAAATTTATAGAAGTATAACATGCATGGAGAATATATTAGAAAATTTCAATGAATTATTTTAAAATAAGATTATCACATAGTTAATCTATGAATACACTAAAACATTTAATTCAAGTATTATTTGTAAATTTTTAAGTGAAAATGTTTAAATTATGAAAATTATTTACATTATATGTTTTTAATGCTCAAATTGTATCACTTGGTATCAAATAACATGTGTAATTTTTTTATTTTAGCACTAAATATGGGAGTGAAACCCTGGTGGGGGGGGGGGGGGGTTCAACATCACCATTATTAGTATTTGACCATCCAACTTCAAACCTTCTCACCACTTGTAATGCATCCTCAAACCTAAATCATTCCTCTTCACAATTCTTTATTTTTCCACTGGGAAAGAAATATTCATTTTTCTTCCCATGCAGCAAATATTTAAAAGGGACTTGGATATATAAATATATCCCCCCAATAATCTTTAAAATCCAACCCTCCTCATCATAATATATTCACTCTATTCAATAGATACAATTTTGTAGATCCTCACACCCACTATTCTCATTTTGTTTTTGGGTAGAATCACAACACCCTCTATCACCTTTTATGGGACTTATTTTTCTTTTCTCATACATTCCATTTTTTCATATATTGATTAATTAATCATGATGATTTAAAATAAACCTAATAAAATCAATTTACACATAAATGAGAATTCTATATTCTGTGTGTGAGTCTTACATACCCAAAATTATCTTGACAATATCTATAAAATGGGATGAAAAATTCAATGCTCATTAAACTCATTTTAATGAACCATATAAAATTCCATATCACTATGTGATATAAAATCTATGTATCCTCCATTTATGATTATAAAACTTAAATATTTCATGTCATATAATCACATCCAATTAAATATAATTGTGATTCCTATGTTAACAAGATTTTTTTTTATATTTCAGTGATAGTCTTATCATTATTATCATAATTAAAATATTTAATATGATAACCTATATTTCACGATACTATATACCCAATATATAAGTCATTTATTATAATCCATCTTGTAACTATCAATGTAACCAATCATTAACCAGTTATATCTCTTTTAATTGAATGTCTTATATAACACAAAAAATGATATAGAAAGATGGACAACCAAGATAGTGATAGAAAATTCATAAATTAGAGAAAATAGTGCTTAGTAAAATGTATAGAATTAACCCTATAATATTATTTATGAATGAATAACCATAAATGGTAAATCTCTCACTGTACATTTTAATAGAGAGATCTGTTGCATTTTTTTTTGAAATACAGGATATAATAGGGAATAATGTTTTATTAAGTTACTATTTTTTCCCTCCACATCGCATTATCATAACATGTATCAAAGCCTAAGTGATGTGAAAATATTTCCACACGTTACACCATATAAATTTTATGTACACTTTCAGTATCACATGTCACACCCACTATTATGACATATCAGGACTTATGATATGAGAGTGAAGTGAACTGCACTAATAAACCATAAAAATGGATAATGATACAATATATATGTAATTAATGATATAAAAATAAAATTTCTTCTATTAATCGAATCACCACCAAACTTATCTAATACTGAACTCTCTCCATCAAAAAATTTTAAATATAATATTCAAAAAATATAAACATAATGATCCATAGGGTTCAATATTTTCTTTCTTTGTATTTTTTTGAAATCACCATCATAAAAAGAAAAAAATTAAATCTCCATTTTATTTTTAGCACATGATTAATAGAAAAATATCTAAGAAAAAAATATTTACATTCTAAATTCAACAGAAAATACAATGCAATATATGATCTTGTTAAGAAATCTGATCACATAAAAAGTGTGACTTTTTTTTTGTTTTTAAGAACATGAAATTTTAAGCAAATAATACAAATATAGTCTTTAAAATACTAATTTTTTTGTGACATAATATTGATATAATAATTCTATAAGAAATTATAAAATATTTAAACAAATAAAATAGGTTTAATAAGATAAATTATTTACTTAAAAAATTAATCTAAAATTACAAACAACAAAAGTATTTTTTAATTCGTAAAAATGATATAATATACCGTTTAAAAAACTATATTTTACTTTTTTCCATTATTTTGAAAAAACTAATATATATGGTGTTTAAATGTTTATAAATTTATAAAACTTATTTTTTTAATGTAATGATATTTTTATTATAAAATAAAACCATAATTATAGTCTTGTTCTTAAAATATTATTTTAGTAATTATTTTAACCTAAATTATCCCTTATCTTCCAGAATAGATATGCACTCTCACCGCCTATAAAATCAATTACTAAATCCTAATATTTTATAAATATATTCTAAATTACATTCCCATAAGCCTTTTAGTATGCTTTATTAAATTCTTGTGTCATTAAACTCCAATCCTTCAGTGCTTTAGTTTCATACCAAAAGAGTAAGCATCAACGAAGAGGTATCTCCACTATCCACTTAAATGTTTTTATATACACTCCTAATACCAATTAAATTTTTCTACATTCATAAATTACTTACTTTCTATTTATATAAAATTTTAATATTATTATAGTATGGTTTAGTTATTATATTTTAGTTAGTATAAATATTTGAATACATTCTCTCTACCTTTTTTTGACATGTCTTATTAATGGATAGTTTCATCCACCTATGAGGATGTTGTGAACTGATTATATATCACCAAATTTATAGTTTTTTATTATAAGTAAAAATATGTATATATACGTATTATAAAAATCTATACCGATTTCAATCTATTTGTAACATATGCATTATGTCTCTCCCACTTCTAACAAATTCCTACTAATTATTGGTTTACCACTTATTAGGATATTTTTAATTATTTAATTTTCACTGCATTCATGGATGAGTAGACTAAGTTATTTATAATTTATAAATACGTAATTTTATATAATTTTGTTCTTCAGGATGTAATTTAACTAATTAATAAAAAAATTGGTCAAAATTGAAATATTATGATTTGTCCCATTTTTCAAAGAGATTTTTGTAAAATGATATACTTTAGACTTATATACATTTTCATCTACATAATAAAAGATACTTTTCCATTTGGAAAAGTCTCACACTTTAAAAAAAAGGAATAATTCTAACAAACATGTAATCATGAAATTTTATCTTTAATGAAATGATAATGAAAAAGATATAATTGTTATAATTAATAAATGAAAATTTAAATTAATGGAATATAAATCAATACCAATGTTCTAAAAATAATAATTTTTTATATAGAATTTTTAAGAGTGATGAAGAAAAATGTGATCTAGGGTAAGAGGACTCCAAACTCAACACTTTATTTTAGATTTATCCTCCATCTCTCTAACATTCCACTACAATTCTTCTAAAGTACAATAAAAATTTACTATTATTTTATTTCCCTTTTCATATTTAGGAGATGTATTTTTTTAAATAATTTACATGAATTATTATCCACCTATAATTATATTGGATAGAAAAATTACTTTCTAAATATCTCTTTGATTTATTTAGTATTTAATCTTTTTGACTTCATGATCTTTGATATTTTTATTATTTTTGATACCATCTGAAAATCATAGTGACATTTTTATTTTCTATTTTTTTGAGATGCAAGTTTATTCTTCAATAAATTACTTATTTTATCATTATTATACCAATTATTTCATCATGGATTTATTTCATTTTTGTGATTCAAATATGTTTCCATTCCACGTGGCTTGAATGATTATGAGAATATTATGATGTGATGGGTGGAACTAAAATTATATATCCCTCCAAAGAATTTGTTAATGTGTTATATCTCCTAAGATCATAATGTGTAGATATGATATAGTGATTTTTTTCTACAATATTATTCATAGACATGATGCAATGTGATTTAACCATAATGTTATGTTTTTTGGATCGTAATCCTTTACTTATGTTATGATGTTTCATTATTATTTATGTTCCAAATTACATGTATCCTTTAAATAATATCTATATTTTTTATTAATATGATCCTAAAATTTTAATATGAAGATTATAATTATTCTCCCCCATGTACTTATATTCAATAATTTCCCATATTCCTTCCTATTATTACGCCCCTTACCAAGCTTTTAGAACAACCTTTATTTGATGTTTATCCTTAGGTGATTACATGTACTAATGGGATTATTAAATCAAATATTAGAACTAAAAAGAAGGATTTATTTTATGTTTAAATTTTTATATGTATTCTAGTTTCATGAACAAAAATTTCCCTACACACTAAACCTATAGATTTTAGGATTCATAATATTTTTTATTTTTGTCATAAAAATGATGTAATAAAAATGTTTGTAAGTTATTGGTATCTATAATTTATATCACAAAATGGTTTAGTTAATTATGGAATTAGGTTATTAAAAGACAACCTTAGCTAAATAGAGAGATTTCATAAGTTAAGACCATTTGAATGATTATTTTAGATGAATAATTTTTTTATCCTTGCTTTATTATATTATTTTTTTCTAACCATTTTTATTTTAGAAAATAGTGAAAACTAAAAGAAACAAATGTAATAAAATATGTGATAAACTATTTAATGAATATGTAAATGGAGTTACCTATGTGAGGGTATATAATGTGTAAAACCTCATAAAAGTACATAAACACTTGTCCTAGGTTATGGACAATAACCTAGACCATATTAAATTTCCACCTTCATAAAAAAGGAAACAATTAGCTAATGAATCCTTCATGTAAAAATCGAAACCTTTATTTAGTGTATCTTCTGATCTAGTTATTATAGATTAATAGACTAACTACATGGTAAATATATTTTTCATGCTTCATTGTTTTGAAAAATTTATATACACTCATATTTTATTTCATTTAGAAGGGGTAGTTAATCAATGGTGGAAATTGTCCAAGAATAAAAATTCAAAGGATGGAGTTGAATAAATGGAGTGGGAATACGCTATGAATTTTTTTATTAACAATCATTTCCATCAAAATTTTCATTAAATTAGAGATTGATAATTTTCATAACTTTAAAAAAGGATAACGAATATGTGGAATCATACAATGAAAATTTCATAAAGCTTGCAATAAAGAAATATAGTTTTTTTATCAACCATGATAAAAAGTAGATAGATTATTTAGAAATTTATAATCACATATTTGTAAATATCTGGAAATCCATAACATTGGGAATTATGAAGTAGTTTTTTGGTGGTATTACAAAGTAGGTATGGAGTTTAGAGAATAGTCAAATAGATAAGGAGACAAGAATATATGGATAGAGTTTCTTGATGCAGGGTGAATTGTTAATGGACATAGAGGAAAAAAATATTCTCACATGAAAATTATTTTCAAAGAAGAACCTTTTGAATTACATCAATGGAATTTTAAATTTCATAAATTTTGTAAAAGAAGGACATCATTCTAGAGAATACCTGAGGTATATGTAATAGTGAAATGATACAACAGATAAAAGGAATACACCACTCAATGAACCACTTGTGGTCCATTGATTCAAAATTAAGAAACATGATAACTATTTATTTTAGTGAACCAAACCAAGGGTCTTTGAGGGTAATCAACTTAAAAAATCACCTAAGATAAGGGATCATGGATTTAATTATTCTATCTCCACCACCATGTTATAGAAAAAAATGTAGTGGTTAATGGTTATCATACTATTGAATCTAGAATGTTAAATGTTTCAATTGATTTGGTTTCTAAACTTTCATTTATATCATATAGGTTTTCAAGAAAAATTGAATCACCTCCCTAATTCCTTGATTTTTAGATAATTAGAAAAATAACTAATGGTGAAATCATTGAAACCCAAATGATCTAATCATCCCAAGATAGTAATTGTGGAAATATTCTTCTAAAAAATATCATAATTATACCTTTGGTGGAATTTGATTCTATACATGGAATACATTGGATCATATTATATAGAACTCATATCAAATACTAGGAAAATGGAATCAATTTCCATATCTAGAACCTTCCCATCACGTAATGACCCAAAATATTATCTGGTTATGTAAATGTATCATATTTAGTAATATATTATTATAAAAATAATATTAACCTCATGGAATAACAAAAAACATTTTTATATATTAACTTTACATTTATAAAATTAATATATCTATAAGAATTGAACACATCACAATGGGATAAAAAATATAAAATAATATACGAAAAAAATAAAAATTTGAATCTTCTCGATCACTGAGAATGATATCACTCATAGACAACAATATAGAAATGAAATTGAATATTAGTAATGAAATATTCATTTTTAAGTGAAAATATATAAAACCTTGAGAGAAAATAGATGTGAATTAAAAATGATTGAAATATAAGGTATTTATAGAATGTATGAAATCTATAAGACCATTACAAATCTGACCATTAGAATAGTAATATAACCATTAAGAATATAAAACAAACCATTAAAAGAGTATCCTAAGATATAAAAATGTAAAATGATATTTATGTATCTTATAAAATGAAATTATTGAATATTTATGTCATCATATTGATTAATAAATGTTTAAAAAATGTTAAAATAAATGATTATATTTTTATAAATCATTAATGTTTTATTTTTGTGTTTATAATAAACATAAAATTTGGAAAGGATAATTGTTTTCATAAAATGGTTTTATAAATCAAAACTATATTTTATAATAATTATAATGTAATTTCATGTAATCATAAGTAATATTTCATTGTGAAAAAAAATTCAATCGTAGTATTTTTTTTGTATTTTTTAAAATAAATAAAGATTAGAAAATAATAATTTCGAATATTTAGAAAATTATTTTCATAAAACATATTTCATTTTTGGAATCTATGCATCAAAAAATGTTTATGGTGAATTTTTTATATTATTCTAAATTAGTTAATTTTTTTGGTGAATAGTGAAATACAATAAAATATAGTATTTTTCATTATAAAAAAAAAATAAATGAATTAGTGATTCAAGGTGGATGAAATAATACATTAGCTTGAAATCACATTAAGTAATTACTATATATAGTCACATTAATAATCACTATTCATAGTCTTAAGAAACATTAGAAAACTAATCAATATTATATTCAAAAACACATATATCCTCTCCTTATAAATACTACCCATCATGACCCTCGATCCTAAAAAATTAAATGATTAATTTCCACATCACCCTCCCTTAAAAATACTACCAACTTTGCTAGAAATAAATTCATATAGATAACGACCCCACAGTGCTGCCTTGAGAAGGCCCTTGGCTGACAATGAGTAAACGGGTTATAAAGAAAGTCATACCTATTGACGACATTTACCTCAATTGAAAAGGAATTATCAAGTGATTGGATATAAAAAACCCAAAACTCCATAACATAAGGACAATTCAAAACCCACAAAGCACATAATGTCATAAGAATTCAAACTAAAGTCTCCAAGTGAAACCAAAGGGAAAGTCCAATGATAGTAACTATATAAAAACTCCAATATTCAATTTAGTAATTTCTACCTTGGTCCTTGAAGTCCTCATAGAAACCTAAAAAAAGTTTTTATATATACTTACAGTTTGAATAACATCTATACTCAGTAGGGTCCTACTAAAGGACTCTCATGAAAATTTAAGATGATCATACTAATTCTCTTATGAAGAAACATCAGAACCAACATGCACCCAAATTGGTTAACTACCAATCCCATACTCACTAGATCACTCTCACCAAATATAATATACAAGTGTAGTAGTATAATAAGAATAATATATATAAAAGGGTAACCGTCAACACATACCTACTAATTTTAATTTATCACGCCCTAACATCGTATGTCCTAGCACTCTGATCCCTTCCATTAAGTCATTCCTGAAGACACTCATGTGACTGGATCATGCCAAGAACCCCACATGCAACTAGACCTCACATCTTATCTGAAGACATATAGATAAATTTTTCTTACCAAGAACCCAATGTGAAGCCAATCATCTCATCTACATCATCTTAGAAACACTTCCATAGCCAAGTTAGTAGGGCTTGCAAATGTGAAGAAAATAAACCTTGTACCATCCTCCTATAATACGTGGTCCCCACTAATAAGAACCTAATCAATATCATCAATAATCACCTCCAATTCACTTTTTACTTTTTTTCATCATATACTATTCATAAGAACCTCACCTTGAAGAGAGAGTGAGGAAGATGGTGTAACTTGCCGTCCATTTTTCATCATTAAAATTTTGTGGAAAACACCCCAAAAACATTTGGATGTCAATATAAAAATAGGACTTAGGTGGTTTGTATGAAGAAATAAATATTAAAATAATATATATATGATAGTTATATAGACGCCCAACATATGGTTTCACACAAACAAAACCACCTCAATCTCTACATCACCACTCTCTCATGTCAATATCACTTTCTAAACTAATGAATAACACCACACAAATACCATATAGAATCCACACATTTCCACTTCCATAAATATTTCACTATCCCCAGAATGTAAAAGTTTTCACTAACTACCCTTCACTAAGTCATTATATTCAAATTAATGAAACCTATTTATTTATATTTCAATTCATTTAATCCAAAAAATCCCACATATCACATTCTTAGTTATCATCCATTAACATTGATTTACAACCATTATAAAATTCACTTATCATATTTCTATATTGAAATTAAACAAAATTAGCACATTTACCTTTCATTTGTTTTCTTCTCCAAACTAACAGTTATCACAATAGAATATAATTCAAACCATCACCACAATCGAAACATTTCACTAAAACTACCACATATTACAACCATGGAACATCGGACCATGTCGAAACATAATAAAACACATCATCTTCCAAATATACCAAAATCTAGTTTATGGCCTTTCATAACATCACATCATCTTTTTTATGGGGTATTATCACATAATTAAATATTTACAAGTGAAAGTGGTTCACTAACCATGTATAAATAATTATCCATTTTATGCATGGTATTATTAATAAAAAACAACATCAAGGGTCTCATTAGTAAATAAAATCACAACACCAACAAGGTTACCAATAATCAATGTTTTTATAAAGGTAAAAAACAGGGACAATCATTTTACCAATATTAAAAAAGAATTAAAATCATGAGATAACTTCCTTTTACTAAAAAATATTACTTATCTTCATTTTAGAATCACTTTATATTTTTTGTATAATATTTTAATTCTCTAGATTAATGCACCATGAGATAATGGTAAGAATAATTCTTTATGAATGGGATAATATTTTCTAGAAAAATACGGATCTATAACATGAATAAATATGGTAAAATATATAAGAAACTCCCCATTCCCCTAAATTTCACATTTGATCCAATTTTTTGAGCCCAAGAGTTTCTTTTTTTACAATGATGTGTAAATATGTGTTTGACGAGTTATTATGATGTGGTGTTTCTTGGATAATTGTTATGAAATCATTTTCTAGTATTGGATGTCATTCATGAACAATCCTCTTTAACCATTGTGATGATTGTTGAACTAGTATTAAGTTCAATGACATGTGTCATTTTTTTGATGATTGCACATTTTTTTCATTAAGGAAGAATATTTCAATTCCATGAAAAATGGAGTAATTTCATGACAAATTTATACAAAAAATAATGAATTAAATATATTTAAAATATTATTTTTTATGAAGAATATTTATAGGAGATGTACTGATATTATGGTTTGGAATTTGTATTTTTTGTTGCATATTTCATGTATAAATTTTCATTGTATTCAAAAAAAGTATGTCCAACCATAAGCCCAAAAAGGACCCACATAAAACACATTTGGGACCAGGGATCAACCGTGTGGGAGGTAGGTTTACCGAACACACCCACGGTGGAATGGGTGAGAATGCCTCCATGGATCGGCACATTGGTCATGAATTGTGCATGTAGAGTATGAAAGAGATTGTGTATGGAGGTTCCATAGAAACTATGGAGGGTGGAATGATAGAATGGGGAATTATAGTAGGTGTTATTAGTGTTGAAACATGGTTTTGTCTCGAGAGGTGAGCAGCATGGAAGCACTTATTAATCAAATCTTGACTGTGGAAGAAACCAATGTGGGAATGGGAAGTATAAAACACCATTCATCTTTTTAGAATGTTATAGATAGGACATGATTTGTTTGATCCATTTTATATGGTCCATTTGATCAATAAACTATCATACTCAATCTATTTATGCATGAATGACTATTGTACACCGAAGTTGTATGCATGTCATGACTGCTATGATTAAGAAACACTCGAATGATCCTACTTTTTTTGTAATGAGGGTAAGAACATCCATTAATATGATCTATGTCCTATATGAATGATATATTTTGAAGAATAATACTTTTCAAGTATGATACAAAGAAATTGTATTCTTTTCGAGCATCCACTATTCATGGATGCATTTAATATTAAAATAAATGATAATGCATGATATCTCTATCACATGAATTTAAGTCTAGTGTAATGAAAGAAAAGATTCATCATGAATATTAAAACTTTATTAGATTATCATGATAAGGAATTTTTTTTAATAATATAAAAATATTTAGATCTCTAGGAACTTGAAATAATTTATTGACACTATATTATTGTAGGGAATTTAATTCAGAGAATTATAATGAAAGAAGGTGGTGGAACTCACTAATAAAGGGAGTTCACCCAAACCAATAGAGTGATAATTCTTATTGAAGATAGATTTTTTTTCATGAAAAAAAGAGGAACTATGAAAATACTATTTTAAGAAGATAATTTTCGTAAAATCATGTTTCTTCCATGAGGAAGAGATATCACAGGCATTCTACTTCTATTTAATACACACGAATATCTTTCCGAAGAAAAATTTAGTGATGATTTCTAGATTTATTTAAGTGACATTCTAAAAATCAATCGGGTATTTTTGACACCCTTATGTGAATTTATTATTTTTTTACATGAAGGAATGATGTATTTGAGAAGCATATGAGAACCTCCATGTTTATGTGAAGGAAAGAAATAGTCATGAAAATCCTACCTTGTCATGTGAAGGAGTAATAATTTCTATGTACACATTTTGGTGGTCATGAGGATGACTATACAAAATTTCTATTTCACATGGACTAATATTGATTAATAAATCAAGAAAATATCGTACAATCCATGTACCTTGTGGGATATAGTGAGTTTTACAAGATGTAAATCAATAGCAGATGCCTGCTTCCAGGCATAAATGGATGAAAAAGTATATGAGAACCCATTCTAATCATATCCATCTAAACATACTAAGGACCATGGTATATTGAAAAATTGATAATGTATGTAATCCATATGTTCTAGGGTTTATTCAATGCTTATGTATTATCCTTATAATGCATTATAATAAACTATGTTTTAGTATAATCTTGTAATTCTTGAATGAAGTGTCACTAAGAAATAATGTTCATTAATTTCACACATATAAGTGAGGACTTCATCAAAAATAAGGAAGAATTTACTGACCATTATTTCACTGAGGTAACTAATCATATAAAGGATATGAAAAATATTAATCAAAATCAATGGACATGATCTTGGTTTTTTTAAGGTACTTCAAGTTTACATGATCAATTCATGTCTTAAAAACTCATGCGGGATGATAAAAAGATAACCCTATAGTGGATAAAACTTAATAAAGAGAAGAAGTCTCTTAGTAGTAGCTAAGAATAGGGTAAGACCTTTAGTTGAAGGTGAAAGTGAGAGAAGAATATTAGTTATAGTTTGAAGTAGAAGAATACTATAGTAGGACTTTGGAGTAGGAGAAGATAGTTGGGGGTATAATCCGTTGAGGAAGAAGAGTTGTTTGTGTGTGTGGGGGGGGGGGGTGTATAATCATTTTTTACTAGGGGGTAAACTATTGTGGAGTACAACCTATATCTTTCTTAACCACATTATTTAATGATAATATTATAGTTTATAATCCATGTTAGGGTATATAACCAACATATAGGGGAGTATGTGTTTTTAATTATCCTTTAATATATCATGTGCTTTGCCCTCTTATAGTATTTCTTCATACAAAATGAGACTATTAGATATCACTAAGTGGATCAAGAACCTTATCTTATTCATGTTTTTGAATTCAAAATAAAATAATTTTTAAAAGTGAACCAATGATTCACCCCCCCTCGCTCAGTGGTAAATCAATCCTAGTGCTCTACAAGTGGTATTATAGGAAATTTCCCTCTAAATTAATTTTTTTTCTTATTTAGTGAAGATTTATGAAAATGAGTGAACTAACACATATGAAGAAAAAGGAAGTTTCCCATGAGTATAATAATCCAGATATATTTTGTCTAGAATTAGAATAAAAAAACTAGAAAGTGAGATAAAGAAGAAACCTACATTACTGGCATAGACACCACTGGCTGTAGATAATCAAAAGGGTATATATTGAAATAATTCTTCTAATTATGATTTCACCAATGAATATTGTTCAAGTAGTGATGATGATCTCTCAATTAGTGATATTTTTTTTGAATTTAAAGAACATATATAGAAATTTCCCAAAGAAGATTTTAATTATATTAATATAAGTATGAAGGGACATCATTTTGATATAGCACATCTTGAAAATAAAGTTGAATAATAGGAGGATGCACAAAGTAAGAATTTAAAAATTTTCATCACACTTAATGACATGCTATAAGGGAGAAATAAATTCTTAATACCAAATAATAATTGAAAAGGTATTTATATGAATTTTTTTTCTGAGATAGTTTTTATGGAATCATTCCATGCACATGAAATTTTTTACGATGCTTCCATGGTTTTAAATGATACTCTATTAGTGGATAAATTAAACAAGGTCATGATGAATGAAAATACATTATAATAATCAAGAAAAGATCATGAATAACAATTAAAAAATGTATAGAAATATTGTGAAGACATTATAATAATTATTGAAGATGAGAATTTATAAACCCACAACAAGTGTTGAAAGCTAGTTATGAGTTTAAATAATCATGAATCACCAGAATCTGTAACTTCCCAGGTTACTGGAAAAAGAGGTTCTCCAAAAATGTTTCCATTCAGGATCATGACTCTATTAAGATCATGATTAATTCCTATAACTAAATGGAATCTTCCTCTGAGAATAATATGTCCCACAAACCAGTATTTACTTAATAAAAAAACAATGATTCAATTATTTAGACATGTTTTGAACCAAATTCAAGGAAAGTATGGGTAGTGAAAAATATTTATAATTCCCCAACATTAATGGAGGATGAGAAAATTTTTATAAAGATCTATCCCCATAGAAATGCCCAAAAAATGGTGGTTCTACTAAAAAAATAGAAATGTTCACAATCTGTGAAATCTAAATAGACTACACTAGAAAATTATATAGAAAGATTCATAGGCTATTATTGGTGTTTTTGGAAGTTTATACATAAGTAATTTTAATTATTTAATGACAAAAAAATTAATGAAAATATTGGAAGGCTTTCATTTAGGGGCATAAAATATTAATAAAAGAGAATATATGCACCAGAGAAGAGAAATATAAAGAAAACGAATCTACCTATAAAAATAGATTTGAATGTTTTAAATATTTATGTGAGAATGAAAAAAACGGTAATAGTTATGGTGATTTATGGTTTATACCAACCATGTATAAATAATTTTATAATATAAAAATATGACCACAAAAAAAAGTGGGTAGGTAAGAAAAGAAGATGGTAAGTCTTCCATAGGATGTGAAAAAAGAAGAAATTTGTTGACTGAGAAAATCCCAAGAATACAAATAAAGGATAAAAGATCCAATTTAATGAAAATTTAATTGTTGATAATGTCTTGTGTGAAATGTGAAAGACAATAGAACATATATCCAAAAAATTCTTGACATTCCTTCCTGGATAATGGAGCTTTTAAAAAAAATGAAAGCACCTGAGTCTTCATGAACTTAAATGAATAAAATTAAAAAGTATACAATGAAAAAAGGAAATGGTATGATCAGAATAAATAATTGTCCATGGTTGAGAGGAAGTTCTCTTCATGAATGTTGTTTTTAATAAACTAAGATGTTACTTCTTATTCCCTATTTTTACATGTTTTGATCTAAAATTCATGTAATTTGAGGAGAAGTTTTAATTTTAATAGCACTGTAAAACATGTGGAAATTTTACTTTATGGATTCCACAAACTTCCATGAAACTCAGGAATAAAAATGCATACATTAAGGTGGATAAAATTTGATCATAATCAATGAATTTACTAAATTCTAGTGAATCTGAAAAATTATGGATATAATTATAATCTAAAGGTTTGGGTATGTCAATAACAATATAAACCATAATTATTAATTGTATTAAACATGTTGATTAAGGGGGAGTGCATGGTTGATAATATGATGAGTAAAAGGGGGAGATATTTCTTTATGTATGAAGTTTCCAATGTGTTTGTTAAATTGTATTCAGTGTCTTGTATTTAATATTTGAACAAACTCTAATTTGTGAATTGGGAATTTTAGACCATGATATCACAATGAATGGTAGTTTATAGTTATCCTAGATAATTTTGGATGAATCTCACTTGTTGTTTCCATCAATTTATCCCATATAGAATTAGTATTGATTAAATAAAGGCTCTTTACGAATTAAACCATGTGATATAATACCTATCTTAGTATTTTTCAATAAATAATCATATTAGTGAGGATAATATTTTTAGAAAATTTTAGAAGATGTGAAATCCCCCACTTTTCATTTTGATCTGATTTTCAATATGGGGGATAAAATATTTGAGCATACGTATTGAATTTTATAATGTGAAGAGAAATGGATAGGAAAATACAAAGGGGGAGATTATTGAGCCCAAGTGTTTCATTTTTTGTCAATGATGTGTCAGTATGTGTTTAATTAGTTAAGATGAATTTACAATTCTTATAAAATTGTTATGAAATCATTTTATGGCATTTGATGTCATACTTGAACAATTATCCTTGAAAATTGTGATGATTGTTGAACTGGTCATATGTTTAATGGAATATGTAAAATACTTTGAGGAAGATAGATTTTTTGTAACATAGAAGAATATTCAGAGGCAATGCAGACATGGTTTACTTCCATGAATAATTATGGAGAAGACGAATTTAGGAAGGTTATCAGAAATATTATTTTTCATGAAGAATATTTAAGGAGAAAGTATTGAGATAATGGTTTGTAATATGTATTTTTTTATGAAATATTTCACAAAGACAATTTCTACATTTAAAAAAAATATTTCCAACCATAAGGGAAAAATGGACCCACCCCCACCACATATGGGACCAGTGGCCAACCATGTGGGAGGGAGGTTGACTGAGCAGACCTATGGAAACATGTCTTAGAGAATATGCACAAACATGTATGGTGGGAATGCATAGTTCCCACAAATCACATACAGTAATATTTATGGAAGTCATAGAGTACCATGCATGGTGAAATGTATATATGATGTGTGTTTGTAAGTGTTTCAGGCGAAGAACCCTAGTGTCATCTCGAGAGGTGAACAACATGGAAAATCATACTATGCATGACTGGACTATGAATGAAACCAATGTTGGACAATGAATAACTAAACACTGTTCATCTATTTAAAGTGTTATGGAAATAACATCATCCATTTGATCCATTTGATTTAGTCCATTTGATTGAGATGCTATTTTCCTCAACTTCCCAATGCTTGAAGGACTTATATACACAAATTTGTTTTCCATTTCACAACTTTCATGATAGAAAAACACTCAAATGGTCAAAATTTTGAGGTAGTGAGTGTAAGAACCTCTAGGAATTAATTTTACATCCTGAATTCATGATTTATTTCAAGGAATATGATTATTAAGAGGTTTTTTTATGAAAAAACATGAGGCAGTTTAAGCATGTATTGTCTATGTATGTCTTTAAGATTATAATAAGTGATAATGCACTTGATCTTTATCATATACATGTGATTCTAGTATCATGGATGAAAATATTAATTTGTAATATTACACCTTTTTTGACATTTCATGATAATGAAATCTACGTTTTATGAATATGTAAATTCAAAGATTATTAAAAAATAAAAATAAAATATTGAAAATGAATTATTATAAAAAATTTATGTTAGTGAAATGTAATTAAGGAATGTAGTGGAACTCACCTATAAAAGGAGAGAACTCAATCAGAGAGAAAACTAATTCTGATTGAAGAGTGCTTGTATTTTCTATAAAAATAAAGCCACCCAAAAACTATAGTTCCATGATGATGATATTCCATACAAAACTGTTATTCTATGAGGAAGATACAACATAGGTATTTGACATGTGTCTAACACACTAGAAGTTATTCTAAAATAAGAAGTACACAAATAAAGGTAGTGAGTATTTGAAGAGATTCCATGAACCTCCAAGGTTACACGAAGGAAGGAGGAGAGTCATGTAAAACCTACCTAATCACATGAAGGAGTACTCATTATAGTGTACAAATTTTTCTTTATGTGAGGAAGACTATACAACATGTTTATTTCACATGAAATAATATTGATCACATGATTGCATAGCCTCAAACATGAAATGTGGTTCATGTGAGACAATGAGTTTTGTAATAAGTGAACGAGTAGTGCATGAATACATGAGTGGACAAGAATTTGGGAACCCAATCTAATAAAATTCAACTAAACATACTATGGAACGTGGAATCATAAAGAATTTATATTTATAATCACAAAAAATAATAATATAAGGATTCAAAAAGTTCTCAGATTAAGTCAATCCTTATTCATTATAAATAGAATGAATTAGAGTAAACCATGATTAAGGTGAATTATGTAATTGATTCATGAAGTGTAATTGATATTTTTTTCAACAATTGAATAAATTTATGTTAGTCTAGGATATCATATGATATAAGGATGAATTACCGAAACATTTTTTCATTGAGTTAACTGATCATATACAAGTGATCAAAATTATTGAGCAGGACTGACATACTTGATCTGTGGTTGTTGAAGGTATATGAAGTTTACATGATCATGTAATATACTTCAAGATAATGGATGAAGATAAAAGATCTTGCTATAGTGTATAAAATTTGATAAAGAGAAGAATTTTCTCAGATAGAGCTGCAAAAAGGTGACATTTTTCAGTTGGATCTAAAAGAAAGATAAGAGTCTAAGTTGGAGATTAGAGTAGAAGAAGACTCCAAAATGAAAATGCAGTAGGGGAAGATGGTTGTGGGTATAATAAACTAATAAATAATAGTTTTATTACTGGGAGGTATAACCAAGATCAATATGAGGATCAACTATAAGGTTTTATAACTAGTTTCTTCCTAAATCAATATAATTAATGATAAGATTATAGTAGAGAATATATGTTGGGGGTATAACCAACAAGGAAAGGAGTATGTCTGTGTACTAAAACTTGTGAATACTATATACTTTTCTCTCTATTATTATTTCTACATATAGTCTCAGGATATGATATATCACTAAGTGGATGAGGAACCTTAACATTTTCAAGAGGTTGAATTTAGAAGAAATGAATTTTTAATAGGAGACCACAAATTCACCACCCCAATCTCTTAGTGGTCAATCAGAATTGTGGATCTATAAAATTAATTATATTATTATTTTATCCCATACGATCCACCCAAATTAATACAAGAGTGTGATAATATCACATACTCAGAGAAAATAATGATAGAACTCATATACACTACCTATTGATGGCACTGGACATGCACTGCACACCATGGATTGAAGAGAGATGAGATTTTTTAAGCTTGGAAACATAGGTTTGGTACATGTGGAAGAATATTGGATTAATAATAGATAGATTTATAGGACCCTAGAAGAGGATTTGAGGTCATATAGTATTGATAAAGTAAAAAATTCCCAATCAATGGAAAACAATTATATAAGAAATATTGGTTCTCAGGAGTTTTAAATCTGCATTTATTTAGTTCTTATTTAATTGTTTTTTAACTCAAATATTCAACGAAATACATTATAAATCTTAAAAAAAATTATTTTTATAAAAAATGAGTCAAAAGGATTTTATCCCATGTTTTTTGGAATTCTAATCATTGAAAACTTGTTTACAGGTTAAATGGAATGGGAAAATAAGGATTTTAAGGAAAATATCCAACCCTTACACACCTCATACATTCTGTGTTAGGGGAACAAGGGTTTTCCCTTACTTATCTTTCTACCATTACAAGGGATTATAAAAATATAGGGTACCCTTACTTGAACCTTAGGGGTTTTTACATACTACTACATAGGCTATATGAACTCAATTAAAACCCTACGTGAGAAATATACTACCTTTACGTGAGTTAGGATCATCTTTTTTCACAATTCAAAGGAAACTACACATACCTTAACAAAACTATGGTATTTGTATAAAAAATTATGTAGTGGCAAGGATACTCTTATTTTTTATTGCAATCTCACTAGAACACTTATACAACTCTTGAAATTAATGGTACAATTATGCAATAGTTTAAATGAGGGACTTACCTTTACAAGTGAAGTGGAAAACAAGACTACCCTTATGAAACAAAAAGTGATCATAAACTACCTTTATGAAAATAAATAAAAACATAAATTACCATTATACAAAAAGAAGAAACTCATATATACCCTTACTCATAAGCCTGATTATGAGTATGGATAAGAATAACCATAAAAATATTTAATATTCCCTAGAAAAATTATAAATGATTAAAATAAGGTTTTAATATCATTTCCAAAATCCTAGAATACATCTATAACATTTAAATAACATTAAAAATAAAACATATAAATTAATTTTCAATCAAACTTTTAAAATATAAAATTATTTTCATAATTTAATTAACTTTTTAATAATGATTTAGAAATTATGAAAGAATTTTAAAAATAATTATGAATTTTATGAAATTTCTATGAACCATAAGACACTATAGAATGAAAAAGGAAGGGTTTAAGAAAATTCAAACCCGTTCATTCTTAGCTTTCCTATATTCCATCCAAATTTATCCCTAGCACTGTCACAATATAGAAGGAGTTCTGGACTTACTAGATGACCATACTAAGATGACTTCATGTTTCATCCAAGAGAAGATATCCAAATAGGTAATGTTCTTAACTGAACTATCCTTTAAACTTATATTCTTCTACCTCCTACTCTATTCTTCCATCCAAAATGAAATTATTACTCTATTACAATAAATATTCTAAAATTTTATTGTATTAGTGGAATATCGATTATCAAATCTCTTTTCATTTTAATCTAAAACCAAAAAAAATGTTTATATTGTGATGAATTCGCCGCTTTTATGAACAATATAAATAATTTTTCTACACCACATTTATAGCTAGTTTTAGAAATAATATTGTAGATAAATATGATGATAATACGTATATTACAAATTATTTCATGTTTTATTCTATTTTTAATTATGAAATTAAATAAAATGAATCTATTTTTTATGGTTGATAAAATCAACTAAATTAACTAACTGAATAATAGAAAAATTTTTACTAGATGAATCATACATATTTTGGAACACACACATATATATTTGGGACCATATAAACTTTTAGAATTAAATTATTACCATTTCATTTCATTTATGGATTTTTAGTCTCATTTGATAAAAACTTTAATAATTATCTAAAAACTAAATAAACTATGGAACTATGAAATGAATGACCATAGGGAAAAAATTATAGATAGAGTATCTCAATTAAATAAATATATACTAACATATAACGTTCGTAATAAATCAAATATAGGTGGATTTGGTTTTCAATTTAGTGTTTAATAAAAATAATTTAATCATTTACTATGTTAAGTGAATGTTCTGAATGAATCCGGACTCGAGGTAAGGGAACTATCCAAACCACCCTATTTTCTTATGGTTATAACCTATCTATATCTCATTTACATGCTATCTATATTTAATTTTTTTTAATGATTTCAAATTCTTTATATAATTCTATTACTTATATAACAAGCTTATTCTCCATTTATTTTATGGGGATACATAATATCTTGATGTTCACTTCACAAATATTTCATTTATGTAAACCTGGTGTATGAGAACTTTTTGTTTCTTATTTCATGTCATGAACCAGCCCATGAAACTTTTTTAATCATCAATTATTTTTTATGAATACTCATTTTTTAGATATAAAATTATGAGTTCAATTATGGTTTTATGAATAATATTATTTTCTTAATGTTCTTGAAGGTTCCTTATCATTTTTAAAAAACTTGGATAAAGTAGTTAAATTTCTTAAATTAATTCTCCCACCTTTTTCAAAAACTATTCATAAAATTAACTCTGTATTGAGAAAAATAAATAATTATCCAAATATATACACTAAAAAGATTCAATTCATTCTTCTCTTTTGAATCGTTATAATATATCCTTTAATTATGATTTGAGGATAGATTATGTAATAAATTTTTTTCTATATACATTTCTTAGTCTTACGACTTATGTATGATTTCATTTTTTGGTACACATATACATGTACATGTTATGATAGTTGAAACTATATAACACTCTAATGAATTGGGAATTGTTTATATAACATGAGATGATATGTATTTTATTAGAGAGTAAACCTAATCTATTATGGGAAAGTGTCCACAATGATATGATGACTCAATAATGATCCTTGTAATATTCATATGACGTCATATATTATGATGTTTCCTTATTCCTATGATGTTATGATACTATGAAAAAATATCCTTTTTAACATGCTTCTATATTATTATTCACGAGACTTATCATTTATACTACTCTGTTATGCTATTTGACCCATGTGTTTTTCTTCTTTTTCATGCTTATTACCTTACTAGGATATATAGATCACCCCTTTTCTTTATATAGTCCCAAGGTTATACTATGTTGTTCTAAGAGTGAAAAGGGTATTTGGAGGACATTATGAAAATTAAAATAAATATTTTTTATTTTTGGTTTCCTATTGATATATTATGTGAATGTAACAAGCATGCATTAGAATCCCCAAAACATAGTATTTTAAAAATTTACACTAAATATCGATATGAATACATCTCCATCAGTGAAAAAAACCTCATATGTCCCCAAGGATCTTTACAGGAGGAATTTTAAGCACAAAAATAAAACCATAAATTGCTAGTTATATCCAAAGTCATGCTGGACGTCTTCTCCTCCTCTGTGATCACTGCTCAAAAAATTGGAATCCGAATTCCTCTACATCGTCCACACATACTTCAAGAAACAACAGGAGAACCGATCATTGAATTCTGAGTGCTAGTGCGGAGATTCGATAACTTCTCTGTTGCTCCGACGATCACCACATCACCTTGCTTATGATGCAAGAGAGAGAGCTCAATTCAAACTCCTTGATCCAGGGCCTCTCTCTTTATATTTCAGGTGAGATAAGAAGAGAGAGAGATGCAGTGAATACTCATTCGTGAGAGCCTCCCCTCTTCTATTAATAGTGTGTTAATGAATTACTCGGTATTGCCTCCTTGACCCCAAATAATTGACACACTATAAACAACATATTATGACTACTACACTGAGTCATAAATATTATTATCACTTTCTTGTAATATAATTAATATAATACTGATAATACCCGAGCCATTAACTTGAATCATTATTCCCATAAATATTAAATTTACCTATAATATTTTAAACTGATATTCATTCAAATAATATTTTCCGTGTATTTACTTTAAAATAGGTAAATATAAAGAAAAAATAAATTGAATGATAATTATTACTAACTAAAATAATATGAATTTATTTATTTCTTTGGTGATTTTATATCCCCGAAAATTCCTAGACCCTAGTGGTGGAGCCCACCATATCCAATATACTTATTCATTTGAATAGGGAAGATTATTTAATACACTATTGTGTGTGACCCTCTAGGCCCTTATCTTGATAGAAGTGATTACTATTGACTGACTAAGAGAGGTATCTAACAACCCATCCTGACCCCTAAAGTTATAAGGATAATCATAGTAATGAAAACTATCCTACAAACCAACACCGTGTAATATAATATTTTTGTCTTTCATATCTCACAAAGTAGGATCCACACCCATGTCATCGTCCTTTTCTTGGTTTTATCATTTATTGATCTAATTGGATGGATTTACCTTCGAATTCCATGTACATGGTCTTATGAAGGTACTACCATCCTGATCAACATGTCTTGAGATATATTACTTCCTTATGTTGGAAGCGACAAATAATTTATTGACCATTCAACCAATTCCATACCACCAATGACACACCCAACACAAGTTACCTCACCAATATTTCATTATCATGGGTTTTTCCTTACATCCAATTACGCGATCAAATGGAAAACATTGGTAATCATCTCAAGTTAGGAGACCAGTACACATGTTCATAGATATGAACAACCAATGACACCCGAAACATGTGGTGTTCTTATTGGTGGGCCTGTCCTCATAATCTCAATACTAGAGATCACCAAGTGTGAACTTCATGAGAATATGTTTCAATTCTTATGATCCCCAGTCTCCTAATAGTCATACATCTACCATGTCTAGGCAGTAAGATGTATTTATACCATAGGAAATATATTTAAGATTAATTTCACGGTAGCTCGATGTTCTCATTATAGTCTAGGATCTGCTATAAACATTTGATATAATAACTAATCTATAGAAATTACCATTAAATAGCGGATGCAGAAATATATATAGTATAATGGTAATAATAAATCACATATATCTTAATATACACATGATATGGTAATCAAAATTACTATATAGTTGGGTCTAGGGAACCCACTATTACAACACTCCCACTTGCACTAGAGGCAACTTGCTAACCAACCATGTTAGCTATCACATGATCAAAATCACATTTCTACTAAGTTATGAATTTTGATTCTAGTACTACCATGATTATTCCATGTGGCTATTCTACTATATGTGACCTCATCTCCTTGATTTATACTTCTCTAAAGATGGTATCACTGAATATATCCCTTTTTCCACTGTTAAAACTTGACATCTTGGCTATTAAGAATATCATAATCTATATTATGATAATACTCCAATAACTATGTGCAATTTCGAGAACAAAAACAAATATTTGAAAATAATAACTGCTTATTAACTACCTCAGAAGCTGCAACGTACTTGGTATTTGTAGGTATTTCTACCACTAGCTTGTATGATCTTACACCGCTTATTCTCTTAGTCTGACTTTGATATTAGATCACATTAATCTAATGAAGACTAGTTTGTTTCTCCTAAAACTAGTATCATTTATTATCTACTTATGAGTTACATATATTTTTTACTTGTCGAAGTACTATCATATACTTCTGATTGCTTCACTTATCGTGATCCTAAATATAACTGAAATTTTCCTACATTTATTTATATCCCAGAAATATCAATTTTTTTTACATCTCATGGAATATGTGACTGATACATTGATGAAGCATATGATACTAAACTAATAAATTTAATCTCCTTCTATGACCTAGACATGTAAAACTGGATAGATTATGCCATGTGACATTGGTAACAATTCTAATTCGAATTGTTCTAACTTTTATTTTTCAATACCATATCACTATATGTATGATTGAATAGGTCCATGAAATCTTTAGATATACCATAGTAGATCCTCTTACCTAGAACTTAGGATTCTACTTTAAGTCAATAAATGGTGAATTAATTTCAACCTGGTATTAGCTATCTATAAGACCACACTACTGGAAAATGGACCTATACCCATGGTTTTTCCCAAAATCATGGGTATAGGCACGTCTATACCCACGTTTTTCTCAAAAATATGGGTATAGGTATTGTATGGGAACCTATACCAACGATTTTACTAGAATCATGGGTATATGATAGTTTTTTCAAGACCTATACCCATGTTTTAACAAAAACTATGGGTATAGAGTTGTTTTATGAAGACCTATACCCACAGTTTTACAAAATTGTGGGTATAACTTTCCTGCCTTATGGTGCAGAAAAAAATTCACGAGGTATAATTTTTTTTTTCACGAGAAAACCTATTCCCATGGTTTTATAACTATAGACACAATTTATATAAACATATATAACTAAATATATATCTATATTCCAGTAATTCAAATGGGATAATGGTTAGGCACGGGAGGAATAAATGAGCGGTCTAGAGATCGAATCCCACAACCGCATTTTTTTTATCAAATCTCTATCCATGATTTTAAAACCATAGGTATAAGTGAATGACATGGTGGAATGGTGAGTGAAATTGTGGACTGGAGCTATACCCATTCTTCCCTAAACCGTGGGTATAGTTCATGGGCTATCCTGATGCCTCAGGAGCCCACAGTTCATGAAACCATGGGTATAGGCTATACCCATAGTTTCAAATTATGGGTATAGGGGAATTTTCCTACACTGCCAATATCTTTTTTACATACGTATCCAGAAATATTTTACTTAGAAAAAAATGGAGCCCCACTAACCTATGATATACACAACAAAAATTAATTCCAAATGAATATTTTATGATCTTGTCGGTTACTTTAATTCTATACATAATTTCAGTACCTTTCAACCTTTATTAGAATTCTCTAAAATGACCACCCCCTTTTGGTTGTGTCATATAGAAACCTTGCACAATTGGTGGTCATAACATCCGATGCTCAATAATGATAATAGAAATTGTCTATGATAAGTAAAATCCTAATGGATTTAGGCATAATGACTTGGTATAACCAATAAATCCTTATTAGTACCATTCTTGTACTATCCATGTATCGTATCACTTGAATAACCACTTAACTATTCAAAATAATAATCCCATATACACTTTGATACATGGAATACATTATTTAATTTAAATTGGTCTTGATAATATCATATAATTTCCATATACTTCTTACTTGTAGGATTTATTATTCACAATAAATAATGCATCACCGAACATAGTGAATATAAAACCATCACTATGAATTTAACATTCCTATGTAGTATGTGTCTTTGGAATGTTCATGTTCCACATGAACTTGTGGAGTCAGTTCCTATGAAAACTACTTGTGCATATCTATAATTGACTAAACCAAAATCAATCTTTCTTCCACTGTCTCTGGTAGATATGTGCACCCTTATATAGAAATTTATTCTAACACTTGACTACCAATTTTCTATCTTAGATATTTTATTAATATCCTAAGAAACATTTAGGATTATTAACTTAGATGCACATTGTATTTTTCTTGATGAAAGTTTGTTTATATCCTAAAAAACTGTTTGCATCTAGAAACATTGTATGACATAATGGATTTCCATCATATTATGACTTATATGATATCTATTCGTAATTATAGTCATTATAAGGTTATGGGATGTTTCTTGTTTTTGTGAAGAGCATTCTAAAATGAAATGGATGTTTTTGCAAGTTGAAACATTGATTCTACTTACATCATAACTCTGATGTATAGAGTTATTTCATGTTATACAATCTAAATAAACTCCTATTTAATTTATTTTATAGGGATTAAACTTCTATAGAGTTATTTCATGATATAAAATCTAAATAACCTCCTATTAATACCTCTTTTATTGAAAGAAAATGTGAATGTTCCTTTGGAGTTCCACTTACTATTGGCCTTTTCACTTTTTTTTTTCAAATTTCTCACCATAAGAGTTAAATATTAATCTATCGTTTATAATCTTATTTACTTGGTGAACCTTACCTAAAATGTAACTAAGCATTTTCTACACACTTCTCATTTTATTATCTAAAAAAATACTGGATTAAATGGGTGAAAATGATATGAGAAAGGGATCCTTTGAAAGATTGTGATCTATCTTTCAATTTACACATGTCCAATATAATCATCACATTATTCATATATTTCTTCAATTTCTCCTTGAAGACTTCTAAGATATGAGACTACATGTTATATCACCCACGTCCCGATGTAGTGACTGCAACTAGCATCAGAAATTGATGATAAAATTATGACATAACCATCATATGATTCATACATGAGTCTTTTTTAATCATTTTTAAACACCCTAGCTTCTTGAAGAGGCTTAACATGTATTGGGAACGCTGGCTCCTAGAGTTTCCAATATCATAGTATTTTTTCACAAGTGTATGTACTATAGGTGGACACTCATGCTAGTATGGAAATTTAATTTTTCCATTATTTATCACTTTTTTTTATTATGGTACAATCAAATTTTTACTTTTATCTTGATTAATGTTTTGAGATTATTGATTAATTAATTAAATCATTAAATGTATCCCACTATTTTATATAATTCTAGGAACCATTTGTACTAGAATCAGAATACTCTATATCTAGAGTATTCTAGTGACAAGGATCCTTGAACCTCCCCTCATAGTCTACAAGATTCTCATACACCATTACTCGTAGTGTTTATTGTAGGCGTTTTACTATCCAACTACATTAACTCACAGTTCCTTAATATTTTGAGTGAAGTCCTAGCTTCTAAAATCATTACTTGATTTACTCAATGCATGAATATAAAATAATAACAAGTTATCTTGGGATAATCCTTACTACCTATTTAGTTAATTCAACTCACCACTCTAATAAGGACTCCCTAGCAATAATAAGCACCCTCAACTTTGGTTTACAAGCACTCTGAAATCCTGATATTGTTCGTATTCGAATGATTTAAGGCTGTTGCGACTTAATATTTCTTTGAGGGTTTTATTATTTTTAAGTGATGAAAGAAATCATTGTCTATTTCATAATCATGTACTATGTGATCACACTCATAACTGACCTTGAAGTTGAAAATATCCATCACATCACATGATCATTTTATCTGTTCATGCTAGTTTATTATTCTATAAGATCATATGTAAATTACACATTCATAAAATAATAAATAATGAAAAAAATAAAATGATGCCGTGATCATGATCCAATACTAATGGTTGATCCATTGAGTTAATAATGGATCAACCCACACCCTAGGGGTAATACCTTGAGTTGCATGGGTTGCATCTTGAGTTGTAACACTCATCCATCCAATGTGTCAAACTCATGTCTAGTTTGTCTCGATAAATTTGTACGAAGTGTATCACTAATCATCTTCATCATTATACAAAAAAACTCTCACACAAGTGAGGGGATATCGAATATATAAAATAACACTTAGAAAAATGGACACGTAGACCCTTATACATAAAATAATGCTTAGATGACACACATATCTCCATTTAATGAAACTAATTATTTCAAATAACCATTATAATAATTAAATTAAATAAATAAATAAACTTTCACCAGACATACATTGGTCGATCAATGATTCATTATTAGTTTAATATGCTTTAAACTTTCATATTAAAAATAAATATAGAATTAAAATTTACAATGATTTGAATCATACTCAGGGATATTTTTATTGAATTAAAATTCACTCATATTTTAATTCAATATTTAAATCATTCGGTCCCATTAATTAATTTAATTTTTTTTAAAAAATTAAATTAATTTAACCCACAATACTAATTTTAAAACAAAATTTATATTTCATTAATTTAATTTAAATCTAAATCTAAATTAATTAATTAAATTAAATTTTGATTATAAAAATTAGTAGGACCCCTAAAATTTCAAGAAGGCCTATGCGGGTTAGGATAAACCTATGAAGACCCATTTCGGGTCTTGTAGACCTCGTGTTTGGTGTTCTGGACAAGACAGGCCCACCCAAGCCCGTTCTAGGTAGGGAAATTCAGTTGGAGTCCCTTTTGTGTAGGATAAGACCCAAAAAGGGCTTACCTAAGTATAGAGAAGCACCGTAAAGGTATGTTTGGTAGAAAAGAGGCCACACCAGGGTTGGCCGGAGTGGGTTTTCCTTTGGCAAGAGGTGACAATAGCGGGGGTGGGTGCTTGACAAAACATGGCGGTGTAGGCGGCACTGCAAGCTTACGAGGGGTTCAAGGGTCCAACTTCCATATTTAGGATCTAGGATGATGGTTGTTGACCTATCAGGGAACATGCTTGATCTGGTGGCCGAGATAGGGGACTGTTACATCAAGGCTCGAGGCGGTCCGAAGAAGGGGACTCCCATAGGAGGAAGCGACCAGGCGGTGTCTCACGAATAGAGGTGCTCACCAGTCATGCTGTGGTATTGGCTGGACCAACAGGGAGTGTGGTAAAGCAATGATGGATCAACGGGGGGGCATGGGTGGATGGATAAGGCAGAGAGGTCGGGTCTTGGACTAACAGCGGTCAAAGAAGGAGGAGACCTAAGAGGAGAAGTCGACAGGATGTTAGAGCAGTGTGGGCTGGAGCGCTTTCTAGAGGGGTGCTGTAGGAGGATAACCTGAGTGAGGTAAATGGAGGATCTAGGTGAGAGAGGATCGAGCTATTAGCGGACACAAGGGGTGGGGGGACCATGGGAAAACTGACCACCTTTTCCAAAGTTCCTTTTTTATGTCAAAACTTGAACCGCTAGCCCCTTCTTTGTTTTATTTTTCCTATGTCAAGCACACTTCATTTTATTTTTCCTTAAAATGTGAAATTATACACATATGATTAAAATTATTATATTCTCATTATAATAATATTATTATAAAATTAAATAATTGACAATATGATGGAATACATGGGTGGTAGAAAATTAATTTTCCGGCCACCGTCTCCCACTGAAAGTGTAAAATGGTGACCAAATATCAGAAGGTCACCTCAATCTCCCCCATCTATGGATTCAGGTAAAATGATATATTTAAAACCATAAAAATTAATAACTTGAGTGATAAAATAAATCTGTATTAAAAACTTCAAATGAACATAAGTTGGCCATATGATATTGGATTTAATCACTATTGGGGGTGTTGGGACTAGATTGACACCCTCTATTAAGCTTAATGATTTTTTCATTAAAATTAGGATGATTTGCTCTGATACCAATTAATGGTTACAAACACGTAGTGGAAGCCTTTAAACTTGGTGTTTTAAAAAATATCCACCAACGATCGACATGAATACACCGTCATTTGTGAAACGCTACCCGGTATAAGCCTGTGGATCTTTGAGTGAGTAATTATAATCACATAAATAAAACCATAAATACATGGTAAGATCTGAATTTGTGCTGGATGTATTCTTTTCATCAATGATCACTTCTTTAAGAATCCAAAGATGAATTTTTTTAGATCTTCCATGCATGTTTAAAGAATCTATGGGAGAACCGATCATCGAATTTCGGGTGCTAATGTAGAGATACGACGATGTCTTTGCTGCTCCAAAAATCACTACATCGCATTTATTGCGATGCACAGAAGGGAGATCATTACTAACTCCTCGATCTAGATCCTCTCTCTCTAGAATATGAGAGAGGGAAGAAGAGAGAGAGAGACAATGAAAAGTAATTGGAGAGATCCTCTCCTCTTCTATTTAATGTGTGTTAAGGAATTACCCAGTATTTCCTCCCTGACCCCTAAATAATTAACACACTACAAATGATATATTATGACTAATACACTGAGTCATAAATATTATTATCACTTTCTTGTAATATAATACATATATTATGTGATAATAACTTATCTATTAACTCGACCTATTTTTCCCACAAATATTAAATGAGCATTGAATATTTTAAACTAATATTCATTAAAATAATATTTTCTATGTATTTACTTAAAAAATAAAAATACATAAAATAAATAAATTCAATGCTAACTATTCTTAACTTGAATAATATGTATTTAGTTGTTTATTTGGTGATTGTATATCATTGAAAAAATCCCAGACCCTAGTGGTGGGATCCACCAAGTTCAATATACATATTCAAATAAATATGGAAAATTATTGAATACAATATTGTGTGTGAACCTATAGACCCTTATCTCAAGAGCAGTTAATAATATTCCTAGACCAAGAGCGGGATCTAGCAACCCATCATGGCTTCTAAAGAGATAAGCGTAGTTATAAAAATGATAACCAAGCTACATACACACACTTTGTAATATAAAATCTTTGTCTTTAATATCTTATAAAGCAAGACACACACCTGTGCCATCGTCCTTTTATTGATTTATTGTTTATTCATCTATCCAGAAAGATTTACCTTCGACTTCTTTGGCCATGGTCTTATGAAGGTACAAAAATCAGGATAAACATGGACTAAGATATGTTACTCCCTTAACCTAGAAGTGGAAAATCCTTTCTTGACCATTCAACTAATGCCGTACCACCAATGATGCACCCAACACAAGCTACCTCACCACAATTTCATTACAATGGTTTTTTCATTGCATCTAAGTACATGATCAAATGGAACACATTGGAAATGATATCAAGTAAAAAGACCAATAGACATGTCAGTAGATAGGAACAACCGATGACACCTAAAACATGTGGTGATCATATTAGTGTGTTTTTTCTCATGATATCACTACTAGAGATCACTATGTGCAAACTTCACGAGAATAAGTATGAATGATTACGATCCCCCAAAACCTGATAATCTAATATCTACTGTGTCTAGTCAGTAAAATGTATCAAGTTCATAGGACATACTTTTAAGATTAATGTAATGGTATCTTAAGGTTCTCATTATAGCCTAGCATCTGCTATAACCTTTTGATATAACAATTAATATTGAGAAATTACCATTAAATAGTGGACGTAGAAATATCTATACTATAATTTTAAGAATACATTATGTATATATTATTGTATGCATGATATGGTAATAAAAAGTACTGTATAGTTAGGTCTAGGGAACTCACTATTACAACAATATGATCTTATACTTCCAAATACATATAGATTATGAATCTTTGGGTGTTGTGTTTATTTGATATCTATATTGAAAATCATGTAATAATATTTTCAAGAGGCTTCGGTCACTATTGTCAGTATTAGAACAAGGTCTAGTTATTTTTTATATTAGGACAAGAATACAATATTAAAAACCCTAAAAATAAGTCTATGTATTTGAAAAAATCTAGAAATTTTGGTAAATCAACTAGAGAGTGTTCTCCAAATAACGAGATCCATGTTTAGAAACTACAAGTAGATGTGGATATGGAAAATATTTATGTATATTTAATAACCCAAAAGGGAATGTTGGGTACTGACTTGAGCTATACTCGGTGAATCACAAAAAGGCCTTGTTACACACCTGGTTTGATACTCTTAGGGGATATGCTTTTATATACCGATAAATACTTTATGAACCATTAAAATGGGAAAAAATAGATTTTATGGTTATAAATCATAATTATAAAATTACCATGGATATTCTTGATTAAATCCTAAGACTCATAATTTAGGGTATACTTTTCATTTATGAGTTATTCCTTTTATGTTCATAGTTTATTTTTTATATTCTTATTAATTTAAGTATTATCATCCATATTTTTTCATTATATTAGTTAATGGATGGAAATATGAGGAATCTTTCAAATAACCAATGTGATATGAAATGGGATGATTTATCTTATAAAAAGGATAATCTAGTTGGAGAATGAGCTTATAAATTCATTTAAGTGCTCACTCAACCGATTGAAGTGATGAAAAATAACATTAAACATTTTGAACCCACTCCTTCTCATCGAAAATAGAATGTAAAGTTTGTATCCTTTATGTGAAAATGCCTATTTAATTTTTTTTGGTCTTATGATCTCATCATTGAGGAATAATGGATTAACTCCATTTATATGATATAAGTTTTCATCTAATGATTTGAACAAGATAAATTCATACTATTTTTCTATCACTTAGATGGAGAAGCTGATCAGTGGTTGACATGAATCAAGAATACAAATCCCAATAATAAAATTAGATACATGGAATGTAAAGGATCTAAGAATTTTTTTCAACATATATTTTGTCCAAATTGTCTATCTTAAAATAGAGAGGGAGTTCCTTGGACTAAATGAAAAAGAGAAATATTCTATCGGGGATTATGAAGAAAACATCTCAAGGATTTTACAATATGCCTCTAGTTATTTTATTGACACCAAAAATATAGTGGAATCCCTTGTCAGCAAATTAATGTTGGGTCTACAAAGTTCTTTTTTGATTCAAGGCTTTGATATCGATGAAGATATTTTATATTATTCCCTTATGGTTAAGATATAGATTGGTGGTTCTAAATGGTCATGAGATGATGGTGATAGAAACTAGATAATGTAGTTTAATTTGTGATAATGAATCGATAAATCCCATGAAGGAAAGAAAAATCAACTACTCATGTGTCATAAGTGTGGGAAGAAGAATCTAGGAAACTGTCTCAATGGATCATGGAGATTATTAATCTTTTGAAAATAGAGGCATCAAGCTATCCAATATTGATGAGAGATAATGAATCCCACTAATGAGATATCATCAAATACAGTTATAATCAAACAACGTACTATAGTCCAACATTTCAATTTTAATGAATATATGAATTATTCAGGACAATCCCCTAAATGAAGGGTTTTTAGAGATCATCATCTTAAACAAACTCAAAGGGATGAAAAGAATGGAATGGATTATACTATCACTAATGCTAATCTGGGCCAAGATAATATAGCGGTGATAGGTATGATTGTTATTTATTCATCAATGGATAATGTTTTATTTGGTTCTATTTCTACTCATTCTTTAATATCGATTGAATTTAGTAGAACTATTAAAACACCACGTCAAAACATGGAGGTTGATTTTTCAATGAGAATAGAGAATAAGAATATTATTGCATCCAAGGTATATAACTCCGCCAATCAATGTTTGTTAACTAAACCTCATATAAAATATTATCACATTGCCTTTAATGGGATTTGAAACTATATTTGGAATGGATTTACTATCCTTATATAAATAGAAAATCAAATTAAAAGAGCGGAAAATATGTATTAATATCTTACTCCACCTTAGGGTTATGTGAAATTATAACAACGAGGATGAATATCCTTTGGAATATTCTTCTCAAGTGCGCATATTATTTCCTTATGAGTAGAATATCTAGCTCAAATTATCGATAAAAAGAGTATCATGACTGAATACATTCCCCTTTGAGAAACTATACTGATGTATTCCATCAAGAGATTCATGATCATCCTCCTGGTTGAGAGTTTGAGCTATCAACTAATCTTAATCCCAGTTCTATTCCCATGTCCCTAAATTCCTATAGAGTGGACAAAATTGAGTTGGAAAAAATGAATAATAAGTTAATGAGAATTTGTACAGGGGTTTTATATGCCTGGATTCTTCACCATGGGGTGCATTAGTTTTCTTCATTAAAAATATGTATGGGTAAATGTACCTCAAAATTTAATATCATGAACTCATTAAAATAATGATAGAGAACATAAACCCCTTCCATAGATTGATGACTTGTTCGATTAAATAAATGGGGCCCAATACATCTCTAAGGTGGAACTTTAGTTGATATAACATCAATTAGCGTTGAAGGAGTATATTAACGAGACCACCTTCCATACATGTTATGAGAACTTTTATTTCATAGTGAATCCATTCGTAATTTTTGACATACCACCACCATAGACCACTGATCAATGCCCCGACCGATGGTCACCATATACCTCATGCGCGCCTCACCATATATTATAGGTTTTCAACTAACAGTGAGGGCTGTGAGAATACCACATGGAGAGTACTCCCTCAATATAAGTGTATCCAAGTAAGTAAAGATAAAAATCAATAGATAATAAATTATAAGTAAATTTTGTAGATAAATAGGGAACGTTCTCAAATATATACAGAAAAAAATTCATAATAAATGTTAATGGAATACATATTATATAGATCCCTTGTGGGTGGATCATACATATATGAAAACTAAATAAAAAAAATAAACTTAAACTAAAACTCATCCCCAAAATAGTCTGGAGTCCTTCATGTTCCCATAATCTATACTCATGCTCCATTATAACATTCAAGGAAGAACCACATGAAATTCCAAATTTCCCTATTACCTGTAACCTGAAATAAGTAACAGAGTTTGATCTTGTACCAAACTGTCATGGAGGCCTAAATAGGGAGTATACCAATTACCAATATCCCCCACATGGTGTATTCCTTAGTTATCACAAACCAATCGAATCCATTTTTTTCTCATTAATAGCATAATCCAATATGTTATAAAAAAACTCCCTATAAGGTGTTTTGATTAATTATATCATATACCACCCCATATGGGTGTTTTTTGTATCACATAAAACAAATCCAACTGTATAGTAAATTTCTACATTATTTAAAACAAAATTACCCCTATCGGAATTTTCCAAATCAATTACAACAGTCTCCCCAATAGGAATTTCCATTTTAAAAACAATATAATATTATAATGTACATCATATCTCAAAATGGAATTACCTTGAACCAACCCATTTATCCACATTATGGTTTCAATTATATTTAAAATATCAATGATTTTAAAATCCTATTTCACTACCACTAATTTAAAACTTAAATCCATTTTTAATCATTTCAAAATAAAAAAAATTCACCAAATCCAATTTCATTTAAAAAAAAACCCACTTTCAACCCAATTATCAAGGTTGAAATCATTCTGTAGATGTTCTCCTAGGGTGTATTTATCTTGGTTAAAATCATGGAAAAAGGGTGCTTAATGAGGGGAAACAATATTTGAAAAATACATTTAAATTTTGGTCATGGCTTGGAATGCTGGTGAGAATTCAAGACAGAAACACTTGAAAAAAAAATTCATGGATATGGGTTAAGTTGAGGGACCTCCTACCTTAACCTTAGAAAAATCTACACATCTTTTATCAACCTCCATTTTTGCATGAATTGGAAGAAAACACAAAAATAAAAAAATGACCTGAATATAAGGAATATTATACAAAACTAATAGAACACTACTCAAAAGAGAAATAAAACAAAATATAAATAATAGAAGAGGCGGACTTATTAAGATATCTACAATGTAAGAAACAATATTCAAAATAGACTCCAAAATAAAAGGAAAACAACCAATAAGAGAGGAGAGGATATGGAGCCTGTGACAAAGAGGTTATTAGAGAAAATAAGAGGAAAAGAAGAGTTAAAACATTTAATCTTGGTGAGGAAAACAGTAATTTCTCCCAAATTTAAAGAGGGTCATAGTTTGGCTGCCCATTTTTTGAGATAATACACCAACTGTGAAAATTGACTATTTGAGGAACACTATGACAAATGATTTTCCAATCCATGAGAAAAATATGTGCGTGCATATGTAATTTATCACATAGGATGCATGGTTTCTCATATTTCAACACATAGTTTAAACGAACTTCATGACTTAATAAATCACACAACATAGATGGGGGCATGGTTAGTATTAACCTCGCAACATCCATGCATCAGAGGGTGTCTCCCCTGAAACTAAAATCTTAAACCCCTAATCTCTCAAGACTTCTCCAAACATCCATGTCAACTCTCTCCCATAATAAAATATAAAAAAACATCAATTTTAAGCATACACACGCTTTAAATAAAAATATGATCCCAATTTCAAAAATCATCCCTCACACCAATTGGAATTTACAATTTTTATTTGATATTTTAACCTATATGGACATGGGATCTTATGAACATCCAACTATAACACTTATCACCCCTAAAAGGCCCTGGTGTCCATCCAAATAGATCGATTGATCTATATTGTTCATTAAATTGGTGTTAGCTGGCCATGTTCCACTCTGAATTTCTAGGTCACTTCTCCAAGAATAACTCTAATAGAATACATGAGGTCACTTAACCCCAAGTTAATGCTTGCATCATTAACATACATTAATACAAAGCTCTAAAACTTATTTCTATCTGATGAAACCTATTTATTATTATCTATTCGATTGACTAACCCATGGGGATTCCCACCATAAGAGTTATCTCAAGAGTCTGATTCCAAACCTCAACACCAAATTCCATGAATATTTCCATCTTATAGCATGTTATTAGTGGTACACCAACCTGCATGGTGCAATTCCAAATGTAATCTAACTCCATAGAAACGTAATGAACTAGTCAACACCGACACCAACTCCCATTTCCATTTCTGAGCTAAAAATGGTTTCACCTCTAATGTTGATGTGTAACTATAGATGTTTTATCTTCCTTAAAATCCACAACCTACACCAGAATAATTTCCACTACATCTAAATAGATGTTCCCAATGAAATTATAAACCCACTATAGAAAATACCATTCCAAAGTAGTTGGGAAGATCTCCTCCATCCAACCACTATAAGAATTCCCAACCTCAACCATCAATACACCATTGAAACTCTTGACTACAACATCCCAATCCTTAGAGGCACCACATGGTTTTATCAAGAACAATTCTATGTCCAACTCTAACCATTCAATGTAATTACATTATCATAATCCACCCACCAATGTTATTCACTATGCACTCACATTAGTACCAATGTCTTATCTCATCAAACTAATCTTGAATAGAGTCCACTCATCTCGATCCTTAAAAAATTTCTCATAATGTAGCTTCCACTACATGGATTCAATGGATTTAGAATTCCTACAAAATTAACATTAAGTAAAAGTACATGTGAACGAATATAAAGTGTTGTTTTGACCATCTAAAGAATTTTCCCACACCCCAAAAAACATTCCAACCCAATGATCATATTCCCACAACCAATATGATGCTCTCCACCAAATTAGTTACCTATTCAACATCCAAATAGGTTTGACCCACAATCTCATGGAAACCAATATGTCCATTACTAATAACAATGGTATTATGTGGCCTAAATCACTCACCGTGAGAACTAAACATTAATATATTTAGAATCTCGGAAAACAATTATCTGTACTCACTAAAACACATTCAAAATGAGGGACACACCCTCTATAGTTTATTATGGGAACCGAACTGTATAGATTTCCTTGTACTAATCCCAATGAACAGACCCTCATGAGTCCTATATTTTCCACATTCATGTTTATCCTCCCAAGCCATGATAATAGAACTTTCAAAACATGAAAATTATTGTTCTTCTAGATCAACCTTTCCCCAACACCTCAATCCCAACCAACACTTCCCCACTCAACCACTGGTCCTTTTGTTTTTATTCCTATTATCAAGTCTCCAACCCACAAAATCTCTTAAAAGTAATCAGCCCATGTCTAACACACAGATGCTCACTGAACCAAAAATTTATAGGGACCATGCTTACTAGCATTAACCACATTAATCTATCAAATTTAATAGATTTTACCCTCCTATACCAATTCGATCATGTATATTGGATCACAATCCCACGAGTCACAACACATCGAAGATAGATCTCATGACAAAACTAATTATAATTCCCATAGACATGTCAAAATTACTAGTCTAAGGGCACCCTCAGTAAAATTTTCAAAAAAAGGTTCTCTACACGGTCCAAGGTCCATCATATGACCACCTACTAACATGAGTCATTCAAAAAATGGCAAGTGTCTATCCCTACTTACACAATGCGTCTAGAAGAAAACCTAAAACATGAGAAGGATAAGAACTTGACCACACTAATAAAAAACCCCCACCATTATGCTGGGAACCAATACCTCTGGTTTATTCAAATTCATAACATCCAAGGAATTACCATACATGTTCTGTATTCCCAATCGTACCTCACTTGCATCAATTTGATCTTATCAAATACCATGGGTCAGTCACTCCTTTATGATTGATTCAAAGAAATAAACTCATAATCTAATGAGTTAAGAATCACTAATCCTTTTCTAATATCCCTATATAAAAAATTAACCAAGCTCTTGGAATGTTTCTTCCAGTAACCAATGGCATCCTAGATTCCCTCTTACTACATAACTAGCACTATACACACACTTAGTCCAAACACATGACCACTAATTAACTTGATTGTCATTGAAAAAACAAAAAATGCATACTTATGTAATGAACACTTTCCCAAAACAAGTCCCAAATAGTTTTTATTAGGAATTTGAATGACCCCACCCCTCAAAAATGTACTAAAAACATGGCATCAACACCATGGGTTCTCAACAGCAACCACATCTCCTCATGGGAACACCAAACATGCACCGATCTCATAATCCAAATATTCTACCCTGAATCACATCACTAAGGAATCTCACAAGACCAGTTAAACCTTTCACATGGGTTACCATTGAAATTCACAATGCATCCACCCACTAACCCAAGTCAATCCAAAAGATCAATAAATATAACTACCCATTAAAAAAACATGGTCTCAATAAATCCATAATACTTAGGATATCACTCATACCTATATCAAATTCTAATGACATAATGTGTGAAAAACACACAAAATAGGGAGTTCAAAAAGGTAGATCAACATATAGAACTAAATATACCATTCAATGGGTCAACATAATCACATACTTATGGGGGTCATACCACCTTCACATCTCAGGGTCTCAAAACTTATGCACTCATGATGGACCAAATACCCATCATTGGGTCAAGCATATGATATAAGTCCTCTATCTCACCACATTCAAAAATAATCCCTATTATTCTTTAATACATAGGTGTCACATTATTTTTAGTAAAAAAATCACATTTTTAAACCTTCAAATTTCAATAGTTTTTAAAGCACCTATTTATAAATCTACACATTTTTAAAAAATTCCAAGGCTCATATTATTCAAATTTAAAACTTGTTACAAGTTACCAAATAAAAAAATTCTATAATTATTTGTTAAATAAAATAATAGGAACAATATATGAATGAAAAAACTTTATCATTTTCTTACCAGAACATTATATAACTAATATTTTTATCCCTCCATTTATATATACCTATGCATTAAGAGATTGTTATAGGAGTTGGTCAAGTATGATGCCAACTTAGATGTATATGAGTAACACCATATATGATATTGAAAACATTATGATTACCAGCCCCCTAATAACCAATTTTATATACCATATGCAGGTTTAAGTAATACTTCTATTGTCAAGAAAAAAATAAACATTGGTAAACATTAATTAGAATACAATAACAATCACATGAAGCATGAAATTAACATCTACAACCATATCCCTATCATAATGTAAGTAAATAGAATTCTTATGTTCTTGATATGACGCATGAATTCACCCACTGAATCATTCCATATAGGTATAGAAGTATAAATTCTTTAAGGTAAAAAAACCAAAAATCTAGTGCATCATACAAGGTGAAAATGAAGTACAACTGTAACAAGAATAAACAAAGGAACAAAAAATATTATCCTTGGAAACCTGGGATCTAACCCCTGAATTGGTTGACCACTCATATTCACAAGCTCATAACAATCTCCCGAAACATTCTTAACTTCCTATCTACCATTCCCATATAGTAAGATAAATAAAAAGGACCTAATACCACATTTTAATTTACCCCCACACTGGGCCACTAATTAATTCTCAGAAAAACAATAGTTACATAACATAGACACACCTCCCTATATGATAGAGGCTTCTAACTAGCATCGAGGGACTATAAGAATATTATGGGGAGACTAATGACTCTATATCAAGGTAGCTATAATAATAAAATTAAAAATAAATAGATAATCCATGCCATATAAACATTATAGATAAATAAGTAAAATATCAAAATAAATACAGTAAAAAAGGAGAAATTAATGGGAATTCCAAACATGTAATTTAGAACCCCCATGGTTGGATCTACATATAGGATAAAAAATAACAAAATTAACTAAAACTAAAAATTATCCCCAGACAAATCCTAAGTATTACCTGGTCCCATTATCTATACCCATTCTCAATTATAACATGCAAAAAGAACTTCATGCAATGAGAAATATCCCATATACCTATAACCTATGAAAAGTAACCATGTCAACTCTAGTACCCGTATGTAATGGATGCTTGAGTAGGGTGTGAGTATAACTCAGTTGGCTATCACCGATGGTGCTTCTAAATAAAACATTTTGATATAAATTGTATGTGGAAGTTCTCAAGATAAATGTTTAAAAATTGTAAAAAAAATTATATAAAAACATTAAATAAATTAGATTAACCCTAGGTTCATGATGACACCCATAGTCAGCTGTACCAGTATCGATATCTAAATATGTGACCTAGATTGAACATTCCTTATTTGGTCAGTATCGAGGTGTATTTATGAAAATCGTGAAATTATATTAACCATAATATATCAAACCACCCATAGGATGAATTCTGGAAATGTATCATAGTACTACATATGGAGTATTGAATAGTTATTATAAACCTCCACCCAGAGATTATATAAGTTATCAAAAACCTATACACATAGAGTATTCCTGTTATCATAAACCTCCACCCTAGGAGTATACCGATTATCACAATCCTCCATATGAAGTATTCCTTACTTATCACAAACTATGATAATCCATGTGTCTTTAGATCCCTAGCATAATCCATTAAGTTATCACAAACTGTGTTATTAGGAATTATCTTTAATGTTATCACGTACCACCTATTATGGGTGTTTTTTGAATCACATAAAACAAAACCATCCATAAAGGAATTTTCCACATCAATTAAAACAAAGTTTCCCTTATGATTGTTTTCAAAATCAATGTCTACATAACTTATTCTAGGGGAATTTTAATTTTAAAAACATAATCATTTTCTAAACCACATAATATTTCAAAATGGACATACCTTTCACTAACCCATTTATCTACCTTAATGTTACTATACTATTTACAATATCATTGATTAGGAAATACCATTTTATATATATTTATTAAAACCAATTTTTTTATATATTTCATCATAAATCCCTTAACCTAAACTAATTTAATTTTGAAAAAAACACCACAATTTAAAAACAATTCCGTATGTCAAACTCAATCTATAAGAGATCTCCTAGGGTGTTCCTCTCTAGGATTTAAGAATGGAAAAATAACATTTAACTAGGGAAAAAATATTTAAAAACATTCAATTTAAATTATGTTCATGGGCCAGAATTCTATAATGACCTCAAATTGAAAAAAATTGAAAAACAATAATGGATATGGGTTATGTCTAGGTAAAAACTTACATAACCCTTAGACGATTCCACACATAGAGTATCTATTGCTAGTTTGGATTAAATTGTAAGAATATTCTAGAGTTGAAAACACCATAAAAATAGGGAATATTATTCAAAACCAATGGAACACTACTCCAAATTGAAAAAATAGATGTATATGAGAGGTGAAAATACTAATAGGTCCACAATATAAGTGATGAAATTGAAAATAGACACAATTTAAGGGATAAACCACCAAGATGGGAGGAGAGGGAATGGAGAATGTGTAGGAGAGGTTCTAGGAGAAAATTGGAGGAAAATGGGGAGTTAAAATATTTAAAATCATAGGGGAAAAATATAATTTCTCAAATTTGAAAGAGGTAGATATTTTTTTCACATGGGTTTGCATACCATGAGCCAACTATATGGTCTCAATATCCAAGTCACACCAAGTTTCATGGTTATTATGTATGGTTTTCTAAACCGTTCCCTAACCATGAACATGAATTTCAATTTATTATAGTGGTTGCATAGTTTTTAGTGCCCCACACATTTTTTAAATAAACCATGGTCTTTAAAAAACTATTCTACATAGTTTGGGGGGAACAGTTTGTGCTAACATTGCACTAACTTTTTACCATATAATATCTCCCCCAAAACCAAAATTTCAAACCCCTGAGCTCATGAGACTTTTTTGAACACTGAAGGTTCCACATGTGTCACAAATCTTGTCAAAAAATATCAAAATTTGGAATATAAACTATAATAATCCAAATATAATCCCATATTAAAAAATCCTCCCACCCACTAAACAAAAATTCAAAATTTACTTTGGAATTATCAACACGTACGACCGTGAGATATTAAAGACTCACTAATTCTTTAGCAATATTCATGGTATTAATTAACAGAGTCTGTACAAATTACTAAGAAAAATTTATGGTTATCATTATAGGTGATATTTTTATTTACTCCAATAGTAAGGTGGAACATGAGGATAATTTTAATACCAAGTTAAAAACTATGAAAAATAAGAATCTATATGAATAATATAATAGCTGTGTCTTTTTTGATGCAGGGTTTGTCATTATTGTGGAATGTTATCACAAATAATTATATATTTTTAGATTCTTATTAGAAAAAAAATAATTGAGGAGTTTACAATTCCAATATCTGTAATAGAGATTTATAGTTTCCTTGTACTAGCTGGTTACTATTGATGATTTTTGAGGAACATATCACGACATTCAAACCTGTTGACCAAGATAACTAGAAATGGAGTAAAGTTTTTTTAGACTAATGAATGTGAATAAATCTTCATGTAATTGATGAAGATACTTGTCAATAAACTAGAACACACAAAAACCTAATGTGGGGAATATTTCATTCTATACATCGATTCTTCAAAGAAGGGATTTTGCTGTGTACTGATGCAAAATGATAAATTGATATCCAATGCCTCAAGGTAGTTCAATTTTCATGAGAAGAACTATCAAATCCATGATTTATAGGTGGATGTAGTGATCTTAACAATGAATATTTTTAAGAACTATATATATGGAGAAAATTGTGAAATATATACTGATCATAAGATCCTCAACTATATATTCACACATAATAAGCTTAATATATTCTATATAAGATGGTTAGAGAAGATTATGGACTATAAATGTTTAATCTATTACTGTCTTGTGAAGGAAAATAACATGGAAGATGATATAAGTAGAAAGGATCATATGTCCTTATCAATTAATAGAATTGAGAGGGTCCAATATTCTTATAAATACAATGGACATACATGGATTTCCTAAAGGAATGAACAACATCGTATCAAGACCAAATGTCTACTCAAATATAAATTTCATAGAAAATTAAGGATGCTCAAAGGGATTATGTAAATAAACAAAATATGGTGGAAGATACTTTAAAAAGGGAATTCCTAGAGTTCAAGTTTGATGAAAAAGAATTTTTAATATTTAAGTTATTAATATTTATACCATCAGATCTTAATGTAAATAAAAATTTGTTGAATGATTCACATAGATTGACATTCTCTATCCACCCAGGGAGAATGAAGATGATTTGAGATCCTTGAGAGAACTATTGATCGGAAAATATGAAGAAGGATATCATGGAATAGACATAAACCTTCCTAATATGTCAATAGTTAATGTAAGAGGAAAAAATATCTAGGGAATGATAGAACGATCACCCATACCTATATAGAAATTGAAACACATCACCATGGAATTTTTCACATGACATTTAAAAGAACATAGAGGAAATAATTTCACAAAGGTTTTAGCGGACCATCTTATAAAGACTGATCACTTCATTAAAATTTAAGAGAACTGATCACCCAATCAACATCATAGGATATACATCAGTGAAGTGGAAAGTCTATATGGAACACCACTATTGATTATATCTGATTATAATTGTCGGGTCACCTCCAAGTTCTAAGAGAGTCTATAATATGGACAAAATAATGAGTTGAGAATTAGTATAAATTATCACCCCATACTGATAGACAATATAAGCTGACTATCTAAACACTTGAGGACATGATAATAGAAATCTCAATGGAATTAAAAGGTGGGTGAGATCAACACCTTACATTATTTGAGTTCTCATACAACTATATCTTCTAAATAATCATCCAAATAGATCTATATGATGCACTCTACATGAAGATATGTCGGAAACCTATGTTTTTTTTGTATTTGGTGAGAAGAAGATGATAATACCTGAAATAGTTGAAGAAATGGTAGAAAAGGTCAAGGCTATTCAGTAGCACATCATGACTACTCATAGTCACTAAAAAGATATATTTAAATAACCGTCATAAAGACCATGAGTTTATGGTTATAGATAATGCATTACTCAAAATAAATCCATAGAATAGAGTCAAGATATTTGGTAAGAATGGATGGATAATTCCTTGATATATCAACCCGTTTGATATTTTTGAGCTTATAAGAGTTGTTTCATATTAACTAGAACTCCAACTAACCTTACTTTAAGTATATGATGTCTTCCAAATGTCCCTAATAATGAATTATGTACTACATACCTCACACATGCTAAATTTTGAGGTGGTACAGTTGGAGAATGGTCATTATTATGAGGATTTTCCAATGGAGATCTTGGACCATAAAGACAAAGTTATTCCAATTTTGACAACTCATGTTGTCAAAGTACTATGAAAAAACCATATGTACAAGGAGGCAACATGGGAATTATAGGAAACAGGGAAACATTAGTTACCTCATCTGTTCATAGGGTGAAATGAAAATTTTAAGGATAAATTTATTTTGGGGGAAGAATGAAATGATCTATATTTTTATCAATGGAATTCCCCATCTAATTATAAAAACGTGTCATACATAGTAATGTAGTTTTATATAAATCACATTCACCTCATTATAAAACCAGAAAAATCTTATTTTATTTATTTGAACATTACATTTAGGGACTAAGTATATCTATAAGTATTGAAAGTGTTACAATGTCAAAAAAAGTATAGAAAAATATAACTATAATATGAAAATTTGGATTAACTCGAACCTCTAGAATGATCACACTCACAAACACTATTATAGAAATGAAAAAGAATATTTTAATACAAATTAAATATTTAAAATGAAAATATATATCATATTAAGAGACAATTAAATTGAATAAATAATTAATGAAATATATGGTATTTATAGAAGGCACGGAACCCATATAACTGTTATAAATTTGACTATTGAAATAGTAATAAGGCCATTGAAATAGTAACCAAAACTTTAGGAATAGTAACATGACTATTAGAATAATATCCTCTCATATTAAAGTCTAAAATAATGTTTTGGTATTTTATAAAATGAATATATAATAATTTTATATAATTTTAAAGATAAATAAATATTTTAAAAAAGATATAATAAGTAATTTTTTTAAAAAAGAATTTTTTTTATTTTATATTTAATATAAAATTGGAAAGAATACTTATTTTCATAAAAGTATTTTATAAAAAATGCTATGTTTTGTTATATTGATGATATATTTTTATGAGATCATAAAAAAAATTTAGGAAATAAAAATTTGATCATGATATTAAAATTAGCGATTTTCAAATAAATAAGGGTTTGATTAAAAAAAATAAATAAATTTCTCATATTTAGAAAATTATTTTGATAAAATAAATTTCATTTCTGAAATCCACACATTGAAAAATGGTTAAGGTGTATTTTTGGTATTTTTCTAAAATAGTTTAATTTTTAGTGAATAGTGAAATACGACAAAATACAGTATATTACATAATAAGAAAATTACATGAATTAGTGAGTCATGGAAGATGTAAGAAACCACTAGCTTGATAAACATGAACCAATTAATATATATAGTCACTATAATCATTACTATTTTTAGTCTTGAGAAAAAATAATAATCTAATCAATATTATAATAAAAAGACCCCCTCTCCTCCCCTTATACATACCACCCCTCACCGCCCCTTGTCCCAATTCTTTGAAATATTCTCAACTTGCCAATATTTTACTCAAATATCTCCCTATAACTTTTTCCACTTACAAGGAGTTATTTTCATACCACAATACCACACTAAGGTGTCATGAGGTGTTGTCCAAGAGAGGACATAAAAATAGTTAATGTTTTTAACCAGACAATCCTTTAATATTATTTTCTTATACAACCTCATCACTTATTCCATACTACATGAAATAATTAATATAGTATAATATATATATATTTAATTTAATTATATTAAGAGAAAATAAAATATCATATCTCTTTTCATTTCATTCTAAAATTAAAATGATTCTCCACATTATGGCGTGTTCTTTGCCTCCATGAACAACATCCTTCATTTTTCTCAAACACCTCCATGGAAAGTTATCGTAATATTATTATTCTTAAATAAGAGGATAATAACCATATTAAAACTTGTTTTTTAAATAATTTATTTTTTATATTTTAAATAAAAAATGATTTTATTTCATGGTGGTCGATACAACCACCTATGTGAATTAACCATATAACGATAATGTTTGTTGTAAATTATTCCTCCCATTATTGGAACACATATGGATATTTTATATTTTTTAATCTTATGAAGTTACACTAATTTAATTTAATTTTACTTCTATAGTTCTAGATCCATTTCATAAGAACTTTAATAAATATTCAGATACTAAAGGGACCTTACAACTGTGAAATGAAAGACCTTCGGATAATAATTTTATTCAAAAAAACTCAATCAAATGAATCTAAAATAGAATAAAATATTAATAAAAAAATATATATATTTGAATTATGTTCTCAATAATGTTTTTAATAAATCTAATTTGACCATTTAGGATGATAAGCGAATGTGTAGAATGAATATGGACTTGAGGTATGGTAATTGTTCAAACCAACCACTTTTCTTCATATTATTCCATATCACTCTCTACCTCATTTTATATATCTAATTATCATTTTGGAATGATTTAAATCTATATATATAATAATCCTTCAAATTTACCTATCATTTATCCCTTTTATTTATATGGATATACAATCTCTTGAACTTTTATACCAAAATAATTCTTTTATGTAATCTTGATTTAATAGAACTTACTATTTATTATTTTATGTTATGAAACACCCCATATAATGTTTTAATCATCATTTTTTATTTAAATTCTCATTATTTATTAGATAACCCTACTTGTTAACATTTTTTATGAAAAATATGATTTTCTTACCATCTTTAAAGATTCCATACCATTTTCTTAACACCTCACTAAAGATGTTAAATTAAAAAATTAATTATCCATGATTTCATATGAAATTTTCTTCAAATTAACATTAAATTTTATAGTTGTTACTATTTATAATAATATGAACTCTGAAAAAAAATTTATTTCTATTTTATCTTTTGAATACTTTTAATATATCCTTTTATTATGATTCGAGGCAAGATTATGTAACACATTTAATTCCATGGTTATATTTTTTCTTATCAATTATGTTTGATTTCTATATGTGACCCACATATTAATTTACATTTTATGGTGTGTGAACCCAGATAGTGATCCAAAGTATTGGGTAATGTTGATATCTTCTGAGATTATTTTTATGGAATTAGGGAGTAAACCTAATCCATTATGGGACTCTTTCCCGCATGATATGATTTATCGACAATGATCCTTAACTTATACATATTATTTCAGGAATTATGATGTTTCCACATTCATATGATGACAAGATCATATGATTTCCTATTCCTTATATTAATCTTTCATATGACTATTTATTTACCTTGGATTTTATGATTTCATGTTATTCTATTTGACTAAAATGTTATGACTATATTTAATGTGTATTCCCATACATGAATTTATAACTCTACCCTTTTCTTAATATATCCCATAAGTTATCTTATACAGTTTTAGAATCTAAAAAAGAATTAGGATCACATTAGTAATATTAATATATATTTTTTAGTTTAATGTCGATATGTTTTAATCCCAGTCTTCTGAAGACACTTAGCCTTTGGATTATAGGGCTGTGTTTTTTAAAAAACATATAATAATATGTGTAAGAGTACTGGGTCACTATACATGCACCTATAAAAATGAAAATAAGATCATAAATTTCCATTATAAAACCTTGTAAAAGAATTAGTATTGATACCTAATTATGAATCATGGGATGAATTTATTGAGGTAATGTAAAGAATGAACCTTGAGGAAATTACCATTGTATGGGAATTTATTGATGTATTTCAAGAATAACTATTTAGCCTCCCACAAGATCTTATTCTAGTGTTACCGATATAACTTTTTCATAGAGACACACCTATATCCAGGATCCCTGATAAGATAGACCTCATATAACTGGAGTATTTAAGGATCAAACTTCAGAGGATTAAGATAAAGGGTTTATATGACATTGTCAAATAACATGGGGAGAAACAATGAACTTTCTTAAGAATAATAATGGGTTAATGCATCTTTGCATCTATTACCAGGTGCTCACAATGACTACTATAAAGACAAAGTATCCATTAGTTAAAAATGGAGGTTTATTTGATCAAATGTAGGGAAAAAAATACTTCTTTAAAGTTAATATTTATTTAGGATATCATCTGTTTATAGTGAAGAGAGAAGATATTCAAAATTCCACTTTATGTTAAATATTTGGAAACTATGACTTCATAGTAATTCTATTCAGACTTACAAAAACATAAAAATTATTTATAGAATAAATGATAAATGTTTTTATATATTTCCATCATTAAATTATGGTTTTTTATTGATGATGTTTACATAGACATTAAGATCAAGGAAGAACATGAGAAACATCTAAGGATTATACTAAAAAATCCATCATTAAGTTATATAATATGTTTAAAAAGTGATTCATACAGATGTATAAAGTCACATTATGTGTGACTTTATTCATATATTAAGTAATTTATATCGATAATTCAAAGGCAACGTAAATTAAGTAATGGCCCAGAGAAACAACTGTCATAGAGATATATATATTTCTTCGACTAGCTGGGTATTATCCATACTTTTTGAGAAACTTGAATGTATTTTATAACCCACTAATTATGTTAACATATATGGGATTAAATTATTTTTGGATGGTATAATATAAATAGAGGTTTATAGAACTAAATAAGAGCATTATAACTATAATTATACTCACTATACACTCAAGTGGATATGAGTTTGTGATATACAATGATTATTCAATGAAATGATTAGGTAGTGTACTCATGGGAAAAGATATGGTGATTTTTATACCAATAAAAAATATAATATTTATGAATAAAAATATAAAAACCATTATATATGGTAATTATATATGAAATTTTCATTGAATATTCATATGAATTACCTCTATGAGATAAGTTTGACATATATATTGATTATTGGACTTTAATGTGTATATTATTGAAAAATTAGTTCATCATGGATCAAGAAATATGTTTAGAGTCAATTAAAGACTATGAATTTAATTAACATCATGGAATAGTGAAAAATTTAGTTAATACTCTTACTAGAAAGAACATTTACCCTCTCGATGATGTGAATTTATAAATACTCTACATTTTTAAATATTCCAACGATGGTTGTGGAAATAATAAATTTGGGGAAGGATTCAAGGTAATGTTATTTTAACAAAACAACAGAATTTTAACAACCCATAATCATCCTAGATAAATAATGTGAATTTATAAATTTGGGGAAGGATTTAAGGTAATGTGAATTTATAAAGACTCTACATATATAAATTTTAATTAAGTGCATCATTTGATAACACATTCTTTAAATATTCCAAGGATTCAAGGTAATGTGATTTTAACAAAACAATGAAATTTTTATAAACACATCATTGATATATGTAGAGATATTCAATTTGGAACTTGACTCAACAACCCATAATCATCATAGATAAAGAATGTGTTATCAAATGATGAACTTAATTCATATTTATATATCTAGCTCATAATTTCCATGATGTACTGATAATTTTGAGATAAATTTTATTGGGAAAATATAAAAAAATTATTCATTACACCTTAGTGTGCTTGGCGTTCCTTTAAGGTAATAAGTGCATTAAAAGTCTTGGGTGATGAAAACACCATTACCTAAGAACATTTAAAAGAAAGTAAATTGCCATGTAATTATTCAAATGGATTCCAAATAATTTAAAAGGAAACGAAATCATATATATTTATATGTATTTACTCACTAAGACTTCCCACTCAACAGTTATTCATGATTATTTCTTACTCAATTAACTTATGGTAATATATGTTAGGGAAGTGGTGATGCATTGTGGGGAACCATGTTTTATTATATCAAATTAGGATATAAGATTATCATATATTATTATGAATTGTATTAAGCATTTATTTGTTATTAAGTTGAAATTTAGAATGACTTATCACCCAAGACTAATTTTCAGTCTAAAAAGACTTTCCAGACACTGTTTGGAATTCTAAGAACTATCCCAATGGAATTTAAAGACTGTTTGGATGAAAATATTACCCTATATGAGTTTTCATACAATAATAGTATCCAATAATGTATTTATATGATTCCATATGATGATCTCTATGGAGAGAGATTCAAAACTATCATGTGCCGTGATGAAGTTGTTGAATAGTGCCCACTGGGATCCGAACATATGAAATAAATGATAGTTAAACAATATATTAAATCATCATTGAATTAAGAAAAGTTTATTGATGAAAATTTTCAAAGTGATATAGAGTTTTCTTTTAGAAAAGAAATTATTTCAAATGTCACCATGAAATTGATTCATGTGGTTTGAAAAGAAGGGAAAGATTAGCCCTATGTATGCTAGTCTCTTTATAATCCATTATCATAAAGAAGTTGGTATCTATCCACTATAACATATGAAGAATAGGTATTAAGTACATAATGAGTCACACATATATCTATTGTGTAATTATATAAATAATAAATAACAAGTGTTGATTCTGGAAGTAATAAAACAATAGAAAAACCTTTCCTGTGAGGATAAGTCAATAAAAGTCACGGACTGCAGAGACAACGTTATATTTGACAAGATGACTCACTGTGTCAATGTAATTTTGATAAACCATAGGTATGAACTATAAACATGGGAAACTAAGGATGAAATTAAATCAAAGTACCCTCATCTATTCCTAAACATGAAAATATGCTGAAATTTCATTTATAAAAGTTTTGAATGGTGGAAGATTCTAATGAACTATAATTTTCTATATGAAATTTTCCATTATGATATATGTGCGCTATATTTAGGGAAAAGATATAATATAGAACACCTGAACCATATAATAAAATATAACACTACCATGTTTCATCAATTTATAATAATATATTTGTAGAATTACTATACCTCATAAAATAAAAATTATTACAATTATAAAATAAAGAAATCAAAATAAGTATAATTTAAAAATACATTGGGTTATGTTTTCCTAGAAATATGATAGTTGTGAGAAATAATATAAATAGAAAGAAAATTAAATTATAAATATATTTCTTTTAAATAATTGCAAAACATTGAAAGACAAATAAATGAAATATGAATAAAGGAAATAAGAGGTCGTTATTGGAATTAGAAATCTAATATAACCATTGAAATGTTAAAATAACCATTAGTATAGTAACATGATAGTTGGAATTATAACATGAAATTTAATATAGTATCTTGAACATTTTAATAGTAAAATTAAATTCAAATAAAATTAACTATTAATAATGTAGTAATATTTTTATTATAATATCATGAAATAAATATTTAAATTACATAAATCAAAGAAACATAATTTTATATTTTTCAGAAATTATATTTTAACATACCTTTTAAAAATACATAATTTATATCTGTTATAAAATATTAAAATTACATAATATATAAAAATATATTGATAAAATGAGTATCGATTTTGGAATTAACATGTCAAAATTTTCCAAAGGTTTTTTTTTGAAAAACATCAATTTTTAGGTGAATATTAAAAGTAAAGTTTTTAAATACATCTTGGTTTATGATATAATATTTATGAAATAATGATATAATAAATTATAAAATGTTTTAATAAATAAAAAATATATTTAATAAGTTAAATTATTCAATTAAAATTAATAAACCTAATTTCCAAACGTGAAGTTTTATCTCTAATGTATAAAAAATATAAATTATAGCACTAAAAATCAATTTTAAGTTTTTATTTGTTTATTTTGGATAAATAATAAATTTTGTGTTTAAATGGATTTAAATTTATAAAAAATATATTTATAATTAAATATTTTTCATTTTATAAATGAATACAAATATTACAAGACTTGGTATATTAATATTATTTTATTTATTATTAAACCAAAAAATACCCCACCCCTTTAAGTAAAAATAACCCCTCTAAACCCCTTAAAAATTAATACTCAACTACTTCTCTTTACAAAATATTTACCTAATTTCATTCCTCTCATCCACCTAGTGTTCTTATATAAATTCTCATTTTATCCAACTCCAATCCCTCAAAGCTATTGTTCTATAACTAGGGATTAAGCATCAACGAAAAGGTAAATACACAATTCTCTTCCATTTATCTTTATTTAAACTCACTCAATCTCATTTTCATTTTTCACATATCAAATATAATTAATTTTCAAGTATATATAATAATATTATTAATTTGATGTATTATAACTATTACAATCTGTTTATTATATAGATATATTTATGTATTCTCTCCCCCTATTTCTGGATTTCCCCATTAATTTTTGGTTTTATATTGTTACCGTAGCCTTTTATACATATCATTACAAGATTTTAGGCAAAATTAAACATCATATTACAAGATAAGGATCATAAAGTCTAGTTTCTTTGGAAGACGAGGTACATAAAAATGAAAACATGGGACTAAATAAAACAATTATTTATTTATCATCCATTATGAGTTCCTAACTTCATTTGATCCCTTACATCTATATAGGATAACCTTGGGATTAAATGAAAAAAGGGACGATCTAAAATCCCAATAAGGAAACAAACATAAGAAAAAAGACGATCACATGGGTTAGAAGGCATATCATAATGATATGAAAGGAATGGAACATGATTAAAATTATGGATTCATAACATATAAAACATGAGATCATATAATAATGGAATTATAGTAATGTTTTAGAAACATAAATCATGATGTTTTCATGATTCATGGCTCATTTCACATAGATGAGCATATGTCAAGGCTAACCACCAAAACCGTTTCACATGGAGCACGAGTCAAGGCTAACCACAAAGACCGTTGCACATGACGTCTCATGAGACTAAACATTACACAATTCGTTGGAGTGATATTTTGGTGAAACCATCATAACATTTTCATGAATATGTGTTCCACATGAATAATCATACATAAGGAATCAAATATAAACCTAAGGGTTACCCATGGTAAGAATTGGGTATCATAATCATGTTATAAACCATAATAAATGGACATATCCTAAAAGTGTCCATGAAAAAAAGGAATTAAATCATCCATGGAAATTAATAAAAAAATAAGCATATATCATGATAATTTATGTCAAAATTAATTGGTAACATGTTAAAAGAGTATTTAAGAAACTTTAGAATTAAAACATTTTAGTGTTGTTTTAAGGAGAATATTGAAGAATTTTTAAAGCATAAAAGTGAATAATATTTTATATAAAACAAGAAGTGAATAAATAATGTTTTAATAATAAAATTATTTATTTTATAATAATATAAAGGGATTAAAATAAACTATAGTTCACTTGAAAATGTGTAAGAATTTGGGATGTTCCCTTAAATTGGGCTTACTTATCGGGAAGAATTGAGTAGATATCCTTTTAAAAACATGTATATCCAAACAAATAAGGATGAATGGTTAGTGATACATGATTTTGGAACATATAAACAAAAATTTTAATATGTACATAAAAATAAAATATAATTTAATTTGGTTAATAAGAGAGGAAGAGTAACCTAAAGTAATAATGTAGGTTTGAGTAGAATCCCATACTCTAAGTCTGATGGTGTTCTTCAATTGATCTTAATGTTCAAGATAATCAAACTAGATTAATTAATTAATAATTAAATAACCCATTATACATTTATTTTATTTATAATTACTTTATTAAGTTAATTTATATCCTATTTGATGGATTAAGAGATTTAATTTCATCATTTGGGAGCATTGGTTCCTTTAGTTTTCATGATCGGTTTACTTTTATACATGTACAAAAGGTAATGTAAAGTAGGTGTAAATTTACGAAATTGAACTTTTATATTATTAATAATATCCATAGGTTATATTGGTCATATAAATCATTTGTTTTAATCTAATGAGGATGAATAATTTGATAAATGGTTAATAATAATCATTTATGTTTATTTTGGTGGGTTTTGATAAAATGAAATCATTCAATTTTATAAATTAATATCATGTGTAATAAATGATTATAGAAAATTAAATAAGATATAATACATATATTATAATATGTTTCAACCATAAAAATGGTTTACTGACCATCCCTTGATGAAGGTTAAGGAAATTGAAAACTTTTTCGTCCTTAAATGTGATAAATTGACACATCTCGGAAGATGATATCATTTTTAGTATAAAATTAGGGGTAAGGGGAGATGATGATGAATTATTACATTATCATAAGAAATTATCATATATTTAAGGTAATGGAGTTATCATACAATTTTTATTAGGTGATGTGATTAGACAAAAATAAAATAAAGGAACTTGAAAAGAAATTAAAATAAAAGGAAGAGGGTTTTACCTCTTGATTCCTTCTTCTTGAGAACCTCCTTAGGGGTTTGGATTTGTTCTTTTTTTAAGAAAAAAATATTATTTAAATTGGGGAGGGTATTAGGAGGAGATTAGTGTAGAATTTGGATAAGGCAAAATAATTTTGAGGTGTGATGAGAAGAGGTGGTGAGGGTTTGTATTTATAGTGGAGGGGAGGTGTGTTTTCTCATTATTTAATTCATTAGTTTATTATTTTGGATCAAGAATATGAACAGTTTGAGAATTATCATAATTTTTTAAAATAATGAAGTAGAGTAATTGATTTTGAGCTTACGTCATCCTTACATCATCTATGACTCCATAAATTCATGTATTTATTATTTATTGTAAATTATTGTATTTTACTCTTCACAAAAAATTCATGTCTTTTAGAAAAATCCCAAAAATTCACCCTGAACATTTTTTCTGTGTCTAATGATAAAATAAACTACATTTTATGAAAATATTTTTCTAAAAACGATTTATCTTTTTTTAATTAAAATCATAATTTACTTGAAAAATACAGCTTTTAAAATTATGATTGATTTTATAACACTTTGAAAAATTAACTAAGGTCTCATAATATTAATATATAATCATAAGACATCAAAATAATAATTTATGAATACATTTTATAAGAATAAATTTTCTTTTAAATTAATAAATTAGTCAAAAAATTGTAACTAAATTTTTATGACTTAAAAAAATTCCAATACTTTATTAATAAATTTTAAAATTATTTATTTACTTATACTATGATATAATTATATCATATTTTACCAGATAATATGGATGATTTTTATTTATACTTTAATTGGTTAGGTTAATATTTAAATTTCCATTTTAATATTCATAAGGGCTGTGTTACTATTCCAAAGGTCAAGTTACTTTTCCTTTGGTATATTTTCCTTAAAATTTATAAATTACTTTTATTTCATTAATTATTCATTTATAAATATTTTTTGTGTTATTAATTTAATTTTATGTGATTATACTATGTGAAATAATTATAATAAGGGAATTTACCTTGATAGAATTTAGGGTCGCTACATTTCATTCGCATATGAGGATGCTATAAATTCAGTTTATATCACTAGTTTTACATATTTTTATTTTTGTATAAATATATATATCTAAATGTTATTATAAAACTCTATGAGGATTAAAATATTTTTAAAAATAATAATTCATGTCACCCCCTCTTTTGAGAAAGGCCCATTAATGCTTTGTTTACTATTTATAAGGATATTGTCAATTCATTACTTATCAACCCCATCATGGATAGTTATATTAACTTATGTATAAATTTTAAATATAAAATTTTATATAATTTTATGAATTTTAAGTAATTTAACTATTAAATATATGATAATGGTAAAAATATATAATATTATAGTAAATTAGTGAATAATTAGACCCATTTTTTCAGAGACATCCCTGTTTATTCATAAAAAAATTCCGTATCATATAAGTTATAAAACCATTTTTATTAGGGGTTTTTTCATGTTTATGATCGATATATGTTTATTTTATATGTATCATGCATGATTTTAATCACATTATAATTTATATGGTAGGGTTATCTTTTTATATCCTTCTAATGAATTTAGTGAAGTGTTATATCAAATGAGATATTTAGGAATAAATATGATGCAATGAGATTTTTCAAAAAATGTATATATTTAAATGATTCATTGAGAATTTTATATATTGTTATGGTGTTTTTGTTTTTAGTTCAAAACTTATGATATGATTTTTCATTTTTATTCAGGTTCTACATTACATGTATCTTTTAATTTATTCCTAAATTCTTTTAAAGATGACCCAATTTTTATGATATGTAGATGATGATTATGCTCACCCATGTACTTATATTTTCTCTTTTCTAATGATCCTTCATATTATTACTCCACTTTAGAAAACCCTTTCATTGATGTTTATCCTTACGTGATTACATGTACAATGAGGATTATGAAATCCATTTGAAGAAATATGAGAAATTATTTAAATTAAGTTTAATGTTTGAAATGTAACCTTTTTATATGAACCAAATTTTCCCAATAGACTAGAGATATAGATTTTAGGATATATAATTTTTTTATACCAATCTTAATAATTATATAACAAAAATGTATATAATATATGGGGTATTTTAAGGAAGTAATATTATGTGATTAAATATTCTATAAAGTCCATGAACCACTATAAACACACAGTCAACACATTTTATTTTTGAAAGAAACAATTAACAATAAAATATTCCATAGAATTTCATAATAGTACATGTGATATGGAAAATTATTTTCAAATTATTAGGCCATATAAGAGGGTTCAACAAGGCGGTTCAATTAATTCTTTTTGTAATATGGTTTTAAGAGATATTTTAGTTCATATTAGTAACTTAATCATAGTTATTTCAAAGTAGATTAATTACATGATTTAATGAAATTATATTTAGAAATATTTTAGAGATATAAAACTTTAATTTATCTCTATAAACATGAAACTATAATTTTATCAATAAATTTTCCATGTAATTATAATTGATAGATATATACTATTCCTTTTTTAATATTAATTAAATATCATACTATAGTTTACTTAACGAATAAAAATATTTACTTTCAAATAATAAAGAAATTTATTTATAAGTTATTTTTTCTTATACTAATCCATCCTAATAAACATACATTAATTCCATTAACTATGTCTTACCATCTACAACATAGAAGAACAAATAAACCATTATTATGATATATATGCAAAATATTTCATTTCGATACTCTTAAACGTATCTACTTAGGCAAAATTTTCAATCTTATAGCATAATATGTACCATATAATTTTTCATTCCTAATGGGAGTAATATATAATGAACATCAAGTTACTTTCTTATGCTCAATGACTTTCACTATTTCCATATTCTTATACATTATCAACTAGGTACTCATACAAATGTGAGTGATCACTTGGTAACATTCTTCCATGTGATACCTTCTATGTAATTATTTTATATAATCTTGCATTGAAATTATATGAAACCCCGAGAGTAATGTAAATTAATTAAAAAAACAATATCTAAAATTTAATATACATAATAAAAAACAAGTTTTGTTTTCATCAACACTTGAGGCTCAAATTATAACGTCATACAAATATGATAGTATAATCATTTGGATCAGAAAATATCAGTTAAAAAAATATTTTTCTTGAATATTCCATTAATAATTTTTAATACTTTGAGAAATATTGTTTCTCTGAATATTGAGGTCATGGATCTAGATTGAATCCATAAAAATCCTTATTCAACTAGAAAACATTATTCCGATTTATAAAGTGAGCCACTAATAATTATCTATGTAACATATTATTTCTATTTTAGGAATTCCTCAACACTTATTTTGAGCATGCATTTATTAGGTTTCATTTAGGGATAATTCAGGTGAAATTTTGGAATCTTCGAAGGGATTTTTGGGTGTGCACGATTGGCGTATGGTTTTCCAAAACCATGCAGCCTGTTATTCGAAACCTTGAAAAAGTAGGCAGTGAGGGTTTTCATGGTTGGTGAATTGTTTGAAAAGTCGTGTACCCACCAAGTAGAAACTATGCAACTCCACTAGCAGTGGTTCACAACTAGGGTGAACTCTTTTTCTAAGAGTACGACCCTTCCCAATAAACTATGCATGTGGATTTTTATTAATCCAAAAATAAAATTAAAATTTCCCAAACTTTCCCCAACTAATCTCTAACATGGTATTGGACATCCCCTATGTCATTAGAGATCTCAAACACCCATTTGGATCCTAAAAACCTATATTGAAGAAAATCAAAGCATGAAAGTCATTGATTGATCCTTCCATGGTAAGAGTTCAATTTCCGTTCCTTCCCTCCCACCCTCTTTTTATTTTCTCTCTATTTTTTGTTAGATCTCCATATTTTCATAGGATCTAGTCCATATTGTTTTAGGTCTTGAATGTAGTTTTTATCCTCAAGTCTTCATGTTCTATGTTTTTCTTTGGAGTTTCATATTGTGGGCATTGTGATTCGTGATCCTGTGATCTTGAGGTATGTGGTTCTTATTTTGATTATCCATTTTATTTAACTCTAAATTTACTAATTTAAATTTAATTTATTATTTTAAATTAAATTTAATTCAATTGGTTTATTAAAAATCCAATTCCAGTGAATTGGTGATTTGAATTTTATTTGGCCTAAAATTTTGGGAAATCCACAAATTCCATTGAATTGGGGTAAGTTTGTGGATATTGGATGAAATTTTTTGAAAATTATATTATGGAATTTGAATTGTGAAATTGATTTCAAAGTTTTATTTAAGAAAAATGGCTCAATTTTTTTAATATAAACCCTGTGGTATTATATTTAAAAAATTCATGATTTGATTAAAAATCCCTTTTGGTTTTGAAATTGAAATTGGCATATTAAAATGGGAAATGGGTTAATTGTATTTTAAACAACTTTAATGTAAATTTCCCATTATTGAATATTTTTTGAGATCATTCAAGACTAGTTAGTTAGTGATTTATTAGGCTCAAACGCGCAAGGATGTGAATTCCATAATTACAGATTAATTCTTTTCAGCTCTAAAATATACTTATTGGAAGATCTTATCTCTAGTGGGATATGAGTTAGTCTTTTTTGTCTATTTTTTGAGAGATGTGTGTGAAAATTTTCATTGTCATCATACTTGTGTGTGGGGATCCCATAACCTAGAACTATCGTAACTCTTGGTAAATGAAAATCATTTTCATTATTAATATTTCGATATCTATTCCATTGTTTGTAAGCTGTTTTAAATATGCCTTGTGAATTTATATAAATTTTTTTATATAAAATGTTTATCAATCCTTTTGTTTAATTTATTTCTATCAATTGAAATATAAATAATGATTTGATTTGAATATTATTTTGAACTTCTATGCCTGTTTATTTAAAATTTAAAGCCTTATCTATTTAATTAATGTGACATCATGTTATAGAATCCATGGTGATACCCTTCTAGGATCTTAGCCCACACCCTTCCTGTGCCTTTGGGAGTTTGTAGACTTCCTCTTACCATGTTCGAGAAAGGGGAAACCACCAATAGGAAGTGGTAGTTGTTGTTGATCATTAGTCTTGAGCTACTTTGTGTAATGGTACTTTGGTTTTTATCCTATTTTATTTTACTTTTCTATTTTACCTTTGGGTTGGTTTAATTATTTGACTTCTAGTACAATTCACCCAGTGGAGACTTCTATTTTTCATACTAACTTGTATCTCTTTCTTCTGTTGTATTTTTGGAAAATTAATTCCCACTTTCATATTGTATGATTCGTGGTGATAGTCACCAACATGTGGGGATCAGAAACACCCTTCGGGCCATGTTGTGATCATCTTGGGTGTTAGGGTACTAAGGTATTTGAGCCGACTCATGAAAAAGTCGTATCCAAAACACTGATTAAGAATATTTCCTTACTATCAGTATGAAGTTGTGTATTCTTTTTAGGACATAGGAGGTAGTTGCGATTGAGTTCATGTCTAGATCTCATCTCAATGAGCCTTATGTCACTAGGGGTGGTTTAGGAAAGCTTCCCTGAGGATTAGTTCTAGTATTTCCCTTGCTTTTGATTTGGGTAGTTGAAATAAAAGTCATTTTTATCTATTTTCTGGAATTAATTCTCCCTGTGCTCTTGTTTGAGAGTTTTTTGTGTGACCTTTCTAATGTCTTAAATTTTTTGTACTAATGTTGTGTAACATCCTGCCTCTATGAAGATGTGTGAATCAGATCCAAGAGGAAGCTGCTGATGAACCACAATGAGAAAATCCTCTTGTGGACTAGAATCTAGTTAAAGTAATTGTTCTCCAATTCCTTTTTGAGATCTAGTTTTAGTACATCAAAAAGATGTTTTATGGAATCATGCTCAAGATTTACTTCACCAAAAGCCTCTAGTATTCCAAGGCACAAAAAATTCAAAAAAGGCTGAGGATTTGTTATGAGATATCGAGCTTCAGTTTGAGTTCTTAGAGAAGTGGGATGAAATCAAGGTGAAATATGACAACTTCAAGATAGAGGTACCTAGAATGTGTTGATGGGATACAATGGTGATGGGAAAAAGCACAAGGTATTAGAGTGGAAATACTTTAAATCTCTTTTCATCAACCAGTAATACCCAGATTTGATGGAGTTGTCTACAGATATTGAGTTTTTCAAACTCAATTTGGATGACAGGACCATGATAGAATATGAAAATAATTTTACTGAGATTGTATAGTTTTCACTGGATATTATTTCTAATGAGAATATGAAGACTCAACTATTCAATAGGGGACTTTGATTTGATATTTTTTCTAAGGTTTTCTTTCTGAAGCTTACTTATTAGAAAATGTACTAGATAAATCATTGATGTTTTAAATATACCTGACCAGTAAGTGTGGGTTAACAAGAGTTCCTTTTTCTCCCAGTGGAAGTGTGAGTTCCCATAAATAAAATAGGAATTATGATGATTATTATTGTGATTCTCAATAGAAGGGGTTTTCTAGACCTCCTATATTTTCTATAAGAGGCAATTTTATTTTTTAATAGCGTGGAAATATAAAAAATTCAAAATGGTTCTGCACAGAGGCCCCCAAGATATGTGGTCACTACAAACACTTAATACACTTGAAAAAGCTTGGGTATGTTTATCCACTCCACATAGTGGAAAATTATCCTCAGTGCCCAATAAAACAATGGTGTAGTCTTATGATTCATGGGAAAATGGGTTTCAGCCACAAGCTTCTGAAACAAATATTCTTCACATAATGGAAGAGTCTATAGAGGAATAAGATACAAGTATGATGACTATGAGAGGTACCATCACTATAACTTCGTCATTAGTGACTTATTTTATTTATATTGGTGAATCTAATTAATTTATTTCAACCTATATTGTGAATCTTCTTAATCATTGTATAAATATTTTATCTTATGTGATGGATATTACTGCACCCCTCAAATATTTAGAGAGATAAGGGTCTCCATTGTCATTCTTGTGTTTTCTACTTATCAGATATCAGGCTTTCATGGAGTTTTTTGTTTCTAGACATGAAACCTCTTGAAATAATTTTTTGGGATAGATTGAATTATTGAGAATAAATCCCAGATTGATTGTTCTATTCAAAGTGTCTCCTTCACTACAGCCATTGGAGCCTAATGTATCTTTCAGGGTGAGTGGGACTCGAGGTCTTGTAGAGCTAGAATTTCTTATCCAGAGTTGGGAAAAGTAATATTAATGTACACTTTTGATTTGGAGTGAGAATCCTTGAGTGATGACGTCCCTCCATTTTTTGTTGAGTCTCCCATCATTTTTTCTTCTAACTTCTCTGGTTTTCCACTTTTAAGGGAGGTAGATTTTTCTATCAATTTAATACTGGGCACTAAGCTAGTTTAAATTCCTTCTTACAACATAGAACTTGTATAAATGAAATATTTGAATACTAATTTGGATTATCATCTAGATAAAATCATCATATGCCTGGGTGTTTCACCTTTAGTCGCACCAGTTCTCTTTGATAAGAAAGCTGATGTTTCACTTGGACTTTGGGTTTATTATCAGAAACTCAATCAAGTAATGGTGAAGAATAAGTATCTATTTCCAAGGATTTATTATCTGTTTGACCAGTTTAAGGGGGTGAATTTTTCCTCAAAGATTGATCTTCGATCTGGTTACCATCAGTTGAGAATTAGAGAATTTCATATTCAGAAAACCATCTTTCGGAATAGGTATGACCATTTTGGGTACCTTATCATGACATTTGGTTTAACCAATGATCCTAAAATATTTATGGATTTAGTGAAAAATATTTTCCATGAGTATTTGGATACCTTCATGGTAGTCTTTTTAGTGGATATCTTTTTTACTCTATGTCAAGGAGGATTTGGAATTTCATCTTGGAGTAGTTCTATAATTGTTGAGAAATCACTGAATTTATGCCAAGATTTCAAAATTAAATTTATGGATTTGGGAAGTGATGTTATTGGGAAATTTTTTTTCAGCAAATGGTATTTTAGTTGATCCTGAAAAGGTGAAAGATGTTATGACATGGGAACAACCACAAAATGTTTTCTAGATTCATATATTCTTGGGTTTGGCAGGGTATTATCACCAATTTGTGAGGTACTTTTTAATGTTGGATTCTCCAATGGCTTCTCTAACTCATAAGTGGGTAATGTTTGTTTGGGATGAGAAAATTTATAATTATTTTGTTGAGCTAAAACTTCTTTTGACTACTATACTGATGTTGACTCTTCCAGAGGTTGGGTATGGCTATGTGGTCTTCTATGATCCATCAGGTTTAGGTTTGTACTATGTTCTTATATTGGGAGATCATGTTGTTACTTATGGATCTCCATAAGTTATGACACACAAGATGAATTATCTGAACCATGACCTTGAACAATAAGTTGTAATGTATGCACCTAAGAGTTTGTGATATTACCTTTTTAGGGAAATGTTTACCATTTATTTAGACCACAAGATCTTGAGTAATATATTATCTCAAAAATATTTGAATCTCTACCCGAAGAATTGTGTGGAATACCTGCAATATTTTTTACTTTGAAATCACCTATACCCCAAGGAAATGGAATTTCTTTATAGATTATTTTAGTAGGAAACTTCTAAATGAGGCCTTGAAATAATCATTGGAAGAGTGGAACTTGATGTATATTTTTTTTATAGTTTCATATTGGAGTCTCGGAATATGGGGCCATGGTTTTCCTAGTTAGCGTTAATTTGACCTATTATCTTCTTAAGATGACTATTAAAGAACAATAGCTTGATGATGAAATACATATCATTAGAGACTCTCTTTATGGTGGGGAGACCACTGTGGATTGATCTTTCTCCATGGAGGGTATTCTGTGTTTCCAGATACAATACGTTGTACCTCTATCTATAAGGAAAGATGTTGTGGGGGGTTTCTAAAATTCCAAGTGGGAAGTGCACCCAAGAACCACAAATAAGTTCTTTTATTTATGGTGATGATTTAGGTGACCAGGTATTAGATTAATGATTTCTTATTATCTCTCTCATTGTTATACATTTTAACAGGGAAATGATGATAACCATAAACCTTCGGGTTTACTTTAGCCACTTCCAATGCCGACTTATAACTAAGATGAGATCTCTATGGACTTTGTGGTTGGGTTCCTATGTACACATAGAAAGAAGAATGCGATATGGGTTGAGATCAATAGGCTAATAAATTTATCTCACTGTATACCCATTTTTTATACAACCAAATTTGGGGAGTTAGGAAATATCTATATGAAAGGGATTATTCATTTTCATGGAGTTACATATTCTATAGTCTCTAATATGGATCCTCAGTTTACTTCTCACTTTTGGAGAGTCCATCAGGAGGCACTGGGATCTCAAGTTAATTTGAGTGTGGTAAACCATCTATACACAGATGTCCAGATTTAAAGGGATATACAGATTATTAAGGATGTGCTTCACTCCTGAATTCTTAAATTTAATGGGGATTGGGATTAATATTTGGGGCTGGTTGAGTTTTCTTATAACAACAGTTACCAGTCGATGATAAAGATGGATCATGTTGAGTTTTTTTATGTACGACCTTATAAATCTTTGTTATGTTGCTGAGAGATCCTTGAAAGTTTATTGGTTAGACTGAGCGTGGTTCAAGAGATGAAAGAAAATAATTAGTTTATTTGTCTGATAATGTTGATGGAATATATCTAATATAAAAATTATACATTCCATGATCTTAGATAGTTTTAATTTTTAGTTAGTGATCAGGTGTTCTTGAAAGTTTCACCTCGGTTGGGTCATCCACATCTCCAGAAGTAAGGGAAACTTTATCCTAATTTTGTGGGATATTATGAAGTTGTTGAGTAGGTTGAAAAAGTGGCATACCGTTAAGAAATTACACCATATCTGACATCAATATAAAAAGTTTTCCTTGTATTGTTTCTGAAAAGGTATCTTTTTAATCCATCTCATGTTCTAAGGTGGAGTGGTCTATATGTACAGCATAATTTATCTATGACTAAACATCTATTCAGGATAGTTTATTTTGAAACCAAGGTACTTAATGGGAGGATTAAAGCTTTGGTTTGAGTGCTATTGAAACTTTATTCTGATACCCATGAGGCTTTAGAGAGAGAAAGACACTTATGAGAGTGCAGTAGCCTCATTTTTTTTACATAAAAGTTTTTCAATATGATTTCTAGGGATATAAAGTTTTTTTGGTGGGGAGGTTTTAACATTTTTTTACAATTTTTAGGTACTCCTAAACCCCTATTTTGATCATGCTTTGGTTGGGTTTTGTTTAGGTATTATTTGGGTGTGATTTTGGAAAATTTTAAGGGCTTTTGGGCTGTGCATGGTTGGTGATTAATTTTCCCAAATCATGTGGCCTGCTAGTGAAAACTGTGAAAACCAAGGTAGTGAGAGTTTTAATGGATAGTGTATAGTTTAATAAACCATGCACCCACCATGGTGAAATTTCAAAACCCCAATAGAAGGGGCACATAAATAGGTATTTATTAAGTTATTAGGCCCAAATAGGATAGTATGGGAATTATTAAGCAATGTATTAACGTTTTACAACTCTAACATAAATTTATTGGAAGATATTATCCCTAGTGGGATGTTGGTTAGTCAACTTTGGCCAGTTTTAGAGGTATATGGGTTCACCGTTTCAGTATCATCATATGAGTGTATGATTTTCCCATAATGTAGAACTATCATTCCTCTTTGCATATTACCATGTTTCTCATTATTAATTTTTTGGTATATATTCCATTGTTTGGAAACTATTTCACACATTCCTTTTGAATTTATATAAATTTTTTATATAAAATGTTTATTTAGCCTTTTGTTTAATTTATTTCCATTAATTGAAATGTAAATCATGATTTGTTTTGAATATTATTTTGAACTTCCACGCTTATTTATTTCAAATTAAAATCTTTAATTGGTTAATTAATTTGGAATCATATTATTGAATCTTTAGTGATACCCTACTAGGATTTTATCTCACACCCTACCTATACTTTTTCGGGTTTGTATATTTCCTTATTCTAGGTTCAATCAAGGGGAAAGAACCACTTGGAGGTGGTAGTTTCTGTTGATATTTGGGACTGAGATTATATGTGCACTAGGAATTGATTTGTTGTCCTATTTTCTTATACATTACTGTAGTACCTTTTGATTTTTTACTGGTTTAAATTTTGGTTCAGTTCTCCCTATGGTGTTTTCTATTGTGCATACTGACTTGCATATCTTTATTTTGTCGTGTTTATGGAAAATTTATTACCACTTTTATATTGTATGATGCCCGGTTTTAGTCACCAACCCATGCAGATCAGGAACACCCTTCAGGCCATGTCAGGACCAGCTTAGGTGTTAGGGTACCAGGGTATCCAGGCCGATTGATGATAGATTGACTAGGGAACCACCAAATAAATAGTTAAACCTAGCTATGCAGTGAATTAGACACTATAAATATTAAATTACATTATCCTATTTTATAGTCTTATAAAATGATGAATAATAATTATGATAATATTAAAAATAATCCCACATAAGAATAAAATTACAAATAATAAATCTATGATAACCCGTGACAACAAAATATCCAAGGAGTAAAGGCCAACAACCCCATATGACATTTTTATTATTTATCCAAGATCTTACCATCAATATTTACTTCCAATTAGGACCTAACTCAATAAAAAACCTTAAAATACATAAGTTAAACAATATAAAAGAAAAACACATTGTTATAATAAAACCATTATAGAAGAACATGAAGTGAAACGATGTTGGAATATGATTAAATAAATTGTTGAAGATTCATATATGAGTCTCGATCCACCTATGAGAAAAATTTGAAATTTACCTAGAACAATAAATCACTAATTTGAACAAATTTTCCTAAATTATTTTAACAAATAACCAATCTACATAGACTTATTAAAATAGTAAAAAACAATATATATTAATGTTTTCCAACTCCTATAATCACCACTCGTGTAATCTTCATCACATGGGAGTATTTTAACCTCAATCTAAAGAATTCACATATCTAATTAATAACTGAACAGATTCGAATCAGAATAGAAATATTAAGATTAATAAAGGAAAGATTTAGGAGATAAAAAATCCACTGATGAATCCAAACCACCTTATACACTTGATATCGAAGGATAAATAATATTGTAAGGGTAAGATAATAGTGAATGGACTATCCCTTTGTTTGGACCCTAAGAACCTAAAACCATTGAAATGAAATTCCTTTCTATATGAATTCTAATGAACCAAAATTAAGAATTCATTCGTATACAAGGATATTGGTAGCTTACCACCAAGTTCGCAGTCATAGGGATAATTTAATGATCCTCTTCCTACAAGCCAGACTCATATTTACTGCCTTTTGAGTTCTATTCAAAACCACATTACCCTACTAGACCTGATTTTTTGTACTTTAAGATCAATTTTTTTAAACCAATCCTATCATTTCTAAATACTAAATTTTGACACTTGAAAAATAACAACCATGATCCTCATCTTGTTCTAGATACATTTGTTAAACTCTTCTAGAAATATATCCACCAGATTCTTGCTCATTATAAATCCCACTAACAATCAATAAATAATTTCATTAATGAATTGGATTTATTTATTATAAATTAAAAGAAAAACAATTACATTTTTTTAAAAGGTACAAAATATTTTTTTAAGATAACACATCTTTGAAAAATATCTTCTAAGAGGACAATGTGAAAATAATTAATCTTAGAAATTTTTTGGTTTAAATAAATAAATATAAAACAAAATTTTATTTATATGATACAAGTTTAACCACTTGAAAATCACTAAGTAATCTTTATTTTTTATCTTAGGAACCTAAAAATAATTTTATATATTTTACTAAAAGGATTTTATTTATAAAATTTAGATTGAGGTCTGTAACCAATATATTTGGTCTATAAGAAGGAATATTTTTCACGATTTAAATAATGAAACATAGAAATTTTTTATATAAATTTTTTACTAAAAATAAAATGTAAATAAAAATATTAAATTTGATGTTAAGAATAATTTTTAGGATAGTTATTTAAAATATTGAGCATAATTATTAATAATCCTACTATCTTCACTACCTAAAAAAATATTCACAATATATTATACTAGTAAAGATTTTAGTAGATGAGTTGATATATATATATGTCATATATCTTTATAATAATATAATTGGAGTAACATGTTTATGAAACTATTAAATCATGATGCAAAGTGTGTTAAAAAGACCACAGAAATAAATAAAACATAGAGTTGAATATGGTATTCAGGTGTTATAATTTAGAAAGAATTACCCTTGTATATTTATTTTCCTATATGTTATGAATTATATCATAATATATAACCATTAGTATATTAAAATGTTTCAATTTACTAAATATATGGAATTTTCCGATTTATCGTACATCTATGTATGCTTTTCTTCTAACATGAGTGTCAAATAATAATTAGCCTTTTCGAACTATGTTGAGAACATTGATTTATTTTTCTATGTTTTTGGGGAACTCATATTATACTATAGATATTAAAAATAGATAACAATTATATAGAATTTTAATCACTAAGCTTCTATATAAGTTAATGTTAATAGAAAGTAAAATTATAATGAATAGTCAAACAATGTCCTAGCCAAGGGATCATTAGTGATTATGGTTTTACGGGAGGAAAAATATAATGAAAAATGGGATATCTTGATGTTAAAATTTTATAAAAATACATTATATCATGGTTTATCCCATTAAACTATTCTTCCATGTCATGGTGATGAGCATGTCGAAACAAGGATATTATAAAATTCTTGTATTCCATGACATCTTAAGAGGTTTCATTTCATGGTAAGAATGTTTTTTAAAAGGGATATACATACTATTATTGTATTCCTAAAGGGGATGAAATATTCCACATTATGGGTTATTTAATTTTGATGAAGATAATTTAAAGACACCCGGTGTACCTCTAGGATATCAAGAAAACAATAAAATTGTAGAAAAGGATTTGTTATGTTGAACTAGAAGGCCACCCCATTGATAGTTTATAATTTTCAAAGTGATATTGATATGAATACTTTTTAAAATAATAACATTACTTACAATCAGTGAAGAATGTGATTTTAGGGCATGGTTTTCAGATTCAATATTTTTCTAACCAAACCACATCATGGTGAATCATGTACATGTCCTAGTTTAGTATAACATAGTGGAAAATAAAATTATATATAATATATAATTTAGTATGGTTAGTATAAATTTCTGATATATTTATCTTAATATTTATGGATTTTAATTCAATACCATTTAATGGGTTTGACACATCGATAAATAGAAATTGTTTTTTATATATTTTCATGCATAGAAAAATGACAAAAATGTCAATAAGTTGAACATAAAATGGAATGTGTGATGAATATATTGGAAGAGGTGTTGTGTTTGTTTAGTTTCAAATATGGAAGTAGAGATTATGAAATACTATGTGACTTGTTATAATTTTTGCATAATCTTGGAGACGATATGGGATGGTTTGATAATGTTTATTGATGAGAAATTCAATTACCACATCACAGTCACATGAAAATGATATATTGAATTTAAAATAATGATTTGTTGATGTATGAGTGTGTTTTGGATCTTGTGGTGTGAAGTATAAATTCTTTTAATCCATGGTATGGATAAATAGGGCATAATGGTGTTTATAGTGGAGATAAAAAATGGGATGTTGAAGGATAATAACAAAATTTGTGGTGTTATGGTCAATAAAATTTTATGAAGGATTCCAAAAGGAGGAGTGAGCTTAATCGATGACTATAAAACTAATCACGGTGATGGGATTTAGACTAGAAATATGGATTTGATGTTGGATATACTAAAATATATACCATCTTAGTTTGAGAAAATAATTATTTCCCAAGGGGAGTTCTATAATGGGAATTATAGACATCGTGGAGTTCTTATGTTTATGAAACAAATTGAGAGAGAGCGATTGGATATACTATAATGGAACCCGTAGTGTATTTTCTAGTTTTCTTAAAGAAAACTTGAAATGGGTAGGTTAAATGTTGTGGTAGTCATGGTACATTGCTTTTTAAAAGACATAAACTATTCCATTATGCCTGGGGAAACACTTCATAATTGCATAAGAAATGAATATATTTAAAAATATATATTGATTAAAAATATTATAAATCTTAAATATGGATCAAATGGTTGTGATATTCAAGGAGTAGAATAGGGAAATGCAATGTCATCATTTAGAAAGAACTATTTCAAGGAATATATTTTAATAAAAAAATTGAAAATTTGAGATAATAAAGATATTGGATATCAAATGGATTTTCATAGTGACATTAACTCATTTATAATGGATTAATTTAAGTGTAATTTTGGGGTTAAAACCTTGAATTTGAAGAAGGGATAATTTGGAATGTTAAATTTTATATATTTGAAGTATAAATTAGAATAATTGAGTTGATATAGTTTTTATAGTTGAATATTAACTTTGTTTTGAATTCTTAGTTAACAAATACTATAAAGAAAATTATTGAGGATTTGTGTTTGATTGTGAAAGTTAGAGAATAAGGAAACCACCCTCACTCTACTGTGTTTAATACACTCATGATATCGTTATGAGTGACTTTATTATCAACCTTTATTTTGTTTATTTTAATGATGTTGCGTGTAGAAAGATAGAATATCAGAGTGATCATTAGATCCACAATAAGAATTTATTAATTTTATTCGATCCAAACATTGATAGTGATTCCTATTGTATATCTACATATTATCACTGTATTCTCCTTGGATAATCCCTTATTATTTTTGCGATTATTACCTTATTAGGTTTTAATGATCACAAAACAGTTTTAAAGTGTCTAATTATTTCACTTAAGCGGTTAAAATTAGGATCTTGTTCTTAATAGTGTCACCATGCTATAACACTTTGCACCAGGACATAATGATTCATGGAACATGAATTAAGACATAGTGAAATGGACCATACCATTGTACAACTTTTTCCAACATTTTCTCTAAATGGCATGGTGAAAATTTTAGAATTCACACCATAGTGAACCTTAAGATTCTATATTCTCAAAAAAGTCCTCACTTCATGTTGAATGTCTATGAAAAAAATCTTCTGTGTGGAAGTCTTATTTGATATATCTTAAGGGATACAATATAGAAAGCTAAAAATTAGAAGAATATCCAAAATGATCCTACATTACTCCCCACTTCACCTCTAAGACTTACGCCACAAACACCACCTCCATATCCTAGAGTAGAATACCACACTGCAAGATGCCATGATCCAATACTTTCAAAGGAACATTTGATACAGTTCAAAATGAAATATAAATGGTCTTCTATGAAATTGGGAATTCTAGTGAATACCAAAAGGTTCCTAAGTCTTTTTGAGGCTATAAATAGACTCATTGGGTTCCATGTAATCTATCCTTAAATAATTATCATCAATTATCCCATGCCAACATTCTATAATTTCTAATTTTTTCTCAAGTGTTCTCAATTTATAATTCCCCTCATCTCTAATCAAGGTAATGTGATTATTGTAATATATTATTACTCTAATAATTTTCTCATTCTCTCCAATATTTTCTTCATGTTCAATTCATTGAATCGAGATTGTGCTAAAACCTGATTACTCATAATTGTCCCTTTTTCATCATCATATTCCCTCTATTTTTGGGGCCCAACACCTTTAATGTTAGGGATATTTTTTTACGTACCAAAACCATTATAAAGTAAGGTACTATTCTCCTGAAGGTTTCTAGATATACACATTAAAAATTTAGTGTCAATTGTAATTAATATTTATTTATATAACCTAAATAGCAAGGGTATTTCTAAATCTTTGTTATAATTTAATCTCATGGACTAATGCATTAAATCCTTTAGGAATTATGATTATTGATGTGGGGAATGTTATTGACCTATTTATGAACTTCCATAATTAATTATTTTCCTTATTTACTTAAAATTTTTTATTTGTTATTCACTATTTTTTTTCAATTAATCAGTTGTTTAATCCATCAATACTCTTAATTATTTATTTTTAAAATAAATATTTATTTTTATTTACTTTCATTTATATAATAAATAATTATATCATTTTTCAGTCAAATTTTATGTCTTTTATTATACAGTTAAAGGGTTTTAACAATCCCCAGTCATTCTAAAAGTGGTCTTTAGTCTTTAAGATGTTCTTATCTTTATTTTTTATAGGGAAATTCACCGTCACCCCCTTGCTCCCATTTTTTCCACTCTCTAACACACATTTGGTATTAGATGTGTCTTGAGGTTCTTTATTTTTTTTCATGTTCTTTCAATTCTTATACATTTTTTTCAAAATCATGAATTTATTTTTCAGGATTTTTTTTAAATGGATTTTCCAAACACCAATGGTTCTCTCAAATGATATTCTAAGGGCCATGACCCATTATATGGTAATAAATATGGTTATTGTAAAACTAAAATTCATAATTTTCATATATCTATTAGTTATGTAATATGAAAAATATTTATGTATTATTATACACCAAATAATAAAAATAATGATAAATAGACCCCTCGTGATATATTTTATTTTGAATTAGATGGTAAATCATTGAATTCTTTACATTCTGATATATAACAGAATTAATTTCATCTATTTTCTACATGAAAATCATCTTGTGAAATATTGAAACTCATATTCATTAATAATTAATGGAAAAAAGTCAATGAAACAATATTAAATATGAATATATAGGACTTTGTGAAATATTTATTCATTCAAAAGAATTTATTACTGAAATTTTTACTTAAATCATTGATATTTTTCATAGTTGAAAGGCACATTGTTATTATTTTTATATAGATACTTTATCTAAAAAAAAATTTGGGTTTTACCAAGTAATTGAGAAAACCTAGTGACTTATTTCTAAGAATATAAATACATAATGAATATAGAGCTGGTGGATCTCATTATTTCTCTAATTACCTATGAGATTACAACAAAATGACAAGCAAAATGGTTAAAAAACAGGTAAACAAAAATGGAAATGCATTTGATTTAAAATCAATAACCAAAAATATGATAGTGAACATGTGATTTCTATTATTCCTAGATGGGTAAAAAAGTACATGAAAAATAAAATATCTACCCAATGCTTCAAAATGAAAAAACAAGAAATTGATTATACATGGTTTGGTTACAAAAAAAGGAAACAACAAGTTGAATTTTCCCTTGAACGCAATGTTTAAAGGTAGAAATAAAATTAATTTTTAAAGGTATCAACATGGAGTGGCAGTGAGGAATCAATTTAAAATATTTAATCAAGTGATGAATTTTCTAAGAGAATAATAGACAAAGTTGAGTTATGTGATAAAGTAAATTCTGCTAGTTTGAGTTCTTAATCCTCTTCTTCTTCAACATATTCTTTAGACTATGACGATATTATTCATATATGAGGTAAAAATCAAGTTTTTTGTGTGAAAATGTTTCAAAATTTAATGATATTAAAAATAATTATGATGAATTTGTTTTTGAAAATGATCAAATTTTAATAGAAAAACTTAATTTGGTTTTAAAATTAAAATAACAACCAAATATTTAAAATTTTGGATTTTCTATTTAAGGATTATAAAAATAATATTTCTAATTTCCCCAAAGATGAAGAAATATTTAATAAATTTTTGGCATAACAGTGTGTAATTAAAAGTTATTCTATCATTGGTTTTTCAAAACCGCATAGTTTTCCCAAAAATTATAATGTTTTTTCTAAAATGAAATTTTCAATGAAATTTGTATAAATATTATAAGTAGTTTGGAAATATTTTTTATGATTTCAAATTTAAATATTCTAGATATGGTGGATGAAATATAATTAATCTCTCATATCATATTTATAATAGAAAAACTTATTTAACACAATTTTATATTCCCAATTCCTTATTGTCTGACTTAAGTGGACCCAAAATTTGGGTACCAAAATCATTAGTCTCTTAATATTTTATAGAAAATGTGTATTATGAGAAAAACCTAAGAGGATAATTTTTATATTAATAGAAGGTTATAAATCCACATTTTTGGTGATCCTTCTAAATTTAATTTTCTGATAAACTTTAATATAAGGCATGTCACATTTAAATATGATTCAAAAGATAAAATTATAGATATATGTAAAGTTAGATTATCCAACCCTAAATTAATTAATGTTTTTTAATTTTTAATGGATTGAAGTAGAATTTACTAATTATTATTCTATAATGTGACAATTTTTGTAAAATTACTTATAAAAATTATTTTTTTAAAAGATTATTAATCTAAAGAAAGTTTTTTATTTACATAGTTTCATTTTCAAAATGTTTATGTTATAGATTTAAAATATCTTTCAAGTTAAAGTGTTTAGTCCTTTAGTTCCCAAGCTAATGAATCTTGGATTGGGAATTTGTGCCTAAGTTGTTATAATGTTTTCTATCTTTTAAAAATCAACTATAACCAACCAGTTTGATATTTACCAAAAATTATATTTCAAAGGTAACTTTTTTTGTGTACCTTTCAAACTTGTAAAGAAACAAAAAATTTATTTCAAACCTAAAAATGTTTTTTCTTCATTTAAATTCTATTTTTTAACTCGACCTTTTCAAATCAACTAAATTTTCTAGTATCGTAGGGAAATATTACATATTTTTAATTATTAATGACCACACTAGATTTACATGGGTTTTATTCTTAGCTAATAAAAAAGAGGTTTTTAATGTTTTTATATTCATTTCTAGGAATTTAGAAAATCAAAAATCATAAATACTCTTTTACCTTAGTATTGACCACATTAGATATTTTTTAACAGATACATTGATGAGTTTTGTTCTTCCCAAGGCTATCATGACTTATTCTCTTCTCCGAGAACACCTCAAAAATGGGGTTGTTGAACGATGAAATTGGACCCCAAAATAAATTTCTAGGAGTATCTTGAATGTGTTTAAACTCCCTCAATCATATTAGGATGAGGTGGTAAATACATATTTCAGTAACCTTAATTATTTTCTCTAATAATCAATCTTAGGAAGTAACCCCCTATGACATTTGGAATGGAAGAAATCATAACGTTGGTTTATTTAAAGATTTAATTTGTGAATGATTTATCCTTAGTACCAACTATAATATCAGAATTATTGACCCTAAATTTTATGAACGTATAATTATTTAGTACTTAAACTCATTAAAAGCCAACTCAGTCTTCAATAAAATGAACAAGATTATAAAAGATTAAATTCAAATCATATTTAATAAGAATATTCTTAGATGACATCCCCAAAGTTATGACAATGTTGAACAACCCAAATTGACTTTACCTAATCCTAAATATTATAAAATAATTAAAGATGTCCGGAAACCCCCCTTATACTCCATTACCTAAGGCATTGGTTGAATGTAAAGACTATGCCCATGAAAATGTTATTGGTGAATTAAAATTTGGAACTCATACTAGAATGGCGATGTTAAATGAGGCTAAACATCAAGATTTAATCTCTCACATTGAACCTCATTACCTATATAATGCTATTAATTATTATAAATTTATACATTAAATACAATATGAGTTAAACTAATTTCATAGGAACAATATTTAAACTCTTATATAATGTCCCAATAATCATATTAATATTGTCACTAAGTGTGTTTTTTTGAAAATAATGTGAAGATCAAGGAATTGTCATTTGTAATTAGGGTTGAATTATTTCTAAAGGATATAATAAATAATTAGGTATTGATTAATGTGAAACCTGTTTCACCCATTTTCATAGCTAGATTCAATTAGAATCTTATTGTCATTCACGAGTCATTTTAATTTTTAATATATTTCAAATGAAAGTTAATAGTTCTTTTCTATATGGTTTTGTTTCTAAAAATTATTTTATTGATCATCCACCATGTTTTTAACATTATAATTTTCTAAATAATTTTTTTAGGTTAACTAAATATCTTTACGGTTTAAAATAATCCCATTTGGATTCATACGAGAGGTTAACTATATTCAATTTATCAATTTATTTTAAAATGAGAAAATATTATTCCACTTAATTTATAAAAATATTTTCAGAATGATTTATTAACGCTTAAAATTTATTTTGTTGTTGTTATTTTTAACATAAGTAAAGTAACTCTTGGTAATGAATTTTCTAATTTAATTAATAAAGAGTTTAAAAGGAGGTTTATGGGAGAACTCAAAAACATTATCGGTTTTCAAATTTCCCTAGATTATAATGGGAATTATTTAAAACAATTTCAATATACTAATGAACATATAATATAGTTTTTCATGGATTATCCTATGGAAATTGAAACACCCATGAGTAAAAATTGTAAGGTAATGTTGGATTAATCTAGTAAATAAATTAATAACAATATATATAAATGTATGATTAGAAGTTTCCCTTACCATATATTAACCCATATATAAATAATTCTTATTATATTCCTTTTTATTATTTTCAATCAAACACAACAGAATCTCATTTAAAATATCATAAAAGAGTTTTTCATAATTTGAATAGAACTAAAAAATCTAGGTTATTTTATCCCCAGGAATATTTTTTTTTTCAAATATGGATTTTGTAGGATTCTAACTAGATAGAAAAACTACTAGAGGAACATGTGATATACTAGGAAAACTCCTTATATAATGGAGTAGTATGGAGTAAATATCTACTGCTCATTCTTTAACTGAAGTGGTATACATTGCTATTGAGAGTTTTTGACCCAAAATTATTTGGATGAAACATAATATCTTAGACATTGAGATAAAATAATATCATACCTCTATAAATTTTTATAATACTATTGTTATTTATATGTATAAAAATCCTTTGAAATACTCTCACACTAATAACGTTGATATGAGGCACCATTTTCTATGATATCACTTTCAAAAATTTGATATCCTAATTTAATTTATTTTCACCGAAATTCAACTTTTTGGTATCTTTACTAAGACATTTCCTCATGATATCAATGAATTTATTAAATGTGGTTTGGTTATGATTATATTCTAATAAATATCTCTTAATCTTGAAATGCATTGGATGTTTTCAAAATTTTTTCAATTTTTTTTTCAAAATTCTTTTCAAACTGAAAACGTTTTCAAATATATGATAATTTTTGCAAGGTAAAGTGAGTGTGTTACTCCAGGAAAATAATTTCATTATGGATACCAACAAGTGGATGTGGTTCTAACATAGATTAACCTAGATGAATTTTCTACTATTTATTGATATAAATCTTTCTAAACAATAATTATGTAATATATTTTTTAAATATTTTCTATTATTTTATTTCACAATATAGTATTTTTTATTGACGTTAATCCCTTTATCTCAACTAATTCAATATTTGAAGGTGATATAATCTTTTTAACACTAAACTGATCCTAGAGGAGACACCCTTTTTTAATATTTTTATTAATAATTTATTTTGACACTATAATTTCATATAAAACTCATTCAAAAAAGTTTTATTTAATTATGTAGCTATATTTTTAAATGAATTTTTTCCTTTTATTTTGAGAATTATTTAAAATCAATCATTCTAAATATTTATGTTTTCTAAAAAATTAAAAACACTCTTTTCATATCTCTATAAAGACCACTAATGGTGATAAATGTAGTTTTACATGTTATTTTTTTATTTACTCTAACCCATTATATGACTCATTTATTATAATATCAACCGGGAGACATTTTATATTATAGAGAGGAATTTTCATTTATTTAAAGGGGGCTAAGATTATTTTCATAAATTGGGTGGGGGGTTATTCTATTTCAGAGGGTGGTAATTATAATTATTATTATATTTATATTTTTGTTTTATAAAATTATTATTCACACCTTTTTTATTATAACAATGGGATATTGAAGTGATTCTCACCTTCTTATGTTTTAATGATAAAAAAAATCTTTATTATTTCTAATTATTTCACTTTAGTGGTTTGAAGTTTGGAACTTGTTCTTCATAGGTTCACCATGCCACAACACTATACACAATGCCATAAAATTTACCAAAATCGGAATTAAAATGCAATGAAAAGGACCATTCCATAGTATATCTTGGTTGAAGTTTCTCACCGAACATCATAGAGAAAATTCTAAAACTTGCAAAACTTTCAAAATTAAAATCCTATAATCATGGGAATGGACATGATAAAAATTAAATTTATAATTAATAACTCTTCTTTATATAATTATTCCACTATTTATCTGATGGGATACATTGTAGGTACGTAAAAATAAATAAAATAGCTAAAAAGATCATACACGACTCCATTCCAGAGCTCTATGTCATACACTGGAAAGACCACCTCCATGGAATAGAGAAGTTTACCATGTCATAATAGTCTATAATCGAAAAAATTATGAGGAGATTTCAATTCTACTTAAATTACCTAAAAATGGTCTTCTACAACATCAATTCCCTTCGGGAATTCTAGACAGTTCTAGAAGATTTTGGAGACAATAAATTGAATCCTCTTCTTCCTTGGAATCAAACCCTTGAATAGTCTCAATATTTCACCAATGCCAACATGCTATTCTAACCAATTTTCTTTGATGTTCTATAATTTTGAAATTCCTATATTTTATAATATATAATGTGTGGTTATTGTAATATCTTCTCACTCTCATCATTTTCTCATTATATACCATTAGTTTTCCATATTTTTTAGAGGGAATTGATATTATTATAAAATATGATTTCTATTAAGTAATCCTATCTATATTTCTCTATTTCTTTATTTTTTGTGCTCACTAATTTTACTATGAGGGATTTTGGATTACATTCCATAACAATTAAAAGACAATGTATTATTCTCTTTGAGGTTTCTTGTTACACTCGTTAAATATATAGTATTGATTATAATTTTGGTTTAATTCTATAATCTAAAATGAATGTTAGTTTTGGTATCTGGGATACCATTAAATCCAAGAGAATAATATATTAATTCTCCAATCGATTAGTGTGGTAGACATAGTGGCTGTTATAGATCTATTTTTGAACATTCATACTAAATTATGTTCTTCATTTACAATATTTATTTTTATTTAATAATTACTTTAATTAATTCAATGAATAAATTATTTAATCCATCAATAAATATACTTTTTTTTCAAATCATTAATTCTTTTGTTATGAAACTTTTGTAAAATATATAATTAGAACATTTCACATTTCACATTAATTTTTTTTCTATCTCTTCCAAATATTTTAATTATGTTCATTATTTTTAAACTGGGTTTCTAGTTATTAAGTTTCTTATTATTTTAATTTTGTGTTTTAAAGGGAAATTCATAGCAACCCTTTCCATTTTTCTATAGTTAAATGGAAAGATAACATAGAATCTGTCCTTAAAAATCTATGAGGTGGTGAAAATTTTAAAATATATGTCCACCCGTTGATACATTCATGATAATACAATCACAATGAACATTATATTTATTATAAAGAGGCTTTCAAGATTAAAATTAATGAAAGGCAATTTAGTGGGTGAACATGTAACAAATATTAACTACACCAATGTACATTTAAAATTGGTAGTTATGGTGTTTGGTTAAGTATTGGTACTAATTCTTCATTTAACACTTTTAGAATCCTAGGACTTGATGTTTACCATGGTGAGTAATTATTGTGGTAAGAATGAATTGGTGTTTGAGGAAATTACTGAGCATATTATAAATAAAGATATTAGTTGAACATAATTTTATAAAAACACTATAATTGATCTCAATATAGAAAATATAGGATGTTCCACTCAATAGATTTGTAAAAAGAAGAGTTCTAATAAAAGGGAAGTGAGCTGAGTGAACCCTTCCAAGTCAAGACCGTTATTCAAGAATTATTGGAAAAAGTGGCACATAAAGAATTGTTTTTGGGATCAAAGGGTCAATTATTAAAGATAAACTTCAAGAATATCCACAACTACCATAGATCATGAGTATAGAAAATTGTTTCTATATGTTTATAGTTTTTTGGATTCATAGATCATTGATTTTGGGGATTCATTTAAATTAATTCCCAAGATATGATTTATTATGAACTATATTTCTATAATATTTATAATAGTTTATATTACAATTTATAAAGCACTAATGATTATAGTAAAGGATGATATTAATGTCTGGACATCAATTGGAATCTTTCTAAAGGTGTAATGGGTGTAACACATATTAGGGTTATGGAGGCATCTAACTTCGGTAGGTCATTTAAATAACATGATATTATATAAAAGTATTATTGATGGTGTGTGGAAGATCATATGAGGATAAATGGTTATGTAAAATATTCTAAAAGAAATAAAATTGTTTCTTATAATGAGTATCAAGGATATAATTCTTTCTCAAAAAACAGATTTTGAAATAGAAGAATTATGGGATGGACATCATAATCACATTGGTGTGAAAGGAATAAAACTCATTACTTAAAAATGATTTCTAGAATTCAACCCTATAGAGTATAAAACATGTGAACAATGGTTCCTTTTAAATCATTGAAAATTTTTCCTTCAATAAGTAAGGTAAGACACTGATACACTAGTAGATTGAGCTAGTGTATAAGGACGTATGTTGCATGACACTGATTGGTTACCATCAAGGGTAATTATGTTGTAATTCCTTCATCAATTATACAAAGTGGACATCTTGGGGGTTCATTATAAAGAAAATGTATAAGGTCTATAGAAAATTCATCAGAATGAGATCCATGGTGTAAAATGGGAATTGAATGAACTTGAAATTAATAAGGCCTGATAATTTTGTTGATTATATAAGGGGTGTTTTTGGAGGATATACTTGAATAAATGAATTTAATTTTCAAGAATTGTTCATATAACATTAGAAAAAATAGTTTTATGAGGTTGATTAACTAGATTCTGAGTGAGAGATAAGGGATAATGGGGATACACTCTAGTTTTCCAATGGAATTTTGGGTAGAATTGGTAGGCTGTACAACATAACTTTCGAATTAGAGTCCACCACACCATTGGAAAGGTAGTTTCAAGAAGTTCCATAGAAAAAGATATTAATCATTATTTATCACATTAAGGTATTCAAAAGCATAACATACTTCCAAACATGTTCCATATAAATGGATAATCTTTATGCTAATTCTTGGGCATGTTTCTTTTTTGGTTATAGTTTTGAAGAATTTGGTTTTTGACTCTGGGATAAGTTTTTTTTGAAGGACATTAAAATCTAAGAAATTATCTTAAATGAGAATATCCTATATAAGTATATAACAATGAAGAATATATAAATAATAAAAAATAATTACATGATAATTCTAATGTTGATATATATAGAATTTTATGTGTTCTAATTCATTCGATAATCACTCAAGTTCTAGAGTAACCAAATAGTCCAAAATATGGATATCAATTTTTACGGATATTTTTAGAACTAAATGTACTTGAATAATAAATATTTATATATTCTTATGTAATATCTTAGGAAGTTATAGTTCTATATAGATATAGACCTCAAGAATGTTTGTGTTTTTCTACCAAGGGTGTGAAACACATAAAATAGTTCAAAAGCAACAGAAATTACTTTATTTTTATAGATAGTGTATTACTAAAGCACCTAAAATAGTTGGTGGTACTTAGCAGTTCAAAATTTTTGAATTTATAAATGATGGAGTAAATAGATTCCATGCATCTTAATGGATAATAGGATATAACAGAATATCCATTATGGAAAATAGTATTGTCAAAAAATAGGTCTACTATTTGAAACAAGAAGTAAATGGTCGAAAATATAACAAGGAAAGGATTTTTATTAAAGGATTTCAACAAATTAAAGGTGTGGATTTTAGTGAAATATTTTCTTTATACATTAAGAGGACCAAAATTTAAATAGTCGTGGGAATAGTTGAGGATGACTACCTCTTTTATAAATAATAATATTTAAAAATTACATTCATTCTTGGATATTTTGAGGAGGAAATATTAATGGAGTAACTAAAAGGATTCATGAAATATTAATGTAGTATGATTTGAAAGAACAAATAGATATTGAATAATATTATGGAAGCACCCATTCAATGGAACAAAAGGTTTAACACCTTTATGGATTAAAAAATTTCAACTGGTAAAATTAATTTCATTTCTAATACTAGAAGGTTTTAGGATGAAGAAAAATTCATCATAATTCTCTTTTATGTGGATAATATACTTACGAAAAGTTAATTAAAGGGTCAAATTGGGGAGTTTAAAGATTATTTTTCCTGAGTATTTGAGATAAATGATCTTGGGGTTGAGAATAATATTTTTATGTGAATATTTTGCAGGGAATAGGAGGCCTAAATATTGATCTTATCTTAGTTAGAGTATATATATATATGGATATGGAAATATTTAAAATGATGTAATCCAATCTAGTGATTACCATATTGGATAAAAATTATAGGTTATCCAATGTGAATCCATCATGAAAAGAATATGATTCTATATATATAGTGAAGATTCTATTTATTTTTTTGAAAACAATCTAGAAATGTAGCTTGGTTTTGTGAGGATACTCAATGTTTATATAGTGATAGTTTTTAATATGTTCATGGAAAATCCTATAATATAAAACTTGGAAAATGTGAATTGGATCCTTTAATTTCAAAATGGTTCTTAATAACTATCTTTGGGTTTCGAAATTGATAATTCACCATAAGGATATATTTATGAATACTTACAAAATATGTAAATAAATGGAAAAGCACCATGGGATTTTTTCTTAACTATGGTGGAAATTTTTTGAGTTGGTTGAATTGAAGGGAACTAATAAAGGCATGATCAACCATATAAGCTAAGTCTGTGTGAGAAATTAAATCTAGTAAATAGGTGGTATAACCGAGTGTTTTTTTACGAACTTTTATATACGTATGGGAAATGAATATTATTCTTTTATAGTGAGTGTGTGATCCATATTGAAAATAATATAGGGTATAACTCATTGAAAAAAAAATTTAATCGATGCTCTAATTCACAAGAATCCAATATAAGAAAGAGTGGTGGATCTATGAAAGGTCAATGGGATTCAAAATTTAGACTATATGATAAAAAATGTCCTAGTATGGTAATGTTTAAGGAGGTGTTATGAATAAAGGGGACTTGGTTAATAAAGGAAGGATTAGATAATCCTTTCAAATCTATGTATAAATTGAAGAAAAAATGAGGCTTTAATTGACCAACAAGTCCAGTTTCAAGTGTAATCCTTGAAATTTTTCCTCAATTGGAATATTTCTCATAAGGGTGAACCCTAATTAATGGAATTTGGAAATTTTATTTCTAGAAGAATAAACCTTGGAAAATGTTGTAGAACCAGATCTTTTCATAAGTTTTTACATATGGTGGAGTAGATAGAGCCTATTCAAATAAAGAAGAAGAGACTAGAATCTTTCCTACATGATGTGTTTATAGGATCACAAAGAACAAATGGGGATGTAACCAGTTGTACTAGAAGAAGACATCTATAAATATATTGGTGGGGTCACTTGAAAATAATTCTAATATTTGGTTCTGCAACTTCTATTTCACATGTTATTATTTTCATAATAAGGGAATTAGTATTTCCTATAATATAGTAAGACTATTTATGAATGATGAAAAAAATTAATTTCTTTCCACATGAATGTGGGTTTTGAACTTCCATTTTTTGAAAATACGTTTCCAAATTTTTTCCCATTATATCTGGGAAATTTTATGTGAGATATCATATCCAGATTTCATTATCTAGAAATTAATATTGATTATCATGAATTATATAATTTTTATCCTTGTTTAAAAATTTTCAATTTCAAAAAGTCATTTTAAATGTGGTAGGTTTCAATATAATAGATGTCGTAGGTTTTTCAATTTTTTTCATAATATAAAGATATATCCTAAAAATAACATCAAGGTATTTTTCTACTGAATTATTATGGTTATTTGTTTATTTGCGTTACTTATGATGACATTAATGATGTGTAAATAGTGAATAAAATATTTTTCATATTGAATACTTTGTATAATATAAAGGTTTTAGAACTAAACGAGAAGAATCTAGCTGTGATTTCACTCAATGACCTATAACAACGCCTGGTCACATATGACATTCATGTGTAGATGGAGGTAATATCGATTCCCTCATACAAGGAGTTATAACTTTAGGCAATGAAGAATCTTGAAATTCTCAAAACTAGAGATGTATGAGATAACAAAAGGGATTAATTCCAGTCACCTATAGCAAGAAAATTCAATTGGTGAAGAATAATATTTCAAGTTATGTTTTAATTGGTTTATTTTGCTGTCAAAAATCTATACATTTCTTATTGTGATTTCCAAGAATTAATGAAAAAGAAGTTGGTGTGTTTTATTACACTCAAAATTTGTAAATTATGTTTTCCCCCAAATGAAACATCAAATATGGACACATATCTAAAAAGATATTTCAAAGGAAAATATTTTTGAGTTTAGAAGAGGATGATAATGATGTGTTTATTAAAAAAGGTGATACCAAATTGAAATTAGATTTAGTGGATTCTATAATGGAGTCGATTGAGAATGATCATTCTATATTTGAGGATGAAAATAAAATGAAAGTTGTTTTCAATATCATTATAAAAATTTTAGTTTATAATTATGCGATTAAAATACAAATTGGGAATAAAAAAATATTTGTGGAATTTTGAAAGAATAATCAAAGTATATTGACAATCTAGAATCCAAATCACTTAGATAGAGAATGTTTTGGAGGATTGTGTGGAAGCTTAATAAAATCATCAGATTTTTATTATTTCAAAATAAAAATTATAGAATATGTTAATTGGAAACATTATATAAATTCAGATATATAAGAGAAATAAAAAAATATTAAATGTTGTACAACCGTAATATATCATGTCAAGTCACTGGGGGGGGGGGTATATTTGTATACCGAAATTTTATTGAGTTTGTTTTTTATTTAAAATTATCCTAAATAACATAAACCTTTGAACTAAGTCATAATAATGGATTTGATATGAACATTTAGTAATCACATACACATTTAATGTATCTAAAAAAATAAATAAGAGCACATAGAGATTTTATATGGTTAAAATTTAATGAGTAATCCCATTCCCTATAGCGATGAACCTATATTTTTTTCATTGATTTTCTCATCACCAAAACTGTGGTGTTTTTGAGTGTGGAAAAATTTTCACACAACTGTTTTCTAAGTATCATTCATTACCCCAATATGGTTTTGTTTATATTAGTACAATAAGTTATTAAATTTTGATGTTTATATTGGCTCCACAACTTCTTGAGTGGATCATCCCTCAAAATTATAAAGATGATATTTCAGTCATCTCAAGGATGTCAACAAATCAATTTGAATAAGATCTTATTCCTCAAATAACAAATCTTCAACATAAAATATAAAGGTAATGATATTTCATGATTTATTATCCTATTATATAAAATCCATATCATAATAATCAATTGTTAATGAATGAAAAATATGCCACACTATCTTCTTTCTCAATTATCAAATAATCATACAGATGTGATAAACTTCTTGTAGAATTTTCTAGTTTTGAATCCTTCTCTATTTGATACTGGATGTATTGGTGTATTAGATAAACTTGAATTCAGTAAAACAGTTATATATATATATATTTATATTATTTCGTAAACATATTACACACATTAATCCACGAAACACAATATTTCACGTCTAATATGTAATGACCCACTCATTCTCAATGGTCTGAGAACACAATGAGTAATTACTAGGCATTAGGCAACATCCCCAAGATTCCAAAGGCTAGAAATAAATTCCAAAGGGTTTCAAATACTAGTGGGGGAAGATTTACCCTTTTAAAGAAAAACTAGAAACCAACCAACCAAAATCTATTGCAGCTATATGGTTCATGAACAAAATAATGACAATTCAAAAAATATTTTACACCAAAGTGAGTACAAATAAAAGTGTTGTTGAGTCCATATAGTTTCCTTATGACTTTTTAATTCCTCTATGTTTTGAAAATATCAAACACATTTTATTAAGGAAAATTACCTTTCTCAAAGAATTATATTCTTAATGAAAATTTTCTTTCTCTAAGAAATGTTTTATCCTTACATTGTTTCAATGAATTATTCAAATTCATCTCATAACCAAGTCCATTTGTTTCTAAATTAAAAAATTCAGATACTTATAAAAAACCTCAAAATCTTATAGTTCCTTAAGCTACCAAGCCTCAATGTTTTTAGACTTTGAATTATCTGAAATCCAGACATCAAATTCTCTGAAATTGAAACTCTAAATTCTCTAAAATTCAGATTGTGCATTATCTAAAATTCAGAATCTGAAATTCAATGTAATTTTGACTCTGAATTCTCTGAAATTTGGAATCTGAATTATCTGAAATTTATACTCTGAATTCTATAAAATTATGACTCCTAATATTCTCTAAAATTTAGACTCCAAAATACTCATAATTCAGACTCCAAATTACTCATAATTGAAACTCCGAATTCCTTAGAATTTAGAATCTGAATTCCTTATAATTGAGACTCCGAATTCTTAAGAATTCAGACTCCAAAATCAATTGAATTCATACTCTGAATTCTTAGAAAAACAGAATAAAAATATCCATTTTTTCTAGAACCCTATTGTTTATATATTTAGTCTCCAAATTCTATTTTTGAAAGACTCCGGTTATTCAGTTTTGGTTGAGCTACTTTATTTTTCATACAAATGTTTTTAGTACATAAAATTATGTGTTACAATTTATTTATAAGTAACCATTGGTTGAGTGACACATGTATATGTCCCTTTGAGATTCAAGGAAAAATATGACCATTAGAGGAGGGAGGTGACCATTTAATTTTTTCCTATAAATAGAAGCTCATTTGAATGAGATCATTATCATTCCAAGATCCTTTATATTACATGCTTTGAAGTGATTTCTAGTGAGTGAAAGACTCTCATGCTTTGTGCATTTTATAAACCTCTTGTTCTACCATGAACGTCTGGTTCATCTTTCTTTGTGAGACTCTAATTATTGCTGAGTACAATCGAGGGATTTTGGGGATAGGAAGACAGAGGTGATGACTACATTAATGTTCAAGGGCTTATAGGGATAGAAAGATAGAATCCAATATTCTTATCAAGGGCTTACCCTGTTGTGTGTAAGTTGTATTTTTTTGAAAGTATTAATCAAGAGACCTTTATCCAAGGTTTTTGGAGACCCTACTCTTTGGTTAAAAATATTTCCTACTTGTTTACTTGATTATTATTTGAAGTTTTATTTCTGCTATATTTTTATGAAGAACAAAAGTATAACATTCTTATACGTTATTTTACTTTAACATACTCTTATAAATAAGATTATATATGATTTAGGGTAGAATATTTCTCTCAGTAAACTGTTCTTAAGTTTCTTTTCCAGATTCATATTTCTAGATCCTAAGAAAGTTTGTTTCATAGTTAAGAACTAAAGAGGGTTTTTGAATTTACCTTGTTAAACTTTTTCAAATATATAATTTCATACGGTTAAAATAAAAAGTTCTTAAACCTACAATTCACCCCCTCTTATAATTGAGAATCTACATTTACTATTTTGATCCTACAAGTTCTACAGCTAAAGACAATTAGAATTCAACCTAACAGTAGAATGTGACTCAAAAAGAAACCAAAATAACCAAAAGACTTTAGTCTCCACTAGCTCTGTGTGCCACCACCACCAAACTACTCAAAAAATCAGGAAGTAGTGCTAAAAACCTGTTTCACCCTATCTTTTACCACATCCTGGAAGATCAAATTTCCCAAATCACAATAGCGCCAAAGTAGGAGAGAGTATAAAACTCAATATGCTTTCCCAAATTACTTCTATACTCACTCCCCTAGGATATAATAGTTATCCACATTTATATAAAAGAGTTTATATAAAACAATTTATCAAAACAGTTTATAACTAAATATAAACACTTCACAAAATAGTTTATAAATAAATATAAATTAAAAACACATGAATAAATTTTATATAAATATATACTCTAATTAAAAATTTAAACAAATATTTAAAAAACTTTCTGAAAACTACTTTGGAAAAACCAATAAAATCCACACAACAACAACTAAAAAAAATGTATGCATCATTATGACAATTCAATGCTCATGAGTATTTTCTTGTCGACCTACCAGATCATCACAAGGAAATTATTACCCATGTTCCATTTAAATTTTTGAACCCACTACATGATCATATTTGAACCATTCTTAGTAATAAAATATGATACACACACCATGTTTTCCAAAAAGCAAAACCAATTTCAAACAATTTCACCTGTTTCAATAAAAACATCAATTTATTGAAAAATTTCCAACCATCCAATTTCAAAACATTAAATAATTTTAAAATCCCATATATCTACTATAAAAATTCTATATAAATCAATTTTACAGAATTCTAGAATATCCATTATTTAAAAATCCCCATTTAAAATAAAAAACCAGGTTTTTTCACAAAACCCCTCCAATTTTCCATGTTTTCCACCACTCGTCACTAAAGAGGGTTTAAAAATTGTAAATAAGAAAAAAATAATAATTTAATTTTCATCAAAAACTAAATTTTAATGAATTCAAATCAATTATAGCAAGGGGAGGTGACATTGAATATACTTACCTCACTTGTTTCGACGAAAATCAAAAACAGACGAAGAACACTCAAGAACCTGGGTAAAGATTCCAAGAAACCAGAAAATATCTCCTAAACTATCATGAAAAACACTATATATAACCTTATTTTTCCTAAAAAATATTATATATACCCATAGGGGTTATATATATAAGAAAAATAGATGAATGATAGAGTAGATCTAAGAAACCAAGAAGGAAATGATGAAGAACAACCACTTACCACAAGAATCTACCTTTGATTCTCTAAGGAACGTATTCAGATCACTTCCAGATTGATAGGAAAACCTATTTTGGCCATTGGGGAAAAAATTCTTTTTAGGGTATATTTGAGTCAAAATATATTAAAAAGATGGCCAAACCAAATTAGATCCACAAAGATAGGGGATTAGTTTTAGCCTTGCATGGTTTGGCCAAATTATGTGCTAACTATACACCATAGTTTTTTACCCAAACCCTTCAAAAGTAATCAAAAGTCTCCTCCAAATTCCAACATAAACTTTAAACATATTCAAATAATTAGGGGAGGGATACATACCAGAAACAAGGGGTGTTACATTCTCCCCACCATTGGTCTTTCCGTCCTCAGAAAGTTGAACGCGATCACTGCCCGGAAAGAGTTCTGGCCATTTCTCTTTCGTTTCCTTCTCATGTTCCCATGTCTCTTCCTAAATATGACCATGTTTCCATAAAAACTACACTAGACAAATTCTTTTTCCACACAAGTGTTTCTCTTTCCTATCGAGAATCCGCACAGGGATATGTACCAATGAAGCATACAACTCTAGGTCAATGTGATCCCATTTGATCACATGGTAAGGATTGGGATGATACCATTTGAACTGAGATACATGGAACACATTGTGAGACGAACTAAACTATATTAGTAATACCAAGCAATATGCCACATCTCCAACCCATTCCAATATCTTGAAAGGTCCAATGTATTAGGGAGACAGATTGACCTACTTCCTAAAATAATGATGACCAAGCCTTGGACAGATCCTCAAGAACACATGAATACTCACCGAAAATTCTAACGGTCTTTGGAGATTATCCGCATATGATATTTGATGACTCTGATCCATCTCCATTCTTTTTCTGATCGACAGGATCTTCTCTGTCTTTTCTCAGACAAGCCTCAGACCAACTAATGAAGTCTCACCTCTTTCCACCCAACACAGTGGTGAATGAAAAGGATGCCCATAAAATGGTTCAATGGGGTCCATATGTGTCAAATCCTGATAACTTTTACTATATGATAACAACACTGATGGAAAGTGATCTTCCTATGAGACACCAAAATCCATTACAGAATCCCTCAAAATGTCTTCCAACATTTGTATCATCCTTTATAATTTCCCATCTATATGAGGATGATACGTCGTACTCATAGTCAAATGAGTTCCCATGGATTTCTATAAGGATTTCCAGAAATGAGATGTGAACCTCAGATATCTGGCAGATACTATCGAAATTGGTATACAATTTATCATTACCAATTATTGGATATTTTGGATAGATCCTCCATTGTTTGAGTTTCATGAATTGGAATGAAATGGGTCAACTTGGTGAGCCAATCCACTATCACCCATATGGCATCGTGTTTCCAGACCATTCTTGGGAGAACTTTAACAAAATCCATAGCTATCTACTCCCATTTCCACACTAGAATAGGTAAATAATTTAACATACCCAATGACCGCTGATGTTCTTCTTTAACTTGCTGAAAAGTAAAGCACTTTGAAACAAACATAGCCACTTTTCGCTTCATACCATTCCTCCAAAACAACTCCTTCTATGCCTTATGCATCTTATGTATCAATGGATGTATAACCCATATTTAATGGTGGTAGGCATGAAGAAGTTGTTCTTGAAAATTGATAGATAGAACCATACGATCTATGAACCACAACACTAATGTCCCATCAAGTTCCCATCCCTCAATAGTCTCACCACCATTGAGTTTTGAACTCCTAAGAAAGTATTTTTCATTGGATGTTTGTTTCTATTTAACAATTTTTACCAAATCATGAACTATTGAAACTGAGAAGAAAAGTTCAACATCACCTCAATTTTCACATTCCACATGCATATCTGCTAAACCCCACATCAACCGCCACTTATCTGAAGCTTCCTTTTTTCTAACTGAGCATATGATTTTCTGCTTAATGCATCAGCCACTGTATTTTCTTTTCTCAGTGTATACATCAAGTCAAATTCAGACATCTGGAGATATTACATCCATCTCCTTTACCTTAGATTCAGATCCCTTTGCGAGAAAATGTTTTTCAATCTCTTATGATTGGTGAACCAAGTGGATTTCTCACCAAATAGATAGTGGCACCGAGTATTTAATGGATAAACAACTGTAGCTAAAACCAAATAATGTGTTTGGAAATTCATCTCATGTACTCTCAACTATCTCAAACCATAAGAAACCACATGGTCTCCCTGCATGAGATCACATCCCAACCCTGATCCCGAAGCATCACACTAGACACATATCCCTATCATGGTTCTGAAAAAACCAAGATATGTGCCGATGTCAGAAACACTCTCATATTTTGAAAATACTTCTCATATTCTTCAGTCCACTGGAAAGGAAAATTTTTCTTTGTCAACACTATCATTAGAAACTGTAGTTGTCATAGGTCATGAACAAAATGAAGATAATACGCACTGAGACCAATAACACTACATATCTCAAAAAAGTTCTTCAGTGGTTTCCAAGAGATAACTGCTTCAATATTTTTAGGATCCACTGAAATGCATTTTTGAGAAATCACATGGCCTCAAAAGCATATATCTTATATCCAAAAAGCACACTTAGATAGGTTGGAAGACAAATAGTGATATCTCAAGATTTGTAACATTGTCCCTAGGTGTTCTTCATGCTCAACACTTGTATTTGAATACAAAAATATGTCGTCAAAAAACACCACAAAAAAGAGTCTAGATATCACTGAAATATCTAATCCATCGAAGCTATGAAGAAAATTGGTGGATTTGTTAGACCGAAAGGCATGACTAAATATTCATAGTGGCCATATCTTCTTCTAAAAATACCTTTATAATATCTTCTTTCTAAACTCAAAATTGGTGATATCCTGATCGTAAGTCAATATTTGAGAACCAGTGAGCTCTCCTAAATTGATCAAATAGACCATTAATGCGTGGAAGTGGACACCAATTATTTATCATAACTTGGTTAACCTTATAATAATCAACACATAAATGAAGATTTACATCTTATTTTTTCACGAATAAGACCGGTGCTGCCCACATAGACATATTTGGTTGAATGAAATATTTTCTTTTAAGATCCTCCAACTTTACTTTCAACTCCCTTAATTACGTTGATTTCATCCTATAAGATGGAAGGGAGATATGACTAGTTCCCAAAAGGAGATAAATCATAAACTCCACTTCCCTTATATGTGGTAATCCTTTTTTTTTGGAAACACATATGGAAATTGATCCACTATTGCTGGAAGACTTATATCCTTGATCTCTTCCTTTGATTCCTAAGTCAATGCCTCCCACTGTTAGAAGATCGTTCCAACCGCTGGTGCCAACAATCCTATTTCACATGTTATTACAACCCTTTGTCCTATGAAGAGATCCTCAACACTATCCTTAGTTGTGAAAATAACCAACCTAATATAATAATCTATGGAATCATTGTAAGCTATCAACCAATACATTCCAAGGATTACATCAAAGCCATCCATCTCTAGAATTGAGAAATACCTTTTCTGCTCATCTCTACCAATAGTTATAGAACATACTCTACACACAAAGGATCAAAATTCTCTTTCATTAAGAAGGGTATGTAGTTTTATCACATAAGGAACTATTTCATGTTTTAAACTGAGTAAATCAGTTTTACCAGAATCAATAAAGAAATGTCATTAACCTATATCAAACAACACTTTTATAAGGGTATAATTCATTAGAATCGTACCTCACACCATAGGCGGTCAAGCCCGATCATGTAGATTGCCCTTATCTACTACGTATCACTACTTCATCATGGATCTATGATATTAATTTCCCTACTAATATTTACCATGTTGAAGAGTCATGGTATTCCTAGAATCATCGGGGTTAGCTCTACTCTAATGGTGACTCTGATTCGGATGGCCCCACCTAGTTGAAGCATATGATGCCTGCGTCACCTGAGAAGTGTCCTGAGAACCCAAACATGGATCACTGTGACAATATCATTGAATATGTCCCACTTTATTGTGTATTAGTGGCATTGTCGTGGTTTTTCCATACACTCTCACTTGATGTGGTTGAATGAACCATACTGATAACATCTTGCCCGACCCTTTGGTTTAGGAGGATAATTTACTGATCCATATATTTGACTATGATTCCCATTCCCACCCAAAAAATAGGTTTCCCCCCCTTTTTTTCTCCCATAAATTGAGTTTTGCACCATTTTATATCATTATCATCATTATTCCTCTTCAAATAGATCCAGATATATCCCATTCAGCCATTGATGCCCTGTTTACCATCTCCATATAATCACTTATAAAATGTACTAAAATCTTTGACAGAATACCATGCCTGTATACCGACTAGAAGATGAATTCACTCAAGCTCTCAATTGATGAAAATTCTAGTGAAATGTGCTCTAAATTCATGAATTTAGCTTTATATTTTATAACAGAGAGGCCTCCTGCTTCATGCTAAAAAATTCTATTGTTCACTGGATTCTGAAAGTGTGAGGATAGAATTATTTGTTACAAAATTATTCAAAATACAACCAACTCAAGCCCTGATCCAATCTAGATTTCATCTCTAAATCCCACCACTATGGTGAAAGATCCTACATCATATAAGTATCCAATTTGACCTTCAATTCCACTGGCGTGTCGATGAACTTGAAGATTCGATTCATCCTGTTCAGCCAACCCTCTTCCCCTCTGGTTCCTAATCACCCCGGAAGATGGATGGATTCTACTTCTGAAAATGTATAGAGTGGTCCTCCTTCTATGAATCCTCACTTTGTATCCCTTATCAAAAGCATTGAACGCTTGGAATATACTTTTCACCCACTATTGGTTCACCTTTGGCTAATGTGCAACCACAGTTTCTGCAACTTCCTCTTATTGGTTTTGACACTGTCTACCAGGTGCCATTTCTAAGCAAACAACACATTCTTTAAGTCTCAATCTTCTAGAAATTAACTGGCTTGGATTGTAAAATTCTATTATATCAATATCACAACATTTATTTTGAAATCTAACCATTTTAAAAAACAAACCAATTTTTATTTTGAAAATAAAAAATTTCAAAACACATCAACTATTTCCTTTTCATAAAATCATATGAAAAAAAATTCTTCATTTTTTTTCTGAAACTAAAACCTTACTCGGAATCATATGTCATTACTCAAAATGAGATATTTAATCCTAGTGAGAATCCATTCATATAAAATGAATGTGATTCTGGTATCATTGGCTAAACCCATGATAACGAGACTCTATTATCCTACTAGTGTTTCTAAAATACTTATATACCCAACTCAGAAATTTTAAGTTCAACATAAAAAGGTTATCTATTCCTTTTTATGTTATAAATTTCAAGACCCAATAATTCTACTCTTTTCTAAGAAGACCACTAAAGTATTATAAAATAAGTATTTAAACTCTAAGAGTAGGAAAAATTAATACAACTTGTTCCAGAGAGAAGTGACAAAGCTCTGATACCATTTGTAATGACCTAATCATTCTCATTGTCTTGAGAACACAATAAGTCATTACTAGGCCTTTGGTGACATCCACAAGATGCCAAAGGCTATCAATAAATGAAAATTGTTTTAAAAGACTAGTGGGTGGGGATTTAACCTTTTAAAGATAAAATATAAACCAACCAACAACAATCCATAGCTGATATATGATGCATGAACAAAATAGTGACAATTTAGAAAATATTTTATTCCAAAGTGAGTGTAAAAAATGTGCTACAGTGAAGAAAACTAAAAATCATCCTAATAGTGGAAGGTAAATCAAAAAGGAAAAAAAATAACCAAGTGAATCTAGGTTCCACCAGCTTCATTTTCCACCACCACTAGGAAACTCAAGAACTCAATAAGTAGTGCTAAAAACCTGTTGCACCCTACCTTGACCCACATCCTCGATGATGAAATCTGCAAAAGCACCAAAGTGACAAAATAGGGGTGAGTATAAGACTCGTTAGGATTTTCCCAATTAATTCTCTAATCATGACACTAGGATATATGATTTATCCACATTTATGTAAAACATTTTATATAAATTTTTTCTTGAAATTTTTTTTAACTAAATATAAACACTTCTCAAAATAGTTTATAACTAAATTTAAAAAAAAACCATGGGAATTGTTTTATAGAAATAGATAATCTTGGTAAATATTTAAATAAAAATTTAAAACACTTCTAAAAACTAATTTGGAAAACCAATAAACACCACACAACACTAACTACAAAAAATGCATGCATCCTTATGACAATTCCATACTAATGAGCAGGTTCTCGTCGATATACCAAGTCATCACAAGGTAATTTGTCCACATATTCCATTTAACCTTTTTTAATTAGAACATGATCATATTTCAACCATTCCTAATAATGTAATATTATATTCACACCAATTTTTTTAAAAACCAAAACAAATTTCAAACAATAACACCTGTTTCAATAAAAATGCTCGTTTATTGAAAACATTCCAACTATTGAATTTCAAAACATTAAATAATTTTAAAAAACCATATATCTACGAGATAAATACTAAATAAATAAATTTTAAAAAATTCCAGATGATCCATAATTTAAAAATCCCCATTTAAAATAAAAATGAGGGTTTTTCACAAAACCCCCAAATTTTCCACATTTTACACCACCCGTCACTAAAGAGGACTTAACAATTGTAGAGAAGAAAAAAAAAGAAACAATTTAATTTCCATTAAAAACTAAATTTTAATGAATTAAAATCAATTCTAGCAAGTGGATATGAGAGTTATGCCTCCTACCTCACTCATTTCGATGAAAACCATCAAAAGACAAAGAACACTCAAGAATCCGGGTCAAGATTCCAAGAAACCGACCATGATATGCTCCCCAATCATTAAAAACACTAGATATAACCTTATTTGGACTAAAAACTCTTATATCTACCCAAACTGGTCATATATATATAATAAAAAGAGATGAAAGAAGGATTAGATCAAAGAAACTGTGAAGAAAACGATGAAGAACGACCACTTACCGCAAGAATCTGCCTTTGATTCGCCAATGAACGTGTTCAGATCGCTTCCAGATCGTTGGTAGAACCTCCATTAGAATTTTTTGGAGAAAAAAGTCATGTTAGGTTTGATTTAGGTTGAAATATATCAAAATTATGGCCCAACAGAATTATATCCACAAAAATAGGGAATTAGTTTTGGCCTTGCATGGTTTGGCCACACGGTTTGGCCAAACCGTTTACTGATTGTGCACCCCTTTTTTTACCCAAACCCTCCAAAAGTACTCCAATGCCTCCCCAAACATCTCAAATAACCTTTAAACATATAAAAATCATTAGGGAAGGGTTACATACAATAAAATGGGGGTGCTACATAATATCTCAATCTTCCTTGATTTAGATGTTTTATAAACAACACATTTATTTTTCTCAATTTAAATTACCATACAAGATCACGTGTTTAAATTTATTCTCAAAATAATTTTAATTCAAAAAAACTAGTGAAAATATTTGATATATATTAAACTTCACTTAAAATAGTTGAGTCTCAGGCGATGTTCATTTGTGGTTTGAAAATACCATACTGCATGCATCTCATAATTAATACAACTTCATCATCTTAAATTACCAATAGAGATGCATATTTATTTGTTCAAAGAGACTACAATTACCATGAATATATTATTCATAAATCTAATTTTAAATTTCCCACACAACTTTTGATTCTCCATTTTAATTACTTTTATGCGTTAATCGGGTTTCTTCCAATTTCATAATATTGATTTTTTTACAATTTCTAATTAACTGAGGAATGATACCCCATTTATTCATACAGTAAAATTATAATGTACCTCTTATTTAAAAACCAAAATTTTAGGATTAATTTATTCCTTACATGTATAATAAGAAAAAATTTATTTCTTTATTCATTCAATTTTCATGATCACAATTCAAAGCTATGTGCATGATCATTTTGTTCTTAACCAGTATATAAAATATAGCTTTATGAATAGAGAAAGCCTCGATCTGAGCCCCTACAATTTATTGATGACATTTTTCTTGTGCGTGGATCTCAAAAATCCAATGAATCATTTATTTATACTATGATGATCTCATATATCCTTAAACCATGAAAATAATCTCGAAATTATCATAGGATAAAATCTCAAACTCATTTTCTAACATGATTCTTGTAGCTCATACAAACTATATCTCACAGTCCTTATGCATGCTAACCTTACATGATACTCTACCTATACCCAAATGAAAGTCATTTACCCTTACTTGAACCTATTATAAAACCCATAAGAAAGGAATTTAATTATATGAAAGCATCTGCCTATACCGTTATGAAATCTTTAGAATGTATTGGGTTCCCTTATAAAGCCTAAAATGTATCGTCATATTAAGAATTTGTTACCTTTAATCATGGTAATTATACCCTTATATATGTGACCAGATACCATTATGCAGCCCACTACCTTTATATAGGTCACCAAAAATCTCATAGTCAATCCTTATTGGTTATGATTGATGCAAGACAATCGCACGATCAATCTAAATGATTCAAACTATCGATCCATGCGTAAACAAGTATTCTATAATTATATCCACGGTCGATCCAAAGGCTTTTACAAGTTGACCATGAATATACATTTGGTATTCCAGGGAACAATATATAAAAGTTAAACCTTACATTTGATTGGTGGTAATCCACGTTGTTAATTCCCATAATTATAATTTTGTGGATCGTAGGGAGAAATATGATATCAGCTTAATCGAATGAGGAAGACGATTCAATTGGATAATAAGGGCTGTATATGAGTTTTTAGAATGCCTATATAGTGTTCTAAACAAATTTAAACCCATATTAAGGATTTAATTAGGTGATTCACTCTTAATAATGAATCTTGTTCTGCTGATTTCTTGATTTGACACCAGGGTTTGGTATTCAGACACACTACATACACGCAGGGTTCACGGGATATGCCTCATTGTGCAGGCACACTGCCCCACTATATCTACCCTACTAGAGGTGATACTTTTTCTATTATTCTTGCATTGATATGTTCCCTACCTTTGGGTTATATGATATTTCCTTCCAAAATTCAAGCTCAGTGAACTAGCTCTCCTATTTGGTTGAGGCCTCCTCCCATAATATAGGATTGGGAAGGTTCCTTTTCCAGCTTGGATAATAATATTTTTTATTGGAATCCCATATAAAATAGTAATCGAAATCATAAAAAAATGATAAGTCAAATAATAAAATAATTATTATTTTTTAAATCAAAAATCTTTTCACAAATTATTCTACAAATTCTCCAAAAAAACTTATTTTTGAGGGCCTCCAAAAATATTTATTTATGAAAATAAATATTCCCATGGTCTATAAATAATTGTATGGATTCATTTTTTCCTACATGAAAATAAATAATATTTCTATTTCCTTTAAGAAAACAATTCCTCATCCACTTAAGGCATGTAACCTCTTGTTGAAAACATTATTCTTATCCAAACATCGAAAACACATGCCTTAGGCATTCAAGGTTGGTTTAACAATAGTCATATATTTATCAAGGATAATTTCCAATCATGAAATATAATTCCATTAAATTAATATATAAAAATTCACCTATCATCACCACTTTATCTTCACTTAATTATGCATATTGAAAAATTGACAACAAATAAAACACATGAGAACAAAAATATCACCCTCTGTATTTTGTTTTCAATACCTTTTTTAAAGTAAATATGTCTCTTCAGAATTTCTCCCCATTATTTACAATCATATTCAAAGTAAAATACATGGGTCTTTACATGTACTATTTTTTCATTTAGGTAATTCATTATTCACATCCCCTTTATTTAAGATAAGTATGATACCACATGTTTTCCTTTTTAATTATCCTTTAGTTAGTCTGCTATATGTATCTACGGGATAACCTTGTGGATAAATTATGAGAGATGGGACCAAGGTTGTATATGTTATCCATAACCTAACATGAATAAGAAAACTTGATCAGAAGATAATTATTTCTCATATGGGGTCTGTATGAAATAGGTTTATTTAGAAATATACGCTCCTTTACAGTTTATAAAACACATAAAAAATGTTTAAGTGTAAGAAAATAATATCTCCCCATTTGTCTGATATTTTAATCGACTAACAACTCCACCTTAATAAATATTATTAATAAAATAAATAATGAGGGGTGATAAGGTTATTTAAATACATGATACTCTATTATTATCATGTTGCATAGAAAATTATATATTCATATTTTTTTAACATCCACCTTTCTCAATTTTTCTTCCCCTTAAGGGATGGAATTTTTTTTTCTATTTCATGGTATTTAGAATACTTATTAAAGAAAAATCTATTCATAATACATCAAAGTGATACCAACAATCATATCCTTTGATCCCTTTCATTTCATCTCAATATAAAACAATAGTGAATATTGTGGGACCTCCTGGTTTAAAAAAATAACATTTAAACTAAGAGATTACTCTCATCCTATGCCATTGTTTTCTTCCAACTTAGAAAGGTAAGATTTATTTGGAATATTCTTTCTATTTTTTATCTCATATGTTTTATTGTCTTATTTATTCCCTTAAACCTATTATTTTTTTATAATATTTTTCTTCACAAATTCTGATAGTCGAGGAACATACCATTATGTTGTTTTTCATATATTTTACGTCTCTTGTTAAGCTAGTAAAATAATTATACAATTTATATCATTTTTTATATTCTTTCTTCACCTTCAACATAATTTTTTTAAACACATGAGTTATCATTTTTTGATAAAATATCATAAAATTATACATCTTCTTCATGTGAACAACATGTTTTCCGTTTTCCTTTTGTATATAAATTTATTTACCCTTAGTTTATTTCATTTAATTTGCATTATACACTTGATGAGGAAAAAATATTAGTCATTATTTGTTGACATATTATTCTTTGGTCATTTCACATAAATTATTCAATGTTTTTATGTAACCTTTCAGGGGTAACATATAAATTTCTTCTTCAATAATTTCTTCAATTAGTCATATATTCTTATCTATGTCATAGATTTATTCTTTTTGAAATTATTCTTCTATAATTAATTTTAATTTCCTTGTCCTATTTTCAATGGTCCATGTTATGAATTATATTTACATAGAATAATAATCCCTTTTTTATAGTAACTTATTGGAATCCATCTTTACATTATTCTTATGAGTGTATTGTTTAGTTCTTTTAATCTATTAACCTCATTTTTTACCTATTTATCTCCCAAGGTATCTTGTTCTCATTTATTTCTAACTTGCTTATTTTTGATTTATTTTAATCTATTAAAATTTGTATATGTGTTTTAATTGGATGGAGAATATCATAAATATTCCTATATGTGACCACATATATTCTGGTAATCATAGAAATTGTTGAGGTATTTGAATTAGTATATAGTGTACATATTCATTATCTTCTATGGAATCTACTTCAATTTATCATTTTTAATTAATTAGTCACCTCTACATCCACTTAACATAAGAATTATATATTCTTCATACATTTTCATGTTGTTCCAATAGTCTTCTTATTGATGTACAATTTTGTAGCACCACCAATAGTAGCAAATGAATACCATTATTTTTCTTTCAGTATTACTCGGACTAGATTTTACACCTTTCTATTTATGGGTTTCAATTTACTTCATTGGGTAATAATTTTTGTAGTTATTTTTTTGATCTTTAAGGTATCCACCAACAGTGTTTTGGTGGATTTAACATAATTTTATCTACCCCAAAACATCCCAGATTTTGGATTTGAACCTCAAATAACTTATGGAACTGCATTGGTAGTAACATAATTAATTGTGGTGTGGGTTATTTTCTTCTATAATTTTATAGAAGACTGATCAAGAGGTGATTTTGAGCACTTTATTACAACAATATGAGTCCCTTTAATGAAACAAATCCCTTCAATAATTTTTATACAAACATCCATATTAAGGGGTTGATTGTCTTTATAAGCATGGGTGGAAAAATATTTCTTATAAGCTTAGGAAATATGATCATGTCCCCATTAAAAAATATCAATTTAACAACTAATTCAATATATTTAATAGTAAAGGAATAATTATAATTTTAAAATGATTTCATCCTTCCTTCCCATTCAATTTTGATATAGTTAATCTGATCTATATGTTGTCTACTACCTTCATTTAATGAGTCATGAAGATCCGTTATTCTTTGAGATTTAACATGTAAGTGTGCTTCCATGACACTTATAATAGACATATGTGATTCTTCTAGATCATGTATATTCAATATATACTCTCCATGAAACATGTCCTTTTACCCAGCTGAGATATAAATCTCTTTGACCTCAAAGGTGTTTTATTCATGGTGAATATCTCTGGCCTTCACTAAAACATTGTGTAATGTTTCTAGAGCATTGATTAAATCAACAAAAACGTGTTTACTCACATCTATCTCATAAAAGTCCCTTTTTAGTCTTCTTTAGTTAATAAAATATTTTCCTTACAAAGGGTATTGAATTTTACTTTTATTTAAATAGGTATTTGAGAGTAGTCCACCTTTAGAACTTCAAAATTAGGGTATCCTCTAATTTATTAATTTCCTCTTCAAGTTATTTTATTTCATCAAAATTTTCCATAAAAAACAAAGTAAATATGAAAACACTTAATTTTGAACATTATACATATATCTTTGAAATTGAAACTTGAATACTTAGAAAGTTTTTTTAAAATCATCTTCTGTATAATCTCCATAGCATCAAATAGTTTATTTAAAAAGATAATTTTACACATAATTGATAAAATAGAACTGTTGCTTCACTTATTTATTTGAGATTTTTGGTAATCGATTTTCTACCCTCTTTTTATAATTTTTTGGAGTCTTTGAATATAAATTCATGTCTTCATTAAAAAAATTGGATACTAAGTCTTCCACCTAAGACACTTCAAAATTAGCACCAAATCTCATATTTATACTGACCTTGTAAAATTAATTAGGTAGAATAAACCATGATATAATTAGTAAAAAATGTTTATTCTGATACCACATATATAGCCAATATGGATCATGAAGGTAAAATTAGTGGGCGGTCTAAATTAGTGCACCCAAATTTTATCAATTTTTTAATTTCATTTGAATTAGATCCCATTACACTCAAACCTGTACCCTGGTTAAGTATAATGGATGTGATATGTTATTTCAACAATCATATACATATGTAATTAATATAATGAAAAAAATAAAGAGTCCATAATGATTTTATAATGTTCTGATTTAATAAATAATCCTATACCTTTTTGTGACTAACATGTGTTTGTTTCGAGGATTTTAATATCAATAAAATTTTACTGAATAGAAGTGAACTAAAATTTTCACACAAGTATCAAGAAGGTATCATTCATTACCTGGACATGGTGTTGTTATACTGAAACCACCAATTCTTCAATGTAATTGTTTATATTATAACCACCAATAACTCAATGAATCTCAAAAAATATCTAAATAATATATTACAAACTCCCCAAATATTTCACCACCTCAATTTGAATAATACCTTTTAATAAAAATAAAAAATATTTCACAGCAATTGTAATGTCAAATATATTGAATCCTTTTTGGACCTACCCTATCAACTCACAATCTAGATAATATGTGATTGTTGAATGAATAATATCTCAAAATATCTTTGTAAGATCCAAATATTATAAAATAAGAACATTTTTTAATATCATATGTGACATGTAACACTAAGCATGAACAAAGCACATAATATATTTCTTTAAATTTAATCTATTCAATAGCCTGTGAAACACACAAGACAAACTCTAAATGAATCATATTACGGTAACCTAGAAATTTAGTTTGATGGTATGAATAGTAATAACTAAATTATGAATATTAAGGTTACCTATTTATTATGAATAAAATAATAATAATTTAAAAGAAAAAGAAATGGTTTCTTGAAAACTTTAGTTTTCTAAATGACGGTTTAGTCGTGATTTGAACACATAATTTAAAATTATTTTTTAAAACATTAGAACTTTATTTTAAAAAATAAACAATATTTTTTAAATCAGTGTATCAAAATTATCTTAAGGTGATTCTTTTATATTTTTTGGAATATTTCATCTTTTTATAATAGTGAAAAATCCGGAATTTCAATTGAAAAATTTCTATTCATTTTAATTATTTATAATGTTAAATAACATTTTAAGTGGTTTTAAAGTAACATTAGTTCATTTATATATCTATTAATAAAATTTGGGTTATTAGAATCATTTTCATATCTAATTTTTATGTAAAAACATTATAAATATTTGAATTTTTTCTCTTTGAAAAATCGATTTCCCTTCATTTATGCGAGTTTAATATTAAATTTAAATCTTCCAATTATGTGAAAAGACTTTAAAAAAATGAATTCAATAATTTTAATCATAATAATTTATGTTATCTAGTATATTTAAATTACTTTTTTTATATAAATTAATTGTGAAAATATTAAAAATGAATTACCATGACTAAGGTAAAAATGGATTTACTAGGGGTTAAAATGAAAAGATAAGGGTTATAATGACCTGAAGACTTTTCTGAAATATATTTTAATAAAACTTTTAGCCCCCATTATGTATAATTCTAAAAAATAATCTATTTTTGGACCTTTTTGACATGTGTAAATGTGGGTACACATTTTTCATTCTAAAAATTACAAGAGTGCGACTCACCTCACCTATAAAAGGCCACCCCTATATTCTCTTATTAATAACTTTAAGACAATTAGGATCGAAAAATAACTTTCCAAATAAATTTAAAAATCAATCCCTTCATTCTAGAATCCTTATTTTTGGAATAAATCTAACCTTGGAAGGTTATTGGTGATATCCTAAGTAATATACACACAAAGGAGGCAATATTCTTCAATGAGCAGCTTTACTTAATTTATTCATCCACATCCTTAAATTCTTATTTAACAAAGATGATATAATAAAATTATTACATTCCATAAAATGGGATATTTTATTTTAAGGGTATAATCTAAAACCATCTACACTTCCATCAAATGGGTTTTGAAATCATCATTCTTGTGTACGGAGAATTACCACCTCACAAACTGTTATGAATCATTTTTCCATTACCTCCTTTCACGGTTGGGTATTGCCAAAAACCAGTATATTATTTCATACAACCCTACACCCAACCCAGCTCGTGACATGGCCAGAAGGGTGTTCCAGATCCCCATGAGATGGAATGTAGTTCCTAATAATCATAAAACTCTTTTGGGAATAGTTTTTCCCATGCAACAGTTAACCAACAAAAAATAATAATTTAATACAACTAAATCAACTTTAAAGTCATACCATAATAAATAAAAGTAATAATGAGACAAAATTGAGTTACACGTTTAACAAGTATAACTATAATCAAATTTATCAAAATTAGGAAGGGGATCGACTAGATGAATAAACCCTCCATGAAACATGTGGGTTGACACACCATTCCACCAACACCAACACCATCCCAAAATGATCACTAGAAAAAAGAACCACTATCTCCATTTGGAAAGGCCTTTCATTTTCCTTGTCATGAAATAATAAGTTCTATATTCTTCTGGGGGTGTATGTAGGGTGTGATAAAAAATTCCTAGTAGGAAACCACAAAAAATATTCCATACAATCACTTGTGAAAAAAAGTATAACACGTTGGCATTTTTCACCTCAGTTCTAAATAAGCGATGTTGAACACAGGGAAAATTGGGTTATCTCATTGTTTATTTCATAACCGACGTGATAAATTGACAAGAATCGATTTTTTATGTTGGTTATAAAACTAACGATGTAAAAAATACTGAGATTATATTTATCATGCCGATTATTTTATAACTGACATGATAGATCAAATATGGGTGCTTTATCACGATGGTTATAAAATAACCAACGTGATAAATCAAATCTTGGAAATTTATCATGTCTGTTATAAAATAACAGATGTGGTAAAATTCCATCTATCACGTCAGTTATAAAATAACCAATGTGATAAAAGATTTTCTATGTCGATTATTAAATATACGATGTTATAAACATAAAGAAATAGTTTATCACATTGGTTATTAAATAAAAAAAATTTGATAAAGCTTTTAAATGATTTATTGGGTCCTGTATTTGGTCATTCTGTTTTCTTTTATTGGGCGACCTGCGACTCGTCTCTCTTGCACGGAAAACCTAGAAAGGATTTTTCGATGTCGTGCCCTCCAAAATTGTTTATCCAACATCATTCATCATCTTTATTATCACCAGATCTATCAGGTCGACTCACAATACTCAAGTAACCCTCACACACATCGGTTTCATTTTTTATTTTTCACGATGCCCTAATCATATGTTTTGAAATGTTATTTTTCTATCTTTGTTCTTAGTATCATGGTAAGTGACATAGTGTTCTTTTATACCATGCTAAATTCTTTTCTAGTAGAATAAACTATGGGAGTGATATCATGAAATTTCTATGATTTTTGTTGATACCATGTGTGTTCTATCATGTGTGTGTGCGTGTACTTTCATGTGTGTGTGTGTGGGGGGGGGTGTCTAGGGGGTGGGGGTGTCCCGGGGTATGGGGGGATGACCAGGGGTGGGGGGATGTCTAAGGGAGTGGGGGTGTTCAGGGGGGGGGGGGGTTCCAGGGGGTGAGGGGGCTTTCCAAGGGGGTATGGGGTGTTCAGGGGGTAAAGGTGGTGTCCAGAGGGGGTGAGGGGGCTGTCCATGGGGATAGAGGGTGTCCAGGGGGCGGCCGGTGTCCAGGGGGGGGCTGTCCATGGGGGAGGGGTGTCCAGGGGGTAGGGGGTGTCTAGAGGAAGGGGGGTGAGGGGTGGGGAGGGGGGGGGGGTGTTTAGTGGGGTTGGGGGGCTGTCCAGTGGGGGGTTTACATGGGGGTGGGGTTGTCCAAGTGGGTAGGGGGTGTCCAGGGGTGGGGGGGGGTGTCCAGGGGGTGGGGGGGGGGGTGTCCAGGGGGTGGGGGGGGGGGGGGGTGTCCAGGGGGTGGGGTGGGGGGGGGGTGTCCACGGGGTGGGGGTGGGGGGGGGGATGTCTCGGGGGTGGGGGTGTCTAGGGGTGTCCAATGGGGTGGGGGTGTCTAGGGGTGTCCAATGGGGTGGGGGTGGTGTCCATTGTGGTGAGGGGGATATCTAAGGGGGTAGGGGTGTCCAGGGGGTGGTGTGTGTGTGTGTGGGGGGGGGGGGGGGGGGGTCTATCCATGGGGGTGGGAGTGTCCATAGGGGTGGGGGGGGGGGGTGTCCAGGGGTGGGGGTGGGTTTCCAGGGGGTTTGGGTGTCTAGGGGGTGGGGGTTGTCCAAGGGTGGTGGGGATATCCAAGGGGGTGGGGGGGTGTCCGGGGGGAGGGGGATGAGGGAGCTGTCTAAGAGGGTAGGGGTTTTTAGGGGGGTGGGGGGGGGGGTGGTGTCCAAGGGGTGTCTAATGGGGTAGAGGGTCTCCAGGGGGTGGGGTGTGTCCATTTGGTTGTGGGGGGGGGATGTACATGGGGTCAGGGGAGTGTCCATGGGGGTGGGGGTGTCCAGGTTCTGGGGGTGTCCAAGGGGGTAGGGGTTGGACAACCCCCACCCCCATACACCACCCCACCCCCAGGACACACCCAACTCTCTTGGCAAACCCCCTCTCCTGCTGGACACCACCCCCTGGACACCCCCACCCCATGGAAACCCCAACCCCCATAGAAACCCCCACCCCTGGACATCCCCCAGCCCCTGGACACCCCCAGCCCCTGGACACCCCCAGCCCCTAGACACCCCACCCCCTGGACAACCCCCACCCCCTAGACACCCCCACCCCCATGGACACCCCCATCCCCTGGATAGCCTCCCCCACCCCTGGATACCCCTCCCCCTTGGACACCCCCTACCCCCTTGGACAACCCCACACCCCCTGGACAGCCCCCTCACCCCCCTGAACACCCCCATCCCCTTGGACACCCCCACCCCCTTAGATAGTCTCCCACCCTTAGACACCCCACCCCTAGATATCCCCCCACCGCTATTGCAATATATTATACACTAGAGAGTGTATGCCAAAGGTTCTTGAACCATTGGTATACATATATCCCAACAATTTCCGTGAAACTGTTGGAATAGATTATATGCTGGACAATATGTATACCAACGGTTCTTGAACCATTGATATATATATATATATATATATATATATATCCCAACAGTTGAAACTGTTGGCATATATTAACTTCAGGCACTCTATACCAACAGTTCCTATAGAGACCGTTGGTATAGGTCTATTGTAATGGCCATCATGCCAACGGTGTGTGAAACCGTTGGGATATTCTATCCCAACATTTTCAAGGGATATCTATATGGACTCAAATTTTTGGTATAGGTGTAATTTTTAGTAGTGAATATATACATATTTTAATATTCATAATTCATATTTCTTGTTTAAGGAAGGGTTGATTTGGAATCTAGTTTCACCAGGATGTATTCTTTTTGTACCTTAAGAAGAAAGGATCCAAGATGAATTTATACTATTATATCATTATCCATATGAGAGAGATGTAATCCTAAATTTATTTTCATATAAATATAAATCTATTATATCTAACTATATTTTCTTTTTAAAATCATTTTCATGCATGTTTTTTGTCAAATATGCTTATATTTGTTTTATATTTTAAATTTTTTTTACATTCAAATTATGATATTTTTCATATAAATATAAAATTGGCTTATCTTAATAAGATGTATAATTTGGATATATGTTATAGGTACTAATGTGTCGAAGTTGGATTATGGCGCATCGAATGAGTAATGAATATGAGGAACATGTTGATGCCTTTTTGGAAGTTTCTAAACGAAATGTTCTAAGTAGCGACCTTTTTTTCGGTCCATGCCTGAAATGTTTGAATATGAATAAGTTGAAAAGTAGAGAGATAAAAAATCATCTGATTTTTAATGGTTTTAATCCAAGTTACATCACTTGGATTTTGCATGGTGAAACGGGACAAAATGTCAAGTCTACTGATGATGATGATTTTCAAGATGGCAACTCTGATGTAATTGAAGAAATGATTCGTGATATTGTAGAAGAAAAAATTGAGATAGAACCAAAAGTTTCATGCCTATATGGTGATACTAAAAAACCATTGTATATTGGTTGCACAAATTTTATGGTTTTGTCGATAGTGTTATGATTGATTAACCAGAAGACGAGACATGGATGGAGTGATAAAAGTTTTACAGAGCTGATACAATTGTTGAAAGAGATTCTTCCATAGGAAAATGATCTTCCAGATTCACATTATAATGAAAATAAAATATTATTCCCAATGGGATTGGGATAAAATAAAATACATTCCTATTCGAATGACTGTATGATATATAGGAAGGAATATGAATTTTTGTCAAAGTGTCCAAAATATAGGACATCATGGTATAAGTTGAATGAAAAATAATAGGCTGATGTAGAGATTACAGAGATCCCTGCCAAGGTATATTGGTATCTTCCTATAATTAATCATTTGAAACATTTATTTTCTGATTGACATGATGAAAAAAGGTTAAAATGACATACTGATGAGAGGATATGTGATAGAGAAATACATCATCCAATTGACTATCTACAATGGAAGAAAATTGATGAGCAGTATCCTACATTTGGAAATGAAATTATAAATCTCAGACTTGGGTTGTGAAAAGATGGAATGAATCCATACCGAACCCTCACTAGCACAAATAGTTCCCGGCCTGTTTTATAGGTAATTTACCACCTTTTATCTGAAGTTTGTATGAAGCACAAATATTTCATGTTGAGTATAATGATCTCTGGTCCGAATAAGCCCGAGAACGATATTAATGTTTTATTTTCACTATTTATTGATGATTTGAAACATTTATGGGAGGATGGTATTAGGGTGTATGATTCTTATAAAATGGAATATTTTCAACTACATGCAGTACTTATGTTCACTATAAATGACTTCCCAGTGTATGGAAATTTGTCTGGATACAATGTTAATGGGAATAAATCATGTCGAATTTGCAAACAAAAGACCTCATATTGTCAATTTCATCTTGGGAGGAAAACAATTTACATGGGTCATCGAACGTGATTGACTATGGATCACTCTTTTATAAGACTAAAAAGGAATTCAATGGATCACAAGAATTTGATATTTCTCCACAACCTTTATCCCCTGATGTGTATTTTCAGAGGGTGAAAAACCTTGATGTGAAATTGGGGAAGACACATAAATCTGGTAATGATAGAAATATTTTGAAGAGAAGGTCAATATTTTTTGAACTATACTATTGAATATATCATGAAGTGAAACATAATATTGATGTCATGCACATGGAGAAGAATATCTACAATATTTTTATTGAATTTTTTTTAGATATTAAAGGAAACACTAAATATGGGTTTAATGCAAGATTAAATAAACTATTAATGAGAATACGTTTGGAGTTAGCTCCCACTCCTAATAGAAGACACACATTTCTTCCCTTGGCTTGTCATACATTATCCAAGAGGGAGAAAATTTGATTTTGTAAGTGTCTACATGATATCAAAGTGACTCAAGTTTATTCTTCAAATGTAAAAAAATTTGTCTCATTGAAGGATTTAAAGTTGATAGGTAGGAAATCTCTTGACTGTCACGTCATGATGCAACAACTTCTACTCATTTCATTGTGTGGAATTTTTCCCATCTGTGTCAGAAAGACTATGATGAAGTTGTGTTATTTTTTCAATTCTATTTGTAATAATTTAATTAATGTGAATGATTTGAACTTTTTGGAAAATGATTCAATTTTTATACTTTTTCAATTGGAAATATGTTTTCCTCTATATTTTTTTTGATATAATGGTGAATTTAATGGTTCATCTGGTTCGAGAAATAAAGCTTTATGGACCTATATATATTTGTTGGATGTATACTTTTCAAAAGTTTTATGAATAATTTGAAGGGTTATGTTAAGAATCCATATCACCCTGAAGCCTCTATTATTGAAAAGTATATTTTTGAGGAGGTTTCAAAGTTTTTTAGAAGCTACTTGGCTGTGGCGGAGCACATAGGTTTGCCTCCATCTCTCCATGAATGAGTTAATATTGAGGGAAAGGGGATTTGTGGCTTGAAAGTCAAATCATTGTCAGCTGAACAGATAAAGAAGGTAGAATTATACATCTTGAATAACATAGCTGATGCTCAACCGTATATAACATTTCATATTATTGAGTTGAAACAATTCTATCCAAAGAAGAAAGAAATGTGAATTTTGAATGATCATAACAAAACATTTTTGCCATGGTTTAAAAATACCTTTCTTGGTAGATCAGATATATCATAGAAATTAATATAGATAGTTGGTGGTCAAATTTTAAATGTGATAACATGGTCCGGGTATGAAATTAATGGCTATACATTTCGTACGAAAGCTTAGGACAATAGAAGTGCAGTTCAGAATAGTGGTGTATTGGTGTTTGAAGAAGCAATGCATTTTTTGAGTTCTAAAGACAAAACCTAATTTTTTCAACAAGTTCATATTATGGAGTCATTGAAGAAATATTTTAGGTTGATTAATTTAAAATTAAGGTTCCAGTTTTCAACTGAAAATGGTTTATAAGTAATAACAATGGCAGAAATGATGAATTTGGAATGACAGTTGTTAATCTGAATAGATAGGAAGACACAACAGATTCTTTTACAATGGAAACACATGGAAAACATATTTTATATGTAGTTGATCAATCAGATATGCAGTGTTATTTTTTTTACAAGGTAAAAACAATATGTTGGTGAGGATAAACTTGATGAAGATGCTGATTTATGTGAGATCCCTACTTATATGGAAAGATTTATACAAAAGAATGATGATCATGTTGAAGACCTGGTTTATTCCATAAGGAACGATCATGAAAAAGGAATTTGGGAAAAATAATAATCCATTTTTACATTCCTAATATTACAGGTAACATATGTTTATTTCTTGTTTACATTTATTATTTTCATAAAATGTTAGATATTGTAATTTTTTTTTCTTTATTAAAATTCGTATTAAAACAAATAAGATAAAATATTTGTTTATTTTAATTTTTTAGTTTAGTTTATCATGTTTACCATTACATAACTTATTTATCTATTTATTTTGTTGAATGCAAATTACTTTACCATGTTTACCATGTATACCATGTTTACCATGTTTACCATGTTTACCATGCTTTCCATGTTTACCATAGTTTACCTTAGTTTAACTTTACGTAACTTATATATCTATTGAATTTTTTTAATGAGAATTACACTACCATGTTTACCATGTTTATGATATTTATCATTATTTAACATGCTTACCATTTTTACCATGTTTACAATTATGTAACTTAGTTCAGTTTTCCATTTTTCTTAAATTAGTATTGTAATAGATGAATTTGTATATTTGTGAACTAATGTTTACCTTTTTTATTTTAAGGATAATGAAAGATCAATCAGTTGATCAACCACATGATTCTGGAGATGAGCATCATGATCATACCTATGGGGAGGAACATTCACATGCTCCTATTGATGTTCCCTAATATTCCTCATGTTCTCCCATAATGAAAAAGAAGATTTCAAGAGTTGGTAAACGTGGCTTCACAAGTTTACCAAACTTATCACTTTCCTATAGCTAGGACCAAAGAATACTCATTGAGTTTGATGAGAATGATATTTCTAGAGGTCCAAATACAAAATATTTTAAGAGTTTTGTATCAACTCAGGGTAAAAGCAATGTAATAATTTTGTATAATGATTGGATAACTATGGAAAAGGCGATAATATATTGGTTGTGGGAGATGATTTTGGCAGGATCTTTTTCTATTTTTTGACTAATATTTAAATGTTTCTAGTATAATATGATTTACCACTCCATTATCATATGAAATTTTATATTACTGACACTAGAGGAGTCAAGAGGAAATGTTTATCTTTGGCTACTAGAAGATGGAGGGATTTCAAATCAACCCTCACATCTGAATTCATTTTTGGTCATTGGAATCATTACAATTCATGTCATATATATCCTTTCATAGATGAATACACATGGAGATAATTTGTTGAAAGTAGAAGAAAAGATTCATTTTTGGTAAGGGAAATGTAAACTTTTATAATATTTCTTATATAAATGATCTTATTAATGTTTTGTTAATGATTTCTTAATATTAATTTATAGAAAATAGGGAAATCTCATCATGAGATCCAATATAAAAATGTATACCCTCATAGTTTATCTTGGTAAGGGTATACATTATTGGAAGAACAAATAATGGTGGAAAATTTACAAAAACTGAGAGCCGAGTCTTCAAGCTCTGGGGAGGTTTCCCCTCCATCTCCTACATCTAGACATGAAAAATGGAAGAGAGATTAGATGGAAATAAGGGGCAATATATTTCAGATGAATCAAGAATCATAGCTGAGAGGATTGTAAGATATTTATTTTATTTATTTTAGTTAATTATATTTTTTATATAATTTGAATCTTTATAGAAATGTTCAATTAATTAATAGAATATTATCTTCAGGAGAAGATCTCACAGAGGGTATTTACAGCTATTGGGAGGCAAGATATTTTATCTGTAGCATTCAGAAATACCGAACACCCCGGTCGTGTAAGAGGATATTTGATGGGTGTATCATTAAGAAAAATGTTTCCACGTTATTCAACTTTTTCCATTGAGGGTGTTTATCAAAAAAAATTTAATCATTGGAGGCTGAAGTTCATAATATTAATGTGACGATGGAGGAAAAGATTAGAGCATTGGTACAATCTACGTTTGCATACATGAAAAGACAATTTCAGACTATAGATCCCACTCCTCCACCTCCCCCCTACAGACCCCATTCTTTATCCTCCACCTCCGCCAGTAGAACCCACTCCCCCACCTCAGCCTGTGGACCCCATTTTTTATCCTACTCCTCCACAAAAAAACTTTCTACTTATTGTGAGTTGTATATTGATGATCCTCACCAGCATATAGCTGCATATGGGCTGGTATATTTTATAGGAGATATAGTTCATCATCAACAAATAGAGGTAGATAATAATAGGGTCACTGTACATGATATTATTGATAGATCAGCTTGAGTACAATTACCTACAAGTGAGGTGATGACAATTGGACATAGTATTAGACACTTTTTAGTTTGGCCATCCAGACTTCTTCAACTCATTACCATTAAGGTATGTATGTTATATATTTTATTTTATTTTTTTATCAAAGTCGTTTTAACATTTGAAAACTAATATATTTTTCATTTTATTTTATAAGAATAATTCAAAGGTAAAGAAATACTATATAGGAAACAACAAAAAAATGGATATAACATCATATACAAATTCTAGTAGTCCTAACAAATTATCAAGATATTCAAATTTGTTGGCAGATCATTATGAGTTTCCAATGAAAGATTATGTTTGTGGAAGTGAAATAAATGTGGGGATTGTGAAAAATGATATCATGGAGCTTTATAATAGAGATAAGTTGGTCTTCCACATGGTATAAAGTTTTTCCATGTAAGTCTCAAAACCTTTTCCTGCATTATATTTATTAAAAATGTACACTTATGCCTGTTTTTTATTAGGTATATTTATAACATGTGTGAGAAGAATGAGGAGAAAGATGTATGTGGATTCTCGGACCTGCATTTTATTTCACCTAAAGCACATGCATTGGATGAGGAACAATGAAAACTATATATTGATGAATGATTTGAACAAAATATAATCAGGCAATGTTGGATGATGTATTTTGTGAGAGGTATGAAACATATATCTGGAAAATTGTTCATTATCTTTGAATATAAAAAACCACTAACCTTAAATATTCTTTTATATTAGTGATCATTGGATGTTAGGTGTTTTTTTCCCAAGGGATAAAAAACTTTATTGGATATTCTCTGTCCATGGAAATATGCAGTGAAGTTTTAAGAATATGTTATAAAAGTAAGTTTAAATTTCTTAATAGTTGTTTATATAACAATGAATTTTAAATCTATCCCATTCTTATTATTTTCTAACAGGGGATGGGTTTACTTTCGAAAATACACAAAGAAAAAGAGTTCCAAGATCAAATATGTAAAAGTAAAGGTAAATATCCATTTATAATTTGTAGTTTTCAATGTTTTATATAAAAATGATATTTTGAATTGACAATAATTTAAACATAATTTTCCTAAACAACAAGGTGTCGTCGAATGTGGATATTATATGTTAAGATTTATGTATGAAATAATTACAACTAGAACACTTGTGATGTTTGACCTGGTAAGATTTCCTTATAAACTTTTCTATAATATTTCATTTGACTTATACAGTATACATGTTAAATAATATCCTTTTAATTTGTAACTATTTGTTGACCCTCAACTCTATAGTGATAAAGAGTTCAAACACTTACTATTAGAATGGTCAAATTATTTTACAGGTTTTATTGGATTTTAGTTCGTTTGTAGTGTAAAATTTAATTTTGAATATTGTAATTATAATTGTGTATTTGGTAGTTGTTTTGGTTGGATTTTGGTTTTTTAGTTGACATTGTAATTTTTTAATGTTATATATGTGAATGTTTAATTATTATATGGTTCTTCTTGTTTTGGTCTAGTTATTATGTTTTTCTAGTATGGATTCTGGTCTGCTTTTGGTCTGGTTACAGCTTGTTTCATACTTTGGCAGAGGATAATAATGGTTTCATGGGGGGGGGGGGTGTCCAATGGGTAGGGGTGTCTAGTGGGGTGTGGAATGTCTAGGGGTTGGGGGAGGGGGGTACTTGGTGTGGGGGTGGGGGTGGGGGATATCCATGGGGGCGGGGTGGTGTCTAGGGGGTGGAAGGGTGTCTAAGGGTGTAGGGGGTGGGAGGGTGTCCAGGGTTGTGTGTGTGTGTGTGTGGGGGGGGGTGTCCGGTGGGGTGGGGTGGTGTCTAGGAGGTGGGGGACTATCTAGGGGGGTGTCCAGGGGGTAGGGGTGTCCAGGGGGTGGGGGTGTCCAGGGGGGCTGTTCATGGGGGGTGGGGTGGTGTCTTGGGGGTGTGTGTTGGGAGGGGGTGTTGTTCAAGGGGTAGGGGTGTCCAGGGGTGGGGGGTGTGCAGGGGGTGGGGGCTGTCCATGAGGTTTGGGTGGTGTCTAGAGGGTGAGAGTGTGTCGAAGGGGGTAGGGGTGTTCAGGGGGGTGGGGGTGTCCAGGGGTGGGGGGCTGTCCATGGGGGGTGGGGTGGTGTCCAGGGGGTGGGAGAGTGTCCAAGGGGGTAGGGGTGTCCAGGGGTGGGGGTTGTCCACTGGGGTGGGGTGGTGTGTGTGTATGTGTGTGTGTGGGGGGGGGGGGGGTTGTCCATGGGGTGTGGGGGGCTGTCCAGGGGGTGGGGTGGGGGGGTGTCTAGGGGGTGGTGTCCAGGGGGGTGGGGGGCTGTCTATGGGGTGGGGTGCTGTCTAGGGGGTGGGTGTTTCCAGGGGGTTGCAGAGTGTCTAGTGGGATGAGGTGGTGTCTAGGGGGTGGGAAGGTGTCTGGGGGGGGGGGGGATGTACAATGTGGTGGGGTGGTGTATAGGGGGTGTCTAGGGGTGTGGGAGGGAGGTCCATGGGGGTTGGGTGTGTCTAGGGGTTGGGGGTGTCCTCGGGGGTGGGGGTGTCTAGGGTGTGTGGGTGTCCAGGGGTGGGGGGTGTTGAGTGGGTGGGAGGGTGTCTAGGGGGTTGGGCTGTCCAGGGGGTGGAGGGGCTATCCCGGGTGTCAGAGGGTGTTCAGGGGGGTGGGAGGGTGTCAGGGGGGGGGGGGTCCAGGGGGGGTTTCCAGATGGGTGGGGGTGTCCAGGGGGTGGGTGGGTGTCCAGGGGGTGGGGGGCTGTCTAGTGGGGTGGGGGGGGGGGGGGGTGTGTCTGTGGGGGGTGTCTAGGGGGTGGGAGGGTGTCTAGGGTATAGGGGGTGTCCTGAGGTGTGTGTGTGTGGGGGGGGGGGGGGGTGTTCAAGGGGGTAGGGGGTGTCCAGGGGGTGGGGGTGTTCAGGGGGGTGGGAGGGTGTCCAGGGGGTGGGGGTTGTCCAGCGGGGTGAGAGGGTGTCCAGGGGGTGGGGGTGTCCAGGTGGGGTGGGGGTGGGATGTCTAAGGGGTGGGGGTGTTTAGAGGGGGGGTCCAGGGTGGTAGGAGGGTGTCCTGGGGAGTGGGGGGTGGGTGTCCAGTGGGGTGGGGGGGTTCTGTCCATTGCTGTAGGGGCTATCCAAGGGGTTTTAGGTTTTTCTAGTTGACATTGTAAGTTTTGAATCTTATGTATGTGCATGTTTAATTTAGATTTGGTTCTTTTTGTTTTGGTCTAGTTCTAATGTATTTCTAGAATGTATTCTTGTCTTGTTTTCGTCTGGTTTTGGTCTATTTTCTGCATGTTTCAGGTCTACTTTAGTAGAGCATAATAATGTTTGAACGATTTTATTTAATATTTTTTTTGTTCTTACGTCTGTTATTTTATAACCGATGTAATAAATGCATGGGAATGGTTTTTTACATCGTTTATTTAGTAACCGACGTAGTATATATGTTTTCACATCGGTTAAAGAATAACTGGCATTAAAAAACGCTTCGCATACTGGTTTATCACATCGGTTTTTTAATAACCGATGTGAAAAATGCTTTAGAGGCATAGTTTATTACATTGGTTATTACAAAAATGACATAATAATTTATATAATACATCGGTTATTTAAAAACCGACGAAATAATCATGACTCAGAAGCATTTTCAACGTTTGTTTTTTTTGGAATTGATGTGAAAAACGCTTCAGATTTATGTTTTTACATCAGTTTTAAAATAACCGACGTAAAAAACAATATTTATAACACCTCCTATGATAACATCAGCCAAAAACCGATGAAAAATATGAAAAATAACCAATGTAATTTTTTTTACTAGTGAATGACATTAAATTAAACATCAATATGCTAGTTTTCAATGTATTAATTTAAAAAAATTGGAATGAAAATAGTTTTTATTTATATAAGAGGTCATACAATGTAAATGTAATTAAAATGGGTTGAAAAAAAATCAATGCAACATGGTAGAATCCCTAAGCAACTAGGCTATTAGGGACCTTGGATCCTCGTTCCTCAGTGATCAATAAATATAGAACATTCTCATCTACAAGATGCTAGATATTTCACAGAAAATGTTCTAGAAGTCCCCAAGTCATCACCATTTGTTTAGTTATTGTTGTAACATGATTGTACTGGAGGGTCCTAGTTATTTCCTAGATAACAAAAATGGCGTAATTTTCTATAAAACCCACATAGTTACCCAAGGTTCCCAAGTTATCTATTCTAATTTCTATTTCAATTGAAATCCCTTTTTATACAATCAGAACCTAAATAATTAAAACCACACTTGAAAAAAACCATTTACCAAAGGTAACCCAACTTTAAACCTTTAAGTAAAACTAAAACCCATGTAAAACACCTTTTTCACCTCCCACACAATTTATAAAACCCACTAAGAAGCCGAATCCATCATAATAAAGTCATAAAATAATGGAATGGTATAGAACCACCGACTTATTTCTTGAAATCACCAGAAACCGGTTGGAAACCACAATACACGCCAAGGGGAGGCACTATGGAATAAAGAAAATAAAAAAACTAGAAATTTTAAACACAAATAAATGATATTAAATTCAATATAGGTCAACCTAAAATCTATAGAAGTGAGAAATAATGAAGTAAGAGATAAGACACCAATAATATAGAAGAATATAAGAGATGAGAAACTTACTTATTGTTTTCTTGAAGATTACAAGTGAAATCACCCAAAAATTTGAGCCAAAGGAAGTAGAGGAGGAGAGGTAGGTGTGCCTAGGGTAGAGGGTTTAAAATTGGGTGAGATAGAATGATTAGGGTATTAGAATCTGGGAGGGGTAGTTTAGAAATTTTAAGATCATAAAAAACCTATCAAGCCGCATGGTTTGGCTGCATGGTCTACTAGACCATGTGCCAATCATGCGTAAACTCTTTCCAAGAGGTGGGGTTGGCCACATGGTTTACCTGGAGGAGGCACATGTCCATGAGCCTTACCATGTGGCCTGGATAATGACACTATCTGGGATACATGATTTTCACTCTTCTAGCACATGGTATCTACTACCCATGTTCCAACTATGTTCCTCCTTCTATCTGCCAAAAAATTTCCATAATTCTTGGAAAACACATGGTTATTCCTTGGAATAAAGTTAATTCAAAAAATGAAAGAAATAATATCTCAAAAGAATACCATTGATTTACAATTCTACCCACCATGAGAAAATTCCGCCCTCATAAAGTCATAATAAAGTTTGATCTGAGAATAAATGATGATACTTCTCTTCCAGACATGATTCGTACTCCCATGTATCATGCTCATTATTGAAATTATTCCAAAATACCCAAACCAATGGTACATATTTTTTTACAAAGAAATTTTTCTTGGGAATCCAAAATCTATACTGGTTGTTCTGTCATCGAAAAATTTGGTTTCAACTCAAATTCCTCTCAATTCCTCACATGATACAGGTATGAATTTTACTTCTTTAATTGTGGGATACAGAACATATTGTGGATTGACGTAAAATGGGTTGGTAAATCCAATTGATATTCCACCTTACTAATTATTTTGGTATCATCAAAAGGCCAAACATGCCTTGGTTAAATAATCTCATGCTTACCAAGACACCGGTGACCTTGGAAAGGTTTCACCTTTAGGAAAACCCGGTCATCTACTGAAAACTCCAAGGCTCAGTGTTTGTGATGGGCATAGGATATATGGTGGATCTTCACCATACACAATTGCTACCTTATCAATCGAATCCTATCAGACATATCTTGCATAAGGATGGGTCCCAGTAAAGAGGTCTCACACACTTCTATCTAGTATAGGGGTTACTGCTGTGGATGAAAATAATGTTCTTAAAACTATTTTAAAAAATAATTTTTTACTATAATTATAAGAAAATTCCACCAATACCAGATGGTTATCCCATGAGTATCTAAAATCATCTATGTACACCAAGAGAATATCATCCAAAATTTATTTCACCCACTCAGTCTGACTATCCGTTTGAGGATGATATGATGTAATAAGCGTGAATTGAGATCACATTTTCTTCCGAGACTACTACAAAACTGACATTTAATAGCACTGGTATTTATCAGCATTAGAAAAAATAACCAATAAATGACATCATTATCAGTGATAATGAAAACACTGATAAATTTAACCATTTCTCAGTGCTTTTTAGCACTGATAAAGGTACCGTTTATAAGTGCTTTATATTTATCACTGATAAAGAGTACCCTTTATCAGAACATTATTTTTAGCTCAGATAAAGGTTAGCCTTTGTCAATGATTTATTTTTAGCGCTCTTAAGCGAGTCCTTTATCAGCTCTTTTTTAGCGCTGATACTGGTCATAAAAAATAAAATTAAATAAAGAAATAAATATATATTTATTTAAAAAATTATTTTATTAAAAAAATATTACAAATTTTATTAATTAAATAATTATTGATAAAAATGAATAAATTGATTATACTATATATAAAATATAAATACTAATAAATAGTACGTATTAAATATATAGATATGAAAAATAAAAATTAATTAAATTGAAATTAAAAATAAGTAAATTGAGAAAAATATTAAACATTTGATTTATTAGATGATTATTGATAATGTTAATAAATATAATATATTAAATATATAGATATTTATTAATGTATGTAAATATGATTTATATATTAAAAAATATTTATATGCTTTACATTAAATAGTCATATATTTAGTGAATAATGGTTTATAATAAAAAATTAATAAGAATTAAAAATACCGACTAATTGCATAGAGTAATGGACATATAATTGAATCTCGTTTGATTTTTCAATTTAGCATAGATTAAATATGTGTTATATTGATTTCACATATACGTAACTAATGCATTTTTATATACAATGCACACACCCAAAACTTATCTATTTTTTCAATATTATTAAAGTGTACTTATTTTTAATTTATTCAATTTCACTCATTTTTAACATGTATACACTAAAAATTGGTCATTCATTAATAAATTTAAAAAATATTTGTGAAAAAATATTTATAAAAAAATATTTATAAATAAATATATTCATAAATAAATATATTTGAAAATGTAAATTCCATATTTATAAAATTATATAATTATAATTATAAATAAATAAATATTTTTTAAAATTTATTTATATAATTATAAATAATATTTTATATATATTTAAAGAATTTTTAAATTTAAAATAAATTTACATAAATAAAGAATGCATTTACTATATTTATATTTATATTTATATATTATATATATATATTATATAATTAAACAAATATATATAATGATATAAATATAATGTTTTAAAAATATTTATATAATTAAAAATAAATTTTTATATATTAAAATAATTATAAAATTATAATAAATATATTTAAATAAAGAATATATTTAATATATTTAAATTTAAATATATTTATTATGTTTATATATATATATATATTTAATGTTTTTTATTTATAATTATAATTATAAATCCTTTATCGGTGATTAAGTAATCAACACTAATAAAAGAAATCCTTATCAGTGCTTTCTTTATCACTAATAAAGATGAGGCATTATCAGAAATTTTTTAGCACTGATAAAGACTTACCCTTATCAGTGCTTAAATAATAAAAGCTTATAAAATGACTCTTTATCATTACTTTTAAAAAAGCACAGATAAAAGTGTCCCGATCTAATTAGAAAAACCTAACCTGTTGTGAACCCGTAATGATATCAGAAGCTTTCCATGGAAGCCACCCATTTCCGGTGCTCCTCTTATGTGAATTGAATCTCGAGTTACACGAACCCACTCGAATCACATAGACCCACCACCGCAAGTTGTTTAAACATCATACGACATCCAATGTTCAGTTGTAGTTAGGGTTTCTAAGGAAAACATGGAGATCTGGATATGAGGGTCTCAGATTTTCTTCAACCTAGAGATGTTGGCCTGTATTTTACTTTGAAGGTTCCAATTTTCTTTATGTATTTTTACCCCAATTATTATGTTCTATATTTCATTTTCTTATGATTCATTGTTTTCTTGACTACTATTTTGGATATCCTGTTTTTTTCTTTTTAAATTATTGTTTTTGAGTCAATTTTCTTCCCTATATACATCTATACCCCAGCTTTCGTTGCTATTTTGAATCAATTTCCTTTTTTAGGTTACAAAAAAATTGATTTAGAAAACCAATTCTCAGTATGATGATGGTGCAAAGTAGTAATAGAATATGGTTTTATGCAATTCATGTTAGGGAATTTAATTATTTTATTTCTATTTTAATATAAGGTTTTTTCCTTAAAAATTTATTTTCTCAAAATTGTGTTGTTTTATTTTAAGAGAAATATTAGTATTGGTGATATCATATTTATTTATTTTCAATGGCTCTATATTTTTAAAATTAGTATAGTTTATTATTTATTTTACTATGTTGTTATATTCTACTATAAGGGTTACATATATTTTTATCAATTTAGGTTTATTTGATAAAGATACACACACACATATATATTTATAAATATATATCTTTATATATATTTATATGCATTTTAAGAATTTATAATTTAAGGGTGATTTTATAATTATTTATTTGAAAATTATGGTTATGGATTTCCAAATTATGAAGGTATTGTATTTATTTTCGTAAAAAATTACGTTTAAATGTGATTTTGTTTTAAAATTGTGTGTATTATAAATTCCATGATATCTATATGTTTAAATATGTATAGGATAGATGTTGAAAGGGTTGCTCTGTTTTTCTCCTTTTTTTTTCTGATATATTTTGTTGTTGTGTATTATTTCTTTATGCCAACTTCTTTATGGAACTCCCTAGAATATAAAAGATGGGTCATTTCTTATTAGATGGCCTCCTTAGAATCCTTAGGTTGCTACATCATTTGTTCCAAAAAATAGAATGAAAGCTATCAAATTTGATATTTTAGAAATTATTTTTAGGTATTCATCATTTTGTGTCTATATATACATTTTGGGTCTATATATACATTTAATTATCAATAATATAATTTATACTTAAATAACCCATAAAATATTATAAACTCATGTTTCTTACCAAATAATAAAATTAGGTAACACTATATATATATATATATATATACATTTTTGAAATAAATAAACTTTCCAAATTTTAAATAATTATATTTTATACATAATTACCTAAAGTAATAATTATTTATAGTTAATATAAATTAAATTTTTTTATTTATATATATTTTTTAGTTTCATTAGAAAAAAAGAGTATTATATATATATACATTGATTATAATATTGTACATTTAAAGAAATTTAAATATGATAAATAATATACACATATATATAATTATATTCAAATAAAGTTACTAATATAATACTCACACACACACACTTATATATATATATAGTATTTAGGTAGATTCATTTTATTTATCTATGTATCGAATGAAGAGTGACCTCAATTTTATAGTTTTTGATGGTGGAAGGTGTATACCCCATTCAGGTTTATTACCTATCGAGGTAAGTGTGAAAAAAGTAGAAAACTCAAATGACCTCTTCTTCCAATCATATAAGACAATATATTTTTTTAATAAAACAAAACCTATTAGAAAACCCATGTTGTTTAGAAAAAAATAAGAAAAAAATCCTCAACCAATTATGTTATTAAAGTTTTATTTGGTTACTTGTGGATAAATTTTAGGATAAAAATGAAAATAATTCATCATTAACTCTACCTTGATGTAAAATCAAATAAATTAATTTCATTAACAAACACTCCTCAGCTAAAATTACATTGTAGCAACTCAAGACACCCAGGCTGTGCATCACTGTAGTTGCATTTTCTGATTCCTCTATCCCCACCCTCTCCATTTCATTCATGACCCCCACTTTATTATATATCTTGTAGTGTGGATATTTTATCTATAAAGAGTTTCTTTCAATGGAGGCATCAAGTCAATTACTAGTTTCAATGGTGTAATTCTCTCAAATAAAAGACATTTCCCATTTTAGAGAACACAATGAAGAAAATGGGAGGTATTTCCACTTGTACTTCCTTGGGTTCTCTAAAATGAGAAATGCCTCCCATTTTTGAGAATTAAACCATTTACAATAGTTATTAACTCAATGCCTAAATTTTCACCAACTCCTTCTAGATCAAATCTCCACACAACCAGAGAAACGATAGAGTGAAGGGTTGGAATGAATTGGAAAGGACAGAGATGGAAAAATAAGAATACGTAACTACAGTGCTTCGCAGCCTGGTGGTCTTAGGTTTCTATAGTGAAATTTCAGCTAACATTTAACACCCCAATATTTCATTATAAGTTTTATGTTTAAAGTAATTCAATAGATTATACTGCAAGCAACACCTACTTGGCTTGCGTTATATGCAAGATTGAGTTTCTGTGAAACAACACATTAGTATTATAATTATTTAAATGATATATTTATTTATCAATTAAATTTGGTGATATGAATTGTAAAAAATAAATTTTTATTGTTATTTATAATGTTTTCACATAAATAAAACATATTTATAATTAAATGTATATGTTTTGTTAAAATAGTTATATATTTATAAAAACTATTTTCTTAAAAGAACTACTTTTTATTTTCTTTTTGTGAACAATAATAAAATTAATATTAGGCACTTATAAAAATTGAATTTTGTAAAATAGACTTCATTTTTGGATTCGTAATATCAAAATTAGCTTAGGGTGGATTTTTGGTATTTTTTTAAAAACATTCAATTTTTGATGAATAGTGAAAAACACTACGTTATTGTTTAAAACTGAAATTTATTTAAATAATTATTATTTTTATTTAATTTTTTTTAAAGTCAAAATAGATACATAATACCTATATTAGTTAAATTTAATTCATTGGAGTCATTTTATAATAAGATTAGATGTATAAAATTTTATTGAACTTTTTAATGACTTTTACCCACCATCTAGGAACATTTGAAAATTTGCATAAAATGTAATTTTACCGCTTCTTTAAATGGAATTTCAAAAATCAAAAGGACACAGTTTACATCATTATGTAAAATGTGGTTCAATAGGATGAAATTAATTTTTGGTGAACAACAACTTTGGAATTTTATTTATCACGGTTAAAAGTCAATAGGGTAATTAAAGGTAAAAATGATATTATGATTATCCTAACACATATCCTAATTCAATTGGATAAGTGTTTTTGACCAAAATCAAATGTAGGAATATAATATTATTTTTTTTGATCCATTTCTATTAGATTATAGCATTTATTATTATTTTATTTAAAGAAGAGTTAAAAGTGTTAAATTCATATTTTAATTATTAAAACATTTTTAATATCGGGTTATACATAAAATAAATTACACTATAAATATTAATTAGAAAGATAAAAAGGTTTCATACATCATGTTATTTTATTTTTAATTTTTATAAATTATATATTTAAATTTATTTAAGACATAGTGATGATGCTGTAATTACCTTATTAATGAAAGATTAAAATAATTGATATTATAAATATCCAAATAAATGTAAATTGAGAATTTTTACGAATTAAACTAATTTTATAGGTTAATATGACATGTTAGGATTTAATTAATGTATTTTTTTCGAATTAATCAAGTTTTATTTCCTTTCCCAAAAACCAAATACTTAATAGTGTCAAGATTGACATAAATGAGTTTTTAAAACAAATACTATATTATTAAATGATGTAACATTCCTAAAAATACAGGGTTCAACCAAAGGAATTATATAATGATATATATATATATATATGTCATTAATGAACTATTTGAGGTTCTCTTGGCATTTTATAGTAAGTTTATTAACCTTGTAATATAAAAATACAAGAAGACATTGTAAAAGTTAAGCTATTTAACTAAGTGTCAAATCTAAAAGATAAGGTTAATATGGTGACGTAAACTTGTCTAAAACCTATTTTTTGAGAATATTTTGACCCATAACTACCTTATACGCTAAATAAATTCATTTGAAGACATTATAAACCCAAAATTATCTTATAATAAAATAATATTTCAAGCATTTCCTAAAGTGACCCTCATCTCTCTTATAAAAGGGTACTTCCCCTTATCTAAAAAATGACGCCTCTAATTCCATTTGGCTCACACAAAACCTGCTCAAATATCATCCCAACTACCCTAAGTTAAAACTATAGTCCTTAATTTGATCATAAATCCAACCTAAGGATCCCTTTTGATCAAATAAAAAAGGAAGCACCTGAAGAAGAGTTATTAATTTCATCACCTCTTTCAAAGTTCTTTTCTTCTTCCACTTCCTCTTTATTTGTTGTTCCATACAAAATTAATAAATCCAGTACATTTTAGATACTGTGATATTAATATAAATATGGTACAACCATATTCATTATTCTATCCATCCTATGAATGACAAATTCACCATATGTGCGTACGTACGGCTTACCGTCTCCACGTCGTTGTGTAGTTTGTTGTTTAACACTTCATTATTTGTATGGGTATAATAATGAGTACAATTGATGTAAAAATGATTAAAAAATGTTAATGATTATGTATATGTAATATACCATCCAATTACATAGGATTTCACCATCAATAGAATGATATTGTTGCTCTTGCGTACGTACAGATTACCGCCTCCACGAACACGATGAGATTCATTCTCCATCATAACCATTCAAAAATAATATTCATTTTATGATTTAAAATAATTTTTAAGAACTTAATATAATTGCGGATATGAATAAAATACATCCTATCCATAAAAAACATGACTTAAATCACAATACTTATAATGGAAAATGAATCAGTTAACATCCGAAATAATGATACTACTGAAATATTATTAACAAAGCAATATTTGAATATCATATATGATAACATATTTTTGCATGAGGTTATTGTATAATTTAATAACAATCATTTCACCATTATACTGAAAGTTAATATACCCTCGACTAAGGAAAAGTACAAGGTGTGGTTTAATTTTACAATCTCTTTATTTATCAGAGGTTGTATATACATAAGTATCAACAAGGACTTCCTTATCATCCATATATGTGTTTCTTAGTAATGTATTTCAAAACATTTTTACTATCTCCTCAAGTATAGGTTAAATTAATTTATACCATTGTTTGAATTTTATAAATTTTTTTGAAAGTAATCTTTATGTTGTTTTCCAAACAAGGTACTTTATGACCTTTTCTACAAATTAAGGTAAGATTTTTTTTAAATTATATAGAGGGTGCAACAAATTTACACCATCATAACACCTTTGAAGCTTCCCTTAAAATATTATTAAAGTATTTTCAAAATGAATGTTTCCTTTTATAATTATGTGACTTTTAAATTATTTCAAAATAGAAAGAGATATTTCTCTCAAATAGTTTTGATTTCATCTATGTCAACATCCTTTGATGGATTTTAAACTTATTTGAAGTTTATTTATTATGATACAATATTCCACATTGTATTGAAGGTTTCATGATATGATTGACTATAAATGTGTTTTTATACCATTAAGGGTTTATGGTAAAAGTATTAACATTTGATATTCTCTTTTTACTATGAATGTTTATGTTATGTTTCAACCTTTTCATATGAGGAATTAATTGGACTTAGTAAGTGATGAGTGGAGCCCGTTATAACTCATCGATGCATTGGTAGGTCTCATGAGACAAACTAGTGTCTTGGAACAAGGCCTTGCCAAAATCTTATTTGTAGTTTTGGAATAAGGTCTTGAATATGTGGTTATTATGTCTGTCCTTATAGATTCCATAATTGTGGAATTAAATATTAATATTACATGTGATTATTATACTAGTAGAATATCCATTGGAATAAGTAAGTAGAATTATTTGATTCATATTTTCCATATTATTATGAAGTTTAAGTTTTAACGTATTTTTTTAGTCTTATACGTTGCCTTTAATATTTATTATTATTTAGGATAGTTTCTACTATATTGTTATCTTTATTGAGTATCTTATCTCACCCCTTTCTTATGTATTCTTTTTACAGTGATGTGAAGAAGTATATTATGATTAACTTGTAGGGATATGTCAAAGGATATGAGTGTTTTCAAAAGGGAAATGATGTTATTTTTTTTTATTTCATGATATAATGTAAAACTTATAAATGTATCTAGTACTTATAAGGATACTAAACTAACCGGTCTTTCATGAATTGATCTTTTGTGATTCTGACAATGTTATATAATAATGCACCAAATCTGGGTAACTAGGGTTGGGGTGTTAGAGTTGTTATGAGAGGAAGTTTAGTACAAATCTTGTAAAGTAGATTTAAAAAAAAACTCTAATTATAGAGATTGACTTTGAGGGTTAGTATAAACGAACTTACAAGAATTTTGGTAATGTAGAGATTTTATGAATTTTCAAAGAAATACATTACTTTCTGGATACTAGCATTTAGAGGAGGCTCTGGCACAGATATATCTAAAGGAAAACCCCGAAAACACCGCTTTGAGCTGGACTCGAACAAGAACTGGTGCACGAAAATGGGCCTTGCTTTAATCTTTGGTTACGACACTCCTGGGGGACATGTTTAAGATAATTCAAATTTTCTTTACAAACCATAATGAAAGATTTATTAGTAAATACTTTCTCAAAGAAAACATTTTTATGATTATGGATTATATGCATAAACTTTTCAATTTACATTAGGTATTTTAAAGGTTATGAATTATTCATTGAGATTGATAAACTTACTTAGTGTATGCCATTGTTTAGAAATGGTGCCCAGTAGAAGGAATAAGAACTCCAACAATACGGATGATCCAAAGATTAAGAAGGATCATTTCTTTCATGGTCTTAAGCCAACATTTAGAGGGGAAATAGTCTCCAATGTATTCTTGTCATATGAAGAAATAATATCATGTAATAGTAAGATAAGTGAATAATTCTCTGAGTCTTATGGATTTGAAGGGAATCTCGAGAATAAAAGGATGGTAGAGAGAAATATTGATAAAGGGAAGAAGAGAAAGAAGGATTTTCCCATATGTAATAATTGTGGAAAGAATCACCTTGGTAAATTCATGAAGGGAATGAGAGGTTGTCAGAATTGTGGAGAAAAAGAACACCAAGTACACGATTGTAATGGTAAGAAAAAGGATTCTAATGTAAAATGTTTCATCTAAAAAAAGTTGGGACACTATGAAAATAAATGTCCCAATCATCAGAATATTGAGAAAATGATACTACTGGATAATAACCAAGTTATTGTATTACCATAGATGATGAATAATAATTAGTGTTATTATATTTTTATTAATGAATTATGTCATTTGAGTTTTGTAACAACGAAGTAATGGTTATATTAATTATGTAAATAAATAAGGATTTTACTATAGTACTATATCATTGAGGATTTGAGATTATATGGTACTAGGAAAAGTGACTCAACAACAAGTTAAATTTTTTGTAAAATATATGGTTAAAGGAAAAAAACCATAATATGGTCCTGATACTGAGGTAGTGATTTTGGAATAATGGATGGTTGATTTGATGAATTATATTGGATATTCTTGACAACCTTAGAACTAATTAATGGTTTTTTTATTCGAACATTGTTGAAGTATTAAAATTTTTTGGATATAAGGTATATACCTATTATTCTATAAGGAATAAGGGAGCATGAATTTAATCAATAAGGTTTTATGGTAATTCAGGATGTTACCATGATTAAGGAGAATAAATGACAAAGGTACTCACATGTTATTTTGTGGTAAAAAGTGATATTCATTATGTTATTCCGACCTTCCTTATAAATTGTTGGACTATGAGTTTTGATACAAGTATTTTGGATAAGTCTAAAGATTGGAATGGATTAAGTTGGGCATTGGACACAATATTTTAAGGTTAAAACATTTATTAAGATTTTTTTGGATTTTTTTATAAAAATAACAACCCAATGTTCAGGTGTAAACCCGTCGCGTCTGGAAAGGGTGTGAGACTTGAACCCGCAACCGACAAGGGTGCATCAACCACCACTAGCCTACGTGATGTCCTGGTTTTTATAATGTAGTTTTTTTAAATTATATGATAGATGAATTATAAATTCATTTTTTTTGAAACCCTATATGACTAGGATAAATAGAATATTTTTGAGTTCTATTATCTTTCGGAGTAAAAGTTGAGTTTGTGGTATTTATTACTTGAAGGATGGAACTCTACTTGTCAAGCATTTTTTTTATTATATAAAGAAATTAATTATTAAAAATTAGAGAAAGGATCTTAAAACCAAAAATGTGTTATCCTATTACCTTATTTTTTGATGAACCAATAATATTTTATGTCATCAAAGATTTATGGATTTTAGGCCCTTAATTTTTTATTTATTATTCACTTGTTTGTGATTGATGAACTCAATCACTCTCTATAAATATTTAATTTTTTTCCTACAATAATGTGTCTTACATTTCCACCAATGTTCACCTATTAGAAATCCTAATTTGGTGGTGACTTTTTCATATCCTTTTCCTTCTTATTAAGCCTAAATTTTATTAACCCTGTTACCAATGGGGGTTTTCCACAAAGTTACTTTCTATTTTTGACCGTTTATTTTTGAAGAACAATTTCAAATTGCGAGGACATAATTTATTAAAGAATGAGACAATGTAATATCCCAATATTTCATAGTATGTTAAATATTTAAAGTAAGTTAATAGATTATACAACACACAACACCGACTTGGCTTGCGTTATACGTAAGATTGAGTTTCTGCAAAACAACAAATTAATATTATAATTATTTATAAAATATATTTATTTTTCAATTAAATATTGTGATATGAATTGTAAAAAATATATTTTTATTGTTATTTATAATGTTTTCACATAAATAAAACAGATTTATACTGAAATGTATATGTTTTTTTAAAAATAGTTATATATTTAGAAAAAATATTTTCTTAAAAGAACTCCTTTTTATTTCCTTTTGTGAACAATAATAAAATTAATATAAAAAACTCCTAAAAATTTAATCTGGTAAAATAGACTTCATTTATGGATTCAAAATATAAAAATTACCTTAGGATGATTTTTTTTTATTTTCCTGAAAACTTTCAATTTTTGATGAATAGTGAAAAACACTGCGTTATTGTTTAAAACTAAATTTTATTTAAATAATTATTATTTTTATTTAAATTTATTTTAAAGTCAAAATATATACTTAATACCTATATTAGTTCAATTTAATTCATTGGAGTCCTTTTATAATAAGATTAGATGTAAAAAATTTTATTGAACTTTCTAACATCTTTTACCCACCTTCTAAGCACATTTTCAAATTTGCATAAAAACTAATTTTACCACTTTTGTGAATTGAATTTAAAAAATTTGAGAGACACAGTTGACATCAGTATGTAAAATGTGGTTCAATAGGATGAAAATAATTTTTGGTGAATAGTAACTTTTGAATTTTATTTACCACGGTTAAAAGTAAATAGAGCAATTTAAGGTAAAAATGATATACATAAGATAAATTCAACTATAAATATTCATTACAAATATAATGATATTTCCTAAATAATGGTTTTTTATTTATAATTTTTATACATTAAATAATTAAATTTATTTATGATACAATGATGATGCAGTAATTACCTTATTAATGAAAGATTAAAATAATTGATATTATAAATATCCAAATAAATGTAAATTGAGATTTTTTTAGGCATTAAAATAATTTTATTGGTTAATATGACATGTTAGTATAGATTTAATGTATTTTTTTTATGTAATAATGTTTTTATACCATTCACAAAAACTAAATACTAAATAGTGTCAAAATTGACATAAAGGAGTTTTTAAAACAAATACTATATTATTAAATGATATAATATTCCTAAAATATATGGTTCACCCAAAGGACTTATATAATGATAGATATGTCACTAATTAACCACATGAGGTTATCTTGTCATTTTATAGTAAGTTTATTAACCATGTAATATAAAAATATAAGAAGACTTTGTAAAAGTTAAACTATTTAACTAAAAGCTAAATCGAAAAGATATGGTTAATATGGTGACCTAAAATTTTCTAAAACCTATTGGTTGAGAGGATTTAGACCCATAAGAACTTTATCCTCTAAATAAATCCATTTTGAGCCATTATAAACCGAAAATAATTTTATAATAAAATAATATTTTAATATTTTCTTAAAGTGACCCTCACTTATCTTATAAAAGGGTACTTCCCCTTATCTCAAAATCACACCTCCAAAGCCATTTGGTTTGGAAAACAACATACTAAAATATCTTCCCAACTACCGTAAATTCAACCAAGAGGCCTTAATTTTTTCATAAATCCAACTTAATGAGCCCCTTTTTTGTCAAATAAAAAAGGAAGCCCCCGAAGAAGAGGTAATAATTTCATCACCTTTTTCAAAGTTCTTTTCTTCTTAAACTTCATATTTATTTATTGTTCCATAAAAAATAATAACTCTTATAAATACTTCATACTGTGATATTATTATAAATCTGGTACAATCATATTCATTATTCTATCCATCATATGAATGACAAAGTCACTATATGTGCCTATGTATGACTTACCGTCTCCACATCATGGTGTAGTTTGTTATTCAACACTTCATTTTTTGGATGGGTATAATAATGAGTATAATTGGTGTAAATAATTAATATAACATGTTAATGATTCTGTATATTTAATATACCATCTAATTACATACAACTTCACCATCAATATAATGATATTGTCGCTCGTGCGTACCAATAAATTACCGTCTCCACGAACGCGATGAGATTCATTCCACATCATATCCATTCAAGAATATTTTTCATTTTATGATTTAAAATAATTTTTAAGAACTTAATATCATTATGGATGTGAATCAAATACATTCTATCCATAAAAAACATGACTTAATTAACAAAACATATAAAGGAAAACGAATCAGTTAACACCCGAAACAATGATACTATTGAAATATTATTAACAACGAAATATTAAAAGATAATATATGATATCATATTTATGTAAGAGGTTCTTGTATAATTTAATAACGATTATTTCACTATTATACATGAGGTTAACATACCCTCAACCAAGGAGAAGTATAAGGTAAGGGTTAATTTTAAAATCTCTTTATTTATCCTAGGTTGTTTATAAGTAAATATCTACTGGGATTTCTTTATCATCCACATATGTGTTTTTTAATTTTTTTTTTCTATTTTTTTTACCATTTCCTAGAATATGTGTTAAACTAATTTATACCCTTGTTTGACTTTTATAATTTTTTTTGAAAGGAATCTTTCTGTCGTTTTCCAAACAAGGTACTTTATGACCTTTTCAAAAAATTAAGTTAAGAATGTTTTTTAACTTATACAATGGGTGCGGCTACTTTCCACCCTTATAACACCATTGAAGATTCCCTTACAAGCTTATAAGAATATTTTAAAAATAAAAGTTTTCTTTTATAATTAAATGACTTTTTAATGATTTCAAGATAGAAAGAGATATTTCTCTCAAATAGTTTTGATTTCATCTATGTCAACATCCTTTGATAGATTTTACACTTGTTTGAGGTTGATTTATTATGATAAAATCCCCCATATTGTATTGAAGGTTTTTTGATATGATTGACTGTGGATGTGTTTTTTTAAACCATTCATGGTTTATGATTAATGTATTAACATTTTGTATTCTAGTTTTAACACGAATGTTTATGTTATGTTTCAACCTTTTAGAATAAGGAATTCATTGGACTTAGTAAGGGACGAGTGGATCCCACTATAGCTCCTCGATGCATCAGTAGGTATCACAAGACAAACTAGTGCCTTGGAACAAGGCCTTGACAAAATATTATTTGTAGTATTGGCATGAGGCCTTGACTATGTGGTTATGATGTTCATCATTATGAATTTCATCAATATAAAATTATCTATTGATATTACATGTGATTATTCGACAAGCAGAATATCCATTTGAATAAGAAAATGGTATTATTTGATTTATCCTTGACATATTAGACTGAAGTTTAATTTTAAATGTATTTTTTTAGTCTTATACATTACCTTAAATGTTTATTATTATTTATGATGGTTTCTTGTATATTTTTATACTTACTGACCATTGGATCTCACCCCTTAATTATGTTTTATTTTTCCAAGGATTTGAAGAAGTATATTATGATTAACCAACAGGGATTGGTCAATGGATATGAGTGTGTTCAAAAGGGAAACAATGTTGTTTTTTTATTTCATGATGTAATGTAAAACTTATGTATGTATCTAGTACTTTCAAGGATAATAAACTAATATGTCTTTAGAGACTTGATCTCTTGTGATCATGCCAATGTTATATAATAATATACCAACTCTGCATAACTAGTGTCACGGCATTACAGTAGGTATCAGAGGAAGTTTAGTACAAAACCTAGAAACTAGATTTAGAAAAAACTCTAATTAGATAACATTACTTAAAGATAGACTTTGGGGGATAGTATAGAAGAACTTACTTGAATTTTGGTAATGTAGATATTTTGTGAATTTTCCAAGAAATACATCCCTTTCTGGATACTAGAAGGTAGAGGTGGATCTGGGACAAATGAATCTTGGGGAAAAACCCAAAAACAATACTTTGAGAGAGACTCGAACGAGAACTGGTGCATGACAACAGGCCTTGTTGTACTCTTGGTTATGACACTTCCAGGGGACATGCTTAGAATAATCTACATTTTCTTACAAACCATTATAAAGGATTTATGAGTAAATACTTCCCTCAAAGAATACATTTTTGTGATTATGGATTATATGCATAAAATTTCAATTTATGTTAGATATTTTATAAGTTTGGAATTATTCATTATGATTCATTAACTAACCTAGTGTATTCCATTGTTTAGAAATGGTTCCTAGTAGAAGGAATGAGAACTCCAGCAATACGCATGATCCAAAGAGTAAGAAGGATTATATCTTTCATAGTCTTAGGCCGTCATTTAGAAGTGAAATATTCTCCCACATATTATCATCATATGAAGATATAGTATCATGTGTTCATAAGATAAGTGAAGAATTTTATGAGTCCTATGGATTTTAAGAGAAGATAAAGAAGAAAAGGATGGTAAAGAGAAATATGGATAAATGGAAGAATGGAAAGAAGGATTTTCCCATATGTGATAACTATGGAAATAATCACCTTGGTAAATTCTTGAAGGGAATGAGAGTTTGTTATAATTGTAGAGAAAAATGACACCAAGTATGTGATTGTAAGGATAATAAAAAGGTTTCAAATGTACAATGCCTCACCTGCAAGGAGTTGGGACACAACGTGAATCAATGTCCCAATCATCAGAGTATACCAGAAATGATGATATTGGATAATAATGAAGTTATGATGCTACTGCAGATAGAGAGGAATAATTAGTGTTCTTATATTTTTATTAATGAATTCTTTCATTTGAGTGTTGTATCAGTGATGTATTAGTTATATTAATTATGGAAATAAATAAGGATTGTAGTGTATTACTATTGAAGTTTTTATAATTACATGACTTTTAAATGATTTCAAAATAGAAAGAGATATTTCTCTAAAATAATTTTGACTTCATCTATGTCAAAATCCTTTAATGTATTTTATACATATTTGAAGTAGATAAATTATGATTTAGTCTTCTATATTGTGTTGAATGTTTTGTGATATGATTGATTATGGATGTGTTATTTTTATACCATTCCTGGTTTATGGTTAAAGTTTTAACAATTCATATGCTAGTTTTAATATGAATGTTTATGTTATGTTTCATCCTTTTCATATAAGGAATGCATTGTACTTAGTAAGTGACGGGTGGAGCCCTCTATTGCTCCTCAATTTATCGATAGGTCTCATGAGACAAACTAGTGTCTTAGCACACGACTTTGACAAAATCTTATTTGTAGTCTTGGCATGAGGACTTGACTATGTGGTTATGATGCCCGACATTATGCATTCCATCATTATGAAATTAGATATTGATATTACATGTGATTATTTTACTATTAGAATATCCATGTGAATAAGTAAATGGAATTATTTGATTTATCTTTTCGATATTATGTTGAAGTTTAAGTTTAAAAGGATTTTGTTTTAGTCTTATACATTACCTTAAATTTTTATTCATATTTATGATATTTTCTGCTATATTTTTATCCTTTCTGAGCATCTGAGATCACCCCTTTCTTATGTTTTCTTTTTCCCAAGATCTGAATAAGTATATTATGATTAACCTGTATTGATAGGTCGAAGGATATGAGTGTGTTCAATAGGGACAAAATGTTTTTTTTATTTCATGGTGCAATGTAAAACTTATGTATGTATCTAGTACATCCGAGGCTACTATATTAATCAGTCTTTTGGGACTTGATCTCTTGTGATCATGCCAATGTTATGTGATAATGCACCAACTCTGGGTAACTAGGGTCGGGGCATTACAAGACGAGTGTATATTTCTGAAATTAATTTATTTGATTTGACTAGGAGGAAAACTTAATGACAAATTACTCTCTTTTTTATCCTCGAATTTATACACTAGGATATGAATAAAACTTTAATAAAATAACTGGTTAATGATTTTTTATAATTTTTTTGATAATTTTTTTGATTTTTAATAGGTTTTATCTTATTAATAAAATGATAGGTTTTTATATGATTAGAAAAATACTTCTATGGAGGTGTGTAATTTATTAACACATTGGTAAATGATCCATAGGTCATTTGAGATATGTAGGAATCAGACACATCGCAATTCAATGCATGGTGTGACTATTATAACTAAATGTGTCCGTTATCATTTTAAAATTGATAGTTAAGTGAAAAAAATGTCACTCACTAAAAAAAATAAATCACTTTAAGAATTTCTTGATAATTTAGGACATAATTTCATAAGTCCTTTATGATGTGTAAGAATAATTCTCACGTAAAACTGATACAAAATGTGTTCAATATATGTCAAAGTGCGTGTTTCCAGTTTAAAATGGAATATTAGTAAAAAAAAGTGAAATAATCAAAACTGAGAAAACACATTCAAATTTATTTGATAATTTTGGAAAACAATCCATAATTCATTTGAAACGTTTAGGAATCATTCGCAACTCAATACGACGCACGGTGTGACCGGTATGACTCTAAGTGTCTCTTTATTTAAAAATGACATAAATTTTAATAAAAAGGAAAACAAACCTACTCAAAACTAAGAAAACACATTAAAATTGTTTTTAAAATTTAAATAAATGATCCATAGTCATTTGTGATGTGTATGAGTCAGTCAAAACTCATTCCCACACACAGTGTACCCGGTAAGACTCAATGTGCCCGTTATCAGTTTAAAATCAACAGTTGAGTTCAAAAACTGTCACTCACTAAAAACCGATAAAACAAGATTGGATTTTATTTATAATATATGAAATTGATTCATAAGTCATTTTTTTATGTGTAGGAATCAGTCTCATTTCAAACCAATACACAATGTGATCTCTATGAGTCAAAGTTCATGTTTCCAGTTTAAAGTGACATTTTAGTAAAAAAGACAAGTGACACACTCAAAATAGAGTAAACACATATGTATTGATTAGATACTTTATGAATATGATCCATAATTAATTTGGGATGTGTAATAATTATCCTCACCTCAATCCGACACACGATGTGACTGATATGACTTAAAGTGCGTCTTTTTATTTAAAATTTACATCAATTTTAGCTCAAACGACAACCCACCTACTCAAAACCGAGAAAACACATTCAGATTGTTTTTATAATTTAGGAAAAGGATCCCTAAGTAATTTTTTCTATTTAGGAATAAACCAAACCTCAATCCGATGCACATTGTGACTAGTATGATTATTATTTAATTTTTTCAATATGTAACTATCATTTTAGTTTAAAACACGAATCACATAGCCAAAACCAAGAAAATGAGCCTATATTGTTTTATATTCATTTGAATTCTATATTCAATCAAGGATGACCCTTTAATTAGGATTTCATAAGTAGTTCATTGTTTTCACAATGTATAAAATGTGTTGTACCTTATATGGGACCACAAAGAGGGGATTAGGATTCTTGATAGAGGAACTCAATCCTTAAAACCATTAAAAAAGGAAGAGAGTTAAATTAGAAGGTAAAACTATTTTTAAATATATTATATTTTTACTCATAATATTATATGTTCTCTACTAAATTAATATAATCTAAATTAAATATTTGACTACTCATGTAGACAATGTCTTCTACACATCATGATGTTACCAATCCCTTGGATGAACAAACTATAATAAAAGAAAAACATTAGAAAGATGTAAAAGTAATGTAATGATATAAATTTTATATTTTACCGAAAATTATATTATAAAACATTTATTTTATATTCATCATCCCTTTTATAGTTCATTTATTTTAAAATATTTATGTATATGTTTCATGACTTTTCATGAAGAGGAACAACACCATATCTGCTCAATTGTAGAGGTAATATTTATGTTTACAGAGTAAAATAATTATCCATTAAATTAATGTAATTTTCATATTTATGTTTATTTTATTTCTTTTTAGTATTAATCAAAAAATAATTTCTTTCTTATAGAGGTGGATTATTTTGTCTGATTTAGGGTGGTCTATCCATCTTTCATGCCATTCTACACCAAAAATTCCACATACTTTTTCTCCCTAAAAAACTTTTCACCCCTATTGTGTTTTATTTATAATTTTCTTTCAAGTTCTCTCCACTACCTTTATAAGAAGAGAAAGAATGCTGCCTCTACTCAAATATAGAGATAATATTGATGTTTGCACAAAAAAATCATTGTTCATATAATTAATGTATTGTTTAAGGTTTCATGTTTAATTTATTTCTATTTAGTATTACTAATATAATATTAGTTTTCTTATATAGGTGGATTCTTTTGTTTGATTTGGGGTGGTCGGTCTGACATTCATGTCTTTCTGCACCAAAACTCCCACGTACTTCTTCTCCCTCAAAACCTTTTCAACCCTACACTGGTGCATTTATCACTTTATTTCAAGTTCCCTTCACTGCCTTTGTAATATGATCAATGATGCCACCTGCACTCAATTATAGAGGTATCATTGACGTTCTCATAGTAAAATCAATGTCCATAGAATTAATTTATTATTTTGTATTCATGTTTAATTTATTTCTTTTAGTATTACTAACAGAATCATTTTTTTCTAATACTGGAAATTTCCTTTGTTCGAGTTGGGGTGGTATCTCCATTTTCATGTCTTTCTGCACCAAACATCCATAGACTTCTAATCCCTCAAAACCTTTCACCCAAGTAGTGTCTACATTTATCAGTTTCCTTCATGTTACCTCCACTACTCAATCACATTGGTAATATTGATATTATCACAATAAAATCAGTTTCTATAGAACCTATGTATTATTTCATATTTATGTTTAATTTATTTCTTTTTAGTATTACTCATATTTTTTTACTTATATAGGTGAATTCATTTTTTTTTCGAGTTGATGTGATTTTTTTGAAGATAATCATGTAGTGTTGGAAGTTCAAAAAAGAAACTCAATGGAAATTATGGAAACATTGGAATTTATGATTGTTTTGATACTTTGAGATGTGGAGGAATCTTTTGCACCTCAATTTGAAACATGACGTGATCGTTATGACTCCACAAAATTCTATCTTTTTAAAATTGAAATTAATTTTCGTAAAAAATAAAATTGACTCAATGTGTTCATTATCAGTTTAAAAGAGAAATTTGACTTTAAAAAGTGGCACTCACTAAAAATTGATAAAACGTGCTAATATTTTCATGAAAATTTATAGCATCAATTCATAAATCATTTATGATGTATAAGAATCGGTCTCGTGTAAAACTGATACATGATGTGATATATATTAGTCAATGTGCACGTTTAAAGTTTAGAATGACCTTTTAGTAAAAAATACAAGTGACATACTCAAAACCGATAAAACACATCCATACTAATTTGAAAATTTAGTAAAACAATATATAAGTGATTTGGAATGTGTAATAATTACCCACACCTCAATATGATGCACGGTGTGACCGGTATGACTGTAAGTGTGTCTTTATTTAAAGTTGACATCAATTTTTGTAAAAAAACAAACTGAACTACAGAAAACCAAAAAGAAACATTCATATTGTTTTGATACATTAGAACAATAATCCATAATTTATCTGAGATTTTCATGATTCAACCACACCTCAATCTGATGAATGGTGTGACTGATATAAATCAATGTGCATCTTTTTATTTAAAATTCACATCAATTTTAGTAAAAAGGCCAACTAAACTACTCAAAATGAAGAAAAAACATTCAAATTAATTAAATACTTTAGTAAAATGATCCATAATTTATTTTTGATGTGGAGGAATCAGACTCACATCAATCCGATACATAATGTTATCAGAATGAGTCAAAGTGAATATTTGAATTTTTAAATGAAATTTTAGTAAAAATATGAGTGATGTGCTCAAAATTGATAAAACACATTCATATTTTTTTGATACTTTAGTGGAACAATCCATAAGTCATTTGACATGTGTAGGAATCAATCACACCTCAATACGATGTACGGCGTGACTAGTATGAATCAGTTTCGTAAAATGGACAACTTTCCTACTCAAAACTAAGAAAACATGCCCATATTGTTTTGGTACTTTAAAAAAACTATAAATAAGTCATTTGTGATGTGTAGGAATGAGCCTCACTTCAATCCAACGCACAATGTTCCTAGTATGTCTCAAAGCGTCTATTTTCAATTTAAAATCAACATTTTAGTTCAAAAATTTTCACTCACTAAAGGACAATCAAATGCACTCAGATTTTTGTGATTATTTAGGAAAATAATTCATAAGTCATTTATGATTCATTTGAATCCTTTTCATGTCAAACTGATACACAATGTGATTGGAATGAGTCAAAAGTGCATGTTTCTAGTTTAAAATGACATTTTAGTAAAAAAGACAACTGACTTACTCAAAACCAAGAAAACACATTCAAATAGTTTCAATACTTTAATAAAATGATCCACAAGTTATTTGAGATGTTTTGGAATCATATACACCTCAATCCGATTCATGGTGTGATGGGTTTGACTATAAGTTTGTCTTTTTATTTAAAATTTAGTTGAATTTTAGTAAAATTAACAGTTTATGTTAATTTATTTCTTTATATTATTAGTAACATAATTTTTTTCTCACATAGGTGTGTTCTTTTTTTAATCATGGGTGGTTTGTTTAGAAATAACATGAGTCAGGTCAGGATTAAATGACAATGGAACATTGATGTTTTTGAATGTATGTAATAATTTTTATTTATGTAATTTTATAAATCTATGTTTGAAATGTCTATAACATAGTGTTTTTTATTTTTTTATGTAGTAAACTTAATTTCATTTAAATATTGTATAGGGAATTGTATTTGTTGATATCATGTGTGTTCCTAGTGCTATGGTATGCTGTTACAACACACTTCAGTGTGAACCTTTATCCGTGCTTTTTAAAGTGCTGATAAAGGTTTACATTATCAGTGCTTCTATGAGCACTAATAAATGGTCCTTTATCAATGATTTTAAAAGGTTTAATAAATGTATACTATATTAGTGCTTCTATATGCGCTGATAAAAGACCCGTTATCAGTGATTTTGTATGCACTGATAAATGGTGCCTTTAGAAGCACTAAATTAAAGCGCTGATAAGTTGTTCCTTTATTATCAATTTTAAAAGAACTAGTAAAGGTCCTATTTATCAATGATTTTTAGAAACTATAAATGACCCTTTTATTAGTGCTTTTTCAGTGCTGATAAAAGACCGGGGATTTTAACCTTTCTCAGGCAGTAAGTTCTTTCTTAGCACTTATAAATTCCATTTCTAGTGCTATTAAAGGCTTATTTTGTAGTGGTGTGAAGGCATTCCCAAAATTGAAAGGTAAAATGGGGGTACCTATCTAAAATGATAGATGAATTCACACCATGAAGCCTTATAATTTTTTGAACATATAACCATCCTTATTCATCCACCTTGGTCAAATCCCTGACCAAAATGAAATGGGATGACTTGGTCATATGATCAATAACCACTCAAATTATGTTACTTGACTAGCGTATATGAGGAAAACCAAAGATGATGTCCATAAAAACCTCATCCCACATCTAGGTAAGATTGTGGAGTGGATGAATCAAACCTAAGGGACTCTATTTATAGGATTTAATTTGATAACAAGTGTATAACATGGATACAAGGTAAGCTATATCACACCTCATACCTAAACACAAGAACAATCAGTGTACATTATAAAAAATCTTGGTGGTCTTGATATAAACATCCCACTGAGACAGGTGGATATTTTACATTATCAACTTCCATAGAGATAATGGAACCATGAATAGACTCTTGAAACATAGAATTCCATTAGATGACATAGACCAGCCATCAGACACTTCCCCACCATTTAGAGGAGACCTATAGAACTTACAAAACTCATTTTTATGTTTTTCCTCTTGAATCAACTATAAAAGGGAGGGATTCAACTGGATGTTATCCAATATTGTGTCTCCTATATGATCCTTAGATTCTAAGTGAGTCTGAGAAAAAATCCACATAAAATTCCATTCCTCACTGGACTCATTTACATCTTGCACTGTCATCTTACTACTTAGGGAATCTTCTACCACGTTCCCCTTTCCCAGGGTGTATAAAATATCTAATTCAAACCACTAAAGGTACTCAACCCATCAAAACTACCTTATATTTATATCCTTAAAGAATAAAATGTAGGCTAAACATATATGGTTTGAGTAAAATTTAAATTTTTCCCTGAGGATATAGTGGTTCCATGTTTTCAAAACATGGTTTACTGCTGCTAGTCCAAGGTTATTGGTTTGGTAATTTATTTCATGTGGTCGAATCTAGAGATATCCATATGCCACAACATGGACATCTTCATCAATACACACCCCAAACTTTTACCCAAGTCATCACAATATACCACATACCCTTTTCCATTTTTTGGTAAGATTAATATAGGGGTAACGATCAATCATCTCTTAAGCTACCCACTAGTTTTATGACATTCTAGTCTCCAGAAAAACATTACCCCTTTGTAAGTAAGTTCTATAATTGGAGAGGAATGTTGAGATAAATACATGAAAAACCACCTATAGTATCCTTTCAAGCCCAAGAAGCTCATAATCTGAAAGACAATTCTTAGTTGTTCCCACAACATCACTGCTTCGATTTTCTTAAGGTCTATTGAAACTCCATGATCCGAGATCACGTGGCAAATAAATTTGATTTCCTAGTTCCAGAATGTGAACTAAGAGAGATTATAATTAAGATGGTGTTCCTAAAGAGTTCCTAGAATAACCCTCAGGTGCTTCCAATTCTTTTCCACTATCCCGAAGTAGACCAATATTTCATCCACAAATCCCATGAAAAAAGAGTCAAGTTCTTATAGAGAACCTCATTCAAAAGATCCATGAAAACCGCCAAATCCCTTTTCAACCCAAATGGAGTTAAAAAATACTCTAAGTTTCCATACTAACATTATAAGTCTATCACTGGAATTTATTCCTCTATAAAACTGAATTTTTGATACTTGGAGTGCAGTTCAATCTTGGAAAACCATCTTTAACCCTTGAGCTGAAGAATGGGTTCATCATTGCAAGAAAATGTATATTTATTATTGACAGAGATCCTATTAAACTTTTGATAGTCAATAAAAAATCAGATAGATCTATCTTCATTTTTGTAAAATATAACTAGGGTAGAATGAGGTGAGACACTCAGGGGAATGAATGCTTTGGATTAGAAATCAACCAATAATATCTTAAATTTCCTCGGCTCAGTGTGGGTTATATGGTATTGGGGATGATATATCGGCTGTGTTCCCAGTTCCAAGTCATTGGTGAACTTCACATCCTTCTCTGGGGGTAACCTTGATAAAATAATATGTAATCACCGATGCAAAAAAATATTCTATAGAAGGAAACCCATTATTAGTACCTCTGATATCACCCTCCAACAGAAGAGAAGAGACCTGGAAAATGAGGCTTCCCAACTCCAGTAATGGAGGTCTAGCTCACCTTGATCAGGGATCCCATTAGAAATGGAATTTCTAAGTACTCCCATAAGGTTTTATAAAATTTACACACTAATAATAACAATTGATATGTACCTTGAAACGAACTATCCAATCCATGACCATGATCAGGTCAAAAAATCATTATTAGAACCAAAAATCCCCATTCCAATTCGACCCATAATAGAGTGAGAGAACATGAAAGACATATGAACCCATGTTCCATATTTATTCCATGTGGAATAATAAACTACTTGGAATAAAGAATAATATTAGTTGATAATTTCAGAAGTTCCATGAGATGTGCAAGAATAATTTAGTTGGAAGTAACTCTATCAAATAAAATGATGGATATGGATGGTTCAATAAAAACAATACCTTAATTTGTTGTAGAGCCTATATTTTATTTCACTAGTTTTTGATCCATATAATGATGGTGATTCATATCTATCTAGTTTGGGGAATAACTACTAATTATTGGATCTTCCTTAAGATGACTACTCCCAGTAGTAGATCCAGTCCAAGCACCATGACCACCAAACCGAGAACCCATGGTTCTACAAGATTCTCTCTGAGTTGTCATCCCATTAAAAGTTAAGAAACATTCACCAACCAGATATGGTATTCCATTTATATAAAACCACTATAATTACCCCATAATTCCTTATTAGTGAAACCACTAAGGTGGACCACAAAAGGTGGTACGTACATGTCTAGAGTTTCCACGTTGATGGAACACGACTGACCTACAACCGGTGGTTACATACGAAGGTGGTGGGGATATGTAACTAGAGATACAACCACCATTATTATACTACTCACCAATCTTCCCATCCTTTTTATAAATTCCATGACTACCTTGTCCCACAGTTGAAACTGATCCATAGAAACAAGATTTACCTGTCTAGTCAATCTCCACCATTAGGGCTTGATTAACCACCTTAGAATGAATTTTCCATTTAAAAAAGAATACCCTGGATCAAATATCCATCAGCAACCCCATTTCAAATCATTGTTCTTTTATCTTCTCATTATAAACCTACTTAGGTGTGAAATAGGATTTTTTTTCAAAATGGTTTTCATATTTGAACATGGTTTGTTCTCCCTATTGGAGATCAGGAAACCCCTGAGTCATAGCGAGGGTTAAGGTCTCTAGGAAATAATGATCATTGAAAAGAACTTTAAAATATTTTCATCACATCTACTCGTGATTAAAAGGTTAAGAGAGTTAATTCCACCATGTGTGGCCCGACCCTTCTAGTAGGAATGAAGCACACTTTACTCTAATAACCTCAAGTGTCCCGATGAACTAAAAAATCCTCTTAACTTTTTCAATACACTCCTAATATTATTGGGTGTCTGTGATACCCTAGAAGGAAGGGGGTTTATTTATGTGGAAATAATTATAAATTTACAATTACTATTTGGGTTCATCCTCCCTTGACTAATAAAGTCTAGATCATACTCGTTGATCTGGTGCTTAGAAAACACAAATCACTAATTCAACTAATCTCTGATCAACTAGTGAGGGATTATTCTCTCCAACTTCTTCCCATGGTTAAATGAGAGGTCTCTACAGAGCCATAATGATACACTATTTATCAAATTTAAAGTAAACTATAAACACATCAACCATAGAAATTACATCAATAATTGGATTTAAACATTCCCATAAATTTAATCTAATCCTTAATATACACAATCACAAATTTAAAACTTTACACCCCATATTTAAGTCCATGCAGATTATGTAGCCTGTGCATCACACATAGAGGAGAAGACAAATCAAATCCTGATCATCCCATGGTGAACTAAGACACATTAATATGAGTGTTGGTCAGACACCCAACCCATAACCAGAAACTCGATCCTCGATATTCATAAATCCTACCTATCCACACTCTCCCAAATAACAAGACCTAAAGAAAGGGAAAATTGACCTCTAATGAGGTTTTTTTACAAACCAGTCCGGGCTTACATCCAACTCAACACCCAACCTATCTATTTATATGGCCTTAAGGGTGATCCCTATCCTCAAGGGATAGAAAATAATGCATAGGTATCATGAAACTTTTTGGGAATGGTTTAGCCCATGAAGTAGTTAAGAAAAAAAACAATAATTTCATACAACTAAATCAAAATCCAAGTCATACCATATTAAAAAAAGGAATAATGATAAAAAAGTGATCTACACATTTAACAAGTATATCTATAATGAAATATATCAAAAATGGGAATTGGATCAACTAGATGAACAAAACCTCCATGCTGTATGTGGGTAGACACTCCCTACCACCACCACCAACACCTTCCACAATGATTTATAGTACAAATAACCGCTGTATCCACCACAAAATTTCTTTCCATTATATATTTTCGGCATAACAAGTTCTACATACCCCTTAGTGTGTATGTATTGTGTGAGATAAATTGATTAGTGGGATTCCACTAAAAATATTTGATGTAATGAAATTAATTGAGAAAATAACATCCTAGTTTTTGAAAAATTAATTTACACAATTTTGGAATTAAAATGTGTTTAATTTATATAATATCTCAAAAAATTTAAATTTAAATAAATTTTGTTGAAATTATATCAAATAAGCATGGAAGAAGCTGCAAGAAGTTAGTTTGTTGGGGCCCTAGAATCCTCATACCTCAGTGATCAATCCATGTAGAACATTATAATGAAAAATCCATGAGGGAGGTCATAGACAATGTTCTAGAGACCCCCAAGCCATTATCATTTTCTTAGATGGTGTTGTATCATGAACTAGCTAGAGTGAACGAGAAATTTCCCAGTAGACCTAAATGGAATAATAGTCTATAGCAACCCACCTAGAAACCCAAGGAACCCAAGTGATATATTCCAATTTATATTTCAATTGAAATATCTATTTAGACAATAAAAATGTCAATAATTGAAACCAAACTTGAAAAATAAAAATTTATTATAGGAAATTCACAATTAAACATTGAATTAACACCCAAACCCATGGAAAACAACATTTTAACCACCCACACAGTGTATAAAACTCATTAAGAAGTCCAATAAAGCATTATAATGTCATAATACAATGTAATGGAATGGAACCACGGACCTCTATCTTGAAATCAACCAAACCCAGTTGGAAATCATAAGACGCACCAAAGGGAGGCTCTAATGAAGCAAGAATACACCAAAACTATTAATATTCAACCCATATAAGTGAGATTGAATGCAACATAGGTCAAACTAACCGCTAGAGAAGTGGGAACTCAAGAAATAAGAGATAAGAATCCAATATGTGGGAGGAATACAAGAGAGAAAGAACATACTTCATATTTTCTTGAAGATTCCCAAAGATATAAGCCAAAATTGGATTCGAAGGGATTGGAGGGGGAGAGGGAGGTGGAACTAGGGCAGAGGGGGTCGAATGGGGTGAGATAGGAGGGTTAGGGTTATAAAAATTAGGAGGGTTAGTTTGAAAATATAAAAATATTAAATAATATAGTAGTTCATAATGTTTGGCTGCATGGTCTACTAGACCATGCAACAACCATAAAACAACTTTTTCCAATAGGAGCGGTAGGGAACATGATTTACTTTGAGGGGAAACATGACCATGCACCTAAATGTGTGGCTAGAATAGTTCCACTATCCAAGTCACATGAACTGTACTAGTCTGGCACATGGTTTCTACTAACCGTGTTCCTTCTTATGTAAGCCTGAAAATATCTATTTTTCTTGAAAACACCTGGCTAATCCCTGGAATAAACATTTGACCAAATTTGAATGAGAAAATACCTAAAATTTACACCATGAATTTGATAGGTATGATGATGCATCTAAAGTATATATATGATATTTATAACATAATTATTCTTCTATAGAACTTATATCATATATATCATTTTTAATTTCTATTCCATTGGGGATATAATAATGTCACTAGTGTGTACATCAGAATACCTGCCCATGAACAGATGTAATTGGGTTTTCACTAATGATTTACATGGAATTTAATTAGGATATAGTTAATAAGTATATGTGATACACATGACATAATTATAATATTCATGAAAAATATATAATTATTAAAAGATTATATTTCAATTTCTTTCTAACACTTAATGATGATAACATCACTCATGTACAAGTGGACTACTGCCTGCACAAAGCGATGTGACTCTCAGTTAATCACCACATAACATAGATTACATTTATAAGGTTATATAAAAAAATAATACACTATATATGATATTATTATCATTTTATAAATATAATAAATATCTTACCACCTTTCCATAATGATCATTGAAAAATTAAAACATCACTATTGCATATGTACGAACTACCGTCTCTATGATCATAATGTAATTCATTTTGAAAACCATCATTCATGATTTTTTTAAAGTAAAATTGATTAAAAATATATAATTACTATTTCATGATTAATATTTTTTTTAAAAATATGGAACTATATAATTTACACAAGAACAATATCATTCATGACAATACATGAATGAGAAGACAAGACAATTAACACCTAAAACCCAGAAAATAATAAATCATTATTGATGAATGGGTGATAAGATGTTATAAAAGGATCATATATGATATTATAAATATTAATTTTGTTATTTTATAATTTAATAATGTGTCTAAAAATCTATATATAAGTTAAATCATGTCAACTAAAAGGAAACATGAGGTAAAGGACTTTGTCTCAATTTCACTTCATTGAATCATATTGTAGTTTTATAAACCTAATTTATTTTATATGGTACATATACTGACCAATTATATGTAATATTTTGAATCATTAATAATTCATTTTATTTTATTTTTTAAATTTATTTATTTTGTTTCAAGGGATTTGATATAAGTGTTACCTGGTGGAAATTAATTTTATAAGTCAATTTATTTTAATTTAGAAATATTAATTATTTATCATATTAAAAATTCTAATATTATGTATTTACTTATTTTTAATTATCTTATGTTTCCTTTACACATTTTTATGTGGTTTTATAATTGGTACACATAATTGACTCATTGATTAATTCTCACTTGAATGTTCTGATCATTATAATGATTTTTTTTCAAAATCTCATTCTAATTGAGTTTTTATTGAATTAGAGATTAAGGAAATCATTTAATTAATATATAGTAAAACCATTAATATTATTCTACTCTAATTATTCATTAAATATTTCAAGTAATACTACTATTTTTCACCTTTGGTACATAAAATTTGTGAGAAATTTTTTTCACAAAAGCTAACTTTATTTATCTCTAAAGTCAAAAATCCTTTTTCGTTGAAAAACATGATTTCTAAAAATGACTTTTAAAATGTTATTAACCATTTCAAAATGATTTTTTGAATAAATTTTTACCCATTTGTACATTTTATAATTTTTTTTGAAAAGAATACTATAGTTTTTTTCAAAACAATGCCGATTTTTCTTATACAAAAAGTGAAAGGAATATTTTTTTAACTTGTATGTCATGAATTGAATTTATAACCTCCATGAACACTAAAATGTATTATTTATTATTTTATCAGTTTCAAATATTATTTTAAATGAGAATTATTTTCAAATTTTTTTGTGAGATTTTAATTTTTAAAAAGAGATTTTCAAAATGAAAATGAAATTTTACTCTCGAATATTTTTAAATATATTTTTTGTATTTGTATTCATTAATGACCCCAACCCGTTATTATTACTAAAATGGGTATATGCTGTATTGATATTATAGGTATTCTTCCCTTGGATGGTTAAAGATCATTTTCATCAAGGAAAGTGTTGACATTTACTTCCATAATTCATTTTTATTATGATCTAATTTCTTTTGAATTTTTACCTTTTACAAGGGCGTTAAATTTCACCTATATATTCATATCCTTTATCATAGATATGTTTATTTATTAAACTATATATCTTTTATATATATAGTATTCTACATTGAATTTTATTTGTTTATCTGGGAAAATATTAATAAAGCTGTATTTCTTACTCAATAAAAAAATTTAATGATAAGACACATCATTCATTAATTAAATATATTATTTGATATATGAATAATTATTTGAACATATAGATATGTGTGGGCCCAGTTATAGATTGACCCTCAATGCATCCGTATTCTGATGAGGTGAATCAATGAGCAAGAATTTAATCAGTTATCCAAACAAGATTGGTTGGTACCCATTTTTTTAAACTATCTTGATGATATATCTTAATGGTAGAGGTATCATGTTCCTAATACATTATCGTATCTCTCCTTTTTATTCCGCAACTTTTCATTACATTATATAGATAAAGGAGTTTCTAAAGTTTAGTTTCTCTAAAATAAGGTATATAATACATGAAATCATATAAAATTATTATAAAAAACATTAAAGGATTTGTAATTTGATCATTCTAAGTAATTTTACTGCATCTCATAACCTAGGGACATACATCAAAGGAAAGGGTGAGCATAAGTCCTGACAAGGGAAAGAAAGAAAAATATTTTAGAAGTGATCTTGAGGAATATCAATAAGAGGATGAGGAATATCATTATGGAATAGGAAAGGGAAAATGAGGAATATCATAATAAAAGTAAGATGTATTATAAATGAAAATTTGGATATAAATTTGAAATGAGACATTTATAATAATATCACCAAGGTTTTTCATTAAGGTGTCATAACAATTACCAAGGTTATTTGACATGGCATCATAAAACATGTCATCTCTAGAGATTAAATTCTTACCCAATGAATTATAACACTTTTAGGATACACCATTCGTATTTATTAATTAATGTGATACCCATAGGTCAAAATAATTTTTTTTCATAAATAATATGTTGAAAATAAAAGAAATTAGTTTCATATTAAAATTACCTGGTGATTAAAAATGTGCTTAAAGATAGGACCACTATGAAATTTTTAACCCATGTAAAGGGAATGTGTGTTTCATGTAAGTTAATACTGAAATAAAATAAATATTTTCTACTTATAGGAGAATAAATCTATAAAATAAATAGTATTTGGTATACATAAAAATAAAACAATAGATAATTTATTGATGAGAAAAGAGAAATTTTGAAAAGTAAATTTGGTAGCATAAAAGGTATAAAACATGGTTTTAGAAAATGGTAAAATTTTATAGATAAGGGTACACCACTCAAAAAATACTATTATTAAAGTAAATGGATAAAATAATGTAAGAAAATGAACTTAGTTTTGAAATCGGAAGATATACCACATAAAGAGGGAACATGGGTGGAAAAGTAAAGTGGTAATTTCGATTATCGTGAAGAGTTATTACTAAAACATGAGGATTGGGACCTTGGGGTTGAGAAAACATTGGGAGGAATAATTGGGAGGTAAAAATTCAAGAGATTCATGGAGAATGGATTCGGAGTGAAAGGAAATGGATAAAGTGTTGTGAATTTATAGCAAAAGTTTAGAATTTTTTTATTAATTTCCAAATATAGGTCTTGAAAACCTATGTTGTGGAAAAAGAAAAACCAATGGCTTGAACATGGTATTTTCCCATGGTTTTGGCCACTTGGGTTATATTTTATTTTCTTTAAATTTAAATTAGTGGATCATAATTTTACATTAATTCTTTTTTAATGGAAAAGTAATTTTTTAACAAAAATATTGTTTTTAATGTTAAAGATTAAATTTTAGAATTTGGAAAGTTAATTATAGGTTTGGAAATTTATAAAAATATATTAAAATACTTGATATTAATAAGATAAAATATTTTAGGTAGTGTATTCGGTTTAATTAATTACTACATTATAATAATATAATTATGAATTCATTAAACATACTGAAAAAAATCAAAATGTATTTTTTACTATTCATGAAAATTAAAGTATTTTAGAAAATTTTCATAAATCCCCCCAACCTAATTTTGAAATGATGATTTCAAAAATGATGTTTATTTTATCAAAATAATTCTATAAATATGAGAATTTAACTTTTAAATATAAAAATCCAAATTTATAGAAAATAATAGTTGGTTGAAAATGCATATTAAAATTCCAAACTACAGAAAAAAAATTATTTTATCATTTATATTCAAATAAGAGTGTTTTAATCACAATAATTCATTAAAATGAGTATTATTAATCATATATCAGTTTATTATAAATATTTATTTCTTTTCAATAAAGTAAAATTTCTGTTTGAAAAATGAATTTATCAAATTCCATGAAAAGTTTGTTACGAAAAATTATTCCTAAAACAGAATTGATGGAATAATTTTTTTATACAATAGAACTGTATTTTATGTAACTAAGGACTTAAATAATAACTCTTCATAACACCCACATATGACCTAATGGTAAGGTGTGCGATTATGATTGATTCATGGGGCGGCTCGACAAACATCACCCGAGATGTAAATTACACTAACTTGAACTTATCCCATTGGTGATTTAATTCTAGGTTCACCTATTAAAGTTAAGATTTGGATTGGTCAAGAGTAAACCCTAGTGATGCTACCTCCCTACCAAGTTTCAACAAATGGGCTACGTATGATATGACTCTTCTGGTTGAGTCCACCGTTTCTCCTTTATGCATTTTTTTTTATCATTTCTACTTAAAAATTATACGATAAATATTTATTTCCAAGATTATAGTTTATAATAGATCATATTGGCCAATAATCATATTTGATTAATGGTAAAAAATAGTCGAATCTTAATGGTCACATTTCCTACTATACCCACTTAATTATTAAATAGATATGGTTTTTTTGTATATGGTACAATATAACACACATTTTCTTTAGAAACAAATATTCTTTATAATGTTTGGGTCGTTACATTTTTTTCACCTTAGAAAATTTCATCCACGAAATTTCAACTCATTCTCTCAGTTGAGAAAAGGTGTGGGAACTTATGTATCAATGCCTCCTCTAGTTACCACATCACTTCTTCAAATATATGGATCCCCCACAACACTTTGACAAGGTGGGTAGTCTTTCTATGTAGAAACTTGTCTCTATGGTCCATGATCTCCACCAACTATTCCTGAGAAGAGAGGTAATGTTCCAGTTATACCAACTTATGATTTATTGCATGTGATGGATCAAGTATGTACTCTCTCAAGAGATATACATGAAATATATCATAAACTTAAACTAGATTTAGTGGAAGTGTGAGCCGAGAGGCCACTGATCCTATGTGATTGAGGAATTCATAGGGCCCTATGTACCTAGGAAAAAAGTTTCCTTTCTTCCCAAACTGCATGACTCTCTTCCATGGTGATATTCGAAGAGAAATTTTTCCGTCAACATCAAACTCTAAGGCCCTTATATGATTCTCAGTAAAGATCTTCTTTAGACTTTGAGCATCCTTTATGTGTTGTTGGATAGAATGAATATTTTCTATCATATCTTGAACAAGATCTAGCCCAAGAATATTTCTCTCACCAACTTCATCACAACGAGAATAAGTAATACGTTGTTTTCCATATATATCCTAATAGGGTGCCATTTGAAAACTAGAATGGAAGCTCCTATTGTTTGAGAACTCAACTAATGGGATATAATTATCCCATACATCTTTAAATTCAGTTGGGCATGTTCTCATTATATCCTCAAGTTCTTGAATAATCCTTTTAGATAAGCCATAAATTTGGGGGTGATAGGTCATAATAAAATTCAATTCAGTAATCAGAGCATATTGAAGACTTCTCCAAAATTTTGATGTGAACCATATATCACAATAATAAATGATCGAAAGTGGAACTTCATGAAACCTCACCACTTCCTTTATGTAAATCTTTGAAATTTCCTCAAGTGATAAATCTTCCCAAATAGTGATGAAATGGGAAGTCTTGGTGAGTCTGTCCACTATAACCCATATAAAATTGTTTCCTTTGGATTTTATAGGGAGATCAGTGAAAAGTACATACTAATATTATACCACTTCAATGTTGGTATGGGTTGTGGTTTTAATACCACATTAGGAATTTTTTTCTCTGCCTTCACTTATTGACACACCAAGAACCTTGTAGTGTAGAAAGCAATATCCCTTTCTTGTTATCCCACCAATAATGATCATGAAGGTCCCTATACATTTTAGTTCTCTAGGATTTATAAAGAATTTATAGATTTGATCTTCATCCATCAGCTGCTTCTATATTCCTATAATAGATGGTATACATAGGATTGTATAAAATTTTAGTACACCTTCTTGATAAATATTTAACTCAAGAAACTTCCCAATATTCATGGCCTATATCATTTTCTTTTAAAAAGGTTATTCTCAATGAGATTTGTTGATATTATCTAGTAATGATTGTTGAGAAATAATTTGGTATAGGGTTGATTATTTTCCTTCCCTTATGATTCCCATATCCTGTTTTACTTGGTCTTTGATCAAAGGTTCTCCTTGAATCCTCATCATTTCCAACACAATAGAGTATTTCCTACTTAATGCATTAGTGACTTTTTTTGTTCCTCCCAGGTGATAATTAATTGAACAATCATAGTCTTTAAGAAGTTCCAACTATCTCTTATGTCTCATGTTCAATTCCTTTTGAGTGAAAATATATGTCAAACTTTTGTGGTCTGTGTATATATCAGATTTCCACTCATTAAGATAGTGCCTCCATATATTCAGAGTAAAATATAACCGCAACCAGCTCTAGGTCAAGATTAGGATAATTCTACTCATGACTTTTTAACTATCTATATGAATAATCAATCATCTTTTCATTTTTATGAGAAAACACCCAATCCTTATTAGATATTAATCAATACAAATAATGAATACTTCTCCGATAGAGGGAAGAGTTAACGCTGGTGTCATACCAATATCTTTTTTTCCCTTAGAAATTTTCTTCACACTCATTTTTCCATATTAACTTATCCTCTTTAAGAGTTAACTTGGTTAGTGTGTTTTAAATTTGTGAAATGTTTTTCACCAACCTCCTATAATATCCTACTAAACCAAGGAAGCTATGAATCATAGTTACTATTTTAGGATGAGTACACACCTCCACACTATTTTTCTTGGTAGGATAAATCGATATTCCTTCATTGGTTACAATGTTCCATAAGAAAGAAACTTATTGTAACCAAAAATAAAATTTTATAAACTTTTAAAAAATGATCTCATTTCTTAGAGTTTGAAATATACCCCTTAGATGATCCTTATGCTCCTTGAAACTTTTAGAACATTTCATAATATCATCAATAAAAAATACCAAAAATTTTCAAGGTTGTCCTCAAAGACTATATTCATAAAATCCATAAATTTTAAAGGTGGATTATTCAAACCAAAGGGCACAAAATAATTTAGAAAGACCATTTATTTATCAAAAGGCAGTCTTCAGAATAAATTCTTTCCTGAACCTAAATTTATGATAACTAGATAAAAGATAAATCTTGGAAAAGTATTGAGCCTCATGAAGTTGGTGAAATAAGACATCAATCCTTTGAAGAGGGTAATTTTTCTTCACTATGTTCTCATTAAGTTCTCTATAATCAATGAATAGCTATATTGATCCATCCTTCTTCTCTATAAAGAAAACATGTTCTCCCCAAGGAGACAAACCTGTTCAAATAAACCCCTTCTCCAAAACATTTTGAAGATATTTATTTAATTCATCCACCTCCACAATTTTCTATTCTATATGGGGTCTTTGATATCGGCTTGCATATATACAGAAGTTTAATAGAGAAATCTACCTATATTTCTTTAGGATGTCCATTTAAGTCCATAGTAATTATATCAATGTATTCCTACAGGATGGTGACATTTTCTATTCATATACTTCCACTTCCTTATTCATCTTCAAAGATCATTTCCAAAAATAAGACTATGGGAGGTGCTTATAGACAAGGCTTAGGTCAAGATATATCTCATTTGAAAACAATAGTACGTTTTAGATTCAAGACCACTGATATTTCCTTTCTTATGTATATGATCTTAGTATTATACTTTGAGATCCAGTCTATCCCCATTATAGTGTCAAATTCTAGTGTGGAAATAACTACAAGATTTACGATGACATTTTTCTCACCAAAGTCAATAATAGTGTTTCTATATACTATTGATTCTTGGATAATACCTCCAATATTCTTGAATGATAACTATTATTCTATTAGTTCGGAGATTGATTCTATATTTCTTGAAAATTTGGATGAAATAAAGAAATTCATAGTACCCGAATAAAAAAAGTACTTGATATATTTAATAAAACAATGAGATTACTTGCTACCACATAATTTAGAGATTCAACTTCAGTTTTCGTGATATAAAAATGTTAAACTTTATCTCTTGGACTATACCGAGTTGATGGTGATTCTTTTTAGTTATCTTCTAATTTAGAAAATGATCGAAAAGGTTCCCAAGCTAACGACAATTGAAGCACAAGACTCCAGGTTGGGTCTGTACCATCTTACCTTTGTTGTTAGTATTGAAAAGTTGAGATTTCACCAAAGTACAAAAATTATGTGCAATATGGGAATCTCTTCCAGAGTTTTAACATTTCCCACTCTTGATAAAGCAGATCCATAAAAGCTTCTTCCCACATTTTTTTCATGTGGGAAGTTTCACTTTATTTCTTCCTCTTCCATGATAAAAGTTACAACCCATGTTTAGCTGCAAAGATATATTACTTTAATTCAATATTTGGGACCACTGTGTCTCTCTAAACTCTAGTTCGACCTTCATAAAACTCCACACTATCTCTACATAGCTATTATAGTCTTAATTTTCCTGATTCTTCCATGTATGGGGTATTATTCCACTGAAGAATATATCAACCTTTCCATTAGGATCCATGACAAAGCTAGAGGTGTAATGAGAAATTATTATTATGTTTATCATATAGATTCCCAAATATTAATTTTCCCTATAAATAAGTTATAGGAATTCCTTCTCCATTTTTGTTCACCTAGAATGTGAGAAATATTTATTGAAAAAGGATTCCAAAAACTCTTCCCACACCATTTCATCAATATCACCTCTTGGATTCATGTTTTTAATCAGTGGATATTACTGATCATAATTTCCCTCTAATTGGTACACAACCAGAGCGACTTTCTCTTATTCTGAATAACCAAGTATTGGAAAGATCTTTTATATAGAGATTCTCCACAATTAAGAAATAAATGGGTCAGTAGATCTACTGAACGAGCATAGTCGTTGAAACCTAAAATGATCAACAAAAAGTTGTTCTGTTTGAGGTGAATCTGATATCTCATCTTGATTTACCTTATTTATCATAACTTAAGTTAGTTGATTCATTATTATCATGATTTTTTCATTCCGGATTCCATCATAGGGCCATTAACACATAGTCTTTTGTGCACACTATTCACTTGATTCATCCTATTTCTATCCATTTTCTAAAATATAAAAACCTTAGTGAGAAACATGTTTCTTTTAATAATATTATAATTCAGATGTAATTTTTATGTCTTAAAACATCATGAATAAATATGTTATTCATTAATAAAAATTACATTTTCTATAAATCCTTCATAATAGTTCCAAAAAATATTATTATTTACCAAACATATCCCCCCCAGAGTATCAAACCAGGAGTGCGGCAAGACCCATTGTCGTGCACCAGTTAACATTTGAGTCTAGATCAAAGAAGTGTTTCAAAGTGTTACCCCTAGATAAATCTGTGCCAGAGCCACATCCACTTGGTTGTATCCAGACATGGATTTATTTTCTTGGAAACCACATACTTAATACTTCACCAAAATACAAGGATCCTTTTCTATGTTTAAAATTTTCTCTAGGGTTCTTCCTAATGTTTTGAAATCCTAATTTTCACAAATAACTAAACCATAATTTGATACAAAATATGGTATCCTGCCTTTTTATTACAAGACTTTTGATTACTATATAAAAATAGATGATATTTAAAGTTTAGTTTGTTGTAAATAGGGTACAAAATACATGAATTCTTAAAAAAAATATCTAAACAACTTTAAATTATTCTTCATTGGTTCATACGAAGAACTTTTATCACATTTTATAAACTGGGAAAATACATCAAAGAAAAGGGTGAGAATAAGGCTTAGTAGGGGAAAGTAAGGAAAACAATTTACAAGTGATCTTGAGTTATATCAATAAGATCATGAGGAATATCATTATGGAATGAGAAAGGGAACCTAGGAAATATCATAATAAAACTAACATGAATAATAACATGTAAATTTGACTACAACATTAAAATGATACATTCATAAGCATATCACCAAGGTTTTCCATTATTTCATCATAGAAATTACCCAGGTTATTCACCATATCATTGTAAAACATGTCATCTCTAGATATTAAATTCTATACCGAATGCATTGGAGCAATATCAGGGAACACCCTTCATATGTATTAATTAATGAGAGCTAAATATTTCATAATAATGCAAGGAAAATAAAAGAAATCTGTTTCATATTAAAAAAACCCGGCGTTTTAAAAAGTGATTAAAGACAATATCACTATGTTATTTTTAACCCATAGAAAACGAATGCAGGTTTCATGCATTTCAATCCCCAAATAAAATAAATAATTTTTATATTTAGGTGAATACCCCTGGAAAAGAAAGGGGATTTAGTAAGCATGATAATAATACAAAATATATTTTCATGTGGAAAAAACAGAAATTTTGAGAAGAAAATCAGGTAGCATAATAGGTATAAAAGGTGGTTCTAGGAAATGGTAAAATTAGAGGAAAAAAGGATATCCCACTCATAAAATACTCTTTTTAAAGTTAAGGGACACAATAATTGATATTAATAAAATAACATATTTTAGGCCATGTATTATGTTTAATTAATTATTACATCATTATAATATAATTATGAAGTCATTAAACATATTGAAAGAACTGAAATTTTATTTTTACTATTCATAAAAAATAATGTTTTTTTTGAAAATTCTCATAAATTCACCATAACATAATTTCAATGTGATTATTTAAAAAATGATGTTTTTTATCATAATAATTCTCTAAATATGAGAATGTTTACTTTTTAAAGAAAAAAACCTTATTTATTAAAAATAATAACTGGTGGAAAATGAATTGTTAAATTTCTTACACCTCAAAAAGAAAAAAATTATTTTATCATTTATATTTACATAAAATTATTTTTATCATAAAATTTCATTAAAATAAGTGTTACTCCTAATTTCATAGTTTATTATAAATATTTTTATATTTTTCAAAAATTAAAATTTGTGTCTGAAAAACAAATTTATCAAATTCCATCTAAATTTTATTAATAACAACTATTCTTAAAAAAGAATTGATGGAAGAAAAATTTTATTTATTCAATGGAATTACACTTCAAGAAATTAGTTCCTTGAAACATAAACCAGTATAACATCAATATATGAACTAAGGGTAAGGTGTGCGAAAGTGGTAAACTCATGTGGTGGATCAGTTAACATCGCCCGAGTGGTAATTTCCAATAACTAGAAATTTTTTCATAGTTGATTTTGTTATAGCTTCACCTGTTGAAGATCATCTTGGGTTTAGTCAAGAGGGAACCCCAATGACCCTACCTCCATCCCAAGATCTGAAAAATATTATTTTTATGATAAAACATTATTGGTTGGGGCCATCGTTTCTCTTTTTTACATAAATTATTCTATGTCATTTCTACTGAAAAATTATAATGTAAAAAATTATTACAAAGAGTGTAGTTTCTAAAATTCAAATTGAACAACAGTTGTATTTGGATAATAGTTAAAAAACATTAAAATATTAATGGTCACATTTCCATTTATACTCACTTCATTATTAAAGAGATTATTTTTTTGTGTATGGTACAATATTAAACACATTTTTTCAGAAAAAAAACATCATTTAAAAAGTTTAGCTCATTACAAACATGGCTTCCAACCATTAATAATTTTGTTCATTAATAATTAAATTATTATTATCCATGGGATTTTCACAATGATATTATCAATAGATTCATTTCTTTCATAGTTTATTGATTAAATGAAATTTTTTTCTAGTTATTTATATTACCATATTTATTATACCTTATCTAGTTGTGATAGTGATGATATTGATTAAATAGAATGGGTTTTCATTTATTTACCTCTCAATATTTATTTTTATACTTGAGATTTTTGTAATGATATTCTCTATGGATTTATTTCATTCTAAATTTATTGACTACATGGAATGCATGTTTAGTTATTTACCTTTCCATATTGATTATGCTTATGGATTCAGGATTTCTTCCATTGTACTTTAAATTTAATTATAATTTTATCTCACCCTTATTTTGTTTCATTTCCCAAGGATTCCATGAAGTTTACTATGAATGATGTGAAATGATATACTTGATGGAATACTATTATATTATTGAAGACAACTATGATGTATTTTTTGTTTTCAAATGTAATGAAAGACCCAAGTTTTTATCAATTTTACCAAGACAACTAAACTATTTGGTTCTTCAAGATGTTATTCATTATATCTTATCCCAAGGTAATAATGTAGAAACCGACTTCAAGCTACTATGGTTAGGGTCACTATAGTTGGTATTAGAATAATTTTAGTATAAACCTTGGGATCTATATTTAGGATGATATAGATTATTGATCATAACCATATTATATAGTTTGCGGATAAGTGTAGAACAATATCCTAAAGTTTTAGTAATTTGGAGATTATTTGGGTTTTCCAAGAAATAAGCCCCTATATGGATACTGCAAGTGGACTTGTTTCTAGAACAGATTTACCTCTTGGAAATAACTCGAAAATAAACATTGGATATGACCCAATCATCACCTGGTGCATGACAATGGGCCTTACATTGAATTTTGATTGACAATCACATGGGATATGATTAGGATAATTCACATTTTCTTGAAAATACCATTATGAAACATTTGAATAGATGATGATGATGAATGACCTAGGTTAAACCTAAGGGGTATTCTGTTGAAAATAATGAGGCTTGATTTAAACATACTATAGATGATTATATGGTTTTTACACAACGATTATTGTTTTTTATAGTATACTTTTTGGTTGTTCTCATTGGTTTCAAACCGATGGAATTAAGTTAACATTGAACATGCAGGAAAATGTGGTGACTATGAGAAACCAATTAGGATGATAATATGTGTGAAAGATATCATGGTTATACTTAATCAGTTTTCATGAAATATGATTAATGACATATACCTTAACCAACTCCAAGACTCATTAAAGAAGAGAAGAATAAATTTCTCTAAGAGATCGAGTGATAGAGACCATGGAGGAAATAAGGCTTGAATTCTATCATGTAAGGATATGCCTAGAAAAATGTACCGAAGGAACATGAATTTTTTTTTGTTGAATGGAATGGCATAAATACAAAAATTTTATAGAAAAAATGAATAGTATGAAGGAAATAAATGAATCTCACTAAAGGGGTACATTTATAGTTAATTATTTTAAATGAGGAGAACTTGTGAATTATTCGATTCAATTCCATCTTCTAAATGTTAACCCCTAGAGTAAAGAAGGTGCTATATTAAAATAAAACGGATGATGTATTTATGTATTGTGATCTAAGAATTAATTTTTTAATTTATTTTATATATGGTAATTTTGTTATAAGAGTCATAAAACATCTAATGTTTAGGTTCGATTTTTGGATCATATATATTTTATTAGTATAAGAGTTATGGATATGATCATGGGTTTGTGAGTTTAATATTTAATATAAGTTCAAGTCTTAAACACTCTTTTAAGGTTTTATGTGATAAGAACCTACTAGGATTAAGGATATTTTGGGATAAATCATTGGAAACACAACCCATTGGTTTAGTATAAGTTTTAGTGAAAAAGTTATTTTAGGAATAATAAATTTATGTTTTGTAAAAGGAATATTAAAGGTATTGATATCCTTTAGGGTTTATATGATCATCAATGACATTATAATCATAATAAAATAATATTATTAGAATTTTTGAAAAAACATTACATTAAAGTACTAAGTAAAAGGTTATTTAATGATTAATTTTATTTCAAGGATGTCCAACTTAGTGTTTTTGGACTATTATTGGAATTATATTTATATAGTTTTAGAAAAAGGACAACCCACCTGCTGGGTGAAAACCCATCACATCCAAATATTCAATAGGGATTGAACCCATGACTGAAGGATGATAAGGGTATAGTGACCACCACACGCCTCCATGATTTCATGTTTATATTTCATTATTTTTAGATAAAAATTTGATAAATATATATTAATGATGAACTAGTGGTGTTAATTTTGATGTTTATAGATTAATTTATTATATTTGATTACTTGTGCTGACCATATTGGTTTGGGAAAATAGTTAACCATAGATGAAAATACTTGTCACTCTTTTATGGATCTCATGATCCCTTAAAAGTAAATTTTAGTGGTTCAAGAATAAAAAATTAATTTTTGGATATTTATTTCTTGATGTAAGGGTTGAATTGGAAATTGATCGAAGCACTACCGATTGATGAAATTGTGATTATTTAATAGAAATATATCGAGTGAGTATATTTCCTTGTATTATTAGATAGTAAAATAATCTATCTACATTAGGAAAGAGTCATAAAATAGAAATTTTATTCTACTATATTCATATCAGATGAATTATAAAATATTTTAAACAATCAAATATTTATGGTTTCGAGGCCCTTCACTTTCTGTTGACCATTCACTTGCTTGTGATCAATGACCCTAATCCCTCCCAATAATAAATTAAAATTTTCTTACATTTATAAATCTTCACTTTCCACCAATTTTATCCTACCTAGAAACCTAGTTATTGTTTTTCCGTATGAACTTTGTAGCTCCATTTATCTCTTATTAACAGGACTTTTAATTAACCCCTTTTCAAATATAGGGTTTTCGACAATGGTATTTTCAAATATCAAACCCTAGATTAACGATATCAAATTTAAATTTTAAGGATGAAATTTATTTAATGTGGGGATAATATAACACCCTATAATTATAAAATAATAATACCACATTTAATAGAATATGATACATGTTACATCAAAGTTAAATGACCTAAGAAATATATTTCTTTAAATTTAATCCATTCTATAGCTTGTGGAACACACAACCCTGAGTCTAAATAAACTGAAATATTTTAACCTCAACATTAATTTAGAGGGTATGAATAGTACTAACCAAGTTATTAAAATTATTGTTAAATTTTTATTATAAATAAAATAATAATCATTTAGAATAAGAGTAAATGTTTTCTAAAAAACATTTTTTTCAAGTATGATTTAGTTGATCTTAACACACATAACTTAAAATTAGTTTTTAAAAAATTTATAAAATTTATTTTAAAAAATAAACCATATTTTTGAAATCATAATATCAAAATTATCATAGGTTTATTTTTTTAGAAGATATTTTTTTTGAATAATGAAAAATATTGAATTTCCATTGAAAACTATATTTTTGTTTAAAATATTTATTAAATTAAAATTATATATTGAAATATTTTTAATGAAATGTTAAATATATTATATATATTAATCCAATTGATGACATTAGAATAATTTCCATATTGAATTTTACATAAAAACATTGTAGACGTTTGAATATTTTCACTTTGAAAACCCACTTTCTCTTCAGGTCTATATGATTAATTTTCAATTGAATTTTCCAATTATAAGAATAGGGATTTGAATAATGAATTTTATATTTGGAATAATAATAAATCATATTATTCAATAAGTTTGATATAATTTTTGACTGAAATGAATAGAAAAAACAAAAAAATAATTACTCTAACTAAGCTAAAAATGCATTTACTAAGGGCTAAAGTAAAATGATAAGGGTTAAAATGATCTAAAAACTTTTCAGAATTAAAATTCCTTAAAATAATTTTAACCTATATTTCCAAAGGATCTATAATACTCTATTTATGAGCATTTTGGCATGTGAAAAACGTTTGTACACCTTTTTTTTCTAAAAATTACAAGTGTGCCACTCATATCCCATATAAAAGTCCACCCCTCCCATCTCTTCTTCACACCTTCAAAAACGTTTGGTTAGGAAACTAAACGACTAAATAAATTTGAAAAATAGATCCCCTAATCCTATTATACTATCTTTGGGAATACATCCAACCTAGTAAGGCTTTTGAGGCTAACCTAAGGAAGATACCCAAAGAAGATGTAACATTCATCAATGAGATTTTTTATTTTATTTTCTCCTAAACCTACTTAAATTATATTTAAATCATGATGCTACAATAACATAAATATCCTACATATAATTATATTTTGTTATGTTAAGGTAATTACCTAAAACCATCCCCACTTCTATCAAATGAGTTACAAAATAATCATTCGTGTGTACGGTGGACTAACGACTCACGGGCCGATGTCATTTACTTTTTTATTACCAACATTAATGGTTGGGTTTGATGATGGTTATAAAGTATATATATGATATTTATAACATAATTATTTAACAATTTAGAATGATTATCCTTCCACTAATGCATCACATCGAATGTAATAAGGACAAATTTAACTAATATATGTGATTTTAATGATATAATTACAATATTAATGAAATATTTATCATTTTTACTAGATATTATATCATTTTATAAAACATAAAGACGATAACATCATTCATGTATGTGTGGACTACCACTTTTATGAAGTGATGTGACTCTCTTTTAATCACCACACCAAATAGATGATATATAAGTATATTTAAAGAAATAATATTATATATATGATATTATGATCATAATATAAAGATAAAATATAACTTAACACCTTTCCACAATGATTGTTGAAAAATGGAAATGTCACTCGTGTGTATGTATGGTCCACCATCTCCATCATCGTAATATACTTCCTTTCAGAAACCATCCTTCATGGTTATTTTAAAAGGTATTATTGATGAATAAATATAAAAAAATTCATGATTATTATTTTGGAGATTCTGAAAATATATATTCACAAGAACTGAATCATTCATGACAAAACATGAATTAGAAAACATGGTAATTAACAACCAAAAAATTAAAATAATGAATAATTATTGACGAATAAGTGATAAGATATTATATATGTACCATATATGACATTATAAATATTAATATAGTTCTATAACATGCTATTAAAATGTTTAAAATAACTATACATGAGGTTAATCCATGTTCAACCAAAAGGAAGCTTGAGGTAATGGACTTCATCTCAATTTCCCTTCATCTAAGAAAATTATAATGTTATTCTCCTAATTTATTTAATATGGTATATATACTAACCAATTAACATGTAATATAATGAATAATTATTAATTTAGGGTATTTTAAGTTTCAATTATAATTAGTTCATTCTAATATATTTGACTTAAGAGTTTGAAAGTGGTAAGGAATTTCATAACTCAATTTCTTTTCATTGGGTTATATTATTTCTTCATTGTCTTTGATAATTCAAGATTATGCGTGTAGTGTACTTTTATTATCTTATATGGATATTACACTTGATTTATTTGGATTTAAATTTGATACACATAACCAATTCATTGATTAATTCTCCCATCAATCTTATGATCATTATAGGGGTTCATTTCAAAATGACTTTCTAATCAAGATTTTTTAATCTTGAATTTCAGTTGAAGGAAATTATTTTATCATTTTCTAATAAAAAAATTAATATTATTATCCTATGGTTATTCATGAACATTTTCATGTAATATTTATATTTTATACTATTTGGTAATTAATGTGATTGAGAAAATGTTTTAATAAAATATGAGTTCATTTCTCTATCCAGTCGGAAATATTTTTCTTCCAAAACCATGCCTTCTAAAAATTCTTTAATAAATATTTTTACCTTTTTCAAAATTATTTAATAAATATTTTTTTACCATTTTTTACTTTTTAATTTTTTTATTGTAACCTTAATTAAATTTTCAAAACCACATCCATTCGGCTTTTATCGAAAAAGTAAAAGGAATCCTTGTTTTAATGTGTATGATAAGAACAAAATTTTCACCCTTCCTGACCAATAACATGTTTTAATAATTATTTTTTAATTTAGAAATATTATTTTCAATGAAAAATATTTTCAAAATGTTTTGAGAACTTTTAGTTTAAAAGAAGTTATTTTCAAAATTAAAATAAAATTCCCTCAAGAATGTTTTTAACAATATTTTCATGGTATTTGTATTCATCAATGAAAAAATATTTATTCATACTAAATGATTATATGTTGTCTTGATATCATACTTATTATTACTCTAAGATTTTATGATCATTTTTACCTGTAAATTATTGACATTCACTTTGATTCGTTTTTTATTGTCATCAACTTTCCCTTTAATTATTCACTTTATCATGGAAATTTTATTTCCAATAAATATCCATACTATTTTTCATGGATATGTTTATTGATAAAAACCAATATATTTTCTGCATATGGTGTTCTAAATTGAAATATATTTGTTCATCATGGGAAATATTGATAAATTCATATTTCTTATACAATACAGATATTTGATGATAAGGTACATTTTTCATGAATTAAATAGATTATTCAATATATGAGGAAATATTTGGACATGGAAACATGGATGGGGACCAATTATAGATAACCCATAAACTCATTATTTGTCTCATGATAAAAATTAGTAAGCTAGAATAAAATTAGTTAGCCCAACTAGATTTGTTTATACAAATTAGTTTTTAATGGTCTTATGGATTGATCTTTACGGTAGATGTATCATGTTCCTAATATATGTTATCCAATAATTATGAATTTACTTCATTAATAATTTAGTTTTTATTATCCATGATATTTTCTCAATGATATTATCTTTGGATATAATCAATTTTCAGTTTATTGATTAAATTTATTATGTTTTGAGTTATTTACCTTTCAATATTGGTTATTCCATATCTAGTTATGTTAGTGATGTTATTGATTAAATTGAATGTCTTTTTATTTATTTGCCTTTACATATTGATTATGATCCATTATAGTTTCACAATGATATGATATCTATATTCATTTAATTTTCTTTTTATTTACTACATGGAATGTTTTCTCACTTATTTACCATGATCTATTGATTATTCTTATTGATTCATGATTGATTCCACTGTACTTAACCCTTACTAATAATTTTAGCTCACCCTTATTTTGTTTCCTTTCCCCAGGATTCCATAGAGTTTACTATGATTTATGTGAATGGATATGATGAAGGTAATAATGTTATATTCTCTAAAATAATTATGATGTAATTTTTGTTTTCAAATATAATGCAAGACTCAAGTATGTATCTAGGTTACCAAGACTAATAAACTATTTAGTCCTTCAGGATGCGATTTATTATATCTCATGAAAATATGATAAAGTAAACACTTTCTCTAAGATGCTGGGGTCAAGGTCTCTATAGTATTCTTCCTAAAATATCAAATTCTCCGGAATATGTGGAAGCATTCTTGAATAATTTCTTGACTTGAACCATTTTATATTCGATATAGGATGTATTGGTCTCCTAGATGATCTTACATTCAGCAAAGGATTTCTATATTTTGTGTATATTCATTCATCACCCACATGAATAGATTTATCCATGAAAATATTATTGATCATTTGATATGTCATTTATTACATGCCTTTAATTTTATATAAATAACTCATTTACTTGTATCACTTTAAATACCCAATAAATGATCAGGTTTTTAAATTTATTCTCAAACTCATTTAAATTCCAACGCACCTGTGGCCTTCTTAATTATTTTTTTAAATTCATTTTTAATAATTATGGTGTGTTTATCTTTATTTATTCTATGAAAATAAAATACTCCATACATCTCATATTTCACATGGATTCACCTTTATAAATACTTTAATAAGCAAGGAATTTATCTTTTTAAATAGACTATAATTTTTGTGGATCACTTACGCATGCATCTTATTTTAAATTCCCACAAAACTCTTGAATATCCATTTTAATACCTTTCATAAAAAAATAATGCCACTTATCAATTCATCAAGAATACTTGTTTTATGATTCCTGATTAAATCAATCATAAAGACCCATTTATTCACATGGTAATCAAATATTTCAAATCAACTTTAATAATTTAAATATTGGGTGTAATTTTTTATCCATTTTGATATTACCCTCATTTAATTTTATTATTCATTATATTTCCATGAATGAAATTTGAAGATTAATTCATGATCATTTCAATATTATCCAACAAATAAAATACCAATTTATCACTATATTAAGACTCATTAGAATACAATGCAATTAATTCGTGGTAGTTTTTATGTGCATGGATCTCATACATCCCATGATCATAGGATAAAATCTCAAACTAGTTTGATGGAATTATCACCACTTACCATACATATGATATCTCATTACACTTATTCATACTATCCTTACATGAACCTCTTCCTATACCCATTCTCCTGACATTTACAATTATGAATGTATCTACTGGTCCCCTAATACATGGAATTTACCCTTACATGAGCCACTTTCTGTACCCTTATGAACACCTCTTATTATGTTGATGACCCATGTGTTGCATAGACTATACCCTTATGTAAGGTGTTTATTACCTTGATAAATGAGAATGATACTCTAATATAGGTTAACAGATACCTCTACATAATTTAATTACCTTAACATATGTTATCACACTATTATGGTTGATCTAAGACAATTGTATGACTGATCTAAATTTGTTGCACAGTCGATCTAGGTGTTTGTGTATAGTTGATCATTCTAGTGATGACCAATCTATAGGATTCTCACGGTCGATCCTAATTATGTTTTCAATTCTCTAGGTCATGGTCGATCGAAGTTTATCCTTACGGTCAATTAGTGGTAAGCCGTGTGGTCTCCTCCAGGGTTTTCACATAGGAGGATTGCGATAAAAAAGATCATCACATCTTGATCGAATGAAAGTGATTATTTAACCATACCATCAGTTTAATATCAATTATTTTAAAATGCATCTACAAATTTCCACATAAATGTTTCCCAAATAAATTATTTCAATGAGAGAGACACAACTAAAAATGAAGCTTTTTTCATGGATTTCTCTTGCTAACACTAGGGTTTGACACCTCGATACACCACACACACTCAAGATTCAGGAGCCACGGATCACTATGTGGTCCCAGTGACCCACTCCATCAACCATCCATTGGGTTCTATGTATCCCATTATGCTTCTAATGTTTTGTATGATCCCTATGGGTAGTATGCTAACTTATGCAGAAAAATAATCTTAGTGAGCTAGCCCTCCCATGTGGGTGAGGCCTCCACCCATAATGTAGAATTGATATGGTTCATTTGATTACTTGGATGGACTTATTTTTTAGTGACTCCCACAAAAATGGCTATCCAAATTCTCATGAAATTATAAGACAATTCATACTCAACTTCTCATTTTTCTAATCAAAATTCATTTACAAAAATCAACAATAAAATATGATCCAAAAAAATATAATATAATTCTATAAAATTTCTTCATGAAAATAAATATTTTCATGGTATTAAATGAATTTCATGGCCTCAGGATTTTATTCTTGAAAATAAATAATATTTTAAAGTCCTTCTATAAAACAATTCTCCACTCAATTATGGGATAGACTCACTTGTATAAAACATTATGCTAATACAAACATCTGAAACACATGTTTTCAACATTTATTTCATGTTTATTAATCATAAAAAATATATCATGCATAATTTATCATAAATTACATCCAAGAATATTAAATGAGTCCATAATAATTCAATAATCATCATGAATTCATCTTAAATATATTTCACATATTGACTCATTCAAAAATTTGAAACACATGGGCACAACAAATATCATTAAAAATAAGTGGTGGAATTGGGGAAGGAACATGAATCTAAAATTAAAATTAGAGGTTCTCGGAAAAAATCATAGTTTGGAAAATTTTATATAGAATATTAAATAGAAAGGGTAGAAAGAGGAATGCATAGTATTGAGAAGGTTTCAAGTGATCAATGATATAACTATATGGGTAAAAGTGTAATTGGATTCAAAGATGATATATTAGAAAATGGATAGATGGGGTTAATGATTAATTGAATTAAAAGTTTGGAGATGACTCTCAATTATTTAGGTCCTATAAATATATGAGTAATTATTCAAAGGATAGAAACATGTGTAGAGAAGGTGAAAATATATACCCCCAAAATGAAGTGTTAATTCTATAGTTAACTAGGTCACAAAATGAATTATTATGACGGGTTGAAATTTAATTAAATGGATATGCTCATGGAAACTATTAATAGAAAATGATAACATATCCTTTATGAAAAAGAATAAGATCATTTAATTAATATCATTTCCATTACTCAAAATTTATCTTGAATTACTTTGATAGTATGAAAAAATGGAACAAAAAAAAGTTATAAAATAAGATATAGTAGGATGGATACAACAGAAGTGAACATGATTCCATTAAGAAATAGATTTTACCCTTTGGAATAAGAAGAGTATTAGTACAGTACTTATACTAAATATAATAAGGGCAGATAAATTTATGTCTCATATTAACTAAAAATACTATAGAAGGAATGGGAAATGAAGGATAATGAAATTATCCCACCTACCAGGGCCCCACTCGGGCCTGTGGTAAACCGTGATTGCAACCCCATACATGTCTCTAATAGTAATGGGGTTGGTGACAAGCACTAATTATTAAATCACATAATAAGGGAGGAATTATCCTATAACAACCTAACAAAATTAACTAACTCCAATGCATACAAATAGACAACAAAACTAGCATGATCAATATATATTATCAACTGAACTATTTAAAATACATGTATGAGACATGAGGCATAAATATATCACTACAATAGAAAAATGAATTGGTGAGATTGAACTTATGATGATTCTTTGAGATACAATGAACTAAGAATATCCTTCTCATGGTATATACTCCCGGATTAGTTTATATCCACAATTGACCCCCCACTATCAAGGATCATCCTACTCCATACCATTTCAATTTTTTTTTCAAGGTTCTGTATTTTTACAAGCAACATTATCCCTATGTATTTATAGCCCAAATCATAAATCAAGCATCAATTTTACAAACCCAACATGTGTGGCCACACAAAGAATTCATAGAGGAGAATAAAAATATATATTAATATAACCCAAACAACAAAAAGAAAACAAAAGGAAATAAGTCAACTGAACTCCTATTATAAGGGGTTACTTGGAGGAAGGCGAAGAGAAAATTCTAGAATAACATGTTATCTCAAATATCTTAGGGCTAAAAATGTCTTTTTGAACCAACTTAAGGATGCAAAAATGTATAGGGAAGTAGTGGCTGAGCAACCCGAAACCCCTAAGAGTGGGTTTTATCGGCCAAGAAACACTGGTAGGGAGGATGTTAGACTAGTTCATGATGTAGATATTGGGAATATGGTGAGGGAGGTCCAATGGGATCCCACCAATGAAGTTGCAGTTAATGAAGAAAGTACAGGATGAGTGAACGCAACAAGTGGGGTGAGACTAGAATGAATCATTTAAAATATTAGAGTTTTCAACCATTTTGAAAAAATTAGTGATTATGATTTTCTTGTTTCAGGTTTTGCCGAGTTTACTTGATTTTGGAGATAGAAATAATACTACAGTGGGAGGGGGTTGCAGAACCTCAGACTATAGCTATAACACCCCATTTATTTTGTTCTTTATTAGCTTCAGAAGAGGCCCTGGAATATGTGGCTATGATACCAATGAAACCTGGGATAGGGAAGACCCTCGAGAAGATTCACAAGATCAGGATCACATTTCCTCAAAAAATGTCAAGAATCTCGAAGAAGGTATTCTATTGATTCCTTTTAATGATTTCTTTATTTTATTTTCAATATTTATTATCAATTATATTTTGATAAAATATGGAATCTTTTATTTTCCTTCTAATTTTTGTCTTTAGAAAAGTTTTTCATGGATCTTTTTTCAATTAATTTGATCTTGATTCACTTCAAAAAATCATTCCTCATGAATTTTGATTTGACATTAACTCAACATGATTTGTTTTCTCCTGGTATACTGGCTCTCCACATGTAATGAGTTTAAGTGGAATAACATTAACCACTTTAAATTCTGTTTGAAATTAAAGTTGCTAAAATACAAGTTCCAGAAATGAGGACTAGCCTAAATCATGCGAGCAAAGTTATATGATTAAAATGAACAAATGGATTTAGTAATATGTATAATCCATCTAGTATTTTTTCCAAGGCCATGTAGCTGAAATTCAAGGGACCTGTTAGAATACCTACCAAGATCATTCACATAACTATCAGGAAGTCAGCTTGTGGAGAAGGTAGTTTATAATTTCATCCATGACCACTTCCCAGTTTGACCTCAAATTCTGGAAATGTTACTACATTTTCTCAAATCATACATTTAACATTATGTTTTGGAATTTTAATTCATTGAATTCTTTTAATATCATTGCTGTTAATGTAAGTGATGGTTCAAGCAGGTTATGTCTTCCTTGTAATCCAAGAGTAGAGTTTTTCTATGATCAAACAGGTTATATGTGGGTTTATATTCATATTTAAACATAACTCATATTGGAGCCTATTTTATAGAATGATATTATCTACTATATTTCTTTTCTTTTCTATTAAAACTTTAAGGGAACAACATTTGGTATCGGTTTGAACTGTGTGTGCACAAGCGATAATACCCCTACTGTCGGTGTGGTGATGGAACAAACTGGAAGCATGCGTCACTTCTCAGGTTTGTAATGGAGGTTCTCGGGTGGAAAGATGAGGTGTTGGTCCACTCGATTACAGTGGTCGTACATTGCATCAAGATTATGGGACCCTTGAAATCAAAGGTATGAAGGGCCACATGTGTATGCTACCCAAGAGGGATCATGTTCATCAAATGATGTCTTCTCATTTACGATTTGGACTTGGGTTCATGCCATGTTTCTTGGTGGAGCGTTCATGTCACACTGTTCAGGTTGGAGCCGTAGAAAATATGGTTTTGGTGGCTCCCTGGTTGGGGAAATTCAAAATTGATGGCCAGGAAGATAAATACTCAAGGGAACTTCTACTGTCATGCAACATGCTATATTCGGATTCATGTGCTATAGTTTCTTTTTTGAGGGCATTCCCACTAAGGTTGTTTCGAGTTGTTCACTGCCACATACCTTTATTGCCCTATGATCTATATTGTCCTGCCTTATTAAGACTTGTAGGAATCCAATCAACACTTGGAGGCCCAACAAGAAACCAAGGTTGATCAATTCAAACATGTGTAAGGCTGACATGATGATAGAGACACCAAGATAGAATTTGTTGCAGCTACCGTGAAAGAGGAGGATTCCACCTATACCAAAGAGGTACCTAGATTACTAGAAACTCTATATTATTCATAAATGAACTCAGTAATAAATTTCCCTCAGTGGGAGGATACTCTTCTGATACTGTTAATTCTTAATCATTGTGAATAAGTTTCCTATTTCTTCCTCTATTCTACTAGATTTATCCACCAACTCATTCTGTTTTCATTTTATTTGTGTTAATTGTATGTGACTTATATCCCCTAGTACTTCTAATTCTAGTTTTGATGTGTTTCTTCTTCTTATATCATATAACCTTCTATTTAGTTTTTTTAATTATATTTCATATTGTTTTGTGTAGATCTGTTGTTTTCTTCCTCTATTTAGTGCTGTTCAATTATTTTGTTTATGGGTGTTTTCTTTCCTCCAGTGTTGTTTATTTTTATCCTCAATGCTGTGATCTCCATCTATATATGGGGATCTAATCATATTTTCTAGTCCAAAGGAGTGAAGATTAATTTTTCATTTTTTGTTTTAAAAATTATTGTGTTGATTTTCTTTCATACCTTCTCCGTGAGTTCAGTGGATGTATTAAAAATCTTAGTGACATCACATAAATTCCCATTTATTTTATCCTTGTTTTTAAATCTAATAAATTTCTTCTTTTCTCTAGCATCATTTCTTGATAAAGTGTGCTGTGAAATGATAATTTAATTGGTCACTTCACAGAAAAATACAAGAGTTCATCGCTGTACTTGTAGGAAGGGATCGATTTACACTAAGAAGACATTCCAGTGGGGATCCATTAAGCCCAGCTCAGAAACCAGACTCTCTGGCTGGTTTGGATTTGAATTTTCCTTATCTAGAAGGGAACCAAAAAGGTTTTGAAGATATTTCAGAGGCCAACAAGGAGGCAGTGAAACTATGGAATGGCTTGGTTAGTAGAAATGGGCCACTAGTGGGTGAGGATGTGCTCCATTGTCACGAACCTGAGCATTCATGTCTGTCTCTTACAACTAGTGACTGTATAGCTCACTGGGTGTGGTGAAGAAAATCATGTCCACAAGGGTTGAGGTTGGGTTCACCATTTTTGTTACTCCTTGGATTTCTTCGGCCTTTGAAACTCCAAAGTAGGGGATAAATTAATTCTATCATTTTTTTGGAGAAACCCATTTTTTTGTGTTTGAACTCTGTCTATGTTAAAGTTTTATCATAAAAAACATTTTTAGGGGTTTCAATTGGTTTGGGAAACATTATATATGGATCAGAGTTTTTATATCTCTGATGAAATATCAGCAGGGATGATGAAAAATGATTTCTATGAAAATCATTTTTTAATACCTCTTCATATATTGGTTTTAATTGATACATATATTTTGCACTGATTTTAGTTGGAGTGGGATTGCTGGTTCTAGGGTATGGATGAGTCATTGATGCTCATTGGTCTGTGGTGTGGCATGGTTGGGTTGGAGCTGACTCACTAGTCCTGGTACATGGATGGGTTGTTGGTGATCACTGGTCCCTGATGTGGCAAGGATTGGTTATATTGACATGGGGGGGGGGTATGGATTTTGTATTAATGTGTGTGGTGGATTCGGTTGGTGGGATGAATTTTGTATAGAATTTCATTATTAAAATATATTTTTTATAATTAAGAAACATGTGTTAAATTTGTTTTCGATTTAAAAATTTAAAAAAAAATATTATATATGATAAATTAATAAATATAATATCAAAATTTACTAGAAATAAAAATATATATTTTTTATTCAAATGTAATTTATAAATAAATATTACATGTTGGTAATATTATTACGAAAAGAAAAATTTGTCACAAGAACATATTGCTAAACACTTTAACCGACATATATATTATCTGTTGGTATTATTATAATTGCAATAGAGTTATTTTATCTTTCACAAAAACATTTAGCGACATAGTTTTTACCAAGAATTTAGTGACAAAGGAATATATATTGGTAAAAAAATTTACCCACAGAAAATGCACTTTTACCAACATATATTCTCCCATTGGAAAAAGTGAAATATTTTTTAGTGTGAGTATTGATAATCAGATGTTTAACCAATGTATCTTCCAGTCCATCAATACTATATAACGAAACAATTATCTAAACTACCAATTTCATTAAAACTATGTAACCACTACAGATTAACAACGGGGGAACACACCTTGTTAATGGGTCTACAATGGACGTGGGGTGTCGACACTTATAGAGGACACACTAACCACTAGAGAACTTAGTAGGGAGGGGCATAAAATCTATATGTTGAGAAAATACACTCTAGGTTTATATAGAGGGATATTGAACATATCTATATAAAAAAATTGGGGAATTGGTAACTAATATTACCATGAAACTAGTGGGTATCAACCCTAGAAACACTCTAAAAAGGCATTATTAAACCTCCTCTTCAACTAACTAATACATAAGAGAAATCCTATATTACAACAACTTGTTCCACATGTGAAATATGAATTATAAGGACACCATCATGTTATATATGAAGAAAACACAGGATAAATTACTTAGAATACCAAATTAGAATATGGACAGGGAGATACAACTTGTGGGTGCGTATAAGAGAAATAAATGGCCTGTCCCTTGGGGTACATAATGTGTAGCCACTAAGGATTATCTTGGCCATGTGCGGGTTTACTACTTGGTGTGCAGGGACCAAGCCCCATATTTTATTGGTGATTGTACTTAGTGTGAAGGATTCAGAGTATTACTCATCATGTACCATTGCCTACCTTTTCATTTTAAATTGAGGCACATGGTGTGTGGTTCATACCCACATTATGTTTATATCTGAAGAAGCTCTTGTTTATATAGTCCCAACATATTCCATGAATTTAGATAGAGAAACAGTTTGTGTGAGTCAATCACATAGAGTGTGATACTCAATTTAGATCAAAACCATGTCAACCAAAACACCCTAAGTACAGAGTGTGTGTTATTCCAAACTACACACAAAATAATTAGTAATTTAAAACCAGATTAAACGTTTCATATAAATAACATCATCTTTTACAAGTCATACCTCTAATCTCATAAATTACTTCACTAGATGCATCAATCAAGGAAGCACTAGTGCCAAAATCTATTTTTGGGCCCTGATAACTAGAAAAAGTTTTTTCATCATTCCAAGGAAAACACCAATCATGGCTTATGCCTATAATCTAACCATAATCTGTTATTTCTCTCATGTTCCACCTCCTTTAATATCAAATTAAAACATGAAATCATGAATATATGGTTAGACCATGATTCAAACTGGATTGATAATTTAATCATTGGAACAACAAATGCCAATTCCAAACATGAAAAGAACAATACCGAGAAAAAAATTAAATCAAAATGGTGAATAATCATTATCATCATTTCAAACACAGCCATCAATCATGAGTGTGGAAGCATGTTGCACCCCGGGAATCCCTGAGTGGGGAGGGGTGAATCAAGGTGCCCTATTTTATTTTATTTATTTTATTGTTATTATCAAAACATTTTATGAATTCTATTAAATCTAACCTTGTTATTTACATAACCACCATAATCATAAATTCAGAAATTAAAGTAGGAGGAATGAATTTTACTTGCTTCTTCAGTAATAGATAATTCAAGGGAAATAAACTAATAATGTGGTGGTCATTCTAATATACATTATGCTTCACTAGTTATGGTGTATTATAATACTTTTTCATGACCACTCTATTATAGGCGCACTACCATTACATATATTCTAGGGATAACGCACTGCCTCCCTTAGATATTTGTCACCAAATCCACCTTTATCACTACTCTAAATAAAGAATTCCATAGTTTAACCACTTAATGTTCACCTTCAAATTTTAATAAATGATTATTTAGAATTTCATTATTAAATATCGAGTTGGATAATATAATGAATTCCCTTATTTTTTCTTAGTTACTTCTCATTTGTCCCTAACTTTACCCAGACCAGGTTATCTCAAGTAAATGGATTTTCTTATGTATGTTTCTAACAATTCCGTGGCTTCACCAAAGTATGATTCTATCATGTACTTTACTTTAACTAGTTATGCCTCACCATATTATTAGGCTTCTATTAATTATTCTTCACTCAATTCCACTGCACCCAAATACCATTGCTAATATATGGTCACTAAAGTAGGTTTTCTCTAATAGTCTTAGTAATCGCAATTTTCTAAACCATATAAAAAACATTAAATAATTACTTAACCAATGTACTTTATTCAATTCCTACGACGAGATGATTCTCTAAAATATTTCCGCAGATGCTTCGGTCAATGTTTTATGATGATAGATCCAAAATACATCTTTGAACAGTTTTGACCCTAAATGATGGGATAAGGTTGGTACTTATAGGGAAAACACCAATATGCGTGTGTCATTTAGCTCTTGAAAACATGGAATGCTATTTCCCTCCCCTTAATTGTGCAGTTCCCCTTGCTTCAAACGATGCCCAGACTGACATGAAACAGATTATCGGATTTTTTTTCACTCGAGCTAGTGTGCATTTACTATGTGTAAGACTTTTCCACAACACCTAGACTATCATGTGTTAGAATCCATCTGTTTCCCTATAAACATCATTGAATTTGTTTTCTAATTTTTTTACCTAAAAATTTGGTCTAATCCATAAAATTTTCACAGTATTAACCCATATACCTTAGTCATCAAACACATTCAACATATCAGAAATAGATTGACAACAAAAATAGCAGAAATATTTTTCTTGAATCAACTTGGTTCCAAAAAAATAAAAAATAAGTCATTGAACATGGTTGTATATAGTCATATAATCCAATATCAATATATAAAAATGAAATAATTCGATAGATTTATAATAATATTTAAGAATCATAGATCTAGTGTCAATGAAGCTTGAGAAATGAGGGATGATGGAGAACATCATAAATAATAATTCACTAACTCTTGATTTAATAATTTTTTTGGTAAAGAGTGAATATGAATCTATTCCATTGTAGATATGTATTGAATCATTCATTCATTACTCAAATTCTATATGATCGCCCTCTAAGATCTATTGCACGACAACAGCTCTAGATTCCTAGGGTTATGTGGATATCCCTAGATATTTTCGAAAATGAGGTAAGTATAAAATAATTTTTAGGCTGAGGAATAAATTAAAAAATTAAATTAATTATTTAATATATTTCTCTAGAAGCACCCACAACTATAAACTACCTTAGGACCTGTCATGAGAATAAATTCCTTCATTTCTAGGGTAAGATCATCATTCCATATTCAACAATTATGTTTCTTTTCCAATCTGATTCTCCATTTAATAGATTTATGTGTTCTCATAAAAAATACTCATGCGAGATAAAAGTAATATTTTTAATATTAGTATATTTTTATCTTGGACTCACCACGCTTTCAATTCCATTATAGATTAACTTGGAGGTAAGTATAAAAATAAAAAAGTCCAAAGAACCATTAGAAATTTTTTCTTAGGGTGTACTCTAAAATAAAACTACCATTTTACCATTGGGAGGATCCCACGACATTAAAACTCAAAATTGCGATAAATATCACATGGGTAAAACCTAAGTCACATCATTATCACCGTGGGATATACTAAATACTAGATGGTGATTTAATATTAGCGGAATATTAAATTAGTTCATCCTTTTATCATATTTACCAAATAACTAGAAAATATCTTGATCAAATTATTCTGTTTCCTATTCATCATCCCCCCACACACACAGTGGAAAAGTGATATACAAGGTTCACCTATAATTATGAATTTCTTGTGCTTGGTGAAATCATAAAATAATCCATGATCACAAAATTGAATAGAAAAAATAAATGAGTTAATAATAGGAAGGGTATATCCTTGTTTCTTGTGTTCCACTATAGTCCCTTAGATAGTAGTTCGGTGATTCATTTAACATAGTATAAACATGAAAAACATTATGATTATTGGTGTGCTACCTTGAATTTATACTTTCTCTCTTAATAGAACACCATTATACAAGTTACACTTCTTTTTCTATTAAAAATGGTGCACAAAATATTTATAGTTGTAAGTGTGAGTAATACTCCTTCCTTTTATTCTTTCTATGAAAACAAAACTGCACAACCTTCTTCATCAGCTGAACTTCACTTAAATGTTGGACAACATATTTTTGTAAAACTCGCGTCCAACTTATCTAATTATTATTATAATTCTTTATATCTTATTTTTCATTATTCTTTAGTGAAAGAACGATTACACATGATCTATTCTCAACACTTTGACTCTTTAGGATGTATATTACTGATTAAATTTGAGTCTATTTATTCTCCTTCGATGCAAGTAAAATATTTTCATTAATTTTATTATTATATCTTGAAAAAAATTCATATATAAAACCATAAAATATAGATATGTGATAATAATAATAACTTCGACATTAGTTTTCTTATTCCTCAATGTCTTCACCATTCTAGTATTTAAAAGACCACATAAAAACATTATTTGAATTACTATGTTTAATGTTAATTAATATTATCCTTGAAATTCATCCATATACATTTACTAAATAGATATTTATCATCCATATATTCATATTATATAAAATGGAATAAGACTCGACATTAAGTAATCCTATGATAATTTGGAATATCACACAATATCACCTTTAATAACCACACATAATAATTTTATTTCAACATTTGGTAACTAATGTCGCTCCATATTTCTTTAAAAAGTATCCTTCAGTCCATGATAATTTGAATGAATTTAAATAACACATGAATATGATTATTTCTCTAGTAAATACATTTTTATCTCCTTCTATATTTGTGGCACAACCCTCATATTTCATATTACTCATTTCTAAGAATATCCTTCCTCATCTATTCATGATTAATATGTATTCATTTAAACTTACCGTAATTATTGAATATTCATTTGATGGATTCTACATCATAATTATTATCCTATAGATATCTCAATTTCATAATTTCTTGAAGTCTTATGAATAATTCATACACATATCCAAAATCCCATACTCATGCATGGTCCATATTTCTTCCTTAGTGAATTTATTCCACTTTTAAGTCTAGGTATTTTTACTTTATTATTTTTCTGCCTAAAAAATTTCATATACTAAATGTTTGATTTTCAGTAACAATGAAGTCATGCACTTAGAGTCTTACACTCAACTTTAAATTTATATAATCCTACTGAGATATAGAAACAACTTGATATTTTAATTAAATAATCATCGAAATTATTTTATTCATTCGTCACACATTTCCCTACAATCAACCTTACTTGATTCACAATCTCATTGTGATATTTTAACCACTAAATATCATCACAAGTGAATTGCCTAATTTATCTTGCATGTATGCATTTCTTGTTCTTTCCTTGTTCTTTGGTCAATCTTCAATCCACCTTTCATGAGATTCTTACTGTAGTTCCACATAACGTGTGACTCATGGTTTATTCTTCTAAACTATTCAAAGGATCAAGATCAAGAATATCATCATGGATGGCCCATGAAAAAACTCATAGAATATTTGTTTTCTTCTTGAATATAGTCATCATAACTCACATATGATTATTCCATATAACTTCACCCTATATATTCTTGTCCAATAGAAGCTAATATCACGACTTTTCATTGAATTAATGTGTTCAATAAATTAACCATGACTTAAAAAAATTATTTATTAGGGTAATAAATGTGTTCTATTCAATACTGGAACATTTCTTGAACCTTGTGATTATTTTTCAAATATGTCTTCATCATAAAGATAAATTCTCGATGGGAATATATAAATTTTGATATACACATTCCAAGATATACCATCCAATCTTAATTCACATAATATAATTGGAAATAATTATTATTATCTCTTATTCAATAATATTGAATTAGAAATCAATAACTAATCATCAACATGTTGTTTTAACATTCAATATACCTTTTCTTCATTAATATATTGGCATAATTTGACAATAATTCCCGGACAACAAATACGACTAACATAAATTGGTTTCTATAATATCTCCCTTTGTATTAGTTGTTAATATATTCTAAATGATGTGTAAATATGTTTTGTGTTTATTCTAATTATCCACCATTATAACTAAAGTTTCATTTCACTTTATCTATACCTTATTGACACGAAATACAAATTACTTTTTATGGTGGATGAAATTCATAACCATGTAATGTGATGTTAATTTTTCCACTATATATATACATGATCCATGAATGATATAGAAAATATGAGACCTTATTCTAGATAAAAATTCTTTCTATTATGAAATGAACATGATACCAAATGAAGTGATAACCATACTACATTTCATAAAATATTTCTTACTATTTTCTTGGATGATACATACTGTGATAATATTTTTATAGAATATATCGACCAGAAACTCCTTCACTCACTTCTATAGATAGGTCAAAAAAATTCAATAAAAAGTATGATTGATATTATAGGAAGTATATTTAAATCATAATAAAATATATTCTAATTAAATTGAATTTAAATTAATTTATCCTCCTTTGTGTAAGTATTTTTTAGTTATCAAGGTTGAGAGATAAGGAAACCCAATCTCTTCAATTACATGATATTCAAGAAGTTTCCAAAATAATTAGATGTGTATGAGAAGGGTTATTCTTTAAAATTATTCATAATTTATTATTTGTATCCCCATCAAGGAGATACACCTCATTGTCTTCATAATAGATGATCTCTTATAATAACGAATTATATTATATTTCATGTTAAAATGACTCTAAACTAGATCTTATAATTTTGTTTGTCTAGATCTGACAATATTTTTAAATTCTCAGGCTCCCCCCTAAGGCCATATTTTACCTTTAATTATATTCATTGTATGTAGATAAATACAACACTAGGAACAATATGGTTCTTTTTACATCTCAATGTGAATAGAAAGGTAGGGAGAATTTTCTCAACCATGTTGCTTCATTTTTCATGATTCCATATCTATTATTTAGATCAGATTTTATTTAATGTATCATGGATATTCTCATATCATCTTATAAATTGTTTTGGGAATGTTTATTTTCAAAAAATGTTATATATAATCAATTATTAATCCTATTAGGGCTTCTTCTTATAATAAAATTATGTCCAAACAAACATTGGAATTGTGTCCAATCATCTTGTATCTACCACATAGAAATAATTTAGAATAAGTGTAGTAATTTTCTGATAACCTCTAATGAAATTATACTTCTACATATGTAACTTCTTCTTATTATTTGGAACTATATTTTTCATTCCAATCTTCTAACTTTCTTTCCTTTTTTAAAATTTAATTCCAAAATGACTATGATATCTGTAGGTATATTGATGGATAGTTTGGAATGACCGTATAGTTTATCAAGGGTTCCTTCCATCTCAGTTGAATTTTCAGATAATTTACTCTTCTTTATCTTCTTGGAATTTAATTGAATCATTTTCTTATTGTGATCATATTCTATGGAAATATCTTCATTATTTCGATACACCTTGATAAAATTATAATATATAAATTTCTTATAATTCCTACCTAAGGTTGAATCTTTATTTTTTCCAAGTGGTATTCTCTATTTTAATGAAATTGATACATATTGGGATTATAAATCAGCACTCTTATGACCACAATTGTATAAAACATCATAGATATTTTTAATTTGATTGAATATATTTAAACAATATAGATTTCATTTTTCATTTTTGGATATTTCTTCTCCTTGATCTTTATACCTCTGTAAATAGGATTCCTTAGTGTTCCTAAATGTAGTGTATTATAGAAAAATTCCATTTTAAAATTCCTAAACTTGTTATAACACCAATAAAAACATATAAACAATGTTATTTTTAAAAAAATATTGTTTTATAGATTTTAGAGCCTGCCATTTTTTTCTTTAACCGTACATTCTTATTCTCTTAATGGGGAACCCGAATCCATACACATTATTTTATCTAGCATTGTCATGGTGATAGAATACACTCTATTTATCTTCATACATATTTGTAAAAAGGTTTTAAAACATGCACTTTCTGTGAAAATAGATTTAGAAAAATTATTAAAATGATTTTTGTATGATAAATCTCTATTATATTCTTCTTTATAATGATAAATTGAGGATACAATATTATTTTTTCTACATAATAGATAAATTTTGAACATTATACCTCTTTAGTACATTCTATTATAGAAGCTCATATCACATCAACTACTTGGGAAGAAATTCCTTAAATGGTTTTCAAGTATTAAAATCTAATCTCAAATTCTAGATTATTCATTTTGAGAATATTCTCAACCCTATAAAACTCCTTTATTATATTTTCACACTTCTTCATCATTCTCATAACTTCTTCATCATTAAATTTATTTTTTATTTGAAACCTTGTATGATGATCCTTGAATTTATTGAATTTAATATCTAACTGAGTATTTTTGGAATCGTGTCTCATTTTAAATTTATCTTATAATGTAGGGAACTCATTCTAAAATTCTACAGAAACCTCATCATATTTTGTATTGTGTTGAGACAATCTTATTCAAAATGGAGAAACTTTCTAAAAAATGATTTTTTAATATTATTTCACCTTAATATATTTGGTGAACTTTATATATTCTAGAAATATTTTTTATAGATATTTTTACGTATTATCTATCTCACATTAAATTAGGAAGATATCTTCCTACAAACCTTCAAGAATACTATATAAAATATAAACTGATTCCTTCAGAAAAATTATGAAAAAAATTCTTTAATTCATCAATAAAAAAATCGAATTTCATATGAAATCTACCACTGATTATTTGTTATTTTTTAGGATAGTTTTAAAACAAATTACCTCATACATTATGATCACCTAATTTCTTTGATCCACTTTAGGTATAATTTTTGTACATTTTCCTAGTAGTAATTTCGACCACCCATTATTCATCTTTAAAGAAAAAAATATCTTCTCTATTATTTTTCGTTGGGATACTAACCATTATTATTCAATAATAAAGAGAGATAAACTCCTTAAATAAATCTTTTTAATTCATTATTTTATACATGATAGTCCTAGAATATATTTAATTATGATTTCTAGTATTATATTCCTCACCCTAACTGAACATCATTGAAAATAAAATAAAGAGAATAAAATAATAAAATATAGAACAAAATTAATTTCATAATTAAATATGAGGGAAACCTAGGATATTATAAAAAATTTTATGTCTACTTTGGGATATACACAAAACTAGGAGATGGTGATTCAGTTATGGTAGAATTTTAATTTTAATTTTTGTTTTTATTCTATTTTCTTTTTGACTAATAAGGATCTAAATTATCTCATTCTCTTACCTCTACTTCATTTTCCAATAGTCACCAAAAGATGATAGAATATTTACAAGTTTCACCATTATATAATAATAGATTTTCCTTTGTGAAGCTAAGAAATAATCCATAATCACATAACTTACCAGAAATAATCAACATGTAATTAACTTGTAGAGTTTATCATTGAAAATTTTTCTACACTATAGTGTATTAAATAGTTCTTATATGATACATTTAATATAGGTTTCTAATAAAGATTATAATGATTTTTGGGTCACAAAATTGGTCTTTTAATTCTTCTATTACTTGTACAATATCATGAAAGTGTAAATTATTCATTTTGTATACACAATGGTGCTTAAAATCTTCACATCCACAAGTTTGAGTGTGGAAGTTTCTTTATATTATTTCTATGCCGACCAAACAATGCATCCTTATTCTTTATGTGAACTTCATGACCAACTAAACAATATTCTTCTTTATAAATTCATGGAAAACTCAGTCAAGTATTTTTCTTCTTGTTCCTACATTATTATTATTTATTCTTCAACGAAAGGTTGACTGCGCTGGATATCTTCTCAACTCCTCTACTCTTTAGGATTAATTTGAATGCTTAATGTTAGGTCCCTCTAATTTCCTTTGATACTAGTGAAATATTCCTTTTAGTTTTGCTATCATATCTTTAATAGTATTTTCCATCTATAATATCTTGAAATATATAAATGTGTTAATAATAATAATTGTTTCATTAGTTATATTCTTCCTCTCTTTCTTAATCATTCCATTATCTAAAAGACCACGTAAATACATGATTTAAATTACCATGTTTTTTGGTAATTCAAATACTAACTAATCTTTGAACAAATCTACTGACTCAATCCAAAATTACTTTTTTTATCTTCTTATATTTTAAAATTCCAAAATACATGATATTTTCTACCCCAACATTATTAAACATTATCACACAACTTCACAAGTAATAACCAAACATAATAAATATATGTCAATGTAAAGTAACTGATGTGGCTTTATCATATTATAAAATTTCTCATTCAATCCAAAGTAATTTACATGCATTAAAGTATTTATGAATATAAATAAATCTTATGTAAATGATGTTTTGGATCATTATACATTTGTAGAAAAACCCTCACACTCTTTTCTTCACCATTTCTTAGATTCTCCTTCATTATATCGTAATGATTATTATTTTTTCATTTAAGTTCACCTTGATTATTTATTATTTTTCCCATGAAATCAATTTCATATTTATTATCTTATAAATATAAATTTTTTCGATGTCTTCAAAGCTTAAAAAAATCCATATGATCAGCCAAATCATTATGTGCATGCCTTTTATATTATTCTAGTTTAGAAAAGTTATACACAAATGAAGTATTATGATCATAAATTTTCCATATTTCTACCACAAATATTTTAATTTTTCAGATTCATACACCCAATCAATGTGAAGTCATAATCTTATACTCTTATGATCTGATTCAAAGTCAAATGATCCTGATTAACTATAGTGAAAAATTTATATTATTCACAACATCATTATTAAGTTGATTTTGTTCACTCATAATACTTTTTAATTTAAACAAACTTACTTGAATAATTGTTTTTGTTTTTTAACCATTGAAGATTATCACAATAAAAACACATGAGGTTTCATACCTACATATAGGGATTCTTCTTAGCCAATTATTCTTTCGATCTTCTAAACACCTTCCGTGAGACACTCACGGTAGATCCACCTAAAATCTGACTCACAGTCACAACTTATCCACTCATAAAAAAGTCTATACCCGATTTATATACTCATAGAAGTTTAATTATTAAACTTATAAAAGATCTTTTCCATTCATGTTTTCGGTCAGCATAACTCACAAAATATTATTCCATTAATGTTTACTTCATATATTCTTTCCCCATGAATTATAATCTCATGGTAAATATTTTTCTTCATATGGTTGATACATCAATTGTGACTTCACACTTCCCCACTGATGCAAAAAATGTTCTCACATAACTACTATCACATTTATTGAACCTTATTAATAGTAACAAAAATCATTATAAATGCCTTCATAATAGATAAAAATTCTCTAAGGAGCTCTAAAAACATCAAATATAACTTCAAAGGTTTTCCTTCAAATATTCATTAAATTATTGTGATTGGATTAAATTATTGTATTTTATTATTCAACTAGATTATATTAATAATTAATATTTTATCATTGTTGTATTTTTTCAACAACCAATACACTTATTATTTATCAATATATTAACATGACACTAAAATAATGACTTGAAGAAAAATAAAAGTTAAACCAAGTGGGATCAATACTCACCCTATTAAATTTTTGTATCCTCTAAATGGAAATGAAATTAAGATCTTTTAGAAATAATCTCATGTATAATATTAATTAGGACACACCCCAACATCATGAAAACTTCCTTAAAATTTGATTATTCAACCCTTAGTGATCTTGAAATGCCTACTCCCATGAAGGGATAATCCATACACATAACCAATACTATCAACATCATATTATCTGAAGAAAAACCATAAGAGATACATGAATATGGTATGTGTGAGATTTTCAAGGACTTCAAACCCAATCATTTCTCATATGTGGGCCATCCCACCCTATGAAATTTAATGAATTCATAATCCACTAACACCCCTCTAAAAACAATTTTTTCAATAAAGTTATTTTAGGTGGGGTCACCTAACTCCCCACCTATAAAGATAATAATTGATGGTTATCATATCAAAACAAACTATCGAATCCAAACTCTAACAAAAATACCTTTACATGAATCCCACACTAACAACATATGTGTTTCTAAGAAGTATTTAATTTTTAGATATATTCCAACTAAACAAAAATATCATTCTTTAAGGAAATGGGAACTATTTTATCATTCTTGTGGAACAATATAAATAGTTTCGTTCTTCCCAAACTTCTATGAGATCATATATGGGAATCCCCCATCTTCACCGTGATCTCCAATAGGCTTACACACATTTTTGAGGATTGATTGGTTTCATTTTCATCTCCCTTTTTGAAAAACAAACTATTTAAAACCATAATAACCCCCCCATCCTCATAAAACTAGAAAAAATAAATCTAGAACCTATTAGGTGTCCAAATATTCTCGAATCCAAAGTGACTAGTCACAAATGCATAGATGAACCTTCTATTTTGTCTTCAAACATAAGTATAACACATACTTTATTACTATAATTCATATCCTATTGATAAAACATCCCCCCTCCACCACATAGTAGGAGTTGTTATGGGATCTATATAGTCACAAAGATATTCTAGAATCTCCTCACCGAGGGCCACACCCCACTAGGATGGTCTGCACTATTAATGTACATCTTGATATTTATGACAAAAACAAATGGAATAAACACTTTATTCCAAGAGAAGTGGTTACCTTGCTCACCAACTTTAGGAAAACGTTCCATGTCCACTTCTTAATGTTTCATTACCCACTATATTATTGTGTCCACATCACCACCACTGGCCTCTTCCTCATAAGTAGAGACTATAGATTCACCACTATCTTTCAAATATTACCAAAATCTTCTTATTGACCCAAGAACCAACTTCTCCCTATATATATACTTATAAACCTCCTCAATCGATCATGTATACCATACTATAGTAGTAGAATCATCTACCAATATTTATCTACACTACCACGATCTCATAAAACATTCCTATACAAACTTATTAGAGGCCAACATGATTCCACGAATATGTATTCTATGCTACGAGAGTTACTAAACATGTGAAAATCTTAAGGTAAGTCCCTGAAAACATCCATGAATTATTAATTTTAATATCCTTAAAATGAAGCAGTGAAATATTTGTTCTATCCACTCTAATGCCACTAAAAGGGGATCATCATCCCACTATATAATCATTATCAGAATATAGGTTGATTTATACATAATAATTTTGATATTGGTTAACCTTGGGTTATCCATTGAATGAATCAAAAAATTTCTCCATACATGAAGGACGTGTATTCCCATCCAGAGACACAGTTCAACAAGAAATTATAACAATAGGAGATATAGTAATTATCAACTATCAGTGGGTTGGACATGCTCACCACACTATATGGGTGGTTCTCTATATCTAGGAAAGGATACAGCTCATCAACCTATACTATAATCATCTCATGAAACTAGAAGAAATTACCAATCTTTATTGAGGAGTTTACCACATCACTTCTTATAAACCATGAATAATTATTATAATTTGACTACTTATCTCAGAATTATAGACTAAATTAATCAAATGGGTTTCATGAATGAAGTTCATTATTATAATAATATTCTTATCCTCCCATGGTCTGGTTAGGGGTTCCAATTTAAACATGAAGATATCATATTTCAATTTTACCTCCCACATGAAGGACTATCTTGGGACCCACTATATTTCATTGGGAAATATACTTGTCAGCTCCAAATCTAAAGATAATTCACCAAAATATCTCTATCTATCAATGACCAATTTAGTAAATACTACATGGGTAGTTTTTTCATGGGGAACCAAAGGCATAACTCAATAACTAACCCCACTAGATTTTAATCCCAAACCACTGAGCGGGAATGATTCCACTACCAATCTTATCTAAGAAAAATATCATGAGGTTTATAAAAGTCATGTCATACTCATAAATGGATATTCCATCAAAAGGGGGTTCAATATTCTTCAATAAAACTACACCTTAGACAATGCCTTAAACTCCCTTCATGATAAGGAAAAATCATCACAATTTTGAGAAAACGTTATTTGACACAAATCACAATACTATGTATAGAGTTTGACAAATTGATCGACATCTAGTAAAAAAAAGTATAAACTAGATAGAAACTTGAGTATCAAAATCTATACCAAACTTTATCTCATAAGGAATGGGTTCACCAAGCTAACCCATGATCCCTCTACTTTCACAACATAAAAAACATATCAAGACTACATATAGCTTCATCCAAATTAATGGAAACTAATATATTCTCTAAAATAAGGATCAATATTGAGAATTAATGGGAGAAAAACTTAATTAGATAACAAGGTAAGGATATATCTCAACCAAATTCAAAAAACCAATCCTCATCAATCTATAACTACTGAAAATAGGCCTAACTATAGGTACTTGATCATCAAAATATTTCCTCTATACTCATGTTAGATGTCATTGGGTAACACCCATTATTCAGTAGGATAAATTCCCGAGGTTTAGTGAATATTGGGGTGAGATATCATAGTTATAATTAGAATGACCAAAACTGACAACTATATGATGTGTTTACAAATTTTCGTGTTCCTCGCAATGATGTATCAATTTTATGGGTTAACTAAGAGTTTATCAAATTTCTAGAAAAAAATGATATGTTTTTCTCCAAACCTATGTTAGTCTAGTTTATTTTTTTAACTAAAATTAATATGACATTAACATCATTTCTCCAATGTTCCAAATCCAAACATGTCATGAATAATAACTTGAAACTCTAACCCTATAATGAAAGTTCTCTAATTCCACACGTATGTGAACCCAAAAAATGGGGCCCCATACAAGTTTTTGATAATCTATGATTGGTACCCTAAGTAAGCCTCCAATAGTTCTAAGGTTGGTTACTTACACTTAGTAGGGATATCTCATTAAATTAGAGGCCTTACCCTACAAAATAATACAAAAAAATACATATATCCAATGTATAAACCTAGATATAAAAACAAACATGATCCAAAAATATAATCAAGTAAAATATATACAACACATTCATGAGTCATCAGGTAAAAATACATCACTATAAGGGAAAATAAATAGTAAAGATAGAACATTTGATGAGTCATTGAGGAATAAATCATTGATAATGCCACCAAAGCTGCATAAACCTCCAGGATAAGTCTCCATATGTAAAGGAAATTTCTACCAACATAAATCACCCATCATTATACTACATCTCAAAAAATTTCCAGGTTCCAAATCTCAGCAATATACACTATTTTGATTTCCACTCTGCCCATATCTAAAACTTTTCTTCAACTATACAGACAAAAAACGTGTGGGAAGAAGTTGAATATATGGGTGAGTATTAATATGACTAGTAAGAATCCCTAAAACCATAATGGAAACACAAATAAACAATTTAGTTCAATGCTTGATATGAGTGCTTTCTAGGATGAAGATGAAAACTAAGGACCAAAATACCAAGTCAGCTCATAGATGCATGTACTAAAGAATGTCCCTGATAAAATTAAGAAGGAATAATCTAGATATTCTGAACCACTAGAATTATCATGGAAATAGAGAATGTATTTTCATCCTAGCTCCAATACTCAAATTCTATAATATAGAATTAGACATGAAATCTCATGACATTGAAGATCACATATAACCAAAATACTATATCAATATCTAACCTTTTACTCTAGAGAAAATCCCCAATGTTTTAGGGAATCATAAGGGCCATGTAAGTTTTTACTTCAGATACTCATGGTGCACCCAAATGATGTCGTTAATCTCAATATGGATAATCTAATTATAAATTTAAATGTTTCCCAAATAGCACTATTGTGGAGGAATGTAGGATAATTTACATATGGGGTCAATCCCACGAGAATGTGATGATAATAGATTATGACATAGGTATTAGAACCTAGCATGGATTACTCATGGGAATTATATGATTTTGGATTGTAAACTAACAAATTGATTAGACTTCAATTGATGATGTAATTATTTGGAATAAATTTCAAGAAGCCTACACAGAGGGTACACATAAATCTATCATGAGTAGCTATATTTTCTAAGTCTACAAAGAATTTTAGGAAACAAAAAATTAAGATCGATCAAGTAAATCAGATCAACCCAGATCGAAATCAACTCTTTGGTCTAGAGGTGGTCATCAATATAGATTCTTTAGGTGTAACTTGTCAAGAATAAAAAAAAATATTGGTACTATATTGATTCATTCAAATTAGGTTAGATTGTTTCCCTTGTAATTAACCTAATCTGAATCCTGAAAATGAATTTTATAGACATGATTTGTTTTTCCTAAAACCTATCAAAAAAATTACCCATGTTATTCTTGAAAGATTCATTAGTTCTACTATTTCTAATCTTGATCCTAACTCTAGGCGGTTTAGTAGCACCTATTAATAAAACTATAAAATTAGTTTTTAAGAAAAAAATTGAAGTAGTCATCATAATGTAATATTTAAAGTTAATTGAATTTATAAAAAACAAACTATTTTGATATAAAATAAAATAGGGTGCCACAATAATCAAAATTTCCAGAAATAAATGGATTTGAAACAACCACAATCAGAATAATAATTTCTGGTTTGGGAGAACAAAAAAAATATGGAAATAATAAGGAAAAAAATATGAGAAGAAAAGGATAAAAATGAACATAAAGACTAATATCACTGAATATGGGTTCTCCTAGAAAATATAAATTCCAGATCACTTTTGATGTAAATAGATTTTACATAAAAGGCCACCATAAATATCTCAATTCATAGATATTTTATGCCATAAAAATATATTTTACATTATGAATGACATATTTGAAGTATTTGACACTCTATATATTTATTATTTATGGAATGAACTAAATTTATTGTGTCTTCAGGAAGGTTGATTGGATTTTATTGCATGAGGGGTTTTCGTTGTGAAGCATCATTTTACATCAAGAGATTTATTTATTTGGAGAGTTCATAGTATAAATTGGTTTTATATATTAGGTTTTTGGCTTCCTAGAACTTTGTCTTCAAGAAATTCAATTCATAAGTTATGAATTTATGAACTCAATTTTTTGAAATAACATAATTTTTAGCCGCACCACTTTTAAAAAGTATGCTCCAATTTTTAGGAAAAAGAAATCAAATACCACAATATCAAATTATTAAACATTAATAAATCCAAATAAATAATTCCCAAATGTATATATTAATTAAACAAACCAAATTCTACCATAGTCGAATAGATACTTTTCCTCGTGAAAAAATCATCTCAAATGAATTTTTTAATAGGAAATATGCGTTACATCCATGAAAACAAAACCAGGTGTGAGCAGAAAGTCCACGTCCCCCCAGATCATCGTTATTAATAAAATCATTCATTCCTAATGCTCAAGTTCCTCATTAAAAATAATTCTTCAATTAGTGAAAATTTCATTACTGTTCCATAGATTGATATACCCATATTTCAATTTTACCCACCTTGAAATATCTCTCATCACTCAAAGTTAAATAAAAATAAAATTATACTCATTCCCTAAAAACATGTTTCTAACCACATGATTGAATTAGATCTTAAAAATAAACTCTATAATGAAAAAAAAATCCCATGGAATTGAACATTAAGGTTTAATGGACTTTGAGGTTTTGGGTAGGTATATAGATGATAAAAAATCAAGTTCATATCGGAGGGTAAACTCTAAAATAGAAATACTTCCAAACAGGGCTTTAATAGTGCTATAAATGGAATTTATCAATTATAAAAGAGAAATAATAATGTGAGAGAAATTAAAAGCATATGAATTTTATCAGAACTGGAATATCGATGATAAAGAGGTCATTTATCAGCACTTTAATTTAGCATTGCTAAAGAGACCCATTATTAGGGATTTTAAAAGTACTGGTAATGTTCCATACTATAGTATGTTATTACAACACACTAAATCCCCACTGTAGTGTACTATAACAACATATTTCAACCCAAGAAACATTCCATAAACACATCAGATATAAAAAATCTAGTGCCAATACAAAATTTAAATGAAATGAAATTTAAAACAAAAATACCAGAAAAAACACTATATCATAGACATTTGAAACATTGGTTTATACAATTACATTAATACAAATTATTATATACATTGAAAAAAAATCTTAACTGCCACTATTACCATTATTCCATTGACATTCATTGTCAAAATGACAACATTTCATGCGTAGTTTTGAACAAACCACCTGAACTCAAAAAAATATACATGTATAAGAAAACAACTATAATAAGTAATAAAAAAATAAAATAAATTAAACATAAATATTAAATAGTACATTAATTCTACGGAAAATGATTTTACTATGAAAATATCAATATTACCTTGTAGTATAGGTAACTTAAGAGAAAGTGATAAATGTCAACACTACAACAGTGAATGGTTATGTGAGAGAAGAATTCTTTGGAAATTTTTGTGCTGAAAGGGATGAAAGATGGACAAATCACCCAAACTCGAATAAAAGAATCTACTTGTATAAGAAAAAAATTATTATTTTAGTAATAATAAAATGAAATAAATTAAACATACATATAAAAAAGCATTAATTTTATGGAAAATTATTTTACTATGTAAAGATCAAGATTACCTATGTTAACGAGCAGTGACAATGTCATTTATCTTCCTGCAAAGGCAGTGGAGTTAACTTGAATGAAAGTGATAAATGCACCAATGTAGGGGTGAAAAGTTTTTAAGGGAGAGGGATCATGACTGATAGATATATCACCCTTACTCGAAAAAAAAGAATCCACATATATAGGAAAATAATTATTATGTGAGTAATACTAAAAAGAATCAAATTAAACATACAATTGAAACAATTGATTAATTACACCGACAACTATTTTAGTATAAAAACATCAAGATTACATTTTTAATTAAGTAGAGGCTGTATTAACTCTCTTACTATAAAGGTGGTGGATATAACATTAATGAAACTGATAAAAACACCACTGTAAGGGTGAAATGGATTTAAGGTAGAAGGAGCGTGAATGTTGGACATATCACCCCAAATCAAACAACATAATCCACCTTTCTAAACAAAGAATTATTATGTGAGTAATAATAAACATAAATAATTTAAACATCCATATAAAATAATAAATTAATTTTATAGAAAATGATTTTACTATGAAAATATTAAGATTACCGATGTGACTGAGCAAAGGATGTTTCCTTACTTTTCCTACAAATGAAGTGGAAGCAACTTGAAAGAAAGTGAAAAATGCACCACTGTAGGGGAGAAAAGTTTTTAAGGGATAATGATCATGAAAGTTAGATAGAGGACCCCAACTCAAACCAAAGAATCCACCTGTATATGAAAACAACTATTATGTGAGTAATACTAAAAAGAAATAAATTAAATGTAAATATGACACAATACATTAATTCTATAGGAAATGATTTTACTGGGAAAATATCAAGATTACCTTTGTGATTGAGCAGATAAAACGTTATTTCTCTTCTTGGAAATGTATGACACATGAATAAAAATATTCTAAAATAAATTAACTCTAAAATGAATAATAAATATTTAATCAATGTTTCATCATATATATTTATCAGTAAAATAGAGAAAGTATATCGTAACATTACCTTTACATCTAACCAAAGGGTTTCCTTCATTATAGTTTGTTCATCCATGGGACTGGTAACATCATCATGTGAAAAATAAATTTACTACATGAGTAGTCACCCATTTAATTTTTATTATGTTAATATAGTAGAGAAAATATAATATTATGAGGAAAAATATAATAAATTAATTTTTTTTACCTTCTCTGTGATATCTCTATTTTAAAAAGGATTCAAGGATTTGGTTCCACTTTCAAGAATAAAAATCACCTATTTGTGGTCCCCTATAATGTACAAGACATTGTCTACATTGGGACTGAAATGAACTATTTGTGATGTCCCAAAGAAAGGGTCATTCTCTATTGAATTTTAATCTAACTCAACATTTCTTAGTTTCTAATAGGAAAATAGACCAATTATTGCTTGTTTTATTAGTGACATAAAATACTTTCACATCTTGTGATTCCATTATGAACGAATCGCCTTTTTCCAATTCTATATGAATTCACCTTCAAAAATCTCATTTCAACAACTTTCACCCCATTGATATTGTCAACCCATTTGAAACAGAGAAGTGGAACTTGAAATGTTGTATAATATAACTCTTATATTTCTTTGATAATGACAAAATGTGACATATAGACATAAATTGGATTTTTATCCTTGGAACAAGATATGTGCATCGCTTAAGCCACAAGCATAACACCACTATTTTGAATCATACTAATGTCATCATGTTATTTTTTATAAAATTTATAACCATTGATTACAAACCTAGTAAAAGATATAACATTTTAATTTGGTCCTCTAGCAACCCATTGAATTTGTTAAGAAATTGAATTCAAATTTTCAGATAACTCCTTACAAATTTGATCTCCGAACCATCCTATAAACTATTGATTATGTGTATCTGATATCCATCCTTCATCCCTTGATGGATTCAAATCTCTAAGAATTTTATTGTGGTATTCAATTTATTGATCAACATATTCACTATTATATAATATGTAAAGATTTTCTTGATCCCACCCTGTCAAGGTAGTCGTAACAAAATATCTTCTGGAAATCCCTTCGCCCAAAAATCATTTGATGTGAAGAGACATTGGGAGACCGATGCATTCAATATATGATAGGTGATCGGTAAAAAATTCAATATATTATTAAACAATATATCTTTATAAAATATGACCTTCTGACCGACTTCGATTCTTGAAATACCCATTCGAAATCTTCATATACGATTCAATGGCATACATCCATTTGTAATGGACATGACCACATATTTGAACCTCTCTGACCTAGTGGACCATTATGAGGACCATTATATCAAATAATTATGGTTGGAAGAACATTTATAATTCAAATAATATGATTGAAATCTCTTTATTCATGATGGGAAACTTCTCTGGGTCTATAACATTACTACATATGGATTTGAAAAAGTAGTAGTGTCTGGTTAATTTATGTCATAAATTTTGAGGTAGAATGCAATGTAAACAAATAGACATCAATATCATTACCACTTTTCTTTGGTCCAAATATAAGTAGAGACACTATAATATATTTGCGCTTCATGGATAACCATGGATGTAACACACCAGAAAAATAAAGAATATAAATTTTTTATATTTATCCATATTTGTGAATAAAATATTAATATTACTTTAATGGAAACTCTATGCTTGATGGCTTACCCAATACGCAACAACGAGTTCCTTTGAAATCTTACGTTGCACTCTAATAAAAAAATAATTTTATTTTAAATGGTAGTTAACACCTAGCCGTTGTAATGACGGGAATGAACAAAACTATCTACAAAATGATTATATATGTTTTTAAATAGTTTTACTTTTTACAATAAATGTTAGATTATTTAAAATGCAAATGAATCAAATTTTAAGCATAAATCTTCTAATATTCTTTAAAAGGTCGATTAACTGCCTTTTGATGGAAAAACCTTTTTTAAATATATTTTTACAATTTTATATGATTTATTTGATAAAATGAAATTCTTCTGTAGAATTGGGACATCAAAATTTACTTTGTGTAAATTTTTGGTATTTTTCCGATAAAGTTCATTTTTTAATGAATAGTGAAAAATGTTGTATTTTAATTCAAAACCACTTTTTAATCTAATTTATTTATATGATTAGATTATCTTTTGAATTGGTTTTAATGTGAAATTAGAATATATTTTTACCATTCAATCCAATGGTGGTCATTAAAATTAATATCACTTTGAGATTGGACATAAACGAGTGGCAATCTTTTGATAGATATTGTTGCTTAAAAACACACAACTTAATTAAATAGCTGGATTTAATTATAAAATTAATTAATGCAACTTCTATGTTATGAATTTGGTAAAATAGACATCATTTTTTAATTCGGAATATCAAATATAGATTAGGGTGAATTTTTGGTATTTTTCTGAAAAACCTTAATTTTTTATGAATAGTGAAACCACAAAGTGGTAGTTACAAAAAATGATTTTTCATTTAAATGGAACTTTACCACTTATGTGATTTTAATTTCAAAACTAAAATTTAAATTATTTTTATTATTAAGTAAAATGTGGTTCAATGGGATGAAAATAATTTTTGATGAAAAGTAACTTTTAAGTTTTATTAATCGCGATTAAAGGTAATCGGTGTGATTTAAGGTAAAAATGATATTATAATAAAATGAAAATATTTTGAAACTTGTCCTAACCCTATTTGATGAGTCATGGCCGACCAAGGCAACCCATGGGTCTATTTTTGGGACCCCATGGAGCCACATGGGTAAGATAATTACATTAATGCCTTTTATTTAAAGTAAAAGTAAAAATGACACAAACATGTATTGTTTTAATAAAACAATTTTTACATGGGGTTATTCAAGTCCGATTTTTGACTATAAATAGTAATTGGAAATCTAAAAATATTTCCTACATCATAGTATTTTTTTATAGTTTTTAGTCATTAAATAAATTAGATTATTTATGACATCATGATGATGCAGCGATTACCTCATTATTTAATGATTTAAATAAAATGAAAAGATAATGTAAAATATAAGACATACACATGTCAAAAACCTATTGTATGGGTGGATTTCGAACCATTATCTCCTTACCCTTGAAATAAATCCATGTGGGACCTTTAAAATCCGAAACTCATTTGAAAATAATGTAACTTTTCTTGACTTTCCAAGAGTGCCCCTCCTCTCCTCTTATAAAAGGCCCCCACATATACCACCTTAACCACACCTATCAAGTCTCTGGCTCAGCCAATATCTGATATTTTTGTCTCTACACATCCTTCTACTCATCCAATAAGCCTTACCTTAGGCAGTAAGCTTTTCATGAAACCGTTTTGGTTCAAACCAAAGGGAGTTACCCGATTTTAAGGTAAGGTCTTCACTTGTGCTCTTTTGTTTTATTTTGCTTCTCCAACCCCTAATTTATTTTTATTAATTTATTTTGTTACAACACCAGTATCTTATATATACTAGGATGTTTTTATAAGAAGTATTCAAGCTACACTTACACACACCTACATCTAATGGTTAAAGAACATACTGTTTCTGTGGATGGTGAATTTCTGCCTCACAAAACGATGACTGTTCAATATTCTTTTAACACCTTCAAAGGTGGCCATTAAGATGTCACTATATTTATATATGATATATAATATGTTTATTTTTTCCTTAATCTTCGGTATTTTTCATTTATGTCATACCTTTATGGTTTCCATTATGGGTAAACACGACATCTTCATTTTAGGAAGTGCGGACTACCGCCCTCTCAAAGTGATTTGATTTGTTAATACCGTATGTGGTATGTATAAAGGATATATTTAATGATATTATATATGATAACATAATGGAATTATAATACTATTATGTATCATTATGTTTTAATTCAATTAAATATGAAATAGAAATGGAAGTAGCGTTCATGCGTACGTACGACTTACCGTCTCCATGAACGGTGCATTTCATTTCTTACCTCTAAATGTTATGTAAAATTATAAATGAATGTATATAATAAATATATATGATATATATGATATCTAAATAATTAATATAATTATGGATATAATGGATATTTTACCCCATGAACAAACTTGTAATTATAAAGAGTTTATTTTTGACTCAAGTAGCAATGATCGTTAAACGACGATTATTAACTAAAATAATTACATAGTGTTCATGACATGGTAATAAGTGATATAAAAGGAATAATGAACTTGAAAAATGTTCTTAATAAAGTATAAATTAACTCAAGTTTATTATTCAGGAGATTCAAGAACGATCGAGTCAAGTTGGACACGAGGTAAGGGATCCGACCTCTCTCTTTCTTTTTAAGTACTCTCTTTTATGTCATTTCTTTTAAGCTCATATTTAATATGTTGGGGGATGTTATTTTATATTCCTATTGATTTAAATTTTATGTTCATATTATGGGATTCCCTATTTGATCTCATCAATCCATTTTTGATGTTTTATGTGGCGCCGTTAGGCTGCCGAATTTTCATAAGGGGATTTTCATCTCACTTTTTATTCTCGTGGGATTCATGCTACATTGGCCACTATTTACTTTTGTTTGGTATATGTACTGCCCATTATTTCACTATTTGTATAATACAATCTCATTTATGGGTAGTTACATCTTCATTTTATGAACCGTCTTTCATGGGGTGTACATTTCAGAAGTTACCCAATTCGGTAAGGGAAACCTTTCACCCTCCTCATTTTAAAAGACTTATTTTTTAGGTCTTTTAATCTTATTATGTTGGGATATGTTCTTATATATCTTTATTTCTATAAATGTTATTTCCAAGTGATGAGACACCCCTTTTTATCTCTCATCAACTCATTTTCGTAATTTTAAAGTGATGCCGTTAGGCTGTGGAATTTTTGCAAAGAAACTTCTTAACCCAATTTTGATTCTTTGGGGTAAACTTGTACTCCTTTAATATGTCATTCTATGAATACGTGTGAATAAAATCTGATTGTTTTACACTTAATATACACTTATATTTGGTGTATTCGTTTGTCACACATAATTATGTAATTGATTTATCCTTAATCTAAGGATACCGTCTTTGTAAGGGACTTCGTCTCAATCTCCTTTCATTAAGGAATATTTAGTTTTATACCCAAATTTATTTTATACGGTGTATAAACCCCTTTGACTTTTAATTTTATTCAAAAATAATCTTTTTATATGAATCATTTTAATAAACGACAAAAAGGAATGTTTCTTTTAACTTACACGGTGACAAAGACCTTTTCCGCTGCCGAAAGTATTATTTGGTCTTTGGCTTACTCAACAAGCTGCAATGTTTTTAAAATGAAATAAATACCATATACTCTTTTATGTATTTTGGAATTGAAATTTTTTTTATAATGGATTTGTTATGACAATATATTTAAGTGATATATTGTGATCAAAGTGTGTAAATGTTTTCTTTCCATTATATTTGTTTTATGTCCTATGAATTTATAATGGTACTTGGAAATTTGAAGGGTGGTTACATGATAAACCATATGACGGGAGGTGCCGTGAATAACAGGATGCGTGGTTACGTTATAACCTCCAATGCATTGGGTATGGAAGTCGTCCGTATGGCTATTCCATTAAGTATGTGTGGAAGTCGAACGTATGGTTATTCCATTTAAGTATGTTTATGTCCCAAGTTACCTTTATATGTTATGTGTTCTTTATATGGGTTTTATGGTAATATTTTGGTTACAAAAGGGTAAGTAATAATATTTTATTCAGTGAAGAGTTTTTACTACTTCATAAAGGTGAAAAGTATTACTTTGGTATGGTACTCATGGTTTACTTGTTGTTTTGAAAAAGTAACAGTTTTCCTTGTTTGTGTATCCTTTACTAGGATTTTTATGCTCATCCCAAGTTTTTGAAATGTTTTCCATAGGACTGAAAGATGAGTAGGGTCAAGGATGGGATCAAGGAAAGACATTCTATCTAAAACATGGAACTAGACGTGTTTCTTTTTAAGTGTTTATTTTTTATATTTTATGGATACTTAGTAGAAGTGTCTACTATGTAATATTTTGAGATGTAATAGTTATGACCTAATTCTCTAAAACTCTAATCCTGAAAAGATCCTCTATGTGAATTATTCATTTAATTCATGATTTAGTAATGTTTAAGGCCAGAGCCTTATAGTTGGTATCAGAGGTCGGTTTAGATAACTTTAGAGGTTAGGGTATTCTCTAAGCATAAGTGACATTACCATAATGGTTATGATTTCAAAAAGAGTCATAGTTTTAGATAAAGTGAATGAGTAAGTATATCTTAGTGTTTATCTTCCTCATTATTACGTGATGGTTTTGTTGATATACTCACACTGACCTTTTTGGTTTTAGTAAATGGATGGATATAGCAGGCACCAAAGTAATAGTGGATATGAAGAAAACTGTGACAGTTTTTTGAGCGAGCAACTGAATGATATGGGAGCTGCAATGAGAACTCTTATGTTTATCCTCAACCAACTATCTGGATTCATGATTGACCACCTAAACCTTGGGTATTTCTATAAGGCATCATATATGCGAAAAACAAATCCCTACGGAACGACAGGTAATAATTTTAAAGGTAAGTGTGTTCAAAAACCTATGTGTCAATGATGTGGAAAGAAACACCTAGGAAAATGTTTCAAATGGCCAGAAATATGCTATTGATGTGGAAATGAAGGTCATAAAGCAAGAACCTACCACAGAAAAAGGAAGCATCCAGTTTACTCGAGGAAAGGGAAAGAAGTTCTTTATAAGGGATAAATTGAATGTTTTAAATGTGGTATGCATGGTCATTATGCAAACACATGTCCTATGAAGAAGTTTTGGGAATGGGATCACCAAGATCATACAAATATTCTTTTACCAATACCTAATGCCATTCCAATTGAGGATGAAGAAACTGACAATGACCAATCAAAGGTATGGATTATTTCTTAACTTTTGTTTTCCTATTTTTTAATCTTAGGATATGATTCATGATTTTGTTTGTAGGAAAGAAGTATTTCAGAATAAGTTGGAAAGAAGTGGTTAATGGATCATGAGGAATGTTGAATGAGTAAGAAGTCAACATATAATGGCTTCAAGAGTTATGGTGAAATTCTTAAGAGTATTAAGTCTCTTTCGATGATGGGGTTACATTAGAAGAATTTTTTATAGTATGTGTAACCCTGATGTTTGATATATAAAAATTTTACTCAAGGAATAGTTATCTGTTCTTTTGTGGACATATTTATAAAGAACCATTTGGGTTTATATGATCCTTACTTTTGAGGTAATTATGGGTTACAATATGTTTTGATGGAAAGTGAAAGGCATGAGATAAAATTGAGGTTAATTATGTTATGGTTATTTTTGATTATTTTATCTCTTTTTGGGGAATGATTTCAGAATTATATAGTTTGGAAAAAGGACAACACGTAGACCGTGTGACAACCCGTCGCGTCGGACAAAACTGCGGGAATCGAACCCACAACCAAAGTGCGACTGGAATTTATCACCAACCACTGGACTACGTGAAGTCCCTGGTTAGTTTGACTAATTATTTTTAGTTATATGATTTTATGAATTAAGAGTAAGTTGATTTTGGGTTATCTATGGAAATTATCTACCTATAATGAAGAATATGTGATTAGGTTAACTAATTTTCAATACGAGACTTTAAGAGTAACTGATGTTGTTTGGAGATAAATGTTACGATTTAACTAGGAAGACTATGTGATTAAATCCTTAAGATATTTGGGTTTCAATGTTAGTTTGGTTTAATTTTGGTCTTCGTTGAACTTTGGGTCTTTTTGGACAAATTTTGGAGATTAAGAATAGATATCCTTTTTATAAAGGATTATCCTTTTTGGGTATTATCTTATCTCATAATAACCTTTTTGGTTTTAGTTTTGGTTAAGGTCTAAAGACATGGGAAGTATACGGTTCTCTTTTGTGGATTAGGTGATTCTCTAGAAGTTTATTATAGCTCTCTTAATGTAAACAAGTCATCCTAAATACTCATATTTTGGATAAAATATGAGTTCGTGTAAAAAACCTAGTAAAAGTTGAAATTCAACATGACAAGTAAGTATGATTCCTTATGTTTTAGTTAAGCTCAAAAATAAATTCCTCAATGAAAAGTAACTAAAAAAAATGTTGTCCATTAACTTTTCCTACTTGGGAATCCAATACCGTTTAACCCATCACAAGTTTGTGATTTTCTGGTGGTTAAATTTCTCCTAAACATGTTTTCTATCACAATCCCTCAGAACATGACCCTTTTTTTTTTCTTCCATATCCATGTTTTCATACATGGAATCCTAGTATGGGTTAACTCGGGTGACCTTTGTACTTCCATTTCTTTCTTTTAAAGTGATAGTTTAATTTACTTATTTTCCGATGTGGGGCTTTCAATGAAGTTTCCGAGCCCAATTTTGAAATTGTGAGGATGCAATTCCCAAAAGGGGGGAAGGATGTAACACCCTAGGTAAATAAAGAATATGACATTTTTATATTTATCCATATTTGTGAATAAAATATTAATATTACTTTAAAGGGAACTCTATGCTTGATGGCTTACCCAATATGCAACAACGAGTTCCTTTGAAATCTTACGTTGCACTCTAATAATAAAACAATTTATTTTAAATGGTAGTTAACACCTAGCCTTTGTAGTGATGGGAAAGAACAGAACTAACTACAATATGATTATATATGTTTGTCAAATATTTTTAATTTTTAAAATAAATGTTAGAGGATTAAAAATGAAAATGAATCCAATTTGAAGCATAAATCTTCTAATATTCTTTATAAGGCCGATTAACCGCCTTTTGATGGAAAACCATTTTTTAAATATACTTTTGATAGTTTTATATGTTGTATTTGACAAAATAAAATTCTTCTTTATAATCGGGACATCAAAATTTACTTTGTGTAAATTTTTGGTATTTTTCCGATAAAGCTCATTTTTAATGAATAGTGAAAAATGTTGTATTTTAATTCAGAACCTCTTTTTAATCTTATTTATTTATATGATTAGATTAAATTTTTAATTTGTTTTAAAGTGAAATTAGAATATATTTTTACCATTTAATCCAATGGTGGTCATTGAAATTAATATCACTTTGAGATTGGACATAAACGAGTGTCAATCTTTTGATAGATATTGTTTCTTAAAAACACGCTATTTGATTTGACAGAGGGATTTAATTATAAAATTAATTAATTAAACTTATATGTTATGAATTTGTTAAAATAGACATCATTTTTGAATTCGGAATATCAAATATATCTTAGGGTGAATTTTTGGTATTTTTCTGAAAAACCTTAATTTTTGATGAATAGTGAAACCACAAAGTGGTAGTTACAAAAACCGATTTTTCGTTTAAATGAAACTTTACCATTTCTGTAATAAGAATTTCAAAAATCCAATTTAAATGATTTTTATTATTAAGTAAAATTTGGTTCAATGGGATGAAAATAATTTTTGATGAAAAGTAATTTTTAAGTTTTATTAATCGCGATTAAAGGTAATCAATGTGATTTAAGGTAAAAATGATATTATAATAAAATGAAAATATCTTGAAACTTGTCCTAACACTATTGGATGAGTCTTGGCCGACCAAGACAACCCATGGGTCTATTTTTGGGACCCCATGGAGCTACTTGGGTAAGATAATGACATTAATTCCTTTTATTTAAAGTAAAAGTAAAAATGACACAAACATGTATTGTTTTAATAAAAAAAATTTACATGGGGTTATAAAAGTAATATTTTTGACTATAAATAGTAATTGAAAATCTAAAAATATTTCCTAAATCATAGTATTTTTTTATAATTTTTAGTCATTAAATAAATTTTATTATTTATGACATGATGATGATGCAGTGATTACCTCATTATTTAATGATTTAAATAAAATGAAAAGATAATGTAAAATCTAAGACCTAAACAAGTCAAAAACCTATTGTATTGGTGGATTTAGAACCCTTATTACCTTAGCCTCGAAATATATCAATGTAGGACCTTTAAAATCCGAAAATAATTTGAAAATTATGTAACCATTCTTGACTTTCCAAGAGTGCCCCTCCTCTCCTCTTATAAAAGGCCCCACCTCTACCACCTTACCCAAACCTCTCAAGCCTTTGGCACAGCAATAATTTGATACTTTTGTCTCTCCACATCCCTCTACTAATTCTATAAGCATTACTTTAGTCTGTAAGCTCTTCAAGAAACCCTTTTGGTTCAAAGCAAAGGGAGTTACCCGATTTTAAGGTAACGTCTTCACTTGTGCTCTTTTGTTTTATTTTGCTTCTCCAACCCCCTAAACTATTTTTATTCATATCTTTTGTAACAACACCAGTATCTTACATATACTAGTATGTTTTTATAATAAGGATTCTAGCTACACTTACACACACCTACATCTAATGGTTAAAGAACATAATGTTTCTGTGGATGGTGAATTTCTGCCTCACAAAATGATGATTGTTCAATATTCTTTTAACACTTTAAAAGGTGGACATTAAGATTTAACTATATTTATATATTATATATAAAATGTTTATGTTTTACTTAATCTTCTGTATCTTACATTTATGTCATACCTTTATGATTTCCATTATGGGTAAACACGATATCTTCATTTTAGGAAGTGTGGACTACCGCCCCCTCAAAGTGATTTGATTCGTTAATACCATATGTGGTGCGTATAAAGGATATATTTAATGATATTATATATTATAACATAATGGAATTATAATACTATTATGTATCATTATGTTTTAATTCAATTAAATATGAAATAGAAATGGATGTAGCGTTCATGCGTACGTACGGTTTACCGTCTCCATGAACAGTGCATTTTATTTCTTACCTATAAATGTTATGTAAAATTATAAATGAATGTATATAATTAAAAAATATGATATATATGATATCTAAATAATGAATATAATTCTGGATATAATCGATATTTTACCCCATGAACAAAATTGTAATTATAAAGAGTTTATTTTTGACTCAAGTAGCAATGATCGTTAAACGACAGTTATTAACTTAAATAATTACATAGTGTTCATGACATGGTAATAAGTGATATAAAAGGAATAATGAACTTGAAAAAGGTTCTTATGAAATTATAAATTAACTCAAGTTTATTATTCAGGAGATTAAATAACGATTGAGTCATGTCGGACACGAGGTAAGGGATCCGACCTCTCTCTTTCTTTTTTAAGTACTCTTTTTTATGTCATTTCTTTTAAGCTCATATTTCTTATGTTGGGGGATGTTATTTTATATTCCTCTTGCTTTAAATTTTATGTTTATATGATGGGATATCCTATTTGATATCATCAATCCATTTTGGATGTTTTATGTGGCGCCGTTAGGCTGCCAAATTTTCATAAGGGGATTTTCATCTCACTTTTTATTCTCGTGGGATTCATGATACATTGGACACTATTTCCTTTTGTTTGGTATATGTACTGCCCATTATTTCACTATTTGTATAACATAATCTCATTTATGGGTAGTTACATCTTCATTGTATGACCATTCTTTCTTGGGGTGTACATTTCAGAAGTTACCCAATTCGGTAAGGGAACCTTTCAACCTCCTCATTTTAAAAGACTTCTTTTTTAGGTATTTTAATCTTATTATGATGGGATATGTTCTTATATATTCTTGTTGCTATAAATTTTATTTTCAAGTGATGAGATACCCCTTTTTATCTCTCATCAACTCATTTTCATAATTTTGAAGTGTTGCCGTTAGGCTGTCAAATTTTTGCAAGGGAACTTCTTAACCCAATTTTGATTCTTTGGGGTAAACTTGTACTCCTTGAATATATTGTTCTATGAATATGTGTGAATGAACTCTGATTTTTTTACACTTAATATCCACTTATATTTGGTGTATTTGTTTTTCACACATAATTATGTAATTGATTTTTCATTAATCTAAGGATACCGTCTTTGTAAGGGACTTCATCTCAATCTCCTTTCATTGAGGAATATTTAGTTTTATACACAAATTTATTTTATACGATGTATAAACCCCTTTGACATTTAATTTTATTCAAAAAGAAAATTTTTATATGAAGCATTTTAATAAACGACAAAAAGGAATGTTTTCTTTTAACGTACGCGGTGACAAAGACCTTTTCCGCTGCCGTAAGTATTATTTGGTCTTTGGCTTCCTCAATAATCCGTAATGTTTTTAAAATGAAATAAATACCATATACTATTTTATGTATTTTGGTATTGAAATTTGTTTTATAATGGATTTGTTATGACAATATATTTAAGTGATATATTGTGATCAAAGTGTGTAAATTTTTTCTTTCCATTATATTTGTTTTATTTCTTATGATTTTATAATGGTACTTGGACATTTGATGGGTGGTTACGTGATAAACCATATGAAGGGTGGTGCCATGAATACCAGGACGTGTTGTTATGTTTTAACCTCCAATGCATTGGGTATGGAAGTCGACCGTGTGGCTATTCTATTATGTATGTGTGGAAGTCAACCATATGGTTATTCCATTTAAGTATATTTATGTCTTAAGTTACCTTCATATGTTATGTGTTCTTTATATGGGTTTTATGGTAATATTTTGGTTACAAAAGGGTAAGTAATAATATTTTATTCAGTGAAGAGTTTTTACTACTTCATAAAGGTGAAAAGTATTACTTTGGTAAGGTACTCATGGTTTACTTGTTGTTTTGAAAAAGTAACAGTTTTTCTTCTTTGTGTATCCTTTACTGGGCTTTTTATGCTCATACCAAGTTTTTGAAATGTTTTCCACAGGACTTAATGATGAATACGGTCAAGGATGGGATCAAGGAAAGACATTCTATCAAAAACATGGAACTAGACGTGTTTCTTTTTAAGTTTTTATTTTTTATATTTTATGGATACTTAGTATAAGTGTCTACTATGTAATCTTTTGAGATCTAATAGTTATGACCTAATTCTCTAAAACTATAAACCTGAAAAGATCGTCTATGTGAATTATTCGTTTAATTCATGATTAAGTAATGTTTAAGGTCGGGTCCTTATAATAGAAGAAAGTAATAATTTCGTAACATGACAGGACATGTACAATGAGTACTACTATATACACCAAAAGGACTTATTCCATATATAGATAACTAAGAATAAAGTTTGTCATCTCATCTCAAAATTCAAGAAACTCGTAATCAATTTTTTTCCACTAGGGATATTATACTAGATGATGTTGGTTCACATCTTTAATTCTTATATCCACATGCCATGTTATTTTTTTAATGGTTTCCTAACATCATATAGTCCTCTAAACCATGTAATAATACGAAAGTACCAAAAAATTTTTGAAGGACTTGATTTATTTTTCTTGTATCGATCTATGCCACACATATGGAATTTGATGAGTTATTCATGTTCTTTGAGAAAAAATTTGCAATAATTTAGACAGGAATGTATTTTTTAGAGATCATACCTGTTGAGAAAAACATTCATTTAGAATTATATGTTTGACATGGTAGTTCCTTTTCTTCTGGTAGTATATATTTCAGAAGACCAAGTAGTTCTTTAAAGCTGGTGTCACTCCAGGAATTTCCATCTTTCAAATTATATAACTTCAATACAACTGACAATGTTGGGTGTTTAGTACAACCGGTATACAATGGTTTCTTAGAAAAACTATTTAACTACTCAAACAACTTTAGAAAATCACGAAGGTCATCTTAAATTTACATTTTCATTTCTCCCATGACATCTCCAACATATTATACAAAGGTATTCATATAAAATGATTTATAAACCATTGATTCATCAAAATCGATGTCCACGTTCATTTTTTCACTGTGTTTAGTCCAAAATTTATAGCTTTGTTCTATTCAGTGAAAAATCAAATGTTCTTAAAACTCTTCTAGAATAATTTTTTAGAAGTAACGATAATGTAAATATGGACATATGATTTTAGAAGGGTCGTTTACATGCTCTCTTACAGACTTGATGAACAATTTAAATCCCTATACTTATTTGTTTATAAAACGATTAATGTGAATGCATTTTTAGTTCACATCCATAATATTGGGTTCATTAAAGATTAATTTTATACAATATATAAATAAATACACATAATATATTTATTATCAAAAGAGAAAGTTATAGAAAATTATAATAAGGAAAATATGGATCATTTCTACTAGAATATCTGAGCACCAAGATATTCAAAATCAAATAATAATGGCTATTGGAATTTGTAAAAATAGTTGGAGATGAAGGAAAATAATAAATTATATTATCACTAAAAATTATCAGTGTAAACTAGAAGATGGACAGTGTAATGAACCTTTCCTAAATTACCCAAACAACACCAAGTCAGATCATCTTATGAACTCTAACACACCTCAAAGTCACAAAAGTATGGTTTAAACTTTGGGTTTAATAAACAATAAATGAGAGTCTGTCCCACCCATATATAAATAATTAGTACCGTAGGTGGAATATAATTCTCGCATCACCCTTGGGGTCAATGGACATGCTGACCCAAAGTCATCATTACCCGATATATTCATACCCATTAGACCAAAAACTATGGAAATAAATGATGAAATAGCTATATAGACACACATACATGTCACACCAGTATAAAAAATCACTCACTTATAATCTATAATATATATATATATATAATAGATAAGAAGATGTAATTCAAACATAATGTGAACAAAATTCACTGTAATGATACAAAAACTGAAGTCTTGATGTGATAAATCCTCATGTGCTAAACTGGGGATGTCCCATTTGAATATGATTCATAAGAGAACTAAGGACCATAGTGAATTCTAAGTGTAACTAGATCCTATGATACATATAACCAATATAATAACATATATCCCTCCACTAACGTGGTTAGGAAAATATCTTCTGAAGTTGTATGTCCACTAAGGTGTCCATTAAAGGTGTTTGTATATTTATAATCATTAAGGAACCACCAATGTGCCTCAAATCAGTAGTCAATAAACAAGAATATATTTTAAAATTTATACACATTTATATGCGTATATGAATAAATTATTTAGTAATAATATATTAAACATAGTAGTAAAAAAAGAATAAATCCAAGGTTTAGTGTAAGATTTAAACAACAGATCATAAATCAGTTGTAAATACAAACAAAGGACCAAAAATAGTTCCATAAATAGTGGATCAAAAACAAATTATAAACAACAAATCATAAACGATGGATCATAAAAAATCCCAAAAGAATTAATCTAAAACAAAACCCAAAATACACAAAAAAATTTGGAAATCCTACCTCTTTAGGTTAAAGAAAATCCAAGAAACTATTCGGATGTCCGGTGAGATGTTCAGAGGTAATAGAGTGGTGTGATTCGACCTTCGATTCACCAAGGAGGATCACCTACTGTGGGTAACATCTGTAGAAATCTTCAATATCATGAAGGGTTAAAAAATGATTAGGGTTACTAATATTGATTGGGACACTTTTATCTGCGCTAACCAATAAGCGCTGATAAAGAGCCCTTTTATCAGTTCTTATTATATAAGCGTTGATAAAAGGAATATTATCTGTTCTTATTTAGCACTTATAAAACCAATCTTTATCAGTTCTAAACTTATAATGCTGATAAATGTTCATTTTATAAGCTTTTTTGTTTAGCACAGATAAAGATTATTTAATCAACACTTATTACTATAGCATTCTTAATGGATTTACATTAATAATTATAAATAAAAATATATAAATATTTATAAATACATAATAAATATATATAAATATAATTATAGTAAATATATTCATTTTTAAATATATTTATTATAATTTTATAATTATTTATTTATAATTATAGAAATATTTTTAAAAAATATTATTTATATCATTATATATATTTATATAATTATACATATATATATTTAATAAAAATAAAAATAAAAATAAAAATATTAATTATTTAAGTAAATTTATTATAAATTTAAAAATTATTTAAATATAAATAATTTTTCATTAATAATTATCTAAATACTTTTTAAAAAATATTTATTTATTTTCAATTATAATTATATATATGTATAGATATAGTTAGCGTACATTTATAAATATATTTTTTTTTATAAATATATTTTTACAAATAGTTTTTTAACATTATTAATGAATATATAATTTTGAGTGCATTCATATATGTACAAAATGAGTGAAATTGAATAAATTAAGAATATAGGTACACATTAAAAATATTGAAAAAATGGATAAGTTCTATGTGTGTATATATTGTATGTAAAAATGAATTAATAACGTATATATGAAATCAATATAACACACATTTAATATATATTAAATTGAAAAATCAAAAGAAATTCAATTATATGTCAAGTCTTGTGCAATTAGTCAATATTTTTAATTCATATAAATATTTAATTATATACCATTATTCAATAAATATATGAAAATTTAATTTAAAGCACCTAAAAATTTTGTAATAAATAAAACATATTTATATACATTAATATATATCTATATATTTAATATTTAAAATTTAATAACATTAATTGTCATAATTATCTACTTAATAGAATGATTTAATAATTAATAATGTATAATAAATTAATTTATTCTTATCAATAATTATTTTATTAATAAAATTTGTAATATTTTTTAATAAACACATTTTTTATTTGTTATTTTTTGAATTATTTCATGTTATCAGTGCTAAAAAAGGTATGATGAAAGAAATATTTATCAGCTTTAAAAATAAAGCTCTGATAAAGGGAACCCTTTATCAGTTCTAAAGAAAAATCATACCCTTTATCTACGCTAAAAATAAGGCGCTGATAAAGGTTTACTTTATGAGTACTAAAATAAAAGTGCTAATAAAAGGTTAAATTTATGACCAATTTCTTTAACACTGATCAATATGCTATTTATTAGCATTTTATTCTAGTGTTGATAAATAACAACATTATTAAAGGTCTGTTTTGTAGTAGTGAATCACACTCTAAAATATAAAATAGTGTAATGAAGAACCTCCTCTAGAAAGTAGCTTCTCCACACTCTTGTAATCTTAATGTAGGTCCATGAATATTCCATGAAGTTATAATGAAGGTTACCTATTTATTTTTTTTTCACTTTTTTTCTCAATAGTCATGTTTAGGAAATATCTCATAACCTTGAAAAAAAACATATTATCAGTGATGAGATTCATTGGCCTGGTAATGGTAAATTTTGAGCCCCCTAATACAAAGGGTGCATTGTTTTTTTTTGAAATAGTATAATCATGATGGTATATCTAATGTAACCATCAGCCACATCCAAAAAATCATGGGAAAATAACACCACACATCTATATAGTAATAATAATCTTGTTTCCAACATAAATTAACATTCTCCCACACATATTTAAATTAAAATAATGCAATGAATGAATGAGTGGTGTAGTCAGGGATAAATTGTCTTGAAGCATGGATCAATTAGAACAAGGTATTTCATGGAAACTATGTAAAAATTTGGATGATGTGCATGTATGTCTATGGAATAATAGGTTCAATCGATTAAAATTACTCAATCATTTTCAAAATTTATTTTTTTGGTAAAATACTTGATAAGATAGAAATTCATGTTCTAATAGGTTTAAATATCCCATGTTCCTTAGATTCAAGTGATATGTTCATTAATAATTGTTTTTAACTTAGAATCCAAATGAAAATACTCAACTAAACAATAAATATAAAATTATAAATAGGAATAAATAATGTATTTTTAAACATCCCGTCCAAAATTTCGCTTCCTATCACATTCGTGCAATAATTTTTCAAGTTAAAGCATGTTTATAATGTATAATTTCTCTTCCACAAATAATAATATGAAAACAAAATGAGTTCCAAAGAAATAGAGCTCAATAATCCTTCCCACATATAAAAAAAAATAGTTTCCTCATTGTTTAGGATGTGATGTGGGAGAGAAAGAAATGGTAGGAGAAAAATATATTTAATGGAAGGAATGAAATAAGTGTAGGTAATTGAGACCTCCATGAAATTGATTTCACTAAATTAGAGGAACTTTCAGAACAAGAAGTGAACCAAGACTATATATGAAAATTTCAAAGAAAAAACATACATGCACTGGAGAAAATATTAGTTCAGAGTATATATCTAATATGAAGTAAGAAAGGGCGAGTTTTCATGATTTGGTCCCAACCGTGAGCCCATTTCCAAATTTAAAATCCAATATTTCTTATTTAATATCATATTCATTTTTTACTATTTTTCAAAGATTCTACCTCCAATCAAAGACAACATCCCTTGAAGCTCCACCATCTATGTGTCTCATTCTTTGGAGATTATTTCCATCGTAGATTAGGGTGAAACTTATCAAGCTTTATCAAATCGTCTAGATTCCAAGAGGTAATTTGTTTCCATCACTACATTTTCATTATTCACTCTTTTCCCACCATTATATTTCCTACATTACCTCCTCAGGCTTATTCGAACCTCACTAACATTTTTGGATGTTTAGAAATTCAGATACTGGTGTATTTGGGTTGTTTTATTCAAGATATCTTAAGTAAGTGGATTTCCTCTCATGTTCGTCCCATTTTCATAGGGTTGATTACACTTTTCTTGAGGCTCTAAAATTTCCATTAGCTAGGCTTAATACCTAGGGATTGATTTTGTGTTATATTGGTGAAATCTAGTGGATTAGGTCTTGATTATACTTACTTGTGGTGTGGTGGTGGTGTGATTGAAGTTTCAAACAATGGTTTGGATTTCTTGGCACAAATGGTAGGTGATTCCATGTGTAAGCATTATTGCATGAGTTAGTTTTGCATGATTTATTTTTTTAGAATGATTCTCTTCCATTTTTTGTACAAAAAATATATTTGGTAGAATTTGTTAATCGGTTGGTTTTTAAGTGGCATTTTTGTGAAAACAATGAATATTTTTGGTGTTTATTCCATGTTGTGTTCATTGGGGTTGTTTTATGATTCATGGAATAGTTTCATTAAATGATGTTATGGCCTTCAATTCAAGTTTTATGTGATATTGGTATGTTTTTGGTCTTCAAAGTGGTTTTTAGAAGGATTTTCCGTAAAAAACATGGTAACACTCCTTGGACTTGTATTGTGAGGGTTTTAAATGGTTTCTTGATTTATGTAAGAGGTGCAACTATGTTTCAAAACCGTTTTGGTAGGAGTGTAATTTTGAAATGGTATATTTTAATGTGAAAGGTTTGTTATGTGATGTGTACTATCTTGTAAAGGTTTTGAAAAATTGTTTAAAGTATTTTTTGATGTGTGAAAGAGAGGTGAAACTTGTTGTGGGTTGTTTTGGTGTAAGTATGATTTCCAAAATGAATTTGAATGAAAATGGGATCATGGGACATGTGTGTGGTCAGTGTGATATTTTTGTGAATTGGAATTGGTATTTTCATGTGCAAATTGTATTTCATGGCTTGTGGAACTTTTTTTAGCACAAGATGGAATACCCGGGTATCTAGGTGGCTGGACATGTACTAGTATGCTAGTGATCCCGTGGGGTTTGAACCCTGTTTCACGTAGCAAGTTTGATGATGAAAAAACAAACTAAACTATGATGATTACGATATTGGGGTACCGGTAGGTTATGGATATGATCCCTACTTGTAGATCAGGTGCACTAGAAAAGATATTTATAAGGTTACTTTCACCGAGTATGAGGTACGCGGGAACCACATTGAGCTAGTGTCTATGGACGTTTTCCCATTTCTATTGCTCATTAAATATTTTATACCTACCATCATCATACAATATGTTTATATGGAGAATTTCGGAAGCTTTTTCATTCTATTTAAAAGCGTAGATTTCTTTTAAAGTAGCTCATTTGGAAACTGATTTTATTTAAAGTTGCATCTTCTGATGATTTTTTATAGCATTTTTTGTTTAGAAAACTTGCAAAATTTTTGTCATATAATGATTATCACAGGGAATATTTTTGTGGAGGTATCCTACTAGGATTTTTATCACACTCTACTTAAACCTTTCGGTGTAAGTAGACTTTCTTATTTTTGTTATATGTTGGGTAATGCTTTTAGTAATGGTGGTATGGGTTTCTAGATGTCCTTCGTGATGCAGTGTTTTGGAGATGACTTGTGGGAATTTCCACTTGTCATGAGGTGGTTCATGGGATATCCTTTTTGGTTTTTTCCTTTGTAATAGTCTTTAAACATAATTTTAAATTATGTAACTCATTTCTGAAATTTATATAAAGATAATTTGGTTTGAAATATCCTAATTTATTTTATTGGATATTTTGGTTGTTTTATGTTTATAAGCTTGGGTAAATCATTCCCAAATTTCATTTTATGATACCCAAACACTTTTTCCCACCCATGGGGATTGAGAACACCCTTTGAGTCTTGCCACGGATTGGGTGAGGTACCAATTTTTAAGGTGACCAGATTTGGTTCGTAATTGAAATCATATAGAGATTCCCCTAACTATTGAATATATGTTATGTTTTCCACACAAGTGGAATATCCCCTCCATTCTAGTGGTAGTGAACCCTCTGAAGAAACCATTACATCAGATGATACTAATTCAATTATTTAAAATAGGCCAAGTACTCTAAACAAATGGGCTGTAATAGAAGATCTTTTTCCATCCATCTAGTTGATAGCATCAATTTTAGCACTTTATTGGAGTCAAACCATAGTTATTACTTTTTATTCTTAGCTACATTTCATTAGGTATTTTTTTATGCATCTTATATTTCTTTTGTACTATGTAGTTTTTTCAAGTGATTCCTTATACTCTCTAGAATGTGTGTTTATAAGATAAAATTATTTTATACTTATGTTAGATCTTGTATTTTCTACCATCATATTAGATATACCCTCTGAAATAATATTTTCTCTAGTAAAGGTATGTTTTTTCGTTTAAAATTTCATATATAGTCTGGGTTCACTTCATGTTCTGAAAGTTCCCCCAATTCCCTGAAATTCATTTCATAGAGGTCTCAATTCCTTACACTTATTTCATTATTTCCATTAAATATTTTTTTCTCCTACCATTTCTTTCTCTCCCACATCACATCCCAAACAGTGCGGACACTATTTCATATTATATGTGGGGGGAATTCTTGAGCTCTATTTCATTGGAACACAATTTTTTTTTCATATTATTATTTGTGTTAGAGAATTTATTCATTATAAACATGATTTAACTTGAAATATTTTTGCACCAATGCGATGAAAGGAGAAATTTTTTATGGAATGTTTTAAAAATCCATTATTTATTCCTATTTATAATTTTAGCTTGATTATTGAGTTGATTATTTTCATTTGAAATCTAAGTTAATTAAAAAATTTATTAATGAACTTATTACGTGAATATAAGGAACATGGGACATTTAAACCTATTAGAGCATGATTTTTATTCTATTGAGTATATTACCAAACAAATACATTTTTAAAATGATTGAGGAATTTCAATTGATTGAACCTATTCTTCCTTAGACACACATGAACATCATCCCAATTTTCCCATAGTTTCCATGGAAGAACCTATTCTAATTGATCCATACTTCATTCAATTTTATACCTTAGTACACCACTAATTGGTTCATTTCATAATTTTAATCTAAATAAGTGTGGTAGAATGGTCATTTATGTTGGACACAAGATTCTTATTACTAAAGAGATGTGTGGTGTCATTTTTTCGATTATTTATTGGATGTGGCTGATGGTTACATCAGATATACCTCCATGATTATAATGTTTCAAAAAAATTCTCCTTATGTATTAGAGGGGTCAAAAATATACCACCATTATTGTGGGGTTATTCCATACATTTTTTTATGAAATGGTCAGTTTTCATGATTTGAGCCAAACCGTTAGCCCTTTTTCAGATTTAAAACCCAATATTGTTTATTTAATATCTTATACATTTTTTAATCTATTTTTGTGATTCCACCTCCCACTCGAAGACAAAAGGCCTCGACATGCCCCATCTCTGTGTCCCTATCTTTGGATCTCATTTCCTTTGCGGATTAGGGGGAAACTTATCAAGTTTCCTCAAATCATCCAGTTTTGAAGAGGTAATTTATTTCCTTTATAACTCCTTCATTTTTCACTATTTTCCCCCCATTCTAGTTTCTATGTGACCTACTAATACTTATTATAAGCTCACTTTCATTTTGGGATGTTCAGAAATTCATATACTAGTGGATTTTGGGCGTTTTATCCAACAAATCTCGAGTAAGTGGGTTTCCTCTCATGTTCCTCCTACTTGCTTAGGGTTTCTTCCACTTTTCTTGAAGTTCTAAAATTTCCAGAATCTAGGGTTCATATATATGGTTTTATTTTGTGTAATTTTGGTTAAATAGTGCAGATTAGGGCTTGATTTCACATCCTTGTGGTGTGGCAGTGGCGTGATTGAAGTTTCCCACAACAATTTGGAGTTTTTGGAAAAAATAGTAGGTGATTCCATGTGTAAGCAATATAAGATGAGTTAGTTTTTCTTGATTTTTATTTTTAGAATGATTATATTCCTATTTTTGTGCAAAAATTATTTTTGGTATCATTTGTTAATCTATTTATTTTTAAGTGTAATTTTTGTGCAGAAATGATTTTTTGTGTGTGTATCCCAAGATGTGTTCATTGGGGGTTGTTTTATAATTAATGGAATAGTTTTTATTAACTGATGTTATGGATTCCAATTATGTTTTGATGTGATATTGGTATGATTTTGGTCTTAAAAGAGGGTTTATATAAGGATTTTATGTGAAAAACATGGTTACACTGCTTGGAATCACTTTGTGAAGGTTTTAAATGGTTTCTTGATTTATTAAAGATGTGAAACTATGTTGAATTTTCTTTTGTCATGAGTGTACTTTTTAAATGGTATATTTTAATGTGAAATGGCTGTTATGTGATGTTTACTATCTTGGAATGGTTTTTTAAATTTTTTTAAAGCATTTTTTGAAGTGTGAAAGAGAGATGAAACGTGTTGTGGGCTGTTTTGGTGTGTGTGAGATTTCCAGAAATGAATTTGAATGAAAGAGGAGATCATGTGACATGTGTGTTATCCGTTTGGTGTGTTTGTAACTTGTAAGTGGTATTTTCACATGAACATTTTATTTCATGGCTTGTGGATCTTGTTTGAGCACAAGAGGAAAAACTTGGGTATCTAGGTGGGTGGGCGTGTACTAGTATGCTAGTGATCCTCTAGGGTTTGAACCCTGTTTCAAATAGAAAGTTTGACGATGATAAGAATAACTAAACTATTATGATGATGATATTGGGGGACCACTATTTTAGGGGTATGATCCCTTCTAGTGGATCGTGTGAACGATAATAGATATTTGTATGGTTACTTTCACTGAGTATGAGGTACTTGGGACCCACAACGAGCTAGTGCATATGATTCTTTTCCCATTGTTATTTATCATTATGTGTTTTATACATACCAAAGGAATACAATTTTTTTGTATGGATAAATTAAGAAGATTTTTCATTATATTTAAAAGTGTTGATTTCTTTTAAAGTAGCCCACTTGAAAATTGATTTTATTTAAAGTTTCTTCTTATGATGATTTTTACTAGGATTTCTTGTTTAAAAAACATGCAATAATTTTGTTTTATAATGATTATCACATTGAATCATTTTGTGGTGGCATAATATTGGGATTTTTCTCACACCCTACTTACACCTTCAGGTGTAAGTATACTTTTTTATCTTTGTGGAAGGTTGGGTAAATATTTTAGTGCCGGTGGTTTGGGTTTCTAGTGGTCCTTCGTGATGTAGTGTTTTGGAGATGGCTTGTGGGAGTTTCCCCCTATCATGAGGTGGTTCATGGTCTTTCCTATTGGTTTTCATCCTTGGTAATAGTCTTTAAACATTTTTTTTAAATTGTGTAACTCAATTCTAAAATTTCGTAAAAGATAATTCGGTTTGAAAAATACAGATTTGTTTTATTGTATTCAATTGTTGTTTTATGTTTATAAACATGGGTAAATCATTCCCAAATTTCATTTTATGATACTGATCACTTTTTCCAGCCATTGGGGATTAAGAACGCCCATCGGGTCTTTCCACAAATCGGGTTGGGGGCTGGTTTTGAAGGAGGCCAGATCTGTTTCGTGACATGATTCCTAAAGCTCAACTTCCTGAGAAAAGACCTCATGAGGATATAAAATTGGTCTCCTAGAAGGTGTATTGAATGTGATAGAAAAAGAATATGATTGAGACATATCACATCTGGTTTTATAAGGAATAATGGATGTGTAAAAGGACAATCATTAGATAGAAAATCGTTACTATTTAATTATGTAAAATAAATGAAATGATTTAGGGAATGGAAATGTAGAGAAAAAACCAAAAAAATACACCAATAAAAAAAATATGGGGCTCTAGGGAATAACTAAATTGAGTGATAGGAATATTCAGAATCAGTATTATAGGTCCTCTCTTAGGCTTTAGCGTGTTGTATTTTTCATTCCATGTGTATATCAAGTATAGTGGAAATAGTAAGTGAATCGACCACATGAATATGTGTCTTATTACCGAAAACATGATCAGTAATCACTAGTGGTACAAGGTTAGATGCTTGTGGAGGTGAGGTGTTTATCCATACTAAAATCGTTTTTCTAGGAACTAGATCGATTAAATTCACCTCAGATGGAGTATCTATACTAGGTCCCTTTCCATGTCTAGCAGTATCCACCAAGAAGTTCATATAAGAAGTAAGGTATGCGATCTCAAGAGAATTCTTGATTGGGGATGGAGCTAGTGCATAAGTGGTGTGGGGTTAAGTATGGATCTAGAGGTGGGCCTGGTGGTAGAAGGTTTATGGTGGGTGGATGGATGGATGGATAATGGAGAAGTTGAAGGGTGTGGAGTAGTGGAAGGAATATTAGGGAGACCGCTTAATGTAATCCCAAAGTAAGGGAATATCCACCTTTGGTTCTATAAAATGCACTATTGAATGTTTTCATGGATATAGACGAGTTTCCACCAATTTAACTGAATATGTATGTTCTTAAATGAATCTAAATCCTTAGGTCTAGAATATCCAATAGGTTCCATGTTTTTTGTGATCATAGAATGGTCTTAGAGAAATAGACCATCTCTAGAAGCCACATGTGATCCCTCCTCCTCCTCTATATGTCGAGTTTCCCACTTATAGTTCTTCCCACATTTCGAATCAGACCTATATTTTGGTGTAGGATAATGTCAATGGACTACATGGATCCTAAATAAGAGAGTTTCTTGTATTAATAAAAAAATTACCAATTGGATGTCCATATGTGTGATGAATGATCCATCCATAATGGTAAAGCAGGTCCTCCTAGAAAATACCTAAAAATATAAAGTTAACTATAGGTCCATGTTCACTGTGAGGGATCCCTTGTCTATGGTAAGAATAACCACTTAAGTCAATTTTATTGACCTATGATAGTTACCACAAGTTATTCTAGCATGGGATCGATCACGATGAATGTTCCTCAAACCAAAACCCCTCAGCCAGGTGCTCTTCATAGTAGGTGGATCATAGATTCTCACAGCATAATAGACTATATTCTTCTAGATAATTGGGGTTTCATATATTTACAAATCAATGCAAAGGGTATTGTTAACTATATAGGTAGTTAAATATGTAAAATAGATTCAAAGGCCAAATCCAAACATTCAACCATAATCTCCCAGTGCTTTCCCCGAATTTTAAGGTGAAATGGACAACAACAGTATTCAAAGTTGTAAAGATATAAAAAAATAGATATTGGTGAGTCTCCACATGTAACTTGAAAATGTGGGAGAGTTTTCTAAGATAGAATGTGTCCATTACTTCATCATATACAAGGGTCTTATTTATGAAGGACAAATCTAGTGTCTTGATTGTCTTTATGGGGTTGGCATGAAAATGGAATAAGTGGAGATAGTGTTGTAGGTCCAAATATATATGCATGGGTGAATATGAGAAGGATGAGCAGTATCCATGGAATTCTTGGATGAAAAATGTGGAGTTGAAACTAATGGTGGGGGATAGTGTGTCGTATCCATCATTAATGGTGGTAGTGGATAAGGATTCATGGCTGGATGCTTGACCGTGGCCCTATGTTTTCCCTAGCCTATGCATTGGTATGTAGAAGTACACCTCCTTTGGTGGAGACTATTGTGGAATGAAAGGAGTGGGAAGGAGGTGTGATGGGTTGTGGATGAGGGCGAAGGGAGTAAATGAAGGAGGGGAAGGATGGGGTGGGGAATGATGATTTGGGAGGAGGAAAAGATGACAGGAATAGGAAATAGAAGATGGGAAGAGATAATGTCTCTGTATATCCAATGTTCATAGGTTAAAAAAATGTAATGAGAAATGTAAATAGTAAGTTGATGAATTAAGTGTTAAGGTTTGTGAGTGTATTTTTTTTGGAAAACATTGACTTTTAGAGTGTAAAAAATTATTATGATGATTTAAATAATTTTTATTAAGATAAATTTCGTTACTCAGTTAGCAGTAGTGAAACAACAATCATTCAATGATCCTAATCTAACTAATGGAAAAAAAAAATTAGGTATCCCCCAATCAACGATTCATTAAAATTATAGTTCTATACATGTCTTGAATAATTTGAACTTTAAATATAAGACGAAACCATCTTGAAATGGTTCTTAGAATATTTTTACCCATAATCCATTGAATATTTATGGTGGTCCTTTACATCATTTATTTTTTACAGGTCCATAAGGAAAAACATTTAGTACGTTGAATGGCCCTAATTTTTGGGATTTCATTTTTCTAGGGAAAGACGTTAATTGTGAATAAAAAAGGACTTTGTATCATGATGAAAATACCCTTCGACCAGTGTGTTGTTCATTCCCTTATTTCACCTTCCCTAAATAAATTTTGGCATTCTTATGGAATCTGTCTTTATTTTTTAGATTTTATCTATTTATAAGAGCCTATGATTCCATGCTATTTGATAATCCATGTTTATCATTTTGATTTTTTAGAATTGGTGGTTTTTTAAATCAACTACAAGGTGATAAGGTTTTTTATATAGATGTTAAAAAGTAGTTTTTCTTATGGGTATCATATAATTCATATGATAAGCATATAGGTAATCATTATGTTTTATTTCTCATTCCTTCTGACACACATTCACTATCTTCTAAAGAATTTTCAATATTTCTTGATTCGAAAGTTCCACTTCCTGCTATTCTATGAGTGTTATGGAGTGATAGTATCATAAAAAACTCTATAAATTTTCAATAACCATTTTATTGATTTTTTTCATGTGAATTACCCAAAAAGTAATGACTAATTAAGTAAATTTAAAAAAAGGAAAAAATGTTTCTATTTAAAATATTCCAGGCCACTTTGTCCCTAATAATGGTGGTATCTTCTTATTCTACCCAAATGAAGATGTATCCTACCACTAGACAATATATATAGATTTCCATTAGAATTTTAAAATGTGCCCATAAAATCTATTCCGCATAAATCAAGGATTTCAACTTCAAGGATGAGTTTTAGTGGAATTTCATGTCTCTTTCCAATGGTACATTTTCTTCATGTTATGATCATAGATTTTCAAGATAATCCTTACATGAATATGGACAGTGAGTTAGAATAATCTAGTTCAAATAATTTTAGAAACAATATGAGCTGATTAATGGTGTCCTCTAGTTGATGAAACATGACATAATTACATCACACTCTGAATTTCATCTTCTAAATCAGAGGTCTCATTAAAACAAAAAAATATTGAATAATAGTGTTTCATACATGTAGTATTGTGATGAAACTGACAAAAAAGTATTCCATTTATGGGAGGAGAAGTATTCAAAAAGGGTTCCAGTGGATATACAATTTTATACACCTGTGAAACTTGGTTTAGAACATCATCTTTGAAGAGTGTTTTATCATGCAAGTTGTACAAAATTCTCATATTATCTTCACCTTAAATTTTGGGTAGCTAGAGCCTGGATAGATGGTCAATAATAACATTCTCAGTTCCCTTTTTTGTCTTTGATGAAAAATTCAAACTCTTTCACTGGTAGTATCCACCTAATAAATGTTGTTTTTTCATCCTTTTTATTTAAAATTTATTTCAATGCTTCATGTTTAGTAAAGATAATAACCTTATAGAGTGTGAGGAACAAGCTTTATTTTTCAAAATAAAATACCCATAGAAGTAGCTTCTGCTCCATAGTGGTGTAATTAATTTGATCATTTTTGGGGAATGTATAGGATAATTGAAGTGTTAAAAGTTATTTTCAGCTAACTATCCTAAAACAATACCCAGAGTGAAGTCATGGTTTTTCCTCCCGGTGTAATAAAATTTAATTTTTCCCAATTGAGAAAAATAAAATATTCTTTACATCATTGAATCACTAGTTATATGTTATATAAACATGCCTCAAAGGATCACCCATAAGTGAAAAAAATCATTGATAAATATCTCCTTAAACTCCTCCTACATATCATTGATGATATGTGTCATACATCATTGGTATCTTTCCATCACATTACACATTTTCAATGACAGTCATCAATAGGTGAATGTTCTGAATGGACATGTTAAGTTATTATTTTGAATAATCGTCCAGGTCGAGATGAATTTTTTGTATCCAGAATGTCCATATGGGGAAAATAAAATTCAATATCATCTAATATCTCTATAATTTGATCTGTGAATGGGAGATAAATATTATACTTTTATGTTATTGTGTTAATATTTCTATAATCAACACAGACTACCCATCCAATAGTAGTCTAACTTGGGATTAATTCATGTTCCGTAATTTCTATTTCTATGAGGTCTCCATTATTGGTACCCATTATAGTATTCTCACCCATTTTCTATTAAAAGTTCAGAAAATGATTCTACATTCTAAAAGTTTGATAACATCCTTCTTAACCAACTCTTTCATAGGATGGGTGAGTCTTCATTGGGGATGAAATTTTTGTTTGAAACTTTCTTATATATTAATTTTTTAATTGAATATCATAGAGATAATCACCTTAATATTTTACAAACTCTAGGATATTGAGTTTTTTTCCCTCTTAAGAAACTTTAGAAATTGATATTCTTAATAATGAATCAGTAGTAAGCATATGTTGATCAAATGTGCATCTCTAGTTTCAGTGAATGTGTATTTAAACTCATTTAGAAGAGGCTTATGTTTTAATGTTGGTGGATTAATGATCGAATGTGGGAACTCTAGGAAGGATTATTATGTCAGAGGCTTGAGGAATTGAATCAATTAATAGTAACTACTATCTCATTCATAAGGATATTAGGTAGTAATCTCATCCTTATGATACATAATCTCATATTCATCATCATTTGGAAAATTACCTGACACTCAAGTAAAACACCAATTCACTTAGTTTCTTTTAACAGATCATAGACTATATAGTCTTCAATGACTTAGAAAATTTATCTAGTCTAATTGAAATTGATGAGTGATTTATCTATCTTGAGAAATGGTTACCCAAGAAATATGGGGACATCAAATTATTCCTCCATTTATTTGATGATAAAGGTAGTTGGGAAAATTAAATTTCCAACAATAACCAAAACATCATCATCAATCCCCCTATAGTGCCATAAAAATATATTGGTAAGTTATAGTTACACTCTTATTGGCCTTTGGTACCTGATTCATAGTCATTAGAAGACACCAAAAAATATGAGATTTATCATTTCTATGAGATCACATAAATATTTTCCAAGATTTCTCTATATGATGGTTCATCGAATTGAGAAACTATTATTGTCCCTCATTTTGGGTGTATGTTTCTATTAAAAAATGTCGAGAATTATTTATTCAATAAAATAAATACCTGGTCCTCTATTTTTATCTTATTTAAGAGAAAATATATTAATAATTTGTCATATGATGGCATCTAAAACATAGCTTCAGCAAAGGGAATATTGACATGGAGTTTTTTGAACATATCTATGATTTTTTTTAACTTTGCCTCCATCTTCTCTTTTCGAATCCATTTTTTTATGAAAGAGGGGATTTTTTTGGTGGTGTTTCAACATAGAAATTTTCCTTTGTGAGATTCTATTATGCCTAAAATTTCTCTCCTTCACTAAATTATGAGTTTTGACTCTATTTATTTTTTTATTTAGCTTGTTCGATTAATTTATCATTTTAATTAAATTTATCTAGATTTTTCTCTTCGTGTTTATAGGGATGTTAAAAATTCCATTCTATTATTCTTTGAAAGATCACTTCCTTGGACACCATTATTGGATGAGTCTCAGTTTTACCGATCATTGTATTCTGTAGCCAATCAGAAAGATTTTTGGAAATTTTTCTTACTTGAAATTTGATATTATTGAGAGAATATCTCCGAATCATCATTTTTTTCTTATATAGTCATGTGTTGGCCTTCATTTTCAAGAAAAGTAGTGAGAATATTTTTCAGGTTGGATTTTTGATGATAGGATTCTTATAGTGGTCTAGGTGGATAATTTAGATGGAATTGTTTTTGTTTTAGAAATTGTTGATCCCTAGGGGGAATGGTTTTTGGAGATTAATGTGTGTGGGTAAGGTGATTGGTTTTTGTGAGGGTACCTAGGTGGTCCATTATTTATTAGTGGATTTTGACTACTGGTATATTGATGATAACTCTGATTAGATTGTTGTTGATGTTGAACATATCTCTATTGGTAGTAGGGTTTATAGTACTATTGATATTATTGATTTTAATTCCCATTATTAAAATCTAGGAAATGATTTTCTTCTATTCTTGATCAAAACTATTGATATGGGTGTTGGACTCCACACATCTCGTGTTCATTGATTTCCATAACATGGGAAGGTGGTGGAAAATGGGGTTTGGGTAGTTGAAATGTATCTAGTTTTTTAGTGAGAGATTGAAATAATGGAGTAAGGTTTGTAGTTTCTTATACTAGGTGAAACATGTTACTTAGAGGCCCTATATTTCTTTTATAAAATATATTTCATTAAAAAGGGATATTTAAACTTCTAGTGACTTCAGTATAAGTATACCATCAAAGAATGTGTCTTCTAGGGTACGATAAGTGGGTTTCAAGACATGGTAAAAAGTTTTTAGTTGCAACTAGACATCAATACCATAGTTTGGGAAGTTTTGTGTCACTTACTTAAATTGGTCCATTTTCTCCCATTCTGTCTCTCTATCAACCAGGGTAATATTTTTAATATATTTTCACATCATCATTGTTCATATTGGTAGAAAGTACTTATCCAGGAAAATTTTAGCTAGGTTATCCCATTTGGTAATTGACTCACCTGACTAGATTTTAACCAAATCTTTATCCATATATTGTAAAGAGAATGGTAAAACTAAGAGCCTAATGTAATTTAAAGACACAACTATATATTTAAATGTGTCTTATACTTCTATTAAATTAGATAGGTTCTTCTGTAGAACTATTATCTCTAGTCCAATGAGTTGACCAATGTTCTAGATCATATAACTAAGACCTGATTTTATCTTGAAGGTATTCACCTGAATGGGAGGGAGTATGTTTACGAGTGAATCATCAATAATGGATGTCAAGCCTCAATCCATAATGGTGTTATCTTACTGTAGTGTTCACACTCCCTATTGTTTAGGTGGGGGGTGGGAATGAATTTGTAATTTTTATGGTTGGGAGAAGTATGATTATTATCATCATCTAGGTTTGAGAAACATAGTGAAAATAATTACTCCTCAATTTAGGTTTGAAAGAAAGAGGTTATTGATTTTACAGTCTCCTTGAATGAGTCAAGGTGGTATTGTTTACATAATATTATCTTAACATAGATAAATAAACTAATCCATGTGTGAATTTTTTAATAATAAGGGAAATAGAAGTGGTGTGATATAATCTCAGGTCCTTCATAGAGTCTACTATGCCAAATTTAGAACTTGACGATGGTGAAAAAAAATTTCACACCTTCATGGAATTGTTGAATACCCAATGATCATCCATATTAGAAAATTAAATGCAACCAAACTAGAAATATTGTAAAGGTATGTATTATAATAAAAGTCTAGGGTCAAACATAATGGGAGGCAGAAACAATGGATTATGGCCTAGGTATTAGAACATATGCTGGATTCCTCAAATGAATTATGTGACGTTAGATTTTAAAATAAAAAAGTGATTAAACACCAGTTAATTCAAAAAGGTTTTAGAATCAATTTTGGAAAGCCTGTACAGAGGATACCATAAAATCTAGCTTGATTAGGTTTATTGGTTGAGGTTTCAATGTAGTTTAATAATCGTAAACAAGGGTTTAATCAAGAAAATAGAATATACCAAGATCAAAAAACACTCTTTTGTTAATATGTTCTCATCAATCTAGGTGCATTAGCTATATCTTCAAAAGAATAAAAAAAACTATTCATCCTACCTTGATTATTTCCAATTAGGTTAAGGTCGTGCCCTTTCAATTCTATTTTTTAGGATCATGAAAGGGATTGTATAAGAATTGATTTTTTAACCTATAATGCTGAAAAATTATTATCCATGCTCAGATTTAAATATTCATTGAGGTGATTCTATCCTGACTGTCGATCCCTAGACATATATGGTATAGTCACACATGGAAATGATAGTATTAAAGGGGTGATTAATCAAAACAATTAAATAATTCATTATTAGAAAATATTATGAAACATAGGAAATTGATAACCACATGATTAATTGAAATAAATGTAAAGATGGTTCCGTGGTAATTGAAATTGAAAGAAAACAATGGATTCTTAAAAGACATAATCAGAAGAAGGATTCTTGGTTCAGGAGTACAAAAATAGGGAATATTGAAAGAATATGAAAAGTGAGGAAAAACTAATGAAAACAAAATCATGAAAACGAATTTAAAGACAAAGCACGCTGATGTTGGTGGCACCATAAAAATAAATTGGCCTGATCACTTCTGATGTAAATGGAATTTATGTTGTAATTCATCATAAATTTCACTTTTCTGAGAACATTTATAATGTAAAACTACATTTTATATCACGAATGACATATTTCATGTATTTTTAACTCTTTATCTCTATGATCTATGCCCTAAATTAAATGCACGAGGTCTTCAGGGAGGAGGACCAGATTATAGATCCTGAAGATTTTACATTGTAAAGCACAATTTTCAATCGTGATTTTCATTTATATAGAGAATTTATGGATAGAATTGGGTTTTTGAATAAGTTATGTGGCTTTACAAAACATAGTCATCAAGAAAAAAACATCGTAATTTATGAATTTATGATTGTAATTGCCCAAAAATATTTACTTTTTACAAAATTAGCTCATTTTCTAAGTAAGATCCAATTGACTACAAAAATAAATCAAATATCATAGTATCATAGTATCAAAGTATAAAATACATATAAATACTAAATAAATAATTCTGAAATGTATATATTAATTAACCATATTAACTACTAATCGTTATTCCACTTCCAGAATCAATAATTTGGAGCCTGTTTATCAATGAGGCATTCTCTTTTGCTGAGTGATCGTGACATCTGTGGTTCCATTAATACCATATAACCGAAATGTATTTGATCTAAAAATGTGAATATAACCTTTTAAGTTTTTAAGATCAATAGTGGGGGGACCCATGACTGGCTTATGGTTTTGAAATGGTCAAGAGGTTACCGGCCATAGTGGAGGAACCATACCCCTCTTGAGATCTTAGATGGAGGGTAAAGACTCCACAAATAAAGGAACCACACCCTATGTGTGTATGGGTGGATGCAAACTCAATCTATAAAATTTAATTTTGGGGATTCACACCCTATCATAACCATACATCAATGAGGTCCTAAACCTATAATTGATAAAAAAATTCCTTCTCAAACCTTGTTGTTAGCTGACCAATGTAGAAGAAAAAAAACCTCCTACACTACCTTACACCAAATCATGTATATTAACAATTATTCCACCATTGAATTCGACTCAGAAAACAATCAAGATAGACTAATCACAAATCTAAGTTAGAGTCCAAACAAGGATATGTGAATAGTATCATTTTTAGAAGTAATTTAACACTGTATCCCTTGGGGAAAACAATATATACCCCTATGTAATCTCTTAAACATTCACAAGTGGACTACTCGATGAGCAAGGATCAAACCTCATGGCATGGTGGATATGTTACATGGCATGGAGGTCTAATAGTGGTACTAAACATGTACAATAACTTATAGTATTGTGTGAAATCAAGATAAACAACGAGTGATCCTAACCTACTCGGTGTGTCGATACAAATTGACTTTTGGGAGTGTATGCCATTTATATCCCATGAAGTCTTCTAGGGTAATTCGATCAGTGAGTCAATCACAATATGTGTTTTATTTAATTCCGTCAAAAAAATATCCATTAAAGCACAAAAATTATATGAAATGTGTTATTATTGCCTATATTATATGTAGTCGATAATATTAATCCAGATTTAGTAAATCATAAGAGTATCACTTTTTTCTTTAAGTCTCACCTCTAATCTCATTATTTCCTTCCCCAGATGCATCGATCATGGAACCTACACCCCTAGGTGATTATTTTCAGCCATCAATCACTGAAAATGGTATCTATTGTCACTCTTCACAATCCACATTTCACACCAAACAACTCTGATCAGAAATAAATTCAAGACAACCCCCATTCGAGATTCACCACCATCTGATGTTTCTCCCACTCTCCACTACCTCTGATATCAAATGCAAACATTAAATCATATATTCAAGGTTATATTATGTTTCAAACTATAAATAGATTCAGATCATTGACTCTATATATTATAATGATGAATATATGATGAATAGGTGGAGAAATCCATAAAATCATAAGGATGAAAAATTGTAGTTGTCATTGATAACTCTATCATTGATCATGGGTCTACAAACCAAATAGAAAATTGGTAGAACATGTATGTTCATATTCAAATAATATCAAATAATAATATGAAAAAATTAAGACTTTTACATGGTCATGATCAGATTGAAGAATTGGAGATCTAACATTAATCAGGCTTGACAAATTTTAAATGTGAAAGAAAATATAAAGTAACAATGAACTGTCTCTTGATCATATCAATCATTGGAGAAGAATGAATCCATGCCAATGCTTTTATAGGTCTATATTGATTCTATTTTTGATAACCTAAATCCTCTATTATCTCCATATGATATCTCTCCATCAATGGAATCACTAAATTAATAGGATTATATAGCTAACCCATGAGGTTGGATAAAATAACATATAAATAGTAGAATTATTAGGTTACAAAATAAGTTAAAAAATTAAATTAATTATTTAATTTATTCCTAAAAATCCACTTATAAATGTGAATATCCATATAACATGATGTGAATAAAACATACATCATTATAATCATAAAAAAAATCATTCTAAATTTAACGGCGAAATCATTTTTCCAATACAAACCGCTTTTTGATATATATGAGTGTTTTACAAAAAACACATCAGTTTGATAATAATAGTATTTTTAGGACTAATATATTATTAATGTGGCACCTTCATTCTCCCAATTCCATAGTACCTCATCTTAGGGTTAAATACCACATGTTATAATCAATAAATCCATCAGATAATTTTTCTTAGGTCATCTGCTAATGTATATTAATGATCTTACCCTTGGAGAGGACTAGAGAAATTAAAACTCCGAATTGATCTACGTGTCACTTGATTAAAACCTAGGTTACTACAGAGAAGGTTATTCTAGAAAATAAATTATATAGGAAACAAATAGAAAAAATATAAATTCTTATTAGTGAGTGTTTATGACACATGGATGGGAATATGAGTCTCTTAATGAATGTGATTGTTTGTGTTGATAGAAATGTGTGTTTTTTAAATCATTGGGTGTTAAAAATCAAATAAAGTGGAAATAGAATTCTTTTTGGAGATGAATTGATAAGTATATAGGAAATTTATATGGATTGGATTTGATGTAATCATTTGTTTGTAATAAGAATTTTTAACTTAAAAATTGTTCTTAAATTCATACTAAACGATTATATAATCAATATTAGTGCTCCAAGATCATTGAAAACTTGTTGTAGAATAACTTATGATGGTAAAGGAGAATAAAATATGTAATTTGTGGCTCAGACATATATATTAACAAATCATTGAGAATTTATTAGCGTTAAATTCCCATGATCTGGAGAATACTAATGATTCCCTTATAAGTGGGTAGAGCGTAAACAATTTCTATAGGATAAATAAGAAACATTTGTTTAATCTATTATACATAATACACACCAATGTTTTTTGGTATAATATCACATACTATAATATCATTTGAAATGTATTTCATTATTTTCATTGATTATTATAGGATAAAGGGTTGAATTATTTTCAAACAACTAAGAAAAAAGTGAAATAGTGAATCAAGACATTTTAGAAGAGAGCTAAAAGATAAATTGTAATCTTGATCATGATTCTTCAATTAGAAAATAATACAAAATATACCAAAATTTTAGGGTAAATACACTTCTTGAATCATGGAATCGTGTACGATGTATCCTGGATGAGGGAACCAAAAAACAATTGATTCTTCCAAGGATATAATTAAGTAATTAATAATATAGAAAAGCGTCACATTTTGAGATTGGTATTTCATGACACTATTATAAGGAAGTGGTGTCAGTGTCTATTTACATAGAAATTTTTTTCTTTACCATGAAATGAAGAATAGAATACACTATATGAAATGTGGCATAGAATAACTATAATATTGTAACACTTTAGGATGTTTTGAAGTAAATTATATATCAAGAATATGAATATAGACAATAAAGGGTATAATATTGTGGCTAATGAAAACAATTATTTGGATACAAAATCAATTGCAAAGAATATTTATGTGTTGATAAAATTTTTATTATTATTATGAAAAGTATAAATTTTTATGTGATTGAAGAAAAATATATATAAAAAATCAAAATTTGGATTTGGGTGAAATATTTGATGAAAATTATTATGATGAAAACAATAATAGAGGATTTAAATATCCAAAAACATATAAGTATTATAAATTTGAATTGTAGGAAGAATAATTTTTTCATTTTATTTGACTAATGATATAAAGGAAGAGAGTATTGGATGAGGTTGATTAGTAAATTATCATTAGAGGTAAAATTTCACCCACAAAACATAGAGAATTATGAGTTTAGAGAATAATTATTTTTAATCTCATTCATAATTGGAATTATTTTACAAATTATCAAAGGATAAATCATATTTTAGAGTTATGATTGATTATCTCGATCATAGAGAGAAGAATAAAATCAGGGATCTAGTGAATATGATGGATGATTATAATATCATTAACCCTAAAAGTTTTTTAAAAAAAATATTATGATCATAGGAATGCATTTTGAAAAAATACATATTAGTGTATATGGGGTATATACAAATTGAAGGAATAGATATGGAAGATACTCTTTCATGAGAAGATATCCATAATAATATTAATAATTTTAATAAATTGTGATTCAATAACATTTTAATGATTACTATATGGATGTAATGATGGAATTCTTGAATGGATTACCGAAATAGGAGATATACACTGAACTACTGGTAGGATATAAAATTAGTGATTATGAATTAAATGTGGTGAATTTGAAGAAATAATTATATGGATTGAAAGAAGCACTTGAATCTTGTTATGATTATTTGAATTCATACTTGAGGAGGCTATATTTTTAGAGATGTTGTGTAAATAAAGATATCTAGGTGAAATCATAAAAAGATGAGTAGTTCATTGTAAAATTCGATATAAATGATATAATTTTTGTGAATGAAATTAGTAATTAGTATATAAGGTTTCTGAATTGATGTGTTCATAGTTTTTAGTTTCCATGATTAGTGAACTCATGTACTTTATTTTGTTCTAGGTGATTCAAAATGAGGGATAATATTGTGTTTTTCAAGAAAGATATATAAGTTATTTACAGAATAATTTTTATATAAATGGTTTCCAACTTGATAGAACTCCAATAATGGTGGGAAAAAAACCTAAGAAGTGTGAAGATGTATAGTCTATGGATTATAAATTATAATAAAAAATTATTAGAAGCATATTATATATGAAAACAACAAGGAGAGACTAGGGAAATTTTTTTTTCTTATATTAATAGTAATCTTATAGAATAATATCTCAATACTTTGAAAATTATCATGATGTAAATTTATGGTACTCTTAATTATAGTTTAATGTTTGATATATGTAAAGAGTATAATTTTTAGGTATAATTTCACTGGTGGAAGTCCCAAATATACCAATACTTCTTTCCCTATAGTTTGAAAAAACAATTGGGATAATGAACCTATACCAATGGTTTTGTAAAACCATTGGTATAGACTAATATAAGATGAGTTTCCCTAGTGGTTTTAGTGAACTGTTGGAAAAAAACTCCTCAATACCAATGATACATAAGAATTTTTGGGATAGATCTAACTAAAAATCCTCTACTCACCATTGTGATCCTTCTCCCATCTCTAATTCCCCTCACGCCCTACTTTTCAATCCTTATAGCACCGCTCCACTCCTCCTATCCTCACCACCGCTCCCATCCTGAGTCCCCCTCACTGCCACTCTCACCCCCTCACAACCCCCTCTTATTCCAACTCCCCCTCATTGCTCGCTGCTCACCACTTACCACTTTCCACTGCCCGTGAAACACACCTCGCTCGTTTTCACTCTCCTCTCCCCTCCTCCGATACCGATCCCTAGCATCCATCCCTCACCCTCCCCCTCAAACTCTTCAATCTTCGTGTCATCCACAAAACGTGCATAGAGTTATTCCACATCACTACTTCATTGTTTCACTGATGATATTTCTAATTTTAGAAGTTTATGTTTTAGGTCTATTCATCTATTTCACTAAAGTATGGTGAAATTAATCATTTATGATAGATATGTTTCTATAATTAGGAATATGGGAACCATAGATCATGCCTTACTATTTTTTCGCATCGATCCACTGAGGTATTAAATGATTCATATTATTCTATGGAATTTGTTTTCCAAAATCAATTTTATTTGTTTTTGAATAGGTATTTTTAATTAGGGTTTTGTGCAGATTAGATTCATGGATGCATTGGCGGTGACATAGAAGAATAACAACACTATATGAAGGATTCATTTTGAAAAATTATTTTCCTTTACAAAAAAAATATTTACATGAAGTTCATGTTACGTGACATTTCCATTTGAGTGTTTTTATATAAAAAAGTATGGTAATAATGTGGGTTTATCAGCTTCTAAGTTATAACACCGACTGTGAATTTTTTCTCAACACTAGAGAATTTTTTTATAGCTCAAAAGTGTTTGATTTGATTTTCACTTTCTTATTTCTCACATTCTAAACATGTTTTTATTGAGGAAACATGGTTTTATCTTATTTCACATGTTTATTATTTTTTGAAAATTGCATATTCACTTGAGAAATTAGAGAACTCTTAATTTTTTTTCGTTTTTTTAGTTTTTCCTTTTATAACTCATAAAACCATATGATCAAACATTCTTTCTTATCATGTTCAACATTCTTCATATGTATGGATCCATTTGTAGAAACTGATTTCAAACCTGATAAAATTTTCTCTTTTCCGATACCACTAATCAAATTCTTTTGACTAGGAATAAAATTCATACATATTATAGCTCCCTGACCAACATAATTACACCTTCAAAAACATCATCAACTAATTTTGATTTTCCTTAGGAAATCTATTAGGATATTCTTCCGAAAATTCAATTACTAATCCAATTCTACTATCTCTTTCTTGGATGGTTTTCATTTTTAGTTCAAATTTTCTATCATAATTTTTTTAGATATTTATGCCTATTTTTAAATATTCTATCAACAATCTGTTATTTATTATATTGAAAATCCACTTTATGGGTATGTGGGAACCAACAGAAATATCCTTCATCATATAGCCACACCTTACAAATTTTTAAATATTCTATGATATATCCTTTCCTACCATAATAGAAGCATATTCTACCCACTAAAACCCAATGATGATCATCTATCTTTAACGACCACTTAGGAGTGTCTTTTTTTACTTTTTCCTTCAGTTCACACATCAAGGTAGATTGTTTTTCCTTTTTTACATAATTATTCAACCATTGAATCCTCTTTTCATTAACATATTCCTCATTTTTAGTTTTTACATTCCAAAATTCCTCATAATAGTGACCATATACAATGTAATATTCACAAAAATTATCATGGATTTCCAATACGTTTCTAAGAGATAAATTTCTCTTCTTGTGTGAAAACTAATTTTTGCACAATAGTTTTATTCTTAGTTTTATCTATTATATCAATTTATTTTTATCTTATAATAGTTTTATGAGTATATATATTATACCAACAATCAATGTACATGTTCTCAAACTTCCAGATCACCAATATTTTATGAAAAATATTGTTTCTTTCTTTTTCAAGGTATTTTTTCTATATTTATTTCATTGATGTATTTTGATAGATTAACCATAATTTTTGGATTGGTTTGGAGAAATAATCTTCATACATATTCTCAAATCCACCCTTAATTTGTTAGTGAGTTTTGTTATATTTTGTATCATAGGGTTTTTCATAGACATTGATCTTTGTACAACACTTACAAATAAAATGGAAATAGGAATTATAAATTTACTAGGGTAGTAGGATAAATTATTCCATGAGGATGAGTTGGAGTACTATAAAAATGTTTTATATATTTTTTTTACTTTTATGAACGTATTTTTAGTATAAAATATTTAATGTGATTTGGGTGGTAACACTTTTCTTCTCAGTTCTTTGGGGAGGTTCATCTTGGGTTGATTTTAGATTATTAATGTTTTGGTCTAAGCTCTAAGAACTTCATAATGTGAGAATATTTCTCAATCTCAAATAATATTAATCTATATTAATGTTATGATTTTATTCTTTATTGATATTATTAGTATCTTATAGTAAACTATAAATATATTTCACCCTTTTAGTTTTCACATGTAGTAAAAAATCATTGATATTCATAGTGACGTTATACTAATATTATAATGTTGAAAATCTTGTATAATTTTCCCTTATTTAATATAGTGATATTTTAAATATACTGAGCTATAATGAAATTATCTCTTGTCTGGAATCATCAATAGGGGAGCACATGCAACTCTGTTCATCTTGGGATATCAAAAAGTATAATATTATCTTTTCTATAGAAGATTGTATGGAGTAACCAATTGGGATTATATTGGAGAATATATTGTTGTCACATCATATGAATCATATTAAGTAGTTTGGTGGTTTTGATACTAAGTAATGTAATAATATCATGTCCTTATTCATGGTTGGAGTTCAGTAGATGGATTTTGATGCGAATACATAAATTATATTTTCTGATTGTATGAGGTACTATATATTGTAACTTCAAAACAAGACATTTGGTTCTCACCTTAGTTTTGGATGTGATTATAGGAGGAATTCTTTACCCAATAACATATCATTAAAAAATAACCCCATTAGATCAACGACTATCAAAATTAATACTTTTATGTTTTAAAGGATCTAAAAAATGGATTGCATGTTAGATTCTAGCTAGATATGGGATGATAACATTATCATAGTATAGTTTAACTATAATGACACATACCACTATATCATAGACACAGAACATTCCTTGGCACATTATGTTTTACTTTGTTGATTATACTTTATAGGATAGAGGTAATAATTTTATCTCTGATACTGAAAGGGTTGAAATTGGTTAATAAAAATAAGGTACTTGGAATACAAAAATGATTTATATTTAAATATTATTATTTTTTTGTTATAATAGTTTTATTTTTTATAGTAAATATCCACTTTTTAATTTTTTATGTGATGATATATTTTATTTGATTACGAATTTTTTCCTATAATAAAATTTTCTTATCGGGTGGGATATAAATGGAGTTTTATTTCATCTTCAATGCAATCCCTCTTGATGTCGTTGTTTGGTTAATTGAGAGGGATGAAATTCTTGACACAATTTACAATTATTTTTTATTTTTTGAAAAACTTTAATTGAGAAAGATGATATTTACATAATGAGATTATGATTGATGATAAAATCATAATTAAAAGAAAAAAACAAAAATATCCTCAAGTAAATCTATCCCCTTAATTGTTAAATATGATTTCCAAATCTTAAACTTTTGAATACAGTGCTACAAATAGATATTTCTCATCTCTTATAACATATATTATTTTACTTATTCCTTGATTTTATAGGTATTTTAGAATAAAAATAGTACTTTACTTAAGCTTATACACACATTTACTCTACTTCAACTTACATCTTGACTGCAATAATATCTTATAATTCCTTGCAGTTCACTAACTGTAGATCCTTGTAAGTATGAAGGTTTTATCTTGAGAGAGACAAAGAGAAAAGTGTGGTGCGTTCTTTTTTTTCATGAAAAATTATATGTTAGTTATAATTTATCTTTTCCATATTATTTCACATCACCCTATTCCATTCTGTTTAGGGTTTCAATAGCATTAAATAGTCTAATTGGGAATTCATTTTGTGGCTACAAAAGATCGATGAAGACAACTATCCTGAGGTATATTGATGAGAATATACAAAGTTACTGGAGTCAATTAAGATTTCTATTTATCAATAATGATAAATTTAAAATTAAAACCCTACTAATCTAAATAGTATTAAAATCTCCTAAATAAAATTTTGGGAAATTTATTCAAATGAAACACAAATAATCAAAAAAAATCTATCATAAAATTGACTATAAATTTATAAAAACAATAAAAGAGAATTAACCACATCTATAAAAGTTCACCATGAATTAGAAAAAATAAAACTCACCAACTTGTTCTAGAATTATTTGAACTAGTAGAAATTGGAAATAATTAATGGAATGTAACTAAATAAAATTTTATGTACTGTGAAATAATTAATAATAAATTAAAATAATCCTTAGTAACAATATTATGATTCACATAATTAAATATAACAAATAACCAAACAAATATAAATTGATCAATGTGAATTTAATACATTTTTTGTTTCCATTATATTTTTTTAGAAATAGAATGCTGACACACTATATAAGTTTCATGCCAATAGGATTATATACCATTAATAGGAAGAGTAATTTTTAATTAATTGGAATGTACTATTTGATAGTATCATTTTGAAACATGGATCTATTTCCCCTTTACTGAAGGAACATGATTTGACCCAAGGGAAATTTTGGTTCTTATAAGTTAGGTGGTGACATGTATAGTCAGATGAGATAGGTATGTTGTTGTTTAATTTTTGTTTTATTTTATTCATCACATTATCCACTTAGGCGTTCTTCTGATTTCTATATATGGAGTGTAGTTATATTCTGTGAAGGGGTTCAGAAGGGCACTGGAGGTGGCTACACGGTTTTATTTATAGGGGAGGTAAATTAGGGTAGTGGAGAGAATGATTAATGTGTTTCATTTTGGTCTGTTTTTATATCATAATCTCCCCTTTTATGTGAATCTCTCATTTCCCTAGGACATAAACCCTAATGCTGGTGTAGGAATCTAGATGAAACTACATATGTACATTTCACTTGGACACAACTTTTCTTCTTCTAATAAAGATAATCTATCAACAGCATGCTCCATTCATTGAATACACCATGATTTCAACCGCCAATTTATAGAAAATATTTTTCATGTGCTGTACATCGACTTCTATTTATGGCGCCTTCTCCTTGATCATTTTGAAATTTATATCATGGGGTATATTCATAGGTTTCACCTCTGTTTTTCTAAAGCACTCCACTAAAATCAAAATTAACACCAACCGAGTCTGGTAAAAAATATTTGAACATAAGCCTCTCACTGCATGTATCCTAAATACCCATTTAGCTGGGTCAAGATCCTTCATCTAAAATCTTTTATACACTTCAACCATCATATCATAAAACATTTTCTTCACCCAATCAAAAATAAACATATCATCATCATAGAGAGTAATTATGTTGAAACTCCCATCACCAAACACCTTTTAGTAATATAAATGGTCAACATTAATCGAAATGAACTTCTATTTCATCATAAAGACATTAAATATCCACGTCCACATCCACTACCTTGATGTGTGTTAAAAAATATAAAGGCTTCACATTGTCTTGAAAAAATATCATAGTTCTCATTCTCTATAAAACAATCCGAATTCTCCAGGTAAATTACCTCATCTAAGTCCCTATGAAGCTATGATATATTCATATTAAAATATTCCAAAAGAAATCCCTCAATGAACACCGTAATCAATATCATTAGAATAGTGATATATTTAACTACTAGTTAAAAAATCTAATAGAGATACACATATTTTATTTATTAACTCCCCTTTATGACTAGATACTCTTTATACCTTTGTTTACCATCCACTCCCTCCTTCAACTGAGTCGCCATTTATTATAAAGAATTTTTTTCCTAGTTTACTTTTTTATCAGCTCCCATGTTCTATATATGTGCAGGAATAATTTTCATTTTTCATGGATAACTCCCACTGATTTTATTCTTTTACATTTCAAGACTCTTTGAGGATCTCTAGCAATACATCTTCCATGAGTGACTCATAATGAAGATAACTCCCATATCTTTTCATTTGGTTCCTTACTTTAGTTGACCTCCATAACTCCCTCAACGACTCATATCCTTATGATTTTGTAACTTATTGATAAATATATTCCATATATATTTGTTTCAAAAGTTAACCCCAATATTTTATCGGCCATGGGATTTATGATACTTCTTTTTTTGGAAACACTATTGTAACTTGAATCTCATCCATTGAAATTTATAGATGGTCTAGTGTTTTTGTACCATTTTCATTATTTATTTTTTTGGAACATCCATAACTTCTGGATTCCCAATCAGTTGAAAATAAACCTCTGAAGATACTTTTTTCTCATTAATCTTCTCAGCTAAGTTTCGATCCTTCCCCATAATATATTCATTTAATGAAAAATTAAACTTATGAAAATCCTATAAGAATTTTTATCTAAGAGTTAAAAAATAAAACTATTCATTTATATATCCTATAAATTAGCATGATAAAGAGTTAGCTTCTAGATTATCCATTTCCTTGGAAGAAACTTGGATATAAGTGGGTGACTTAGAGAGTTTGAGATGAGTGAAGTCAAAATTCTTTCCAAACCAAAAAAACCTTTGGTAGTTTGTGACCTAATGAAGAAAAGGAAGTTATCTTGATCAATTATATCACATAATTCACTACCTTTACCCAAAAATCCTTGGTAAATCCTATGTGAATTATTATAATCTTATCATTTTAAACCAAATTTGGATTATGCTTCTCAATGAATGTATTATGTTCTAGAGTACATGGTATGCTTTTCTCAAACCTTATGCCCTTCCACTAGTAGAGCCTTTAAAAATCTATACTTTTATACTCTCTACCATTATGAGACTATACGAACTTAACCATAAAAATAATATCCTTTTTTCACTGGGTATCTCTATCAAAAAAAGGTTCCAAACCCCTCAGACATGTTCTTGAGAAAGAACACCCAAACCTTCTGTGACTTATTATTAATGAATGTTATATAAAACAATGACCCTCTGTTAGAATGAACTGGAGCTAAACCCTATACATCTATATAAACTGACTCTAGATTCTGGAAATTCAATACCTTTACTTTATTTTGGAAGGAAACCTTGAACTGATTTTTAAAGATAGTACCTTCACACATCCCATACTCCATAATTCTAATTTTTAACATACCCTTAACAGTGAGGATCTTTATCCCCTTATCACTCATGTGACCCAGATGGCTATGCCATAACACTGAAAAAGTAACTTATCTAGCATGAATTCAAAATCTATAAACACTAATGAAGTAAAAATTCCCAACCTTAAATTTTTTATCCACAAACATGGAACGCTATTAAATATTTCATACACCATATATGAATGATGTATAAAAACATACATCATCTATCCAATGAAATTTAAGTCTTATTTAATCCTAGTATGAACTACACACCCGTTAACTCAAACATACTTATATTTGTCATTATCTTTGATATGTCACCTTTCTCTAAATTTTTTAGAGCCATATGATCTATAAAATTAACCATTACATATCTTATGAAAGTATAGTTCTTCAGACTTCCCCTACTAGATGTTATGGGAAATGAAGCTCGAGAGTCTATATCTAAGACTCAGGAGAATTAGAGATACAGAAAAATATACAACTCTTATCTTCTAATATAATATTAACAAATCCACATTTAAAGGGTATCTTCTGTAATTGAATCTCTAATCATTGAAATACCTTTAGGTGTAATTTCTTCCTATAATGCCTACACATGGGACCATCTTCCTCTGAGATAATCCCACTCCAATATGTTCTGATTTCCCTTTTGTCTAACATTTCTATGTTGCAGAACTCTTCCCTTCTTTCCACACTATATACATTTCCAGAATATACCTCCTTTAAATGATGTTATTCATTCTATATATAATATTTAATGTTTGGAGAGACCTGATCAGTTTTTCTACTTGAATTACTCAATACTATTTCCATCACGTCCTAAGGTTTTAAAAGGTTCGGACTCAGATTAACACTCCTTTCCATGATTGGTTAGTCCCCCCAATTAAGGATTCTGCACCATAAAACGAAGTGGTCACACAAAGGTCCTCTCAATCCATTAACAATACAGACCCACTTTTCTTCTACTCTAGAGTCCCATCAAGGAATTCATCTTCCCACTGAACAATAAAAAGGTATGATTAAAATAAAATAGTATCTCCCTAATCTCCAAGTTTATTCTTCACCACCTGATGTAGATATCCCTGCATGAGAACACTATATAAACCAGTATACTCATGAACATAATCTTCAAGATATTTGGTAGTTGTTAGGAATGATTATATCTACTCATCTCAAATAATCACATCATATCTTCAACTATTTAGGTCTCTCGACCCCTCAAACACTTGTGAATAGAGATATATTCTTTCTTGAATGAGTATTGACTTTAATCTCTTGTTTCATTTTTGTACATTTTTGTGAACTTGGGTTTTTTATTTTTTTTTGATTTTGAGTAATTTACATTTTCTTTATGGTTTGATTATAATGGATCTTTTATACTGTGTGTTTTTTCATTTTCTATGGTTAATTTGAAATGGAAATTTTTAAATGGTAAAGTTTAAAAATACATTGATTCTTACCGATATATTAGGAATATGTTTACAGTGATATTTATATTTGTAAAATTGTCTAAAATGTTTTGGATTTAAAATGATAACCAATTTTTGGAAATTTTTTCTATTCTATTAGAAAAATGGATAGTGTTAATTATTTTCAAGGATTTAATGTGATATTAATAAAGAATAATTAGAATCTTTTAAAGGATTTGAGCCGAATGTAATTTTAAAGTAGACGCTTTTGAACTATTTGAATGTTAGAAATGTTTTACCAAAATTTATAATTGTGTGTAAATGGTATCATAAAAAAATTATGTTTTTCTTTGTTAGATGAGTTTTTCAAAACCTCATGGGTAAAAATGATGTTTTAATGAATTAAGGTATTCTTTGAAATAATTTTTTTGATAAAACCATTTTGTGTTAAAGAAACGAATTTGGATCACTTATTCAATGAAGTAAAAGTACATATTGTTTTTTTTATGAATTTATAAAATATTGGATTTTAGTTTTATTTTAATGATGTCTTAAGATTAATTGTTGATCTATTTTATGTCTCATGGGGATGGAAATTTGAATTCCATTATGATGGTGTTTTTTTTTCTTGTTTTAAAGTATATACCCATATGGATTTAATGGATTCTTTGGTTGAACAAGATCTAATTGGGATGGTTGTTTTTTTTTCTTTAGTATTAGAGCTTGTTTTCATTCCTCTCTTTTCCTAAGTCGAGAATTATTTATGAGAGTTCAAAAATTTTAACCCTCCTCATTTCTGTTGGTAACAATATTCTTAGGTTGAATTGGTTTTGGTATCGACGGTTGATGATATTTTTATCTAGTTTTAGATTTATGATTCTCTTAAGGTTATGTTTGTAACCATCTTACAAGAGGGTATGAGTTATAAGTGGTGGAAGTATATTTTTTAGACTTATCGAGATAAGGAATATTCTTGGAAAATTTTAATGGCGTGGTTCATTTAGAATTATTTCATAATGAAGTGAAGGTACTGATGACTATAGAATTTTCTAGCCTCTAGTAAAGAGACAAAATAGTGTTTGAGTTCAAAAATCATTTTATGCATTTGGTTCCATAAATTCATAATCTAGACTTAGATGATTCCTTGTTGGCTTGGTGGGTTGAGTAAAGCCTTTGATCAGACTTGTCACTAGCTATTTCTTCCATTGGACTCTACTTCTATAGAGTGGTTGTGAGATAAGATATCAATGGTGACAAAAGATTAGTAGGATCACCAAAGGTGTTTCATGCTTCTTCTATTCCAAGGTGTGGTAGAGGAATATCCAATAAGGTAAAGAGGAAGTGCTCTATGTCAGACCTTATAAGTGTTGGTTTAAAAATTAAATATTTTTTTCTCACTAGTTTCCTCTAGGATAAAATAATTGGTATTATATCAGTGCCAAAAAGTGGGACATAAGAAACTTTCCTATTAGGAATATAAGAAACCTTTCATACATGTAGTCATTTTGTCCATCTATAAAGATTCTATAGAGGGATTTATTATAATAAAGGTAGAGATAAATGTATCACTTCTAAAGAAACTTTTAAAGAACCTATTAAACTTGATAAATATGTAACGCTTTTCTGAATTTTCTTCTGATGCAATATGTTTCCTCCAGTTGACCTTTCATTTTTGGAGGTTGTTTTTTTTTTGAGTTTTATTAATAACATATTTAAATTTAACAGTGTAGATCATGGATTCTATCTTGGAAAAATAAGGATATAGTTTATATGGCTTCACAAACAATATATTCTCATGTTTAGTTTTTGTAGAATTTATTGAAATGAGTCTAAACAATGTTAATATATTTGGTTACATGAATAAATTTAGACTACAAGATGGAGTCTTTGGGATACTGAATCCATTGAGGTTATTCATATTTGTTTTTTTTATATTGGTTAATATCTTAACTATCTAGTATGAGATATTTATTGTACTGGTAAGACTTTTACTTTTGTGATCGACTGTGATTCTCTTCATTTGGTGTGATTAGTAGTTTATTTTCACTGTACTGGTAAGGATCTTTTACCACTATACTGGTAAGTCTCTTATTCCCACTTTCATTTCATATGAATGATATTAGAATATATATATATATATATATCTTTTTATAATAAATTTATATCTCATATAGTAATAACTCTATAAATATGTATACATAATGATTTTCCTTCTAATATTGTGATTTTGATCTTAAACACATGTGCAAATTAAGTGATGAAATCATTCACAAATTTATTATTTTTTTGACACATTTCATTTAGGTTCCCTTATTTTAGATATTCTATATCTCTTTCCTTTATTTTAAATTGTTATATTTGGATCCAAGAATTATGTACCTCCTTTGGATTCCATATAGATAATTTTCACCTTCTCTATTACCCTTAAGAGACATAAATTTACATTAAGAACCATAAAATTTTGATAATTCTATTTTACATGAGTTTCTATCTACTTATATTTGGTTCAAACATAATTTTTAGAAATATTCTATATTATCACCCAATTTTGAGAGAGAAAATATTTTTCATCAATTTTTTCTCTATAACTATCTATATTATGACTCGGTGGGTAATTTCTCGAGGTTTGTATCTTTTTTATTTCACATGGTAACCATCTTCTATATGTCTTCATTTAATACCACACATTTATTTATCCTATTTTTCCATTCAAATAGATCTTATATTGTGATTATCTTCATTTTGTTATATTGGTAAGGTGTTTTTCCATCATATGCTTCCCTCAGAGCTGCCTTCTACTAGATGGTGGGTGAGATACTTTCTACTGGATGGAAGGAAGGATGCTGGAAGCCTGCTATGTGTGTATACCAACGGTTCAACTAAACCGTTGGTATTAAGTATATAATCCTGTGTATACCAACGGTTCAACTGAACTGTTGTTATTAAGTATGTAATCATGTGTATACCAACAGTTCAATTGAACCGTTGGTATTAAGTATGTTAGCATGACTGTTTATACAACAGTTTAATCTAAACAATTATAATTTTTCCATATAATGGTTAAAAACCATTGGGATAAAGTTATAAAAATAGTTGAATACCATTGGAATAAATCTATTCCAATGGTTTTCAACTCTTGGGATAGGGAATAACCAATGGTTCAACTTGAACTGTTAGGATATATCAATTTCAAGATCACTATACCAATAGTTGAACATGAACCCTTGGTATTTGGCTATCACAATTCCCAAAACACCAACGGTTTGATAAACTGTTGGGATAGGTTATCCCTACGGTTTTGAGGACAACGCCAATCATTTTCAAATTTTGGTATAGTATAGTTTTATAGTAGTGTTGGTTGTGTTTGAGGTTTTTGATATTGTATATATAAAATACACTTTTGAAAGATACTTTTTTATATAGAATAAGTTCATAGAATATATAAAGGAGAAAAAAGAGATCACATTGCTTAGAATTACCGAAGAAAAATATATTTCATCGATGAAATAATATACTAAAATTACATGGATTAATAAATAACTATAGGATATTGGTGAAAACGGTAAGGGTCCTTTAGTGATCCATTATAATAAAAAGTGTTTCATTGAAGTGATAATGAATCTAGTTTAACACACTCATTCGAAATATATCAAAATTCACTACCCTTTTATACAATAATATGTGAATCATTAATTCATATATATGGAGTATTATGGAATTAATTATCATTTAGAATACATTCCTATAACACTATTTTTCTTGCGAACAATTGATAATCATTAAAAGAATCATATTGTTAAATAACCCCCCTTAGCTTGAGGATTTTCAAGTAATCATCTTACCCCATACATTTTTAAGGATTAACATGTAATTTCAATCCATGGATGTAATATACCATTTGGGTTTATTATTAAAGTATTACAAACTATATAAACTTAGGAATTATTGAAAAGAAAACCAAAATTTTTATCAAAGGGAGAGATTAATAACTAATATATGTTAAGAATAATCATCTAAAGATGGAGGGAGATACCTTTAAGGGAGAGTTAATAGTATGCAAGATAAGTATAGATACAATTCAAGGGGAAAATTATCATAGAGTGAATAAGGATAGGGGTTGTTATGTAATATTGGAGAGTATACATAGTGTAGTATATAATTCATTAATGCTATCCTATTTTATTAATCAAAAATTACTTAGGAAGATATAGAGTGAGGAATGAGATATTCTATTGTCATTCAAAGCATTATATAGTTTAATTTCATGGAAGATTTTATTTCGTTCAATCAAACAAATATTGAAGAATATTGGAATAAATTGGTTCATAAAGGAACCTATGTCAGTAAGGGGATCATAGGTTGCAATTGGTATTTTATTGGTTGGAATATGTGTTATTATTTTTCAAATAAAGTTTAAAGGAGGGTTTATATGAATCTATGTGAATAGTGATAGGATTTTTCTGCTCATAGTGGGACGATAACATCTATTAATGCTATGATATGGAGTGAAACTCCATAGTAGTGGTTGTAGTGGAGTGAATATTGACAATTCAAAGGATGTATACACTATCTTCGTTATTATGGTCCACAAAATATTCTAGAGAAAAATAAAGTAAGAAATTATCCAATTTGGTGATTGGAGTGTTGATCATGGTCATGAGGCTTTATACTAGAAATAGAGAGTTGATTTTGGCCATGAAATAATTTATACTGTTGTAGTTTACAAAATCACTATACACCATATAGAGTTCTAAAAGGTGAATTATGGATGTCATGTTGTTAAACATTGGAAAAAAAATAAAGAGATGGATATTGGAAATGCTATAGTTGATATGACAAAATATTATTGGGGTTTTAATAATAAACTATTGATAGGAGTGAAAAACATGGTTTTTATCCATAGAGCTTAGTATTTGGAGAAATAATGACTACATCATGGTTTAAAGGGATACAAACTATAATTTTTTGTGACATGAAGAAATTTATAAACAAACAATTCATAGAAATTTAAAAATATTTATATATATATATTTCATGGTTCTCAAAGTCATAGAGTAGGATACATGAAGGCCATATAATGGTATATGTAGGAAAATATTTTGGTGGATAGTTAAATTTTAAAAAATTAATTATTCAAGATAATTTGTATACTAGACATCAAATAAATTTAAATAGTGACTTGAATTATATTACAATAGATAAATTTCAGAGACAATTTAGAGATAAACCGTGTTATTTAACATATGATGAATATGAATGGTTTAATTGGATACATATGAATGGGAATTGTATAGTAATAGGTAGATACTATTTTTAGGGGGAGGAATAATCCATCTATTTAAATTTATTATAAAATAGATGTTAGGAAGAAAAAAATTGATGATCCAAATATTTCACCTAAATGTTTCGACATATCAAGTTACTCAGGTCACATGGGGGGATAATAGATATGTTTCATTGTCTACACTGGTGTTTCATATTCCTCTATGAAGTATCAAGTAGTTTATGGTATGCTAGTTCCTACAGTAATAAATAATGAATATTTTAATTGTGTAGATCATTTGAGATCAATTTTTCTATTATTTTTGAGAACAAACAAGATTTTAATATAATAAAATATGTAGTTTCTCACTTTTTTAGTTTAGAATATCATAATAAAGAGGTTTTTAAAAATTAGTGATAAAAGTAATGTTGAGGATAATGAATTGATTGTCGATTCTATAAAGAAGTTTAATGCTGATAAATGATTATTTAATAATTCTAATGGTTGGAGGGGAAGGAAAGATGAAGATAAGGAAATTAATCCAATTTTAATATAAAATTATCCTACTAGTAATGAAAGAAGACTGAATAGTGATTCCCCATTATTTTTCCATATAAATATGGTAAAATATTGGACAATTTTGTCTTCATACGATTGCATTGTTATTATAAATTTAGTTCAAAGTGATAAAGATTCCACCAATTCATTGATAGAATTCAATGCATGGGTGACTTACTTCCCTAATGTAGATGATTTCTTATGAGGAATTTTCAAAAAAATTACCTATCCTGCAATAAATTTTAAAGGTTAACAATCAGTTTGAGCTACACTAATATAAAAGAGAGAAAAGACATTTGAATTGAGATTCATAGAAAATAAACACAAAAAATAATATAAATAATAATAAGGAAATGATTTTATTCAATAATAAATTGATTCAATATTGAATTTACCCAAAACATTTCTTATTATATGTGATGTTGTAAAGGGTGTGGATGCATACTTGGATAGTAGTGGTTGTGACTGGCTAATGAGGGAATATGATTCGTATTAACGAGCTTATTAATATTTATATTTGGGAAACCAAATTTATTATTTGTGATTTTTATTAATAAAAAAGATTTTTATGTATAACAATAAAAAATATCTTAATTTTCAAAGAAACTCATAGAATAAAGAAAACACCATCACTATCTTTTTTTTAATAATATTGTTATATCATTGTGACTAATTGTCATATGGTTGTTTCTTATGTTTATTATCTTGAAGTAGTGCATGGATAAAAAAATTGATGGTGTGACCCTTAGGCCTTGTTTTGTATGATGCATATGTATGGAAATAGAAATGTAAACCAAGAAATCATGTGTTTAGTATATAGTAATTAGAAACAAAATACCAACATATTAATTAAAATGATGGAATCAACTATTACCACCTAATTTTAAGGAAACATGATTCCCATGTCCATGGTATATCCTGAGACATAAATTACAAGTTACAAAGCACCACTATAATTACACACTGTGAGGCACCCATTATCATAGTCCACTCCAATGTCATACTTCTATCACCTTGTTACTGGCCTCTGCACAATCATCTATATCCCACCATCACACCAAAAAACTATTCCCTACCATCTCTTCCCTAATGTTGGCATGCCCACCATTTCTCATTCCCCACCCTCACACTTGATTAATACCCCATATGTCACACCCCATATTTTACCCTTTTAACATCTCTCTATTTCAAAGACCATCTTAATTACCCACACTCTTCAATTCCACCCCACTATTTCACCCCTTCCATTTTGACCCCATGCTATCCCCTTCCATCATCACCCCGTTTATAACACCTCTATAATCACCAGTACCCCTCCACCACACCCCACTATTACACCCCAACCATCAAACCCACTATTGTGACAATTCATAATCACTATATCGATAGCCCGACCACTATCCCCTTATCCCTCACCATAGAAACCCCTTTTGGTCATTTTTTAATTATGATTTTATTTTTATTTTTTTTCTAATTATTTCATATTCTGTTTCCATGAATAACAAACATTCCTTATTAATTCAATTTACCCATTCCTTTCCATTTCTAACTCCCACTCTATTTTAAACGACATCTTTTCACGTGTACTAAACTAGGCCATAAATTAGTAGATGTATTTCTTAAAAAACTTATAATCACTTCTATGAGAAGGTATCCTTATACTATATTAAAACATAATCATGGAATTATCATTGGATTGCCCCTTAGTGGTGAAACATATAATTTTTTTCTTGAATTTAATTTTCATACATGATTCATTGGATGTGTGGTTTTTATAATAGGTAAATGTCATTCTAAATATTAAAAGAACATGAACTATTTTTAGATGAGAATAAATATACAACAGCTTAATTCAAATCATCCCATTAATATGTGTTTAGTATCCTATGGTTTTTTAGTAGGGTGTCAAATTATGATAAGTGGAGAATATCTATAGAAGGAATAATGAGAAATATTTCTTTTGGAAATATGATTTTGAATTGAAGACCAGACAATATAATGAAAGGTGAATATGTTTTTCATGATGACACAAAATTTATTTTTAATACTATCAAAGGATTGGTGTATTTTTAACATTAAAATATTCCACATATAACCCATTTTAAAATAAAATTTTGAATATGTTTTTCAATGTACTAGGTGAAGAGAGAATACGAAGGGTGATCCTTAGTATTTTAATTAAACCATTCCAAAAAAAAAATCATGACATCAGATTACTAATATTTAAATACAATCACGTTGATTTGGGTATACTCCTTGGTCTTATCCCATGAATGGAAAAAAGTAAAAAAAAAGTCTTCCATGTGGTTTATCAGTTATTATATATATTATATAGTTTATTATTTTTACTAATATATTCATTATTTTATGTAACCAAGAAAAAATATCTATTCAAAAGAATTATTTTAATATGAAATTACATCCTAATTCACCCCTTTATCAAGTTTTCATGGGATTTTACCCAAAATATTTGATATGATATAGGAAATTTTCATTTTTGGGGAATATTTCAACAGAGTATCCATATATAACACTTTTTTAATATGGATAATGTTGTAAATAAAAATAAAGTACCAATATTCAATAGGTTGAATTATAAAATATTAAAAAATATATAAGGCCAATTTTATGATATGATAGGTTAAATGTTTATTTGATATCTGTTCATGAAATATAAATCATTGTTCTTAAGGTTAGTGGCTCTAAATTATGTATAAAAATGTTCGTTGGACCATGATATGAAATTCTTATTAGAATGAAAAAAAAGTAATTCATTTAAAATGAAATATTTCAAGGAAATATAGAATCTGTAGTTGAACAAAGATGCTGATGGTAAAATATTCTGATGAATTTATTTCATTGGATACTAAGAAATCAAAACTACAAAAATATAAGCTTCTTAGAAAACTACCTTTGGCGTGTTTTAAATATAGATAATTTTTTTTTGATATTTTATAGGTTTCCAAGATGAAAAGAAGTAGGATTTTTTTATATTGATTTCTCATAGATAATTTAAGTGAATTTATCTCCAAATAAAAATGATAAATATTTTTTTGATAAATAATAATAAATAAGCTGATTTTAGGGGACAATACAATTGGGTAAGGAAGAATATGATGAAGAATAACTATTTAAAGAAAAATATATTGAATTAAAATTTGATTCAAAAAATATTTTGGTTGATATTGTGGATGGATTGTAAACCTGAGGTGATGGTAAAGGCTAACAAAAAGGTTTAATTAATTATAATATATATTTTAAAGGAAATATTGATAATATAGAAACTTAACAAACAAATAAAAATAAAATGGGTAGTTCGTTAAGCGACTCAAATAGATTTATTAATGAGATAAAAGATAAAATTTATAAAACTAAACAACTTGTTAAAAGAGAAAATATTAATAAAGGAAAATATAATTATGTGTTTGAATTTCTGATATAGGTTAAATAAATGAGTTAACTAAAATTTATATTCATAATTTCTGTATTTAAGAACAAGGATTAATAATTTAATATCATTAATAATTTTGGTTATAAAAATGAAGATGTAAGAAGTTGAATAAAATTATTTAAAGCATAAAATAGAATAAAATGTTTATAATAAATAATATAATATTAAATAAAAGAAATCCGAAGTATTTGGAAGATAAATTTATTGATAACAATGCATGAAAATACAATTTTTTATATAGTGACCAATACATTGATATAAATATGAGTCAAACAAGGAAAATAATATGAAATATAATCCATCATTATTAATCAAGAACTTGGGGGAAATACTAAATACAACCCTAAACAATCTGTTAGATTGTTTTAAATTTTAGTTATATGTTTTCCTTTAATTGATAATAGAATTGAGAAGACATTTTCCCCAATGAAGGATCATTTTTTTGATGCATTGTATAAAAATAACCTATTGAAACGGGAAAAAAATATCCCTAAATGGTGAATTGGTTGGATAAAAAATTGAGTACTATGAGGTTTTTTACATCAAAAAGGTGAAATTCCATTAACAAGTATTATTTTTATTATTATATTCATGGATACATGGAATATTATTGAAGGATGATAAGAGATATAACACAATAATAAATGATATGTGTTAAATAGAATGAGATATTATTAATGTTTTTTATTTAAATAAATATAGTCAACATACTTGAGGAAGAATGATATGTTTTTGAACATATGTTAAAAAAATATGTGAAATTAATATTTATAACTCTTAAAATCATTTAATGAAAAATATATGGAATAGAAGGTATTTTTTTATGTTTTTTTGAAGATAAAATTAATAACACTTGAATCCTTTATAAAAATATGTGGAATTTATTTGCGAAAAAACACATGAATAATTTAGGTTTTGAAACATTTATTTCTAGAAATAATGGAATTTTTTATATTAATTATATCAAAAATAAATTATAGTAAGAAAAGAGGATAACATGAAATTTCCTCTTTCTTGATGGATTTTTCTCATAATATCTTAATTGTAAAAAAAATTCTATGACATGGTTCTTAAAGTACCATTCAACAAGATAATACTTCTCTTAACATAGCATAAGTGGAGTATATATAATAAAATCATGCACCCAAATAATTTAAATGTATAAATGGTTAAACGATATTGAATAATAAGTAAAGTAGAATATGATGGTCATATATTATATAGAAATTAAAATTAATATCATTAGAAAACATGTATATGACTCTTTTACAAAGATTACTAAAATTTAGAATCATTTAATTATATTTATTATAGAGATTTTTTAATTCAATAATATTTTTATAAATGAAAAAGTAGCTAGTATTTTAACAAAACCTCTATCTATACTAGCTTTTGGATAGAGTTTTTAAAATCTTGGAGTTCATCCACCCCCATCAACATAAGAAGTATTGAATGTATTACCTATCTAGAATAGTTTGAAAATGAAATAGTTGGTGCATTGTGTTTTCAACTTTTAAAAAACCCTCTAGGTTTATTTTTATTTTGAAGAAATAAATAATAAAAGATTTATTTGAAAAGGGAAAAATTAAATAAATGGATTGAAAATAAAAAGGGAGTATAAAATTGGTAATAAGTGGTAACAATGAGAAAATAATAAGTTTATAATAAATGAATATATACTTTAGAATCTTTCACATCACTCTTATTTCTAATATAGAACTTAGGTCAATTATTCTTGTATTTGATAGAAGAAAACTCCTTATCCATTTCAAACTAGGAGAATATGTTTTCATCAATATGAATACTAAATATATAGAATTTATAACATTATATATTGTTTACAAAATGAAAGGGGGATAATATTGTTACCAAATAGATAAAATTTAAACATTGTGTTGATTTTATTGGGAATTCAAGAAATACTTTGTTGATTTTATATGGTTAATAACTATCATGAATTTTAATGAATGATTTTATTTAAAAGTTAATATTAAATGAATATACAACTATAAATAATGATCAAACCACACCCACACCATGGGTGACTTGGTGATTATGGTTTTACAAGAGAAAATAGGTGAATAGAAATGGGTGTTTTTGATGAAATATCAAGATATTAGTTTTCTAATTGATTAATGATAGAGTTATTCCATGGATTATTATAACATTATGTAGTAATGATAATTTTAATGGAATTAATATAAAGTTTAATATACACCACAACTTAGTAAGAGTATTCACACCCTGGTGAGAATGAATTTAAAAAGGGATATTCCCTCTATTCACGGATGATATGGGGAGATCAAAGCCTCTAGTATTTAGTTTAATACATTTTAATGAAAAATAATTAAAGGCTATCTACATCAAACAAGGATACTAAATTGAAATTTCTATTAGATTTAAATGGTTAGAAAAATAATCCACAATCCCACACCATGGTTAATAAAACATTGTTACGTAACTCACCCACATGGAGTCCCTCTTAAACCAATTATAATGATGAGTGTTCCCTGAATCCCTCCTCCAATATGCCTTTGGTTGGTTACTAGAATTGTGGGTATAAAACCCAAAAATTAGATTTAGTACCATCAGATATCCAAGGAAAACAAACAAAACCCCAAATAAACATGATAATATAAAATAAAAACATTATTAATAATGCCTGTAAATGTCATACCTTGGAAAAGTATCAAAAATAAAATACTAAATGGAAACTTATGCATTAGAAACTCCAACAAAACTCTTGGAATCATGGTCTATAGGTATACTTATTTGGATCTTTCTCAGTAATTCTCATTAAAATTTTTATGAAGCAAACTAATGACTCAATGGAAAAATAACAAAACCAACACACACGTATTCTAGGTAACCTATCACCCAACCTCACCATGCCTTCATCACCCAATATCTCATTCAAGTAAAATAATTTAATATAAAAATTATTTATGTGAATATGGAAACCAAAAACCACTACCCCATGGGTTTTCTTCTCCCACCCCAATAAGAAATAAATGGGTGATTACGACCCTTTTGAATAAATGATATTGCACCTCATATCCTTTACTACAACCACATACAATATACAAAAATCATATCATCATCACATATCCACCAACACTTACCACCATACAACCATAACCGCATAATTACCATGTACCACACACCATAATCTTATTATAGAAAGGAAACTTTAACATGAATGAAATAACCCTTATTCCATTATCTAAAGAAACATATCTTCCAAGAAGTATCATCCTTAAAACTATATAACCATGTCATCCAATATATTAAAAACTAAGCCTTAATCAAATTCATCCAGTATGAATATACCTACCATGAGAGATGATAGTTTTAACTCAACTAGAAAAGAACAACGATGAATATGAAGAAGATATTCATTCATTACCTCCCCAACCAGGGTATTGGAGAAAAACTCAGAACCCAAAACTATATGGGAATCAATAATGATATTTTATTCAAATGGTTGTTATATAAGAAATCATAATTAAATAAAACATATATCATATATAAATATAGGCCCAAATCGTGGTTTCATACAAATAAAAAACTGATAATAATAATACAATTTACAAAAAATATCATTACGATGATATAATAAATGATCCTATCATTATACCAAAACCTAGTTTAACATTATAAAATTATAAAACCACAAAACATCATTTACTTCACATGTAATCACATTATCATTAATATATATATAATTACTATTTATTAGACTTGTTACATTAATTTTTCAATTCTTTAAACCATATTTAATGTTAAACCATTCATTGAGCATTATATACATTTGTCTCCACCATTACTATTTTATTAAATACTTATATTTCAAAGTAACAATCCCAATTAACACTTTTATTAATCTGTTACATCAGTTATATTATCTGGGAATGATAACCAGTAATTCTCACATACTCTATATTTTAATTTCTATATAAATCATGTTTTTATAAAACTACTATGAAACTAAACTACATTATGACAACATTAAAAATGACACTACATTTCCACTAGAATAAAATAACAAATCCAAAATGGTAAAAACAACCTCAATTATTCACTTTATCACATAAACAATCCATATGGGAACCGAAATAAAAACAACCAAACATCATAATATAACCATATAGAAAAACCAACTCATCCCATTATTGTGACAAGAATAATGACTCCCCTTTTTGTAAAAAACACTTGTAAACACAAAAACAAGACACTCCAAACATACTATTATAAATCATCTGTAAATATTAAATTGTCATTGAAAACCAATATTTCCGATGAAAATATACACGAAAACATTTATTTTATTAAAAAATAATGATTTTTGATCATATAAATTCAATGTAAGAAAATGGGGGTTTTAATAATAGAATCATCTATCAACGAGGATAAAAATATGGATAATCCCAAAAAATCTATTAAAGCACAAGAAAATCACTCAAATTATCCATTAAATTTATTTTCATTGTCTATAATAACTCATTAGATTAATATATATATATATACTAAAATAAGAATTATAACTATTTAATTAAATTCACAAAAAAATAAGTGTTCATATTTAATCCCCTACATCGATTTAAGAGTCAAGTAACAACACACAACGATGGAAGAAACCAATGATAAAAAACCTCTATAATAATTTGGAACCCCTAAATACCTTTGGTTAAAGAAAATATAACCCCTTCATTTGGGTGGTTAAGATCTAGCAATAGATAAATGAGGAGAACAGTGGGATAAATTAAATTTGGTTAGGGTTCAATGTAGTGAAAGAAAATTAAATAAAAAATAAAATGTTGAGCCATATTTATTAAAACAACTCGACACCCCATAACTTTAATTCATTTTATTTCATGATTTACAATATAAAATCAGATGCAGTATAAACAATAAAATCATTAATGAAGTGTATTTTAGAAATTTTGTATATAGAACATCAACTTAATATTGGAATAAATCAAAATTATTGAAAACTTCCTTAATATTCTTCTAAACTTCCATATATTTGACCACTGCATGGGAAAAAATTGGGCCACATGGATGAACTATAAATCATATTAATAGAATAAAAAAATTAAAACATGATAAAAATATTTCATGTTAGCTAATAGGAATTTAAATGGGATATAAAATGGGAGAAAAATAAAAAAACATGAACACCAAAAAATGATATATGATGATAACATAAAGGCTACATGGGAATGTGCAGACACCAATAAACATGACATCATAACCATATGTTAAGGATAACATCCAAGGCATCGTAAAATTGTTGGAAAAGTCCTATAATTGATTATTTTTACAACATAATCCCATAAATTATTTCAAATGATATTAAAACACCACCCAATGAATTTGAGCCCCATATAATTCTAAGATCACCCATTATTTTCATATCATGTATATGCATAAGTGTTCCCCATAGATCATTCAACATATGATAATTGTATATCACATTTAATCTCATGATTAAGGAGTGTGTAATAAATGCATGTAACTCAAAAAAATAACTATAGGTATGTATAGATGAATACCATTGAGTGTAAATGGTGATGGTATTCACAATATAAATATTTGGCATGAAAATAAGAATCGAGGGATAATTTTTGCCGCATAATGGGGGTAAAAAATGAATCTTGAGAGTGATTAATGAGAGTGAAAGGGGAAAATATTTACTTGGAAATAATAATTGAAATAATAGGGATATTAAATAACACAATACAACATAAAAAATTGTAAATTATAAGTCATTAAAAAAAGGTGCTTGACTAAAAGTTTGGAATGGAAAAATTAAAAGACAATTTTGACAAAATGATGTGGGTACATAATAAATAATAGAAGATATTAATGAGAGATAATGGGGTCTCTAATAACTTAGAAATTTTAATTTAAGTTATAGGGATGTGTGAGAAGATACCTGAAAAAGGAAAAATAGAAAACAAAAGGCATAACACAATTAAGGTGCTTGATTAAATAGTAGAATGAGTGAATCCCTTACCTTGAGAGGATGTTTCAAAAAGCATGGAAAGAGCTTCATGAGATTTTGTGTGAAACTTGTGAGTTCTATAAGGATTAAATAGAATACTGCATTCATGAAAAATGTTTTTTTAGTGAATTGGAATGGGATCTTCGATTGTTTTATATTGGAGAAGAGAGGGGAGTTCTTCATTGTTTTCCAAATATTGATTTTGGACTCTTTAAAAAAAGTAATCAAAACCAAAATCCAAAAAATTTATTTCTCATTATTTCTAAAGTTCTTTAGTGGTTTTGTATATTTTATAATTCTATGAACCAATCACATTTAAAAAACACCATTGTGATGTGGGTGTGAGTCATGTTTATAAAGAGTTTATTTTAACACATCAAAATATAGTATTTATTTTGGAGGATTCATAAAGGGTTTATAAAATCAATCCAATAACCTCAAAATACATTATATTAAATTATTAAAATTTATTTTTTGTTAGATACTTTTTACGTTACATATTACATCACTTTTGGTTCATTATAATTTCATAATACATTACATATATTAATACTGTATTTAATTTTTACCCAAAATTTCAACTACCTTATAAAATTATAAAAAATTTTACAATAGATAATTAAGATTTTATTATTATAGAAATAATATTTATTTTATAGAAATAATTTAATTTATATTATAAATTAATCTTCTAATTTAAAATCCACATAAATTGAAAAATACTATTTTTCTACAATAATATTTTTCTAACACTTATAAAAATTACATTTTCCCTTTGTAAAATTATAATATATTTTATATTTAATATACAATATATTATTAAAATATAATTTATACAATAAATTAGTCTATTAATCAAAATAAATTTCTAAATTTAAATTTTATATTACACAAAAATACAATTCTAGTTTTGTTGTATTAAAATATAATTTTTATCAAAATATTTACTTAATAATTTATAAAGTAAAAAAACAAGGAATAAATAAAATAATTATTTTATTGAAATGAAAATATAAATATACATAAAATTAGGGTCGAGATACATAACCATTACTCCACCAGTGAACAACCTAATGGAATGTTGTGAAATAATGATTTTTCATAGGGTGGTCTAGGGAACATGGTTTGGGTAATGATCTCAATGAGCATGAAATTATTTCATAAATGGTTTCAATCATTACTCAGTTATGAAATCTTAGGGTTTTATTGATAAAGTAAAAATACTAAATATGTTATCTCTCTTTGAATCATTAATAAATGAGCTTCATAGGGAATGATCCTACTAGTTAATGCCATCACTTATTTTATCTCTTTTAATTAGATTTATCATAACCCTTAGTATATACTAATGATATGTTCACTATTCAATGGATATATTATCAATGGTTATGATTCTTAATTATATTTTGAATCTGATATAACCTATAACAGTCCAAAATAATTAATGTAGTGCATGCGTTTTCTATAACCACATAACATAATATGGAATTTAATTTAATAAATAAAGGTAATTTAAAATTTAAAAGTTTGGGTCATTACATTATATCACCCCTCATAGATTTATCCTTTCAAATTTTCATTTTAGACATTAAAATAGTTTAGAGTACTTATTTTTCATCACATCTTATGGTTCCTTTTTCACATCCTCAAAAATGTTTTTCTAGCACAACACTTTCACTAGGTGTGTTGTCTTTAATCATATAAGTTTTTATCTAGGATAAAATATCTTCACAAGATACACTTTATGAGAAAGTTAATTCTTCAATGGTACCACCAAAAAATATATTACATGTGAGGGTTATATTATATACTTTCTCAAGGGGATGTATATAACACATCATGTACTTGATATAGGTTAGGTGGGAGTGCTAGTCGATGTTCCACCACTCCTATGATATCATGTATATAAAAGTGAAAAATTTATCCTGTAAAAATATTTCCCTTATTCCCAAATATCATGAATATATTCCATGGATGTATATGAAGTAAGACATTATGACCAAACTCAAACTCTAGGTCTCATCAATGATTATATGTATACATTTTTTATTTACTCTGAGAGGATTTAAAGAGACTTTTAATGGTTTGAAGCTTCTATATCATATCTTTATTAAGACCAGGTCCCATTATCTTCTACTATACAATTTCATCCTAGTATGTTGGAGTTAGACACCTCCTCCCATAATGATCCTCATGAAATTCCATTTGAATGCTAGAATGTAAAACTTTGTTATATGATACTCTAATAGAAGAAATTATTGGTCCCAACATCCTTGAAAATACATTGAACATGATATCAACAAATCCTATAGAGTTTCAATGATCCTTTTATACTAACCCCCCATTTGTGAGTGATAACCAGGGTTGATGCACTGTTCTATTTCCAACTTATTTTGAATTATTCCCCAAAAACTCAAGGTAAACCTAAAATATAAAAAATATATAATGGATATTTTAACTCCATGAATTCCTACCACTTCCCATATGTATATCCTAGTGATTTTTCAATAGAGAAATATTACTTAACATCAATGAAAACTGTTGAAATTGTAAGGTGATCGACTATTACCCAGATGAAATTATTTCTTTTACATTTCATAGGGATTACTATGATGAAATCGATCATGATTTGTTCCTATATTCATACTTCTATAGAAAAACATTTCCTCATACCCTTAGACTTCTTTCATATAGCCTTTATTTTCTAGCATACTAATCATTGAGATACAAACTTTGTAAGCTTGCTCTTCATGTTTACCCACCAAAATTTTCTCTTTTAATATATTTGCAACATAGTTTTTCCAAGATGAATATATAAGGATTATCTATTTATATCATTCAATTATGAATTTTATAAGACACATATCAAGGTTCCAAAATTTATAAATCCATATTAAAACGTGTTTTACTCTTGAATATTTTCTATCTTCTTCTATAGAAAATCATCATCTTGCTAAGCCTCTATGATCATCTCAAGGATACATAGTTGGGATGTTATTTTAAAAATATAGGATGAATATACTTTTGTTGTTACTATATCCATCAATTTTATGTCCACAAATACTAGAACCCTTATAATCCTTATCATGGAGAGAGTTGTGGGATCCTTTATAATAATAACATTTTCCTTTTTTAATCTTCCCAATATGGTAATGGATTAAAAAATAATAATCCTTTATTAGCTCTAACCACCATTTTTGGCACATATTAATCTTGCTTTCTGTGAATATAGAGTTTAGGGTTTTATGATTTGTGTATATGTCACACTTCTCGTTGTAGAGATAATTTCACCAAATTATCAATGTAGAGATCACCACATCCATTTCCAAATCATGATTTGGTATTCCAACTCGTGGATATTTAGTTGGTGGGAGGCACAGACTACCACTTTATCATTTTTCATGAGTACAAAAACCAAAACCATTTTAGAAGCATCAATATAGATCAAAAATTCATCCCTAATCGTGGGTAGTGTGAGAATAGGGGCAGTGATTATCCACTTCACTATTTATTTAAAACATTCACCCATTCATTAATCTTGAAAAATAAGACTCCTTTATGTCATATCATGGTTATGGGGTTTTATAATCATGAGAAATTTCTCAAAAATAAATTATAATACCTTGGTAATCAAGGGAACCTATTGATTTCTATCATATAGGTTGGTCTATGAAACCATTCAATCATATATATTTTTATGAATATATATATATATATATATATCCCATTACTGGCCTTGAAATTCCCCAGGAATGTTACATGCTCCAACTATAAATCACATTTACTGTACATTGTATATATATATATTATTTCAATAAGATCCTCAGTATAGTATTTAAATTCTCATCATATTCCTCTTTAATTTTTGAGTAGATAATAATATCATCAATAAAGTCTAATTTTTTTTCAAGGTAATCCTTAAGAACTATTCATCAAATCTATGAAAATTTATAGAGCATTAATGAGTGTAAATTTCATTACTATGAACTTTTAGTGCCCATTGGTTGTATAAAAAGTAGTCTTAGGTCTCTAAATTATTCACCATTACTTAATAATATCTGACAAAAGATCTATCATAGAGAAATAATGGGATCCACATAGTTGTTAAAACAATCCACCAATCCATGATAGGGGATACTTGTTATTTATCATTATCTTTTTGATCTCTCGATAATCAATAATGTGGTTCATTGACCTATCCTTCTTCTTGAAGAATAGGAATCCTTGACTGCACAATGAAGAACTTCGGAATATAAAAACGTCCTCTAGATCTCATTTAGTTGTTTATTTTGGTCCTAGAGTTCAATAACAACTAAAATGTACAAATTATTTTATATTGGAAAATACCCCGGTATAATATTGATTGATGGTTAAACCCATCATCTAGGAGGAAGACTAAATAAATTATCTTGAAACACATCTCTGTATTATCTCACAATGATCATGTATTCAAGGATGATATTTTCTTTGTTATCAATAATTTGGGAAAGATACACTTTCTTATTTTGAAATAATATCCATGCATGAGATGATGATTCCATTAGTGATTAATATTTCTCATTTAACTTGTATAGAATCAGAGGGAAATTAATGATAAATAGGGGGATTTCTTTCTCTTGGAATTTTTTTTGGATTTATATAGGTAAATCCAATCCAAACATAGTTTTGAGTATAATTTTTCTAAATGGTGTATAAAAAATTTATCTGGGAGGTTTATCACACAAAATGTATTTGGGGAGGATTTATACACTTGGGATGCATTAATATACCAATTTTTCATTTTCATAGAAAACTATATATCCATCCTTTTTAGTGGAGTTTGGATAGTTCTACTAATATTTAAATATATATAAGAATTCATAAAACCAGAATCGAAAATTCTGTTTACTACTCATTAATGAATAACTAGCGTATCTATTGCCACTTAATTATTTGGTTATATCTCTATTGTTGTGATTTTATAATCTCTCCCTTACTCTCTAGGCCTTGCGGGTTTCAGTCATCAGTTGTCTTCAAAAATCCTTGTCTTAGTGCATTGACTTGTATAGTTTCCTTGATCATTATAGTTGAAATATTTAACCATAGAATGAGGATTTACTGGAGAATTCATTTATTCCATAAAATATGTATGTTTATTCCATTGACAATCTCAATCTTTTTTCATTTCCTTTCGGCACATAAATCATTTCCACATACCCTTCAATAAATTTTTGGGATGATTCTTCATATACCTTAGACAATTGAGATGATAGATTTTCTTTCCACTATTATATTTATCCATCACACCACAAGAATTATACTCTAAATTCTTTTCCTATCCCCATGAGACACATTAGATTCATGAATCCCCATTTCTACTTTGAGGTAACATCAGATAATTTCCTCATAATTTTCAAAGTCTTTTATGGATAAGTCTTTCCATAGACTTGCCTTCATTCCACAAAAGAAGCAGTAAACATTATATTCATGGGATAATGAATATTTCAAATGCATTTTTTGAAATTATTCTGAAGTTTTCTTAATATTCCATAATATATTTGTCATCCTTTTGATTTATGTTAAGGAAGTCCATATCCATTTTCAGTCAGAGAGTGTGAGGGTAATATTTATCGATTTTTTTTTGAATTCCTTCCCTCTATCGCTTCGATCTCCTCCTACAGTTTTTTATTATTAAAAAACATCCAGCATTGATCATATTATCATTCAGTATGATATACATCTAGCCTAGCCTTATCTTTCTTAGAGAAATGAAGGATGTAGAATATCTTTTTAATGCAACTAATCCACTATTTTGAAATTAATGGTTATGAAGATCCACTAAAATTTAAGGATTTTGTCATATAAAGTTCTCAATTATAACTTCCTATTTATTAGTGGAATGTGGTCATTACTATTGATTTATTTTTTAGTTCAAAACATGAGTTAATTGAGAAATTATAGTCCCAATATACACAATTGTTTCTCCTATCGGGTTGAGCATCTCTTTTGGGAATTCATCACATTACACCTCACATTGTTTTCTGAATTGGTTCCTCCTGTTTAAATCCATTAAATAAAAGAGGAGAATATTAGGAATGATAATTTTATTAAATTATTAAACATGTAATAAGAAAACTATGAACATTAAAGTGATGACTCATATATTCCTTAACTTAAGAAGGTCTGGGTTTCAACCTAATTTATCTAATATTTATTTCATAATATAATATATTATTATCTTTTTATTATCTTAATAATTATTCATAATTTTATTTTCAATTTAATGAAGAATATTCCATAGTAGTGTCAAACCTGGTGTGTATCAAGCCCATTATCATGCACCAATTCATGATCGAGTTTAGCTCAATACATTATTTTTGGTGTTTTTACCCATAACTATATCTATTGCAAAATAATATCCATTTTTAGTATCTACAAAGTGATTCATTTTCTTTCATACCATTTAATATATACTTTACTATATTTTTTTGATGTTTTCCTTTGATTTTTGTTACCCATAAGGACTTATCTAGTGTTTCCTATTCATAATCCCAAAATATCTAGATTTTTATTAGACACAAACTATGACAACCCATATCATTAGTACACATTATTTCCTGATTTATTACATCAAAAATATCTTATTACAACCTAGAATATCATGAATCATGGTGTCTCTATGAAATTATATACATAATACCTCAACATGATACATGTATACAAAAGAATTGTTGAAAAAATCATTATCTTGCTTACAAAATTCCATATCTTTTAATACTACATGAGATAACATGGGGACATTCATAGGAAATAAGTGAGATATAAAACCCAACAAGGGAATAAACAAAATATTTCATGATGAAATTATTAAATGTTAGTCAATATATTTTTAATAGGATATGAAAGTGGTGAGAATCATAAAAATGAACATCAAAACATGATATATGATGATTACATATAAGTAAAATAGGAATGTGGAAACAAAATTCAACATGAAATAATAAACATAAGTCAAGAAGAACATCAAAGAAATCATAAATTGGTGAAAAAATTATAGCAATATATTATGTTTACTCAATAATCCTATACAAGAAATATAATGAGACAAAAACATTACCCAATTCATTAGAGAACTATTTAATTTCCAGTGCACCCATCTCTTTAATATCTTGTACATGAATAAGTGTGACACATAGATCATTCAATAAAAGTTCATATTGAATCAAATTTAATACGATGACTAAATAGTGTTGGATACATATATGGAAGTCCTTAAATCAAATAATTATAGGTATGTCGAGTGAAATACTCTTGAGTGGAAATATAGAAAATATTTTTAAGATTTTGTATCATAAAATCAACTGTTTTTATTTTGATTACATTAATATTTGTGGTAATATATATTCAATTAAACGTCTTACTATATATTGTTCACTATTCTGCATGAACATAATTAAATAATTCCCTAGAGTATTTGTCACATTAATAAGATCATTGTACTTTCCCACAATGATGATAACATTGAAGTGCTATGACAATATTATTAACATAGTTTTTTATTTCAATAACATAATATGATAGGACGCATGGTATATAGTCCATCTTGTGTGGGTACTCATAAGTAGATGAGACTAATGCTCATGAAGTTCACACCTGGTAATATCCAAGATGGGTGATTATGAGAACATCCCCGCCAATAGAATTTCCGCATGTTTTGGCGTCATAAGATATTCTTATCTTCGAGTATGTGTAATGGTCCACAGACTTTATTATTATAATTAATGCATTTCACAACTCACACAGTTAGATTTTACAATGAAAATTGTCACACCATATGTTGGCGGGGAGTAAGTTATGTTGGATGCATCACAAATGACATGTTATAAATGGATTATTTTAGAAAGTATTTTTCCCTTCCATATTTATGGAAGTTGATATATCGAACCTTTCATTGAAATAGAATATTCACCCTAAATACCCTGGCCATGGTGTAACAATGAGTTTATTTCATATAGGTAAGAATTTATGTATCAAGCATATTGGTTGATGACACTCTCATGAAACCTACTTGATGAGATTATATGTCAAAGGAATTTTATCACACAACGAGAATTATTATGTGTTTTTCATCATTGATACTTTTAGTTCTTTCCCTTGAGAGCCTTGACCCATTTTTAGATATTAATCTTGGACTTTAGGTAAGCCCACCTAATGCCAATGGGAAAGAATCATAGGGGTCACAAACTAAGTGTTTCTAGTGGTCTCAAATAAATTCTATTTGAATTTTATTAATCAAATAAATATTATTCTCAAGAGTGGGGAATTATTTTATTTAATTAATGTTGATCGTAGAAATTAAATAAATATTTATTCACTAGATTGTGATTAAATTATATTTATTTATTTCATTGGCCGGTAAATTGGGTTACATTGAATTTGGCCAGAGCACATGCTGTATACCCACACACATTTTATCTAGATTAACCAAGTTATTTATTACACCCAATGATTTTATTTCACACCATGTGTTTACCAAGCCAACCTAGCACACGAAAAATATATACAGGGTGTGTAATTGGCATGTACGCACCATGTAGTTTAGCCATGTCAACACACCAAAGTCAGAGATGCGTGACTTGGATAAACAAAAACTGAGTTACATGTCATGTAGCTACATAAACACACTATGTAGTCTCAAATTAATTGAAGAAATTAAAATTATATTAAATTTTAAATTTCACCATTAAAACCTTATTATATTGATTAGCACAACATTGTGGGTTTGAAAATTTAATAATGGGTTTAAAGAATTTTAAATGCTCAGTTAATTTATTGTAATTAATATATCATTATTGGTTCTAAATTTTATTTTACATGGAAATAATTAATGATGTGTATCTATAAATAATATCGGATTATCATAAATTTGAAATGGAATTAATTAATTAATTAATTAATTAATTCAAATGCGTTTATCTTAAATAATAAAATGAAGAAATAATGAAATATAATGATAGTCACTTACTTTTATGTATTAGTTTCATGTGTGACCATAGATGATCTTGACCAAGACCTATATATGTGTTATAGTTTATTTAATTAAATTTATTGCGTGGTTTTTTAATTATTTATTATTAAATTAAAATATGACATGTGAGTAATCCCTTCCTCCATTATTATGTAGGAACTGCATGTCTAATGATATATATGTAATTCACTTTAACCAATCCTTTGGTTCCTATCACCTATATGTGAGTAATAAATATTTGTAATTAATGTATCATCCCAAGGCATGTGGGATGGTTCATGATAGAACCATAAGGAAGCCAACTCAGTGATACATAGGTGGACACAAGGAATGTTGTAGCTCATGCCAAGTCCGATATAAAGAGTTATTTCCCTTAGGTTATAGGTTGATGTAATTTACACTCATTAAATCAACCATTAGATAAGATCTTGATCGGGTCATTTAACTATTTATTTATTTTCATTATAATGCATTAAATTTATATATACTGATGCAAGACCATGATCATATAAATGAATGAATTATTATGCAAAGAATGAATTTCAATGAAATTGATTATGTGTAAATGTTTTATTGAAACATGGTTAATTAATTAAGTAAACGTCCAATTAAATATTAGCAAGACATGTAATGGATAATACATGATAATTATTTACTCATAATAAAATAAAATCCATCAATCTAGTATTAAGCCAGACCAAGCCTTTCGTTACTTGATTAGGAACAAAACATAATAGAACTATGTGTTTGACCAACCCTTGTTGGGACAATTACTTTATTAAGGGGTGTTCTTATGAAAGATTCAAGTTGAATTAACCATTTTACATCAAGAGGATTATCCATTTCTAGACATGGTGTAATTTGGAGGTAAGTGTTGAGAAAATTGAAGTTAGGATTTCTAGAATGGGGAGTCCACTCAATGCATCAATGAGATGCACGCCTATAGTTAGAAAAGACATGCAACCTAAATACCATAAACATAGCTTGACCAACCCTTTTGGGGGTTATTTGAGGGGAATATAGATGCTTAACAGTAGAATTTTGTAGAAACTAGATATTCCAAGTTCAATGGTGATGGATTTTGGGACTTGATAAAATAGTGAGATATTTAATAAAAAAAATTAATTTATTATTTAACACAAAATTATTAATCAAGAAAAGAACTAAAAATATGATCTTATTAATTATAGAATACAATTAAAATATCATCAACCCCTCTATCCTTATGATCAATATTTGATAAATACAATCTTCTCACTCGTAATAACTTCCATTAGTGGTTTAGATGCCATAGGGTTCTTCTAAACCATGAATGAAAATCTTACATTTGGGAATCTTCAATGCCTAATCTACCGACTCAAGAGGTTAGTGATGAGAGTTCCTAGTCTAATAAAAAATATAAAAGATTAAGTGGACATACAATGTTTTATGATTTCATCTATGTCTATTGAACTCATGAAGTCTAACAAAATCATGGATGAATGTAGCATGCTTGAGAACCTCTTTGGTCTTTACTAGAGTAGAGCTAGTTAGAAACAATTTGATATTTACAAGGAACTTTTCAGAGCATTCTTAGAGAGGGTTCCCTATATAGGCCTCACGTATTAAAGATCATTGGCTACATTTAGAGCCTAGAGGTTCTAGGGTTTAAACTCTCCATAAAACTGGGCACTGATCTCATTCTTGAATCACGCGATGGGAAAATGTGTATTTAGTGGTAGTTTTGTTTCATGTCACGGCGGTTTAAACCGTCATAGAACGTTTTGTCGTGGTTTTTTAGTGGCGGTTTATTGAATTAATTTTTTTTAATTAATTAATTAATTAATTTTTTACTTATTTTATTTATTTATTTATTTTATTTATTTATTTATTTATTTATTTATTGATTGATTAATTTATTTTCTTTTATTTATTTATTTCATATTTATTTATTTTATTTTATTTTATTTATTTTGTTCGTATTTATTTATTTATTTATTTCATATTTATTTTATTTATTTCATATTTATTTTATTTATTTCATATTTATTTTATTTATTTTGTATATATTTTATATATTTTATTTTATTTATCTTATTTATTTATTTTATTTAATTCCTATATATTTATTTACTTTATCCATGCATGCACATGCCCATGCACATGCACGTGCACATCCCCATGCACATGCACATGCACATCCCCATGCACATGCACATGAACATGCACATGCCCATGCAATATAAAGAAATACTATGTTTGGTGAGATTTGAACCCCTATCCTCTTGCATATTTTCCAAAGACTTTACCACTCCAGCAAGCTCGTCATGTGGTTAATAAACAAAATTTAATATACTTATATAAACTAATTTAAAAAACAAATAATACATAATTAATGGATATAAACTCAATAATAATTAAACAATAAGTAATAATTAATAATCAATAATCCATAATTAATAATTATTGATTTATTAGTTATTTATTGAGTTATTTATTATTTATTTATTATCAATTGTTTATTATAATAAATAACTAATAAATTATTATAATATTTACATAAATTATAAAATTATGAAAATAAAATAAAACAATAAAAAAATTACGATGTTCAAATAATAATATAATAAAATAATAATACAATAAATAATAAACAACAAATAGTAAACAATAAAAAATAAACAATAAAAAATAAATTATAAATTATAAATAATAAATAAAAAACAATAAATAAAAAACAATAAAAAATAAAAAATAAAAAATAATAATAAAAGAAAAATAAAAAATAAATAAAAAATAAAAAATAAAAAATAATAATATATAATAATATATAATAAATAATAAACAATAAACAATAAACAATAAATAATAAATAATAAATAATAAATAATAAATAATAAATAACAATAAATAATAATAAACAAATAATAAATTATAAAAATTAAATAATAAATAATAAATAATAAATAATAAAAAATAAATAATAAATAATAAACAATAAACAATAAACAATAAACAATAAAAAATAAACAATAAACAATAAACAATAAACAATAAACAATAAACAATAAACAATAAATAATAATAAATAATAATAAACACATAATAAAGAATAAAGAATAAAGAATAAAGAATAAAGAATAAAGAATAAATAATAATAAATAAGAAATAATAATGAATAATAAATAATAATAAACAAATAATAAATAATAAACAATAAACAATAAACAATAAATAATAATAAATAACATATAATAAATGAAGTTCCCAGTTAGGATCCAAGTATCACTGAGAGGGGGAGGGGATGAATCAGTGATATCTTTTTTTTTTAAGTTTCCCCATTTTGAAACAACCTTCGCCTCCTGTTAAAGAGTTTATTCCCTGCTGAACACACACAACCACAAGAACACAAGATTTACAAGGTTCACTACTCAACAAGAGTAGCTACATCCTTGGTATGGTACGTAAACAATCTAGTACCACACAATCCACTAGAAAACAATCCTTTGATGTGGAATACAACGAGTAGGATATACCCTTACACTCATGCAGCACTTTGAAAACAATCCAATAGTGCGTGTGCTCCCTCTTAGGGTAGATAGGGTAATACATTGGATCAGTGCTTCTTAGTGAGCTTATACAAGTCAAATATTTCAAAGAAATTCTTCACATTCCTACACAGAAACTGACAGGAACCCCTGGAGAAAAACAGCATGCGCGCCCACTTTGACCATCGTGACCTATACTTGCGTGCCTTATATATGCGCACCTCTTCTTCTTCTTTCCAACCCAGAAACTGGAAGGAACCCCTGGAGCAAAGCAGCCTGCATGCCAACTTTGACATGGGCGACCTACACCTGCACGCCTGGAACTTGCACGCCTCTTCTTGCGCGCCGCCCTTTAGATGCACAGCCTTCTTGCAGCCTGCATGCCAACTAACATCTGCACGCCTCCAACCTGCATGCCCCCAACCTGCGCTCCTTCTTACACTCTTCCAACTGCACACCCAACTTTCTACTTGTGCACCAAGAGCTCAAAGATAATTCTCAAATATTGAGCCTTAAGAAATGAGGCGGCTAGTCGTATATTTATAGGCATTTTGAGGACTTGCGCGACCTAGACTTGGGTGAAAATACTTGCGCGCCGCCACCTACGCGCCACCACATGCGTGCCACCACCTGCGCGACACTTTCTTTCCTTCTCCATATTTCTGAAATAATTCTATTTTTTGAAATATGACTAGTGCACCTCTACTAAACTTGAACACCGCCACTTGTGCTCCTTCTTCTTGCCTTTGCCATTTTTTGGATATTATGATGTTGAAATGTGTTTTGGAAAAAACACTTCTTTACTCTCTTTATCCTTCATATGGCTTGCACCACAAGTTCTCCAAACTTGAGATGATTGTAAAATAAAAATCAGCAAAGCATCGTCTGATTTTCAAGTTCTTTACAAAGTGAATTGATTTAGATTTTTGGCAACAAATGAAAACACTATGTAACAACAAACTTTTATTAGTTCCTTATCCATCCAATATGGTCCCAACAATCTACCCTTTTGGATTTTGTTGTCAACCATGATTCATAAATCAATGAACTTTGTAACCTTAAGAAATGGATTACTTATCAACAATTCTAAGCCTACGTGAGCTGGCTCATTGTAGGAAACAAGAATTATTGACAACCAAAACCATGCTTTCCAAAAGCAGTGACTATGAAATATCATGAGCGTACATCCTCATCCTTCTTCATATCATCTTTCAATCTTCTACCTCGGCATTCTTCACTTTGTTGACTTTCCTGGAAAACAACATTGTTTCCTACAACCACTCCAACAAATAGTTAGAATAGTTCACACACATACATGTTGGATTCACAACTTACCCACAACTCCCCCTTTATTCATGATTCCATAAGGATAGATTTATGAAACAATTCCCCCCCTTGACAACACTATCCAAAGGTTAGATGAGAGAGGGGACATAAACACGTACCTTAATCTTGATGAGAAGGAGGTTGGACACCCATGTTCAACCACAATTTTGCAAATGGTTCCTTAGGTAATGGTTTTGTGAATATATCAGCAACTTGTTTAGATGTAGGAACATACACGATCCTCAATTAATTATTCTCAAACTGCTCTTTGATGAAGTGGTACTTTATATCAATGTTTTTTGAACGAGAATGTTGTACTGGATTTCTTGTAAGATTGATTTCACTCTGATTATCACAAACCAAGAGAAATGGTAGCTTTACTTCATCAAGTAGATCTTCTAGCCGAGTCTTTATCCACATTAGTTGATTTGCAGCTTGAGTAGCAGCAACATACTTAGCTTTAGCTATGCTAAGAGTTACTGAATTCTGTTTCTTGATATGCCAACTAATACAAATTTTCCCCAGAAAGAAAACTCCACCAGATGTGGATCTTCGATCATCAACATTTCCTGCCCAATTAGCATCAGAATACCCGAATAGATCAATATTTCCCGATCCGTCATAATGGATTCCAAAGTTTGTTGTGCCTTTGATATATCTGAGAATTCTTTTTCCAGTAATCAAATGTGATTCTTTAGGAGCACTCTGAAATCTTACACATAAAGTGACATCATAGAAAATGTCGGGTCTTAAGGCAGTAAAATACAACAGACTTCCAATCAGCTTTAGAAACTCTTTATGATCAACTTCCATGCCCTATCCATCTTTAGACAACTTGGTTCCCACTATAATTGGTGTGGAAACTGGTTTTGAATTTTCCATGCCAAACTTATTCAGAAGTTCCTTAGCATACTTTTCTGGAGACAAAACGACTTGATTATTCTTCTGTGAAATTTGTAGCCCATGAAATTACTTCATTTCTCCCAGCATGGACATCTCAAATAAATTCTTTATCTCCTCAGAAAATGTTTCACATGATCTTTCAAAATTTCCAGAAAATATAATATCACCGACATAAACAATAATGATCAGTGAAAACTCCTAACATTCCTCGATGTAGAGATTTCTGTCAACTCTCCCTTTCTTAAATTTCATCTTCTTTAAGAAAGTATCTAATTTAGAATACCATGCTCTCAGAGCCTCTTTTTTCCCATATAAAGCCTTCTTCAACCTACACACATAACACTAATCCTTTACAATAACAAGTCCACAAAGTTGGTCAATGTAAACTTCCTCGTCAAGGTCACCATTCAAGAATGGGGATTTTACATCCATTTGAAAGATTTTGTAACCTCATTGTGCAGCAATAACAAGAAAGATTCTGATTGTTTCTAATATTTCCACAAGAGAGAAGGTTTAATCAAAATCAATGCCATCAATTTTTGAATACCCTTTGAAAAAAAATCTTGTTTGGTTTCTTATTACTCTACCTTCTTCATTCAGCTTGTTCTGGAAAACCCACTTTGTACCAATAATGTTATTGTTGTCCGTCTTGGGTACAGTTCCCATGTATAATTCTTCTCTATCTGATCAAGCTCTTCATTCATAGCATGAACCCATTCTGGATGCTCAAATTCTTCATTTACATCATTCGTTTCAACTTTTGAATAAAGAGAAGTATGTGATATATCATTTGTTGTTCTTCTTGTTTGGACCCTCTCATTTTTACCTCCAATAATGTTTTGAGCCTCCACTTGATTCCTCAACCTAGGATTAGTTGTTTCAAATCCATCCTCATCACTTGAGATTTCTGAGTCAGATTCCACTTCTTGAGTAGGATTAACACAGTCTGAAGTATTATCACAATTGTTAACAAAATCATCTCTATCCTTCTTGACTTCGACATAAACATATGACTGCTTTTCTTTCTCAGCATTTCAACAACTTTTACATCAGAATAATCAATAATTCTTCCTGTCTTTTTATTGAGGCATCTATATCCTCTTCCTTCTGGACCATATCCACAAAAAATTCCTTGATCTTCTCTTCGTTCAAACTTTCCCAGGTTTCCACCTTTCTTCTTTATAATACATGGACTCCCAAAGACTCTCAAGTGTTTCAGACTTGGAGTTTTTCCATAGAACATTTCATATGGAGTCATATCTAAGTTTGTCCTATAGAAACATCAGTTCTGAATATACACAGCAGTACACATAGATTTCCTCCAATAATAATGAGAAAGACTATGTTAAAGTAACATAGTTCTCCCCATTTCCACCAGACATAGATTCTTTCTTTCACCCACCCCATTTTGTTGAGGTGTGTACGGTGAACTAAACTCATGCCAAATTCCATGTTTCTCAAGATAACTTTTAAACTCTTCATTATTATACTCACCACCATTATCAGTTCTCAACTTCTTCACTGAATACTCACATTCCTTCTTTTCTTTCCTTCTGATACTCTTAAACATTTTCCGAGCATTTGACTTATGTCTCATGTACATAACACAAGTAATGTGAGTAAATTCATCGATGAAAGTAATGAAGTACTTACCTCCATTTGAAGATTTATTTCTCATTGGTCCACATATATCATAGTGTATGAGTTCCAAGGGTCTTTTTGAGTGAATTTCAACACTTTTGTGCATAGAATTAGTAATTGTACCTTTATCACAAATAGTGAAACACCAATCTATTTCTCTTGATAAATCAGGCATATCCTGAACACTGTCTCTCTTTGATAACTTGCACATATTTCTCTAAAACATGTGCCCTAGTCTTTTATTCCATAATTTATTTTCATCCAACACACTCATGTAACAATATTTATTCACATTACCAATTTGGAATAGATTCCCTCTTGTATGTTGGCCTCTTGTAACTATATTTCCATCATTTTCACTTTTCACAACAAATCCATCTTTTCTAAATATTACTTTGTTTCCCTCATCACAGAGTTGGGACACACTTAATAGGTTATGTTTCAACCCATCAACATATAGTTTTTTCTTGGATTTCATCTTTACTTTTCCAATAATGGCCGATCCAACACCTTTGATCCTTAGAGATTCATCATTTCCAAATGTCACTGTTCCTTCTTTGAAGTCTTTCACATTCTTCATTAGCTTTAAGTCTCCTGTCACATGAGTGGAACATCCACTATCAAGAATCCATGGATGTTCTCCTTTTGTAGCTTTCAAAGAAGTTTTGACAATAATAGATTTTTTATCTTCCTTTTCTTTCACTTTCTGTTATGCTTCCTCCGATTTACTAGCCAAGTCAATGTGTTCTGGCCAGACAACCATGCACTATTTCTTTTTAGACTTATTAGAACTATCACTTTTATCTTTTAAAAACTCTGGATTTTTAGAATTATTAAATATCTTTTTTTGCTATGGTAACACACTAAGACAACCCTTGGAAAGATGGCCTGGTCGATCACATCTTTCACTAACAGTTTCTAGTGATTGGAACCTATTCTCAATTTTCACACCAGTCTTCTCAGATATCTTCTAAAATTTATTTGGATACTTTCTATTTTGAAAATATTGACTCCCCGTAAATCCTTGTCTTTCAAAACTTTTGGAATAGTTGTAATGTTTTTGGTTAAACCAACACATGTTTGCAGTGTGTCTGAATCCACCACAATACCAGTAGTAACCATAAAATGAATATTTTCCTTTAAAACTTCTATATGGACCGGTGTTGTGAACATGCTTATCAAAATCCTTCTTAATATAACTATGATAACCATCAACATTTCTATTTTCAATCGTAAATTTTTTTCTCTGCTCATATTTCTGTTCAAACATATCAGTACCAAAAGTAGTAGAAATCTTTCTGGACATAGGATTTTTATGTTCTTCTGATTTATCAGCATTACTGACTTTGGCCACATACATAGCCTTTCCTACTTTGTTCCTATTAGAACCAGTTCCATCTTTCCTCTCAACTTTTGAAGGTAAATTCTAGGGACCCTTCATTGGTTCGTTCTTACTAGAACATTCACCAACTTCTGAGATAGAATGTTTGAAACTGACATTCATTTCTTTAGCTTTGGATAGTTTCTTGTTGGAACAGTTCAAACTCTTATTCTTTTTCTTTTAGCTTTACTTAAAGATGATCATTATGATTCTTTTCATTCTAAAGAGAATTATTTAGATCATCAATCTCCTTTTCCATCTTGATTTTCATCTCAGGAAAACCTTGTTGATTATTTAAAGTGGAAATTTCATTTGTCAACTTTTTTGTTTTCCTTATCAAGCCCTATGATCTTCCTCAAACATTCTTTCAACTCTTCTTTCAGATGATATTCAAGTTGAGTTTCTTCTTCTTCAGAACTGTTGCTCCCGTAATCTTCATTATTCACTACTACAATTAAGGTATTCTCTCTAGCTTTATCAGTAGATGATTTCTCAAATTCAGCTTCGCTGTCTTCTTTTTCATCCCTAGATAAAAGGTTTATTCCTTTTTGTTTCAATAATTTTTTATCCTTTCCCTTTGAAACATATTTATCTTTGTCAGTTTTTTTCTTCCATGACCTTCTTGGCTGTCTCTCATCATCAACATTGTCTTCTTCTTTATTATTTTGTGGAAAGTTAGCCGCAAAGTGACCAACAGCTCTACATTTAAAACATTTCAAGGGGAGTTTCCCTTTGTATTTCCCTGTACCTATTTTCACATTTTTATAAAACAAGGATAAATTTTCATTAAAATTTTTACATACCTCATCTTCAGAATTGGATTCTCTAGCATCATCTTTAATAAGAGTCTTCTTTGACTTCTATCTCTTTGAATCCTTGAATGAAATTTATCTATCTTCTTTTGTTTTGGTTTTCATAGTCTTCTCCTTTCTCATTTCATAAGTAGTGAGAGTGCTATGCAATTCATCCAGAGATAATGTATCAGGGTCCCTATCTTCCAATGAAGACACTTTAACATCAAATTTGTCTGGCAGAATTCTCAAGATATTTTCGACAACTGCAGAATCCTCTAATGTTTCACCAAGACATCCGATTGTACTAACTATATCATTTATCCTGGTAAAGAAATCCCCAACAGATTCATATTCTTCCATTTTCAATTATTCATACTTCAGTCTCCAAATTTTTAGTTTGTCCTTCTTCACCTTTGTATTTCCTTCATATATTTTCTTCAGTTTGTCCCAGATTCCTTTGGCTGTAGCGACACCTTTCACTCTCAAAAATTCACTCTCAGAAAGAGATGAAAGCAATGCATTTTTAGCTCTTTCATCATTCTCAAGATTCTTCTTATCGACAGGAGTAAGAGGAACCTTATCATCAATAGCATGAAATCCATCTGTTGTAGTTTCAAGAACTTCATATCCAAGAGACATAAGATAAGGCATCATTATGTCCTTCAGATGTGAAAGTTCTTTCCATCAAAAATTGGAATCCCCTTACTGTTCACAAAATCTGGATTCTCCATCACAACTTCTCTTCAAACACTTCAGCAATGAATAAACGAAGGGAACCTGTCCCCACTAATACTAATTAAAGTTCCCAGTCAGGATCCAAGTATCACTGAGAGGGGGAGGGGGTGAATCAGTGATATCTTTTTTCTTTTTAAGTTTCTCCTTTTTGAAACAACCTTCACCTCTTGTTAAAGAGTTTCTTACCTGATGTACACACACAACCACAGGAACACAAGATTTACAAGGTTGACTACTGAACAAGAGTAGCTACATCCTTGGTATGGTACAGAAACAATCCAGTACCACACAATCCACTAGTAAACAATCCTTTGATGTGGAATACAACGAGTAGGATATACCCTTACACTCATGCAGCACTTTGAAAACAACCCAATAGTGTGTGTGCTCCCTCTTAGAGAAAATAGGGTAATACAATGGATCATTGCTTCTTAATGAGATTATAAAAATCAAATCTTTCAAATCAATTCTTCACTTTCCTACCCAGAAGCTGGCAGAAACCCCTGGAGAAAAACAGCCTGCGCGCCCACTTTGACCTGCGAGACCTATACTTGCACGCCTTATACCTGCACGCCTCTTCTTATTCTTTCCAACCCAAAAGCTGGCATGAACCCCTGGAGAAAAGAAGCCTGCACACCCACTTTGACTTGCGCGACCTACACCTGTGTGCCTAGAACTTGCGCGCCTCTTCTTGCGCGCTGGCCTTCAGATGCGCTGCCTGTGCGCAACCTGCACGCCAACTAACATCTGCGCGCCTCCAACCTGCGCCCCCCAACCTGCGTGCCTTCTTACACTCTTCCACCTGCGCTCCCAACTCTCTACTTGCTCACCCAGAGCTCAAAGATAATTCTCAAGTATTGAGCCTTAAGAAATGAGGAGGCTAGTCGTTTATTTATATGCATTTTGATGACTTGTGCGACCTAGACCTGCGCGCCAATACTTGCGCGCCAGCACCTATGCCACCACCTGCGCGCAACCACCTGTGCGCCAACACCTGCGCGCGACTTTCTTTCCTTTGCCATATTCTTGAAATAATGCTATTTTTTGAAATATGACTTGCGCGCCTCTACAACACTTGCGTGCCGCCACTTTCCCGCCTTCATCTTACTATTGACATTTTTTGGATATTATGATGTTGAAATGTGTTTTGCCAAAAACAATTCTTTACTCTCTTTATCCTTCAAACGACTTGCACCACAAGTTCTCTAAACTCGAGATGATTGTAAAATACAAATCAGCAAAGCATCGTCTAATTTTCATGTTCTTTACAAAGTGAATTGATTTAGCTTTTTGACAACAAAAGACAACACTTTGTAACATCAAACTTTTCTTACTTCCTAATCCATCCAACTTGGTCCCAGCAATAAATAATAATAAATAATAAATAATAAATAATAAATAATAAATAACAGATTATAAATAAATTATAATAAATAAATATAAATAATAAATAATATATAACAAATAATAAATAATAAATAATAAATAATAATAAATAACAGAAAATCAATAATTATAAATAATAAATAATAAATAATAAATAATAAATAATAAACAACAATTAATAATAGATAATAATAAATATATAGTAAATAATAAATAATAATAATAATAAATAGTAATAATAAATAATAAATAATAAATAATAAATAATAAATAATAAATAATAAATAATAAATAATAAACAATAAATAATAATAAATAATAAATAAAAAATAAAAAATAAAAAATAATAAATAATATAAAATATAAAATATGAAGTATAAAATATAAAATATATAATAAATAAAATATTATTATTATTAATAAATAATAAATAATTAATAATAAATAATAGATAATAAATAATATATATAATAAATAATAAATAATAAATAATAAATAATATATTAATATAAATAATAAATTACTAGTAACAAATATTATTTTTATTAATAATATTTTATTATTAATAATAATATTTTATTATTAATAATATAAAATAATATATAATAAATAGTAAATATCAAATAACAAATAAATATAAATAATAAATAATAAATAACCAGTAACAAATAATAGATAATAAATTAATTAAAGTATATTATAAATAATAAATAATAAATAATAAATAATAAATAATAAATAATAAATGAAACACATGAAAGGCGTGATAAGGGAAGAAAAGTCATGAAAATGCATGAAAACTGATGGAGAAGCAAGAAAAAAGAAGCATTAGAAAGCATGAGAATGCATGAAAACTCATGACAACTCTGGAAAACACCTTGATAATTCAACACAATCATCATAATAACCCACAAAAATCCATTTCTAAATATAACGAGTCATTTAAACCCAAACAAACAGTAATAAATGAAGCAACCGTTAAAACTTGTCAAAACGGTCATAAAGTGACAAAAACATTAGACTCACATTAAAGGAGATAACTTATGATCCGAGAGTCTGTTCTAGACCCGTGACAAGTCAAATCAAAGATCCTGAAACGACCTTCGACCTGATAGGTTAAAGTGACAAAATGGACAGGCAGATCGGAAGTTACGACCATTTAAAAAAAAGATGACAGGGAACAAGTGCTAGAAACAAGGCATCGAAAAACACAACAAACCTAATACCCACTAAAAGGTTATAACTTATGATCTAGGAGTCCCTGTGGGTGCTGAGATCAGTCAAACTGAATCCCATGGAACAAACTACGATCTGGAAGGCAGAGGAGTCTGAACTGAGATGCAGATAGAAAGTTAGGTCCCTTTGAATACAAGTTCGACGGGACACCGGTGACGGAAATGGGGTTTTGTAACCCTTATGAGGGGTTTTTGGGGTGGAAAACCTGAAAAAAGCTTCCTTGTGTTGAAATGGTGCGTATCTCTCTTCGTTGGCTTCGATTTGATATGTGGTGAGCCCAAACTGACACCCGGAGCGAAAGTTATGAACATTTGAAGTTGGAGAACTTTTTTCAACTTTCTTATAACTCTCATATCCTTCGCACCTTAGACCGTCTTATGGTTTTGATTATATGTGCCTCTATATCTCTTCATGATCTTCGATTTGACTGGTCTTGGTACTCCAAAGGATGCCCGAATCAAAAGTTAGGGTCGTTTTAGTGATTTTGGGGTTTCTCATGTTTTTTTATTTTTTTCTTTTCATTTCATGGAGGTTTTACCCAAACTACCGCAATTTCACAGCGGTTTTTTAAAAAAACACCGCTAATCCTCAAAAAAATAAAATAAAATACTAAAAGAAATTAACACATTTCGTTGCGGTTTTTGAACCGCCCCGAAAAAACCACCGTGAAATACCGGCCCGAAAACTATTTAGCGGCGGTTTTTAAAACCGTCGTGAAGCACCTGTTTTCCTATAGTTTCACTCCCTCAAAGATTAAAAGTTTTATTGTGAATTTTAATATGAAAAACATTGAGAAGTGTTTTCCATATATTCTTATCTTCCATCACCAAATAGATAAATATATAAAGAATTAAAATTCTTCTTTCCTTATGGTGAGAAAATGGAAAGGGAATGGAAATATATTTAAGCCTATATATTCTTCATGCACTTCCAAGAAGAAGAAGACCAAATGGGATGCAAGGGAACATGATGCTATCTATTTTTCATTTAGAAATAATGGCCACTGGAAGAAAAACATCACCAACTAAAGAATAAATAGGAAGCTTGTTGTGTGTTTGTTATCAATTGAAATTTATCTATTTATACAAATTGGGTATTAGATACTTCTCATGGCACTCACATATGTTTTAAAATACAAGAACAAGGTAGATTCATAAGAATATACTGAGGGTAGGTAAATCAATGAGCATCCAATGAAGCTAAACTTACAGCTATTTCTATTGGGGACTACCACCTCACATTACTGATGAGAATGATATTGGTTTTAAATGGTTTTTGTTATGTGGATTCAGTTACCAAAAACATTATTTCGGTATCAAAACTAGATATAGATGGATTCATTTTCAAATTTGGAAATAAATTTTTCCAATTTTATAAATATATAATTTTTTATGGTAAGGCACATATACATAACAGTCTTTACATGTTGGATTATATGAACCATGCAAGGGTGGTTGATAACGTAGTTACTTCACATGGATCATACCACACCAAACTTTGGCATCACTGACTATGTCATGTAAAATAAAAATGCTTGACAAATTTATATCAAGATGTATATTTAGATTCTTTCAAACTAAAACCACTTGGTGTATGTCAAACATCTTACAAGAAATAAATAACCAAATCCCCATTTATTAGGAAAGGTGAAAGGGATAAAGGGATTCTTTAATTAGTTTATAACGATGTGTGTGGAATTTTTTTTGTTGAAGTAAGGTGTGGGTACTCATACTTGATAACATTCACTGATGATTTTAGTAGATATTAATATTTTTTCATAAGGAGGTATAAGTATGATTCTTTTGATAAATTCAAAGAATACAAGAATAAAGCTGAGAACCATCTTGGTAAGAATATTAAGAAACTATGCTCAGACTGAGGTCTAAAATATCATAATAAAGACTTCATTGATTACTTATGGGATTTTGTGATCCTATCCCAACTCCCTCCTTTTTACATGCCTATGTGGAATGGTGTAACCAAAAAGAGGAACCACACCTTTTCAGACATGGTGAGATCAATGATGAGTCATGAAAGTCTTCTATTTTACTTTGGGGGATATGCGTAATAGATAACCAAACACATGCTGAGTTATGTTCCAAATAAATTGATAAGTGGTATTACATACAAATTTTGGAGTGGAAGGAAAACAATGTTATTAAATTTTCATGTGGGTCGAAGCGAAGCATTTTTTAAGGCATATTTAGGTAATAAACTTGCACCCAGAGACACTAAGAGTACCTTTATAAGATACCCCAAGGAAACAATGGGATATTACATATATGACCCCTTGTACAAAATGGTCATAGTATAAAACACAACATATTTTTTGAGAGGGAGGAAATATCCAAATGGGATAGTGGGAGCAAGATAAAATTCGATGAAGTCGAGGATCAAGGCACACAAGAGTTAGTACAAGATCATATTCTACAAAGCCCCATTAAAGAAGAAACTATTCTAGAGACAGAAGAACTGTGTAGGATTACAAGAGAGGTTATAGACCATAAGAATATGGTTTTCTAGTTATCTAGGATTGTGACTCAATATTAGTTGATAATAACAATCCTCTAACCTACATGAAATAATTAAGTGGAACATATGTTTTCATGTGGCAAGAAACCATGAATTTTGAAATCAATTCCATGCACAAAATCAAAATTTATATTTTGGTAGATCGTCCAGTGGATGTAAAGCCTCTTGGTTGAAAATGGGTATTCAAGAATATAAGGGACATGGAAGGACAAGTTAATACCTATAAAGCATGACTGGTTGTAAAACATTTTAAACAGTGTCAAGGTATAGACTATGATGAAACCCTTGCACTGGTTGCAATGTTGAAATCCATCTGCATTCTAATTTCCATTTGCGGAATACCATGACTATGATATTTGGAAAATGGATATCAAAAAAACCTTTTATAACAGGAACCTTTGGGAAGATGTCTGCATGACACAACTTGAAGGGTTTGTGACTCCAAAGAATGTCAAAAAGAGATTAATGTTTGAAAAAAAAACATTTATGGATTAAAGCAACCACCCAAGTCATGGAACATTCATTTTGAGGAATCCATAAAAATATTTGTGATTTATAATGAACAAATGTGAGACTTATGCCAACGAATGGTTTAGTGGGAGTGCAATATAATTCCTAAAAATATATATTGATGACATATTACTTATCAAAAATGAAATAACAATATTAAAAAAAGTTAAGGCATGGTTGAATAAATGTTTTTCCATTAACGAATTGGGAGAGGCATCATATATTAGTGGGATCAAGATCCATTGTGATAGATCCAAGAGGGTTTTAATCCTAAGTAAAAGTACATACACTGACAAGATACTAAAGAGATTTAGTATACAACAATCCAAGAGGGGATTGTTTCCAACATCACATGGTATTCGTATTTTGAAGAAATTTTTTCCTTAAACCCATTAGGAAATAAATATAATGGTAAGTATTCCATAAGAATTATGGATTGAGTCTATCATGTATGTTATGCTATGTACTAGTCCAGATGTCACCTATGAATTAAGTGTTGTAGGATGATATCAAGATGGTCCAGGTGACCACCATTAGATGGAAGTTAAGACTATCCTTCAGTATCAAATACTTACTAAGGATATCTTCCCAATTCATGGAGGATATGAGGAACTAGTCATCAAAGGATATGAAAATTCTTGTTTCCAAATAGACCAAGATGACATGAAGTCACAAACAAGACACATCTTCAATTTGAATAGAGGTGTTGTGAGATGTAAGAGATCAAAACAGGCAGTGGTCATAGGTTCTACAATAGAGTTTGAGTATATTGTAGCTTCAGAGGAAGCTAAGGTAGCAGTTTGGATGCATAATTTTATTAAAGAGCTTGATGTGGTACCTAAAAATAAAGATCCCATCACACTATTTTGTGATAATAATATGGTGGTGGCTATCCCAAAAGATCCCATGTTGCATCAGCGGATGAAGCACATACTTCATAAGTATCATCTATTGAGGTATTTTTTTCAAAGAGGTGAAGTTATAGTGAGAAGTATTTCCATGGAAGACAACATGGAAGACCCATAGACTAAATCCTTGACTCAGCAGAAACATGATTATCATGTGAAATATTATGTACTGAAAGTCATTAGAAATTTTCTCTAGTCCATGTGGGAGTTTTTTAGAGTGTTTTCCCTAGAACCAAATGTTTGTACTTTGATTAAATGAATATTTGATGTATTAAATATTAAATTAAACATCTTATGCCATATTGTACACTTTGCTACATGACCACAATGTAATAATGTCCTAGTGTATTTTTCGAATTCATAAGTTCATAGTAGTTCCACACTATGATGAGAACATTAATGTTCTATGACAATATTATTAATATAGTTATGTGGTTGGATAAAATACTATGATGGGATACATAGTATATTGATCGTTAGGTGCGATTACTCATAAGAATATGATAGTTCTTCTCATGAAGTTTTCACTTGGTAATCTCTAGGATGGGATATTATGATAATAGACCCACCTGTAAGAATTCCGCAGGTTTTGGTGAAAATATATATTCTTATATGTGAGTGTGTGTAATAATACTTAGACTTTAAGATTATTCCTAACACAGGTTACGACTGATGCACTGAGATTTTCTATCAAAAAGCATCACATCATATTTTTGCAAGAAGTAGGGTATGTTGGGTGCATCACAAATGAAATGTTGTTAATGGGTAAGTGAAGACATGATTTTTCCCCTCTATATTAATGGAAGCTGATATCACATTCACTTTATTAAAATAGAATCATCACCCTAAATTTCATAGACATGGGGTAATGATGATTTTATTTTAGTTTGTCAATGATTGATGTATCATGAATATTGGTTGATGACACCGTCATATAACTTTCATGACGAGATTCCGTGACAAAGTGATTTTATTACATAGTGAGCATTCATATGTGGTTGTCATCATTGAAACACTATGTTCATTCTCTTGGGTACCTCGACTTGTTGCTAGAAATTAATCTTGGTATTTAGGTAAGCCCACCTAATTCCAATTGGAAAGAATGTTAGAGGGTCACACACTAATTTTTTCTAGTGGCATTCATTAAATTATATTATAATTTAATTAATGGAAAAAAATTTATCCTCAGGACTGAGGAATAATTTTATTTAAGATATATTGATCTCATAAATTAAATAAATACTTATCCATAGGATTGTGAATAAAATATAATTATTTATTTTATTAAATATTTTACAAATGTTTACTTACTAGTGTGAGAATAAAATATTTATTTGAGCGAATATATTATTTATTTCGGTGTTAAATAAATAAACAAATGATTTTTAACGGACCAAGACTGTGTTTGCTGAGAAAATAATTATTTACAAGTTGGTAAATATTATTTATCCATTTTTCACAAGTTAGAACACCACAAAATAATAATAGTTCCATTATTATTATTTGGAATGGGGTTTCATTAAAGGTTATAATTATATTTAATGGATTTTATGAAATTAAATTTTGTAACTGAAATCCCAACTCTTTAAATATAATGCTACGTCTATTGTGTAATTTATTCAAAACCAGTTTCAAGTTCGGGAATAGATAATTATTGCGCATAATGAATTATCTATCGACTCCTCTTACTCTCTCCATCTCAAGAAGGATATTCCCAAGAGTTAATTTATTCATTACTGAATAATGAATAATCAACAATGAACAACACAAGACATTTGATTCTCCACGCTAGCACCCGGAGAAAGAGTGATGTTCCTTATAGAACATTAGAGAATGTGGGGATCAATGCTAGGGGATTATACCCTTGGATCCTCACAAGGGAAATGAAAAAAATTTGGAAGGCCTATTTTGGACTTTCAACAATAATCAATAAAGAAAGTTCCCGATCCCAACCACTTATTTATTCAAATATTAAATGAATTAATTAAAAAATTTATATGTAAAATCCTCGCTATTGGTTTTAGGAAATGAAAATTAAAAGAAATTTTAAAATATCACCCACCACCATATACATCCTCTCTGCCCGAAACAAATAGTATTCACAACAAAAAGGATTTCCTTGGAAATAAAAATCTTAGGGTAGTTTAGACATTATAATGGGGGTAAGTAATGAATAACTAGTGAGCTTAATGAGAGTGAATGTGGTATATCATTATTTGGACATCATGAGAGAAGTAAGAGGGTTATTTAAGAACATAATCTAACATGAAAAATTGGGAATTAAAATTCATAATACAAAAAGGGTTCTCAAATAAATTTTTTGAATGGATAACCACAAGATAATTTTAGAAGCATATAGAGGGTACATAATATAACAAAATGAGAATTTGATTCATTTAGTACTAGATATATTTCCTCTAAATAAATTTTTTTATGGTTTAAAATATAATCAAATGGAAATAATTTTAAAATTTATAACAAATTGAAACATCATGTTTTAAAATGAACTAGTATTACTAGTTACAGTAAATTAATGGAAAACACAAACTAGAAACCTGAAGACCTTTATTTCGTTGTTTTGGATCATTACATTCCATCTTTAAAAATTCATATTATTAATAAAAATAATAAAATGGTAATACCAACAAATAATAATTAACATAAAATATAATAATTTTGGTCACCTCGATACCCTTGAATCATCCCACCCTTGAACAATGCTATATAAAAGAAATTGAGAGTTAGTAATACACTATTTATTTTGGAAATGATATTGAACCTTGATTCATATTGAAGTTAATAATGAAGGGTAATAATGATGATGTGTTTATAGTGAAATGTTGTTATCCGTATTTATGTTTTTTCAACTGATATAGTTGATCAAAACAATGAACATTAGTCAATAAGGCAAATGGTCATTATAATAATGTTCATAATATCGATTTTTCTGTTAAATAGTTAATTTTAATTAAAATAATAATTTCTAAAAAAATTATATTTTTTAATATTTTTTAATGATTTTTAATTAATAAATTTCATTTTTGGACAAAAAAAGTCAAATATATCATAGGGTGATTTTTTTGTAATTTTTTGGAAATGTAGTTTTTTTTTGTGAAAAAGTGAAAATTGTCTCTTTATAATCATAATTATTTTATGACATCCTTATTATGTCAGAATGTTTAAAAATTTTATGAAACATTTTTATCAATAAAGGTGTGGTTTTGGTTGAAAAAAGGTGTTGTTTTGTTTTTAAGTCCATAAACATAAAACAAAACTCTACCACTCTTAATTTTTCTATAAAAATTATTTTAATTGATTGATCTCACAAGTGGTTGGCTTATATGGTATGATAACCAATATTTAATAACCCACCCATCGTCAAGTACAAATACCATACATTAGCCCCTATTTTACACTCCTAAATAAAAATTAATTAATTCATTCCCATTTATCCTCTCTAAATATCCTTAAATGTGTCTGTAATATGTATCCAGGTTTCTAAGGTTTCCCCCTACATGATTTAGGAAGAAAATATTCAAGAAAATGGACATATCTCTCGTATTTTACATTCAAGCATCCTCTTTATTTAATTAATTTTATTTCCAATTCCTAAATTTGGGATATGTTTTTACACATCTCCAATAATTTAATTTTGATTTCCAAATTTTTAGAGGCCACATTCACCCACATTAAACCATATTAATGTATCTTTAAGTACGACTACTATGTTTCTAGAATTGTCCTGTGATTTTCCATGGAAAACATTGTGAAGTTTGTACCCATAATCTTTTATACTAATGTATATTAAAATAGTTTTACCAATAATTCATTAATAATGTTAATATGTGTATGTAAACCAAAATCCTTAATCATGGTATTAAATATGTTGGAATATGATTTTATGTAATATGACCTATGTGGAACACTTATTCTTATACCTAAAACCATAATGATGGATGCAATTATATAGAACTTCAATGCATTGGGTAATGTTTTCCTCTAATGGGAATCCATGTGTGGCGAATATGAGTTTATCCTTTCACATTATGTTATGATTTTTTTATGTTTAACCGAGACTTATGCTGAAAATGACATGTTTATTATTATTTCCCGATTCCCATGTTACATTTATACTATCATGTTTTTCCATGATTCATTGTTAAAAATTATAATTCTCACCACATTTTCTCTTCATTTATATTCATATTTACTAACATGTTATATTTACGTCATTTTATTCTTATTAATCTCTAACTTGGATTTATATCTTACCCATTTTTTATTTATGCTCCCAGGTTAACCAATTTTATTTTAAGCGAGTAGTGGAACGTTATAAGCATGCTAATGATGTTTTTGAAAATGTTATTTTTCTCAATGTAACAATTTAATATGGTATGTAACTAATTACTAAATAAACTAGGCTTATTGATCCTATCCGATGCACTAAGTGTTATTTTATGTAATATATCTTGATTTAATGTTTAATCAAGACAAGGGTTTCCATAGTTGGTATTATAGGAAAATATAGTTATTTTTGAGATTAGGATTATAAAACATCTAAGAAAGAATTAGGGATAATTCTAAACATAAGAATACATCGCAAGATTTTGGTAAAGTATAGAGCATGTGGTTTCCCAAAAAATACATCCATGTTTGGATACTATAAGTTGATTCATCTCTATCATTGATATACATATGGGTAATAACTAAAAACATCATATTAAGCTAGAATCGATCAAGAACTGGTGCACGATAATAGGCCTTGTTTTAAACCTAGTTTGACACTCCCAAGGGATATTATATGGTAAATTAACATGATTATTACAAATAATTATTAAGGAAACAAACATTTTCATATAAGTTTATATTAGGAAATAGATTATAGATAACTTATATTAAAACATAAAATTATTTAATTTAAGGAATATATTAAATGAGATATATTTTATGGATAAAAAATATTATTAAATTTAATATCATTTATTTTATTAATTTTTGGGAATGTTTCTCATAATTTATGGATATTCATTTAAGGAATTAGGTTAAAAGTATGAGAAAACCCAATCTAAAGAAAGCTAGATTGATCCAAGAGTGAGAGAGGATTACACGAATGTAGGTTGGTCAATAATTTGGGCACTACATGAATTTATATGATAGATTATTTCAAATTTATGAACATAATTCTCTTAAGATTTTGTTGATAAATCACGATTACCTATATTTGTTTATATAAATATTAGAAAAAAGGGTATCATATTTCATTATAAGTTGGTAGGTAATTCATTTCAAGTATTAATTATATTATTTTAAAGTAGATTAATGGTCATTTCCAATATGGAAGGGGGGGGGGGGGTCAGGAAAAAATATTAACTCTCTTCTAGAATGTATAATTGCAAGGATTTTCATGAAGTCTTTCTAAGATATATTAAAAACATTTTTTAATATCCATGTTACTAGAAAAAAACATTATGTGGAATTTAATACCTCCATTATTTCCCATTTTTTGAGGATAATAAATAGTGTATAAAGAAACCATATATTCTAAAATTTCATAACATACTAGATGTGGAAGGTACTATCACGGTATTTTTAACTCTGCACCCTAAAGAAGGAATGGGAAGAAATTATTAATTTTTAAGGAGTTGTGAAAGAGTGTGACCTACATACAACCTATATCTATCAAATTTTTTGTTTCTGTTTTTTTGGAAGTATCATGGAAAATTTTGAATCCTTCGAATAGAACTATATAAGGTAATTTTGCAAAAATCAAGTTCAAACATATGCCCAAAAATTAAATATTAATACTAATTTTTTTAAGTAATTATTCATTTTTTCATCAATTTCATTCAAACTACACAAGATTCATTTGGATAAAATAAATAATAGATTTTGAAATTTCCCTGAGGTGTCATTTATATCCCTTTACCCTTGCTCTTCATGAACGATAGAAAGAAAAAAGATATTTTTTAATGTATGAATTATTTAAAGAAAATTATTAAATGTAATTTTAATATTATGTGAATTTAGTAAATTTCTTTTTATATAAATATATTGGGTAAATAACGAATCATTTCAAGTGATATTTAGACTTTTCTCAGTTATTAAAAAAAATGAAATTTTGATGCTGATATGTCCTTATAGATTGAATAATGTGACAAACCAAGAATTAGATTCATTTTATAGTGGATATCATCCCTATTAATAGATTTTTGTTTGGTTTTACAACATAAGAACATTGAAATAATTTTTAAATTTATATGGAAATTTAGCTTTATGGGTTCATATAAACTAGTAAAACTGGGAAGTATTAAGGAATGGGAAACACATACTAGAAACCAACAAGTAATTATTTTATTATTTAAGAATATTACATTCTGTCTATATAAATTCCTATTATTAATTCAAATATTTCAATGGAATGACTATTTAAGAATAAAAAACTTAAAATAAAAAATTTTGGGTCACCACAATCCCCTAGAATCATACCACCAATGAATAGTGCAATATCAAATAAACAAAGAGTTAATATTAAAATATTCTTATTTAAAATGATATTGAACCTTGTTAAAAAATCAAGGTGAATGAAAAAGAGTAAAAATTTTTGTGTATTTATATGGAAATATGGTCATCTTCATTTAGAAGATTCAACTAATACAGTTGATCCGAATTATGACCATTCATTAATAAGATAGTTGTTCACTATTGTTGATCTTTATGTCAATGCATTTAATTTATCACTATGATTTTCAAAAAGAATAATTGAATTATTTTTGAAGACTATATGCATATTCTATTAAAATATTATTTATAGGGAATAATTATATAAAACTTATTTCATTAAATAATCTTGTAAAATTATTTTAAAATGGAAATATATTTTAATGAAGCTTGATGAATATTTTATAATGGCCAGAATGTTGAGTTTCCTATTCAATTGTTATTTTTAATTAAAATAATGATTTATTTAAAAATAAAAACTTCATATAATAAGAAAATTATTTTGATAAAAGGGATTTTATTTTTTTAATCATCGCATTAATTTTTTCTTTGGGTGATTGTTTTGGAATTTTCTGACAAAGATGAATTTTTGGAGAAAAGTTTCAATATTACTGCTTTACAAGCACTGAAATTTTGTTACATCATTATTATGTTTGAATAATTAAAATTTTAAAAAAAATAAATTAATAAATATTTAATTTATTTTTTATGAAATTGAATTTATAAATATCAATTTAAATTTAGAAATCTATACTTTTTGAAAACAAAAAATTGTATTTTTGAAATAAAAATCATATGTTAGATTATACACAATTATTTGTTTATCTAGAATGTTTGGTTTGGTTTTGGAAGTCCCTAAACATCCATAAATAATTTAACACTCTTAATTTATCGAAATAAAAATATATAGAAGTGATTTATCTTAAAATGGTTGTTTTATATAGTAAAATAACCAATATTTAATCATTTAAAGCCACCCCTTCTCAAGTATAAATACCATCCATTAACCATTCATATCCACTAAGAAAAAATACTAAATCATGTTATGCAGTTTTACCCTCTCTAAATTTCATCCAAGGTTCCCCCAAGGTGTATCCAATGTCCTAATGTTTCCCACTCTACGATTTTGGAAGGAAATCTTCAAGGTAAGGGACATCTATCTCTTTTTTTTTTCAATTCAAGAATTTTTTTTTATTTTATGCCTTTTTTTTGCAATTCATAATTTTTTGATATGTTTTTCAATATCCCTGAATCTTTAATTTTGATTTCCAAATTTTGAGATACCTCATTCTCTATCATTAGACGATTTTACAAATCTTTACGTATGGTCATTATGATGCTAAAATTATCCTTTTATTTTCCATGTCAAACATTTCGAAGAATATAACTGTACACTTCTCCACTAAATGTTATTCACCAATTTGTACATATACTTTAATTATCTAGGAATTCGATGTATGTAACCCAGAATCCTTAATTGTGTTATTATATTTTATGAAATATGTTCTTATGTTATATGATCTATGTGGAACACTAATGCATGTAAATGATATGATTATAATGGGTGAACCTATTTAGTGGTTCAATGCATTGGGTAATGTTTTAGTCTTATGATATCCTATTTATGGTGCACATGAGGTTATCTTATGCCCAAGTTGTTTTGACTTCTTAGAGGTTAACCATGACTTATTCTTAGGATGTAGTGTTTAATTTTTTTACTACATTCCCTTGTTACCTTTATGATATCATGTTATACCATGCCTTATTATTAAAAATTATGATTTCACCCATTTTATGTCTCAATGATATGATTTTTGACTAAATTTTTATACTTACATAATTTTATGCATATTATTCACTTAATGGGATTTATATCTCACTTCTTTCATATTTATGATCACATATTATCCCATGTTATTTTAAATGAGAGGTGGAATACCTGAATCATGTTAAAAAAGTTTCTAATAATGTTGTTTTTACCCATGAATCATGTTGATATTCTAATTACCAAATTCTAAAAGACAATATTCTTATCAATGTTTTTGGTTTTTATAAGTGTGATTTTATGTAATAATTTATTAATTAGTGTGTAATTGAGACATGGGTTTTCATAGTTTCTATGAGAGGAAATTCTAGTTATTTTGTTATTTTTATTAGAAATATTAGAGAAATATTTTGGGATAATACTAAAAATAATAATATATCCCTGATATTTTTTATGGTATATAGTATGTGGTTTCCAATGAAATACATACATGTATAGACACAGTAATTGGATATGGATTTGTCACAGATGAACCTATGGGTAACAGTATAAAACACTGTATTTAGATAGACACTATCAAAAATTGGTGCATGACAATGGACCTTCCTACGCACCATGTTTGACTCTCTCAAGGGATACACTTCGGTAAATTCAAAATCCTATTGTGAACCTTTTTTTAGGGAAAAAATTTTCCCATAAGGGTTTACACTTGGAAATAGATCATTCATAACATAGATTAAAACATAAGGACAATAAATTTAATTAATATATAAAATGATATATATAATTTTTGTGCATAAAGGATATGATAAAATTTAATAGCATATATTTTAATTAGTTTTTGGTAATTTTAATGATAATTTTGGGAATGTAATATATAAAATTTAGTTAAGAGTTATGGAAAAACCTACCGAAAGAAAGATTGATTGATCCAATAATGATATAGGTTGATATAAAAGTAGAAATTTCAAATATTTGACCTCCTTAGAAATTCATAAAATGGATTATTTTAAATTTTAAACATTATTCTATTAATATATTATTGATCACTCATGATTTGATTTATTTTTTTATATGATGATAAGAAATAAATGTAGTTGATTTTAAAATAAGGTTATGGGTAATTCATTTGATGTTTTAATTATTTTATTTCAAAACAAATCAAAGTTCTATTCAATTATGGAAGGAGAAATATCATGAAAAATTATTCTCTCTCTTCCCAAAGTGAAATTACAAGGATTATCCTGAATACATTATTAGAAGACTTTGAAACTTTTTTAATTTCTAATTTACCAGGAAAAAACTTTACGAGGAATTAAATACCTCTACTATTCCTTATTTTTTTTGTGTATCATGGGGGTTTATCAACAACTCTTGTTTTCTCGACTTTCTAATCATAGTAGTCTTAGAAGGTATTATCAGGGTATTTTTGAACTCTTCACCCAAAAAATGGTATATGAAGAACATATTAATTTTCATGGAGTTGTGAAATATTGTGACCTTTGTTAAGATTATATGTATGAAAATTTATATTTCAATATTTTTGGAATTATCTAATAAAATTTTGAAACCTTTGTAGAAAACTCTTAAAGGTTATTTTATAAAAATTAGGTTTAAATGAATGTCCTGAAATTATATTGTAATAATTAAGAATTATTAACTCATAATCAATGTTTTCATAAATTTAATCCAAAATGTATTACTTTTATTTTGATAAAATATGTAATAGATTTTCAAATTACCATGAGGCACCATTTTAATTTTGAGACCCTTTCTGCTCATGAGAAATTACAACAATGAATACCTTATTAAAGTTATGAATTATTCCAATAAGATTACTAAATATAAATTTAATTCTAGGTTTATTTAATAAATTTATTTTTATAGGGATGAATAACAACAAGATTTAATATTTTAATATCATTTTTGAGGAATGCACATGTATTGAATTTTTTTTTGATAAAAAATATATGTAAGGGGGAATAATGGGATAACCCCAGAATATGCTTCATTTAAAAATGGCTATATTTTCACTCAATAAATTTTATTAGGTTTTAAAATATAAGAACATAGAAATAATTTTCAATTTTATAAGAACTCTGATCATCATGTGTTCATATGAAGTAGTGCAACTAGTAACAATAATTTAAAGAAAAATATTTACTACAAACCAACAACACTTTATTTAAATGTTTAAGAATGTTACATTTAGTCTACAAAAATTCCTATTATTAATAAAAATATTACCTTAGGAAGACTAATTGGGAATAAAAAAAGTATATATAAAAATTTAGGTCTCCTTGGACCTCTAGAGTCATCCACACATGAACAACGGTATCGAAAAGAAATAGAGAGTTAGTAATATCATATTCATTTTGGAAATTAATTTGAACCGTGATTTGGATTAATGTGAATGATTAAGAGTAAGAATTATGGTGTATTTATATGGAAATACGATCACCAAAAGTTATGTTTGTAAAATAATAAATTTTATCGACATTGATACCATTAGTTAGTAAAATAGTTGGTTCTTATTGTCGTTGGTTATGTTGATGCATTTAAATTATTATTGGAATTTTTTCAATAGAAAAAATTGTATTATTTTTGGAGGATGCATACATATTATTTTAAAATAATATTTATGTGGAGTATTTAAATAAAAAACCAATTCATTAAACAATATTATAAAATTATTTTCAAATGAGTATATATTTTTATGTGATGGGAAGAAATTTTTATATTGACAAGAATGTTGATTTTTATATTAAATTGTTAATTTTCATTAAAATAATGATTTATTAAAAAATTAAATTTCCCATATTTAGAGAATTTTTTTTACGAAATAAATTTCATTTTTTACTTAGCATGTCAAATCTATCTGAGTGTGATTTTTCATGAATTTTCTGAAAAAGGTGATTTTTGGTAAAAAAGTAAAAATTACTATTTTTGAGCACTATTATATTATGACGTAATTATTATTTTAGAATAATTATAAATTTTAAGAAAAATATTTATCAATCAAAATTTAGTTTAAATTTTATAAAAATGTATTTATAAATTATAATTTCAATTTAAAAGTATATACATTTTTTAAATAAAAGATGGATTTTTGAAATAAAATTAATTTCTTGGATTCTACTAATCTATTAGGATATCATTAATTTTTAGTTAGTATTTGGAAGACCTTGAACATCCAACCAAACTATCCCACTCTTAATTAGTCCATAAAAATGTATTTAAATTTTTAGGTCATAATTTATTGTCTTATGTAGTGAAGTAACAAATATTAAATCCTTTAAAACTCACCCCTTCTCAAGTATAAATACCAACCACTATCCATTCATCTCCACTAAAAAATAATATTCCACGATGTTATGAACATTTAAATTCTATAAATATCATCTAAGGTTTCCCCAAGGTGTATCCAATGTCCTAATGATTCTCCCTCTACAATTATGGAAGTAAATATTCAAGGTAAGGGACATATCTCTCTTCTTTTTCATTAAAGAACCTTCATTATATTATGGATTTTATTTCAAATTCATAATATTTAGATATGTTTTCAAACATCCATTAGTCTATAATTTTAATTTCCCAATGACTAGATACCCCATTATCTATTATTAAACATATTTCTGAATCTTTAAGTATGATTATTGTGTTGTCGAAATTGTCCTGGGATTTTCCTTGCCAAATAGTGTGTGGTTTATACCCATACCCTTTTCCACACAAGGGTATTCAACTTATTTCACCTTTAATTCATTAATCTCGGATTTTCATGTATTTAACCCATAATCCTCTATTGAATTATTAAATTTGTTGAAATATGGTCTTTTATTGTATGATCTATGTGACACACTTATGAATGTACATGATATGATTATGATGGGTGTGCCCAAATAGCACTCCAACACATTTTGTAATGTTTTTGTCTCATGATACTCTATGTATGGTGAATGTGAAGTTATGATAAAAAATTATGTTATGATGTCTTTCTGGTTAACATTAACTTATCCATATGAAGTCATGTTTAATGTTACTTGCACTATCCCATGTTAACTTTATGTTATCATGTAAAACACTAAATCATGTTTCAAGATAATTATTATCACCCCCTTCTATGTCTGATTTATATGAATAATTAATAACATGTTATACTAACATCATTTTATGTTTCTTATTCCCTTTCAAGGACTTATAACTCACCCCTTTCATATGTATTCCCCAAGGTTATGCCGTGTAGTTTTAAATGAGTAGCTGAATATTATAATCATGTCTATGAAGTTTTTGATAATTTTGTTTTTATCCATTTAACAAGTTGATATTATATTTCCATAATTCCCAAATAAACTAGGCTTCTTGATCTTCTGGGTTGTAAAAAGTGTCCTTTTAGGAAAAAATCATTAATTAATGTGTAATATAGATAAGGGTTGTCATTTATAATGAATAAGGGGAGAGATTAATGAGATATGGATGGGTCACTCACCATATTTAAATCATAATTTAAGTAATTGGTATGTCGGATAAAAACTCCAATATAAAAAAATGGACAACAAAAGAAATAACACAAATGAGGTGCTTCAATAAAGAACTGATGTACAAGATCCTTTACCGTGAGTGGGTGTTTCCAATTTATTTGGAGGAGCTTCTTGAGAGACTGGGAGAAACTTGGTAGGGATATATAGATAAAATTTAAGAGTGTAGTTATCATACATTTATTTTGAGAGAATATTAATGGGAGAATGGGAACTTTTAAATAAGAAAAAAGGTGAGTAATTTATTGTTTTTAAAACATAGGTTTTGGACTCTACATGATAAATTAATCAAAAACAAAAAACTTACCACATTTTAACCATTATTTAAACCAATAATGATTTGTTTTAATTATATTATATGTATATGAACCGATAAAATTAAAATAATTCCCTTGGTAATGTGAAAGATAATGACGCTTACAAAGAATTGATATTTAAAACCTTAGAATAAAATATTGGTTTTGAAGGATTCATATAGGGTTTATAAAGTTAATAAAATGATATTAAAAAAAATTATATTAAAGTTTAAATATATATTTGGTCTTTTATACCTTACATTTCAGATATATCATCACTTTTTAGTCATTATGATGTCATAATACATAGTATATATTTATACCATATTTAATTTTTACCATAAAATGCGACTATATTTGAAAAATATGAAAAAGTAACTGTTGGATAATTTTACCTTCAATATTCAAAAAATAATATTTATTCTATCCGAATAATTATCTAAATATTAAAATTTAAAATTTTAACGTAAAATCATTTTTTATTGAAAAACACGATTTTTTTGGAATAATAGTTTTCTGACCCTTATAAAATTGACATTTTCACTTCATAAAATTATATTATAATTAAAATTTAATATATAATATTTCATAATAATATTTTATTTAAATAATATTTATTTCAAAAAATTATGAATTATTTAATTAGGGTGGTTCCACGAACATTGTTAGGGTAGTTCTACGAACATTGTTTGGACTGTGATCTCAATGAGCTTGAACATCTCATGTCGAGATTTTTAATTATTATTTATTTTTTGATTCTTGTATTGGTATTAATCAATAAAAAATCATAGAGGTTATACCTCCCTCCAAATCTCTAACAAATGCACTTCATAGGGTATGATCATATTGGTTGAGGCCATCTCTTCTTTCGTCTCAGACAACTAGATTAATCACAAGCCTTAATATATACTAATCATATGATCACTATTAAATGACTATGTTATCAATGATAATGATTCTTAACATTCTATTAAATCCTATATAAACTATAATGGTAATAAATAACTGAATTTATTCATGTTTTTTCTTAAACCAAATTATATAATTAGGAATCTAGTTTAATAATAAAGGTAATTTCATTTATTAAAGTTTTGGTCGATTCAAAAACCCAAACCCTCCACAGAATTATGAAATTAAAAATGGCCATTATAATCTTAATTAAACCTCAATATAAATCTATAGGTATTTAAAATATAATACCCCAATTTTTAGAGGTCTTTTTGACTATTTCCAAAGTGGTTTTGGCCAACACCATGGAATATAAGAAGCTCAATCTCCTTTAGCAAACTTTCTCCATGAACGAACATGATGAAAATCAATATATAGATTCTAGAAAACCACTTCCGATCATAATATATGTTCTTACTCATTGTTTCCTATTGGAATTCAACCATAAATCTATAAACACCACACATACCAAAATGAATCTCCCAATGGAAAAGTGAGAGCCTCATATAAAATTAAATTCAAATACATAACACTGAAATTTTATTTAACTATATTCCTTGTACTATTACACCAAACCCCTCACAATTCATCCCATATCACCATGATACAATGCCTCCTGTCCCACCTACATGGGTGATAGGTGTATTCCAATTTTACATAGGAACTTCAAAACAAAATCTCCTTAGGAAACACCCTCTTAAAAATTGCTTAACAAAAATACAAAACAAGAATTATAAGTCCCAAATCACCTATCATGTAAAAAATCATTAAAGTGGGAATTTTATACCCTATTTTCACCATATATCAAAACAACCAATTACCATTGATTGTAGCTCTAAAACATTCTATAATATGGCTTCAACAATGAGTGTTTTACAACCTAATGATATAATAATTAACCCTCTTCCTCGGACATACATTCAAACTTCCTCTTGATGGTCCCAATTCCCTATGAAACACAAAGTATTGTTTCAATAAACATAGAACATTACATTATATACCTCTATAATAATTATAATCCTTGAGAATAAAAATGAAATCTAAATGGTAAACAATGACCACAAAATTGAAAAACCCATAGAAGATACCTCTCGAATTGGAATGACAACATTACTAAGAAATTGTTTTCACCATAATAAAACAATTTCACTTGAAATAATAGTAAATAATCATCTCAGGATCTCGGGAAAATAAGGTTTAAAATATATTTGGAAACTGATCATGCATTTTTGACTAACATTCCCACAAATATTATTCTAAACCATCATGGAACCATAAGATGATATAAAAAGGAGTAATGTGCTAATGCAACACCTTCTCTAAATGATACTTAATTTAAATTATTCTCTCCCAAAACTTCACAATATCTAACATATATATAATAATAAAATTAATGACATGGGATTCATCAAGAAGTTATCAATGATTCTATGACTTAAGGAAAACATCATGGATCTATATAGAGGGTGATCTAACTGATATGCAACCTCACTTATATGATATAACACCTAAAATAGATTAATAAGCTAATAGTAGAGATTAGTCACTGTACTATGAATTTGATGGACATGATGTGGGGAAACCCTTATAAAAACATATCCCTTAACCCAAAATTAAAAAAATTCATTCCACTACTATTATAATATGACTTCTAATGACCATCATACAATTTTATTCACTTTCTAATCACCTAAACCTCTTGGTATTTTACTACACCAAATTTGGTCCTAGGATGGATGAATATCCAACTAAATATATTATAATGGATATCTCTATGTGTACCCATAAAAAAACATTAAAAAATAATTTAAATAGTATTATGATTGATATTATTAATGTAAAACACAGTCTAGGGAATGTAATTCTCCCATGACCCACGAAAATACAAAATATAGTCACATAATATATCCTCTAGTGTCTAGATATCCCCTCCCTTTTAAAATCCATTTGTAGATGGAATGTAGATCCAAGGAAATAAAGGAATCCAAAATCATGTAGAATACCTCCCCATATATGTGTGGTAAAATGTGTATCCCAATAAAAATAATCATCATATATATCTATAAAGCTTGAATATATCATGTTTATATCACCTTCCTAAAACTTCCAAAGCTCTTGACTTCGTCATTATCAATTATTTTGATGAATTCATCATATGATCCAAAATCATCCAAAGAGAATCACTTAATCCTTGGGATCAGTAATGTAGGTGGATAAATCCATTGATATATTCTATCACAACAACACAGGGGCATATAACTATTATAGTAGACATCCCTGAACATGACACTTATCTTTCACATGTATTTAAAAATAAAACTGTGACCTGAACCCTGCTATGGAACCCTTTATCCCCATGCCCCAGAACTGATTCATCAAGGATTTATATTTCTTAAATATTAACGAATTCATAATTAATAGTGAGCAACACAGCCCATTAATAACCTCTTCATGTTTCACCAAGGAAATAAGAAACCTCCCTTGGAACAACACCTGATTATTATCATCTTCTAACCATCCCTCTAGAGTGTAATCTTGTCATTTTTAATCCCAAAGCACATTCACCTCAGAGTATCCTCTCTGACACTCTACCACCTAATACAACAAGGTTGATTTCAATGTTATTCGGTACGTGAAACCTCCACTAAATGTATATTGTATGCCAATTTTCATTACTGAAATCTTCATCATCACCCTCCTTGCATATCTAGATTCCCAAAAAAATATTTATCATTACATTAAAATCATTTCATCAGAAACTATAGTGCCTTTACATTGAGTATAAGATATTTAAATATCATAGTCCTACAATAACTCCATCCACCTATGTCAAGGATGATTCAAATTTTATTAATAGATTGTATACCTCATGTTCTTCTGATATATTTGGACAATAATGTGTTCACCAATTAATTAATTTTACCCCAAATTAGGATAATGAAACCACACTTTATAGCTCTTGTTTATGCGTGTCAAAGTTATACTCATCAAAATGTAACTTACAAAAACCATATGAGATCACCAAACTCTACTGTATCAAGAACAAACCCAAACCGAGAAGATAAGAATCATAAAATACATCAATCATGACTTTCCTATACATAAATTAAGGAACACAAGAACTAATCAACTTATATATTAGGTCGTTTGAAGATACCTTTCACTAATTAGTCTATATGAAATCATGTTTCTATCTAGTCAAGGATATAAAATATGATTCAATCAAAGAGAAATTGGATATAAAAAATTGATAATAGCTCGCAAGGACATGGAAACTATAAATATCTATAAAATTTATAAGTTCTTCCTAATAAATTACACCATTGAACTTCAAAGGATTGATTGATAATCGTTCCTAAGAGAACACATTCCTAATAAAATATTCATGAGACATAAAAACCATTAAATTGGATAAATTTCCAAAAATATAATGGTGTTTAAGTAGGTGATTCAAATTACTAAGGTGTACAATATGATGCTCTTAAGATTTCAAATACTTGAGTATTTCATCAATGAAAACTACCATGAACTGATATCAGAACTCACAAAATCCAGAGTTCATATGTTTCATGAAAATAGTATAGGTATTCAAAAAATAGAACTACATAACTATAAAATAAATGTACCTACAATTACACCAAAATAATTCGTTATGATTTCATAAACCTTCAACTTCATATGATGATTCATAGAATAAAGACTGATCTTTTAAAAATAGCTAGATCCATTCAACTGAATGAAAAAACATTCAATCCTTGAGAAGATATAGCGGTTCATGACCAAAACCAAATTTTACAAATGAAATTCTTTGAACAAACATAGAATCCTCCCCAGCCTTTATGGTGAGAAACACCAAACCACCCCATAGTGACACACTAGTCTAGATAAAAATCCCTCCTATATCTAATTATTGATATTAATCCTCAACTCACACAACTTAGATAGTATCATCTGATGGGAATCCATATAAATCAGAGAAATTATAGGCTCTAACTCTATCCCAAACCTAGTATCACATCAAGGAGGTGGTGTTATATACTATTTGGAGAAAACACCAAGTCACACGTCAACAACACTAGGAAACCCCACCACCTATGCAATTAACAAGTGAAACGACAACTTATCTAATTAAGATAATAGAGGTTTTTGAGTTCCTATAACCATTTTGATGGTCCCACTCACCAATAAGCACCGTCAATTTTCCTTATATATGAAATAATACAAAACTACTATTAAATAAATTGATTACCACACAATTAAAATACAATTAAAAAATTCCAATAATTATATAATATGTTTGTACCCCCCAAAAGAAAAAAAGTCCTCAAATGATATATCCTTACCCATATTATCTAACAACCCTAAAATCCATCAGGATGACAAGTCTAGACTCCAACCAATGTAAGAAACACTAGGGGAATCAAAAGCCCCTACACCATGATTTTTTACAAATGGACTAAGGTTGGTGAAACAAAATAATTTGAATCTACGAAATCAAAAATGTGAAAGAAAAGGTATAAGATATGGATATGATACATCAAATGATCTATGGAAGACCTCACGTACACCCCCACAAGATGAAACTATCCATTCACTATTACTCAGCCTCACTGGACCTTTTAACGAAAAATGGATATCCACGCTCATCCCTATATCCCTTAGTATTGAGACATCAATGTGTTATCACTTACCTTCTACATATCCCTATACAAACCAAATTATTGATCATACTATTGATAATTCCTATATCTATGTTATTGTTTAGGATGAACTAAAATCATTCCACCTATAAGTTTTTTTCAAAAAATAATTTCCTCGCACTGGAGTCATTGATGATCAAGACTTACGCAATAAAATCACGTAGAAGTGGATCTCCCAACCGAGGAATTAGAACTACTAGCTATAGTGATCTAAGAATAAGAACACTGAGGGTAACTACTTTCAAATAAAAACCTCAATTTACACAATATATAAAACCCCCCATTAGTAGTCCTTCTACTCGATAAGTTCAAATGACTACCTTCTCAAGGAGATACCAACTGTTCATTGATCCTTTTTCTCATAACCACCTTCTTCAACACCTCCAGATACATAAGAAAATTATATTGTGTAACCACTTTTTTTTAACAAGAAATAAGACTTCATTAAAATGTAGAGTTGTGGCCTCCTCATATAGAATAAATTGAAGGGAAATGTGGTAAAGATAATTTAATTGATTAATTATCTACAATATAACCATGATACTATTCCAAAGAGAGAAAGAGAGAGAGAGAGAGATAGAATCCTACCTCATCATATCCATGATCATCAATGAACGATACTCGATAAAAAATACTTCTGGAAACCATCATATGAAATCAATAACTCCTAATGTTATTTGAGAAAGAAAAACAATCACCAATGCACATCCCATTTCATGTGATGTTCATTTAGTAGGGAACTATTCTTGTTATTAGTACATATAAAACTAGAGGAAATCTCAAAATCCTATAACCAGTGCTTCATCTCAAAATCAGAGACACTCCCATCATACTTCACAGAACACTAGTCACAGAACTCACACAATGTCCTCCAACGAGACCCATTATCCTCATCCAGTGAACCCCTATATGGTCAACTAGATCATGTTTCAACAACATAATAATCTCAGAAACATGTGAAAAAAATACTTAAAACCATATCTACAAGAGGAACAAACATTACTTTTAATCCTAATAACAGAGAATTTATTATGTATTATTTAATTAGACTCATTTTGAATTCCCAAGAATCAACCATATTCAACCAAAATCATAATAAAACATGATGCATATAACACCTTAATGTATATACCCTACAAACAAAATTAAATTTTCGAGTTTTTTTAATATGATTGTGGTATTTTCAAGAGATCACATAGGGATATAGTGATAATTTTTCAAGCTACTATCCATTATATCAAAAGACTCTAGGTTCTACTAGTATTATTTCCATACAAATCCAAATCAATCCTCAGCAGTATATAACTCTAAATTTGGTTCTATATACCATATATATCTATAATAAAACACTTTCATGACCCACTTCAAATAAGAAACCCTCTTGACTAGACAATGAATATGAGTGTGTCCCCCAAAACTCACTTATAAAATTCCATAAGATTGTGACTTGCATCGAGAGTATAAGCCACTCAGATTGGATGCATTATCCCTAAATATAATAGGGCCATAAATAAAACAACCAATCGAATAAAAAATATAAAAATAAAAATATAAACCATAATTCATGTATATTTCTTAGAGAATCATCGTTTCTAAAGTAAAATATAAAAAGGGAAACTCTAATAGTAGTACCACTAATAGAAACTCAAAATCTCGAGCTGATAATGTATATATCAGTCACAAAATCCCTTATAAAAAAATAATAATAGTTTGAAATATATATTGGTTATTATACTCATATGGTCAATTGGATCCCACATAAAAAATTATTATTAAATGTTTGATGAAGTCTACTAATGCCTCGGTGAGAAAATTTCCATACCAACATGAACTTATTTTAGGTCATCTATCAACCGAACTCACCACTGCTATAAAAAATTAAAATGGGAGGAATTTACCTAATATATAGGAGGAGAACTTTAATCACCCATAAACTACATAACATAAAATAAAAATCTAATAAAAATGTAAGTAAATGTATTAAAAAATAATGGTCCATAAAAAAATATAAAAAAAATGAAAATTCCTATAGAAGAAATTATAATTGAAACTCTAAGACTCAAGATAATAATGATCAGGTTGGTAACCGACCATCTCTTATAATTAAGAAAAATTGATTTATATATATCTTGGTGAGAATACAAGTATACTCCATAGGATCCTCATTAATTTTTTTTAAAAAAATGGAGATTAATCATATTATTATATATGTGAAAACATATCTCACCCAACAAGTTCCAATGAAGGGTGATTTACCACCCAACCATACCAAGTCATACTCACCCAAGATGAGATCCAAGTATAGTAACATAATAAAAATGTAATATATTTCATGAAGGTATCCCTAAACCTCTAATCCAAGGATTTTTCACACTTACACCCTAATGAAAATTTCTACGTTTATTCCGTACCTTCTAAATCTATACCATCACACATTTACCCTATAAAACAACTATATGATACATTACTCAACCATGTCATCATAAAATATCCACCAATTTATATCACCTCATAGAAATGAAAACATAATAAACATATATTTCAAATTAAAATGTTATTAAAATATAGTGATGTGAACATAAAGGACCTCATCCTCATCCCCAATTGCAACCATAGACATCCCCCGACATGTATCATCACCATAACCACCTAACCATGTTATCTAGTATAATATATACTAAACCATAAACTATTATATCCCATATGAATATATCTACAATGATCCATAAAAACCCATACGACACCATTAAAGGAGAGTAGAGAAGATGGAGTGGTTACCCACATGTCTTCTTATAGACCTAGTTTTGTAGAAACACATGAAACCCAAAAAAATATTGTTTTAAATATTGACATTTGACTAGGGTTTTGGTTTGTAAGAAACACCAAGAAAATAAAACATATATCATGTCTACTCATTGGATAAAACCATGGTTTCATACCAAGATAACCCTACAAATACCCATAATAGTTATGACACAAACATTACCAAATGATAACAACCACTTCCATCAATATTCCATAAATCAACCCCAACTTTTCAAATATTAATGACACAAATATAATAATTTAATTCCCATTTAATTTTATCATAATTTTGATTTATGTAACTTACATTTACCATCCATGTTACATTCATTATTTCATTCCTTTAAACATAATAAATTTCAAACAATTAGTTGTTAATTATCTAAATTTAAATCAACTATTACTATATCATTTTGAACTTCTCTTTTTAATTCAAATTCCCACATACCACTTTCATTAATCTTCTACCATAATAATTTATTATAACTATTATAACACATCACACAAACTTAATATATGTTTTATTTCATAGTATAAACCATGATACTATGAAACTACTCTGAAACATCACAATCTCATCCCAACATCACATCGACCACCACACTTACACAAGCCAATAATCACTATAGTAAATCCACACTAATAACTATGATATCAATTCACCCATTCACCACATTAACCCACCATCATTATACTATAGTTACAAAAACCATACCTAATATTGTAACCAACTATAACCACCAAACAATATAACTCTAATCAAAATATAAATGACTCCCCATGTTGTAGTAAAAAATTACAAACATAGCATCAAAACACTTTAAACAACCTATTACAAGTCATTATATCATAGTAAATTATCAACATAATCCAAATTATACAAGAATATGATTCTTTAGCATCTTTATGTGATTAAAAAATAATGATAGGTGATTAAAACACAATAATTGTAGTATAAGATAGTGTTTATAACTATGAAATCAACCAAAATGAATCAAAATTTGAACCATCTCATAGAATTTTGTTAAAAACATGTGAATCACTCACACTTTCCTATACATTTCTTTAACTATTTTATTACCATTCATTATGGTAATCTAACTATCCAAACAAATAAAAAATTAATGATTAATATAAACTCATACATAAATGAATAAGGATAAATCACAATTCCCATTAATTTATTATATCTTCATCGAACTCCAGACAAGGATGTAAGAAACCATAGATCAAATAAGACCAAACTACATTGTTTCCACATCAGGGCCTTTGATTAAGGAAGAAATTACAATTTGATTCAGGTAGTTATATTCTACTTAGGTATGATTTCAGATCACCAAGTGATGTCTTTGAGTATGTAATGGTTCAACGGAATAAAACAAAAGTATAAGAAAAGATATACCCAACCCCGATTTATTGAGAAACCCCATGTAATTATCACCATAGCATGGTGAACATAAAAATAGCCATTATAGTATTAGTTTTCCTAATATCTAAAATAAAAGGCATTAAAACTATCATGTCACCCCTTTCCTGATAATTTATTTAATAATTTTAAAAATGGGTTCAACCAACATTATAGAATTGAAGGATAACCCCCATCATTTCAAAAACAGTATATGAATGACCACATAAAAATATATAATAACTTAATTTAAACCCAAATACTAATTACAAAATTGGTATTTCTCCCTTCCCAATTTCCGAAAATGATTACAATATAAATGTCCAAGAACTACACCAACCAAAATGACCATCACTGTATCATAGTGAGATCACCATGTAATAATAAATCTAAAGTTATAACACTTATATATGATTAAATTATAACACAAATAAGATTAATCCAATCCTGAAATAATTAATCCAATCTCACCATGATGTAGAACCTCCACTCACATATAAAATGATGTTATGCCTCTCCATGTTTTATATTGGGACTTTACTGAAATTTTTCTTGGAACCATGCCCTTCAAAACAGGTCACCATTTTTCCAAAAACAAGTTTTTAAAATCCTAACACACCTTGAATATCCAGAATCCCTCAAAATGGTATTTTTAAACCCTAATTTCACAATGAATAAAAACTTACAAATTTTCATGATCGAATCTTTGAAAATGTTCCCACCATAGCTTCCAAAACCGGATTTTTTTTATAGTAAATAGAAAAAAATTATCCTTGTTCCTCAAGGCCACATATAATTATTTTCTTAGTGCATCTAAGGTTTGATAAAATTACAATTAAAGGTATATTTATTTAATTCCATTATAATAATGGTAATTTTGATATTTACATTTTTCATTTAAAAATATTTAAATGGAATGATCCTAGTTGACATTTTTATTTGAAGGCATGATTCTTGAAGATAGAATTTGACAAATAAAAAAATTCTATAGTGAATCTTGGACAATTCATGAATTATTAAACATTATAAGGTTATGAAAATCTATATTTTATTTAATTTTAAACATTATATTGATACTAACAAGGGATATAACTCGATAGTTTTCAATGTTTTTTATCACTCTTTAGTGGTTATGTCACGTGGAGAAAAATATCAAGATTTTTTTTAAATATATTCTGACATGTAATGTTGAAATAATTGAGTATCAATTTAGGGAAAATTAGAAATATTTGGTGAATAAACACTGATAAAGAGTTTATCAACTCTCCTGAAGGAAAATTGTACACTTTTAAAAAATTGATGAAAATGATTGGCTGTTGTTTGGTGTATTGGCCTACATTAATATAATTTTATGAGACTTTAATCAAATAATTTTTTATAAGATGAATAATAGGGGGTGATTATTGTTATCATTAGTGAATAAGGAAACAAACATTATCATAATAGTGGGTAAATAATATTTTTTTCATCGGAATTTTCCAAATATAAACATACCGGTAAGTGAACTCTCTGTGCACACCTCTAAGCAGTCAGGGGATTATGATTAATGTTGAGGTATTCAAAAATATGATATAAATTTGAAATAAATAAATTTATTTTAATCTCATAAAAAAACATTCATTATACCATATACCAAGACTCTTATATGAGTTTTATGATGCTTTTTGTAATTCATTATCTTGATCTATGACAAAACATATCATATATTATCTCTATCTTAGATTACTATGCTCACAACCAATGTATAATATACAATATTTCTCATAGAATATAATTTACTCAACACACTTGAGAACATATGTATTTAAATCACGTAATATATGATGTAGATATGTATAGGTATTATATAAATCTATACTAAGAAAACTATATGAAGACTCAATCAAATAAGTCATATAGCATGTATTCATGAACTAATTATACATGATGGATGTCCCAAACCTCTCAATCCTAGTTCACATAACAAAGTCTTAATTATTTTTTCATTCAAAAGTGTCATGTTCCAAAATATGTTGGTCACCACCAATAATTTAAAAGACCGTTATTAAGACTACATAAACCAGAATTCCCTAATAAATAAATTTTAACTGTCCTAAAAAACATCACACGTGAAAATATTTAAACTGAAAAATAATGTTTTAATACTAATATGTCATTTCCTAGTATAAAAATAATTTAACTCTTAACCCCACTCAAATTGGAAAAGGGATAGTGACAGACACTAAGGTATCTGCACAAATAATCAGATGCATTACCTCTAAATACAATATTTCACCTACTATCATGTAACATTATGAACCCTAACATTAATGAATCGAAAATAATTATAGTTATGAAAAATTTCAAAAAAATTCTATAATATATTATATTATAATCTTTTTAATCATTACATACTAACAAAACATTTTGAATAGTCATAATAATGGGTGCTTTTATCAAATAAAGTTTTCAATGTGAAAGTTTATGTCTTCCACTACCATATCTACTACCCATATCTGGCTCTTAGAATCATACTATGTCTATATATGATGATCTAAATTTTTATAAGATAAAACAATGCACGAGGGAAAATAAAGGGGTTTGTAATAATACTCAATATAATTATCCTAAGTACTGGGACATCCCTAAGAACATCTATTTTTTTAAATAAATCTATGATAAAACATAAATTATTTAAAAATAAACACCCCAAAACATCATCTATATTCATAGATCTATCCAAGAACAATCCTTATCAAGATACCATATCTCACCTTTATCATAGCCACTATGTATTAATTACTTATGTAGAACAAATTCATACATCTCTATAAAGAAATAAAAAGGGGAATTTAGAAGCAACATCCTACTGTAGTGTCTCCAAATACTCATAGATCAATACATAATCCCTATAATTATAGATGTGTATCTTAGTAAAACCCTAGTCATATCTTCCCACTATATCCATGATATTTATTCTCATCCTTCCCACATGTTTATTGTTCCTGTGAAATAAAAATAGAATTAGAAAATAATAGTGTTCTCTCACATCCAATCATAATTTTCCTACCATATAATTATCCTAAGATGCATGTTTCCATATATTATATGAAATAAACATCTATACCTTTTTCAACTATGATGGTGGTGGAAATATGTGTAACTATCTATCTTATACCAAATATTTAGTTCTATATCTTATTCCTGAAACACAGTGTCATTGGTAGAATAGATAATAATCAGTGATTTGTTATACACCTGTATCATAGATCAATGAAATATAAGAAAATTTAAACATTATAGAATGTGATCATACATCATAATATCATATAGAATACACTGTAGGAGTTACCAATCTCTATAAATATCATACATGAGATGCTATAGTAATGACACGTTTTAACTAATCCCCCAATGAATATTTTTTCCTCATTAACAAAGAGTTATGGGTGAGTTGGTAAAAATATGTATATATTTCATTGATATTTATTTATCTAACCATATTAGTAGGAAATGAGGGTAAAGGTAATTATAATCCAATTGTAATCCTAGTTATTAGGTATAAATTGCAGAATCCACAATGGCACACCATCAATATCGATATTCATTCATCATTATACTTACTTACATTTCAATATAGATAAGTACAAGAATTAATGACTTCTCTCAAATAATGGATCGTTCCATTTATCACAAAAAACATACCCTCAATAATTTATAATGTATTTATATATTTCCCAATATATTTGCACAACCTTGGATCATTGAGAACATAATAAAAACTAAATGTTAGTTTTTGTATTATTCAATTACACATATCAAAATAACATCAATATAACCCTTATAATAAATGTTAAAATGTGTCATCACTATAAATCATGATGTTATTGTAGTCAATTTTAATTTTTTAACTGATAAACGTCAATTATTTGAACTATCTCACAGAATTCTAAAATTTTATCATTAGAGTATACATAGTTTTATCTTCACTTTCATCACCTATATTATTTCAAAATTCTTAATATTTTAATATGTATATATTGTCCATGTAAATATTCTTATAATTTTTAAGATAGTTTACATAAATAAATCTAACAATTAAATATAAACCATATGTTCATAGATTCCTCTAATTAGAAGGATAACAAAACTATATTGTAGAGACCTAAAAAATCAAATAACTATTAATTTTATTGAAAATATAAGAATTATCTCATTGGTACTTTCAAATTTTAAAGGAATATTTTCATGTTATGAGTATTATTGGACTCCATTTTTCATAAACATGGTATATTTTTTATAAAGATAAACCTCAAGGTTTCAACTAATTATCAAAAGTTTTAAAAAGAATCAAATCTTCTCCTTAGAATATGATTGAAAATAAAATTTATTTTAATAAAAAGATTATTTTGTTATAAATATCCTTAAATAAATATTATCATATTCAAACCATATATCATTAATTCTTTACTTGAGGCATCAAAAATAGAGAGATGATTTTTTCTGTAAAACATCTTTTTAGGTTTAATAAAAATCCATTTATTGGATATTCATTTATAAAATAAATTAAAATTAATCATAGATAGATTTAAAAAATCAATTTTATGAATCATAGTTTATGTGATGTAATGTGAAGAGAGAGATTTTAAGGCAATTAGATTATAACATTGATTAGTTAGAATGAGAGAATCATACCACATCCTTGTTTCTACCTCATTTTCTACTAATTTATCCCCCTCTAATGGATGAATCCATGTTAAGACCATATCTAAAAACTTTACCTTCTAAATTTTATATTTATATAGTATTTTTATATAAAAAATTTTATTTTCAAATAAAAAATAATATTTTAATGTTAAAAATAATATTTTTATGTTACAAATAACATTTTTAGTACATGATTTTTATTTTAAAATCTCCAAAAAATACTTCTAGCTACACTTATCACATATAGAAATTAAAAAATAACATTACATTAGGTGAAATATGTTATAAATTTGGCAATGGAGTCTAATTTTTTTATCAGTCTTTCCATATAATAAGAATTTACTATTTTACCTTTTTAATATAAAATATTATTTCCTAATTTCTGTATGTTGAAATTTTCCCATGTCTAATCAAAATCAATTTTTCATATTTCAGTCATTCTAATTTAATTATAATCTTAAAAAAATTCAAGAGATATATAAATTTTAAATCGTGAATGAATGTTTAAGTGATATAACATTAAAATATTCATTTGAAGGCATTCAAATTATCACATAGAATAATAATAATTATAGAACCATAAATTAATATGGTTAATTTCTCAAAATCCTGCATTATTTTCCCCACATCTGGGAGCCTCCATGTTGACAGAATCTCCAAAATTCTTATCCACTATCTCAAACCATCTAAATGATATATTTATAGATTATACTTAGGTTGAAACCATTATATTTAGTAAAATTTATTTATTTTGAAGACTATCCACACCATTTCGAACAATTATTATGATATCTTAAAATTTAATAAATATTATGTTAATAGAATAATCTCTTTCTATATTAAATAGAGAATTTAATTTTTCAATCAGTCTTTTTATTCAAGAGTAATTTACTATTTTACCCTATTTCACTACAAAGATAATATTTTCTCTTTTTAAGTTCCTTTAGTGTTCACTATATTACTGAATAAATGCATTCAGGTAAACTTTTTTCTAAGGAATTCAATGGAAATTAAATTGAAATTGTGTTTTATATTTAAGAAAATTAATTATCATAAGAGAACAAATAATATTATAGAAACATCATCATTTTTTCTCCATTGATATGTTTTATTTGATAAACAAAGGAAAACATATTTTTTTATATGATTAGTCTTACATTTTTTTATTTCTATGCTCAATTTGATTCTTTATATAATTATTTTGGTATAAAAAAAGATTAAAATATAATTAAAATCATTTAAAAAAATTAAAATTACATTAGGATTTCACCCCTTATGTTTTTTCAGACCTGGGTTGTAATAACCCTTGTTAGGTAAACCATTTATTATCTCAAATTGTTGATTTATATATAAATATATGGGATTTGATAATATATTAATATTAGTATATGTTTTATTTTGGGATTTGATAAGGATATGGATATTTCTCATAAGTCAAAAGGGAGACTTATATTTTACATTTACACTCTTCAGTATACTGCATTTAGTGTTATATATAATGAATTTTTTATATTTGTGGAATTTTTTTTCATATTAATCCTCATTAATTTAAAAAAAATTGTTAATCTACATATTTCTCATCAAACATCAATACCATTCATAGTTTGATCTATTCATTGGTAGTTATTTTTTTTCCAATCATGTTGTGATTTTTTCTTAACAAAGATGGGATTATTCCATGTGTATAATTGGTGTGACATATAGTCCAATGTTTGTATAAGACTGTGAAGCTACATGGATCTTACTAAATGGGTTACATATGACATCATTATTTATTAAATGAGTTATATTTTATCTATTCATTCATCTTAGATAAAATTTAATTAGAGAATAAAAAATTTAAATGTTTGTTTAGATGATATTGAGATGTTCCATTCCATATGGTTGTGTTTAATATATTGAACATGGAATTTTATGATTATTAAAAAATATATAAAGAAACATATTTTGGAATATTATATATTTATATGTGTGTTTTATTAATATCAATAAAAATCCATTTTTATATTTAATAAAAATTAAAATTTTATAGAGGATGCTCATTTCACATCATTATTAATTTAAAATTTAGTACCTTTTTAATGCTGCAAATGACATTAGGATCACATAAAAATTTTATATGATTAATTATTTTTTTATTTTGAAAAACTTTATCTTAAATAGAGATAGTTTATATGATATTATATCCAAAAGGGTTTTGAGTTTTATCTAAAAGGTGTTTTAGGGAATATATTTGAAGTAGTTCACATGGGATGTAACATAATGTGAAATTTTCATAATGATTAATAGCCTTTAGTAATAGTGGTATATTGAAATATTTATATACACCAAATCCTACAATACTTGTAGAAATATGTTTCATATTTTTTTATTTGATTTATAAAATATTTTTAAGTGGTATTGGATATAATATCTAAATACATCGTATATCTTACAACAATTCAATATCATTTCATCAAATAAGTTATCATAAATATTAATTTTACTCATTAGGTTATGATGGGAATGACGGACAATAACATGAGATTTAGTTTTTAAAAGTTTAATAATTAATAATTATCTTTTACAGAGTTTATAATTTATGAAAAATTTAAATCATTCCATAATTTATTCAGAAAGATATTATAATTTTTTTAACCAATGATCGATCATTGTTTCATATTTCATTTAAATCCTCATACTAAAAGAGGATACAATATTTCATAGTTAATCATCCCTGAAAAATTATGCATTTCTAAATAACTATTTTCCTTTATCTCTATTGTAATATAAATTTTTTGTTATACCGTTAAGAATGGAAGGTCTTATAGATTTTATCTAGGAATTACCATTTTTTTTAATATATTTGGTTTTAATATTATTTTATCCATTTTACAGGAATATTCATGAAATAAATATAAGGGGGTGTTAAATCCGAATATATAAACCATGTGTTCTTTTTTTGGTTTATATTTCTTATAAACTGCACCATTTTGAAAATTTTCTTGTATATTTTTTATTTTACACAACATTTTAACTAGATAATAGTTGTAAAAACAATAATTTATTCCAACATGTCCTTCTCTCACGTAGCTAAATCATGTTTTTATGGCACCTCAAGAATTCCTCCTAGTATGACAGAGGCCATTGAGTAGAAATGGGGGTGTGATAAATATAGTCAGCCAACTATACCCCTAGTACAAAGTTACAACATAACAGAATGACCAATAGTAATAAATAATATAGTAATATTAAAAGTGGAAACTGTACAACATTCAATTAGGATGTAAAGGAGAAACCAAAAAATTAATAATGATGAATCATGTGTTGACATTATAAAATGTATCTATATATAAAAATAAATTAATAAAAATAAAATAAAAAACAGACACAAAATAAACTCAAAGGAACCTAGTCTCGAACCCCATCTCTCTCAAGTCTCAATACTCTATCCCATCCAACAAGAAATAATCAATAACAATTTTCCTTTCACTTGTACAAACATACAACCATGTCATTTTATTGGGTTCCAAATGGTGGACCGAATAATGTGTGAGTAAAAATCATTTGGTTGACACCACTATTACTAAAAAGCTATTTTAATAATAATTTCTTGAAACAAAGAGATAAAAATGTATTTTTATTAAGCAATTTATATTATACATCAATCAAATTTCTTTGTAAAAACATATTAATGACTCTAAGCTTATAGCACAACCATGACAACCATAAACAAATACCCATGACACAATTAAATAACTAGAAAGATCCCTCTGTATAATAATTTTAGCATCTGGGCCAAGCCCTCTATATAAGAATTTCAGAATCTAGGAATAACCCACTATATGAACATTTCAACATTTAATATTACCCCTCTATATAATAATTACTGAGAGGAACAGTTTCAGATATTCCTAACACTGTGTTGGGGAAGGGGTGTATTAGAGTTGGGGAATTTTTATTAAATTATAGATTTTTATCATTGTACCTACCGACCTGTTAAGAGTAGCTAGTACTTACAATGTATGGGTATGACCAGTACACAGATTCTCCACCATAATGTAGAAATCAGTTATTGTGGGTTGCATTTGAAAATAAAACTTTATCAAATGGGAGTCCCTACACTTTGGAGGGGGGAATGAAATAATTCTACCTCCCTAAACTGGTGATGACCATGCTCAACTTTCATCTCCTTGACGGTTGTTTATAATACATCCCAAGATAGTCTTCTCCCTTTTAAAATGGGTTTGAAACACTTATAGAGTCTTCCACATGTTGAGACATGTTTGGTGACATAGTGATTTTGTGTTCTTCCTTTATTCAATTATTACTTTTCTAGAAACATGAAATAAACCCTTCTAACATCTTCATAGAAACAACCTTGATAAATACACAATATTATTCTCCTTCTTCTTTATTGAAAAAAACAACACCAAAACCTCTACTTCTTTTTCTAGAATCCCAAACTTCTTTTGTTATTACCAAATAATAAGTACCATACCATATTAGCATCCTCATAGTCATAATTACTTTAATAATGATCAATATCCAAATGGGTACACTCTATTCTTCTTGTTCATTGATAGAAAATGTTAATAGTGAATGTAGTATCAATTATCTCCTCCTCTTCTTGGGGTAGTTAATATTATTTTGACTGAATTTCATTGAAACCTCAATGTTATGCAAGTACGGTCTTGGAAATTAACCAATAATCCATTTCTTAATTTCTAACCAGGTTAGATCACATGTATTAATGATCAATATTCAAGAGTGTTTCAAGTATCTAAAATGATCCAACTTTTTACGTATGCATGTAACCATGCATATCACATTCCTCTTTAATTCCTCCTTATTCACAAGTGCACACACACCCACACACTACCTTAGGTATGTTCAAATAATTCACATTAGTGCATATATTTATATACTTCCCTTTTCCTTGTACAATCATTATTCTTCACTTATGGAGCAACCATGCACAAGAAATCATCTGCATGTGCATTTATTCATGAAAACCCGAATGGGTGTTTTTAACTTGTTCAATATGTTCATGCACACTTCGGTGTCTAAAATTATACATGTAAGTGCATGTGCATCAAGAATATATTCTTCTTCTTCCCCAAAACACTCTTTAAAATAGTGTGATTCTCTATCATGAAAACAAGAAGCATGATCTCCTTTATAAAATCCATGAGCTTCATGGTTAAATGTCTTTTCAAAGCATAATAGGAGTGCTTGAATCAGGAATTGGATAACAAGTTTGAAGATAATTAATGAACCATGAGCATTTAAAAGATTTCATAACATCTCCAAAGCTAGGGGGATATATTGTGCTATCCCATTTCTTTGTGGAATGTGGTTCTTCATGAAGCTCATTCAAGAGTGATTTTCACTTTTCAAAGGACTATGTGACACCTCTATTCATGGTGCCATAATGGTTCGTGGAGCTCCCCTACTTTGCTTGGTCTCGATGGTTCATATATCTCTTCTTTCCCTTCGTGAAACAGAAAATCATGGAGAAGCTCTCTTTTTTGAAATGATATCTATTGGGTATGTATATGGAAGAAACATTCAACAGTCTCTATACATCTACTTTTATAGATATAGATCACCAATTCGCATTGAATTCAAATCCCATAAGATATGTTGTTTAAATCCCATCCTTGACTCATCCATGATCATTGTATTTTAAAATATTCAAACCAAAATAGAAGAGAATCCAATAATCATGTTTTGTATCCTTTTTTAGAAGGATAATATATTGTGGTGAATATATCACATGCATGTGATGATGATCACATGTAACTAATATTCCCGAACAGCAGAGATCAAATGCCCTCATGCAACTTTGTTTGTAATTTAGCCGATGTGAGTTCTTCATGTTATTTACATGCATATAAAATGGTAGTTTAATGTATGATCTCGGTTCAATCCAATCACCCTCATGATGTCGGTATGAACCACATTTGATCTCCATAGACCAATCTTGGTGGTTTGGTCTTCATGTCTGGAGAGATAGGGGTAGAATTGAGAAGCAGCGAGAGGAAGATGACTGAGAGTTTGTAAATCACATGCCATATTTCAAAGATAGATGTCGCGTATAATAGAATGATTCATATTTAATGAGATATTCACGAGATTAGTGAGAGGACAAGATCGTGATTTTCACTAAAAAATGTGTCCCACATCGAAATGGAAATGTCAAAAACCCGTGGTTTATCAAAAAAGCCACTCCATTTAGAGATCCTAATTCTCTTTCACCATCCCCAGTACTTCCCCATATAAGTTCTGCGGGCCCACTATACACCCAGTCCTATACAAGCCCTTATCCCAAACTATGAACGAGATTTCCCTCATGTGCACCGGCGTGCTTAAACATGCCCTGCATGTGGCCTCCCTACTAGCCCAGAGATCTTACCTTGGGTGTGGTCAAATTTGATTCCCACATACAACCTTGGTCGAGGCTAGCTGGTTTCCTTGGTGGGATGCCTAATTTTTTATGTAGACCCCATAAAAATGATTAGTAAATAACAAAGTATGAAAATATGGATTTCAGGGCTATATTATTCAAATATAAGACCAACTAAACACTTCTTCAACCATCATTCTTCTTATTCTACTATTTTTTGAATATGAATTCCAAAGAACATATTCATCCACAAATTAATAATATCCATTATAGTGGAAAATGCATCACCTTTGATACATGAATTTCGATCTTAGGACCACTGGAGAAATCTTCTGATATAACAACATGGAGAATTTCCCAAGTAGGGAGTCCAATGCTATGAATCCACAACAATTCTCCATAGATCACCACTTTAACCAATATCTATTAAATTTGGAGTTCCTTAATCTTGAAGGTAAAAATTTATAGCCTTTTACAATATATGAAAAAAAATAAAAATCATACACAAAAGTGGTCCCAACAATACCCAATTTTTATTTGTTGGAAATACTCAATGTTGTCTCTCAAATTAATGTGTCATTATCAATATGTAAATCTCATCTCTCCCATTAACTTTTCTATCCATCCCCCTTTCACTTTTAAAACACTCATTTCACTTTCTCTTCCCCTTATTGACAAGAAATACAATGTTTATGGAAGAGAGGGTATCTGTCCATATTTAAGAAATGTGCCATCCATCATTTCACTGTTGATCTACCATCAGTGTAGAAAATAAGAGGATTTTATTTGGACAACAAAGTTTTCCATTACCAACTGATCATGATACCTCATGAGATGAGAACTCATGTACTTATCTTCAAGGGTATTAAACTTTCATTATAGAATGAAGATACTAAATGAGAGAAGAATCTTTTCAAGAACAAATAACTTGAAACCCCTGCACTAACATCAACAAATAGATAAAAACAATTCAAGTGTAAAAGGTATGATAAGTGACCTTTGGGAACTTCCATTCTTCTTATGTAACTGAATAATTCAATTTATACCCCATTGTAAATGTTATTTTATTTTTAATAAAAAAGGATGAAAGGTTAAGAGAGAAAAATATTTTCCAATGGCATGATCTTCAAGCAATTTTATGAATAATTCAATTTGACACTAAATGCCAAAATAAATCTGGAAGATTCTTCATTTTACTCCCATAAAGAGAAGAACTCCTCACCATATTAACAAAATGTGATCATTTATCATATTAATATTTTAATATAAATTATGAAGGCATCCATGGATGGAAACTTCTTCAGCATTGCTATCAAGATTTGACAGCACTCACTACTTCTCAGGTTCTCCCCCTAAGAACCTTCTTTATCTTCAATTTCTTGTATTATAATCCAAAATATAACAAATAAAGATTTAAGTGATTAAGAGGGGTTATTATTTCTTCATAAATATAGACATAAAGGTTGGGATAGTTTTCTCCAACCATATTTTCCATTTACTTCAGTCTTCATGCTTGGACATATGAAATTATTTTTTGATTCATATTGAGGCAGCATGGATCTCTTCACATCCTCTCCTAATTTTGGTGGATAACTTTTTTTATTGAAAACCTTCATGTATTAGACATAATTACTCATCATTAACACTAATTATTATTCTAGAAATAAGCTAAAAAAACCTTTTTCAATGCAACCAGATTTATTGAATCTCCCACATTGGACTTCCTTAACACAATAGTTGCATTTTGTTTGCAACCTCTCATTTACATTTTCTTCATCATGTAGAATCTTTTCATTTCATTTTTAACTTTCCTTATCCTATGAATACATAATTATTCTAATTCTTTCCAAGTCTTTAGGCAAGATAACTAACATATCATTTGTAAATGATGCAATAGGTTTGGATTTTTACATGGATTCTTCTGAGTGTCATCCTTCTTAGTATGTTTTTTGGATGAACCACCCTTAAACTTCTTGGATATGGTATTATCATCATTTCTTCATGGAATATTTCTGATAGAATTTGTTTTTACAACATTCTTCTGATTTATTCCCAAGGCGGTTTCTTAATTCTTGGCCTGCTTTTGGGGTATTCTATTCTTATCATCTTTGGATACATGTTGTGATGATCATCCACAATACTTGTGACCACTACCATCGCATACATCATATATTTTGTTAAGAATTACAATTTTGTTTTTCAGTATACAGATTCTTCTGGTCCTGCGGATGTTTCTTCTTCCTCTCTAGAAATATCCCCTTATGATAGGCTTCCTTTGTGCTTTTATGTTTGGAGGATTGTACCAATAATTTAATTCATAATGACCAAATCTGTTCCAGCACCAACATTGAACCACAAACATTGATTTCATGACATCTTATGTATTACAATGTTGAATCTTATCTATGATTATTTGTTCTATTTTTGGGGAACCGCCTTTAACTTTCTTCTTCCTTTACACCCTAGGTATGGTGATAGGTATCTCATCAACTTTCATCATCCACACTTATTTTGAATTTCTCTTCCAACCTTCATTGATTCTAGAAACATATTTACAAATATGAGTATGAGATGATATGGATGATATCTTATTATTACCACCATCTTATGAAAGATAATTGAGTAAATTAATAATATTCTTATCACACATTGGTGATTTTTCAACCTTAGATTCCTCAAATGAAAATTGAGTATTGGTAGCAATCATATATATTTTTTGAACTGTCAACATGTGTCTTCTCAAGATTTTTCAACTGAGCTACCAATTAAATAAATTTCATAATGAGGATTATTTTATAATCTTCAATCACAATAATATTCTCTTCACAATCCTTCTTTATTCTTTCAAATTCATCTTCGTGGAACTTTACTTTATTCTGTAGAAAAGATTCATGTTCATTGATCTTCTTGGATGTTTCTTCCAAAATGAATCCTTGAAATCATTTATTTTATTCATTTTATCTTCCATTAAATGGACCTTTTCTTTCAATGTATAATTTATTATATCCTTCTATTCAGTATATTTGAGCCATTTTGAAGATCTCATTTCTCTCTGTTTGTAACGACCAAAAATTTTAAAAAAATCTTGTTTCCTACTTTTGTGTGTTATTTTATTTTATACTCAACAAAACTATTTCATTTAATAACATGAGTATAATTAAATTGAGACTGTTGGGTTTTGACAGTTATATGACCATTGGTCAATATGACCGTTGGAAACTAAATGTTGTGATTTTTCTCTAAATACAATTAATCTTGGTTAATTAATATAGAAAGAAGATTTGATGTCCTGATCCAGTAGTCTCGGGCCAATCGAATCCCATCTAACAGAACTTGGGAAGGAGGTAGCACCACTGGGCTTTGCTCTGGATCAAACACAAGCCAAATGTAATGCCCTGAACCCAGTTACCCAGAGTTGGTGCATTATTACATAACATTGGCATGATCACAAAGGATCAAGTCTCGAAAGACCGATTAGTTTAGTAGTCTTGGAAACACTAGATATATTCATAAGTCTTACATTGCATCGTAAGGTAAAAAAACTACAACAATATCTTGTCTTCATATCCCCTCATACTATCCCAGCAGGTCATTCATAAATTACTTCTTCATAATCTTGGGAAAAATAAAACATTTAAAGGGGTGAGCTCAGATGCTCAGTAAGGATAACATTATAGTAGAAGCTTTCATAGATAAGCAGAAACACTTAAGGCAGTTTATAACTAAAACAAAAGCCTTTTAAACTTGAACTTCAGCATAAAATGGAAAAGATAAAATAAAATAATGTAATTTACTTACTCACATTGATATTCTACTAGTCTAATGATCACATGAAATATCAATAACCACTTTCATAATGATGGAATGCATAATGCCATACTATCATAACCACATAGCCAAGGCCTCGTGCCAAGACTAAAAATAAGATTTTTCCAAGGCCTTGTTCCAAGACACTAGTTTGTCTCATGAGACCTACCGATGCATCGAGGAGCTATAGCGGGCTCCACCCGTCACTTACTAAGTCCAATTCATTCCTCATATGAATAGTTTGAAACATAACATAAATATTCGTATTAAAACTAGCATACGAAATGTCAATACATTATCCACAAACCATGAATGGTATAAAAATAAAACATCCACAGTCAAACATAACTCATTTGATACATCATAGAATATTGTATTGTATCATATTAACCTCAATCAAGAATAATGAAGCATATTGACATAGATGAAAATAATCATCAAAACTATTTGAGAGAAATATCCCCCTTTTCTTGAAAACATTTAAAAGTCACACTATTTGTCAAGAAGCCATTTAAAAATAGATTTTTGAATCAAAGTGTCCCATACCACTTTGAAACTTTTAAAAGGAGTTTTAATTTTAAAACTTTAATGTCCATATAAATAAATCCTTAAAACAATTTTTAAAACATGGACAATAATGAGCAAGATTTAGAAGAATAAGTCTTTAAAACATTTAAAAATGGTATTTTAGTTAGAGTTTCTAACCAAAAGAGAGACACTTGAATACAAATAATTGAGGTAATCAAAACATTGTAATATCATGAGAATAAAGTAATTCTTGATATACTATGTCAAAGTACATTATAAACACCACATAAAAGTTATTTGGTGTATAACAACAAAGAAGTCTCAATGGAATGTAAATTGAGATGAAATATCTCATAAAGGCCGTATCCTTAGATTAAGGATAAATCAATGACATAGTTATGTGTGACAAATATAAATACACTAAATATGATTGTATATTCAGTGTAAAAAAATCAAAGGACATTCACACATATTCTAGTAAAAACAACACCAATGAATTGGATGTTTGTCTCAACAAATTGAGATTGAGTAAAATTTACTCTTATCAAGTTCATACCGATGACATTGAGAATTTATCAATGGAGTGATTATGTGTATAAAAATTATATCCACAGAATAGGGAGTGTAAATTATGACATAATCAAATGAATAGTGATTCCACACATAATCTTTGAGTAAAATAGTCAATGAAGTATGCGTAAAGTTGGATGAGTGGAAATTGAAATTTCAAATTCCCTTATTGATTTGGTAACATAAAAAACATGCACCCATGAAATAAGGATCATACAATGATGATTTAAATATACATGAATTAAAGTATATTACACAATGAATACAAACATGGGCAGTACACACACCACATGTAATAAATAAGTGGTGAACAATGGAATTCTCACTGAATTAAAAGTGAGATAAGAAACCCCTTACTTTGTACTTTTACCTTGGTCGACGGTAGGTTAAACTCCTGTATAATGGTGAAATAATTGTTATTAAATTATACAATAATCATATACATTAATATGATATCATATATGATCTTTTAACATTGATTTATTAATAATATCTTAGAATTATCGTCATTTCGGGGGTTTACGGGTTCATTTTACTTTATATTCTTTGTTATGTGAGCCATCTTTGTTATTAATGGGATGTATATTATTAATATCCAGAATGATATCAAGTCCTTAAATATTATTTTTAATCATAAAATGATAATTATAATTGAATGGATACGATGGAAAATGAATCTCATTGCGTTCATGGAGACGGTAGTCCGTACATATGCACGAGGGACAATATCATTCTTTTGATATTAAAATAATATATAATTGGGTGGAATATCATATATACAGAATCATTTTCATGTTATATTTATTATTTAAATGAGTTACACATCATTATTATACCCATCCAAATAATAATATATTGAATAACAATTACACCACGACGTGGAGACGGTAATCCATACGTACGCACGTGTGGTGACATGTTATTCAAAGGGTGGATAGAATAATGAATATGGTTGTACCATATTTATAATAACATCACAGTATTTATATGATACTGGAGTTATTATTTTAGAATGGTAACAACAAGGAAGAAGAGGTGGATGAAGAAAGGAACTTGGAAAAGGGTGGTGAAATCATTACCTCTTCTTCGGGTTCTTCCTTTTGATTTGATCAAAAGGGCTCCTTAGGTTGGCTTTATGATCAAACTAAGGCCTCTAGGTTGAGTTGAGGGATGTTGGGAGAGTATTTGGGAAGATTTTGGTCGAACAAAAAGGCTTTTATGGTGTGAAGAAATGAGAAGGAGAAGTGCCCTTTTATAAGAGGGGTGAGGGGCACCTTTGGAAAAGATAGAAATATTAATTTATAATAAATTAATATTCGGTTTCTAATAGCTCAAAAGTTGATTATTTAAAATTTAAGGTGGGGATGGGTCGAAAACCACTCAACCAATAACATTTAGACAGGTTTGGGTCATTATATTAACCTTATCTTTAAGTATTAACTCTTAGTTAATTAGTTTCACTTTTACAATGTCTCTTTGTATTTTTATATTATATGATTAATAAACAAACCATATACATCCAAGAGACCCCCAAGTGATCTATTAATGATACAAATATCATGATATAAGTCTCTTGGCCTAACCTTAGATTTTTATAAATTTAATATCAATTAATAATATAATATTTGTTTTAAAAACTCTTTTATGTGAATTTTGACACTATTCAATAGTTGATTTTTTTGAAACACATAACAGAATTATTACTTCAAACAAAGTTAATTAAATCAATACTAATATGTCATATTAACCTAGAAAATTAGTGTAATCCAATAAAAGTCTCAGATTATATTTATTTGGGTATTTATAATATCAATTATTCTAATTTTTCACTATTATGGTAATTACTGCATCACCATTGTGTCATAAATAAATTAACTTATTTAATGTCTAAAAATTATAAATAAAATATAATTATGTAGAAAATATATTTATATTTCTAATTAATATTTATAGTCTAAAATCCCACATATATAACCCTATTAAACAATTGTTTTTCAAAAAGATATATGCTTGTGTCATTTTTGTATTTATTTTAACTTAATTAAAATAAAGTGTCACTATCACTTACAAGTGGATCCATGGGGTCCCAAAATCAACCCAATGATGCCCATGGTCGACCATGTATTATCCAATAGGGTTAAGACATGTTGTAGGGTAATTTATTATTATTATAATATTAGTTTTTAACCCTTGTTTACCGGATTTACCCTTTAACCATGGTAAATAAAATATTTACCGAAGTAATTATCCAAAATGTCTAAAAATTAAAGTTACCTATTTACACAATTTGAACATAATGATTAAAAATATGGAATTAATTTTTTCAAATTCAAAACATAGAAGTGTAAGAAATTAATTTAAAATTAATTCCCGTTGTTAAAACAAAAAGCGTGTTTTTAAGAGATAATAACTATCAAAAGATTGGCACTTGTTTATGTCTGGTTTAAATGTGAAATTATGTTCAATGACCCACATTGTATTACATGGTAAAAATATATTCTAAATATACTTTTAAACCACTCAAATTCATAATTTATCACTATTAATTATTTTGATTAAAAAAGTTGTTTTTAATTAAAATTTAGTAATTTTCACTATTCATAAAAATATGAAAGTTATCCGAAAAGTACCAAAATTTCACCCTAGGATAATTTCGATATTCCGAATCCAAAAATGAAGTCCATTTTGAGAGATAGAATTTATAAAATCTCAAAAAGTAGGTATTACTATTTATAATGGCTAGTTTGATTGGTTGTGGTGTGTTAGAATCTCGAAGTTGCGTACAATGCACGCCATTGCATTATTCAAAGGGAAACATATCGTGGAAGCTTGGGGTGTTACACCAAACATCATCATGTTATGCTAGAACGGAATCACCTTAGTGAGAAGTTCAAACTTATAGAAATTACTACTCGTGGATGTTGGTCGAGCCTCCCTCAGATTCTCTCCCCTTAGCACACCTTACACTTAGGTCCTATGTTGGTGTGATAAGGGGATATGTAACGAGACCATAACTACTTTGTGTAATACTTTGTTATAAATAAAATTATGTTTTCTTCTTATGGTGAATTTTGTGAGTTTACAAAATTTCAAATGAATATAGGATGTATTTTTCTGATGAATTTTGACAAAATGATATTTTAAAATATTTATGTAAACCTTAAATAATTAATGATGTGTAATTATTTTCAAAAAATGGTATTCTGCAAATGTGTTCAGTAAAAAATTTAGAGTCTAATAAGATCAAATTAATTTTTGATTAATAGTAAATTATGAATAGTGATTTTATGCTTACGATTAGTAATGTGACCAAATGTATTTGTAATTTCATTTAAATAAAGTATTAATATAATTTAGGCACCTTGATTAAGTAGTGCGACTCAATAAAATAGGTAAATAACTGTTTCATTAATTATTAGTCAAGTATTAGTTTTTTCAGGTGAATAGTGTTTTTTATTTAAAAATTAAATCAAAAATATTTAAAAAATTATTATTATAAAATGGGCTTTATTTTTGAACTCAGAGCATCGATATTATGTTATGGTAATTTTTGGGGTTTGTTCTGAAAAAAATGAATTTTCAGTGAATAGTGTTTTATTTAAAAATTAAATTAAAAATAATTAGAAACTTATTTTTATAAAATGGAGTTTATTTTTGAATTCAGAGCATTGATATTATGTTAAGATAAATTTTTGGGAGTTTTCTGAAAAAGTTGATTTTTCAGTGAATAGTAAAAACACAGTTTTAGGGTTTCTGTATGTTTAATGTCATCATCACTGCATCATGATGATGTGAGGAGATATTTTAAGGGATGGAAGACTTTTGAATAGTGAGATAAGGTGTGTGGTTTCCCAAGTGGCCAATAACAAGAGGAAATACCACTTGTTTTTCCAAAACCACCAATGAGGTATCCCTTAGCCATTAATGCCTTGTCCCCTTACTTTCCCTATAAATACCAAGACATCCTCTCATCCATTCAACTCCAAAATCGTCCTCAACGCATTTTTGGTCTCCTTACCTCCCAAGGAGTCCTCCCAAGGTTCCCCCAAGCCATCAAGGGCCCAACCTTTGAGTTTTAAGAGTTACGTTTAAGGTAAGGGATCCTACCTCTCTCTTTCTTTTCAAGTAATCTCTTTTATGTCATTTCTTTTATGCTCCATGATATTATGTTGGAGGATGTTATTTTATATTTCTATTACTGATATTTTCATTTTAATATGATGAGAGACCCCCTGTTTCTGTCATTAATTCATTTTAATAATGTTTAAGTGGCGCCGTTAGGCTGCCGAATTTTTAAGAGATTCTTTCTCCTTCCTCATTTTTCAAAGTTCTACTTTCACGTCAAGTATTTCAAGTTCCTTTTTATTATGTTGGGGTATGATCTCTATAAATATCATACTGATATTTTATGTTCATATTATGATATAACCTATTTGATCTCGTCGATTCATTTTTTTTAAGTTTAAGTGGCGCCGTTAGGCTGCCGAATATTTAAGGGATTGTTTCACCTTTCTCATTTTTCAAATTTCTACTTTCATGTTAAGTCTTTCGAGTTCCTTTTTATTATGTTGTGGTATGATCTCTATATATATCATACTGATATTTTATGTTTATATTTTGAGAGACCCTATTTGATCTCGTCAATTCATTTTTGTTGAAGTTTAAGTGGCATTGTTAGGCTGCCAAAGTTTCAAGGGATTCTTTCACCTTTCTCATTTTTCAAAGTTCTACTTTCATGTCAAGTATTTCAAGTTTCTTTTTATTATGTTGGGGTATTATCTCTATATCTATCATACTGATATTCTATGTTCATTTTATGAGATACCCTATTTGATCTCTTCACTTCATTTTGTTGAAGTTTAAGTGACGCCGTTAGGATGCCGAATTTTCATTAGAGAAATATTATTTTTGTCTTACCTCCATGTTTTTCATTTCATATGGTATGTATTTAAAATATCATTACCATGTTATTATATCCATTATATTCTGTCCCTCCACTTTTCTTTGGATCATTTATGAGTGGGTGACCTATGTCCCCTCTCTTTTCAATGTTTTCTAAATCCCTGAAGCATAGCCGTTATGCTACAAAATTTCCGTCTCAAATGTATCTCTCTTTTTCTAAAATTATTATTTTTTATTAAGTGAATACTCAAAGATCTTACTTCTAAAGGGGTGTTAACATATATAAAAAAAATTTCTATTTTAAATTCTGGGATTTACATACATGAGACCCGCTTTCCTTTTCTGTGGGTTTAAAGTGACATAAAGATCATGTCTTTAAAGCAGTTTTTGAAACGTTATACTTATGAAATGAAACCCATTTCTTTTATGAAATATGGGTTGTTTATAAAATTATTGATGATGATATATGTGTCTCACATGATAATAAAGAAAAATTAAGGGTGCGCCCGAATAGCGCTCCAATGCATTGGGTGAAGACTTAATCTCTAGAGATGACCATTTTTAACGACGCCTTGGTGAATAACCTTGGTAATTTTTAATGACACCTTGGGGATAGACCTTGGTGAAACAGAAATTATTTTGAATGTTAAATGGTGTAGCCCCATCTTCAAGTTATTAAATACGTTATTTTTATTATGATATGCCTCGTGATTTCATTCTCATGCCTTAAAGTTATTTTCATGACTTTATTGATGTATCTCAAGTTCTCATGCAAAATGTTTCCCTTGTTTCCCTTATTGGTCCTTTTGCTCACCATTTCCTTTGATGTATTCTCCCAGGTTATGAGATGCTGTAATGAACTTATGATGAAAAAATGAAGAAGCCTTTCAAGTGTTTAAGAAGAATGTTTTTTCCTCATGTAATAAGTTCCTGTTTTCCAAGACACTAAACCTTAAAGATCCTCAGTTTTGTATAATGTAATGAAATTTTATGTGATAAAAATGTGGGATGCTATAGTTGGTATCAAATGATGGTTTAATTATTTGTGGAAATTAGGATATGAAATCTCTAGGAAGAACCCTATATAAAATTTTAAATATAGGAAATTTTCATAGTATTTTGGTGAGTATTGAGTAAGGGGTTGCCAAGAAAATACAGCCCTGTCTGGATATGAGTAGGTAGAGGTGGCTCTGGCATAGATGTATATAGGGGTAAAGTCCTAAAACACTACTTTGAGCGAGACTTGAACAGGAACTGGTACACGAAAACTGGCCTTGTTGGAATCTTGTTTACAACACTCCCGGGGGATATGCTTTGGTAAATTAATATGCTTAGTATGAACCATTATTAAAGGAACAAAGATAAAATAAAATAAAGATTCACATAAGAATATATGATCATGGATAACCTAGATTGGAACCTAGGGGATCACAAGTTAGGATATATTTTCTTCTACAAGTTTATCCTTATATTCTTAAAGTTTCCTTTTCAGGATTATTGGATAAGTATTTAAGCCCCCTAACTATACATTATTTTCATAGTTAATTTTGGGAAATGGAAGAGCATGTCCCAACAACCATTGTGATAGTAAATGTGACGATTGCCCTATTAATGTGACAGAGATGATGAAAGATAAAGTTGAACATATTGTGATTATGCCAAACCAGGTATCAAAAATTACAATTAATAATTGGTACCTAGTTGAATGCCCAAATTCATCAAGGAAGAAGAAGACAAAGTCTCAAGGATGTTAATCTGATAAAGTTGATAAGGAAAAGAAGACCCAATTTCTTTTTTTCAAAAAGTGTGGGAAGAGGCACCAAGGATAATGTCACAAAGGAACCGGGAGATGTTTTAATTGTGGGAAGATAGGGAATAAAGTAGCCAATTGCTTTAAAAAAGGGATAATGTGATGAATAGAGATAAGGTTCGATCTAATGAACCTTATACTTTTCGATATCGTAAATGTGGAGAAGTTAGAAATTATCCTAGGCAATGCTCTCTTGGAATGGATGAGAAGCATGATGAGCATCAACAATCTTCGAGGAAAAGGGAACAATTCAAGTCCTATGCTGAGATAGATCATGATGACTGAAGTACAAGTAACTTGTTCGCAATAATTTTCTATGTCATGTTGTATTTTAGTTCGTGCTCTATGAGCATATCTTTTATGTTTTCTAAGATCATCGAGTTACTACCTCAGATGATTTTATATCATTAAGGAAAACATCTATTTTTATGTACCACATGTTGATGTAGTGAAGATTTTCTTCTTAAAAAAAAGTGATTTGGGGATTAAAAGATGATTATTATTTTGGAAGACGTTCACTATTTTGGGAACCCTATATGATTGAGGTAAATAGATTACTACAATATTTTCTTTAAGGAGTAAAGTTTGACTTATATTTTGAAGAATCAATGAATTTAAGGTGAACTTATGGTAATTTAGGTTACTTATAGAAATGATTAACCTATCTCGGGGAAAATGTGATTAGGTTAGTTACTTTTGTTGTAAGACGTAAAGAGTGGTTGATGTTGTTTGGAGGTGAATGAAAAAGTTTATCTTGGAAGACTATGTTATCAAATCCTTCTTGTATTTGGGTTTCAATCTTGGTTTGGTTTATTTTGATGAATTTTAAGGTTAGTTATTTATGGAATGGTTTATGATGAACTTTGGGTAGTACCGTGGAATTTTGAAGATTTAAAAGTAGTTTCCCGTCCTATGGGGTTCTTTATTTTTGAAGAGTTGTCTTATCTCACCCTTTATGTTTTTGGGATAATGTTTAAATATAGAAGAAATAGATAGTTAATCTTTTGTGGATTGTGTGATTATCTAGAATATGATTCTTGTGCTTTTGATGAGACCAAGTGTTTTTCAATGATCATTATTTGGAGAAAAGATTAGTTTTGGTTGAAACTTATTAAAGGGTGAAACTGTACTTGAAGGTAAATATATTTCCTTGTGTTTTTATTTTATATAGTAAATTAATTCCTCAAAACTGTGAAAAGGAATGTAAAACAAATTTTTTGTCTCTTAACATTTCCTATGGGGAAATCAAATACCGTTTTACCCATCATAAGTTTGTGATTTTCCTTTTTTTAACTTTCTCCTAATCATGTTTTCTATCACTCTCCCTCAGAACGTGACCCTTTGTTTTCTCTTCCATGTACATGTTTTCCTATGTGGAATCCTAGTATGGGTTAACTCGGGTGACTATTGTACTTCCCTTTCTTTCTTTTAAAGTAATAGTATTACTGACTCTTTTTCTGATGTGGGACATTCAATGAAATTTCCAAGACCAATTTTAAAAATTTCAAGGATGCAATTTCTTAAGGGGGGAAGATTGCAACGACCCAAAATTTTGAATATATCTTGTTTCCTAATTTTGTGTGTTATTTTATTTTATACTCAAAAAAACTATTTCATTTAATAACATGAGTATAATTAAAATGAGACTGTTAGGTTTCGACTGTTATATGACCATTGGTCAATATGACCGTTGGAATCTAAATGTTACGATTTGTCTCTAAATACAAGTAATCTTGGTTAATTAATATAGAAAAAAGATGTGATGGCCTCATCCAGTAGTCTCGGGCTAATCGAAGCCCATCTAACAGAACTTGGGAAGGAGGTAACACCACTGGGCTTTGCTCTGGACCAAACCCAAGCCGTTCTTCATCGTGTGATGCTAGAATGGAATCGCCTTCACGAGAAGTTAAAACTGATAGAAATTACTACTCGTGTGATGTTGGCCGAGCCTCCCTCGGATTCTCTCACCTTAGCACACCTTACACTTAGGTCCTTTGCTGGTGTGATAAGGGGATATGTAACAGGACCATAGCTACTTTGTGTAATCCTTTGTTATAAATAAAATTGTGTTTTCTTCTTATGGTGAATTTTATGAATTTAAAAATGTTCAAATGAATATAGGATTTATTTTGTTGATGAATTTTGAAAAAAGGATATTTTAAAATATTTATGTAAACCTTAAATAATTAATGATGTGTAATGATTTTCAAAAAATTGTCTTATGAAAATGTGTTCGGTAAGAAATTTAGAGTCTAATAAGATCCACTTAATTTTTGATTAATAGTAAATTATGAATAGTTATTTTATGATCATGGTTAGTAATGTGACCAAATGGATTAGTAATTTCATTTAAAGAAAGTATTAATATAATTTATGCACCTTGATTTAGTGGTGTGATTCAATAAAAAAGGTAAATAACTGTTTCATTAATTCTTTGTCAAGTATTAGTTTTTTTGGGTGAATAATTTTTTTATTTAAAAATTATATTAAAAATATTTTGAAAAATATTTTTATAAAATGGACTTTATTTTTGAACTCAGTGCATCGATATTATGTTATGGTAATTTTTGGGGTTTTTTCTATAAAAATGAATTTTCAGTGAATAGTGTTTTTTTATTTAAAAATTAAATTAAAAATATTTAGAAAATTATATTTATAAAATGGAGTTTAGTTTTGAATTCAGAGCATTGATATTATGTTAAGATAAATTTTTGGGAGTTTTCTGAAAAAGTTGAATTTTCAGGGAATAGTAAAAATACAGTTTTAGGGTTTTGGTATGTTTAATGACATCATAACTGCATCATGATGATGTGATGAGATATATTAAGGGATGGTCGACTTTTGAATAGTGAGATAATGTGTGAGGCGTCCCAAGTGTCCAATACCATGAGGAAATACCACTGGTTTTTCCAAAACCAAAAATGAGGTGTCCCTTGGCCATTAATGCCTTGTCCCCTCACTTTCCCTATAAATACCAAGCCATACTATCATACATTCGACTCCAAAATCATCCTCAACGCATGTATGGTCCCCTTACCTCCCAAGGAGTCCTCCAAAGGTTCCCTCAATCCCTCAAGGTCTCAACCTTTGAGTTTTAAGTGTTACGTTTAAGGTAAGGGATCCTACCTCTCTCTTTTTAAGTATTCTCTTTTATGTCATTTCTTTTATGATCCATGCACTTATGTTGGAGAATGTTATTTTATATTCCTATTAAATCCCTTTTCATGTTCATATGATGAGATATCCCCTCTTTCTATCAACAATTCGTTTTAAGAATGTTTAAGTGGCGCCGTTAGGCTGCCAAAATTTTAAGATATTCTTTCACCTTCCTCATTTTTCAAAGTTCTACTTTCACATCAAGTATTTCAAGTTCCTTTTTATTATAATGGGGTATGATCTATATAAATATCATAATGATATTTTATTTTCATATGATTAGATACCCTATTTGATCTTGTGAATTCATTTTTGTTGAAGTTTAAGTTGCACCGTTAGGCTGCCGAATTTTTAAGGGATTCTTTCACCTTTCTCATTTTTCAAAGATCTACTTTCACGTCAAGTCTTTAAATTTTCTTTTTATTATGTTGGGGTATTATCTCTATATATATCATACTGATATTTTATGTTCATATTATGAGAGACCCAATTTTATCTCTTCAATTCATTTTTGTTGAAGTTTAAGTGGCGCCATTAGGCTGCCAAATTTTTAAGGGATTCTTTCACCTTTCTCATTTTTCAAAGTTCTACTTTCATGTCAAGTCTTTAAAGTTACTTTTTATTATGTTGGGGTATGATATATATATCTATCATACTTATCTTATAATTTTATATGATTAGAGACCCTATTTGATCTCTTCAATTCATTTTGTTTAAGTTTAAGTGATGCCGTTAGGCTGCCGAATTTTAATAAGAGAAATCTTATTTTTGTCTTCCCTCCATGTCTTTAATTTCATATGGTATGTCTTTAAAATCTAAATACCATGTTATTATATCCATTATATTCTGTCCCTTTACTGTTATTTGGATGATTTATGAGTGGGTGAACTATGTCCCCTCTCTTTTCAATGTTTTCCAAAATCCCAAAGCATAGCCGTTATGCTGCAGAATTTCCGTCTCAAATGTCTCTCTCTTTTTCTAAAATTATTTTATTTTATTAAGTGAATACTAAAACATCTTCCTTCTAAAAGTTTATTCACATATATACCAAAATTTTCTATTTTAAATTCTGGGATTTACATACATGAGACTCGCTTTCCTTTTCCGTGGGATTAAAGTGACATAAAGATCATGTCTTTAAAGCAGTTTTTAAAACGTTATGATTATGAAATGAAACCCATTTCTTTTATGATATATGTGTTGTTTATGAAATGATTGATGACTATATATGTGGATCACATGATAATAAAGACAAATTAAGGTTGCACCCTGATAGAGCTCCAATGCATTGGGTAAAGACTTAATCTCTAGAGATGACCATTTTTAACGACGCCTTGGTGAATAACCTTGGTAATTTTTAATGACACCTTGGAGATGAACCTTTGTGAAACGGAAATGATTTTCAATGTTAAATATTTTAGCCACAACTTCAAGTTATGAAATACGTTATTTTTATTATGATATGCCTCATGAATTTATTCTCATGCCTTAATGTTCTTTTCATGACTTTATTGATGTATCTCATGTTCTCATGCAAAATGTTTCCATTAGTTCCCTTACTGGGCCTTTTTCTCAACCATTCCTATGATGTATGCTCCTTGGTTATGATATGCCGTAATGAACTTAGGATGAACAAATGAAGAATCCTTTCAAGTGTTTATGAAGAATTTTTTTTCCTCATGTAATAAGTTCCTGGTTTCCAAGACATTAATCCTTAAAGATCCTCGGATTTGAATAATGTAATGAAAGTTTATGTGATAAGAAGGCGGGATGCTATAATTGGTATCAAAGGATGGTTTAGTTATTTTTGGAAATTAAGATATGAATAATCTAGGATAAACCCTATAGAAAATTTTAATTATAGGAAATCTTCCTGGTATTTTGGTGAGTATTGAGTAAGGGGTTGCCAAGAAAATGCATCCCTGTCTGATTACGAGCAGGTAGAGGTGGCTTTGGAACAGATGTACATAGGGGTAAATCCCGAAAATAATGCTTTGAGCGAGACTCCAACGGGAACTGGTACACGAAAATGGGCCTTTCTGCACTCTTGGTTACGACACTCCCAGGGGATATGCTTTGGTAAAATCATAAGATTAGTATGAACCATTATTAAAGGAACAAAGATAAAATAAAGTAAAGATTCACATAAGAATATATGATCATGGATAACCTAGATTGGAACCTAGGGGATCACAAGCTAGGATATACATTTCTTCTACAATTTTATCATTCTATTCTAAACATTTCCTTTTCATGATTATTGGATAAGTATTTAAGCCCCCTAATTATACGTTCTTTTCTTAGTTAATTGTGGGAAATGGAAGAGCATGTCCCAATAACCAATGTGATAGGAAATGTGACGATTGCCCTATTAATGTGACAAAGACGAAAAAAGATCAAGTTGAACATATTTTGATTATGCCAAACCAGCTATCAAAAATCACAATTAATAATCGGTACCTAGTTGAATGCCCAAATTCATCAAGGAAGAAGAAGACAATGTCTAAAGGATCTTCATCTGATAATGTCGATAAGGGAAAGAAGACCCAATTTATTTTTTGCAAAAAGTGTGGGAAGAGGAACTGAGGAGAATGTCACAAAGGAATTGGGAGATGTTTTAAGTGTGGGAAGATAGGGAATAAAGTAGCCAATTGCTTTAAAAAAATGGATAATGTGATGAATGGAGATAAGGTTCGATCTAATGTACCTTATACTTTTCGGTGTCGTAAATGTGGAGAAGTTAGACATTATCCAAGGAAATTCTCTCTTGGAATGGATGAGAATCATGATGAGCATCAACAATCTCCGAGGACAAGGGAACAATGCAAGTCCTATGCTGTGATGGATCATGATGACTGAATTACATGTAACTTCTTTGTAATAATTTTCTATGTCATGTTGTATTTTAGTTCATGCTCTATGAGCATATCTTTTATGTTTTCTAAGATCATCGAGTCACTACTAAAGATGATTTTATATCATTAAGGAAAACATCTATTTTTATGTACAACATGTTGATGTAGTGAAGGTGTTCTTCTTAAAAAAAGGTGATTAGGGGATTAAAAGATGATTATTATTTTGGAGGACGTTCACTATTTTGGTAACCCTATATGATCGAGGTAAATAGATTAATAGAGTAATTTATTTGAGGAGTAAAATTTGACTAATATTTTGAAGAATCGATGAATTTAAGGTGAACTTAAGGTAATTTAGGTTACTTATGGAAATGATTAACCTATCTGGGGGAAAATGTGATTAGGTTAGTTACTTTTTTTGTAAGACGTTAAGAGTGGTTGGTGTTGTTTGGAGATGAATGACAAAGTTTATCTTGGAAGACTATGCTATCAAATACTTCTGGTATTTGGGTTTCAATCATAGTTTGGTTTATTTTGAGGAATTTTAAGGATAGTTATTAATGGAATGGTCTATGATGAAATTTGGGTAGTACTGTAGAATTTTGAAGATTTAAAAGTAGTTTCCCGTCCTATGGGGTTCTTTTTGAAGAGTTGTTTTATCTCACCCTTTCAGTTTTTGGGATAATGTTTAAAAATAGAAGAAATAGATAGTTAATATTTTGTGGATTATGTGATTCTCTAGAAGATGATTCTTGTGATTTTGATGAGACCAAGTGTTTTTGAATGATCATCGTTTGGAGAAAAGATTAGTTTTGGTAGAAACTTAGTAAAGGGTGAAACTGTACTTGAAGGTAAATATATTTCCTTGTGTTTTTATTCTATATAGTAAATGAATTCCTCAAAACTATGAAAAGGAACGTAAAACAAAAACGTTGTCTGTTAACATTTCCTACGAGGAAATCAAATACCGTTTTAACCATCATAAGTTTGTGATTTTCTTGTTGTTAACTTTCTCCTAATCATGTTTTCCATCACTCTCCCTCAGAACATGACCCTTTTTTTTCTCTTCCATGTCCATGTTTTCCTACGTGGAATCCTAGTATGGGTTAACTCGGGTGACCATTGTACTTCCCTTTCTTTCTTTTAAAGTAATAGTGTTACTACCTCTTTTTCTTATGTGGTACTTTCAATGAAATTTCCAAGCCAAATTTTAAAAATTGGGAGGACGCAATTTCTTAAGGGGGGAAGATTGCAACGAACCAAAGTTTTGAAGAAATATTGTTTCCTAATTTTGTGTGTTATTTTATTTTATACTCAACAAAAATATTTCATTTAATAAGATGAGAATAATTAAAATGATACTGTTGGGTTTCGACTATTATATGAACATTGGTCAATATGACCGTTGGAAACTAAATGTTGTGATTTGTCTCTAAATACAAGTAATCTTGGTTAATTAATATAGAAAGAAGATTTGATGGCCTCATCCAGTAGTCTCAGACCAATCGAAGCCCATCTAACAGAACTTGGGAAAGAGGTAGCACCACTGGGCTTTACTCTGGACCAAACCGAAGCCGAACTTCATCGTGTGATTCGAGAATGGAATCGCCTTCGCGAGAATTTCAAACTGATAGAAATTACTACTAATGTGATATTTGTCGATCCTCCCTTAGATTTTCTCACATTAGCACACCTTACACTTAGGTCCTATGCTGGTGTGATAAGGGGATATGTAACAAGACCATAGCTACTTTGTTTAATCCTTTTTTATAAATAAAATTGTGTTTTCTTATTATGGTGAAGTTTGTGATTTTACAAATGTTCAAATGAATATAGGATGTATTTTGTTGATGAATTTTGGAAAAAGGATATTTTAAATTATTTATGTAAACCTTAAATAATTAATGATGTGCAATGATTTTCAAAAAATGGTCTTCTGCAAATGTGTTCAATAAGAAATTTAGAGTCTAATAAGATCAACTTAATTTTTGATTAATAGTAAATTATGAATAGTGATTTTATTCTTAGGTTTAGTAATGTGACCAAATGCATTAGTAATTTCACTTAAAGAAAGTATTAATATAATTTAGGCACCTTGATTAAGTAGTGTGATTCAACAAAATAGGTAAATAACTGTTTCATTAATTATTAGTCAAGTATTAGTTTTTTCGGGTGAATAGTGATTTTTATTTAAAAATTAAATTAAATATATTTAGAATTTTTTTATAAAATGGACTTTATTTTTGAACTCGTAGCATCGATATTATGTTATGGTAATTTTGGGGTTTTTTTTGAAAAAAATGAATTTTCAGTGAATAGTGTTTTTTTAATTAAAAATTAAATTAATAAATATTTTGTGAAATATTTTTATAAAATGGAGTTTATTTTTGAATTCAGAGCATTTATATTATGTTAAGATAAAATTTTGGGAGTTTTCTGAAAAAGTCAAATTTTCAGTGAATAGTAAAAATACAATTTTAGGGTTTCAGTATGTTTAATGACAACATAACTACATCATGATGATGTGATGAGATATTTTAAGGGATGGTCGACTTGTGAACAGTGAGATAAGGTGTTAGGTGTCCCTAGTGGCCAATACCATGAGTAAATACCACTTGTTTTGCCAAAACCACCAATGAGGTGTCCCTTGGCCAATAATGGATTGTCCCCTCACTTTCCCAATAAATACCAAGCCATCATCTCATCCATTTGACTCCAAAATCATTCTCAACGAAGTTCTGGTCTCCTTACCTCTCAAGGAGGCCTCCCAAGGTTCCCTCAAACCCTCAAGGTCCCAACCTTTGAGTTTTAAGAGTTACTTTTAAGGTAAGGGATCCTACCTCTCTCTTTCTTTTCAAGTAATCTCTTTTATGTCATTTATTTTATGCTCCATGCCATTATGTTGGATGATGTCCTTTTATATTCCTCTTACTTAACTTTTCATGTTCATATGATGAGAGACCCCCTCTTTCTCTCATCAATTCGTTTTAAGAATGTTTAATTGGCGCCGTTAGGCTGCCGAATTTTTAAGATATTTTTTCACCTTCCTCATTTTTCAAAGTTCTACTTTCACGTCAAGTCTTTCAAGTTACTTTTTATTATGTTGGGGTATGATATCTATATCTATCATACTTATCTCTTATGTTCATATGATGAGAGACCCTATTTTATCTCGTCAATTCATTTTTGTTAATGTTTAAGTGGTGCCGTTAGGCTGCCGAATTTTTAAGGGATTCTTTCACCTTTCTCATTTTTCAAAGTTCTAATTTGATGTCAAGTCTTTCATGTTCCTTTTTATTATGTTGGGGTATGATATATATATATATATATAATAGTGATATTTATATTTTCATATGATGAGAGACCCTATTTTATCTCTTCAATTCATTTTTGTGAAAGTTTAAGTGGCACCGTTAGGCTCCCGAATTTTTAACGGATTCTTTCACCTTTCTCATTTTTCAAAGTTCTACTTTTATGTCAAGTCTTTCAAGTTCCTTTTTATTATTTTGTGATATTATATCTATATCTATCATACTTATATTCTATGTTCATATGATTAGAGACCCTATTTGATCTCTTCAATTCATTTTGTTGAAGATTATGTGACGTCGTTTGGCTGCCGAATTTTATAAGAGAAATCTTATTTTTGTCTTCCCTCCTTTTTTTTCATTTCATATGGTATGTCTTCAATATCTTATTACTATGTTATTATATTCATTATATTCTATACCTATACTTTTCTTTGGATCATTTATGAGTGTGTAACCTATGTCACCTCTCTTTTCAATGTTTTCTAAAACCCCAAGGCATAGTCGTTATGCTGCAGAATTTCCGTCTCAAATGTCTCTCTCTTTTTCTCAAATTATTTTATTTTATTAAGTGAATACTAAAATCTCTTACTTATATAGGTGTATTCACATATATACCAAAATTTTCTATTTTAAATTCTTGGATTTACATACATGAGACCCTCTTTCCTTTTCCATGGGTTTAAAGTGACATAAAGATCATGTCTTTAAAGTAGTTTTTAAAACGTTATGATTATGAAATGCAACCCATTTATTTTATGCTATATGGGTTGTTTATGAAATGATTGATGATGATATTTGTGGCTCACATGATAATAAATAAAAATTAAGGGTGCACCCTGATAGCGCTCCAATGCATTGGGTAAAGACTTAATCTCTAGAGATGACAATTTTTAACGACGCCTTGGTGAATAACCATGGTAATGTTTAATGACACCTTGGGGATGGAACTTGGTGAAAAAGAAATTATTGTCAATTTTAAATGTTGTAGCCACATCTTCAAGTTATGAAATACGTTATTTTTATTATGATATGCCTCATGATTGGATTCTCATGCCTTAAAGTTCTTTTCATGACTTTATTGATGTATCTCAAGTTCTCTTGTAAAATGTTTCCCTTGTTTCCCTTACTGGGCCTTTTGATCACCCTTTACTTTGATGTATGCTCCTAGGTTATTAGATGTCGTAAAGAACTTAGGATGAACAAATGAAGAAGCCTTTCAAGCGTTTAAGAAGAATGTTTTTTTTCCTCATGCAATAAGTTCCTGGTTTCCAAGACACTAAACCTTAAATATCCTCGGTTTTGTATAATTTAATGGAAGTTTATGTGATAAAAAGGAGAGATTCTATAATGTTGCTTCAAATTCTCCAAGCTATTTGAAGATATTTAAACATTAAACAATTTTTTATCTCAATCCCTTCTCCAAAACATCATTTTCTTCTCCCAATTGGGTGATATCTTCATGAATGCTTTCAAATAGTCCACAAAAAAGGGATGAACTTTCTTCAAGAATACCTTGTATAATAACTATTAATCTATCAACAGATAGTTATTGAGAAGTTATAGATTTATCTACACCACTTGGGATAAAATTTTCATCTTGAGGATGATTTTGAATATACTAACACATACCTCCTCAACATTTGAGGTTGGAGGGTTATCTATCTTCTTGTTGGAAGCTTGAGCCACCTCTTCATTACATTCCTGGCCTGATGCATCCTCAATACCAGTAAGACATGGATAAGTAGATACTTACTCATCTATAGATTAGTGGGACTTCTTCTTAAAAATTATATTCTCTTTAATTTTCTATTTATCATGGTTTGGTATATATGGACATCTACACATAGATAACTGAATATTCATTAAAATCATAATTTTTTGTTGATTGAGGAAAGAAAATCAAGTTTTCAAAGGATAGCATCTGTACTATAAAGAATCTATCAGAGGTAAACCTACCTCTGACACCAACTGAGAGGACCAGTTTGGGATGTTACTAAAACTGAGAGGGGGTGAATTAATGTTGGGGAATTTTAGAATAAATTTTATCTTTTTATCCCTGTACCTCTTCACCTGTTAAGATCATGATATCTTATTATATTTTCCCTATCACATAAAATAGTATGAAAGATTTATGGAATATGAACACGGTATTTTTTCATGGATCACTACTCAATAAGAGTGGATAGTACTTTCTGTGTATGGTTTTGACCATTACATAGATTATCCACTATAATGTAGTAATAAGTTACATTGTGTTGGCTTTGAAAACAATCCTTTATACAGTGTGAGTCCCTACACTTTGGAATGGGGATTAAAAAATTATACTTCCATGAGTTCGTGATGATCATATCCGGATTGTAGCTACTTTGTGGTTCCTTATACTTTCTCCCAAGAGAGTCTTCTCCCTATTGAAAAGGGTTTTCAACACCAATAGAGTATTCCACTTGTTGAGACTTGTTGTGTGTCACCGTGATACTTTCTTCTTCCTTTCTTCACTTGTTACATTCATATAAACATGTATGTAACCCTTCTCACATAATAATATTAGAAAAATTGATAGCTATACAATATTCGTCTCCTTGTTCTTCTGGGAAAAATCAATTGCACTAAAACCTCTCCATCTTTTTGAGAGAGTAAAATACTACTTTTGTGATTATCAAAAAAATGAGGACCAGCTCTTCTTAGCATCATCACAGTTAGACTGCACTAAATAATGATCAATCTCCAGTTGGGAACAATCTATTATTATTCTTCCTTGATAAACAATATCAATAGTTCATGTAGTATCAGTTTTCATTTCTTCTTCTTGGTGCAATTGACATTTATTTGGCTGAATTGCGATGAAACCTCAATGTTATGTAAAAATGATGTTGTAGATTAACATATAAAGCTTTTTATATTTTTAACCTGATAAGAACACTGGTATTGATGATCAATATTCAAGAGTGTTTCAGTTATCTCAAATGATCCACCTTTTAACCTATGCATGCAAGAATACATATTCCCTTAAATACTATTTTCTCATTCAAAAATTAACAAACACACTTCCTCGAGTATTTTCAAATAATGCACAATAGTGCATTAATTTATTAGCTACACTTTTCCTTATACACTCACTCTTCCTCAAATTTGGTGAAACCATGCAATAAAAATCATCTACAAGTGCTTTTATTCATGAAAACCTGAATTGTTTTTTTTCCACCTTTTCAGCTTGTTCATGCACACTCAGGTGTCTCCAATTATGCACATAATTGCGTGTGAATCATGCATGCATTATTTTTCTTCACAATCACACTCTTTAAAATAGTGTGATCCTCTATCTTGAAAATATGAAGAATAATCTCCTTAGTTCATGCCATGAACTTCACTATTCATTGTATTCTCAATGTGCAACGAGGGTGATTGACTCAAGAACAATATTAAGGGTATGAGGATCATTCACGAACCATGAGGGTTTCATGGATCTCAGATCAGCATGAGATATTGGAAGACACGTTGCGCTATACATTTGTTTCTTGAAACCTAGTTCTTCATGAAGCTCATTTGAGAGTGATTTTAACTTGTTGAAGGCCCAGTACACTCTTTTATTCTTGAAACAAGAATGGTTTATGGAACTCACTTTCTCTATGAGGCCTAGAATGATCATGGATCTCTAGTTTCCCTTTTCAAAATAGAAAAACATAAAGAAGTTCTTTTTTTGAAATGAGATCTCTTAGGTATGTGGATGATAACAACATTCAACAGGTTCAGTTCCTATCCTTTTATATTCAAGGATCACCACGTCACACCGTGTTCAAATCCTATAAGATATGCTATTTAAATCTTTTAATTGAATAATCCATGATCTTGGATCTTAAAATATTCAAACCTAAATGAAAGATACCCCAAGAATCATAGTGTGTTTCCTTTTTGAGTGGGATACTCCTTTTCAGTAAATATATCATGTGCATGCGATAAGGATCCCATGTGGATCATCTTCCCAAACATCCTAGATCAAATAACTTCATACAATTTGACCAATGCAATTTCTTTGTGTTATTTTAATACATGAACAAAGAAAGTAGAATGAATCATCTCAGTTTGATCCAATTACCATCATGATGTTGACATGAACCTCATTAAATAGCTATAGAACGGTCATGGTGGTTTGGTCTTCTTCTCCGGTGAGATAATGGCGGAATTGAGTATCTATGAGAGGAATATGATATAGAGTTTCTAAATCACGCACTTTATTTTGAAGAAAGTTGTTGCGGATGATTGGACAATTATATAAAATGAGTGAGTCTATAAGGCCCTAGCCTTAAACCTTACCTAATCTTGAGTTATTACAATATTACAAATTAAAGATCTTTTCAGGTTGAGAGTTTTAGAGAATTAGATCATAAAACATGCATTACATTCCACATTTAAACAAAGTGGTTAAATAAAAGATAGTATTCATTTTTCCCATCAACAGAAACATATTTAAAATAAAACAAGGAATCTTTCTTGACACATCCTTGACACTATCATCATATCATTTACCTTTCCCTTGACCTGTGAAAAAACATTTCAAAAACTTGGGATGAGGATAAAAATCTCAGTAAGGGATATAAGAATATGGAAAGGAAACGTGAGTACATGTATACATAATAATCAATGAAATCATATTTTACCCATACAACATAATCACTTTAACATACCTCATAAAATCATGATTAAATCATATAAATCATAAGACATAAAGGTAACTTGAGGAATTCATAACATTCTTACGTAGGGAGTTACCCTCTTGGTTACATTTGGAATGCCCATCATAGTATATTCCCTAAATATCTTCAGAGAAACCTTAACATTTAACTCCTTCACGTTACCCAATGCATTGGAGAGCTATATCGGGCTCACCCGCCCTTAGTTTACCACGAAACCACCCGTCTTCATAAACAATTCCCAAGAAACATAACATAATCATATCACATAAAACATGCATAAAAGAAACATAAAATTTCCACATTTCAGTCACAACATATCAATAACACATTGATATAATAAAAACATTATCAAAACCATTTTCAATACCAAAATAAAGGAAAAGTAAAACATGGTATTTATTTTTCATTAAAAAAAGGTTAAGGCTTGTAGAGGAAGCCGAAACTCAAATAATGGTCACGGTGGCAGAGAAGTCATTGTCGCCGTATACGTACAAAAAAAATCCCTTTTATCGTTTAGTAAACGCTTCGTATTAAAAATATTCCTTTTGAGTAAACGTAAATGTCGAAGGGGTTTATAGACGGTATAAAATAAAGTTGTGTATAAAACAAAATATGCCTCAATGAAAGGAGATTGAGACGAAGTCCCATACAAAGTTCAATTTTTTTAAAATAAAATAAATCTATTATGTGTATTCACTATAAGTACACATAAAGAAAGTACAAATACAAGATAGAACATAATGATATCATGACATAATTAGAAAGTAGGAGATTAACCCAAAGAATAGAAATTGGGTTAAGAAGTTCCCTTACCTCGGGTTCGACTTGACTCGATCATTATTTAACATCCTGAATAATAAACTTGAGTTAATTTATACTTTCTTAAGAACCTTTTTCAGGTTCATTATTCCTTTTATATCACTTATTACCATGTCATGAACACTACGTAATTATTTATGTTAATAACGGTCGTTTTGACGATCCTTAGTACTTGAGTAAAAAATAAACTCTTTATAATTAAAAGTTGTTCATGCATCCATTATATCCATAGTTATACTAATGATGTAGATATCTTATATATCATATATATCCAGTATATACATGCATTTATAATATTACCAAACATTTAGAGGTAAGAAATGAAATGCACCGTTCATGGAGACGGTAAGTCGTACGTACGCATGAACGCTACTTTCATTTCTATTTCATATTTTATGGAATGGAATCATAATTATATCAAGATATATTATAATTCCAGTATAATATCATATATAATATCATTAACTCCATCCTTTATACGTCCCACATATGGCATTAACGAATCAAATCACTTTGAGGGGGTGGTAGTCTGCACTTCCAAAAATGAAGATATCACGTTTGCCCATAATGGAAACCATAAAGGTATGCCAAAAATGATAAATACAGAAGCTTAAGGAAATAATAAACATATTATATATCATTTATAAATATAGTGTCATCTTAATGGCCACCTTTGAAGGTGTTAGAAGAATATTGAACAATCATCGTTTCGTGAGGCAGAAATTCTCCATCCACAGAAACAGTATGTTCTTTAACCATTAGATGTAAGTGTGTGTAAGTGTAGCTCGAATACATCACATAAAAACATCCTAGTATATTTATTATACTGATGATGTTACAAAATAAAGGAATAAAAAGATTTTAGGGGGTTGGAGAAGCAAAATAAAACAAAAGAACATTAGAGAAGACTTTACCTTTAAATCAGGTAACTCCCTTTGGTTTGAACCAAAAGGGTTTCTTGAAGAGCTTCCTGCCTATGTTAAGGATTCTAGGATGAGGATAGGGATGTGGAGAGACAAACTGAGTAGAGCTTGGCCGATCTAAAGGCATGAGTGGTGTGGTTAAGGAGGTAGAGGTGGGGGCCTTTTATAAGAGGAGAGGAGGGGCACTCTTGGAAAGGTATAAAATGTTACTTTAAATTCAAATGAGTTTCGGATTTTAAAGGTCCCACATTGATGTATTTCTAGTATAAGGTGTTAAGAGTTCTAAATACACCCATAAAATAGGTTTTTGACATGTTTAGGTCTAAAATTTTACATTATCATTTCATTTTATTTAAATCGTTAAATAATGAGGTAATCGCTGCATCATCATGGTCTCATATATAATTTAATTTATTTAATGTCTAAAAATTATAAAAAAAATACTATGATGTAGGAAATATTTTTAGATTTTAAATGAATATTTATAGTCATATATATCATTTATGTAGACTAAATTAAAAATGTTTTACTCAGGTGATACATTCTTTGTTATATTTACATTCTTTAAAAAAATAAAAAGATAAAAAGTCATTATCACACAAAAGTGATTCCATGGGGTCCCCAAGTTTGGAACAAGGAATCCCATGGTCGGCCATGACACAAAAAGTAGTATTAGGACACATGTTGGTATCATTTTTTATTATTATGATATTATTTTATTATCCTTAACTACCCGATTACTAATTAATCAAGACAATTGACGATAATTACTGTCATTACTATTCACAAAGTCCAAAAACAAAAGAGTCTTAATTACATAATTTGGACCTTATGATTCCAAATATGGAATACATTTTACCAAATTCCAAACACAGAAAATTCAATAATTAATTTAAAAATAATTCCCGTAGTCAAACAAATAGTGGGTTTTTTTGAAACAATATCTATGAAACGTTTGGCATTAGTTTATGCCCAATTACAAAGTGAAATTAATTAAAATGACCACTATTGGATTAAATGGTAAAAATATATTCTATTTACACTTTAAAACCAATTAAAAAGATAATTTTACCATATAATTAAATTATATGAAAAAGCAGTTTTGATGTAAAGTGCAGTATTTTTCACTATTCATTAAAAAATGAACATTGTCAAAAAAATACCAAAAAATTATCCAATGTAAATTTCAATGCCCCAATCATAAAGAATAAGTTTATTTTGACAAATATAGATTATAAAATTATCAAAATATTGAAAAAATGGTTCGCCATCAAAAGGCGGTAAAACAATCTTTTAAAAATATTAGATAATTTTACGCTTATGATTGGATTTATTCCCAATTTAAGCCTCTAAAACACTATCTAATTCATAAATAGACATATATAAGAAAATATACTATTAATTACTTACTTGGGATGTTATATCCTTCCCCATTTATAAAATTGTGTCCCCACAATTTATTTACATATCGAATAAGTGGGGGTATTTATCTCTCATTCCATTTTCAGATTCACATGTTGCCTCTTCACTCATGTGGTTTTTACAAAAAAAATTTACTTGATGAATCACATTATTCCACAACACTTGATCCTTGTGGTCAATAATCTGGACCGTTTTTTCCTCATAAGATAGATTCTCTTCCAGCTGAACCACCTCTGGACTCAAAACATGAGATGGATCTGGCATGTACATCCTTAACATTGAAACCTGAAAAACATTGTATACCTGAGATAAACTCGGAGGTAAAGCCACTCGGTATGCAACTGATCTAACTCTCTCCATAATTTTATATGGTCCCATGAACCTTGGACTCATATATCCTTTCTTACCAAATCGATTCACACTTTTCAATGGTGATACTTTGAGAAAAACATGATCGCCTACCTCAAAAGAGAGATCCTTCCTCATGTTGTCCGCATAACTCTTCTGCCTTCTCTGAGCTGTTATCATGTGTCTCTGTATCAGCTGAACTTTTTCTACCAACTCTTCTACCAATTCCGGTCCCATCAACTTCCTTTCACCCACTTCATCCCAGAAAGCTGGAGTTCGACACCGCTTCCCATATAATGCCTCAAATGGTGACATCTGTATACTGGAATGAAAGCTGTTATTATAAGAAAACTCAACCAAAGAAAGATGTTGGTCCCAACTTCCCTGATAATCCATCGAACAAGCACGTAGAATATCCTCCAAAGTCTAAATTGTTTGTTCTGACTGCCCATCTGATTGAGGATGAAAATCTGTACTAAAATTTAATTCTGTACCCAACGACTTTTGAAGGCCTTTCCAAAAGTTAGAAGTAAACCTAGGATCACGATCAGATATAATGGAGAGGGGAAATCCATGTAACTTGACTATCTCTTTAAGATACAATCGAGAAAGTTGATATAGGGAAAACTTATCTCATATATAAAGGAAATAAGAAGATTTAGTCAAGCGATCAACAGTAACCCAGATTGCATTATTACCTTGAGGTGTCTTCGGCAATCCCACAACAAAGTCCATGGATATATTCTTCCATTTCCACTCTGGCACTGGTAAAGGCTGAAGTATCCCTTTTAGTAACTTCTGCTCTGCTTTAACCTGTTGACAAGTCAAACACTTCACAGTAAAATCAGCAATATCCCTTTTCATTTTCTCCCACCAGTAATACTCTCGAAGATCTCTATACATCTTAATACTGACTGGATGAACTGAAAACCGAGAACTATGAGCTTCACATAATAACTCTCTCTTCAACTATGAATCACATGGAACACACAATCTCTTCCCAAATCTCAAAACAAAATCATTATCAATGTTGAATTCAGGAAACTTACCATTCTGAACCAGCTCTACCCTTTTCTGTAACTCACTGTTTTGCTTCTGTGCTTGCTTAATTCCGTCTGATAGAGAAGATTTCACTGATACCTAAATCAAAACAGAATAACATTCTGCACCAACAACTTCTATGCCAAAGTTCATCAAATCCTTAACCAAAGGATGACGTTCCAAATGTAACATTGTTAATGAAGCATTAATTTTTTGACTCAAAGAATCAACCACTTTATTTGATTTTCTTGGATGGTAATGAATTGTACAATCATAATCATTGATTAATTCTAATCATCTCTTATGTCTCATGTTCAATTAATTCTAAGTGAATATATACTTTAAACTTTTTTGATTGGTATATATTTCACACTTTACTCTATACAAATGATGCCTCCAATTTTTTTAGCAAAAACAACAACAGCTAATTTCAAATCATGTGTAGGGTAATTTACCTCATGAGTTTTCAACTGTCGTGAAGCATAAGAAATTACATGATCATTCTACATTAGGACGCAACCAAGTACTTTCAATGAAGTATCACTGTAGATAACAAACTCACCATTCCTGGAAGGTTGTGCCAAAACTGGAGCATTCACCAATCTTTTTTTCTGTTCCTAAAAACAATCATCACATTCTTTTGTCGAGATAAACTTAACACCCTTCCGAGTTATCTTAGTCATTGGACTAGATAACCATGAAAAATTTCTAACAAACCTTCAACAATATCATTCCAAATCAAGAAAACTACGAATCTTGGTTACATTTTTGGGTCTTGGCCATTCTTCAACAACCTTTGTTATTGAAAGATCAATAGTTATCCCATCTTTAGAAACAATATGACCAAGGAAAGAAATTTTTTGCAACCAAAAATCACACCTGGTGAATTTCTTGTACAATTTCTTTTCTTTTAAGGTTTGAAAAATAACCCTTAATTGTCTTTCATGCTCCTCTTTACTTTTAGAATACACCAAAATATCATCAACGAATACCACCACAAACTTATCCAAGAACTCATGGAAAATTCTATTCATAAGGTCCATGAATACAATAGGTGCATTGGTTAGCCCAAAAGGCATTACTACAAATTCATAATGGCCATATCTTGTATGAAATGTGGTCTTCGTAATATCTGCTTCCTTTACCTTCAACTTATGGTACCCCGATCTCAGGTCAAACTTTGAAAAATAATGAGCTCCCTGGAGCTGATCAAAAAAATCATAGATATGAGGAAAAAGATATTTGTTCTTAACAGTGATGTTATTCAAGGCTCTATAATCAACGAAAGGTCTCATAGAACCATCTTTTTTTAACAAATAAAACAGGAGCACCCCATGGTGATGCACTAGGTCGAATGAAACCTTTATCTAATAAATCTTGCAATTGCTCCTTCAACTCTAAAAGTTCAATTTGATCCATTAGATAAGAGGGTTTTGAAATTGTCTTAGCATCAGGAACTAAGTCCACGGTAAATTCAACTTCCCGATATAGTATTATTCCAGGCAACTCATCAGAAAAAACATCAGGATACTCATTTACCAGTGGAACATCATTAATCTGAACAGTTCTCTTGTTTTCAATGATATGTGCAAGGTAACATTCATTTCCATATTTTTACAAGTTTCTCGGCCTCTTGATATGTTATCAACAGTAAGGGTTCATTCTTGTACACAATCTAAATGTATTTCTGAAAAGAAAATTCTTTAGCTCTACAGTCAATATTAGCATGGTAAATAGAGAGCCAATCCATATCCAGGATAACATCAAACTCTACTAGAGGTAAAACAATAAGGTTTGCAAGTAGGTTATTTCCACAGATAAGGATAGGAAGATTTTTATAAATCCTTTTTGCCTCAACATTCCCCCCAGGTGTTTTTACCACAAGTTAAGGAGTCATTTCTTGAGATGGTAGTCCCATTTTACTAGAAATGTTTTCAGAGATGAAAGAATGTGTAGACCCCCAATAAAACAACAGACATGCATAATCAGAAAAAACAAACAAAGTACCTGATAACACTTCATTTTATGGCCCAACAAATGCTGAAGTAGTTATAAAGGATTTGACCACCCCTTTCTGCTTGTAGTCTAACTGCTTTCCATCACTTGAGCTCTTTTTCGTACACTCGTTTTCATAATGACCCATATCATTTCACTTAAAACATTTCACTAACTGTTAATTAAACTTGGTCTTACCATCACCTTGATTTTTTTCAGTGCAATCATGATCCTTATGTCCCATCTTACCACATCGGTAGAACATTCCATAATTCAGAAGACTTTCCCCAGCATGCCTTTTACCACATTAATCACAAACTGGAAACTTAGTTTTCTTAACATCATACCTTTTTGAAGAATTCTTTCCTTTCTCTTGCCACCTAGGTCTCTTCTTCTATTGGTTGTTATAAAACACTTGATCATCGGTAAACTCCATTTCCACCTTCTCAGCACATCGAAAAAGCTTTCCATAACTCTTGAACTCACAAGAAGCTAACGCCCTTCGATATTTTGGCTTTAATCCTGAGTAAAAACGATTGATTTTACTATCAAGGTCTCGGATAAAATTTCGAGCATACCTTGCCAATCGAGTGAACCTTTCTTCATAAGTAGACACTGAGTCGCCCTATTACCTCAATTCCATGAATTGTTTTTCCATCCTAAGTCGAACAACCTTAAGAAAATACTTCTCAAGAAACATACCATTGAATTCATCCTAGTCAAGATCATCAATATCATCAATGTCCCTGATATTTTTAACCATCAACCACCACTGATCTACTTCACCCTCCAAACGGTAAATAGCAAGACTAACCTTTTGATTGTCTGAACACCCCATTACTTCGAAAATATTCTCCAGCACTTTAATCCAGCCATCAGTTAGCACAGGGCCAGATGATCCATTGAATGATGGGGGATGTTGCCTCATTAAATGTTCCACCACTTACATGTTCCTCTGCAGTTGATCTGGCTGATCTCATGCATTAATACCACCACCATTTATCGCTTGAGTCAACTGCGCCATTACAGCAATAAACTGTTCAGTTCCAATTATGACCATCTCAGGATGCAGATTCGGAAGGTCATTTCCTTCTGCATGCCTTCCTAGCACTGCTTCCCGGTTTCCTCTGCGGAAAACTATTCCGAACAAACATGTATTAGATGAAGCAACATGGTAATCTTAAAATTCTATATCATTTAAATTTGACCATAAAAAAATATTTTTAGATAATCATTTAGTAGAATTATAACTCCTAAAGTTATCTAAACCGACCTCTCATACCAACTATAAGGACCCAGCCTTAAACCTTACGTAATCTTGAGTTATTACAAGATTACACATTGAGGATCTTTTCAGGTTTAGAGTTTTAGATAATTAGATCATAAAACATGCATTACATTCCACATTTAAACAAAGTGGATACATAAAAGATAGTATTCATTTTTCCCATCAACGGAAACATATTTAAAATAAAACATGGAATCTTTCTTGACAAATCCTTGACACTATCATCATATCATGTACCTTTCCCTTGACCTGTGAAAAAACATTTCAAAAACTTGGGATGAGCATAAAAATCTCAGTAAGGGATATAAGAATATGGAATGGAAACATGAGTACATGTATACATAAGAATCAATGAAATCATATTTTACCCATACAACATAATCACTATAACATACCTCATATAATCATGAATAAATCATATAAATCATAAGACATAAAGGTAACTTGAAGCATTCATAACATTCTTACATAGGGAGTTACCCTCTTGGTTACATTTGGAATACCCATCATAGTATATTCTCTAAATCTGTTCAGAGAAACCTTAACGTTTAACTCCTTCACATTACCCAATGCATTGGAGAGCTATATCGGGCTCACCCGCCCTTAGTTTACCACGAAACCACCCGTCTTCATAAACAATGCCCAAGAACCATAACATAATCATATCACATAAAACATGCATAAAGGAAACATAACATTTCAACATTTCAGTCACAAGATATCAATAACACATTGATATAATAAAAACATTATCAAAACCATTTTCAATACAAAAATAAAGGAAAAGTAAAACATGGTATTTATTTTTCATTAAAAAAGGTTAAGGCTTGTAGAGGAAGTCAAAACTCAAATAATGGTCATGGTGGTGGAGAAGTCATTGTCGCCATATACGTACAAAAAAAATCCCTTTTTTCGTTTAGTAAACGCTTCGTATAAAAAAGATTCCTTTTGAGTAAACTTAAATGTCAAAGGGTTTTATACACGGTATAAAAGAAAGTTGTGTATAAAACAAAATATGCCTCAATGAAAGGAGATTGAGACGAAGCCCAATACAAAGATCAATTTTTTTAAAATAAAATAAATCTATTATGTGTATTCACTATAAGTACACATAAAGAAAGTAAAAATACAAGATAGGACATAATGATATCATGAATTAATTAGAAAGTAGGAGATTAACCCAAAGAATAGAAATTGGGTTAAAAAGTTCCCTTACCTCGGGTTCGACTTGACTCGATCATTCTTTAACATCCTGAATAATAAACTTGAGTTAATTTATACTTGATTAAGAACCTTTTTCAAGTTAATTATTCCTTTTATATCACTTATTACCATGTCATGAACACTACGTAATTATTTAAGTTAATAACGGTCGTTTTGACGATCATTGGTACCTGAGTAAAAAATAAAATCTTTATAATTAGAAGTTGTTCATGCATCCATTATATCCATAGTTATACTCAAGATATAGATATAATATATATCATATATATCCAGTATATACATAAATTATTAATATTACCTAACATTTAGAGGTATGAAATGAAATGCGCCATTCATGGAGACGGTAAGCCGTACGTACGCATGGACGCTACTTTCATTTCTATTTCGTATTTTATGGAATTGAATAATAATTATATAAAGGTATATTATAATTCCAGTATAATATCATATATAATATCATTAACTCCATCCTTTATACGTCCCACTTATGGCATTAACGAATCAAATCACTTTGAGGGGGTGGCAGTCCGCACTTCCTAAAATGAAGATATCGCGTTTACCCATAATGGAAACCATAAAGGTATGCCAAAAATGATAAATAAAGAAGCTTAAGGAAATAATAAACATATTATATATCATTTATAAATATAGTGTCATCTTAATGGACACCTTTGAAGGTGTTAGAAGAATATTGAACAATCATCGTTTCGTGAGGCAGAAATTCTCCATCCACAGAAACAGTATGTCCTTTAACCATTATATGTATGTGTGTGTATGTGTAGCTCGAATCCTTCACATAAAAACATCCTATTATATTTATTATACTGATTATGTTACAAAATAAAGGAATAAAAAGATTTTAGGGGGTTGGAGAAGCAAAATAAAACAAAAGAACATTAGAGAAGACTTTACCTTTAAATCAGGTAACTCCCTTTGGTTTGAACCAAAAGGGTTTCTTGAAGAGATTCCTACCTAATTTAAGGATTCTAGGATGAGGATAGGGATGTGGAGAGACAAAAGGAGTAGAGCTTGGCCGATCCAAAGGCATTAGTGGTGTGGTTAAGGAGGTAGGGGTGGGGGCCTTTTATAAGAGGAGAGGAGGGGCACTCTTGGAAAGGTATAAAATGTTACTTTAAATTCAAATGAGTTTCGGATTTTAAAGGTCCCACATTGATGTATTTCTAGGATAAGGTGTTAAGAGTTCTAAATACACCAATACAATAGGTTTTTGACATATTTAGGTCTTAAATTTTACATTATCATTTCATTTTATTTAAATCGTTAAATAATGAGGTAATCGCTGCATCATCATGGTCTCATATATAATTTAATTTATTTAATGTCTAAAAATTATAAAAAAAATACTATGATGTAGGAAATATTTTTAGATTTTAAATGACTATTTATAGTCATATATATCATTTATGTAGACAAAATTAAATTTTTTTTACTCAGGTGATACATTCTTTGTTATATTTACATTCTTTAAAAAAATAAAAAGATAAAAAGTCATTATCACACAAAAGTGATTCCATGGGGTCCCCAAGTTTGGAAAAAGGAATCCCATGGTCGTCCATGAAACAAAAAGTAGTATTAGGAAACATGTTGGTATCATTTATTATTATTATTATATTATTTTATTATCCTTAACTACCCGATTACTAATTAATCAAGATAATTAACGATAATTACCGTCATTACTATTCACAAAGTCCAAAAACAAAAGTGTCTTAATTACATAATTTGGACCTTATGATTAAAAATATGGAATACATTTTACCAAATTCCAAACACAGAAAATGAAATAATTAATTTAAAAATAATTCCCGTAGTCAAAACAAATAGCGGGTTTTTTTGAAACAATATCTATGAAAAGATTGGCATTAGTTTATGCCCAATTACAATGTAAAATTAATTATAATGACCACTATTGGATTAAATGGTAAAAATATATTCTATTTACACTTTAAAACCAATTAAAAATATAATTTAACCATATAATTAAATTATATGAAAAAGCAGTTTTGATGTAAAGTGCAGTATTTTTCACTATTCATTAAAAAATGAACATTGTCGGAAAAATATCAAAAAATTATCCAATGTAAATTTCAATGTCCCAATCATAAAGAATAAGTTTATTTTGAAAAATATAGATTGTAAAATTATCAATGTATTGAAAAAATGGTTCGCCATCAAAAGGCGGTAAAACAATCTTTTAAAAATATTAGAGAATTCTATGCTTATGATTGGATTTATTCCCATTTTAAGCCTCTAAATCACTATATAATTCATAAATATACATAGATAAGAAAATATATTATTAATGACTTACTTGGGATGTTACAGAGTAACATGATTAGGTGATCTTCCAAGATTACTCTATTCATTAAAAAATGCATCCCACAGTGAAACGACAATACATGTAAGACACAGTTTATGAATCAAGATTCTCCATAAACAGATCATAACTCTCCTTCACCCACCTCGGTACCACCCTGTAATAGTTCTTAAAGTATGCTATGAGCCTACTCCTTCACATGGCCCATTCCCAAACTAGGCATTGGCTCACCCCCCATGCGCTCATGTGGGCATATAGATGGTCCTGCATGCTGCCTCCCCACTGGCCATACATGATTCCCTTAGGTGCACTTGACCTTGCATCCCACATAGACCCTTGGTCAAGGATAACTTGTTGTCTAGGTGGCATGACTAATTTTTTAAGTAATACCCATAATTATAGTTAGGTAAAAACCAAGTATGCAAATATGAATAACATGGCCACCTTCTTCAAATATAAGCCCAACTTACCAATTCTTCAACCATCAATTTTCTTATTCTATTATTTTTGGAATATAAATTCCAAATAACTTATTCATACTAAAATTCACCATACCCATAGTTTTAGACAATGTACCACCTTTGATTCATGCATTTTGAACATTGGACCAGTTCACTAATCAATTGAATTAAGGACATGGTGAATTTCTCAAGCATGACATCCAATCATATGAATCGATAAAATTTCTCCAGGAATCACCAATTCAACCAATATTTATTAACTTTGGAGTTCTTTAATCATATTGATTAACATTAACAGCCTTTGAGAGTCCTTGAAAACAAATATTACTCACACAAAAAATTGGTCCCAAAATTACAATGCTAAACTGGCCTAAGACCATTAGATAAGAATTACAACATCTAGGATACCCCTCTATATAATTATTACATCATCCATACCAATCCCTCTATATAAGAATTACAACATGAAGCTGGTCCAGACATCCTATATAAGCATTACAAAATGAAGTGCAACACATGTCATAATATCAAGGATATAACAATATCAAATCATAGTCCTCAATGGTTAATTCTGTAAATTATTTTTTTTATTCAATTTCACATTACTTTTTATATTAAATTACCTCCAATAATTTTGATAAAAAAACCATTTCCCAAGTGATTCTATATCATGAAATCACCAGAGTCCAAATGTCATGAAAAACACATTTAATCTATTATCCAGTTTGTTATTATTATGGGGTTCTCTCACACAAGAGGTAGCCCAAACCCTAGTCTCATTTCAATTGAATCTGAAGGGATCCAAAGAATAATATAACAAAAAATTTATCATCATTAATTATTCAAAAAATAAAAGTGAATGTTGGTTCTATTCAATCGTAGTATTTCACATACTCAGTAAATTAAATAAACTATAGGGTTTGGATTTAGACTACCTACCTTTAACAAGAATTCCATAAATTCTTGCCACTAACAGTGATAATAATAATGAAGGTAAACAAGAATATTAGAAGAAACCAAAATCAACCAAGATCAAGATCAATACCCTGAAAACCCATGATCATGATATTCCACAACTAAAGTGAATAAATTTGGAAGAAAAGGGAAAACCTAATTAATGAAACACACTAGAAAATGATCTCTTGTATGGGATGTCTGGAATAGTGGAAGTCCTAAAAAAATTGCATGGAAATCATCTTTGGATCGAGAGAGGAGAGATTCACTTGGAAAGAGTTAAAACTTATGAATACAATATAACTTATAATTACTGAGTCAATGAAATACACAACAGGTAAATGTATTACACCATTTGTAATTATCAATTATGAGATTCAATAGAATTAATATTTCCTCAAGTGAATTTAAACCTAGAAAAACATTACACATCATGTATTTAGTTATGGGAGAGAGTGGAAGATCGAGGGATGTTACAAAAACCCATCGTAGGACATATCCTTCAAGGTGATATGAGCTATTAAAGGATGATATTTTCATCTTCAAATATAACATTGGCATATTATTTTGTATATTATAAATCTCTATTTTTTATATAGTGAATTGGGGTAGATTTTAATTGACAATATGGTATTCCAACAAGTTTGAAAAAAAATAGGTTAGTTGTCAGAGACATTTTCATCAGTCATACTAATGAATTAATTTTTTTATGAAATAAATTTTGGTTCCATAAAAGATGATAGAGGGAAGTTTTTTTAGAAATAGATTTATTAAATTGTGAAATTTTATTGTTATAAGTAATCATTGAGGAAATGGTATGGAATTACATTATAGAGTAATATATAACATCTAGTGATATACTTATCACAACACAAGGCTAATTATACACATTAAGGCCAAGATTACTCAATTCGTGGTCTAAGAGTGCTCCCTAATTATGGAACATCCATATCATGGTTGATGTAAATAATATTAAAATTAAGAAAATTAAGATATAAAAATTTGAGATGGGTATCATGACTTATATAAAATATATATAGAACCTGATACACATAGAGATTATCTCTTACAATGTTAGAGGATGTTATAGATGATTATAAAGGGGCGATAAATATTGAATATTATCGAATAATGTAAGATGAATATTGTGAATATATTTTAATTCATAGAATATATTTGATGTGATGGTTAGATAAGAAGGATCTATAGTTCGGGGATGATTAGTTTAATGATGAACGTGTAGGATTCTGTAATAAATTATTTATAATAACCCTATTTTGTATTATGGAATGAGTTGTGTGATATAAAATATGGATCCCATTATGAAAATAGTATAAAAAAATTAATTAATCATTATTCAACTATGTATGAATAATAGTTTTTTTTATATTAGTGAACTAGAAAATGGGATGTTTTTTTATATATTAAGGAACTATGAGCACGAGAAAGTTGAGAGAAGAGGATAATAGTAAAAAAATCTATGTGAAGGTAGATTCAATGATATATTGAAATAAATAAATTTCTAGAAGGGGATATATTTAATTTAAAAGCTTCATTAAATAAAAAAAGAAACAGAAATATCCATGATGATCAGAGGAATCAATATTAAATGATATGGTTTTTTTATGTTTTTCTGAAAATTTTATAGTGTTTTGTGTCTATTTTTTGTAAGAGTGGATGTGTAGGATAGGGAGTAGTTTTTTTGGAATTGTTATTCCATGATGCAGTTAGTCATCTACACATTAAAAGAAGGTTGGAATCAAGGGTAAAGTGGCTACCCTGAACATGTTTTCTGGATCGATATATTATAATATTTTCTTATGTGAGAATTGTGATATCAACACATTCCTTCGATGTAATAAAACATTAAGAGAAAAAAGTAACTGATTTTTCATTTTTTGTGTGATTACCTGAAATTTATGATTTTTATCTCATATATTTGATCAAATATACGTTAAAGTTATTCTACATAAGTGGTATCATGATCACATTTTCAAGGGTAAGGAAAATGGATTCAAAGTGGATGGTTTCTTGATATACCCCCTCTAAGGAACCTCATTGTTTGGACATTGGGACTCATAACCACTAATAAATAGAGATATATTTATTTTAATGTGTGTAATAAAATACATTAATTATTCACATTCATTCAAGAGATGAATTTTTATTTTATTTAAATTCAAAATGAAATGTAGTCCAAGGAGCATGAAACTTACTCTTTTATAAGTGAGTCTCTATGAATCTTCATTTTTCATAACATACAAGTAATTAGGGTTGTAAAATATCAAAAATTTAAAAAATTATTATGATGATTCTATAATTATTTAGAAAAATTTAAAATATATATTACATATATAACACCTATGTTTTAGGACCCATTTGTTCCAAGAAATTATGCACCTATATTTATAATGTATGTTCCTGTAATATTTTTTTAAATTTAAATTTATTAAGAAATGACTCATACAAGATATGAATCAAACTAAAAAATCAGTATACATTCATAGTGGAATATTACAAAAAAGGTATAATAAATCATGTATTACATACCATGGAATATTACATATCATGGATTATTATATCCATTAATAGTGCATAAATTACAATGTGACGATAATTAGAAAATAATAATATCCTTAATCCAAGATATCCCTTAGATCATATTCACCATTGAGAATCACTATTAGGATAAACAAACCTACAATGAATTTTTTTTCAAGAAATGAGAAATCACTATGAAAAAACCATAATAAATCATTATAGAATGAGAATTTTTATTTTATATGTTAGAATGGAATGAATTTATTGGATATAATAGGGCAATATAACCATTTTAAAAGGGGTATATAGTTGTTGGTGATATAGTCTTTAGAAATATGGTCATTGAAAATATGGTCATTGGAAATATGGTATTTTGATATATCGTCATTGGGTATGCATATATATAGTAGTAATATTAAATAAATGCAATAGTTAGTAAAATATAAGAAAATGATAAACAATGGAACAAAATGATAAATTTTAATTATAATATTTTACTAAAAATTTATATTTTTATACATTACATATTATTATTATTACTATTACTATTATTAATAAATAATGATTTCAACAAATTAAAATGTTAAAAATGAATTATTTTTAAGGAAATTAAATATCAACCATGAAAATATTAAGGAATTATAAATAATACTAAAGTAATTATTCATGTTTAATTTAATATGATGTATTTAAAACATTTTTTACTTAAAAGTTAAAGTTACCTTATTATAAATAATTCAAATAAATTAATTATATTTATATATTAAAATAAATTAACATTCGTGAAATTATATTCCTTTGGTTAAAAATAATATTTTAATATTAAAAAGTGATATTTTTAAATGGATATTTTTTAAAGTGTGGGGTATTTTTATCTTAATAAATAAAAAATTTCACTTTTTGTTGATGAATATAGTTCAATGTTTCAATTTATAATCAAATATATTAATATTCTTTAATTTTTATTTGATAAGAAAAATGATTAATAACACGTAATTTTTAAAAAGACATAGTCCTATAAAAATAGTTTTTAAATATTTTATATTTACATTGGAAAATAATTGCAGAATATTTAAGAAATTAAATTAGATTAATTGGAGTGTAATTTTATAATCAATATGTTGAAATTCTTTAAGTTGATTAATTTCATTTTTTGAGCATAACCATACGTTCTCAAGGTTAAAAAAATGAATTACCACAGTAAAAAAACAAGGTATAAAGTGTTACAACTAAGTGATCAAAACTAAAAATATCACAATAACCTAATTATATATTTTTTTATTAGGGATATATCAAACAAAAATTATCCTACCTTTATTATTTTTCACATTGGATCAACTTTACTATTTAATATGGGTTCCCTTTTCAAAATAAGTAGTAAGAACTACAAAAATGGAACTCCTATCACCTAAAAATCCCTCTTCACCACCACACTTATCTTCACATATTAGGCCTCTTATTCAAAATAAAAATACTAAAATCCCTCCCCATAACTCTTTTCCATGAGCTATATGTTCTGGTCTTATCAATAGACAACCCTTCAAAGGATTCATTTAATTTTCAAAGGAGTTGTCTGATGGGGTAAGGTAAGAATTCCCATATAATCCTTTCTATTTAAATTCTGTTAAGTCTTGTTTTTCTGCTTCAATTTTAGTTATAAAATACTAATATAATTACATATGTATCATTATTACACTATTATGCCTTTTTTATGGAATAATAATTATCTACCTTCCTTTGATTGTATAAAAAGGTAAAACATTTCGTGTGTTACATATGGTCTACCACTAGCATAAATGATATATTTTTTTCATCACTGTATAACATGGATTGTTATGAAAATTTATTTTAAAAATATATATGATATTAAGGATTAATTTATTTCACGAATTTGGTTCTTGATGTATGACACAAAATTAATGATCATTATAATGTAATCCATTGTTATCAGCAAATTACCAAAAATAATCCCATCACAGATCTTGTTTGTTAGAATTATACACATATATTATATCAATTGATTTTTAGAATTAATAAATCTTAAAAGAAATAATTCCAATACCTTTACAAATCTAGTAATACGAGACATGGAATCAAATAATTAGAACTGCCATCACTATTATGAAACTTCTATGAACCAATCCAAATTACAAACATATGATGTTGAAAATAAACCATAATGAACTATTATATGCGCAATGAATGATTATGTTGAAATATAATAAAATAATATATATATATATATATATGAATATTTTTTTGAAATAAATTATTAATTTGTTTATGTATTCTATAAATCATGTTAAAGTTATTTTGTTTGATGTTAGGGATTACAAAAAGGGTTTTCTCATCTCAAATGTCATCCATTGAGATATATTATATATTCATCACCTACTTACTTTATGTGTTTTATATTAAACATGAAGGTTTTATTTTACCCAATTAATAATATAAATTTTTTTATTTAAAGGTATATATCATTTTATTTCTTTTAGTGGCTTCTAATATAAATTATTCCAAAGTAGTAAGAATTTTTATCTTTATTTTAAATTAATTGAGAAATATTTGATATTCTTCATATATATTATTATTTGTAGTGTATATAAATGTATTTTTTATAATTTTAATTAAATTAAATGTATTTAACAATCCATCACAATTTTTCTATTTCATGGTCTTTTGATTTAAATGATACCAAATTCATAGAGATTTCATTCCAATCAAATTATCAAATCATGAGTGTGCATTTTTGAACCTATATATAAGGAAAATGTTTTTTAATTCTATATTATATACCATTTATTATATTATCATTTTTTATTTATATATTTATATTACTTTGTACCATTTCTTCTCCATTTTTTTCCTAATTCAATCGAAAGGGAATATATAGGTGAAGTTGGTCTTATTACTTCTTTAAGTTAGGAATATTTCTCCTCCATGTCCATATTCATTATTTTATTTTATGGAATGAACCATCTCTAATTTTATTATTTTATAAGGTATCTCTTAATGTATTTTACTTTATTTAATAAATTAATATTATCTTAACATTTTCGGTATGATTGTTTTCAGGACATTGAGACTCTCTTTAAAAAAGTGGGAAAGCAACATTTATTTTTAATTTTTTTCACATAAATACATTTTGATAATTTTATAAATGTTTTTTTATCAATAATCCTCTTTTTTTCTAATTCTTCCAATGAAAGATCAATCATCAATTAAAAGAAATTGTTTTATATAAAATTCATAAAAATGAAGTTACTTATTTTTTAAAGTAATTATAATAGGATCTTATAAAAGGGGTTTTAATCCATGTTGATATTGTTTATTGTTTCTTATACCTCATTGGGGATATTCTCTAATTACATAATATGTCTTTTTTGTGGATGTATTATTATTTTTTAGATTAATTATTTATTAATACACATTCCCTCTTTCATGGGTTAATTAAACTATTCTGGGATTATGAATGTCTAACTGTTCATGTGTCCCATATATGAATGGTTTTTAATTATTTGATTAATGGGTCCATTATATCCCTATGATGACACGGTTAATGTTTTATATCTCATTATATAAGTTTTTGGAACATTGGTGGTTAGTGTAATCCTAAAAATTTGTGGCAAACTGATGGTTAGCCCTATCTCAAAAGGATTTGGTACATGGGTGGCTTTTAAGAAAAATGATATAATAAATGAGTGGTTATCAAAATCCCATATGGATATGTTATACTAGTGGTTAGAAAAAAATAAAAAAGATAAATGGGTGGTTATCCCAATCATTCTATATTTCAGTAATGTGGTTAGCCTACTCCATTATGTCATGAATTTATTTATGGTCAACTTTGACACATTTTCTATGGTCATATTTAATCCATATTATTTTGGTACACCAAAAGATATAAGCCCTTACTCATAAATCATGATATAGTTTTTGGATATGACTTTGGGATTATTCACTTTGATTAAAATTTTATAACCTGAGGCTTATGTTATGTTAAATTATGATCTTTCATTGCAATCTGTTATATTTACCCTTACTGAGAATATGAGGTCACCCCTATCTTATGTTTACATTCCCCATCTTATAATGATGATTATTATGTATGAAAGGTATAGAAGGGTTGTATGTGTGGTGAATATTATCTGAAATATTTATGACTTATTGTCAAATAATATGATCACATAGATAATGTATGAATTATTGAGATGAAATTCTTTTATTATAAAAATGATTTAAAACATATTTGTTTTATTTTAAAATATTCACATATATTATTGATGAACATGTGTAATATTTTTATTCTAGCACTGGGTTTGGGAGTGTATGTATGAAGATCTTTAACATCACGAATAATATTTGTTGAACATCCAACTTCTTACCTCTTCACTACTAGAAACACCAACCCAAACCCAGTTCCTTCCTCACGGTAAATCTATACCCATTAACCATAAGTATATAACCATTTTTATTTCCATCCACTAAATTTTTATAGTGGTCTTTGAAACACACCCTATGTCTCCTCATTAATAATTTGTATCATCCTCTTCACCATCATTATAGTTTCTACCCAAGAAATGGATATATTTATATAGATCCTCACTCCTACCATTTTCCTTTTGTTGGGGGATGAACAATAACACATCCCAATAAAAATTTAGAGAAATTATTATCTATTCTATAAAAATCCATTTTTTTCTTATATTCCTTGATGATTCAAGATGGTTTTAAATAAACCTATTTAAATAAACTTCTACATAAATGGAAATTTCATATTCACTACATGATTCATTCATGCATAAAATTATCTTAAAAATACATTAAAAATACGAATCGCATTGAAATCATCAAAATACACATATGATATACCATATGACCATATGATACAAAATTTGTGCATCCTTAATATACTACAATATAACTGAAACAAAGAATGTGAAATAATAACATCCAATGAAATATTCCAGTGGTTATTATGTTTAACATTAATACCTTTTATATTTCAGTGATAATCGTATCATTCATCTCACAATTGAATCATGTAAAATGATAAACATGCATTTTAATATATGTTATCCCCATGCATAATTCATTTATTCGAACCCCCATGTCGTCGAAAATGTATCCTATCATTGAGATAAGATAGATCTTATCATTGAATCTTTTATATAACACATCCAATGATATTTAAATAGTGAATATCAATATAGTGATAAGAAATTCAAAAATGATGAAAAAAAGATCCCTATGAAATTTATGGAATTAACCCTATAATATTTTCAATGAATGAATACACATCAAGGATGAATTTCAAACTATACCTTTTTTAACATAGAGTTATTGCCTATATTTAAACCACATTATGTAGTAGTGAATAATTTTGTCCCTTTTGGTTTTTATTTTCCTCTACTACTCTATATCACAACTTGTATCATGGTCTATGTGATATGGAGAAAATCCAAAACAGTACACCATTTTTGATTCATCTACACATTCTGTCTCACATGTCAACCCCAAAGTAAGAACATATCATAACCTAATATAAGAGTAAAGTGGAATACTCTAATAAACCATCATAACATGGGTAGTGATACATGATCGATATAACTCATGGATGGAACCTAAATATTTTTATATTACAATAATCATAACTAATATTATATAATAAAACATACTCACTACTAAAAAAGATTATTTTGAAAAGAAAAAAATCTTAATATAATAATCCATTGGGTTCATTTTTCTCTTTTATACAATTTTTCTGAATCTGCAATTATAAAAATAAAAAAATATTTCACCCATTTCTTTTCATCACATAACAGATAGAAAAATATATAATAAACCAATATTAATACTACATCTTTGAAATAAAATAAAACAGAATATATACTCAAGAAAACAAATATAATGACATAAACTAAATCCTACTTAATAAATTCAATGTTTAGAAATATAATGACATAGACTATAATATATGAACATTTCATTCTTGGTAAATAAAATTTTCGAATAGACATGATGTATATTCCAAAACATATAAAAAATATTTTTAAAAACATACACAACTTTATTTAATCAATATAGGGAAATACATATAAATAATGTATATAAACCCTTAAAATAAAAAATACTACAATAGAAAAATAAGAAATGGTAAAATACATATATATGACTTGAAAATATATTTAGCTTTCGTTTCCAAGAAATATAACTCATATTATCAACATTGTAAATAGGAAAAAAATTAAAAAAAAATGATAGGATGGTTTGTGAAGGAAGTAGAGAACCATTAGAGAAAACTCCATGAATGACTATGAAAGGAAGTAAGAGTTATATATAGGAATTATGAATCCATTATCTTTTTTTTGGAATAATAATTTTTCCATTACAATAATAATCTTGTTTTTTGGAATAGTAATACGGTCAATAGAATTGAATCATGTCTATTAGAATAAAACAACATGTAAATAACATTTAATTTTAATAATGTAAGTGAAATAAATATAATTAATTAATTTAATAAATATTAAAATTATTTAACTTTGATATTGTTTAATTTTATTTTATTAATAGATTATATTTTCACTTATTTCATAATAAAAATTATGTGTATATTAGTATTATAAAATTGTAATGACCAATTATTGAAAATATTTATCACTAAATTAATTTAATTTTTCAAATTGAAACTTTACATTATTTAAAGGTAAATATTTTATACTAAAAATGATTAATATTTAGGTGAATATTTAGAAAATAATTTTTAAAATACTAAATGATTTATGTTGTAGTGGTAATAAAATAATGGTATAATAAATTATAAAATTTTTAAATCAATAAAAATATGTTTAGTTAGAATAATTGTGCACATAAAATTAATAAATTCAATTTCAAAACCACAAAAGTAATTTATAATGTCTAAAAAAGAAAAATACATAAAATAAAAAATTATGTTTTATTCTTTCTTACTTTATTTGGAATAAAAAATAACATTTGTTTTTAAATTTTTTGAAATTCATAAAAAAATATATATAATAAAATACAATTTATATTATAAAATAGTACCAAAATTACAAGTCTTGGTTTTGAAATATTATTTTATTCCTTATTTTAACCTAAAATACTCATCCCCTTCAAGAATAAATACACCCTTCACCACCTGGAAAATTAGCTCCCAAATCTTTATATTTTCAAAATGTATTCTCAATTCCCTTACCATAAGTCTTCAAGTATCCTTTATTTCATTTTCATTTCATCCAACTCTAAACCATCGAGGATTTAGTTTCATAGCTAAGGATTAATAATTATTAGAGAGGTTACTCAACTATACTCTTCCTTTAATTTTTCATTATACATTCTATACACCCTTGTAATTTCTAAAAATTCTCAAACTAATTCATTTCCATGTGTATAAATTATTTATATTATTACGGTATAATATAAATATTATAATCTATTTATTATATATATATATATGTTAATATATTCTCTTCTCATCTTTTGATATATCCTATTAATGGTTTATTTTATCGGACTATGAGGATATTATCAATTCATTATATATCAGTAACATTATAGTTTGTTATTATAGAAGTTTTTATGTATGAATATTTTTATAATACTCTTTTAGGATTCAAAATTATTTGAAATACATACATTATCACTCTCGCTCTTCTGAAAATGACTCATTAATAATCAATTTATCAAATACGACGATGTTGTAAATTCATTACTTGAGACCCCAATCATGTCTGTTAATAATAACTTGTGTATATTTTATAACTATTTTATTTACAAAATCTTGGATTTGTAAGTAATTTAACTAATTAATAAAAAAAATGGTCAAAATTAAAATAGTGAAACTAAAAATTGAATTACTCAAACAAACATGTATTTATTATGTTTTATATGCCATGAAAGGATAATGTAAAAGTTATAATGATTATAATTTTTAAATAAAAATATAAGTGATTTTAAAAAATCTATATCAATGTATTAAAATTAATAATTTTTTTATACAAGAGGTGTATGAGTGATGAAAAAAATGAGATGTAAGGCAAGAAAACTCTAAAACTCAACAATTTCCTTTTGATTTATCCTCTATTCATCAATATTTTCACAAGGATTATTCTAAAGTACATTGAAAATGTATTTTAATTTAGTTTTATATTAAATTTTAGGATATACTCATGTTTTTCTTCATGTGGATGAATATTTAATTACCTCCATTTATTATGTATAAAAACATTATTTTTCAAATATCTCATTGATTCATTTTCAATCAGATCTTTTCATTTTTAATGATACCCTAAAAAATAATAAATTATGTTTTACTTTACTATCTTAGATGAATCTATGTTTGTTCCACAATAAATTTCATACCATTTCATTATTATACAGATTCTATATTCCTTGATTTTTTTATGATTTACATATATTTCTACTCTATGTGGAATGAATTATTTTTATAATATTATGATGTGATAGGAAGACCTATAACTATATATACATCAATTACATTTTATAATGTGTTATATTTCATGATATCATTAAATTTAAATATGATATAGTTAGTTTTTATGACAATATTATACATAGACATGATGCACTAATCATTTTATATAATGATATTATTTCATGGAAATAATCCATGGATTATGTTATGATGTTTTAATATTAATTATGTTTCATATTCAACGTATACATCAAATAATTTCCATATTATTATAAATATGATAATATTCTTAAGATATTATGATCAGCATTTTTCACACCCATGTACTTTTATTGAATAACTTCTAAAACACATTCATACAATTACCCCCCGCTACTAGGCTTTCGACACACCCATTAATTGATGTTTATCCATTTTTATTAAATTACTGATAGGATTATTAAGTACAATAGTAGGACTGTGAATTATTATTTAAAAGAATTTCATGTTTCATATATATTCATGTTTTATGAGCCTAACAGTCCAAAGAAACTAAACCTCAGTATTTTATGATTCATAACATTTTTCATCGATGTATTAAAAATTATGTAATATTCATGTATGTAAAATATGTTTCATTATCATTTGAATCTGAAAAAGGTTTTTCTAATTATATAATAAAGTTAGTAAAAGAAAACCATAGATAAAAATTTATATTTTAAAAGTTGTACCCTCATGAAAGATTATTTCATATGAAAAAGTTGTTTATGTATGCTAAATGGACTTATTTTTTGATCTAGCCACTTCCAATTTATAAAATGGGGGGAACTAGGAGAGGCCATGAAAATAAATTTCATGATAGATAATTCAATGATTATATAAAGGTAATTCCTAATGTAATAAGTGATGGTGTTTAAAACCTCATGGTGGTACTTAGACACTTATCCCTGGTTGTGAATGATTACATGAACAATGTAAAATACCCAAATTCACAAATTAATAAGAAACTAAATATTGAATCCTTAATTTGAAATTGATTGTCTATATCTATAAGATCTTTAGATCCACAAATTATAGAATAGTGGGTTGACTGGATGTGAATTTTTTCCCTTCCTCATTGTTCTGAACAAGTGAAAGTCACTATAGTTGTCTATAATTTAGAGTATTAAGCTAATCAATAGTGGAAATTTATTATAATTGTAAAGTGAAAGAGTGAATTTGAATCAATGGTGTGAAAATAATTTAGGAAGAATCTTATTATCAACTATTTTCATAGAGATATTTTAATAAATACAGATAAATAATTTTAAGATCTTAAGAAATAACGAATGAAGCTATTGAAACATATGATAAAAATTCACAAGTCTTTCATGGTACACATCCAATTTTGATATCAGATAATATAGAAAACTAAATATATTCTTATGTTGTTGAAAATAAGATCTCTAAAAATATATGGAAATCCATGACATTGGATATTATTAATTAGTGGTTTGGTGTGATTACAAAAAATACATGGTGTTTATAAAATAATCTCATGGACATGGACACAAGAAACAATGAATAAAGTTTCATAATGGAGGTTCATATAATAAAGGACGTGGAGGAATAAAGATAAAAATTATTACATTCCAATTATATTGAAATAAGAACAAGGGAAATTAAATCAATGCAATAAGGAAATTATTAATATTTGAATGCAAATAAATCACGTGAGATAATTTCAATGGTATAAGAGAAGGTGGCATGATAAAAAAATAAAATGAAGGCATCAATCAATCAAAAAGTTATGGTTTAATGCTTTAATATCAAGGAAAATGATCTCTATGTATGTTAGTGGACCAAAAAAAGGGCCTTTGAGGGTAGTCCTCATCAAAAGAAACAAATAATGGGTATTGAGGAATGATTTATGCTATCTATACCACCAAGGTAGAGAAACAAAATGATGTGATTAAGGGTACATTTATTATTTAGTCTAGAATAATCAATTTCTTATTTGACTTTGTTTATATGTAACACACTGAGTTTTTATGATTTTTTTTCTTATTAATGAATTAAATTTCTTATATATTTTTCATTAAATTCAAATCCAAGTTAATCTTGTTCCACTTGAAACACCAGTTTATCTTGTGTTACAATTGACATAGAGTTTTTACAAAACACTAATATATTATTAATAAAGTCATTTAAATATAACCATTATAAAATAGAACTTAAATAATTATATTAATATTAATAATTAAATTTAAATATTAATTATAATATTTTTTTTATAGATTTAACATATTTATAAAAATGTAATAATTTTTCGATGATGTCTTTATGTGTTTCGAAAATACTATTTTCTAAATAAAGGATTTTTTATTTTATTTTGAATAATAATAAAAATAATTTTTAATTCCTATAAATTTAATTTGATAGATTTTTTTTGGAATCATCATTTAAAAAATATCTTAGTGTGAATTTTTATGGATTTTCTGAAAATTTTCATTTTTGATGATTAATGAAAAATATTGAATTTCAATTGAAAATTTCATTATAGTTTGATTTATTAATAATGATAAATTATATTTTCAATTGTTTTTAAATTAAAATTATTTCAATTATACATGAATTAATCTTATTTAGGAAATTTAAATCAATTTCATAATAAATTTTTGTTTTAAAAAATTATAAATATTTAAATATTTTCTCTTTAAAAGACCTTTTTATCGTTGTGTCTCTGAGAATAATTTTATTTTAATTTTTTTCACTAATGTGAATGGAATATGGATAAATTAGTTAAATTTTTGTAATAATAATAATATATTAAATTTAATAATTTCAATATAAATTTTCACCAAAATGAAAAGTAAAAACAATAAAAATCATTTTCTACAATTACGGTAAAAGTGGGTTTATCAATGGTTAAACTATAAATATATGGGTTAATATAATATATAAACTTAACTAAAATAAATTTAATAAAAATATTTATACATAATGATATATAATGTTCTAATTTGAGACATTTTTGAGTGTTTTGACATGAAAAAATGTGGGTGAAATTATTTCATTCAAAAAATTACAAGTGTGCCACTCACCATACTTATAAAAGGCCACCCCTTCTCCTCTCTTATTAACTCCTGAAAAACATTTTTGTTTTACCAATAAAATCCCAAATAACTTATAAATTTTTTTCCTATATTTATATATTCCTTATTGTTTCTATAAACCCATCCTTGGTTGGATTTTGTTTCAATCCTAAAGAGGGTACCTGAAAAAGAGGTAATATTCATCAATGAGCGTTTTTATTTTGTATTTTCCTCCACCTACTTAGATTCATTTTATAATAAGATGATATAATGTCATAATTATATTAAATATTATTATATGTTGTTATGGTTTGTTAGTGACCTAAAACCATCTCCACTTCCACCAAATGTGTTACGAAATCATCGTTCGTGTGTACGGTGTACTACAGCCTCTTGGACCGTTATCATTTCCTTTTTCCATTACCACCTCTCAAGGATTGAAATAATGATCAATTTAATATATATATATATATATATATTACATTTATGATATTATTATACTTAATGAATTATTATATCACATATTAAATAGTACTCTCTATTTATTCTGAATACGGTGACACTGCTCGTGTGTACGATGAACTTCTGCCTTATGAAGCGATGTGATTCATTGATGCTTTATATGAAAGGTAATAATGATGTTTTTAATGGGGATATGTGTTATATATGACATTAAAATTATTATTTAATTATAATATATCCTTTAACATTTTTCTTTCAGTCTGAATAGAAAATAGAAATAACGTATATGCATACATTCAACATACCGTCTCCATGAACGATGTATTTCATTTTACATCACAAAATTTTATGTATTATTATAAATACATATATAATTAATATATATTATATTTATATCATTTTTGAAATTAAATATATGATAAATCGGGATCGAAGTTGAAGGAAAAAAATAACAAATCAATACATTTTCGGAACACAAAGAGGTTATTACTTGAAAAGTTACTTTAACATGGAATGATGTGTAAATAAGTAATAAATGGCCATAAGAAAATAATATATGGTATGATATATATATATAAATCCTTATCTATAATATATTTAGAGAAAAATTTTATTTATTATATATGACGTTTGATCATTTAGGATGAAATTCAAGATTTAAGGTAAGGGATTTTTGTCTTAATTTTCCTTCTTTGAGGCATACAGTATGTTATGAACCTATATTATTTAATGAGGTGTATATAAAAACCCTTAGAAATGTAATATCTGAAATTTATTTACTCTCATGAAATTTTAATTTCTATTTTTTTATTCCTTTATGAGGATTATGATTCAAAGACACCAATGTGGTAATGAGTTTTTGTTATAATCTCAATGTTTAACGAGATTATTTATTATTATGTTTCAAAAGAGAAACTATTATGATCAATCTATCAAGAAACCAATGAATTTTATTGTCCTCTATTTATTCATGATATTTTCATGTTTTGGTACCATTTTTCCACTCTTTGGTACTAAAAGTAATTGAGAACACATTTTTATAAAATCCAAAATTATTTCCTTGTTTGATCGAAAAATAACTTTTTTTAAAAAAATAATATCTTCAGAAAAATGTTTGAAAATATTTTTCTGTATTATTATGTGATTTTTAACACAATTATACTAATTTTATACATTTTGAATTTTATTTTGAGAATCTCCATGTTGTTTTAAAAAAATATTCCCATTTTTCTTTTACTGAAAATGTGAAAGGATTGTTTTTTAACATGTATGGAATGATAAAAAAATCATATCAACATGAACATTATTTTCCTTGAATATTCCTTTATATTTTTTATAGGTTATTTTCAATGAAAAATATTTTCAAAAGGTTTTACTTTTTAATTTTTTTTTGAAATAGAAGATGATATTTTCCTCAAGATATGTTTTCTATCATCGATAAAAATTATTTTAAATATAAGATGAAAACTATTGATTTTAATTCTTCTATAATGGGGATATGATTCCTGGATACCATTCATATTATTTATATGAAATTTTTTTGTTTATGATTGATTATTTTTTTGAGACTTATTTCTCTTACATGGGTTATACAATGAAAAAATTCTTATAAAACACACTTTTTTACATGGGAAATGCTATGATGAAATAATGAAATGATTATGAATCCTATATCTTTTCAATTGGTTATTAAATTATGAAATGTTTTTGAAACCCATTTCATTCCATATGTTATGATATGAGTAATTGTTTATGATATTCTATTAGACATAAATATAGTTTTTATTATGAGACTTCTATGATTTATATGTACCTATAATACATTGGGTAATGAATTATATATCATGAGATATATAGGATTAGAACTGATAGTGAACCCATTTCAGTAATGGTATTTTTTTTGCTATAATGGTCTTAAAAGTGATGTTTAACTACTATTATGGTTTGGGGAGTGAACTCGTTCCACCATGAAAACCTTTAATGCGACCCTTAACTACTATGAAAATGATTTTCCATGATTATGTTTATGACACAAATATTTGTCTTAAACTGATGTTGTGATCTTATGGCATATTTTATTTGATCAACAAAAGATTCAAGTCTTATAGAATACCAATATTTATTACAGGACTCAATATTATGATAATTTTTATATAGGGTATGGTATTAAAATGTTATTTTCATGTTATCGTACAATTTTGTTCATGTTATGCATACATATCTCCCCTATTTAACCTTACTAAGAATCTAAGATCATGCTTTCTTATGTTTCCTCTTCCCAAGGTATGACGAAAGGTATTACATATTATATTCATAAGAAGGGTGTTAGTTATGTAGATGATATCGAAAGATAATGAAATTTATTTATAGAATAGTTGCTTATGTTTCCAAGTTTCCAAAGACATAAAACTTTTATAGTCCTCAGGCATGTATTTGTGTAATGTAATTAATATTAATAGAAAATGATGTAATATCTATATTTTATATTCCTAGGTCGATATATTTAGAATCAAAGGATATGTTTAGTTATCCTATGTAACAATGGATGAGAAAACCATTGTTATATATCAATGGGAATGTCTATGGATATGTTTAAGGATGAGTCAAAGTGTAGGAAATGTACTGGAATTTCTATAAAGGATATAGCGAGTGGTTTTCAAGTAATTTAATCTGTATCGGGATACTAAAAGTGGATATGTATCTAGAACAGAGGAACCTAGGGGTAATAACACTAAATGGGTGTATTTTTTTAGACTCTATAGTCACCACGTGCATGAAAACAAGTCTTGATTCACACCTAGTATGACACTCTCAAGGGATATTATTTCAAAATTCATAAAATAGTTATGAACCATCATGAAGGATTTAAATATGTGGTGGCTATGAATTTACGAGGATCAACATAAGGAGTCATATATTAATTAAGGTTTTATGATTTGCACATCCTATAAGTGATTTTTCATGATTATTTGGTTTCTAATCAGGATTATTTTTTCTTACACTACAATTTTTTGTTTTATTGAATTGCTAGAACATGAAGAAACAATGTTAATGTGGAATGAGATAGGAAATGGAGTTATTTTACCCTGGAGAATCAAAATGTTATGGGAGTTGGAATGAAAAATATTTTTCATATGATCAAAAAACATTATTATTTTATGAATCATGCTAAACTTCCAGAAAAACAAGAAAGGGAACAAGAATCTATTAGGTCCATAATGAGGAAACATCCACATTATTGCAATGGTTCTTTTGATCTATTAGTTTCTGAACAATGGATTAAATTCCCTAAAAATGTATTTTTCATTATCTAGTGTTTCAAAAATTCATTTTTCATGTCTAACATTTGGTAGGTGAAGAAGATCAATAGTACACTCTTACAGTAAATATGGGTTCACCAGATGAAATTGACTCTATGGATTTAGATGAGTTAAAGAAATTATTATTCAATAATTAATTTCCTTATATTCTTTATATGAAGATGGAGAAATAGTTACACGATCCAAGTCAAAAGGATGTTGAATTTCAATTAACTATGGAAAAAATTAAATGATTTCAGAGCTATGTTTTTGGAATTATAATCCAACTTGAAATAAGGATTGATCAATTCTTTAGTGTCCTAAAAACAAGTCTCCATAGGGATTTATCCATAAAATACTTTAGTATCTATGAAGAGATTTCCCAATGTGCTATCATTATGGAAATAGAAGTTGGAGTTAAATTTCAATCTCACGGTTTTCTTAAGAAGAAAAAAATTAAATTCAAATGAAATTTAAGAACCATGGAGAAAAGAAAGTGAGAATTCATTTCTGCACAAAGTGTGATAAAAATCATAGAGTTAATTATCATAATGGGACTAATAAATGTTTTATGTATTCTATTGAGTCAATAAGGTTTCCTTATGACTTTTACATTCCTCTATGTTTTGAAAATCAAAAACACATTTTCATATATAATATTATCTTTATCTAAGAATTATTTAAATATAGGAAATATTTTTTCTCTTGGAAAATATTTATCATTATCATGTTTTAAAATTTCTTATTCAATTTCTTCCCAAAACGAAGTCTAGCCATTTTTTTACTAAGTCAAAAATTTGGATCCTTATCAAAAACCTCAGAATCTCACTATTCAATAAGCTACCGAGTCTTACTATATTCAAACTCTGAATTCTCTAAAATTCAAACTATAAATTCTCTAAAATTTAGACTCTAAATTTCGTGATATTCAAACTTTTAATTCTCTAAAATTTGAAAGATCAATTCTCTATAATTCGGACTAATAATTCATTAAAATTCAAACTCTCAATTCCTTAGAATTTATACTCTAACTTCTATAAAATTTAGACTCTAAATTCCATATTATTCAGAATATAAATTCCTTAGATTTGAGACTTTGTAATCTACAGATTTCAGCATTATAATTCTTAAAAAAAATAACCTGAATATATATATTTTCCATAATCCTATTATTTATATATTTAGACACCGAATTCTATATTTCTTAGATTTTGTTTATTCAGTTTTTGGTTAAGCTAATTTATTTTCCTTACGTATTATTGTTTCTTAAACAGGACAATGTTTCCCATATTTTTCCTACATAAAACAATTTTGTACACTTTGTATGTAACTAACCATTGATTGAGTGACACGTGTACAGATCCCAATGAGATTTAAGAAAAAATATGAATGTTGTAGGAGGGAGTCGACCATTTAGGTTTTCCTATAAATAGGATCTCATTTGAATGATATCATTAAGAATTTGATCAATTTATGATCCTATAGAATTCAATTTGTGAGGTGATTTCTAGAGAGAAAAAGACTATGGGGGATAGGAAAATAGAGGTATCGACTACCTTAATGTTCGAGGAATTTGGGGGATAAGAAAATAGAGGTACAGACTACCTTAATGTTTGATGGCTTGCAGGGATAGTAAGAGAGAATCTTATATTCTTATCGAGGGATTACCCTAGTGTAGGTAAGATAAAATATATTGAAAGTATAAATCAAGGGACCTTTATCCCAGGTTGTTGGATACCCTTCTTTTTGGGTTAAAATATTTCCTACTTGTTTACTTGATTCTTGTTTCATGTTTTATTTCTGTATTATTTTATTAAATAATGAAAGTATACCATTTTTATAATTTCTTGTAATTATATTCACTCTGATAAATAATATTCTATACACATTAAGGTAGAATCTTCCCATAAGATAAACCTAATTATGTTCTCTTAAGTTTTACTTGATTAAGTTTAGGTTTCTTATAATTGGAATTGAGCCCTTCCAATTATCTAAATAAGTAATAACCAAAGAGGGTTTGTGAAGTTACTTTATTTAACATTGTTAAACATAGTTTTCTTTAAGGTTATAAGAAAATGTTTTTAAACCAACAATTCACCCCCTCTTGTATTTGAGTGTCTGCATATTCTATTTCAATCCAACAGTTGGTATCAGAGGATGGTATCTGAAATACTTATACTTACATATAAGTTTTCTTTCTCAAGTTTTCTTGTTCTAAATTTTATTTCATAACTTTTCTTGTTTATGTTTTTATTTAATATTTTTATATTTTTCTGTAAGCTTTTAATATTAAAAAATCTTGCAAAAACATATTTTCTTCTAGAATGGAAGGTATAAATGTCAGTTCAATTGAAAAATTAAATCCTACCAGACCACCAATCTTAGATGGTAATGATTATGAGTACTGGAGATATGGGATGAAGACTTTTGTCATTAACACTAGAGTAGACAACTTTTTCATGCTCACTGGAGATTACGAAATCCCAGATAAGGAAGTCATAACCTTTACCAACCAAGAGAAACTAGAATTTCAACTGAATTAAAAGGTATACAATACATTGTTTTGTTCCAGGACCATGAATATATATATATATATATAGATATCATCATGTGAAGAAGCCAACTGTATCAGGAAGAAATTATAAGTCATGCAATTTGGTACATCCAAAGTGATAGAAACCAGAATAGCTATATGAAGATTTGATTATAATGGATTCTTATTTCCTTATGGAGAACCTGTTTGAAAATTACAATGAAGATTTATGAACATTGTCAATAATCTTCAATATATGGGAGATAAAGTTCTTGATGATGACGTTCTTGTGGATAATATAATTGACATCATGCCCAATGAGTGGGATCTAAAAGGAAAACTATTGATGAGTACAAAAAATTATCTAACATTACTCTTGATTATTTATTTTGAACTCTTTTTGACCATGAAACAAGGATGAAGAGATATGATGATTTCAACAAAAATAAGAATTGAAATGGAATTGTATCTTTCACTACTACATCTGAATCCAAAATTTGAGAATGGGTAACAAGATGTAAAGCTAAGAAAGCTATTGTTATATACAAATCAAGTGACAATAATTAGTCTAAAAATGTGTTAGCCTGTAATGTCCCAGATCCAGGTGGCACTCAACGGGTGCCCCGAACCCGGTAGTTCACATGACCTCAAGCTCATTTCCCAAAATGCCAGCGGCTTTCAACTAGCAGCGAGAGCCCAAGTCTGATAGTGGGGAAACTATGCCCTCATTTTTCAAAGTGTAGCGTAGCGGTATACAACATAAAACATACAACAAAAGCGGAAACAATAAACCACAGACATTTAAAATAAACGACTGCTGTAAAAGATAACCAACAGTTATATAGATAAGGATGGAACATGTCTCAATTTCTAAGAAAGCAGCCTGAACATGTTACAAAACAATACAGTACAGTACAATATAGAGTACATCAAAACAAAACAAAACAGCTAGTAGCATCGCGATCCTAATCCCGGTCCCATTCTCCCCTACTCCCCAGCAACAATCATGTACCTGTATAGGGACCCTTTCCCTTATCCAGACATGTAGAAACATAATCTATTTGGGCCGAAGACATGACCCAAATAGGGTGTGAGAAATAAACCCCAGTAGGCACCCACCAAAGGCATGTGCCCAACTGTGTGAAAATATGCAACAACAATGTGCAATAGTAAAAATTCAATAAACTAAGCAGTACTCAAAAGTAACTAACTTTACCAATTATATTTCCATTTTAATATTCATTTAATCGTTCATTATAAGGAAACCACCACAGTGAATTTCTATGTAAACAGTCAGTGTCCTCAGACACGCAAACCCTTACCCTCAGGTAATCAGAAACGTAACCCGCAGGTAATTTCCCACGGGCATAATAGATATTTCCCTCCGGCGTACAAAGTGTCACCCTCAGGCACATAGTCTATTGCCCACAGGCACAGATGAAGTTGCCCCCAGGATAAAATATGCACTGCCCTTAGGCTAAGTAAAACACTTCCCTCGAGCTAAACAAGTTACCAGGCCACGCCCAATATGTAGATAAGCAATTCACATTCAATACAATTCAAGGCAATTTAACAAACATTATTAAAATGGCATACCCTTGGGTATCCTGGCCAAACAGCTAAACAGAGGAACGCACCCATGGGGTGGTCCTGGATCCAAGCAGCGATCCCAAATAGCAGGTTATTATCACATTTAATTACCTATACAATTCTAGGTATTTAAAACATCCAAGGACTCAGCCACACGACACCCCAACATGGGTTTGTAGCACAAAAATACACACAAATGCACAACAGTTGGAAATTAAACACCAAGCCACCAACCTTAAACGCCCCAGAATGGTATATGCGAACGAAAATCCTCGAATCATCCAAGAACCACATAGATCTAAAGTGAATGAAATCCCCGTTAAAACTCCAATAACTTCCCTTAGAGGATGAATTGGGAAGAACAGATTAAGGAGAGTGGAGGGATTACCTGTATGGTTCCAACAAGATCGTCAGATGTGGAAACAAATTCCTGACACTCGATCTAGAGATCCTAGAAGGTCCAGCCTCCTCTCCCAACTCCTTCCTCCAGTTCTAACCCTTACCTATGAACAAGGGAGGCTACTGCACATTTTAACTGAAAAAAACAAACTACACGACGTGTACTATTGGGTACACGACGTGTAGTTTTCATTTTTTAACTATTCCTTCGGCAGCTTCTCGCCAGCGTGTCACTGTTCATCTGTCGACATGAGTACACGGTGCATGAATCCTGAGTACACGGCGTGTACTACCGCACAGATGGACACCGCCTTACTATTTTCCTGCCGACTGACTACACGACGTGTAAATAGCCACTACACGGCGTGTAGTCATTTTTGGCACCCTTCATCACCAACATGGCTACACACCCTGTGTACTCATCCCACACGACCAAAGCACACGACGTATGGAAAATCACATGGCGTGTAGTCCAAAAATTTGTGAATTTTTCCCATTTTCCTTATTTTCTCAAAAACACTTAATGAAAAGAGAAAAGAAGAAACCCATACCTCAAAAATAAGAACCGAGTTCTTACAAACTTCCCCCTTTAAATCAATTCATCCCCAAATTGCACTTCCAAGGGTGGTGAAGATAAAGCTCAGAATAACTCTGGCCACTAAGCACATACGTCAGTCTCCTGCTCCCATGTTTCGTCCTGTACTCGGCCATGCTTCCATATCACCCGTACGAGAGGAACTGACCGGCCTCGAAGAACCTTCGTGATCCTATCCACGATACAAATCAGATGCTTCTCAAAGAACGCATATACATCAAGCTCAACCTCCTCAGGCTGAAAGACATGAGATAAGTCTTAATGATAGCGGCCTAACTGAGATACATGGAAGACGTCGTGCATATCTCGGTACCTCTGTGGTAATTGTAGCCAATAGGCAACCAGCCCGACTCTCTCCAAAATATCAAACAGCCCCACATACCTCAGTGGAAGTTTACTCTGTCTCATAATCCGTATGTGTCCCAACCTCGGCGAAACACGCAAGAAAACCTGATCCCCTACCACGAACTCCAAGGGTCATCTTCGGAGATCATCATAAGATTTCTGTCAAGACTGTGCGGTAGCCATCCGCTTCCGAATCAACTGGACCTGCTCAGAAGTCTCCAACACAAGACGTGGTCCTAGTAAAGCTGTCTCACCTTCCTTTAACTAGAAAAAGGGTGATCGAAATGACCTAACATATAAATCCTCATAAGGTGACATCTCAATAGTTTCCTGAAAACTGTTATTATTGGAAAATTCGACCAGGGGTATGTGCTTCTCCCAAGAGCCCCCAAAGTCTAGGATTCATGCTCACAACATATCCTCAAGCACCTGTATCGTACGCTCTGACTGGCCATCAGTTTGAGGGTGGTAAGCTGTGCTTAGATTCACCTGTGTACCCAGTTCCCTCTGAAAACTCTTCAAGAAACGAGACATAAAGTGGGCGTCCCTATTTGAAATGATAGAATGAGGAACCCCATGAAGTCGTACGATCTCTCGGATATACAACTTCCTGAGATCATCAACAATGAAGGTCTCCTTGATTGGAAAAAAGTGAGCGACCTTCGTGAGTCTGTCCACAACACCCCACATGACATCATTTTCTCGAGGTGACCTCGACAACACGGTTATGAAATCCATCATGACATAATCCCATTTCGACTCTGGGATGGGTAACTGCTGTAACATTCTGGCTGGCCTCTGATGCTCCGCCTTCACATGCTGACAGGTGGAACATCTCGTAATAAAACCAGCTACTTCTCTCTTCATACCTGGCCACCAGTACTACCGCCTCAAGTCACGATACATCTTGGTAACCCTGGGATGAACTACACTAGCTGAAGCATGAAACTCCATCATTAGCTCCTCGCGTATATCCCATGGAACCAACACTCATCCATGGAAACGTAGAACCCCATCATCGCCTATCGTCCAACCAGGAGGAGGGTCCTCAATTTCCACCGACTCCCATAGAAATATGCCTTCCGAATCGGATAGTTGTCTCATCCTCACTCTATCCAAGAGGGTAGAAGTTAGAAATAAAGATGAAAGATAGGTCTACCCCTAATTATCGTGCACCTTTAAAATAATCTCAGAGAACAAAGCCATGAGCTTCCACTCACCACTGGACTTCTGCACAGCCTGTATCTAAGTCCTCCTGCTCTGTGCATCATCTACTGCATTACATTTACCAGGTGTATAGGCAAGCTCAAAATCGACGTACTGAAGGTATTCGACCCACCTTCCCTGCCTCAGATTCAAGTCACGCTGCGTAAAGATTTAATTGAGACTTTTGTGGTCAGTGAAAACCTCAAAATTCTCTCCCAATAGATAATTTCTCCAACAGCGCAACACATGAACAACTGAAACCAACTCGAGATCATGCGTCGGGTAATTCCTCCCATGTGGCCTCAACTGCCGAGACCCGTACACAACAACTCGATCACCCTGCATCAACACTGCTCCCAGCCCAATACCTGAAGCATCACAGTAAACTCTATAGCTCTTCCCTTTCTCTAGAAGTATCAGGACTGGTGCTGATGTCAACCTTCCATTCAGGTCCTGAAAGGCTGTCTCGCAAGCTTCCGACCACATAAACTTCACACCCTTCTTAGTTAAACCTGTCAATGGCGTTGCTAAGAGAAAGAAGTCCTGTATGAAGCGTTTGTAGTAACCATCCATCCCCAAGAAACTCTGTATCTCAAACACGTTCTTGGGATGATCTTAGGAAACTACTGCTCTCACCCTATCTGGGTCTACTGAAACTCCTGCCTCTGAGATGATATGACCTAGGAAGTGAATCCGGTCCATCCAAAAGTGGCACTTTGAGAGGTTAGCATATAGCTGATGCTCTCTTAGTGTACTCTGTATGATCTCAAGATGGGTGGCATGGTCATGTCGGGTGTTAGAGTACACCAAGATATCGTCCACGAATACTACTACGAAAGAATCTAGGTAAGGATGGAACACACTATTCATCAGAGCCATAAAAACTACTGGCGCATTTGTGGGCCCGAACGGCATAACCAAGTACTCGTACAGGCCATATCTGCTCCGAAATGTTGTAAGCGGGATATCCGATGGTCTCACGCGCAGCTGATGATATCTGGATCTCAAGTCAATCTTCAATAAAACTTGTGCTCTACGAAGTTTATCAAAAAGATCATCAATCCTTGGAAAGGGATATTGGTTCTTATCCATCAACTGGTTCAACTTCTGATAACTCACACAGAGTCTGTGGGTACCGTCTTCCTTCTTCGCAAAGAGGACCGGAGAACCCCAAGGAAAAGTACTTGGTCGGATAAAACCCATTGACTGTAACTCCTCTAACTGCCTCTTGAGCTTTTAAAACTCAGGCGTGGCCATCCTATAAGGAGGAATGGACACTGGTACTGCTCCTGGTAGAAGCTCTATAGAGAAATCCACCTCACGATCCGGTGGTAGACCTGAAAAGTTTTCCGGGAAGACATCCCTGAAATGATCAACCACTGGAGGGAAATCCTGCTGACAAGTCCCGTAATCATCCAGACATAAACTCATAATCTGGGTTGTGACTCCACCCCGCCCATGAAGCCCTGGTCCAGCTCGAATCGCCTAAACATCCCACTTGCCCTTGTATAGAAATTCTCCGCCCACTGGTGATGTGAAACTCACCCTGCGATCATGGAAGTCCACAAAGGCTCGAAGGGGAACAAACCAATCCATCCAGAGAATTAAATCATATCTTTTCATCTCTAAGATATAGAGGTTCCAAAGAAAGTGACACCCACCAACCTCAAGGGGGAACTCCTTGAACTGACGCACACATGCCATTCTCATTCCCAACGGAGTGTCTAGCGTCATAACAACAGAAGAAAAGAAACATAGAGCCTGAGGCTCTCCATAACGGGCACACATATAAAGCTATGTGTAGCACCCGTATCGAAAAGTACTGAAGATAAAACAGAAGCTACTAGGACAGTACCTCTAACAGTAGAAGGTCAGGGATCCTGCTAATACTAGGTCTGGTGCACCGCATATGCCTACCCAAAACCGCGGCCCTGATACACAGCCTGGCTACCCTGAGCTGTCCCGCCCTGCTGCCTTTGAGATCCTGGTGTCTGGCTACCACGACCATGACCACCATCTCTGCCAGCATGCCCTGACATATTCCAGTTTCCCGACTTGTAAGAAGTTGCTCATCCTGCTCCTGCATGCGGAATCTGCACAGAACCCCTCTCACTAGCCACTGGTAGAAACACCCTGCAAAAGCGCTGTAGATGACTCATCTTGCCAAAAGCTCGATACTCCAATGGGTCTCGTGGACACTGAGGTCTATTGTGCCCCTCCTTACCACACAGGTAGCACATGACCTGGCCACCTGGAACATTCTTATGGCTAGTACTTCCACCCAGAGAGTGGTCCATCTGTCACTTCCTCTTGCTAGTAGAAATTTTACCTAAAACTGGTTCCGAACCGCCTTGGCCTACACCACTAGCTTCCCGAAGGTTCCTCTCTGTAATCAGCGCCTGGTTCATAATAAAATGTACTGAAGGCAACCTGAAAACATTTACCAGTGCTCGGATGTCATATCGAAGACCATCCTCAAAGTGTCTGGCTCTCAACGTATCATCACCCACCAAAATGGGTGCAAAACGCTGATGCTCGTTGAAACGAGTAGAATAATCCATCACCGGCATAGCACCCTGCTGCATGTTTATGAACTCTCAAGCTCTATCTGCCCTAAGCATCTTTGGAAAGATAAAGTCATAGAAGACTTCTTGAAAATCTTCCCACGCCATGTATCTATGATGATCTGACTGGGTAGTAACATCCCACCAACTCTTGGAAGAATCCCGCAACATATACGTTGCGAGCTTGACCCTCTGCCCTGGAGGCATCTCATGAAGCTCGAAAATAGTCTGCATAGACCCCATCCAAGACTACGCAGCATGTGGTCCTCCATCCCCTAAGAACGTGGGTGGATTCTGCTGCTGGAAGATATGAGTCAACTCAGCCATAGATGTGGCAGCCGGCGGTGCTCCCTGGAAGGTCTGCATGAACCGCATAAAACCTTCACAGAACTGCACCTCCATGCATGTGTCTGGTATAACGGCTGGCGTGACATCTGGATTTGCTAAAGTATCCACTGGTAGCCAATGGACCACCATCTCTGGGGTATAATCGTTGCTGCTCTCCTGGTGAACAACACGTGGTCATCTCGGTGGCATGACTCTACAAGGTCAATCGCACACCTTAGATCATGTTTATGTGATACTGAAAACGAAGGGACCAAAAAGGGAACAGGAGGAAGAAGGCATTTCATGATTTGCAAGACAAGACTACACATCGTGTATACTGATGACATGGTGTGTACTTGACTTCTCTTCCCCTGCCCGGGTCCTTCTAAATGGTTAAGCCACACGACTCCCGTTAAACAAAACAACACGACGTGTATATAAGCAACACGGCATGTATGGTGTAATTTTCTAACTGCCCGTGTTGTTTGTGACACGGCCGACCTCTCGGATTGATACTACACGACATGTTACACCCGCACACGGTGTGTACACCACTCCGTCTTCCCAGGCACATGGCCGGTTCACACGGTCTGTCACAGTTCAAGACTACACGACGTGCCCCTCAGGCACACGGTGTGTACTAGATGAGCTCCATTGACACGTGTTGTTAGTTACACGGATGAATACATGGGGCACACTATACGACGTGTTCCATAAACACACGACGTGTACACGAAAAGATTAAACAGACCCGTTTTGTTAGTTACATGACTGGATCCCAGGTCAGACTACACGGCGTGTTCCAAAGTCGACACGACGTGTATGTCTTAATGTCTTCCTCGTCCGTTTTGTTAGTTACACGGGTGGACTCTAGGTCAACACAACACAATGTGTACATCTAGTGCATGGTGTGTTCATCCCAAGCATTTCCCTTTCCCGTGTCCCTGCCCACATGGTCTAAGACACGGGAAGAGACTACACGTCATGTACTGGGGATACACGGCGTGTACTCAAAAAGTTTTATTTCTTCCTGAACAGAAGATCACACGGCCTGTGTCCGAGGAACTACACGGCGTGTATCCAATATTTTTTGGATAATAAGGATTAGATACTACTCCGGAACCTAGATAATACTGAAAACAACACCTAAGTTCCAAATTCTGATCCATGAGGGTCCATACTCCCCGCGAATCAAAGTTTGACATCTTATCTATGTTATACAATGATAAATAGTCAATGGTCCACCAAATTCCAGTCAATGAGGGCCCATACTCCCCATGAACCAAAGTTTGGCGTCCATTCTATCAACATAAGGACACAAAAATACCCTATCACATAGCAGGTATTTATCATAGCAGCTATCACAGCAGCATGCTTTCCTATCACAACAACTATCACAAAAACATGCAATTTCTAATGTACCTACATGGCATGGAACTATGCATGGCATGTGATTTCTAGGATGTGCCTATATGATGCATGAGATGGCATAACCTCATCTCATCGGGTTGCAACTAAATATAACCCATGGATAAAACATAACAGCACAATCACAAGTGCGTCACCCAACAGTGAAAATCAAATCAACCGTAAAATTTGCAAAATCAATAAAATAGCAAAAGTACGAGGTAGACTGGCTTTTCCCTGTACACGGTTTATCTACGCCCGGGAATAAATTATTACCAACTACCGTTCCCATCCTATCCCTGACTAAGGCTCCAAACAGTAAGTCAAAGAAAAGAACCCCTTGGATACCACTTTGTAACATCCCGGATCCGGGTGCCACTCAACGGGTGCCCCGAACCCGGTTTGTCAGATGAACTCAAATGCATTTCCCCAAACTCTAGAGGCTGCCGACTAGTAGCGATGGCCCAGGTCTGATAGTGGGGAAGCTATGCCCTCATCTGTCAAAGTGTAGCGTAGTGGAATACAATATAAAACATACTACAACTGTGGAATCAATAAACCACACACATTTAAAATAAACGACTTCTGTAAAACATAACCAACAGTTATATAGATAAGGATACAACATGTCTCTTATTCTAAGAAAACAGCCAGAACATGTTCCAAAACAATACAGTACAATACAATACAGAGTACAGAAAAACAAAACAAAACAGCTGGTAGCATCGCGAGCCTAGCCCGGTCCCATGCTCCCCTACTCCTCACCAACAATCAGGTACCTGTATAGGGACCCTTTCCCTCATCCATACCTACAGAAACATAATCTGTTTGGGCCGAAGACATGACCCAAAGAGGGTGTGAGAAATAAATCCCAGTAGGCACCCACCAAAGGCATGTGTCCAACTGTGTGAAAATATGCAACAACACTGTGCAGTAGTAAAAATGAAATAAACTTATTAGTACTCAAAAGCAACTAACTTTACTAGTTATATTTCCATTTTAATATCCATTTAATCATTCATTATAAAGAAACCACCACAGTTAATTTCTATTTAAACATTTAGTGTCCTCAGACATGAAAACCCTTACCCTCAGGTAATTAGAAACGTAACCCGCAGGTAATTTCCCACAGGCATAATAGATATTGCCCTCAGGAATAAAAAGTGTCGCCCTCAGGCACAGAGTCTATTGCCCACAGGCACGGAAGAATTTTCCCACAGGCTAAAAGATGCACTTCCCTCAGGCTAAGTAAAACACTGCCCTCGGGCTAAACAAGTAACCGGGCCACGCCCAACATGTAGATTAGCAATTCACATCCAATTCCTCTCAAGGAAATTTAACAAACATTATTACAATGGCATACCCTCGGGTATCAGGGCCAAATGGCTAAATAGAGGAACGCACCCCCGGGGTTGTCCTGGATCCAAGAAGCGATCCCAAACAGAATGTTATTATCACATTTAATTACCTATACAATTCTTGGTATTTAAAACAGCCAAGGCCTCTTCCACACGACACACCAACAGGGGTTTGTAGCACAAAAATACACACAAACGCACAACAGTTGAAAATTAAACACCAATACACCAAACTTAAACGCCCCTGAACGTTATATGCGAACAACAATCCTCGAATTATCAAAGAACAACTTAGATCTGAGGTAAAATAAATCCCCGTTCAAGCTCAAATAACTTCCCTTAGAGGATGAATTGGAAATAATGGATTAAAAATACTAGAGGGCTTACCCGTGCGGTTCCAACGAGATCGTCAGAGGCAAACACGGATTCCCGACGCTCGATCTAAAGAACCTTGAAGGTCTGGCCTCCTCTCCCAACTCCTTCCTCCGGTTCTAACCCTTCCCTGTGAACATGGGAGGCTACTACCCATTTTAATCAAAAAAAAAAACAAACTACATGGCATGTACTATTGGGTACACGATGTGTAGTTTTCATTTATTAACTGTTCCTTAGGAAGCTTCTCGCAAGCGTGGCACTATTCATCTGTCGACGTGAGTACACGGTGTGTGAAACCTGAGTACATGAAATGTACTTCCACACAGCTGGCCACCGCCTTACTATTTTCCTACCGACTGACTACACGGCGTGTAAATACCAACTACATGGCGTGTAGTCAGTTTTGACACCCTTCATCACCAACATGGCTACACACCCTGTTTACTCATCCCACACGGCCAAAGTAGACAGTGTGTGGAAAAGTACACAGCGTATAGTCCCAAAAGTTGGGATTTTTCCCCATTTTCCTTATTTTCTCAAAAACACTTAAAGGAAAGAGAAAAGAAGAAACTCGGACCTCAAAAATAATAACTGGGTTCTTACATAGCCAATCTTTCTTGAAAGAAGAACAAGATTATGGGAATGACATATTTTCAGTATGGATATAATATTGAATATATAAATAACATGAAATATTAAGAAGTAACCTATTATGAATGCAAAAGGGATGGGCATTTCAGACCTGATTTTCATATTCTTAAGATAAAAGACAGGAAGGAAAATCATTTTGAAAGAAACTAAAATAATTATTACAATTCTAATGCTAAGAAATTCATAAAATAAAATGACACCTTGAGTGCCAGTGAAGCTGACTATTCAGATGAATCTTTAGAATATAAATCTTCTAGTCAGAATAATATTGGTCCTATATTCTGAGTACCCATTAAAAATCATTTTTTATGGCTAAGGTACACAATGATGAATCATTAACAAATACTTCATTATATGCTAATTTATATAATGGAGAATATTATGAATCTTCAGATGAATAATATTTTTCATTAGGAGATAATACCTTACCTTTATTTGAAGAAGTTTCAATATTTTATAAATTACTAAAAATGATAACTATAAGATCAAGGAGAAGTTAAAGAATGGAAATTATATAATTTCCATTCAAACAAAAGAAGTATTGGATCTTTCTATAGATCTTGATAAAAAAACTCTTGATTTTGAAAGTGTTTCTACAACCCTATAGGAAGTTAATTCTATGAAGAATAAACTTTCTAAGGATCTTGAAAATATCATTTCTAAGAAAATAATTGTAGAGAATAACTCATGTTCTAAAACTAATGACTATGAGAATTATAATTCAATCATCAAACAAAAATCTGAAACTTTTCCCATGAAGAAGCTTTTATAAAATTTAAATTCAGGAAAGAATGAATTCGATAAAATGTATTACAAACTTTATCCTCTTAGTAATTGTTAATGAATTTGAAGTACTCCTTCAAAACTTATTTTTACTCATAGTTATTTTATTCCCAAAAGTGGTTTTTTTGCACTAAGGGTCAATATGGTGGATATTGGGAGAAAATTTTTTCTTCAAATAAAACCCAGTTCTTTTGTTTTCATAAATATTACTTTTCTATGAAAATGTTGATTCCTAATATTTTATTTTCTGAAATTTATGGATACAAGAATGTTTGGATTCCAAAAGTCTAACTCTTTTATTTTTAGGAAAATAAAGAAAGTACCAACAATAATGCATGGTACAAGGATAGTGGATGTTCCCAATACATGACTTGTAACACAAATATATTTGAAAATATTACCAAGACGAAGGGAGTAAAAAGGAACTTTTTAAGATAATAATTGAGGAAATATTGTTGGTATAGGTAACATTGTTCCTTTTGGGAAAAATTTAATTTCAAATATTCTATTTGTTAAAGTTCCTAAGCAGAACCTCATTTTCAAAATCCAATTATGTGTTGAATATTACCTTGCAAATTTTAGAAATGATAAATGTCTAGTACACAATTCTAAGGAAGAGTTTATTATTTCTACCCATGGGAATGAAAATGTGTACACACTTAACATAGAAGACCTTAGGATCCAATACCTACCTTTTCTTAGTGAAATGGAAGATCAATCTTGGTTATGGTAAAGAATACTAGGACATTTTAACCTTAGAGACCCATGAAAACACTCAAAGAAAAGAGTTGTTAATGATCTACCATAGCTTATATTTGATTATTCAAAAGTATGTTATCCTTGTCAATATGGAAAGTGACAAAAGAAAAGCTTTAAATAAATTGGTGATGTGTCAACTTCTGATGCATTACAGCTAGTTCATAGGGATATTTTTGGCCCAACACAAATTGGAAGTATTTGACGAAAATACTTTGTATTTTTTTTAATTTATGATTAACCTAGATTTACGCGGATCTATATTCTAACAAAGTAATCCCAAGACTTTTCTTATTTTAAAAATTTTATATCCCATGTTAAAAATGATAAAAACCTTAAATTGATAACTATTCATAGTGATCATGGAAGATAATTTCAAAATTCATATTTTGAAACTTTTTGTAGAAAAAAGGCATTACTCATAACTTCTCAGCTCTAAGAAATCATCAATATAATAGTTTTTTTGAAAAAAGAAATCTAATTATTCAAGTTATAAATAGAACCATGTTGAGTTAATGTTATTTTGCTAAACATTTTTAGGATGAAGCTCTTAGTAATTCTTGTTATACAATAAATCGAGTTTTAATGAGAGCTTTTCTTAACTAAACACTTTATGAATTGTGGACTGGTTGAAAAAATAGACTTTCTTAATTTAGAGTATTTGGATACAAAGTATTCATCTTTGATAATAAATATTACTTACAAAAATTCTCACCCAAATCTGAAGAAGGAATTCTCTTATGCCACTCTACCAATTCAAAGGATTATTGAGTCTTTAATAAAAATACTTGTACTGTTGAAGAAATAGTGCATGTTAAATTTGATGAAACTGATCCTCTTTTTTAAAATAACAAAAACCTACATCCACAGATGTGTTTTCAAAAACATATTATCACCCATTGATGGAAAATTATCCTATTAAGGAAAATAATCAATATTTTTTTTTGAATTGTTTTCCCTAGAAGATTTTCTACATTATGTGTATGAACATGTGTTACAAAACTCAAATCATTTGTCTCTTTAGAATCATCCGAGTGATAGTATCATTGGTGATGTAAATCAACCTGTAAGGACTATGAGTTCATTAATAAATGATGTATAACATCTATCATTTCATTCAAAATTAGAAAAAAAGAAATATGAATATGTAGGTGATGATTATTGGATTGAAGCCATGCCAGATGAGCTAAATAAGTTTGAAGGGAACACTGTCTAAACCTTCATTGAAATACCTAAGGAAACATTTGTAATTACAGTAAAATAGGTGTTCATAAATAAATTTGATGAAAATGGAATCATTGTAACAAGAAAATCTAGATTAGTTTCCAAAGGCTACAATCTACAATAAGGAATAGAATATGAAGAAACCTATGCACCAGTAGATATACATGAATTTATTTGTATTTTTCATGCATTTGTAGAATTCATTAATTTAAAACATTGTCAAATGAATGTGATGTCTTCTTTACTTAATGTATGTGTTCGAGACATTGTTTATGTTGAAGAACCTCTTGGATTTGAAGACACAAAACTTCCTGAACATGTTTTCAAGCTTACCAAAGCTTTATATGGACTAAAACAAGACCCAAGATCCTGGTATGATAGACCTACATGATTTTTGTTAGAAAAAATTTATATTAATGGAAATACTGATCCAACTATTTCAATTAATAATGATGAGGAAAATGTTTTTATTGTTACAATATATGTTGATGAAATTTTATTCAGAAAAACTCATCAATATTTAACTGATTCATTTGAGAATATTATGAAATCTAACTTTGAAATGAGTATAATGGATGAGTTAACATTTTTTCACGGTTTTAAAATATCCCAAAAACCAGAAGGAACTTATATATATCAACATTAATATATTAAAGATCTTCTTAAAAAGTATGGATATGAAAACACTCAAAGAATAAGAACTCCAATCGGTACCTCAAATTATTTTGATCTTGAAGAATTTGGGAAACCCATAGATCAAACATCTTTTAGAGGTATGATAGAAAGTTTTTTACACTTAATAGCTATTCACTAGGAATTAATGTTTTTAGTATGCCTATGTGAATGATATCAACCTAATCCAAAGGAATATCACCTAAAAGTAGTAAAAATAATCTTTGTTTTATTTAAAGGGAACTATAGATTTAGGGATTTGTATTCTTCTGGGAATGATTTTGTTTTCAATTTTTTTTAGTATCTTGATTCTGGTGGATGTAGAATGGAAAGAAATAGTACATCCAGAACATGTCATTTCTAGGAGACACATTAGTTTCATGTTCATGTACGAAGTAACATTCAATAGCATTTTCCACTACAAAAGCTACATTTGTCGCAACTGTAAGTTGTTGTGCTCAAGTGTTGTGGATTCAAAATAGACTCACAAACTATGGCATGAGTTTTACAAAAAAGAAATGATATTGTGAGATAATACAAGTTCCATTGCCCTAAAAAAACCCTTCACATCACTCTCATAAAAAACACATAGATATTAGGCATCACTTTATTAGGTATAACACTGTGAAAGTAAATATCAATCTTCAATTTATCGGAATGAAAGTTTAGAATTCTGATTTTTTTAAAAATTATTTACCCTCTGATATATTTGAATACATTAAAGAAAAGTTAAGAATCATAATCTTAATATAATCTTATATTTTATATTTTTCGTTCTTAATAATTTTAGGATGATTAAAATAATATTAGGTAAAAATAAGATAATTCCCTATGTAAGGGGTAGATTATGTAAGGGGGAGTCTAATTAAAGAATATTTTCTTATGTAAAAAAATATACTTCTCTAAGAAAGACAAGAATATGATCCTATTGAATTTCGAAACCTAATGGGGAGTTATTCATATTCAACATAATTTGTAAGTAAAATGGAGATAAGAATCCTTATTAATGTTCAAAAAGATAAATCCTTATTTGATATATTCTTTTTCAAAACGTTGTTTGTGATTTCCAGAAAGGGAGAGATTATTGAGTCAATATGGCTTCCTTATGAATTTTCTATTCCAATGTTTCTTGAAAATCATAAACACATTTTCTTATGGAAAATTATCTTTATATAAGAATTATTTTCTTAAAGAAAATTTTCTTTCTATATGAAATTTTTTATCCTTATAAATTTTCTTAATTTCAGATTCAATTTCTTCTCAAAACCAACTATAACCATTTTTTTACTATGTAAAACATTTGGACAATTATAAAAAACCTCAAAATCTTACAGTTCCTTAAGCTATCATGTCTTACAGTTTTCAGTCTCTGATTTCTCAAAAATCAAGACTCCAAATTCTCTAAAATTTATACTCTTAATTCATGGAAATTAAGACTTTGAATTATATAAAATTTTGATATTGAATTCTATGAAATACAGACTCCAAATTCTCTAAAATTCAGACATCAAATTCTATGAAATTCAGTTTCCAAATTTTCAGAAATTTAGAATTCGAATTCTCTAAAATTCAATCTATGAATTCTATAAAATTTAGAATCTGAATTCCTTAGAATTCAGACCCCAAATTCCATAGAATTCAGACTTCGTATTCCTCATAATTCGGACTTTTAAATATATAGAATTCAGACTTCTAATTCTTAGAAAAACAGAATCCAAATATTAATTTTTTTATTGAATCTGATTGTCTATATATTTAGACTCCGAATTCTATATGTCATAGATTATAATTATTTAGTTTTTGGTTAAGCTAATTTATTTTCATTACATATAATTATTTCTTAAACAAGATAATGTTTCTCAAGTTTTTCCTACATAAAACGATGTTATAAAATTTATTTCTAACTAAAAATTGGTTGAGTGACACATAAATAAGTCCCTATGAGATTCAAGGAAAGATATGACCTCTTAGAGGAGGGATCCAACCATTGAAGTTTTTCCTATAAAGAATAGCTCATTTGAATGAGATCATTAAGAAATCGATCGATTGATTATCCTAGAGATTACATGTTGTAAATTCATTTCTAGGGAGAGAAAGACTCTCATGCCTAGTATGTTTTAGGAATATATTGTTCAACTGTGAAAATCTTGTTTACTTTTCTTTTTGCGACTCTAATTGTTGCTGAGTACAATCAAGTGATTTTGGGGATAGTAAGACATAGTTACTGAATACCGTAAAGTTCAAGGGCTTGTGGGGATGGTAAGATAGAATCTGATATTCTTTTCGAGGGATTACCCTAGGGTGGGTAAAATAGAATTTCTTGAGTGTATAATTCACGGGAACTTTATCTATGTTTTTTAGATATGCTTTTTTTGGGTTAGAATATTTCTTAATTATTTATGTGATTGTTGATACAAGTTTTTTCCATTTTATTTTGTTAAAGATAGAAATTAAAACTTTCATATACTTTCTTTTACTTATATTTACTCTGATAAAAAAATTCTATATGCTTTGAGGTAGAATATTCTTCTATGTTAATGCTAATTAATTTTTCTTAAGTTTAACATGATTATGTTTAGGTTTCTTATAATGGGACCAGGGTCCTTCCATTTATCTGATTAAGAAACAAAGACGGTTTGTGAAGTTACCTTGATTAATATTTTTAAACATTGTTTTCTTTAAGGTTAAAAGATAATTATTTTAAACCTACAATTCACCCCAATTTATATTTTAGCATCTACATATTCTATTTCGATCTTACATTTGAAAGGGAAGGTCATAAAAAAATTGATTTCTAATGTGATTGCAATAGGTTATTAAAGGATGAAAAAAGTAAAAATTTAATATAATGCACCACCCACACTCCATTGGTACAAATAAAATGAGTATGGTAATTATGCCAACCTGTTTTATAGTCTGATGTTTAATTATGATGATCGTCGATGTCAGAAACCTATTAAACAAATATGAAAAATTGAAAAATCATGCAATCATATTTATGATGATGGTTTCTATAATAACGTGGTGAAGGGATCACTTACCATCCACTCTAGAATGGATAATTTCTTATTTGACTCTATATCTACCCATTATTTTATTTTTGAATAATTTTCAATTGGTATCCAGATTCAACCCAAACAAATAGTTTGTAGAAAGAGCACTGATAACCCTTAGTGGTATGAATATTTCATCTTAAGTATATGATTCCTCTCCATTTTTTGTTGGTGTGAGTGATCTTCATATATATATTACCATTCATTTTTTGGTTGAATTTGATATTCTATTGGGAATGGATTGGACTTATCTACATTAATACAACATCTATTGTTGAGGAAGATATGTTACATTTTATATTCCAAACCAATCCATGAGAATCTATCAATTTGTTGAAAAGGAAAAACTCCCAGTGGATATCACATCCATTACAAGAGTTTTTAATTCCCACTAAGATGGGGTGTTTATCTCAAATGGGTAAAAAAAGACATCGATGATATACATATTGTGAAGGAACTTGTTGATGTATTTTTGGAAGAGCTCCGTGGTATTTCACTAATACATGATGTTGAGTTTTAAATAGAACTCATACCTGGTGCCATACCTATTTTTAATACTCTCTATATAATTCCCAAGACTGAGTTGCAGGAATTGAAGAATCAACTCCAGGAAAACCATGATAGGGGATTAATTTGGACAAGTGTGTCACTTTGGGGTGCACCTTTAAAAAAAAATAGATCAATGTGACTCTACATTGATTATCAAGAGCTTAATAGCATAATAATTATAAACAAGTAACCTTACCCCCATATTGATAACTTTTTTAATAAAATTCACATAGGTAAATACTTTTCAAATATTGACCCTCATTATGAATATCATCAAATATGGGTCAATAAAGAGAATATAACCAGGAATACATTCTGTAAAAGGTGTGAAAACTATGAATATATAGTTATTATATTAAATTTTACAAATTTCCCCAATATCTTGATGTATTTAATGAATTTTGTATTTAAATATTACAATGATCTGTCTGTGTAAGTATTTATGTATGATAGTATTATCTATTATTAGAGAAAGGAAAAAACATGAATACTGCTTGTGAATTATACTAAAGACCCTAATAAATGAGAAAATATATGTGAATTTATAAATTGTGAATTCTTGTGTCAAAAGGTTTCATTTTTGGGTCATATAATATCAAGAGAGGGTATAATGGTAGGTTGTTGTTTGGGGGCTCGAGATTTCTTTCACGATGGCATCCTCTTCCTCATGACGGTGATCGTTGATGCATGAGTCCCTCCCCCTTCGTTGAGAGGGGGACCTCCACTATCCCTTATGGACACTACTCATTCCTTCTCCCCGTTCTCAAACCCAAACTATCTCCTAGATTTCCCTCAAATACTCCCCAACCCCAAGGTCCCCATTCTGTTCAATGGTTTTCTGCAACTTTAAATCTCCACTTTGGAGTTCATTTTGACCTCCTCTCTTCTGAATCTCACATTGATTGTGTGATTTAAGTAGGGCTTACCCTCAGTCGACTCCTTTGACAGATTTATTTTTGAGGTTTGGGAATTTCGAGACCGAGTAATGGTATGTTTGCTTGATAATAGACACATTATGATCCGCTTTGGTTTGGAGGATGATCTGGTCAGTGCCTGGTCTAGTGCCCCTTGCAGCTGCGATGGATTTTGGTTCTAACTCTTCAAGTGGACCTATTACTTTCATTTCAAGCGGTACATCCCCATGATAGAGATTGGGGTTAGTGTTCCCGATCTACCTTTACCTTTTCAAAACCCATTGATTTTACACATGCTTTGTAACCTTGTTGGTCGATACTTATGCTCCAACAGTAGGACTAAATTAGTTATGCATCCTATTTCTCCCCACATATGTGAATAAGTTTATGTATCAAAGCTTCTTATGTAGTTCATTGGGTTATAGTGGAAGATGAATATCAATACAAGTAGGAGGTGTTTTTCGAATCATGTGTCGACTTTTGTTGTACATGTAGGAAATTAGGTCACTCTTCGGTTGTGTGTCGAAATCAATAGTTTAATGAGGATTCAAGGGTTAAAGGAAAAGGCTCGGGGTTGGGTGGTGGGGAAGGGGTGCTGGTGGATCAGTTGTCTACCTCTATCCCAAATAATGTGATGTTTTTTCTTCGTGAGTCTCCGGGGTAAAATCCTTTGCTTTCTGATATTTTCAGGTAGTTGGAGAGGGACCTCGGTTATTCCATTCCATCGACTGGTGTTCCTTTGGGTCCTCCATGCCTGGATATGGTCCATGCAGATGTTTTCCAGGACTCTTCATTCAGTAATTCAAAAGAGGCTGCTCATAGAGGGATTCTAAGCTCTGACACTGGCAAGGCCACAGTGGTTAAGATGGATAAGTAAGGAATCTGAAGGCTGCACCCTATACTGATGAAATTCACTCAAGTCAAGGATCTTTAGAAATATTGGGATCCCAAGATCTTGAGAGGATTTCAAATGATTAAAATGTATTAACAGGGTCAAGTTTGAGAAGGGACTCTCTAGACCTAGTGCTTGAAAACTGATTTGAGAGTGTGGATCCTGACATGTCGGAACATGAGGTGGAAGGAGCCAGTCGAGATGGTCGGAATGAGGCGTAGGGTAATCTCGGAGAGGCATCTAGTGATGAACAATCTATCCAACTCTTGGAATATAGTAATGATTATATTCATGGTGATGATATTCTTAATCAAAAGAAGAGGAAGGGTTGGAAAGTCAACATAAATTTTCCGAAGGATTATTCCTATTTTCCCCTTCCAATGAAGACTAGATCTGAAAAATAGACGAAAGCCAAGGTGAGTTTAAATGATCCCATGGTTTCAGATTCCCCTGACCGAGTGATGGTTTTTTTCATTGAGGCAATTATTTTCAAATAAATCATTAACGTTCATCAGCAAGAGGAAGTTGTGGGAATGACGAATAATCTGGAGTTGGTTATGCACTCTGGTGAAGAGAAGTTGTAAGACATTTTAATGGTTAAGGCCCCACAGGAGGATGATGATAAAATTATGGGTAGAACAGTCAATGTGGTCATTACTATGGAGCATTGTGCTTGGATTGATAAGAAATATCGCATTATAATAAGAGGCATCAACAAGGGGAAGATCAATAAAGTGGAATACATGATATCTTGAGATTATCTAGCGGATCATTTTGAAGACCTCCTAAAGGATGATCTGGGATCTCATGTAGCTTCTACCCCTTGGATATAGTTTAGGGGTAATGATTTGAGGTGTCTTAAACTATCCTTTGCTAATTTTTCAGTCTCTTTTAGTTTATGACCTGGGTATGAAGTGCGAGATCTCACGTTTTCCCGTAAAAGTGTTTTATTAATAAAAAATTTACTTTTTTAGTCAGAGTATAATTGTAGTTCCAGAAAAGGTGGGGCTATTGAATGTTGGGATAGAAAACCATGGTGAAAAAGATCAATAGTTTTATTCCTTTATCTAGATAATATTAATGATATTTGGTAAATTTTTCATGAATATGTAATTCTATGACCAAGTTAACTCTATAGGGGAACAAGTTCCTCTGAATATAAGAATATGAGGAAAATTTCAAGGAACTGAATAGAAGACTATATAGTTCACTTGTTCTTACATTACCCTATAGTAGAAAAGGGGATTTAATATATAGTGATGCATTCAAGAAGGGATTGGTTTCTGTTTTTGTGAAAAATTACATGGTTATAGCTTATTCTTCATGAAAATTGAAAGTTCATGAGAAAAATTACCCAACTTGTCATTTGTAGTGAGCTATGGTAATTTTTGAAAGAAATATGCCAAGGAATTATATATATGGTTAATAGTTTGATATGAATACCAATTTTTTTTAAGTATATATTCATAGATAAGGATTTGAACATGTTCCAAATAATATGGTTAAAGATGATTAATAATTTTTAATTCTCAATACATTACCACCTTGGGAATGAGAACAAGTTATAAAATTCTTTGACTCAAAATTATCAAGCTTTATTATCAATTATGATGATTAAAAAAGATACCATATTTCTATATTTTGAATGGGTGTATATGAGAATCTAAAAGGGGTGGGAAAAATATTATCTGTCTCAATTGAATTCTCAACCATCTATCCTCATAAATATTAATGTTGCACAAAAGGAATATGTAGTGTTGCAGATGGAGGTTAAAAATGTTCTTGATTTTAACATTGATCATAATGGAACGATAAACAACATAAACCATTTCTATGTTCCATTCATACCAGATTTGAAGGGGTTGTTAGAGTACTCTCACTGTTCATAATTATCTATTCATATTGGAAGTATAAAGATATATAAATATTTTAAAGATTACTTCTGGTGGGATGGAATGAAGAGAGATATCAAAAAGTTTGTATCACAGTTATTCGTATGTCGTTAAGTTATAAATGAGAGACACAAGTCTAAGGGGATGTTACATCTATTAAGAATACTATAATGGAAATTGGAAAACAACACCATATATTTTGTCATTGGGATCCACAACATTTCTATAAGGAATAATTCTATATGGGTTGTATTTGGTCACCTTATAAATTCAACACACTTCATCAATATCAGAGAAGACTTATCAATGGATCATATTTCTAGGATATACATTAAGGATTTTGTAAGGTTTCATGTAGTGCCCCATTATACTATGTATGATCAATATATGAGGATTAACTCAAATTTCTGGTAAAGCCTTCAGTAATCTCTTGATACATAATTGAGTTTTATCACTTTGGATATTCCTTAGGCACATGTTTAGTTTAAGATAAAAATTCAGACTCTAGAGGATATGTTGAGATCTTTTTATTTTGATTTAAATAAAGTTTGGGATAAACACATTCTTCTAGTTGAGTTCCCTTATAATAATAACTTTCACTCAAGAATTATTATGGATATTTATTAATCCCTATATGGAAAGAAATTTATCTTTCCAAGGTTCTAGAATGAAGTTATAGAATCAAATCAATTGGGACATGATCTAGAATTTGATGTTGGTGATAAGGTGTTTCTAAGAATTTCTCCATGGAATAAGATTATGAGATTCAGGATGAAATGGAAACTGATCCATAGGTATATTAGTCACTTTGGAATTATTGATCGTATTGGGATTGTAGCTTATTGATTGCGGTTCAACTAAAACACTATCAAGTCCAAGATGTGTACCATTTATGTCTCATGAGTATGTATATACCCGAACCTTCACATGTACTAAAATAGGATTTCATAGTAATAGAGAAAGATCTTTTTTATGAGGAACAAGAAGCATATATTCTGGATTATACAATGAAATTTATATGAAACATTACAACCCATCTGGTTAAAGTTAGTTTTGAAAAAATGACTAGTTTGAGGAAGCTATGAGGGAAATTAAGGATACGATGAGGCAAATGTATCATCATTTGTTTGTATTGGAGTAGAAAATTTCAAGGTAGAAATTCATTTTAAGAAGGGTAGAATGTAACACCCCAGGTTTTTATGTATTATTTTTTTTCATTAGAATACATTAAATTTAATTGAAATATTTCATTAAATTCTTGACCAATTTTAGTTTTCACTACACACAATATTGGGTCATCTTGTGTTACCCATGATACTGAGTTTCAACAAAACCACAATATGTTATTAATATAGTTATTTAAAGGTGAACTTTATACACTGGCCATTAAAAATAATGATATTAATATTAATAACATTTTTAAATATTAATTATAATTATTTATATACGATAAGCATATTTATAAAAAAATAAATTTATTTTTGGTAAAGTCATTATTCTTTTTGAAAATACTATTTTCTCAAATAATGATTTTTTTATTTATTTTTATGACCAATAATAATTTTTTTACCATTTTATAATTTTTTAAATAAAATAAAAATCTTTTTTGAAATCAACATATCAATATTATCTTACTTATAATTTTTTTTATTTTTCTAAAAAGTTTCATTTTTTTGATGAATATTGAAAATACTAAATTTAAATTGAAAACTCCCCTACCATTTAATTTATTTAAAAATTTAATTTATATATTTAAATTGATTTAAAAGTAAAATTGTATCAATTATACATCCTATAATCCTATTTTGGTCATTTAATCAATTTTTTTTTTAAATTTTTATATAAAAATATTTTAAAGTATTGTACAATTTCTTTTTAAAAACCTGTTTTCTTATTGTGAATGGGAGATTAAATTTGTAATACATTTTCAATTAATATGAATGGAATTTGGAATAACAGATTCCATATTTCTAATAAGAACAATTTATATCATTGAGTATTTTCAGGTTAATTTAAGACCAAATAGAATATTGAAAATAGTGAATGTTTTTTACCGTGGTTAATGTAAAAATGGGTCTACTAGGGGTAAAATAAAAAGAAAATTGTTAAAATAACCTATAAAATTTTCTAAAATATATTGTACAATAATATATAAACATTATCAAGTCAATGGATATACTTGAATTCACTTTGGATCCTTCTGACATGAGAAAAGTGGGGGTGAAAATATTTCATTCAAAAAATTACAAGTGTGTGCCTCAAGTCACTTATAAAAGTCCGCCTATTCTCCTCTTCTATTCACATCATAAAACCATTTTTTCTGTAAAATTCATGATAAAATCACTTCAAAAACTCCCTAATGTAATACTATAAGTCTCATTTTAGATATAAATCTTTTATAGGAAGTATTTTGGTGAAAACCTTAGGTGGGTACTCGAAGAATAAGTAACATTCATAAAGAATCGTTTTTCTTTATTTATTCATCAGCACCTTAAATTATTTTAAAAACATTATTTTTTAAAAACCTAATTTTATTCCATTTAATTAAATTTATTTTTATTTTACGTTATTGAACTAAAACCATGTCGAATTCAATAAGATTATTTATAAAATCAACGTTCATGTGTACAGTGCACCACCGCCTCACGAACCAACATTATTAGTTTTTCCATTACCACTTCTAAAGGCTAGATATAATGATTTATTTTTTGATTATATATAACATTTATGATATTATTATACTTATAGAATCATTATATGAAATAGTTCTTTATTCTTTCAATTTTTTGGGAATACGATGATGTCGCTCGTGTGTACGGAAGGCTACCTTCTCGCGAAGCGATGTGATTCCTTCATGCTATATAAAGAAGGAAATATGTATTATTTTAATGGAAATACGTTTTATATATTGAATAAAATATATTTTTAATGATAATATATCATTTACCTTTCTTTCTTTCAATCCGACATGAAAATGGAAACACCATTGATGTATACATACGACCTACCATCTCTATTTAAAATGTTTTTAATTTTCAATCATTAAATTTTATGGATTACTATAAATACTTATATAATGAATATATATTATATTAATATCATATTTAAAATTATTTAAATTATTAAAATAGTATTGGAGTATGAGTAACGAAACTAAAAAATCAAAAAATATTCAAAAAAAGTGGTTATTACCCGAAAAATAACTTTAACACGGAATTATGAATAAATAGGTAATAAATGTCATAATAAAATCATATATATTATGATATAAATATATAAGTTCAATTATCTAATAGATTTATAATAAAATTTTATTTATTGTACATGATTATTGAACATGTACGAAGGAATTAAAGACTTAAGGTAAGTGATATTTGTCTAAATTTGACTTCTTTGAGATGTATGTTACATTTCAAACTTATATTATTTCACTATTCGTATACAAAAAAACATTTACATATAATATAATTAATTTATTTATACTTGTGACATTTTATGTTTTATTTTATTTTATTACTTAATGGGGCTTATGATTCCAAGATAATAAAGCGGTAATGATTTTATGTTCGAATATAATCATTTATAGGGATTGTTTATGATTATGTTTCCAGTGATAAAAATATATGATCCATAAGTAAAGAATCTAATTAATTTTATTCTCCTAAGGTTAATTATGATATTTTTAATTAATAGTACCATTTCATAGTCTTTGGAATATAAAATAAATTTTAAAATAGTTTTAAAAAAATATGAATTTATATCTCTCTTCGGTTGGAAAATAAATTTTCTTCCAAAACCATGTCTCTAGAAAAAAGTTTTCAATGATGTTTTATTTTTCTCTTATGATTTTCAATATAAATTTTACCCATTTTTTACTTTTTGAAAAATTCTTTACAGGAATATTTATGTCATTTTCCAAAAATTGCCCATTTTTCTTTTAAAGAAAATGTAAAAGGAATCTCTGTTTTAACGTATACATACTAAACAAAATATCCCATCATCATGAACATTATTTTCTTCGAATATTGTTTTATAAATTTTCCATGGTATTTTCAATGAAAAATATTTTCAAATAAATTTTTTTTTAAATGTTTTGTGTTTTAAATATTTTTTTAAAAGAGAAAATATATTTTCCTCAAGAAATGTTTTAAAAGATAAATTAAAATCATTTTCTATCTAATATGAAATACAATGATGTTACATATTCATTACATGGGATATTATCCAAGGATACCATTCTAATTATTTCTCTAAATGATTTATATTTATAATCACCCGATGTTTATGAAATCTGTTTCTATTCTACTGGTTATACCATAATAAAATTATGACAAAACCCACTTCTTTTTCTAGTGGTCATTCTATAATGAAATTATGTAATGATTATGAATTACATATCATATCTATTTGTTATGATATTATTAAATGTCTATAAAACCAATTTCATTTCATGGGCTATGATATGTTTAATGTTTTTTATCTTATGGTCTATATAAGAATGGTTTTAATTTTGTGATGGGTGGTACCTATATCTCTATCCAATTAATTGGGTATAGATTTATATATCATGAGTTATATAGGACTGGAAGGGAGAGTCAAACTAGTTCAGTAAGGTAATTTCCCCACTATAATTATCTCGAGAGTTATCCATTACTAATATGATGGTTTGGGGAGCGAACCCACTCCATATGATATCCTTGGAAATGATCCTTGATTACCATGGTAATTATTTTCTATGCTTATTTATTTGTGAAAAATATTTGTCTTATGAAAATTTTAGGATATCATGGATCATTTTCATTGACCCCCATATGATTCATGTCTAATCTGCTTTCAATATTTATTTCATGACTATAGATTGTGATTTTTGATATGCACGATATGGTTTTAAAATGTTGCTCTCATGTTATCATACCCTTATATTCATGTTATGCTTACATATATCCATTTTTCACCCTTAAATTTCATATAATATCTACCCTTCAAATCCTTCCTTTCCCCAAGAAAATGAAATTATGTTTGATACAAGAACAATCAACCTTGATTGAGAAGTAAATGGTGTGTTCTCGAAATAAAGGTTCTTTTTAAAAACATTTTTTTTGACATAAAATCTAGTATAGAACATGTATATACCATAATAGGATAATATAATGATGAAAAAATGATTTTTAAAGAGCATCCATACCAAAAATGGAGTGAAAGAGGGAGAACCCGGTGAAAGAAAGTTGGGTTCGAGAATTTCCCCTTACCTTGTATCTGAATGTATTATTCACTATAAAGTCATGTATAACCACATTAGATTCATTAATTTAAAATTAAATAACCTTTTATACTTTAATAAGATTCATTAAGATTTTATTAATTTCATTTATGGGCTTTTGGACGAGTTATATAGTTTCAATTCCTTGTTAGGGAATGTTTGTTTTTTTGTTTTTCTTGAACGGTTCACCTGTAATTACGAATGAAAGTTCATGTAGAACATGGATAAACATACAACACTAATACTACATGTTATTAATGATACTAATTTTTTTAAATGATCTTATAATGAATTAGGTTATATACCATGTGGATGAATCATTAGTCATGATTTAACTAGGATCATTTTTGGTTAATTTGGGTGGTTTTTGGATCACAACGAACATGTTTTGAATTATCATTTAGTAATATGTATATAAGTTAGTTCTATAACATTAAATAGGATATAATACATATAAAATAATCCAGTTCAAACATAAAAATGGTTTAATGACATGATCTGAAGGTGGTAAAGTAAATTGAAAACATGTCGTTCTTGAAGGTGATAAATAACACTTCACGAACAACGTTTTCCTTTCTAAAAAACAAAAGGATAAGGGGATTGGATTATATAATATACCATTATTTTCATAAATTACAGTATATGTATGGTAATGGAGTTACTATACCAAGTTATGAATATATATGGGGAGAGAATAATAAAATAATATGAAATTGAAAAGTAATTAAAGGAAAAGAGAGTAGTGAATTACCTCTTGAGTTATCCTCTTGAGATCCTCCTCAAGGCACCTTGGATTGGTGTTTTGATGATACCATAAACTCTTGGACATGGGGGTGGGGATAGGAAAGATGTTTGGGCAGAGTTTATATAAGGATTGAAGCTTGAGATGTGTGTGGAAATGTGGGTGTGAAGGGTTGTATTTATAGTAGAGGGGAGAGGTGTTTTCCAAATATTATAATTATTAATTTATTATTTCTCCACAAGACAAGGAATAGTGAGTATTCCATGACTAAATAAAGTAATTTTATTATGTGAACTATATGTTCTTACATCTACAGAACATAACTCATGACTCTATTATTCATGAATTGCACTTAATTTGTAATTTACCCTATTTCACTATTCATAAAAAATCTTAGTATTTCTGAAAAATTGCAAAAATTCACCCCACCCATTTTTCGATGTGTAGAAGCCATAAATGAAGTCAAATTTTCAAAATAATTTTCTAAATATGTGGAATTTAATTCTTAAATAAAATAATATTTTATTTGAAAAATAAAAATTTTTAACATATATTTTCTTTTTCCCAGATATAGGTACATCATACTTTCACTTAAATAATATATATATACAATCATAGGTAACGTTACTATTCATTAGGTTAAGTCAATATTGATAAAGATAAATTTAATATTCATAAGGGTTTGTTAATATTCACCAAAAAATTATGTTTTTCTATTAGACTCCAAAAATCACCATAAACCCAACCGTGTATCTCTGATTTTTGAAATTCAAAACATTGAGTTGAAAAATTATGTTCAATGATCACATAGTATTTAGTATCGTTATATATCATTGTGATTCCTAGTGCGATTACACAATAAATCATAATTTTAAGAACTTAATTCCATTTATAAAACATTGGGTCGTTACATTCTCCCCCCTTATAAAACTTTGCCCTTGAAATTTCGTTTCACATAAATAGGTGAGGGTACTTCTCCTTCATCGCCTCTTCTGATTCCCTAGTAGCTTCTTCAAACTTATGGTTCCTGCAAAAAACATTATTAATTTGGGTTGTATTGTTGTGTGGAACCTTATATCTTCATCCCAATATTATTAATGGCTTCTCCTCATAGGAGAGATAATCTTCCAGCTGTACCACCTCTGAGTTCAGTACATATGAGGGATCTAGTATGTAATTCCTCAGGAGTGATACATGAAACACATCATAATCTTGAGCCATATTTGGTGGATGTTCAAGCCTATACACCATGTATCATATGTGGTTAAGGATCTAAAAGGGTCCAATGTACCATTGGTGTAGCTTTCCATTCTTTACAAACCACATGACTCTCTTCTATGGTGATATTCGAAAGAAGACTTTATCTCTAACGTCAAACTCCAAGCCCCCTAGACGGTTTTTTTGGCATATTTACTTTGCCAATTCTGAGAATCTTTGATGCATTTCTAGATTACTGGAACCTTCTTTGTTATCTCTTTCATAAGATCAGGTCCAAGTAGTTTTCTTTCTCCAACTTCATCCCAAAAGGTTGGAGTTCTACACAGATTTCCAAAAAATTCTTCATATGGAGCCATATGAATACTCGAGTGGAAGCTATTGTCATATGAGAAATCAACCAATGGAATATATTGATCCTATCCTCGTTTTAATTCTATACATAAGGATCTTAGAATGTCTTCAAGTGTCTGAATAGTACTTTCAAATTTTCCATCTGTTTGGGGGTGATAGGTCGTTCTGAAATTTAATTCAGTAATCAAATAATGTTGAAGAATCCTCTTGAATTTTGATGTGAAACTGGGATCAAAATTCATGACAATTGAGAGTGGAACACCATTCTGTATCACTACTTCCTTCATGTATATATTTGAATGTTGTTCTAATGAGTGTTATTCCTGAATAGCGATAAAATGGGACGTCTTGGTGAGTCGGTCAACCCCAACCCATATCAAATTATTTACCATCAATGTATTCAGGAGACCCATGAGAAAGTCCATAGTAACATTCTCTCATTTCCACATGGGTTTATAAAATGGTTTCATCATCCCTTAGGACTTTGGACACCCTGATTTAACTTTCTCACATACCAAGAACCTTGATATATATATTTTGCAATATCTTTCTTCATGTTATCCCACCATAGGTGTTCTCGAATATCAAAGTACATCTTGGTACTGCCGTGATGGATAATGAATTTTGAGATATGTGTATTGTCCAACCACTCCATCTATATCCCATGTGATGAAGGCACACAAAGCCGCATTCAAAACCAAATCACATCATCATCATCGATATGGAACTCGTAAAACTTCCCTTACTTTTCTACACTCACCTTCTTTTGTAACTCCAGATCTTCCTGTTGTTCCACCTTAATCTTCTCTTGGATAGAGAGTTGCGCAATCATTTGGGCAAGGTAGGAAGTATCCCCTACCCTTATTATTTCAAAATCCATCCTTTTTGTATCCACGAAGATATTGTCTTTCTCAATCCATAATAAGGATAGAGTTGCAGGTTTTTTTTCTAGTTAGAGCATCAACTACCTTGTTTTCCTTTCTAGGATTATTGTGAATGGAGAAATTTTAGTCCTTAATTATCTCTCACCATCTCCTTTGATGCATGTTGAGATCCATTTGTGTGAAAATATACTTTAATCTTTTGTGGTCGGTGTATATTTCACACTTCTCTCCATAAAGGCAGCGCTGCTAGATTTTCAAGTCAAAAATCACAGCTCCCAGCTCTAGATCATCAATCGGGTAGTTCTTCTCATAGATCTTCAATTTCCATGAGGTTTTGGCCATCACATTATCAGTTTTCATAAGTATAAAACCTAAGAATTTCTTTGAAGAATCACTTTATATCACAAAAATTTATCCAATTTTAGGTTATGTGAGTACAAGTGTAGTGATCGGTCTTCTCTTTAGCTCCTTGAAGCTTCCCTCACATTCTTCCATGTAGACATACATTACCCCTTTCCTTGTTAACTTAGTTAGATGGCTTGAAAATCATAATAAATTTCTCAAAAAACTTTTGTAATACCCATACAATCCAAGAAAAATATGTATTTTTGTTACACTAGAGGGCCTGGGTAATTCCTCAACAGCCTGGGCCCCGAGAAATTCCATCACTTCTGATCACATGTCCCAAGAATGTAAATTGCTTCATACAAAAGTCACACTTTCTGAACATGGTGTACAAATACTCCTTTATCAATGTCACCAACACAAGTTTAATATATTCTTCATGTTCTTCCTTTCTCTTGGAGTAAATGAGAATATATTCGACAAACTCTACAAAACATTTCTTGACGGAATGTATAAATAATCTATTAATCAAATACATGAATATTTATGGGGAATTAGTAAGTTAGAAGGGTATAAATAGAAACTCATAGTTCCCATACACTATACTAAAGATAGTTTTCTGAATATATTCCCACATCACCTTATGTTGATGATATCCAGAATGAAGATCCACCTTTGAGAAGTATTGATCTCCTCTAAACTGATTGAACACGTCATCAATCCTTATAAAAGGAAACATTTTCTTTATGGTTATCTTGTCGAGTTATTTCTATTCGATACACAACTGCATTGTTTCATATTTATTATTCACAAAGAGCACTGGTGCTCCCCAAGGTGATGCACTAGGGTGTATAAACCCTTTGTCCAGATTCTCTTGATACCGCTTCTTTAGCTCCTCTAGTTCGATAGGAGCCATCATATAGGGACCCTTTAAGATAGGATTAGCTCTGGGTATTAGTTCTATTGATAACTCCACCTCACGATATGGGGGGATTCTGGGTCACTCTTAGGGAAATATGTCACTGTATTCCCTCATGATGGGAATTTTCACAAGGTTTTCACTTTCCTTTAACTCAACCATTTGCGAAAGGTATGATTCTTCATAGGGAATCAACACCCTCATAGTTGAAGGTTTTTTCAAAGGAGATTCATGATCATCCATTCATTTATTGAGGCGCATGGGATGGTTCGGTATATGAAAAGATATTTCCTTTTACTGACAGTTGATATGTGATCTATATAACGAGAGAAAACCCATTCCCATTATAGTGTCAAATTCCTCCAAAGATAGTTTTATGAGATTCGCTAGAAAAATATTCCCACATACGCCAATAGAAGAAGTGTCAAGCACTTAGGGTTAAATGATTTAACCACTTGTAATTTTTACAGATATCTCTACTTCAAGGTTTTGGGGCTTCGATTCTATAGTTATACTAATATTGAAATATATAAAAAATGCATAAAACCAGAATCAAATAATAAATTTTCCATTATTGAGTGAATAGGAAGTGTATATTGTATGACTTCATTATCTTTCTCCACTGCCATAGTAGTGATGGCATAAGCCTTCATTTTTTCCTTTGGAATTAGTGGATGTTGACTCTGATTAAACTCAAGAACTCGAGGTTTAGTGCACTTACTTTTATAGTGCCCCTGCTCCCTATAGTTGTAGCATTGAACCATGGGTGTTTATCTCTTTTCTTACACTACATTATCTTTCTTTTCATGTCTTTTCAACACTCTTGAGCATGGTTTCCTTCTTTACCACAATTGAGTCATTTTCCTATCCCTTTGAGGTAATTCCCATGACGTAACTTCCCATATTTTTGGCATGTGGGTCATTGAGTTTTCTTCCCACCTTTATTATTAGATCCTCTAGCTTGAAACTGCATATTTTGTTTCTTATCACCATATCCATGGGACCATTCTCAAAACTCCATATCCAATTTGAGAGATCATCAAAAAACATTTTCTAATTCCCAAAGTCTCTAATTTCAAGAGCCTTTTTAAGGTGTGGTTTTAATACACTAAAGAATTTATCAATTTTTCTATCGTTGTTAAAATAAAACCTAAAGAATACTTTGCAAGCCTTGTGAAATTAACTTCGTAGGTTGTGACAAATTCTCATTATTTTTTCTTGAGATCAATGAATTCTATTCCCATCTTCGTATGAAAATATAGTGGGAAATAATTGTTAATAAACATGATATGAAATTCTTCGCATTCCATCACTACAATTTCATCACTTGGATTGGTGTTCTTAATCTGAGCCCACCATTGATCGGACACTCCATCTAGTTGATAAATGGATAAAATAACCTTATCTATCTTATAATATAGAAGCAATGAAAATATTTTCTCCATGGAGTTGACCCCCTATTCTAGAAATAGTAGATCAGAAGACCCACAAAACGTCAGTGGTTGTTTCCGCATAAAACACTGGACAGCCAGTTCCACGCACATTGGTGAAGGGAGAAATTTCCCATTATTCTAGTTATTGTTCATAACCTGAGATAGTCAGGAAAGCATCACCTTGAAGTTTTTAACTCCACCTCCCAAATAATTGGGGATGTCATTTGTGAAATCATTGCATTGGTCGTCACATGGGTTGTTAGCCAAGTTTCTCTTGGTTCCCACCATTGTCTAAAACAGAAAACGTTAGAACAAAACATAAGTCTAAAAGTCACAAATAAATAACATATTCATTTTTAAAGCTTTCACTAAAAGAATAACTTTTGGGATCCCAGTTTAAATATTCTTTTGTGCGTATTTGAACTTAGTCTGACACTAGAGGTTTTCTCTAGGGTTCACTAATCCAAATTCCCAAATTAACTAAACCATACCTCTAATACCAACTATATCGACCCTGCCTTTTCTTAAATTATTTTTACATCATTATAAAGATAAAAACTAATAATAATATTACACTATGGGGATCAATATTCTTAGTTTCTTGGGTTAACTAGGACCAAACATAACATTTACAACTTCATGTATAAACATTTATTAAATTCTTACTTCTCTAGCTTCTTATTGGAATGTGAACTCTCATTAGTATATGTAGTAACCTGAGGATATACATCAAAAAATGGGTGAGCTAAAATCTCAATAAGAGGATAGATAATAAAAATAAAGCATGAGGTGAGCATAATCATAACATCAACATCAAAATCATGAGAGGAAACTTTAATAAAAGTCTTTAAATGTGGTAATGATTAAAAATGAAACTTCATGTCTTAGTAGTCATCTAACACACATAGTTCTGAACAAATATATAATCTTATTCACACATAATTTCACTTTAACTCATGAGGTTCATCACTTTAGCCAATGCAATGGAGTGCTGTATAATTCCGGGCGCACCTGTCACATTGAAACATTCATATTGCACTATATAATTCCGAGCACACCTGTCACAACACAACATTTTAATTATCATACATTCAAAATAGAACATATATCAATCATAACTATGTAAAGGAATTGTTTTAAACTCATAATAACACATTCATAAACATTGGGTTCCCAAAAGAAATAGGGAATAACATACACGACACAAGAACCATCAACCTTTAGTGTGTAGTAAAATGTGTGTTCTTGAATGAAAGGTTATTTTGGAAAACATTGTGTTTGACATAAAATATAGTGGATAAAATTTATATCTCATAATAGGTAATATAATTATGAAAAAATTATTTTTAAGGAGTAATCATAACAAAAATTGAGTAAAAGAGGGTGAACCTAAAGAAATAATGTAGGGTTCAAGAATTTCACCTTACCTTATATCTGAACATTTTATTCACTTTAAAGTCCTATATAACCTAATTATATTAATTAATTCAGAATTATAAAAAATTTATAAATTAATAAGATTAATTGATATTTTATTAAGTTTATTTACATGCTTTTATTTTAGTTATATACTTTAAATTCATTGTTCTGGAATGTTTGTTTTTATGGTTTTCCTGAACGGTTCACATGTATTTATGAATGGAAGTTCTTGTAGAACATGGATAAACATACAGAACTAGTATTACATTTTATTAATGTTATTATAGAAGTTTAAATGATCATATAATAAATTATGTTATGTAACATGTGGATGAATCATTAGATAAAATTTAATGATGATCGTTTTAGGTTAATTTGGGTGGGTTTTGGATCACAATGAATATGTTTTGATTTATAATTTAGAAATATGTATATAAGATAGTTAAGTAACATTAAATAGGATATGATACATATAAAATAATATAATTAAACCATTAAAATGGGTTTATGACCAGATCTGAATGTGGAAAAGGAAATTGGGAACATGTCATTCTTGATGGTGATAAATTAACACCTTACGAACAACATTTTCCTTTCTAAAATAAAAAGAATAGGATAAAGGGGTTGGATGATATAATATCACATTATTATCATAACATTACAGTATATGGATGATACTATATTTACTATACCATGAGTATGAAGAAAGGTCAGGATATAATAAGAAAATAACTTGAAATTGAAAGGAAATTAAAGGAAAAGAGAAAGGGGGATTACCTCTTGAGTTATCCTCTTGGGATCCTCCTCAAGGCACCTTGTATTTGTATTTTTATGAGACCAAAAGCTCTTGGACGTGGGGGAGTGGATATTTATGTTTTTGGGCAGAGTTTATATGATTATTGAATCTAGATACCTGATAGGAAATGAGGGTGTGAAGGGTGGTATTTATAGTGGAGGGGAGATGTGTTTTCCCAAAATTGCAATCCTTAATTTATTATTTCTCCACAACATAATGAATACAAAATATTACATGACTAAATAAAGTAATTTTATCATGTGAATCATAACCAAATGTGATTAAATTATAAAAACATCACCCATGAAGATTTAATTCATAAATTTAACTTATTTTGAAATTTATCATATTTTACTATTCATCAAAAATCAAACTATTTCCGAAAAATCCCAAAATTTTACCCCAAATTTTTTTCGACGTGTAGAATCCTAAAATGAAGTGAATTTTTCAAATATAATTTTCTAAATATGAGGAATTTAATTATTAAATGAAATAATATTTTATTTTAATAATAACAACTTTAAAAAATTTATTTTATTATTCCTAGATATAGGTACATCATACATTCACTAAAATCTTATATGTATACTATCATAGGCAAGGTTTCTATTCATTAATTTATTTTACTAATCATATGGGTAAAATTACTATTCAAAAGGGTATGGTACGATTCACCAAAAAATTATGTTTGTTCTATTAGACTCTAAAAATCACCCTGAACACAACCGTGTATGTCAGATTTTTGAAATTCAAAATATAGAAGGGAAAATTATGTTTAATTATTACATAGTATTTAGTATCATTATATTTCATTGTGATTACCAATGTGATTATACTATAATAAATAATTATAATTAGTTAATTCCATTGAAAAAACTTTGGGTCGTTACATTGTTTGTGTTTCCATGTTTGCAAAGAAACTAAACTATTATATTATTTTGGCATGTGTTTGTATAATTTAATGAATATTCATAAAAAATGATTCAATATCTTTTTATGAAAATCCTTGGTCTCAATATTTAACATAATACTTTATATAAAATAAGTTTTCTTGACGTATTGAATCACTTCCCTAATACCTAGATGATTACATATATTGAAAAATGAATAGTAGTGAAATCATTGACACCTATGTGATGAAATCTTCCCCAGTTATCATATATATTATTATTGTTCTAAATTATTTTATAATTATTCAATTAGATTAATTTTATTCTATATATGGAATAGATGAGTTCTCATATAAATTGTTAGAGAAAAATAATCTCTTTAAATATCTAGAACCTTACCATGCACTTATACAAATAAGAGGAATATCTTAAAAATCTGTTATAAAATCCATAAAATTTATAATTATTTATACCTTATTAGTAATAATTATCTCATATGATTTAGGAAAAGGGGAACATTAAACTTAAGGAAAATCCAATTGTGTATGAATATATTGATTTATTTTATGGTTAATTATTTGTCTTTTGACTAGTTTTTGAGGTAGTGTAATTAGAAAACTTGATCAACAATCCAAAACTCTATCCATGAGGCCATATATAGTGGACAAAATATACCTTTTGGATTTAAGGAGTAAGCTACAAGAGAATTTGGATAATGGGTTTTTATTCCCTAAGGAATTAACAAGGGGAGCACGAGTGGTCTTTGTTAAGAATAAGAAAGGGAAATGAATCTTTTTATTGACTAATAAGAGCTCAACAACATCATAATAAATAAAAAGTATCTATTTTCATGGAATTATGATTTTTAAGCAACCTTAACGAGCCTCACTACTCTGAAATTTTAATTTTTTAGGATATCGTTTGTTTAATCAGAAGAAAAATGTTTTTTAAAATACCACTTTGTGTACAATATGTGGACACTAAGTTCATAATGATTCCATTCACACTTAAAAATTTTACAAATATATTTATGGAATCAATTAATATATTCTTTAGTGATTACCTTGATATAATTGTTGTTATATTTATTTATGATTTTCTCATACACAACTATATCAAAGAAGAACATTAGAAATATATAAGGATTGTACAAAAAAAATTAATGAAAGGGAATATGCATTATAAATTGAAAATGTGTTAATTTTTTGAAATAAAGTCACATTACTTTTGAATTTAATCATATATTAGTTGATTTAACTAGATCCTTCAATAAAAAATTAAATTAATTAATTGTATAGAGAATCATGTGTCATAGAGATCTATAGTTTTCCTATATTATATGGGTATTATCTATGGTTTGTGAGATATTTTTCAGGATTATCAAGCCCACTAAAAAATTTAATAATTCAGTAAATTATTTCTCGATAGAAGAATGTGAATATAGATTTATCACGAAAAAGAAGAGAAAAACCACTACACATGAACTCTCACTAAACTCAAGTAGATACGTGTATATGATATACAATGATTCTTCAAAGAATTTCCTTGGTTGGATACATATGAAAAATTGAAAATGTGATTTTCTAAGACTCTTGAAAACTGAATATCTAAGAGTATAATTATCCAACACATTATCTAGAGTAAGAAGATATATTCTATTCATTGAATATTTGGATACATTTAATCTATGTATAGAAGTGTGGAATATATACTGACAACATAAGTTTAATATATATATTCTCCCCGAAGGATATGAACTTGAATAAAAAAGGTGGTTTGAGTTATTCAAGGACTATGATGTTCACTAACATATTGGAATTATGAATAAGGAATTTAATGTTGTTAATATAATATAATATGTAACCCTTCCCAAGAGTATTAAGAAAAAATTATGTTTATAAATATAAAATGGATGTATGAAGAAATCATAATGTCTTCAAAGAAATTAATCCTTATTTGAATTATTTCACAATAATTTATCAAATAAAAAATAGGGAGGAAAAAAGGGTAAAATGTAGTATAGGATCAAAATCTACCCCAGGATGAGTTTTTTTGTAAAATAATAGTTTCCACCCAAGAATTCAGAAGACCCCATTTGATGCTCTCTAGGGGAAGAGATGTAGATATAATATATGATGTGATGGATTTTTTTGATATATACTGCTGGGAACCAAATGTATACATGAAATGACAGATATGGTTTTGGATACAAATAAATAAATAAATTCTTCTTAGTGTTAAAAAGGGGAAATGATGAAAATCGTCAAAAGTTTTCAATGTTCAATGTCAGAGAAAATTTTTCCCTTTGAATATCACCATGGAAGAGAGTAAGGAGGTTTAGAAAGAATGGAAATCTAATACCTATGTACATTGGCCCCTTTAAGATCCATTATCCTAGATGAGTTGGGATATATCAACTAGAAATTACACTAGACCTTGATATAGTTCCTATTGAGTAAGATATACGTCTTGAGAGGAAGTACATTCCAAACCACTAATATACCATGTCTTATTGAAATAAAATTGGAGAACAACTTCTCTAGTGATGAGAATCCAATAATAATCATGAACTATAGAGAAACATTTCTTGGAAACTATATAGCTCACCTTATCAAATTACTTTGGAGAAAACAAATATACAAACTAAATACATGGGAACCAACAGATTAAATAAAACAAAATTACCCTCGTCTATTATTGACCACAAAAATATGTTCAAATATGAAGGATTGAATTTATGAAGGGAGGAAAAATGTAATGACAAATACTTTTCTGTATTAAATTTTCCTTCACAAAATTTGTGTTCTATATTTAAGAATAAGGTATAATATAAAACACATTCCCCATGTAATAAAAACTAAGATAACATTTTTCGATCAATTTATAATATTATATATGGAGAAGAAATATACATTTTAAAATAAAAAATATTTCCATGGGAAAATAAAAAATATATTTAATTAGAATTTCAAAATCCATCGGGTTATCATTTCTATGAAATATGACCATTGTGAGAAATACTATAAAGAGAAAACAAAACATTAAAATTTAATTGTATTCAAAATAATGTATTAAACTTTGATGGAAAATATATTAATGATGAAAAATTGAAATTTCATATTTCTATTGGAATTAAAAATCTAATATAACCCTTGAATCCATAATTTAGTTTTTATAGTTGAAACATGATAATTTGTATTGTAACTTGACTATTTACAAAGTAACTTGACCATTAGAATAGTAAATAGACATGTAAATAAAACATAATATTAATAATATAAGAAAATAAAAATATTATAATACTAATAGATAAATATTAAAATTAGTTGTCTAAAATATAGTATAATTGAATATATTTAATAAACAATATTTTACCTTATTTTCTAAAAAACCAAAAACATCATATCAATAATAAAATAGTAAAAATATAGAATATGGATTTTTTTATAAAAGGAATATAATTTTTGGAATCAACATATTAAAATTATCTAAATGTGATTTAATTTTTTTTCAAAAAATATAAATTTGTAGTTGAATATAAGTAATATATTTTTCAACACCATATTTTTATTAATTAATATTGATGTAATTATGATATAATAAATTATAAAATGTTCTATTCAATAGTAAATAGGCTGAATGAGATAAATTACTCTCTTAAAAATATTTAAATTAATTTCAAAATATGAATTGTAATTTATAATGTATAAAAAGGATAAATTATACTATTAAAAACTATTTTTCACTTTTTCATCCTTTGATTAGGATCTAATATTTTCATTTTCAAATTAATTCAAAGTGATAAAAATTATATTCTTAATTAAATAATATTCACATACTAAATTTAAGAAAATATTATAAGTCTTGGTACTTTAAAATTATATTATTCAATATTTAAACCTAAAATACCCCTTCCCATGAATTATAAAAAAACCCCTCATCCCCTAGAAAATAAATTTCCTACTCCATCCCTTCACCGAATATTTATCAAATTTTATTCCTCCAAGCCTCATATTCATCTAATAGAAATAATGTTTACATCTTACTCCAAGGGATGAAAGGATTATATCCATATAAAATAATTAAGCATCGGAAATAAGATATCTCAACTATCCCCATACTTTCATTTTTTGTTTATATACTCTTAATAACATCTTCCATTTTCTACATTGATAAACGAATTATTTTTAAATTATATAAATATTCTTATTAATATGATCTATTATGACTGTTATAATCTATTTATAATGTCTATAAATTCATATATTCTCTTCCCAACTATCTGGAATGTCCCATTAATGGCCAAATTTATCCGAATATGGGGAGAGTATAAATTTATTTCGTATCACGAGTTTTAGAGATGTTTTTATTATAAATTTGTATATATAAATGTTATTATAATAATCCATAGAGATTATAAGATATTTTAAAAAACATAATATGTCACTCCCTCTTTTTAAAAAAGTATCATTAATGGTTTCTTTACCAACTATAAGGATGGTGTTAATTCATTACATATCACTGCCTTTACAGATAGTTATAGAAACTTACGTATAATTTCATAATGTCAAATTTTATATAATTTTCAACTTCCAAATGTAATTTAACTTTTGAATGCGTGATAATGATCAAAAACATCAATATTGAAATGAAAAAGGGAATGATTTAAAATAATTATAATCATGCAACATTAATTTTATGAAAAGGTTGATAAAGGACATGGAATATTTATCATTGAAGAATAATAAAATAACTAAATTTAATATACTTTAATTTTAATACTTTAATAATAATAATTTGGAAGTAGAGGAGATGTATAATTGATAAAACAAAACATAACCTAATTTAAGGGGACTCTCATACAGAAATATATTTTTTGGATTTATCCTATGTTCCCCTATATTTTCAATATTATTACTCTAAAATATATATTAAATTCAATTTATATTTATTTACAGCGATTTCTTGTCGATATATGCTTATTTTTACATTATCTCGATGAATTATTATCTTCCTCTAATAATTATGGTTAAGGACATTATTTTACAAAAATCTATTTGATTCTTCTTATGTTAAATATTTTCCTCTTCAAGAACTAGGATAATTTATTTGTGAAATATAACCCTTAAAATTTAAAATATTTTTTTTTCTATTCTTATATTGAGGACATAGTTATTTATTCACCACAAAATCATTATTGATATATGTATTTAACCTATTTTTTCATGGTTTACTTTATGGTAATTATTGATATATGTTTTGATTATACGTATCATCAACGATTATGAGTATATTATAATATAAATAGTGCCCCTAGAATTGTATATATGTTCAATGAATTGGGTGGAGTGTTATATCTCAAGATATATACTTTAATAAATTTTATGTAATGATATTTTTCATAAAATTTATGCATGTACATGATCCATTGATCTCTTTCCTAACTATTATGATATATTGGTTGTAAAAATTTACTTATGTTATGATTCTTCATTATTATTCCGATAAAACATTCCACATCCTGTTTTAATTATTTTCATAGTCATATGAATATTATACAATTATTATGATATAATGATCATGATTATTCTCACCCATGTAATTATATGGATTAATTTCCCCTGTTCCTTCATATCATTAGTCCTCGTAATTGGATTTTAGAACGTCCTTTCTTTGCGGTTTATCATTATTTTATTATATGTACTAAGAATAATATAAAATATAATAATAGAACTAAAAAGGATTTAAATAATCTTTAATGTTTTATAAATATTCAATTCATAAAAGGTTAATTTTCTAAATACACTAGACCAATCAATTAAAGGATTTATAATATCTTTTATTACTACCTTTAAGTTGATGCAATAATCAAGCATTTAAGACATATAGAACTATAAGAAAATAATATTAGGTGGTTAAATATTCCATGAAATCCTAGAACCACTATAAATTGACTATCAAGAAAATCTATTGTTGGATAAAAATATTTACAATAAAATAGTCTTTAAAGATTCATAATAGTTCATGGGAGATAGAAAATTAATTTGATATTTTTCTGCTGTATAAGAGCGTTAAACAATGAGGTTAACATAATTTTTTTATAATATGATTTTAGGATATATTTGTTTTTTTAGTTTTAAATTGATCTTCATTATAACAAATAATATTCATCAGAGGATTGAAATATATTTTTTGAATTTAGTTAGAAATAGGAAAGCTTGAAATTCTCTCCCTTTTCAATAAACTATATTTTTTTAAATAGAGTTTGATTTTGATCATGAATGATAGTTATATTTTATTCCTCTACTTTGTAGAATGATTTTTATGAAATATTATACTTAACCATTACATATATTTAATTTTTTATGAAAAATGATCCGCTAGAATTAGATATTTATTCATACACGACCCAATCCCAATCAACATACATGAATTCCCTTTACTATATGTGATATTCTAAAATATAGGAGAAAAAAACATTCCATTGTTATATTATATACACAATAATTCATTTTAATATATTCATATTGATCTCCCTAGGTAAACATCATAATCTTATATCTTAATATGTAGAAAAATACAATTTTTGGCCTTGAGGGAGTAAGATATTGTAAACATCATGTGACACCCCATCTCTGATTTCCCAGAGACTGTGAATTATTTTATTGCATTGACATGATTACAAGAAATAAAATCCTAAATGACCAATCTGTTTACAGTCCTAGAAGACCGAATTGCAATCCTGATACCCATAATACATTGGGAAAATAAAATAAAACATGATACAATATAAAATGAAATAAACTGCAACCTTGAAAAATTATTTAATATTTTCTTCTTCATAACCGAGAAAAAGGAATGATAAGAAAGGGGTGAGATATTATTCCCAGTAAGGTTATGTAATTCAACATAAGATATCATAAATAATAAGGTAATGTGGGTAACGCATTCCACTAAAACATAATCTTGAGCATAACATGACTGAAATAAAAATTGAACGAATAATGCCATTAAAATAATAAAATGAGTATAAAATATAAACATGGTTATTATATTAGTAAAATAATCACATGGAATATCAAATACTAGTATCATAATTAGGGAATGCATAATGCAGGACATCTAAAAAATACCACTAAGGCCTTGACCAAGACATCTGGAAATGATAAAGGCCTCAACTAGAAACGTATCTAAAAACAGGAAAGGACTCAGCCATGTCCATATCTATTTTGTATCATGAGACATATAGATTCATATAGGGGATATAGAGGTCCCCAAACATCACTTACTAATTCCTATACATTCCTCATTTGAAAATTTTGAAACATAAACAACAGAAACATTCGTATTGAAAAACTAGCATATAAAATGTGAATACATATGCCATAAAATATGAATGGTATAAAATAGAACACCAATAGTGAAAATGATCATAAATACTTCATAAAAATAAGGTATATGGTATCATAAGATATAAACCTAATTGAAGTACAAGATTCAAAAATGTAATTTTACATAGATGGAGATACCATTGAAAAATTATCGAGGGAATTAATCTTTAAACATTCCAAAGTGTCCCACACCACTTTGAAACATTCAAATAATAATACCATAGAATATCATGTGATTAAGGATAATCTTGAGGTTATATTTTAAACGGTAATACATACACCACATGCATGTAATAAGTGGTAAAAAAATTAATATATATCATTGAATTGAAAGTGAGACCAGAAAAACCCTTTTTTACTTTAGAAAGATGAGTTCTTTTGGAAAATAATTTTTTATAAACTCAAATTGTAAATATGTATATCCCAGAAAATAATGGTAAGAACATTGAAATTATTTTTTAGAAATAAATTATGTCCCACAGATGTGAAATAATGTCAAAAATCTTTTGAAGAAACATTAGAAAAAAATATTTTATTGTAGTCTAAGGAAAAGATTAAATAGATTTTAAAGTCAAAAGGAATGTTCGCTTTCATAAACCCAAAAATGACATGAGTTAGTTTTACATGATAAAATTTGTGTTTTTAAAAGAATAATTATGGCCTAAAATAGAATATATAGTGCACTTGAATATGGGTAAGAACTCGAGATGTTCCCTTTAATCAGGATTGCTTATCGGGAGGAATTGTGGAGGGGAACTCATGAAACATATATATTCTCCATAAAAGAAAGATAAAATGATATAGATATATCAATTTTGGATATATAAATATAATATATAATAATTACACAAAATTATGGTTTCAATAAATTGGGTTAAAGATAGTGAAAGAATAACCCGAAGAAAAAAAATGAAGGTGCGGGTAGAATCCCTTACCGCTTCGTAATCAATCCAATCACAAACCTAAAAATTAATAATCATAAAATCATAAATTTAATAACATAAAAATATATAGATTCATGATATGATTTTTCAATGAAAAGTATATATAGTCCAAGAAAAATAAATAGTGATGAATAAGGAATATCTCACAAAAAGTGGAAGTGAGATAAGAAAACCCTTACAAAGATTGTATTATTAGAGTGGGATAAATCTATGGAATAAATATGTGTAAAAAATAAAAAAAACACAATATAAGTGGATATATATTAAAAAACATCGTATGTAATTCAAAAAAATACTTGATAAAACATAACCAATGACATATATGTTTTACTCAATGATTTGAATTGGAGTTAAGATATCCCTTACCTTATGTACGAATGTGTTCTACACTTAAACTTAAGGTCCTGGAATATGAAATTAGACTCATTAATAATTTTATTCAGAACCTATTATACATTTATATAGTTTATTATTGTTTTATATAGTTTATTTAAGGCCTTATTAATAAGTGATAATATTGAATTATGTTATTCCATAGTGTTCACTTCCTTGACGTTCAGGATCGATTCACTTGATTATAAGTAATGGAGTTCATGTAAAAGGGGTAAAATTATCCAAAATTTTAATTTAATGTTTTTTATGAACAAAAATAAGTTTAATTGGTGTTATTTATTATATTTTACATATATGATGACGAATAATTAGATAACATGTCAATGATAATTGTTTATCTCTATTTTAGCAGTTATTTCAATCACAATGACTAGTTTTGTTCTATTACTTTTTATAATGTATATATAATGGTTCTAGAAAATTAAATAAGATATAATAAATATTTTATAGTTATTTTAAACCATTAAAATTGTTTCATGACCAGCCTTGAAGGAAAAATTGAAGAACAAATGTTTTTCATCCACGAAGGATGTAAATAGACTCCTCTCGAACAATGATTTAGTTTTGAAAATAAACGAGGGAGAGAAAGGATATTGATGATGTATCTTCCATTAAAATTATATCAGTATAGTATATAGAAGGTACTAGATTTATCATTATCATTTTTAAATATTATGTGAGAAGAGGATATGAAAATAAAAATAAATTGAAATGAAATTGAAAGAAAAAGGAAGAGAATTTACCTCTTGATTTATCCTCCTTGAGAACCTCCATAGGGAAAGGGGTTTTTGTATTTTGGAAAGAAAAAGACATCCTTTAAGAGGGGGAGAGAATAAAGGAGATTATTTGATTATAAATTTTACAATATTAAAGGTGTATAGATGTAAAAATATGGTGGGGAGATAGTGGTTTTTATAGTGGAGGGGAGGGGTGATTTCTCGTTATTTTATTCATTATAATATTATTTTTCCCAAGCCAAGAAATAGTGTTGATTCTTGTGACTTAATATAGTAATTTGTTCATGTGAGTTTGAACCAATAGTGCTTACATCATCCAAAAATCATCCATGTCTCTATAATTCATGTATTTGGAATTTATTGTAAATCCTTACATTTTACTATTCACAAAAAAATTCATGTATTTGTAAAAAGTCTTAAAAATTCAACCTAAATTTTTTTCAATGTGTATAATTCAAAAATCAAATCCATTTTATGAAAATAATTTTCTAAATATGATAAATTTAATTTTTAATTAAAATTACCATTTACTCAAAAATAAAAAATTTAAAAGTGAAACTGATTAGATAATACCCTTAAAAATCAACTAATGTAATGCCCCGACCCTAGTTACCCAGAGTTAGTGCATTATTTTAATACATTGGAATGATTACAATGAATTAAGTCTCAAAGGACCAATAAGTTTATATGTTTTGGAAAATATATTACATACATGAATGCTACATTATACTTTATAACATACAACACAACATAAATAATACTTTATGAATGCCATTATTCCCTTAGCTTAACCCTACATATAAATCACAATTCACTTCTTGGAATCCTGGGAAAAATAAAACATAGAAAGGGGTGAGCTCAAACGGTCAGTAAGGGTAAAAAATACAGTGGTAGATAACATAAATATCAAGAATGGTGAATAATTGAAACCACATGCCTTTACCAACAATAAACATGAATACATTTACGGTAGGAATATGAGCTGTGTAAATAATTCCATAATAAAACATAATCATGGGTATTCTACTAGTCGAATGACCACATGAACAATCAATATTATTTTCATAATGAGGAAATGTATAATACCAAACATTAATTTCTATGTCAAGGCCTCGTGCCAGGACATATGGGATAACTGTAACCGGACCCAAACCCAGAGAGCCTCTATAACCGGACTCCATCCTAGAGAGCCTTTGTAACTGGACTCCATCTCGGAGAGCCTCGGTAACCGGAATCCAACCCAGAGAGACTCTTTAACCGAACTCTATCCCGGAGAGCCTCTGTAACTGGACTCTATCTCGGAGGGTTTGCTGTAACAGGAACCCAACCCGGAGGACTTACTTTTACCTGTCCCCAACCCAGAACATACTAGTCTAATACATTCATCATAAGAAAAGGATGAAATATAACATAAAAATTTGTATTAAAACTAGCATACGAAATGTCAATACTTTAACCATAAACCATGAATGGAATATGAATATCACATCCATATTCAAACATATCACAAAAACTTTAATACAATATGGAAGTTTTGTATCATAATAAATCGACTTCAAATAAACTTAAAACCCATCAAAGGATGTTGACATATATGAAATCAAAACCATTTTTTAGAGAAATATCTCATTCTATTTTGAAATCATTTAAGAGTCACATAATTATAAAGAAAACATTTATTTTGAAAATATTATTATAAGCTTGTTAGAGAATCTTTGGTGATGTCATAACAGCAGAAAATATCCACACCCGCCATATAAATTAAAAAAAAGACATTCTTACCTTAATTTTGTCGTAAATGTTAAAAAGTACCCTGTTTGGAAAATGACGGAAAGATTCCTTTCAAACCATTTTATAAAAAGTTAAACAATAGTATAAATGAATTTAACACATAGCTTACTGAATGGTAAATACGTTTTGGAATAAATTTTTAAGAACCATGGATGTGGATAATAAAGAGGTCCCATTATATACTTACATAAAAACAACCTCATATAATAAAGAGATTGTGATATTAACCCTTACCTCATTTTAATCAATCAAGTCGTATGAACAATAGTCAATAAACACCAAATGAATCACAAGAATTTCATGAATATAAAGAGAATCATGATAATATATATATCAAATGGTAGTACAAAATACACCGCATGCAATAAATATGTGGTGAACAATGCGAATCTCACAGAATTAAAAGTGAGATAAGGAACCCCTTACCTCGTGTCTGAATTAACCCGTTCTTTCTTTAATATCCTGAAAAATGAACTAAAGTTAATTTCTAATTTATTAAGAACCTTTTTCAAGTTTATTATTCCTTTTATATCACATATTACCATGTTATAAACAATATGTAATCATTTAAGTTAATAACGTTCGTTTTGTCGATATTTGGCACTTGAGTCAAAAATGAACACTTTATAGTTACAAGTTGTTCACATGGTGAAAATTTCATTATATCCAAAATTTTATTCATGATATAGATATTATACATATCATATATATCCAGTATATACATGTATTTATAATAGTACGTATCATTTTTGGGTAAGAAATGAAATGTACCGTTCATGGAGACGATAATCTGTACATACGCATAACAACTACTTTAATTTCAATTTCTAAATTTAATTGAATTATAACATAATGATAAATAGGTATATTATAATTCCTGTATAATACCATATATAATATCATTAAATCTATCCTTTATACATCCCACATATGGTATTAATGAGTCATATCACTACGAGGGGGCGGTAGTCCACACTTCCTCAAATGAAATTATCGCGTTTACCTATAATGGAAACCATTATGGTATGATATAAAAGAAAAATAAAGAAGAATGAATAAAACATAAACCAAATAAATATTTATATAATATATAAATACAGTTCCATCATAATGGCCACCATGAGAGGCGGTAGGAGGTAATTGAACAATCATCATTTCGTGAGGCGTTACTTTACCATCCACAGAAACATTATGTTTTTCACCCTTTAGATTGAGGTGTGTGTAAGGGTAGTTCAAATAATTCTCATAAAAACATCCTAGTATACTGAGGATACTTGTGTTCTTATAAAATAAAGGAATACAAATAGTTTAGGGGTTGGAGAATTAAAATAAAAGAAAAGTAGTTAAGAGAAACCATTACCTTCAATTTGGGTAACTTCCTTTGGTTTGAACCAAAAGGACTTCTTAAAGTGCCTTATGACTAAGGTAAGGATTATAGGAGGAGGAGAGGGATGTAGGGAGATTAATTTGGCAATGTTTGGACAAGACTATAGGATTGAGAGGTGTGAGGAATTGGATATAGGTGGTCTCCTTTTATAAGGGGGAGGAGGGTCTCTTTAGGAAAGTGCGAAAATAATTTTTTATTATATAATGATATTCGGTTTCTAAAGGTCCAAAAATCATTAGGTTCGAATCTAAGATGACTAATGGTCGTAATAAAATAAGACAATAATATGTGGACATGTTTTGGATATTATTTTAATATTTATAATCTAATTTATTTAAACCATTTATTAGTGTGGTAAATAAAGAATTATTATTGTGTCATTAATAATTTAATTTATTCAATGTCTAAAAAATATAAAAAAATACCATGATGTAGGAAATATTATTATCCTTTCAATTAATATTTATAGTAAAAATTATTACTTATATAACATCATATAAAAATTAATTACAAAAAGATTTTTGTTTATTTCAATTTTGCCTTTACTTTAAATTAATTAATCTAAAGTGTCATTATCATTCACAAGTGGATCCATGGGGCCCCAAAATCAACTCAAGGATTCCCATGGTCGAGAATTACTCATCTAATAAGGTTAGGACACGGTTTAAGGTAATTTGGAATTATTACAATATTCCTTTTACCTTGAATTACCCTATTTACCTTTAACCGCGGTAAATAAAAGTCAAAAGCTACTATTCACCAAAAATTATTTTCATCTTATTGAACCACATTTTACTTAATGAGGTTAACCATGTCTCTAATATTCTCTAAATTCAACTCATAGAAGCGGTAAAATTATGTTTTATTCGAATTTGGAAATTATCCTAGGAGGTGGGTAAAAGACGGTGAAAAGTTCAATAAAATTTTATATATCTAATATTATTACAAAATGTCTCCAATGAATTACATTGAACATATATAGGTATTATGTATCTATTTTTAAATAATGTAAATTTTAATAAAATAAATAATTATTTAAATAAAAATTCGGTTTTAAACATTAACTCAGTATTTTTCACTATTCATCAAAAATTGAATATTTTCATAAAAATTCCAAAAATTCACCCTAATATAATTTTGATATTCAGAATTAAAAAATGAAGCCTATTTTACCAAATTCAAAATATATAAGTTCCATTTATTAATTTAAAATTAATTCTCGTTGTCAAAACCAAAAGGCGTATTTTTTAGAAACAATAACTATTAAAAGATTGACACATGTTTTTGTCAAATTTCAAAGTTAAATTACTTAAAATGACCAGAATTGGATTAAATAGTAAAAACATAATCTATTTATATTTCCAAACTATTAAAATGTATAATTTGACACTATAAATTATTTTGATTAAAAAAGTTGTTTTTAGTTAAAATATATCATTTTTCACTATTCACCAAAATATGAAAGTTATCAGAAATACACCAAAAAATTATTGAAACTAAGTTCTTATGTCCCTATTCTAAAGAAGAAGTTTATTTTGTCAAATTGAATATATAAAAATTTCAAATATTGGATTTAAAAAGGGTTCACTATTAAAAGGCGGTAAAAGTGCATTTTTTTGAAAAATACTTCATTTATCTGAAAAAAATTAATTTCTTATTACATTATGTATAAGAAACTAATAATATGGATTCTAAAATAATAAGGATTATATAAAGTTCAAAATTTGGTTAATACTATTCATGACCGCATTTGAACGGCTAGTTTGGTAAGTCTTGGTGCGCTTGAACTCGGTGTTGCGTGTAGTGTAAGTTATTGAATTACTTTGAAGATATAATGTACTATGAAATATTGGGGTGTTAAATTATTTCCTCCTTAAATAAATTGAATCCTCACAATTTGAAATTGTTCTTCTAAAGTAAAAGGTTGAAAATATAAAATACCTTTGTGGGAAAACCCACATCGGGAATTGGGTTAATAAAATTTAGTCTTAATAAGAGGAAAGGGAAATGAAAGGGTCACCCCCAAATTATGGTATCGATAAGGAGAAAATTTGTGCAAATTAGAGACACATAATTAGAGGAAAGACGTAAATATTTATTGGGATTGATTGAGGCCATCAATCACAAACAAGTGTAAAAATTGAGGGCCTCAAATCCGTCAAACTATGATGATTTAAAATATCATCGGTTCAACAAAATATAAGGTATTAGGATAACACATTTTTTTTAAGATCCCTTCACTAAAGTTTAAGAATTAATTTCTTTATAGAATAATAGAAGAAGAAAAATATATATTTGACAAGTTGAGTTCCATCCTTTAACTAATTTCTATCACAAACACATCTTTCACTCTAAAAGATAATAAAACCTAAAAAAAATATTCTATTTATCCTATTCATATAGGGTTCCAAAAAAATGAATTTATAATTCATCTACCAGACCTTTTAAAATAACTACATTATTCAATATAGGATATCATGTGGCCCAGTGGTTGGTGATACACCTTGGTCACCCTTCGTTTGCAGGTTCATGTCTCGCGGCCTTGCCGGATGCGACAGTTTTCCACCCTCCAGGTTTTTCTTTTTATGGCAACCCAAAAATAATCTCAAACTATACTTGTCCAAAATACTTCTATCCAAACTCAAAGTCCAAAATTTATAAGGAAGGTAAAAACAGTGAAGATCCTTTTTGCCACGTAATAACATGTGAACACCTTCATCATGTGTTATTTTAAAACTTAGTAACACCCTGAATTACCCTAAAACCTTATTGATTACATTCATGCTCCCTTATGATTTATTTAATACTGAATATATTCCTTATATCCAAAAATATTCAATATTCCAACAATTATGAAATAAAAAAAACTATTACTCAGTTCAAAATAAGTCAATAATATCAAATATAATTTATCCAAATCAACCATCTCTTATTCCAAAATCACTACATCATTATCAGGACCATATCAAGGAGTACATTTCCTTCAACCATGTATTTTTCCAAAAAGTGTATCTTATTATTAAGTCACTTTTCTTAGAACCATATAATCTCAAATCCTCAATAAAATAGTATTGTACTACAATCCTTATTTATCTCCATAAATCATATAACTAGTATTTTTTTTGATACAACACTCAAATGAAATAATCCTATAATAAAAACATAAGAGTGCAATAAGGACCGTTGTCGTGCACCAGTTCTCATTCGAGTCTAGCTCAATTTGTTGTTTTCAGGTTTTACCCCTTGGTACATCTGTGCCAGAGCCACCTCTACCTACTCATTTCCAGACAAAGATGTATTGCTTGGAAAACTCACAAAATCTCTACAGTACCAAAATTATAAGAAGTTCTTCTATACTAATCTTCAAAGTCTATCTTAGGGTAATGTTCTCTAATCAGAGTTTATCTAAATCTAGTTTCCAAGGTTATCGCTAAACTTCCTCTCATACCAAATGTAACACCATGACCCCAGTTACCTAGAGTCGGTGCATTATTTTAACACATTGGCATGATTACATGGAATCAAGTACTGAAGGACCGATCAGTTTAGCAGTCTTGGAAAATAGATTATAAACATGAATGTTACATTAAACATTGTAACATACAACACAACAGAAATAATCTTTTATGAATGCCATTATTCCTTTAGTTTAACCTTGTATTTCAATCACAATACGCTTCTTGTAATCCTAGGAAAAATAAAACATAGAAATGGGTGACGTCAAATGCTCAGTAAGGGTAAACAATATAGTAGAAGATAACATAAATATTAAGAATAGTGAATAATTGAAACCCCATGCCTTTACCAATAATAAACATGAATACTTTTATGGAAAAAATATGAGCAGAGTAAATAATTCCACAATTAAACATAATCATGGGTATTCTACTAGTCGAATGACCACATGAACCATTAATATTATTTTCACAATGAGGGAATGTATAATACCAAACTTTAATTTTAGTGTCAAGGCCTCGTGCTAGGACCTATGGGCTAACTGTAACTGGACCCAAACCTGGCGAGCCTTTGTAACTGGAATCCATCCCAGAGAGCCTCTGTAACTGGACTCCATCTCGGAGGGTTTGCTGTAATAGGACCCCAACCCAGAGGGCTTACTTTTACCGGTCCCCAACCTGTAACATTCTAGTCTAATACATTTATCATAAGAAAAGGTTGAAATATAACATAAACCTTCGTATTAAAACTAGCATACAAAATGTCAATACATTAACCATAAACCATGAATGGTATAAGAATAGCACATCCATAGTCAAACATATCACAAAACCTTCAATACAATATGGATGTTTTGTATCATAATAAATCAACTTCAAATAAACATAAAACCCATCAAAAGATGTTGACATAGATGAAATCAAAACCTTTTTTCAAATAAATTTCTCTTTCTATTTTGAAATCATTTAAGGGTCACATAATTATATAGAATACATTTATTTTGAAAATATTCTTATAATAATGTAAGAGAAGCTTTGGTGATGTCATAATGGTGGAAAATAGCTGCACCCACTGTATAAGTTAAAAAAAGACATTCTTACCTTAATTTTGTCAAAAAGGGTAAAAAGTACCTCGTTTGGAAAACCACGGAAAGATTCATTTCAAACCATTTTATAAAAATTCATACAAGGGTATAAATGACATTAACTTATTTCCTAGTAAATGGTAAAAAAGTTTTGGAATATATTTTTAAGAAACATGGATGTGGATGATAAATAGTTCCTAGTAGATACTTACATAAAAACAACCTCGGATAATAAAGATATTGTGAAGTTAAACATTACCTCATTGTAATCAATCAAGTCGTATGAAAAATATTCTATAAACCCCAAATGAATCATAGAATATCATGAATATAATGATAATAATGATAATATATATACCAAATGGAAGTACAAAATACACCACATGCAATAAGTATGTGGTGAAAAATGGAAATCTCACGGAATTAAAAGTGAGATAAGAAACCCCTTACCTAGTGTCCGACTTGACCCATTCGTTCTTTAATATCCTGAATAATAAACTAATGTTAATTTATACTTTCTTAATAACCTTTTTATATTTTATTATTACTTTAATATCACTTATTACCATGTTATAATCATTATGTAATCATTTAATTTAATAACGTTCATTTTGTTGATATTTGGCACTTGAGCCCAAAATGAACACTTTATAGTTACAAGTTCTTCACATGGTCAAAAGTTCATTATATACAGAATTATATTCATGATTTAGATATTATATATCATATATATCTAGTATTTACATGTATTTATAACAGTACATATCATTTTGGGGTTAGAAATGAAATGCACCGTTCATGGAGACGGTAAGCCGTACGTACGCATGAACACTACTTTCATTTTTATTTCTTATTTTAATAGAATTAAAACATAATGATACATAGTTATATTATAATTAAAGTATAATATCATATATAATAAAATTAACTCCATCCTTTATAGGTCCCACATATGGTATTAACGAGTCATATCACTTTGAGGGGGCGGTAGACCGCACTTTCTCAAATGAAATTATCGCATTTACCCATAATGGAAACCATTAAGGTATGATATAAACAAAAAATACAGAATCATGGAGAAAACATAAACATAATATATATATTATATATAAATATAGTTCCATCATAATGGCCACCATGATAGGTGGTAGGTGGTAATTGAACAATCATCGTTTAGTGAGATGTTAGTTTGTCATCCATGGAAACATTATGTTTTTCACCCATTAGATGGAGGTTTGTGTATTTTTAGTTCGAATCCTTCTCATAAAAATATCCTAGTATATTGAGGATACTGGTGTTGTTTTAAAAGAAAGGAATAAAAATAGTTTAGGGGATGGATAAGTAAAATAAAAGAAAAGAATTTAAGAGAAACAATTACCTTTAATTTGGGTAACTTCCTTTGGTTTGAACCGAAAGGACTTCTTGAAGTGCCTTATGCCTAAAGGAAGGATTCTAGGAGAAAGAGAGGGATTTATGGAGATTAATTTGGTAGAGTTTGGACGAATATAAAGGCTTTAGAGGTGTGAGGAATTGTTTATAAGTGGTCTCCTTTTATAAGGGGGAGGAGGGGCTCTTTAGGAAAGTGTGAAAATAGTATTTTATTATATAATGATATTCGATTTATAAAGGTCTAAAAATCATTAGGGTAGAATATAATATGACTCATGGTGGAAATAAAACCATCCAATAATAATTGGAAATTTTTTGGATATTATGTTAATATTTATAATCTAATTTATTTAAATCATTTATTAAGGAGGTAAATACTGCATCATTATTATGTCATAAATAATTTAATTTATTAGATGTCTAAAAAATTATAAATAAAAATCCATGATGTAATAAATCATTTTAGATTTACAATGAATATTTATAGTCAAAACTATTTCTTGTATAACACCATATAAAAATTAATTACTAAAAGATTTTTGTTTATATCAATTTTTCAATTACTTGAAATTAATTAATCTAAATTGTCATTATCATTCATAAGTGGCTTTATGGGGTTCCAAAATGGACCCAAGGATGCCCATGTTCTGCCAATACTCATCCAATAAGGTTAGGACATGTGTTAAGGTAATTTTGAATTATTATAATATTCTTTTTACCATGAATTACCATGTTTACCTTTAACCGCGGTAAATAAAAGACAAAAGCTACTATTCACCAAAAATAATTTTCATCTTATTGAACCACTTTTTACTTACTGGGGTGAACCGTGCCTTTCAAAATTTTGAAATTCAACTCACAGAAGCAGTAAAATTATGTTTTATGTGAATTTGCAAATTATCCTAGGAGGTGTGTAAAAGACGGTGAAAAGTTCAATAAAATTTTATATATCTAATATTATTAAAAAATGCTTCCAATATAACATATATTGGTATTATGTATCTATTTTGACTTAAAATAAATTTAAAGAAAATCAATAATTATTTAAATAAAATGTCGGTTTTAAATAATAACTCAATGTTTTTCACTATTCATCAAAAATTGAATGTTTTCAGAAAAACTCCAAAAATTCACCCTAAGATAATATTGATATTAAGAATTCAAAAATGAAGTATATTTAACCAAATTAGAAACATAGAAGTCGAATTTATTAGTTTAAAATTAATTTCATTGTCAAAACCAAAAGGTGTATTTTTTAGAAACAATAAATATCAAAAGAGTGACACTTGTTTATGTCCAATTTCAAAGTGAAATTACTTACAATGATGATCATTAGATTAAATGGTAAAAATATTATCCATTTATATTTTAAAATCATTAAAATTTATAACTTAACACTATCAATTATTTTTATTAAAAAATTTGTTTTCAGTTAAAATATAGTATTTTTCACTATTCACCCAAACATAAAAGTTATCAGAAAAACACCAAAAATTTATTGAAACTAAATTCGTAGGTCCCGATTCTAAAGAAGAAGTTTATTTTTTCAAATTGAATATATAAAAGTTTCAAATATTGGATTTAAAAAGTGTTCACCCTTAAAAAGCCGTAAAAGTGCATTTTTTGAAAAATACTTCTTTTATCTGAAAAAATGAATTTGTTCTTACATTATGTCTAAGAAACTAAAAATATGGATTCTAAAATTATAAGGATTATATAAAGTGAAAAATTCAGTTAATACTATTCATAACCACTTTTGAACAGCTAGTTTGGTAATTCGTGGTGCGCTTGAACTCGGTGTTGCATGTAGTGCAAGTTATTGAAATACTTTGAAGATATAACGTACTATGAAATCATTGGGTGTTACAACTAATTTATAATTAAATTTTACTAAAAATAGGGAAATAAATTATTTATTTGTTAATACATTTTATGAAAATAAATTATCTTTTATATAAATTTATTAATTATAAAATTATAATTAATCATTTATTACCCATAAAAATACCAACAATTAATTATTAATTTTTTTTAAATATTCACTTACTTATACTATGATATAGTTATGTAATAAATTCTTTTATAAGATGCCAAAATTTTATTTTATACATTCATGAGTGATGTTACTATTCATTTGGCTAATTTACTATTCAAAAGGGTAATATTACTATTTATAAGGGTACATTACAATTCCAATGGATCAAGTTACTATTAACCAAAAACTTTAAGCTGAACCTATCATTCTATAAATACCTTATTGATTGCAACCATGTGTGTACATTTTTTGAAATTAAATTCACAAAATTGGAAAAATTATTTTAATGTTAGTCCCGTAAGTGTGGCAAGAAGGTAGCGGAAAAGAACGTTCAAAAGTTCAATAAACTTTTATATCTAATTTAAATATAAAAAATATATCAATGACCCACATTGTATTAATATATGTATAATTGATATATTTTGACATTAAGAAGAAATTTAAATTATAATAACTATTTTAACTAAAACCCCATTTTTTCTATAATATAGTATTTATCATTATTCATAAAAAAATGAGACTTCCCAGAAAAATACAATCACCCAAATTGATTTTACATTAAAAATTGAAAAATGATTTATATTTTACCAAAATTATATATTTCAATATAAATATGTTTCATTTATGATAAATTGTAAATTATAAAATTTAATAATAGTTATTACTATTCATATTATCGTGTTTAACGACTAGGTTATAATTATCTTATTAAAATAATTATAACGAATTTTTGTTTATATATGAGACATAGTGTTTCATGAATTACATTCTATATTAAATTTAATTGTAAATACTAGGGTTATTATATTCTCCCATTCAAAAAAAATGCTTCTTCTCAATTTGAAATTGCACTACAAAAGTTAAAGGTTGATACTTGTAAATTCCGTTGTGGGAAACCCAAATCATGAATATGGTTAATAAAATATCCTCTTAATAAGTGGTAAATGTAAATTTATGGGTTACCATAAAACTATGCATTTTAATAGGATAACAATAGTTCCAAGTGAACATATGGACATTGAAGAATAATCAAACCATCAAATTATATTGGAGAGTGATGAAAACTATGTTCTTTAAAAAAAACCAAAAATTTATGATCGGATAAAAAAAACTATTTCTTAGAATGAAAATTACACAGATGTTGTTTTTGTTGCAAAATAATTTTCCTATAATTGAGGGATTCCTTTACTATCTGGATAAGCACTTGATAAATTAAAATTACTTGATTAATTTCCATGTCATAAGAATAATATCATCCTTTGGTAGTGTTTAGATATATTTTCACTTCATTTCTTGTACATGGAAATGAACGTTCAAGATGAGTTTTTCATGCCAGAATAAATCGAATCAACTTCTACGAATCACGTATCCCAAAAAAGAATAATTATCAATTTATCCTATCTCTTTACATTAACCAAATCCAAAATGATTAGGATAATATAATATAATTCCACTTTATATAGGAAACAAATGAAATCTCCAAAATTAAAACGTAAAACTAAAATATAAACATAAATCATTTTGAAAATTTAAATCATTACTCAAATAAATATTCTAGTCTATGACTCCAAAATCAGAAGGATGTGTTCAAACAGTCTTCCAAATGACATCGATAACCCTTAATCTCTTATAAAAAAAGTTAGTTACCCCTATCAGATAATGTCCAAGATATTCTATCCATTTCCAAAAATAACATGGATCACTATATATCCACAAGAAAATCATATTTCACTCCAAAATAAAATTATACATTTATTCCTTGAAATATTATATTTACCAAAATCTTACAGGATTCCCAAAAATACTAATATCTTCTAAAATATCGTTAATCATTTAACCAAAAAATCAATTTCCAACCCCAAATTTATCTATTTGATAAAACAAAAAATTCCGTAAAATAAAAATAAAATTTATCCAATTTATTTTTTAACTTAAAATTCAGGACAACAAGGACTTAATGTAGGATTGTGGTAGGTGATGAACCATTTTGTCTCTTTGGTTGTGGGTTAAAACTTTACATCCTTTCCGAAAGTGGGGGGGTTTCATCTGACATGTGTGTTTTTCTTCTTCAAAAAAAAAATATCGTGAGTCCTTGAAATAAGGTCAATCACTAAACATTATTTTAACTAGTATTTTCAATATAACCTTAATAAATAAATACATCATACATTTATTTCCACATATGGGATTAATTGGTCGACAGGTTATCCTATAGAATGTGACATTGACCCATGTAATGACCACGTCCCTTACATTTACGGAATATAACAAAAAATGTATTCTTAGGATCAATTTTATTTTTTTACATTATAATTTACATTTTCCTTAGTAATTATTTTCCTTATGTTCTTATTTCCCACACATAAATTATTTCTCCATTACTTTGAGTCACTTTTTTAGGTGTCTCCTTCCTCTTTTCTTACATGATGAAAATCAAGATTTCATTTGTCCATGGAATCCTCCATTAGATCTCTTAGTAATCTTCATTCTTCTCTTCTTTGGTGGGTTTGGTAGTTGGTTAAGGTATATATTGTTAATATTATTTCAAGAAAAATGATTAGGCTTGAACACAAAATATTTCACTCCTATAAAAAACCTATTTGGTTTCTCATCAACACCACCTTATCCATCATGTTAAATGTTAACACAACTTCTTCATGTTCCAACCATTGTATAAAACTATAAAGCATAGTGTGAGTAACATTAGCCATAGTGAGAAAAAAATATAATTATTTAAGAATATCATGAAACCTTATTTTCAACCTAAAACACCTTAGTTTTAACCTATGCTATTCATTTATATTATATATTCAAATCCATTATTATGGTTTATAAAAAATATGAATTATCATAAGAATATCCCCCAGTAGTGTCAAACTAGGTGCATAGTATGGCTCGTTGTTGTGTATCAGGTTACCCTAAGTTAGGCCCAGGACACCTGGATAGAGTAGTTACCCATAGGCACTTCTTTGCAAGAACCACACCCACTTTTAGTATCCATACATTGATTTATTTCTAGTAATATCCACATAATCTCTTCCTTACCAAAATTGAACGATTTTCTTGTTTGATTATCCTCAAATAATATCTTAGGGTTTTTTTACCTAATATATATTTTATAAATTTAGTTTTCAAGGTTTCTACTAAACTTCTTTTGACACCAACAATAACACCTCAACCCCAGTAGCCCAAATTCTGTGCATTATTTTATTACATATGTCTGATTATAAGGATTAAAATACCAAACTAACGACTAGTTTAGAAGTCTTGGAAGACCATATTACATCTAGAATACCCATAATACAAAAGTAAAAGAAAATAAAACATGTTACAATATAGAATGAAATAAATTGCATCCTTCAAAACCTATTCAATGTTTTCTTCTTCATAACCTAGGGAAAGGAAAAATAAGAAAGTGGTGATGTCATATGCTCATAAAAGAAAAGTAATATAGATGAACATATCATAAACAATAAGGTAATGTGAGTAACACATGCTATTAAAACATAATCGTGAGCATAATATGGAAGGAATAAAAAATGAATGAATAATGAAAATAAAATAATTACATGAGAATAAAATGAAACCACATATATTATACTAGTCCTATAATCACATGGAATATCAAATACTAATTTCATAATGAGGGAATGAATAATGTGGGACATCAGAAAAATATCATCAAGGATTGATCAAAGACATCTGAAAATGATTAAGGCATCATCTAAAACCATATTTAAATATGGGGAAGGCCTCAGCTAATTACCCATCCTTTTTGTTGCATGAAACCTACAGATGGATCGAGGAGCTATACCAGGCCCTTAACATCACGTACTAAGTCTAGCAAATTCCTTATATGAAAAGGGTGAAACATAAACAACATAAATATTTGTATTAAAAAACTAGATAATAAAATGTGAGTACTTAAACCATAAAATATGAATGGTATCGAATATCACATCCACAATAAAATTGATTTGAAACCTTTCTACAACAAATGGTAGATGATATCATTATATACAAACCTCATTGAAGTACAAGATTCAACAAGGGAAGTTGACATAGATGTATACACCATTGAGAAATTCTTAAGGGAATTAATATTTAAACATACCAAAGTGTCTCGTACCACTTTGATACATTCAAATAATAATAACATATAATATGATGAGTATAAGTAGACAATTTATTTGATATATCAAAGGGAAGTAGATACATCACATGGAGGGAATAGTTGGTGAACCAGGCATAAATATCATAGATGTTAAAGAAAGTCAAGAAAACCATTTTTTCTTTTGGAAAATGATTTCTTTTGGAAAATCATTTGTATTTCTCATAAAATCATTATAAAGGAGATTTTGCATTATTCTATGGAGTTGGTTATGACACTTAGTAAGAATATGGAATATGGTTTTAGTTATTCATCATGTGCTCTCACTCTTTTTGGGGCTGAGTTAGGATGATAATTCTTCATTCTAGAAATGGACGTTTTTGATGTGTCCCTCAGTATAGAATGGATTGGGAGTTTCAAGGAACACATAGAATTTTATGATTTGTGAGTATGTTTTGTGGAACCTGATTGGAGTACTCGTGCCTTTCAAGTTGAATGGGATCATTGATTTGGGTGATCTGGCCCTACACTTCCAATGTTGGGTAGCTTCACCTTCCAGATCTCTTCCCTTATATTAGAGGATGATGGTAGAGGTTATGAAGAAGACTTTCCTCCTATAATGGATGATATTCCAGAGGTATTTCTAGATGATCTATTATGTTTAACTCTGAAATAGGATGTCGAGTTTATCACCTATATGGAATTGGGAACGTAGTAGACAATTGTCCCCTTGAATCATATGGACCTTAATGAGTTTTGGGAATTAATGTTACTGATGAATGATTTAGAATCCAAAGGATTCATTTTCCTGAGCGTCACACCATAAACATCCCATGATTTTTTTCTAAAATGACTGATGAATCCTTTCGGTTGTGAATTGATGTCAGAAATCAAAAAATGGTATCTATCAAGAAAAAATATCTATTTCCCCATACATATGACCACTTTTATTAGCTCAAATGGGCTTGGTGGGTTTTTGAGATTAACATGCGTTTTGAGTACCATCAAGTAAGGGTCAAATAGGTGGAAATTAGATAGACGACCTTCAAATGTAGATATGAACACTTGGAGTGATTGGTCATGCCTTTATGGTTAACAGATTATCCCATGGTTTTCATGGGTATGATGAACAAGGTGTTTCATCAATACCTATAAATATTTTTCATTGTGTTTTTGGATGAAATTCTACTCGACTCTGACACAAAATATTGAAAATGGAAGCATTTTAGGACCATCCTACGAACTCATTATGATCACCAACTTTATGATAATCTCTCCAAGTTCACTTTATGGATATGAAATATTGTTTTTCTAAGATATGTGATATTAGAACATGGTATGTTTGGTGGACCCTGAGAAAATTAGTGTTTTGATGTCGTGGAAGAAACTGCGAAATTTCTTAGATATTAGAAGTTTCATGGTCTAGGTAGGATATTATTGGTGGTTTTAGGTATTTTCTTAGATGGCTTTGCCTGTGGCTGTTCTTACCTGACAAGAGGTATGGTTTGAATGGATCCTAAAACTCGAAGTTTGTTTCAAGGAACTCAAGCGGTGGTTCAACACCGCCCATTTTTGGATCCTACCAAATAATAGTTTAAGATACATGGTCTTCTGTGATTCTTTAGGTACGAGTCTCGGGTGTGTGTCGATGCCGGATGAATATATAGATATACAACTTATGCCCGATCCTACCACATGAAAGGAATTACCAGAACCATTACCTAGAACTGGTGGTCGTGGTACATGAATTAAAGACCAGGAAACACTATATCTTTGGGGAGAAATTCATTGTTTACTAGGATCATAAGAGTTTAGTCCAAATAATCTCTAAAAAGTATTTGAATCTGAGGTAGTACCGATGGATTGATTATCTTAAAGGGGATGACTTTGATATTGTATACACCCTATGAAATGATAATGTGGTAGTGGATTCCCTAAGTAGGAAGATTATGATAGGAGATGTTAAGGATTCATGTGATGAGTTGACTTTGATAGGGCTTCTTTCCCAGATCTACCTCGAAGCCAAGGTAAAAAGGAGAGGCATGTTCATGGATATAATTTAGTTGACCCCTTCTCTTCTAGAGATGATATGGGAAGAGAAGCCTAAAGATGAAAAATGCCAATATTGTGTGTGGTTTATAAATTGTGGGAATGTATCCAGTGAATGGTCATTGTCCTCCATGGTAATTAATTATTTCAAGGCTCAATTCATGGGGCCATTATCATTCTAGAAGTTGGTGATATAGTAAAACAACCCGTATTAGTGGGAAGTTTATCTATGAAAAAACAAGATGTTTTAAAAACTATGATGTTGGTTCTTGTGGAAAGGTATGAAATTAGATATAGCTAAATTTGTGTCCAGTTGATATACCTTATAGTAGGTTAATGTCGAGCACCATATGCACTCAGGTTTTTTAGGAACTCCTTGTTCCTACCCGAATGTGGGACATTGTTTCAATAGACCTTATCATTATCTTACATCATACAACATAGAGAAATAAATCAATTTGGGTGGTAATTTTACATATGAAAAAATCAACATATATCATTTGAAACAAATATTTGACCAAATTTGATGAGTTGGGATGATTGTATGTTTCAAATATTATGGTGCTTCATGGTGTACTATCAAATGTTGATTCAGATTGGGAAGCTGGATTTTCTATTTAGTTTTAGGAAGGAATTCATAAGAAATGAGGTCATAGGTAAATCTCAATATGACATTCCATCGTCAAATCGATGGTCAAACATAGTGGGAGAACCAAATCCTGGAAGACATGCCCTATGGATACATGATGCATTTTTGAGGATCATGGGATAACCATTTTGGATTAGTGAAATTTTTGTATAATAATAGTTTCCAATATTAAATTAAAATGGATTAATTTTAGGTTCATTATGATCATCAATTTCAGTCACCTCTATGATAGATGGATGTGGGTGAGACTTCTTTATTGGGACTGATCCTTGTGCAGGAGGCATTTGAAAAGGTTTTATTGATTATTTTGTGGATGTAAATAACATAGAGTCACCAGAAGTATTATGTTGATCAGTAGCATAAATTCTTAGAATTATCATCAGGTGACTTTGTTTTTTTAAAGGAGACACCTCAATTGGGTCACCATCAACTTGGAAAGAAAGGGAAATAGACACCAATGTTTTTCTGAACCTAAGAGATTATAGAGAGAGTTGGCGGGTGGAATACACATTAGATTTCCTATTTCAGTTTATGTTGATCCATTATGTATTCCATGTATCATAATTAAATAAGTATAACTTGGAGCCATATAATGTGTTAAATTTTGAGGATCGGTCGATGGAATATTATTTGTCTATGATTGAGTGACCAGTGCTTATTATGGATTCCTAAGTTATGGTACTTCAGGGGAAATCCATACCACTGGTATAGATCCTCTGGCATCACAGTGATGAAGATAATGATACATGGTAGTGAATTTATTTGTTAGAGTATTATTATTCTTATTTAGTCTTTAGTGACACATTAGTTTTACTTTTTGAGGGAAAACAGTTTTCCAGGTGGGGGTAATTTTCACATTCATGGTGTTATTTTGAGGTATTTCCTCTTTTTATTTTCTTTATTATCTTTATTACATGGAATTAATAAGATATTTTTTGATAAAATAGATGTTTTTAGGATGGATAAAAGGAGGCACATATTTGGATCATGTTTACTAGAAATCATGCTCTAGGAAATTGAAAATTGTGCAACCTAGACATTGTCACTATCCATGCCACATGTCCTAGAAAAAAGATGTGTAACCCTCTAGATAACCATAAAACTAGGTCAGTAGAACTATATAGGACACATAGATTGGAACAAGGGGATTATACCACTGTAGGTAAACCATGAAACCAAACATCCCCTTGGATTCAGGTACCACAAAATTTGTGCACAGTTTGGTAGACAGTGCAACCCCACCATGCAGCCTGCCAGATCTTTAAAACCTCTTGAAATTCCATATTTTCCATATTATATTTTAATAATGTAATTCCATTTATCCCCATATTCAATCCCCTCTACCCTATTAAAAAATAACTACCATCTTCTGCTCCCTTGGCCATCAATTTTTTGGTGGATTTGGATTGGATTCTTCAATGAACTCTCAAGTAATCTTCTAACGTCTTCTTTTTGTCCATATTCTTGGTCTCTTTTCTCCTCATATTTGGATTATCTTTCTCCAAAAATGGTTTTAAACAATGTTGGGTCAAAATATATTTTCATTTCATTAAATATAGTTGTAATTGGCGTTCTATTTCCACAATATGGTCTCTCCTTTGTGCGATTGGCGGTTTGCACATGGATTTATGAAGAATTCAAGCAAGAAGTAGGTGGTTCCATGAATTCAAATTAATTTATGGTTTTATTATGTTATTTTTGTTTTCAAAAAGGGTTTTATAAATTATGTGGGAGGTGATAAAGGTGTTTTCCATGGGTCTTGGTGTATAAGATCAGGGTTGAATGTGGAATTTCATTTTTGCATATTTGATTGTCATGTTTGATTTTGATGAATGAAGTCATGACTATATTCATGGAGTCTCATTGATATTGATAATATAACTAAGAAAAATTGGTATCTTAAGTATCTTGGTGGGAATACGAGGTATAGTACTCTAGGATAGTTAATAGGAATGAGACCCGAACTTACAGGACATATTACATACAAAACTAAATAAACAATTATGATGGGGATTGGTTAACTCGAGTAGGAAATGAACCATTGTGTCCAAAATATGATTAATAAGAGTACGAGTATCCTTGGACCCATCTAATTGTAGTTACTTAGGTATTTTTTTATTCTAATTCTATATTGACCATTTTATCTTATGATCATATTCTTTTCCGATTTTATGATAAAACATGTTTTCAATTAAATTTTATTCTTTTTTTTTCTAAAAACCATCATGTTAACTTGTCTGTTAAATTCACTGAATTAAATCTGTTTTGGTGGTATACTAATGGGTATATAGGATCAAACCCTACTTACACCCTTTGGTGTAATTATATCTTGTTATGTCTGACTTAGGTAAAATAAATTCCTTCCATAGTAGTGATAGTGGTTCCCTGTGCTAGAGGTTTCTGGTTGAGCCGGTGTTGGTGTTGATGGCTTGAGGGTATGGCCCACATGTTTCTTGGATTTTTTATTTACAAGTTGGTTCCCCTACTATTTTTTTTATTTTAAATTTTAATGTAAATGTTAAATGTTTAACTTATGAATGTGGTGTTTTACCTTGATGTCTTATATTATAGAAATTGGTTATGATGCATTGTGAATTTTTCAATAGTCCGTAGTTGGTTTTCATAGGAAAAATTATTTCCATTGGTGTTATTTGATGCCCAATCACAATTTGGCAGCCCTTGGGGGTTTGGAACGCCATTCGGGCCATTCCTCGGGTCGAGTCAGGTGTCGGGTAGGATGAAAACATGACTGTTTTATTATAATGATAAATCCCATTCCATTAAATTTATATATAATTATAAATTAGAAAATCTATATTTTTATTTCATTTTGGTTCGTAGGTCTACAAGAATTCATATTCAATAACCCATGAACATGTTATTATATATTCCACATTAGATTGTAATATTTTTTCAGGAAATTTCCTTTTTAAAAATGCTACAAAAAATTCACTTTCTCTCATATAAATCATTTGACTATAGAGCAATCCTTATTTATTTTGATTAAATACATGATTCCTTGGTTTGTGAGACCCATAAATTCATTCCATAGACTATTTTTATCTTACTTAATATTAAATTATACTCATTCATTTATTTATAGTTGATATTGGGTTTTATTTTTTTTATAACAATCATAATGACTACTTCACCTCTTCCCATATCAAAACATACATTAATGTTAATGTTAATGTAATGTCTAAAATAATATTACTATTTGACACATAATATGTTATACTTTGGACCATCTGCACAAATCACAATCTTTTTACACATATCTACCTCCTTGTCATTATTTTTCAATAATTGTTACTCATTATACCCTATGATTTGAAAACACAACTTTTCAATACACATTTTACTACAAAATTATTATAAATTTATCTTTCTACAACACATGGGATGATTCTTCAAATATTGGTATTTAGGATTATTCATCATCCGATAATTTAAAATAATCGTTAATAAAATTTCCCCATTATAGTATCGTATATTGTTTTGCATCACTTTAATTAATTTTTTTTCTCTAAAACTTCAACACTAACTCATAAATTGGTTTTATATGAGTAGTTATTTAATTATATTAACAAATAAAATTTAATATACCTGATCACTGGTTTAACATCATATATCATTAACTTATCCCATAGTGATCAAATACTCATTTTCACATGTATTTTTCTGAATAATTTTAATGAGTAGTGTGATACTATGTTATTAAAATCACTGAACACAAAACTATACCCTATGAAAGTGTGATGATAAAAATATGAAATTGTTTATGGGTTTTATTTAATTAGAATGATATTTTCTAGTCAATATCCACCCAATAAGTGATTGAGAGTTCAACACTAATCTTGACACTATTTTCTAGTTCGATAATGTATTTTTTAGTCAATGAGGAGGTTGGGGTTGGTTTTAGAAAGTTTTTATGTTTATTTAAAGGTTTTAGATGGATTATTAATGGTCTATGGTTTGTGAATGGTTTATATAAATCATGAATAACCTCTAGGTAAGTGATTCATTGAGAAATGAAGATTATAGGAAAGTACTTAGTTAGTAAAAATATTTGGAAAAGTCTACACTAGTTTTGAGACCATAAAATGATTTAGGCTGTGGAAATTCATATAGTTTGTGAGTGGTTTTGAAAAACATATATCATTGGGTTTTGTGAAATATAAACTAAAAGGTTCCCCATAATGTATACCTAAATTATGTATAAAAATTTAATTAAATAAAATTTGAATAATAAACATTTTCACACCACCCAAAGACTCATTTCCCCCCTTGTTTTTAGGTATCTCAATCCACTGGGTTCCTATAAGAATTTCTTTTCATCACACCAGAACTCCCTCTCATTAAATCTTGGTGTGTTTTCCTATAGATAAAAGTTAAGGTTTACCTCTCTCATTCAGTTCTATTCTCTTCTAATTTACTTTTTTGAGAAACCCTATTCTAGGGATGGTATTCTTGGATCGTTTGTTGAGAATGAGTTTTAATGGGTATTTTTTATGAAAAATATTATGAAATTTATAAGATAATAGATATATAAGGGTGCGGTGGGAGGGGGGGTTCATATGAGTTACATTTTTGATGTCGGTGAATTCACCTCATTATACCTATTTCTCAAACATGGATTTATATTATTTTTAAAAAACTAACCATAATATTTATTTCTTTCTAATCATCTTGATTAATCATTGTTGACTATTCTCATGATGATTTTTTTCTAAATGGTTCTTGTAAATTCCTTTGACATGTTTGATAAAATTTCTGAATGGTGAGTTTTTCTAAAAGGGTGATTTTAGTGTGTTATAAAATAGGATTTTTTCGATGTATTTTTAGGATGTCTATTCAATCTTAGTATAGATGAAATGTTTATTTGGGGTAATTTTTTTTTGAAATAAAATTGTTGTATAATAATGGGTTAGAATTATAATTAGTTTTTGTGAGTTCTTCATATTTATTGATAGGTCCTAGTTGGGCGGTAATTGGTTTATATTTTATAGATTATAGTATATCAATTATAAAATAAAGAGATGAATTAAGTCATGTTGTATATTTCTTCTAATATGTTTGGGTTATTTAGTAAATCTTGCATTAATGGGGGGGTGACATGGACTAGTGCAATGGATTCCAAAGGGTAGGGGTTAGTGAAATTCAAGGGTAAGAGGGCTCCAGATATTGGTGTGTGGGTTGGGATGTGGGCTTCATTGAAAAAATAAAGGCAAACATTAAATTTATTAATATAGGTTATTATGTGGATTATATTGGAATTATTTATATATAATATGATTCCCACATGTGTTATATAGAATTTGACATAACATCTCTTTATTTTGGTAGAATGTATGTCAAGATGTAGGGGTTAAACTATAATATTTGTATAGTCACCCCTATGTATATTTATTATGGTGTATATTCATTATTTTGATATGATGTAAGTAAGTGTAAGACCAATTACTTCACTATTAGTGTATATTGATGATTTAAAATTTATTGGGACAAAAGTGAGATTATATTTAGTGTTCATGTTGAGAATGGTTGAGTGAAACATTTGTCATTATGTATTTCATTTTGACATTTTCATCTTGTGGACATATATGGTGATGTTTTTTGGCCAATGAATTTTTTTTAATTGTCTTATTATGATATAATATTGTCTTATGATTTTACTCATGAATTATATTTACCTTTTCATTGGATATATTCTACTATAGGTTATGTCTTATGTAATTGTAAATCATCACTTATGGATACTGTTAAATCATTGTAATTTATTACCATCCATTTTATCTACAGCATGCACCTGTGTCCCATTGAAGTCTAATCCTATAAAATGTGTCAGATGGGTCAGGATGTTTAAAATGGAATTAGTTTTTTTGGGTGTATTAGAGGGGTGGTAGGCATAGAGGAAATATTTTTTGAGACTTAAAGTGGTTGGATATAATAACTCAAAACTAACCTTAATATTCAGCACATTATTTATCCTAGGTTTTCTAGGTATGTATAGTATTGTTAAACACTTGTTGGTATGATTTCATCTCATCATTTTCGGTTTATTCAATGAGAGTTATGTTTCTTGTATTATCAAAGAGACCACATTATAGTATTTTACCATGCATATACAATTATAATGATCAATATTTTTATGTTTTTAAAGGACAATATTATTTTGTGTATTAATTTATATTGAGAAACATACAAAGAGAGTAATACATGATGTCTGAGTAATGATATTTTAATTTCTTATATGCATATAGAAATATTCCCCTAGAAAAAATTCCTCAAAACCAATAAGTGGGAACTACTGAGAATGTTTCTCGACTGTAACGTCAAGTGAATCAATAAATCACAATATTTAAAGTGGAATATTTATTTAGTAATGTAAAAGGGGGAGAAAATTAAGAACCATTTCATGTAGATCGATTTTTGTAATTTTAAAATAAAAACCTTCCAATATTTCGAGGTGATTCCAAGACTAAGGATGTCAAGTAATGGATTGTATAGATAAATAAGATATTTTATATCCATAGAAATTTATCAGATTCCACATTGAATATAATACTGTATATACCAAAATAGATTGCAAGAAAATGGTGTGACCAATCCAATTAATTAGAGATCAATCATGTACTAAAATTATATTGGTTTTAATGGGATTTTATCAGAAATATTTAATCCACACATATTCCATGTATCAATTGCTATAATGTTATTTGGTCTTTAAAAAAGAGTGTCTTTCAGTTTTAGGACATGCCACTCAATTTACAAATCTTTTTCTTTTTCTGTACATTTCCAACTAGTGACACTCTCAAGGATAATAGTTTTGATTTAATCCTATGAAAATTTATTAGCTCTAGGATTGTGGTGTTTAGTATTGAGAATTACATATATCTCATAAATAAAGTTCTATATTAAAAAACCTCATCATATCGTCCTTAAGTGAAGGGAATACCTTCACCCACTCAGGTGGAGAATGAAACTCAAGTACTGGAAACACATGAAAGAGGAAAAACTACTCCATTTGTAGTAGATAACTGAATAATCATTCGATGGGATATAAATTTAGAGATATCATCATATTAGAGACATGTATATTTGATATAAATTTAGAGATAAAATGGATGATAGTATTGGAAGATCATACTGAGTGTTATGATTTATAATTAACTTTTTTCAAGTCTTTATGGAGATCTTCATATTTTTAAAGGGGAATGATACATGAATACATGAATACTAGAACCTCTAATAAAATATGATTGAAATACCACATATAAGTTCAGAAATATAGTCATGGGGGTTAGTGATGTAACCAAATTTGTTGATCTTCTTGAAATAATTGAATTAAACTATTATGTGTTTCCCCAAAAACACCTCCAAACATCCATGTGAAAGAGAAGTATATTTTTTATAGACCTACTCCCAATAATGACTCATCTTTCTATTACATTAAGAATAATTACAAAAACTAAACAATATGAACTAAATGTTTAATTAGTGGAATTGAAAATCAATCTATTCCTTCACACAAACTAAATATCCTTGGGATGTTTTATTTTTATTTGTAATAATGAAATTTGGTTGTATTATAAATTGTTTTGAAAATAACAGAATACATAATTCCATTGGGATTGGTGTCCCATATTAAAATGGTGGGATAATCATTGTAAGTGACTATTTACAAATTATAACTTTCCCCCTATCTTAACATTATACCTATTTAGGGAATAAATCTCACTTTCTATCACCTTGGTTTTCATGAATTTAATAAAAGTATAAATATAAATAACAAGGCACACCAAAATTTGATAACAGGTTTCACCTAAAATGTGAATGAAAATATCACTAGTGGATGGTGTTTGTTATCCTAAACACTGAAATTAGATTTTATTATCATGATGGATCTTTTTCAAGTGGATGACCATGAACCTATAAAATTTATCGCACCAACAATACATACATGTAAGGACTAACTTGTGGTTTTAAGGGTCTTGAACCAAATTCCCTCCCTATAAAAAATAAAGGATTTTATCTTATCCTAGTGAGTCAAATCATCTTCAAGATTTATTATCAACAATAATAATATTTTCAGTCCTCTTTCCTCCAAAAACACAATCAACTAGGTTTCCTTGTACACAATAACCACATGGTTATCTCACAAGTGCAATTATTGGGGGTTAACTCAATTGAAAGATAATATATATGGTATCGTAAGATCCAATACATAAAATATATAGATATCAAAGAATATGACGATAAATGTTATTTTTACTTTGAATGTTTAGTAGGAGTATCATTTACTTCACCCTTTTATCTTATTATTCGAGTTATTCTTTAATAAAATGAATGAGCTATTTCTCAATCACCTAGGAACTCTTTATTTATCCACTAAATGGATTTTTAGTATGATATAATGGTTTATTCAATTATATATATATAGTGTAATCTCATGTAATGAATCATCATTCATCTCCTCTAACTTTGATATGAAATATCTTCAAGCTAGAAATGGTTTTAGGGGATGTATTTATTCTCACTCAATAATACTCAATATATTCATCAGAATAATAAAACATTGAGTTCTTCTATCTCTCTTAAAATTTGACTCACTTATTTTTCTATTTTAACTATTAAGAATTCAAATGAATACTATTTCCAAAATTGGAATTTTGAAACCCCCATATAATCAATTTATTAAAATAAATTTTCCATTTTAATTTTTAATTTTCTTAATAGGATTATGTGGGACTTCTCCCATAATATCCTCCTAGGCATTCATCCATTTCCTTACAATGATTTTTTTTCATGTTATAGAATTCCAAGATGGGCATATTAAAAACACCCTCACCAGGTTAATATCCCCATCGTGTAATAAATATAATATTCTCTAACTCTAGAATATTTTCACTTCATTATTTTGGAGAACAAGACATTCTTCTAATGTCATGACATATCTCAAATAAAAAAACTAGGATCATCTTGGATTTCATCCTTAGACTGCCTCTAGATATCTTAATTATCATAATAGAATGTAACGAGTTAATGTTTTTATTTATTTACCACTAAAACAAGTTTCTTGAATTAATATTTACTCAAAAAATAATCAGTATGCTTATGAAATAATGAAAAGCACAATATCATCACATTTTATTAATTATTTATTATAAAATATGTTATTGGAAATCTCTTGTTTTATAAAAATAGTAAACCTACATGTATCATCAAGAAACTTAACACTTTTAAAATACTATCTAAATGAAAATAAATTTTTATAATAATGGTGAGTTAATAACACTTGTCTATATTTATTTTCATTTGAGAACCCTTATGTATCACATGAAGCGCTCTAGGACCCTTAAAAATATTATGAAAATGTGAATCTTTCATATCTTATTTTTCTTCAATACTCTTATAATTTCTCAGTTCTAGTAACTCTTATTTATCCCATTTTTGAATTCTATAGAGTTTGTCAACTCTTAGTCTTTAGAATATGAGACTCTTATGTTTCTTAGTGTCCACTAAGACTTTTCCAATTTCTTACTTCTCTAAAAACATACATATCTCAATGAAAATTAAACCCCTTCCATTTTTTTTACATTCTATTTCACCCTTATATATTGTTTTTCTATTGATAAACCTATGGAAATCATTTTTACTTGGATACTTTATCAAATTTCACACTTCTATCTAAGTACTATTGTATATCTACGAACACTTGGATTTTTTTTCAATATTATAATTCCAAGAAATCCTTAAAAATTTTTTGGTTGTAACATGTTTTCAAATTTCAATCAATAGTCATAACAACCCATATGTATACCAAAACATTATAAAATTCCATTATGAAACATAGAAACTCTCTCCATTGTTCTTTAAACATATTCATTTTTACTCAAAGACTATTTATCAATACTAGATCATCTAAAAATAACATAAATGGATATGGTAATTTAACCAATATTTTTTAAACTCATAAGATAATCCCCAAAGAATCTATCTACTTATGTGTAATCATCTTATGTATTTTCAATGAAACATCAGTACCTAGGAAATTTGAGATTCAAATTAAGGATTATTGGTCTAGAATTCAAGTTTGTTAACCAATATATATCATCTAGCATTAATTCAAGATAACATAATTATTGATTCTCACACTTCCATACGTATTTCATACTTCCATAATCATAACCCCCATTTTGTTCAACAATAATATCCTCAAACTCATCTGAAACATGTAGTAGACAGTGCTTCTATCAACAATCAATAATTATATTATATATTAATAAAATATCATCAAAAAAATCATCATAAAAATAATATGATTCAAACTAAGGCGCATATCAAACTTTATCATCAATAAACTTTAACATAATATGAATGTGTCTCCCTCAACACCTCACACAGTAAAAAATTCACTTTATATATAATTTTTTCCGTATGAACAATGGTACAAAATAAACGATATTCCTTTCCAATCATTCATAGATGCACCGTAGTTTCTTATTATTTATTTTTTATTTCTCATTGACATGGATTGTGTATATGGGAACTTATAACATCAAGAATCAAATTTATCTATAATGTATGAATATCAACACAAATTGAAACCTTTACTTGGTAAATATATTCTTCCTCTAGGTTTACCTTCTCAATTAATTTATATTACACTCATTGATATAATTATACATTGACCAAATACATCAAAAACTATATGGGATCAATAATATCCCCCTTTCAATTTATTTTATACACCAGTTTAAAAAATGAATGTTTATATGTATATTTTATTTTCAAATCTCCCACTCTCACCACCTATTGAAATAATACACAAGGAAACCATTGAATTTTCGAAATAAATTCACTTAATTCTATGTGTCATCAATTATTAAACTCTATGTCTACATGAGTAATTATTAGTGTAGAAAACAATATTTCCTAATCTAGAACATAAGGATATCCATAAATAAATAATAATATGATACAAACTAATAATTCTATCCAGAGAATCTGTTAAAATATTTTTGGGATAATACAAATTTTTTAATATATTTTCATGATAATTTCAACCTAAATTTCTATACGCATATTAACACATAGTTTAAAAACATTCAATGTAATCATTATCTTCTGACTAAGAATAATTACATGAATTTATTCATTTTCAGTTCATTGGTTAAATCAATCACTCCCCCATTAAATTATAATTGGTTTCTTAAAAAAAGAATGGGAGAACATACATTCATTCCTTTTTATGAAATTTTTCTTGTAATTTCCAAAATTATATATTTTAGTGAAATATTTGAATATTGATGCTTCTAAAAATTCTCCCCTAAAGGTAGGAACATTTGCTTCACTTAATATATAATGAAGACTTCATCAAAAAATATAAAAAATACTAATTTTGGGGATGACACATCAGTGAGTAATTTAATGTTGCACTCTAAATTTGGAAACATGCTCAACTATATCTTTTATTACCATAAAAACATGTGTCTCCTTAAGTTCCCTAGAATAAAAAAATACTTAAAATATATGGGAATAATAAAAAACTCAATTTTTACAAAGTTATGGTGTTAGGTTTTTGAGTTTCTTCTTGACCGAGATACTTTTTTCTTTATATATCAATTTTGGGAGAATTTTTCAGGGAATATTTTCTTGATATTCTATGTTTCTTATATAGTTAGCATGGTATTCATGATTATCACAACAATATATTTTATTTGAATTACCTTTATTATTTTGGAAGCTAAAGAAGATGGTCATATAGATGAAAGATTTATCTTTTTAGACATATATTAATGGGATGATAATATAATCATAAAGTCCTTATAATCTTGACTAACCATCATATACCACGGAGAAAATATCTCATGTACTCATGGGTTATAATAAATTTTCAACATCTCTTGATATTTTAATTCTTCTAATAGTGTAATTATTTTATTTTTATATCTTGCGTCTTCCAATAATTTCTCCATTTTATTTTCCATTTCAAATTGGGCTTTCATAATGATCAAACATTCTTTGGGAACACACAACCCTTTCTTAGAACATCAACATAGTCTCATTAAAATTAATGAAACATTATCAATACTTTTATTACTTTTTAGATTGATCTTACACTTTTCACCGGATTTTATTTTCCAACACCAATACTCATTCTCTCTATGAAATTATATAGGATATTTCCTCTTCTTCCACAACAAAAGAAACTCATTTTTAGTGATTAATTCTTCTTGACCTTCTTAGACTTGTTTTGAACAAAAAATTTATTTGATTTATCACACAAGGTATAATTTAATTTTTTTATACTATCATTATGTTATAAGTGAAAAAGGATGTTTTATTTTTATAAGAATGTATCATTATAATGATTACCCTGATTGAAAATAACACAGAGACTTTCTACAATTTCAAATATTTTTTATAGAAAAAGAATTACATTTTTTATATATAATTATCATAAATATAGTTCTATCCTCATTATTATAGTATATAATTTTCCTCTATGTACTGATAAATAAATTCCAATATTTATCATCCTTATGACCAAATATTTCTTAGTAAAAGACGTATCCAATGAATACAATTGTTCTTCTTCGACCATCGTTCTAGAAAACTTTTATAGCTTGTCGTTTTTTTGTAGAAAAACTATATTCTTGAGAATAAATTAGAAAAACATTTCTCCTACACATTATCACCTCAACCATTTATTTAGTGGGGGTATATAACTAATTTTATAAACCCATATTTTAATATATTTTATTTTATGACATGAATTTATCATGAAAACATCATTAGCAAAAACAATGTTTTCTTTGAGAAAGGTAGCCCTTTTATTAGAGATTATAATAGAAATATAATCATATTTTACTAATATCATCCATAATTTCAATAGTGGTATATAGGTGATCATAATTTCTTTATAACTATGACCACAAGTCTACTCTCGTTATCTAGTAAAGATTTATATTTTTTCACTTTCACTTTTATTAATATGAATTCTAAATCTAGATAGTTCATGTTCATGATATTTTTCTCATTATAAGTTGATCTCACACTATCCTCATGATTTATTATTATTTTCTCAACATTATCCACATGAATTCTATTATTTTCTTGTAATAAATTGTTAATACGATTTAACTTATTAGATTTTATTTTATGTTGACCGTTTTGGATACTAATTTTTCTTTTAATGCAAGTTTATTTTCTCCAATAACTACCATCTATTCCCCCTTCCCATTAATTTATTGATCCACCAATTCTCTAATCTGGAGCATCATTCATCACGATTTTTATTTATGAAATTAGTGTATTCAACATTCATGGAGAATGTTACACATGTGAAAACCTTTTATTCAAAATCTTGCTCCATCCTGACATAATTATCTTAATATTGGGTGATCTCCTCATACATTCATTTGAATCATCTCCAATTAAAAGTGACTATATCATTAAAAAATTTATTTGTTTTTTTATTCAGACTATAATTCATTCATCTTTTTTATCCCCATATATGTGATCATCTCCAATTTTTCTTAGTTCTTCTCCATCCATTCTTGATATGATTTCTCAAAGACTATTGAAATTGGGTTTTGTGTGTTATGCCTCTTTAATAATAATGGATATTTTATTGTCAAGTGGAATTTCATTAGAAAAAATTCCAAAATATATAATAGAAGAAGTCTATTTTTATGGTCTTCAATTTTTAGAGAGTCATTGTTCGTTTCTCTCCTTTTTGAGGATTTTATCCACTTTATTCAATTTATTTTATTCCCAAATTTCAATTTTATTGAATATAGTTCTTCCATTTTTTTATTTTAAAGTGTAATCATGGGTTTATATAAATTTTAACTTCATAAATGCTTTGGGAGAGAAACTCAAAACATCAAATAATTAAAATGTTTTATTTTTGAGAATCCCATTAGAGGTAGAACTATAGCCCGTATACAAGTTGTTTTTCCACCAGTAATAGCAAACCAATATTAATGGGAATAAGAATATATATTAGTAACTATTTACTTATTAATATTATTTAACGGCTGTTACCTCTTCACATATTCAGTTAAGTGATTTTAGGTTCTCTCATCTTTTTTATGAATGAATCTAATAAGAGTAAGAAATAAAAACTAGAAGTTACACTGGATTTTGGTAAAAAAAAAAATCAACCAATGTCAATTGAATAATTTTTGATGCATAGTGCTTATTATTCCACATGCACATAGTTTTTTCTTTATTTTGAAAGAGATTCCCATTCAAGGGTATTCCCTTGAACCTGTAAAAATATAACAACCAACTAGAATTATATAAAAGAACTAACTTATGGTTTTAATACTCTATCAACAACCAATCCTCCCTCTATAATATATATTATTTATCTTACACCTCTTGAAGTTTATTATTAGTAATGTCATGTCCATACTATAGTAATAGTGTATAATCTCCATTTTCAGATGCATTAATCAACTAGTCCACCTCAAACATAAAAAACTACAGTAATGTCACAAAATTTAGTAATCTAGAGGAAACATAGTCAAATCATATGCTATTTGATAATTTTCTACATTAAATGTGGTCAATTAATCATCTTGTTTCTTAATCACTGAAAATAGTTACTTGAATCAAGAATTATCCCCAAAATCATCCTGATGTTTTATCTTTTTATAATTGTATTACACTATCCCATTTAATTAATTATAATTTTAAAAACTTCTTTATAATAATCTTATATTTTTAGAATATTTGTGAACCGTCACTTATTGCAATACAATATAACCATCTTCCAAATTATAAAAATAAATAATCTTATATATCACTTGTTGATAATCCTAAAAAACTCATAGTTATTAGATGTTAGATAATTCGAACACAAAATGGTGAAAACCATACACCTAATAGAATAATAAAAAACATTAGAGTACCAAAAAAATATAAATTAGGAAACACATTAGTTAATGAACTATGTCAAATAGCCCTAAAAATTCCACTCCCAACTTATAAATAACATTCATTTATGTGGAAATGAAATAAATAAAGGAACACTTTGATTTACTTGGTTTAAACGTTAGTCATAAATCCATGGGAAATAACTATTGTCATTTTATTATTAAAATTTCAAAAATGTTTACAATTTAATTAGTGAATAAAAAAAATATAAATATACAGTGTTATGTAATTAATATAACACTATGTATAGTGGTCCCACCCTACAATAATAGTGGGTCCCTATCAATGAATCTATGGCACTGCCATTTGAAATTAATATGGGTTTCACTATTTTCTTTGATAAACTTTTATCTCCTATAACATCACTTAGAATTATTTAAAACATCTAAAAGAAGTGTAAATAACCTTGACTACTTATAAATTTCTAAAAGTTTTTATTGGATATAACCCATGTAATTTCTTCACTACCCTTCTTATAATGAACTGAAAACTGTTCAAAAACATAAAAAGGTGGCCTCTTCTGATCAACCAGAAACTTCTGGATTCATCCAATATTGAAACAATGAACTTCATGGTCAAGGTATCTATAGTATTTTCTCCTTCTGGTATGGATGGTTCAAAATAAAACCAAGGATTACATTCCCAAAAATCCTCCACATGTAAACTACGTTAAGGAACTCTAAAAACCATTAAAAAAATAGGAAATTCCCCTGATCTACCAAATAAATCATAGTCAGTTATCTCTACCACATTATGACCACTGTAGTTCTACATAGGTATAATGTTTCCTTAATATTTCTTAGACTTGAACCCTGGTGAACATGTCTATTTTACTTTTTATTTTATTTTTCTAATATTTCAACAAATCAACAGACCAACATCTAGTAACTTTCAAATAAAATGATATTTCTGGTAAATGAGATTTTTCAATCTATAAAAAAACACATTTATATACAGGTTAATTTCTCTCTAATTTTACCTAGAGTGAAATGAATTTACTTGAACACATTGTTTTTATAGAAAACACTTGATCCATATATGTTCTATCCCTACTTTTGTTACTTCGATATACTATACTTTCTTTATGGAGAGTGTTATCACAGGTCAAAAACATAAAATCAAGTTAACTATATTTCTCATGATAATGAATGCATTAGATATGGTACTTTCCTCATATTTAAATTCACTATAAAGTCACCCACAACATAACCATGTGTTGTATCATCTTTTATAAAGCATAATGTTACATATTTCGATGCTTGGAGCAACAATATTATCCACTCCATGGTTTCTAGATTCTATTTCCCAATAATTTCCATGTACTAGTTAATGAATGTCACTTCATATATAGTGTTTATGTGAATGAACACCACAGAATGCATCATACATTATAGGGAAGATGAAAATAGGTATTTATATTTAAATGACACTTCATATTTGTTGGGGTTTTATCATTCAATAACTTAAAGTAACCAACCATTAGTGTTGAATAATAATTACATCAAAATATATGTTATCTTTCAATTATCTTCAAGATATAGTCGTTTTAAGGCTGCCCTAAAAAATAGGATTTCTTATATTGTCCAATTCATCTCCCCATTATCTTTTTAGATTCACCAAGATCCTTTATCTATAATATTTCAAATATATCCTTCTTTATCTCAAATGTTACCTATATAAATAGACATAATAGGTGAATCTCATCCTGATATAGAAGAAGGATAATGAATCTCATATCTATTAAATTCAATGATATAAATAGTTGTATGATTTTCTCTATATAAAACATTTCCTTCCATAAATGTTCAAAACATCTAGTTTCATTTCCTGGGTTCCTATTTCAAAACACAGAGACCCCTCTTTAGATTATACAACAATACCTACTTTTGATTATACATGAAACTAGTAGGTTTATTTATGTAAATTTACTTCTTAAAATTTCCATGGATAGATTCCATATTTAAAACCATTTATTCTCAGTATATATTTTCAAAATATATAAAACATAATGTTTTTCATATATTAGTATTCTAAACTACAAGTGAAAGTATTTTATAGAAGTATAAACCATATTTAAGTAAAAATACTTTCACCACCAACACTTCTATGTACCTTTTATTTTCAGTTGTTTTTTTAATCAAAATAAATACTTATTCTCAACTTCATTGGTTACAAATTGATGTTCCATTAGCACTAAGGTACCATTTTCATGTAATGAATCAAACTAATTCATCATAGTTAACACCATTATTCATGAACCCAAGATAATATCCACATATTTCAAACTACTATGATCTCATTAATTTTTTAAAAGTATTAAATGAATGTAATCTCCATAACTCAACTTTTTTCCTGATTGAGAAGACCTTCACCACTCTACTTATGATTGTGATCTTTTTGAAATAGATACTTTTAGAGTATCACATTACAGTGAACTGATTTGAACCTCTTTATTTACTTAGATCTCTAAAAAATATTCCACACGTTCAATTTATGAACTTCTACTACACTATAAAATATCATAAATGTGGGAAAAATTAGAAACCATATTTTTATAAACATATATTTTTTATTTTTATATTTTCTCTAAAAAATATATTGTCCATGTTTTTGTCTCTCTATAGGACCATCAGAAAAAATAGAACTTTATATCTATAATGAATTATCTCTTGTCAAAATCCTAATGTTGGAAAAAAAATATTTATTTATTATAACCCAAAATTAAAATTATCTAAGACTTACATTTGTGTTTGAAATTATCTTTGTCATTCACATGGACATAGGTGATACTTGAAAAAACATTTTAGTGGTTAACATCTTATATAAGACGATATATTTTAATAGATCATAATTACATGATTTATAAAAAGGGTTTCACATTCATAAATTTTTATGATCTTGTAAATTTAGAGTTTGAGTGAATTTGATAAAATACATACATACCAAATACTTATAATAAAAATTAGATAGTTCCACTCAATATCAATTTCTCCACATTAACAGGTTCCTTTAATTTAAATTCCTATTTAATTAAAAACAATTCCTCTTAATTAACTTTGAATCCCAGTAGCGTAATTGTAGACATTTATAAAGTTAATAATCTTCCTTAGTTCATGTGAAAAACATTTGAGAACATCGTATTAGCACAAAAATCATAATAAGGGATACGAAAGGAATGAAACCCATTACCCCATTTTGAAAATCGTGAAATCCCATAAAAATATTCCCATTCTACATAATAATATTTGAGGTCAAATACTTATTTTCTTACTCATCAAAAAAATAATAACTTCTAAATGATTTTCATAAACAAAATAAAAAAATATTTTAAATTTAAAATCATAATCATGAGTTTTAATTGTGAAATATGGGTACTACTAAAAACATATTCTTGAAAATTATAATTTTTACCCTTAAAAGTGGCATAAACATTCCTTTATATATCTAATAATTATATCACCTTAGGAAATAAAATATCTACCAATAAATACCATTATAATATATATAAAAATAATGTAGTTTCCTTATGAAATCATCTACATATAAATATTACAATCACTGTTACAATCACTCTTGTAAATGGAAGTTCATACTCTATCAATTCCAATATATATACCACATAGAATAAAATCACTACCCAAAACATTAGAGAGATTTATCAGGATATCCCATAAATATAAGTGTTCAAAAGAATAAAAATATATATAAAACACATTTAATATTTCATTTCCATGATAAAAAACAAATAAAATTATTATGAATAAAAATACTTAAGAACATTCATTTTGATGTAAAAATATTATAACAATACTTTTTCTGTGAAACATATCTACAAAAAATCCGAAATTAATGGTAAATATGATTTTATTTCGTTAAATAATTTATAAATACAGACTCTTATTCTCAGTGAATATTGGTCAAGAAATAGGGAAATCTATATTATGCCTTATATGTTAAAAAATAATTCTTTTTTCACTTTTCTAAAAAGAGTCCAAAAAAACCTTGTACAAAATGAATTAAAAATATACCTTTTAAAACATTATAATGAATGTTAAAAGTTTTTGGAATTTTTCATTATAAATATTTTAATATTAAATAAAAAATCATTGATAAAATTTAAAATCACGTGTAAATGGGGGAAAATGTGTTTAAAACATTTAAAAAAATATTTTAAAGAAAAATATTTGACCACAAGTCCGTCTTGTCACAAAGATTATTTAAAAAATATATGATAAAAATATATTCCTTTTATAATGTAATAATATCCATTTTGTGTTAAATAATTTATTATTATCAAATTTATATAATTTATTACCAAGCTTTAAATAATTATTAATTCAATTATGTTCATGTATATTTTTTGAGGGTGTTCAATTAAAAATCCCAAATGAACTTTTGTAGGTTGGAACGTATCAAAAGGTTCTTTGTTAAATAATAAATAGAATATTAATTAAAAAATAATTTTTATTTTTATAAAATAAATAAAATTTTATAACTAGAAATTAAAGGTGGACATGAAAAATGGATCACATCGATCCATGGAGGATGTAGTCCGCATGTACACAAGAGATACACAATCATTTTCAAACAGATGGAAGGGTAAGTATATAAGTAGTATATTTAATATAAATAATAAAAATAATATGTTAAACATAATATATATTCATTAAATATTTTATAATAACCTTCCTTCTGAGGTGGTGATGAAAAAATGAACACATCACTTCATGGAGGTGGTAATACATCCATATGCATGAGTGATGTTGTCATCTCCCATAACATGGAAATATGGATTAAAATGGTTACACCATAATCATAATAAAACTTCCTTAAATTTAAGATTCTTATGTTATTATTTTATCACCATTAAATAATATTTTAAGGAGGTATAATAATAAATAAACATGAAACACTCAGTAAATAATTATACAAATTCTTTGGAAAACCTTTATTGAATTACACATTAAGAATTATTATGTTATTCTTTTCAAGTAAAAATAACCCCTATAAAGTGGTTAGGGATGTTGGGAAGGTATTTAGGAATGGATCAGATAATATAATAGATCCAATTATTTGAATAATAGACTAGAGGGTTTCCTTTTATAAGTTAGTGGGGTGGAACTCTTGTAATTATGGGATGAATTAAAAATAAAATAAAGTCATATTCACTAGAAAGAGACCCTAAAATAATCCCATATCAAAACTAGGATAATAAGTGTTGAAATAATATAATCTAATGAAATTTTAGATAATATTTTGTCACCTTGTCATTAGTAATTAACATTAATTATAACGTTTTACCCTTTTATGTGGAGGAAAAGTTTTACCATTGTTACTATTTTTTATTACCAAATATGAAATTAATATAATTAAAAAATATGGTCCTCCAAATTATAAATTTGAAATCAATTTTTCATGATTAAATTTGTATATTTTTTATAAATTTATTTTAATATAATCACACAAAATTCGATGAAAATCTATTTTTCTCTTCAATATTTTCATTTTAAATCCCAAAAATGAATTTACATCAAAATGAAGCATAATTTTGAATATTTCGGAATTAATTGGATTATTTTTAATCATATGTGATTAATTTTACTAAAAAACAAATTGTAAATATAATTCTAATTTTTAAATAAAATAAAACAAATGATTTTTTTCATAAAAATTAGAATTTTCACTACTCACTGAAAACCTATATTATCAAAAAAACCAAAAATACATTTTATTATATATTTTTTATAATAATATAAAAGATAAATTAACTTTTATAATATTTATTTTATAAAATTTATAAATGTAAAATTTAAATAAAACCATATAAAATATGTTCCTTATCAAGAATGGCTTTGATTTTTTATTTTTTTAGATAATCACATATTTAACTCGGTTGAGTGGGAATTTATACATTTTCAATATACCTAAGGTCATGTTTTCATTTAAATTATTTTCCCAATTTGAATGTATATTTTAATACATGACATCCTTTAAGCCTCATCTAAACTATACTTAAATAAAAGTTCCCTATCACCTTCTTCAGTATTACACCTTCCTCACTTCCAATCATTTCTACCAACATGATGTGACTATGTACACAGATTTATGGTTTGATTACATAAAATCCATATACCAACTTAAATATGGTGATCAGTTTGATCCACCTAGTTGATACTACTTGTTTGATCGTCCTTGGGTCTACTATAGTTTTATGATGAGTTTGATCAATTTTATGGTCGAGAGGCCTATGCTAGAACAGAGGCCCCATATCCAGAAGGCCCAATTCCATGGAATGAAATCCCATTTCTTATGAATAGTTCTTCTACTACTATTACACCACAATACTACTATAATAACATAAAAAATACTTTAATGTTTGGATTTGGTCCTCGGTTTCATGTAGGATTACAGTGTGTGTTAGCTAGTCAGTTACCTCCCCAACTACGACCATATTATAAATTAAAATTTATTAATAAGAATAAAAATTTATTTTTTGATTTTAAAAATCATATTAAATTATTATAAAGAATATAAATCTATAAAATTTAGTTATGAATACAAATAATAAATGTAATTAATTTATAATTTAAATTACATGGGATGTGACATTCTATCTCTATTAACGAAATCAAATCCTCACAATTTTATTTATCACTTCAAAAGGTTGGGGTATCTTTCCCACATCAACTTTTTAGGTTCCCATGTATCTTTTTCAATAATGTGGCTCTTCTACAAAACATTAACCAAAGGTATTACCTTATATCAAAACAAATACTCTCTATGATATAAAATTTTAACTAGCTTTTCATCATAAAAAATATTCTCTTCAAACTATACTATCTTAGGGATCAAACATGACATACATCAGGTATACATTTAAAAAATAACGAGACATGTAACACATAATCTACCTATGAAAAACTCAGTGGAAAATAAAGCCATAAATAAATTGATAACAGAATTTCTATAATTTCATTTATAAAAATAAATCTTAGTTTCAACATTCCATTAATTTTGAAACACATAACACCGTTCCAAGAAATTTTTTTATAAAGGAAATAATTATCCACCTCAAATGAATGGTCTTTCCTCTTATTATATATATAACTCTTCTATCAACTGTAATTGGACCTTTTGTTATTCTAAATTACATTTAACTTCTCAACCTCTTATTCTACCAGTTCTTTTCAAAAAGAAAATTTTCACTAAATTCATCCCAACAAGATAGATTTTGACACCTTTATCCATATAAGTCCCCAAAAGGATACATCTATATATGGGAATCAAAGTTATTAATTGAAGGAAGTTTCAATAGTTAATTATATTGATCCAAAATTCCCTAGTAATATAGTGAGTAAGCCTGAAGCATATCCTCCAACGTACGAATCATTCAATATTACTGTCCACTAGGTTGTGGATAAAAACAAGTATTGAAATTCAATTATTTACCTAATGAATTATGAATTCCATTCATAAAAGTTTATGTAAATATGAGATAATGATTGGATAAAATAGATATAGTTAATCCATGTAATCTTAAATTCTATTTAATATAAATTCTAGAATGTTAAAACAAAGGCATAATATCTCGTATAGGCTTAAAATGCACAAATTTGTTCAAAGAATCAATAATATCACAAATCTTAGTATTTTCTTGATATTTCATTGATAATAACCTGAAATAAATACATGGATATATTCAATCATTTTTATTCATGAAATATAAAATGAGGTAGTATCCCCCCTGGTAGTTGTTTTTGAGCTTTAACCTACTGACTAGTCAAAAAATTCATGGTAATATAAGAAATATCATTCTTCATTATTTACAAACAATAATATTTCTAAAGGTATCAGTATATCTTAATTCTACGAGTATTGAAAAAATAAAGAGAAATAATCTTCACATAATAATTCTTTCTCCATGCGAGGATCACTTGGAATATACAACCTCTTAGAAAATCTCATAACACCATTATTTTCAAAATTAAATTAATAAAAGTTTCCCTTCTTTACGAGATCCACTCTTTGTTTCAAACCTCATTTATTATTATGAGCATGATTAACTCAGTATGAAAAGGATAACTATGCTGACATCTAATGAAAATAGATGTTGTACATAAATATATTATTTCTAGGCCAACATTCATTAATAAATTTACAAAAGGACCATGTTATAAATATTGAATTTCCAGTAATGCATTTTCATTTAGGATCAAGGCATCAACCACATTATTTGTTTTACCATGATGATAGTGAATTGTGAAATCATGATCCTTTATTTATTCTAATAATTTTTTAAGCCTCATGATGAACACTTTTTTGGTGAATATTTTCGTTAAACATTTATGGTAAATATGTATATCAAATGTTATAAAATATAATAGATGTATTTATATTTTAAAAACAAAACTGATTACAGCTAGTTTGTGGTCATGTATTTAAAATTTAGTCCATATATTTTCAATTGGTGTGATGGATATACAATTACATGATCACATCACATCATGAAATTAGAAATTCCCTTCAAATAAGTTTCACTATAGAATAAAAACTCACAATTTCTAGATGGAAACACTAACACTAGTGTTTTAACCCATGTTCTTTTCAATTCCTAAAAAACTCATCGTATTTCTTTGTCCATGTGAATTTAAATACTTTTTGAGTTAACTTATATCTTGGTCTATATAACTGTGAAAATTTTTCAACAAACCATCTCTTGAAACCCATTAATTGAAGAAAACATCAATTTAAAGTGACATTTGTAGGCAATGGCTACTGTTCCACCACCTTAGTTTTAAAAATATCCCTAATTATTCCATCTTTGAAGACAATATGTCCAAATAAAGAAATTTATTGTAACAAAAAATTACATTTGGTAAATTCTCTATAAAAATTGTTTTATTTTAAATTATAAAATAAAATTCATATATTTATTTAATTTTCCTAAGGAGTTTTATTGTTAACCAAAATTTCATTAATAAATAAAACAAAAATATTATCTAAATATGCATGGTAAAAGTTGTTCATAATTTCCATGAATATAGTGGGTTCATTAGTCAACATAAATGGAATAACCAAAAACTCATAATTATCATTCTCCATACAAAATTCCATCTTCATAATTTATTATTTCCATTAATTTTAGGAGATAATATCTAGACCAAAGATCAACCATTGAAAAACACTTTACCCCCAAAACATGATAAAAAATACCTCTATATGATAAAATATATACTTTTTCTTAATATTAAAGATATTGAGTTTTTTATAGTCCTTGAAAATCCTCATGGCACTGTACTTATTTTTTTTAAAAGGATCACCCTAAGGTAAATTTCTTAGATGAATAAATCCCTTTTCAAGAAGGTATTGTAACATATTTTTCAATTACAATAACTCTATTGTAGCCATTCTATAAGGTGGTTTTGGAATTGGATTAGCATCTAGAACTAAACAAATAATGAAATTTACATGTTGATCCATAATAACACTAGGAAAATCATTATGAAATACATCCATGTATTAATTTAACGTAGGAACATTATTAATTTCAACAAAATTATTCTTTTCAATAATATGAGAAAGATATATCACACTACTATCTTCAATCAGTTTATAATATTATTGATATGTTATCATAGTTTTGAACTCATTCTCATATACAAATTCAATCTCAGAATTTTTTTAATAAAACATTATCTGATCTGCAATCTGTCATATCATGATAAATTTAAAAGGCCATCCATTCCTTGAAGAACATAAAACTCAGATATAAGAAATACACCAATATTTGAAGGAAAAATAATTCAATAGATAATCATAAGAGGAAACCTATAAATTATTTTCAGTTTAATACATCCTCCATGACATTTTACTAAAAATACTTTTTCAATTTCTGTGGGAAATATTTTTATTTTACAATAATAATCTATAAAAAAATGTAATGTGTATCCCTACAATAAGAAAATAATTTTTCATAATCTAATTATATATGAAATTTTATTATCCTCACTTAATTTGATGATCTTTTATTTTCTGAGGTATCCAGGAATTTTTTTCCACACACTTCTGCTTGCGTTCTCTGTGATTTCCATTATTCATTATTTTTTTAGACACACATCACCATAATAGATCATCTCGTTATATTTAAAACACATGACTATGTTATTATCATATTTTTTATTATATTTAACATTATACATTTCATTACAATAACATGAAAAATGTCCCGATATATGACATGGATAAAAATTTCCAAATTTCATAAGGTACTCACTATGATTCTTACTACAACAATTATCATAACTAAAATATTAATACCTATTTAATTTAGATCTTATTGACTAATGTATTCCTATTTTTTGAAACCAATAATGCCTCTTATCTTTTTTTATACAAGTAAATAAACTCCAATCAAATTTATCAAAACCCCACGCATATATTTATAGGAATTTAAAATCACTAACGACTAAATCACTATAATTTTTTTTAAACATTGAGTAAAACCTATTAGTTTAAATATCCTAGTCCATAATGAAATTTAGAGAATACCTATCCAATCTAGAGAAATTGTAATCATATGTATAAAAAGAGTCATAATCCTTTTTCTTTAGTTCTAACATTTTCCTTTCCATACTACATCTAACTACTATAGTAAAATACTTCTCAATGAAAAGAACTTTAAATATTTTCCCCTCTATGGTATCAATATAATCTTTCTCTTTACTCTTCAAAATCAAGGACCACCAATAATCATAATTTCATTCAAAAAAAATTTTAAAGAGAATTTATAATGTTTTGAAGAACCCAAAACATCAACTATATTTTCCATATCATTAATCCATAATTAAGGTTCCTTTGGATTTAGGTTCCACCAAATTCTATGGGGTAATATTTCATGAGATTCTACACTATATAAATGATCTTCTTGGAATCTTCAGTTTTCTATCTAGTTTGGGTACCGTAATTAATAGCCTCTATCAAATGAGTTGACATAAAAACAAAATATTTTTCTCCAATTACTACCATCCTATATTTTTTATTTCAAATGGATTTAACCTCTTGATTCATTCCCAATTTATTCACCTTGTTTCATCTTAAAAAGATTATTCTGTCACAGAAAAAGATTATATAAAGATGCATGGATACCCATAAAATTTTATAAAAAAAATTAAATCTACATAATTACATCCCTTAAATTTATTTACATAATAATATCGAAACCTCTAAAGCCATTTTAACCATACAAGAGAGACATACTATTACAACATACACCATAAACAACCATTAGATATAAGATTTATGAAAAGGGTTTCACTTTAATAAATTTGAAGGATCTTTTAAATTTACAGATATATAGAATTTGGAAAATAAATTATATATAAAACCATTATAATAAAAATTTGACACTAACATTGAATATCTTTTTTTATATAAAACATGATTTTTGAATTTAACATCTTGTTTCATTTTAAAGATGTTCCCTTCATTATAATTGAATTCCAATAATGGAAATTTAAACCTTTATATAGGTCATACTCATCCTTATTCCAATTGAAAAACATTTGATAACATGAGATGAGCACAAAAAATTTACTTAGGTATCAAAAAATAATGAAACCCATTAATACAATTTGAAAATCCTGAAATATCATAATAATTTTTTTTCCAATTTTTAATATAAAAATTTGATCTCAAACATTAAGGAATATTGAAGGATAATATTATATACTTTATGTTTTCTAATAAAACGTGGGAAATCATTAAATCATTTTCCTTAAAAACATACTTTTCAACCTCAAAAGGGGCATACATATTTCTCTAAAAATAAGATAATTTGATTCCATTATGAAATTGAAGTAACACTACGAAAAATATTTTTCATCAATATAAAATCATATTGAAACTTTTTTATATAAACTAAATATAATTGTTTCAATCAATATTTCATTAACTCTCTAGAATGGAATAACCTATGCAGTTGATTCCAACATATATTTCCTTGAGAGAAAATTCATTTCCCAATTAATTAGAGAGTCATATCGGGCTCAACCATCATCATAAAAACTATTCAAGGACCATATAAGAAAGAAATAGAATCATTAATTCATATCACAAAAATCTTAAAATATCCTTTTAAAAAAATATAATGAATTACTTTTAGCTTCAAGTATAAATGGGGGTAGAATCCCTTTCCATTGAAAGCACTTTAAACATAAATTCCTAGATTAAGGGTAAAAAAATATTCCATTTAAAAAATATTTGAAAATGTTTATGAATATTATTAAATAATAAAAATTATTATATAAGGAAATTTCACTCATGCTGATTACATTTATAAAAATATTTTTTTTGTACATTGGTGTAAATAGTGAAGAAGTGCCCCGAAAATAAAACATCAAGGTGTTATTTTTAAAACACAATAATGAAAGTAAAAAATAGATTAAAGTATCCGTAACAAATATTTGAAGAATAAATGAAATATCGTTTAAATCATTTAAAATTAAAATGTCATGGGGAATTTTTTTAATATTTTAAACCACATTTTAAAGAAAAGTATCTTACTATGAGTCAAAATCACTATGTACATACTTTAAATCCTATATAATAAAATCAAATTAATTTTATAATTTATTATTAAATATTACAAGGTGTATTCCTGTATTATTATCTCTTTTATTTCAATTATTTAATTCCCCATGTAGTTGCTAAATTTGTTTAGTATATTTTGGATGTTTTGAGGATGTTCTGTTCATAATCTGAAAACAATTTTAGTTGTTTGACAGTGGTCAAAGGTGTCACTATTAAATAATCTAAATAATGTTAATAATTTAATAATTTTAATATTTATATATTAGAACAACTTTCATAAATGGTAGACAAGAGACTTTAATCACATCGCTTTATGGAGGTTGTAGTCCACACGTATACACGAGAAACACTATCATTTTAAAACGGATGATAGTGTATGAAGGTGTGTAAAATATTACATTTTATATATATTATTTATTTCATAAAAATAATATATATTAACTAAATCTATAATAATAATCATCCTTTTTAAGTGGTGATGAAAAAACACATCACTTCGTGGAGGTGGTACTCCACACATACATACGGGTGATGTTTTAATTTTACACTAGATGAAAATAAAGATGAAAATGGGGTGTAAAATAACCATAAAAATTTTAATTATATGGATGATACTAATTTTAATATTTTTTCATAGTTAAAGATAATTTTAAGTTGATATAATAATAAATAAACATTTAACACTTACAAAATAATTATTCATCTTCTTTGAAAAACCTCAATTGGTTTAAACTTTAATACTTTAAAGTTGGAATTTTGGTTGGAAGATGATTGGTTAGATGTTCGGAGGTAACATGGGAATGTATTTGTTAGGTATTTCTTAAGATAAATTCCTTACATTATGTGAATAAAATAAGATAAGGGTGACATTTTTTACGAGAGTGGAGTTTAACTTATTTAATTTTTCAACACTTTAAAAATAATATAAAATATTATTTATAAGAAATTCAGCCAAAAAAATATCCCATTTAAAAGATAATATGAATATGGTCTAAATAATCCCCTCTAAAAACCCTTTAGATGAAATTGTGTGACCTTCCCACTTATTTTTAACATTAAATAATCATTTTTACCTTTTAGAGTTGTGACACCTATATACTTGGGTTGCAATTCATTATGGAACAAAATAAATTAATTTCAATACTAAATTTTAATCTCTAAATTCAAAATATGAAATAAAATTTTCAAATTCAGTTTGTAGAAGTGGAATATGGTAATTATAATGAAAACGTAAAGATACAAGGAATAACATATTTTATCAAAAATTTCATTGTAGAGCCAAAAATTGAATTTATACGAAAAATGAGGATAATATGGATTCTTTTAGAATTAATTTGATCATTTTTACTAAAAAAATCTAATTTTAATTTAAAACCAATACAAAATATAATATACCTACTAAAATAATTTTAAATAAATGATAGTTTATTTATAAAAAACATCATTATTCATAATCAACCCAAAAAATAATATTTCCAGGTAAATATAAAAAATTCACCTAAAAAGGTTTTTTATGTGATAATAAAAAAAATTAATTCCATTTTATCAAATATAATTTCTGAGAATTATAATTTTAACATTTAAAAACCATATAATATGTGGAAAACACATTAGTTAGAATAGAACTATTAATTTTTTGATTTGAAAATTAATATAATATTACTCTAAAAATGTTAGTCTATAAAGTCTAATCAAGAATAGAGATAAATAAACATTATGGTTCATTACTTCCAGCAAAATTTATTTAGTAATTCTTAAGTCAAACATCAGGCTATGAAACTTTTTTGTTTAACTAAATTACTATTTTGGTAACATAATTCTGGTCTGTTTTCCCACGTATAATCTTCTCAAGTAAGACACTTCTATTATAAAAGAAAGCCCAAAAGCTCTTATTTTATATAATCATCACCATTGCTAGGTCTTCTTCATTTTATATTATATCCTTACACTATTTACACCATTATCAACCACTAAAAAAATACTCAATGATCATCATATTTATGTTTCGGAGAGTAGAACCATACATTATAAATGTATTCATCAATGAATCAAAAAACTATTTTGACCCACTATGAGAATGAACAGGTCCTAGATCATAAAAATATTTATAAACTTGTGTAAAATTTCTGTTCCTTATTGCTGTTTCATTAATATTAAATTTCAACATACATTGGTTTTAAGTATGAAACACTCAAAACATTATAAGATATTGTGAAACATCTTCAATATTCCTATTCAAAACTAGAGATACCAAGATATTCTCATTAAGATTCCACAACAAAAATGGTGAAAAATCTAATTATTCATAATTTTATGCTCTTAAAACTGATTCTCAATATGTCATTCTAGTCAAATACAACATCATAACCATAACACATTTTCAATGACCAAGGAACCCCATGTGACCTTCCACACTCCAATAAAATATATCATTCCAAAACCTACCTTATCTATTTAAATAAGTGAAATTATGTTCTACAAAAGGCCTTGAATATTTCAATCAACCTTCAAATTTAGAAATATTTCATTGTTTATCCAAACTCTAACATTTCCCATCACAAAAATTTTTAAATACTGATCATCAACATAGTAGACATTTATAAAACATATTAATAAAAAAATAATGAAGCACATTTTCTACCTTGTGGAAAAAAATTATGCACCAATATATATAATCCAAAATTCCAATAGATCATTAACACTTACTAGTATGTTGGTACTACTCATAGATATCTTATTTATAAAATATTAAATTCCCAAATCCACCCTTTCAGAGTTTTCTATAGAATACTTAAATCTATTCATTATATTCCACCACTTTTATCATTTACAACCCATTAGACTGGGTAATATTTTTCTTCCTTGACTCAAATCTATAGATTGATAATCTGATCATCTTGGACGCGAGTACCAAGGTGATTTTCGTATTCATTCCATATTGAAAGTAGTTTTATAATGTGTTTGGGATTCAATATTTATGAGTTACTCATCTAGTTTTACTACTTTGAAATCCTCAAAGACCATTTCTTTAATCCTACATGAATTTATCATGGAAGTTACCACTAATTCTATGATTTTTTATAAGTGATAAAAAAATATTAGTTCCAACACATCATCTATTAACATAACATTAATAGATTCAAAATTCCATTGAATAATATAAAAAACATTTACATGATCTTCTAAAATATTTTCATTTGATGTTATCCTAACACATAAACATAAAATCAATATTATATTTTCCATTACTTTCATATTTTCATGCATTTCCTCAAGTGTATTCTTTATCTCTATTTTAGTATTCACCACCAAAATTTTATAAGGGACATTCCATGGTAATGGAAACTGAATGAAACTTAAATACATTCAATCCACCTTTTCCCTTCCCCCTTCCCCCATTTCATATGGAATGTATCCGTTCAATAAAATTTATTGGTAATCTTGAAATAGATATGCTTTTATCTTCATTCTCCATAATCAAAATTCTATTCCATTGAAATTATCTATCTAGACCTTTCTATCCTCACATTCCATATATTTTCATACAAGTGACTCTCACTAAGCTAAAATTTAATTTTATGATAATCAATATTGTTACTTGATATACCATTTAGTGAATCACATATCCCTGTTTGACCCACTTTCTTTGTTACCACATATTGGGAATCTTGGAAATTTCAAGATTCTTGGACGTTATATCATTAAAACATACAATAGGAGAAACCAAGAATAGGATAGAATCATATCAAACATAAGTGAAACTTAACTAATGAAGAAATACTAACCGTAGTAAATAAATAGAATTATGTTTCCCATGAAATCCCACTCACAAATAACAATTAGATATTCAAGAAAATAGATATAAATTTAGGAAATGAGCAATTTTATTTATATGGTTTGGAGGTAATTCCTACATCCACTTGAGAAAAATACTTCTATTTTCCTAATATAATATTGTAAATGTTTAAACTTTAATCCAAATATAAAATATATATCAATATAATTTTGAATCAACATCATATAAATCCAAGTATTACTAGTCTATGCCTACCCTTATTGTGGGGATAAACTATTCACTCAGTTGATCCACTATATAGAAGTCACGGGGGTACAATGTTTTCCATGATAACATTTAGTATCTTGTATATTTCATTAGATTGACTACAACCTCTAGTGTGAGTGTAAAAAAGAATACATTTTTTCCTTTGCATAAAATATTTATAAGAAGTCATAAATTTAATTTCCATTTAGTACTTCATCCAATGATCTCACCATTACACCAAATATCAGAATATTTCCTTATCTAATTATCCACCAACCACTATAATTATCCAATAACACTGTACTAAACATCATGATCAAGAAAATTATAATAGTTTATATTTTTAATAAAATGTTATTTAAATATAAATAGGAATCATATTCCCAATATCATAGTAGTGATTCTTGAACACTTTTCCATATTTTATTCCCCTTGAGTTTCCTTATGTATCACAGGATAATCCAAAATGATTTTCAAAATATTCATAATTTCAAAATATTATAGTTCTCATTGTGATTCAATAGATTATAAATTTTTTAACTTCAAGAAACTCTTAAGTATCCTAGTATATCTTCTTATGTTCTTTTGAAAAATCAATATTCATAATACGAGACTCTTATATATATCTTTGTGCTCTTACAATTTTATAATTTATCAGTCCATTAAATTTTTATATATCCTTGTTCAAATACATTTCGTTTCCATTCATTCATATTAGAGTGACCCTTACATGTCCCTTAGAATAATATTAATGATAATTTACCATAGTTACTTTGTTTCTCTATCAAATTTCACACTACCAACAGACAAGATTTACAAACCTTTAAACACTCAATAACATTTCCAATATTCCTTTTCTAATAAATACTTATCTATTAAGAGTCTTATATTAATTTACCAATATTTTTTATTTAATTTGGATAACCTTTAGACATTCCATTACATTTTAAAATTATAGTATACAATATAGAACATATAATAATTTTTACTTGAACATAATCAAATCAAGATAGAGATTTTTAAACCACTCTATCTTATCTAAAAATTACATTAATGACTCTAGCTATTGATCAAATAATCTCAGAATTATTTAGTATAACAACCGACGCATCTAGAGACTTATGTGTACACTTATTTTGTTTTTCTATGATTCTTCATTACCTTGAAAATTTTAGAAATATATTTTTCTTTCACACACAATATCAATGTGTCTTAACAAATATATATATAGAATATTTCTTTATGGAAAACAAATTGATGGATTCTTACTTTTCCAACAACCCTGTGTAATTAGTTAAGAATAGATTCTCAATCCGTTCAATACCCAACTCCTCAAAGTCATTAAAAAATTATACTATAAAATTATTAAACAAACCATTAGAAAAATTCTTTGATAATAATAAAATATCAGAAAAAAATGTTCTAATGTATATGATTCTTCCTAACTAGTATCATAACTAGGTTTTACTTTTATCCCTTTTTCTAATAAATGAAGAAATATTCCTCAACAACTAACATTATAGGTAGGTCACTTAAAATATATACTCCTATATAAATAATAAGAGAAACCCAATGATCTTACTTTCTAATCATTCAAGTTATCACCTCTGTTCCTTCTTCAAAATTATTTATATTTTTTCAAAGATCACAAAAATAGGGAATTTCTAACATCAATCTCTAAGTTGATCTCTAATTTTCTCAAGTTTAGCCTATATTTAAATCTTTTATTGGTAACTCCTTATTAATATAATATTCCCTTATCAAAAAATATTGATATAATTCAAAATAACTTTATGATTAATGATAAAAAATACAACAAAACATAAATTTGTTCAATAAACTAAATCATCTAAAAATTCAAATTTAGAACCCACATCGTAAAATTGATCATTTGTTTCATCAATTGAAGAGATCTATTTTGTTCTCTAAAACATGTATCTAATTCGGATACCTTCAAATCCAACTAAAGGAGGATATTTTAAATATGACCATTATAAGTTTCTATGACTAATATTAATTTTTTTTCGTTCCCTTTAGTCACAAAAATGTTCCAGTTGTGTTCATAGAATTGATGAACCATATTATTCTTGAATACATTGAAATTATTTAATCCATTTATTAATGGTACTCATATGTACTATTATAAAAGGTTTGATCAAAAAATAAACTTTGACAATTTTTTGATCACATTATCAGAAAAAAAAAATTTATAAAAATTTATAAGTGTTGCATTTGGATATAATATGTTTGATTATTTGGGCATCTTATTTTTACTAATACAATATTACTCAATTATAAAAATATTTAGTATCTGATTTCATTAGATTTTTCTAATAGTTTATTTGAGGTGTGTAATTTTTGGGAATAATGGGTTAATACCACTAGTTTATTCTTTATTAATCACATCTCAACTCGTCACTGGGTATATTGAAAAAGCAGGGTTCTACTTTTTATTTTAGTGACAATTTCCATAAATCATCAAATTGAATATAGATTGTGATAAGTGAAAATATATTCTTATCTTTATAGAACTTAGAAATGCATATTTCTATTATATTCTTTCATCAGGATTTATATTGGGTTCTATCCATTTACATGGAGACTATCTTGTATTTTACGGCTCATAATAATAATAGACACACATAAATAACTATTCAACACGTGATAAAGAATATTTCATTAGGGTGTATGTGTTAAAAACATGTTTAGATATCTATTTGGTGAGATTATTATTAATTCTACTTGTTATAAAATCATAAAAACCATTTTATATCAATGAAACCTAAACCTCAAAAAATGAATTTCGAAAGAGTACCTTCAAATGACCAACTTTGAATTATAATACACATCAAGGAAGGGTAATTTTGTTGTTTATGCCTTAATTAACAAGTCTTACAGTCAAGTGGACTAGGATACATGAAATAAATCAATATTAATGCCTAAAATCCCTTACATAACTTTGGATTTCACTATGATGTTATGGTTTTCATTTTGTTAACTCTCATTCTAGACATAGATGAACATGTTATGGAATCTTAATAGTCAAATAGTGATTAACATAAAATTTTAAAAAACATTAATGATTATAGGATTTAAATTCTATATTTCAATGTTGGTAATGAAAAACAGTTTCTCATTCATGCCAAGAATATTTTATTTTTTTTATCCTCAATATAAGTGGGTTATATATATTCATGAATTGGGTTGTTATATATGGTAATTGAAATAATATCTTTTGGTATATTATGAATCATAATTGAGTTTAATATTTCAGTATGTGCCTTATCTTTCTATAGGTGATGAAAATACACCAACAACCAATAAGAAATTTTTAACTGTTATTAGTAGTTTTTTGGATTTAGGTGCCTATTGACCCATCACATTTTCACTAGTTTACCTAATATTATTTAGAATCAAGATTATATTTGGGTGATTTTTTAGAAAATCATGAAGATGGTTTACTTCCTTCATGACTATGAGACTAAATTTCAAAAATATTATAAATATATATATGAAGAAAGTAGTAATGTTGGATGGTGTGATGATTTGTTACATTTCATACATATATCGAATATTTAATTCATGGTTTTTTAGTCAATGAAGCAGTGCTTGGAAACCAATATGTCCATGGTAATTACAAACCATCATAAACCAAATGGACACTCTATGTATTCTATTTAAACACTAAAGGACATACTCAGGGAATATGAAATGGAATTTTTTGGTTCAGGAGGAGATCATTTTACTTCAGTATACTCTTCATATGGTAGGGGTTATCATGAAATGGTAACATAGTGATCTAATTGAACCATGTTATTAAAATTCATTTAGCTCTATACTTTAATAGGTGAACGATAAATAAACATCATTGATTGGACCAAGCTTGGTGAAAGAGTTTACTAAGAAGTTTTAATTGATATTTAATAGAAAGTAAATTGACCAAATCCATCGTAGATATAGTGAAAATTATCAAAATTTTACACTATTTTTTTAGGTGGTAAATTATGTATTCTTATAGTTATCTCCATGGTTTGGACTCTATTGATCTAAAATATAATTGAAGTTTTATCCATAATACATTTAACCATTTAATATTGTTGATCATATATGTTAATTTTCTTATCTACTGGATCAAACTCAATGATTATTCTCAATGCATTAGGTTTTATATATGTATTAATAAAATATGTATGAGGTCGATACTGCTTATGTGGTTTGCTGGGATCAAGTTACACTTGAAAAAGATGAAATAATTATCCACACCATAGTTTACATTTTTGAATAATTGGAGAATATCTTGAGAGACAGACACATATACTTATGGGTTTATTTTTTTTTGAAATTATGGTGCGGTATGTGATGATATTTGAGATTAAGGGATGTTTATGGAAGATAAATGTATAATTATTTTGGAATACAATACCAAACTCTATCTTTATGGTCATTGAAGGACCAATGTAGAGGATAATGTAACACCCCATCTTATGGATTTTATTTTTTATTTAATGTACTTTTAATATAAGAGTAGTTTGGTATTAGTTTAAAAAAATTTCCATGGGGATTGATTTGTGATTTTGTGTGTGTCAAATGCTTGGATAAACCATCAATAATTCCCATGTAAACTGTGCATTGAGAAGTGAAATTTTTAGGTAGGTGTATAGTTGGATACTTCATTATGAAAAATATACATTAACCATGAGACCCTATAGATTTGTTGGGAATTGGATATTATATTGATTGGATCTTAGTTTTCCAAACATGGTAACCAAATTATGTAACTATTGTTTTTAGGTAGCAGTATCAACTCATTTAGAGACCATTTACACAAACCATGCTTTTGAAAAATGCAAGGACTTTATAATTTTTTAAAATTATATTCCTAATCCACTTACCCACTTAAAATAACACTTATTTTCTGTCTCCATTATAATTATGTCGAACATTAGGGTTCCCATTGGGGATTTTTCTGATTTCCTTCACTTTAGTTCTCACGCCCAACATGCCTTAGAGTGTTTTTCCTAGGGATTAAAGAAAATGATTCCATCACTCATTATCTTCTCTTGCCATCTCATTTTTCATTTGATATAACCCTACTCTATGGATATTAATATTAGGTCTATTATTACTATATCTATTTCCTATGGTGTGTTTTGAATGTTTTTTTTTCTTGTGAACCATCAAATGATATCAACAAGAACCCATACCAATGAAAAAATAGTGAGTTTTTATATGGTTTCCTAGTTCAAGGAATGATACATAGCCTCTTTCTATTAATGTTAGGAAATTTTAGAATTATTGTTTTCAAAAATATAATGCTTTTTTTATTTTTTGTAATTATCATGATAAAATTTTTTTCAGAGCTCTATTGGTGAATAATAGGATTTTGGGTAAAGGTGATGGGTGATGGCCATAATGTGTTCGATAAAATTCATAATTGGTGATTTGGTTTTAGAAAGTGAGATTTTAGTGTACGTGAAACATGATTTTTTTGATATTGTGTGACTATGTGTATTACCTCTTGGTGTTGATAAAATCTGGATTTGGGGAAAATTCATGGGAATGGATAATATGGTATGAAATTTGGTTTAGACAGCAATGAGTTGGTATAATTTTATGATGCACGTGAAATGGGAATTGTTAGTTTCGTCCACATTACCAATGATAAAATTGTGGCACATTTATTATACCTCAATATGTTAACTATGGTTAATGTTATGTGTTTTACCTTGGGGGTTTGGGTTTTCAGTTTGTCTTTATTTTCTATAGGATGCATTGGGTTGGTTGCATGTCTTCTAGAGTGGAGGGGTTGAGACATATCATGGGTATGTGTGTGCATACCATTGGTGAGTGAGTTGTGGTGTATTCTTATTTTTGGAAATAAGGTGTATTAAGGTTTTATTATTTTACATGTTTTATTGAATTATTTATGTTGGTATTATTTATATGAATTATGATTCCCTATTATTTTATATAAAATTTGATCTATCTTATTTATTTAAGTGTAATGTGTCTGATGGATTGTGGATTTTACTATAGGATTTGTATAAAACCCCCCTAAATATGAATCATAGTGAAACCGCATATGCTGATTAATGTTATGTAGGTAAATTGAAAACTTATTACTTCATTATCATAGAGTCTTGATGGTGTGTTTTTATGGGAGAGTTAGGGTCTTTTTGGTAATGTCCATTTCCATGTTGGTTTAGTTCCATGTTTGGAACCTTTTCATTTCTTTTGAGTTGTTTTGTCTTGTTATATAATCTCGATATGTTCTTTGTAGATATCATTTATATGTATTTGTCTTGTAATATTATGGGATTGTTCCATGTTTGGAACTCTATCATTCGTTTTGAGTTTTTTGGTCATGATTTTTTATTTGGTGATATTTTTGGTAGATGACATTGTTATGAACTATTCTTTTTATGTTATGGGAGTGCTGTATTATTTTTCCTTATGATGTATATTTATTTTTTTATTGGATTTATTCTACTAAATGTTATGTACTATGTAAGTGTAAATAATCCCCCCAAAAATTATTTTTAAACACTAAAAATTTATTTCCATTAATTAGAGCCTATGGGAGGCACATAAGTTTACTGAAATTTTGATCTTATAACAGGTGTTGGATGGGTTGGGATATTACAAAGATAAATATAAAATTATTTTCAATTAGGAAAATAAGTCATTGATCTTCTATTAGGAAATTATTTTCCACATCCACTATCTTCCCTATAAAAATTATGATTTCTAATTTCAATGAAAAGGATTTATCCTTTGGATAGTAATTTTAGTTATCTAATATCAATTTTTACATTCCAATAAATATATGAATATGAATTTTATGGGAGTCATAATTTTTTTTATGGTTTTAAAATTATTTCTTTAACATTCTCTTGAAAGGAACATCCAGATTTAAGGATCTTTTTATTAATTAACATCCTACATATTTTTCATATCTTGTTTTTCATATCTACTATGTTTATTTTATATATTTATATCATAATATACATTATTTGTTATTTTATTTGAATGTTCATTAACATTAACATCAGTACCAATCACAATTTGACTACACTTGTTAGTCTATGTAACGATTCGATCTTTTATGAATAAAATTACTTTTCTTTTTAGGACTTATGGATATAGAAAACACAAGAACTATTTTTTAAATATTTGGTTTAAATAACCATTAATTATCATTTCCGTCGATAATATAGTCATTTAACAGTGATCACATGACTGATATAAATATAAGGTTTTTAAAAAAAATCATTTAGAAGTAGATAAAAAAGGATGGCCTCATCCACTAGAATCATGTCGTACAAAGATCATTTTTTGGATCATAGAAAGGAGGTAGTGTCACAGGGTTTTCGTTTGACCAATCTCAAGTAGAGATTAAACATGTTAAGCTTTAAAGGAATTACCCACAAAAGAATTTCATGTTAATAGAGATTACCCCTGGGTGATGTTATCTGAGCCACCTCAAGAGTCTGTCACCATCACACACCTTTCCCTTATGTATTATGCAAGTGTTATAAGGGGTTGTGTAATAAGGTATTAGTTACTTATTGTGTAATCCCATTTTTATAAATAAAAGTCTTATTCCATCATTTCATTAATGAGAATAGAACTTCTTATAATAATGACGAATTTGATAAATTGATTCATTGGGTAAAAATGGTACTTTTGAGAAATATTAATATTATTATAATAAAATATGTTTTTTAGTAATAATATTATAAAAACAATTCTTATAAATTATTATTATATCAATTCCTTTTCTATAAATGATTATCAAATCAGTTTGATAAGAGTTGTATATTTATATGATAAAACATATTATGTATTTTTTAAAGAATCTATTTTAAGGAATTAATGAAATTTTGAAATAATTAATATTTTAATAAAATATTTTTATCAAATTAATTTTATTAATAATTAATTATTATATAATTTTTATGAAGTCAAATGTAATTTTTATCATGGTTTGAAAACTACTTTTGTCAAAACCAGTGAATTTTCAATAAATGTTTTTTTTATTTTAAAATAGGAAATTGTAATATATATAAAAATATTTAAATAAAATCAATATTTTTTTTGGAATCATGATGTTGAAATTAACAAATAGTGAATTTTTCTTAATTTTCTAAGATAGTTGAATTTTTGTGTAAAAATTAAATACTGTATAAATAAAATTTGCTTTTTATGATATCATAATGACCCCAAAATGATGTAATGAGTAGTATAATGGATATTATTGGCCTAATTTATGTTTTTCAATTAATATAATGTGATTTAAAATCTGTTTTATTTATTTTATAAAGCCTTAGTGAATCCTCCAAAATTTATAATATATTTTATGCTTTTAAATCCATGTGTTTAATAATGATACTCACCTTCATATAAGAAAGGATAATATTTTAATATTTTCATCCATTGGCCTTATAAAATAACTTTTTTCACTCATCTTTTCCAAAAACCATGTCAAGGTTTGTGCTTTTTAATACTTAATTAAATAGTTTTTAAAACCCGTGTTTGTGGAATATTAAAGAATTCCTCTCACATTTCCAATATAAGCCCACCTAAGCTCCCACTTCTCTTCACAAAAAATCCATGGAGAAAGTCCCTAGTCTGGCACCCTCTCTCTATAATCCTAACAAGGTACCCCAATCTTTCAAGAAGCCCATCTTCATGATAACGAGACTTTTTCACTCTTTGTTTGACACTCAAGGGTGATATTCAATGGTAAATTCATAAGCTTAGAATGAACAATTATTAAGGGAATAAAAAAATTCCCATAAGAATATATGTTGGAAGTATATAAAGGATAACATAGATTGAAACATATAAATTCATAATTTAAGGGAAAAAATGTAATTTATAAGTTATCCCTTTTTATCATTGGATTACCTTTATGTGTTTATTAGTTTAATAGTAAAATACCCTAAATCTAAATTGGGTAAAGTAGAACCAGAATCAAAAATTGAATGGTAGGTTTACCATATGAAGTTCTCACATTCTTTTATATCCCAAATGTTTAGTAGAACAATCTAAACACCACCACCAACCATGGAAGTAGAGATGTATGTTAGAACCTAAAATGGGAAATTATGGTATCCCATGAATATAACTCATCCCCAATCACAATTTGTGGATTGAACTTCCCAGATAACCTTGTAATCCAAACTCTAGTATAATTTGATGCAATTATTGGCATGGATTGGATTTCCCTATATAGAGCCAAAATAAATTTAAGTGATGGATACATCACTCTCCATATGGAGGATCGACCCCCTGATTCTCGATTAATGGAAGGAGGAGGACGAATCTTCTTTACCACCATCATCTTAAGCATGGATATTACTTCCCTATGAGCACATGTATCTTTCTCAAAAAATTGATTCTAAGGGAGGAACTATCCTCGAAGTCATGCATATCGTGACAGAATTCACTAACGTTTTTCCGAAGAAATTTCATGGCCTTTTTCCTATAAGTGATGTTGAATTCTTTATTGATCTTATACATGGGGCATTACCAATATCCAAGACTCAATATTGAATGGGAGTTTCAGATCTTGAGGAGATAAAGAAATAACTACAACGAATCTTTATATAGGGTTTATACTCCCAAGTGTTTTACTATAGGGTGCATCATTCCTCTTCATCATGAAGAAGAATGGGTTAATGTGCTTTTTCATTGATCATCGTTTGCTCAACCAAATAACGATAAATAACAAGTATCCTTTTCTACATATTGATGACTCATTCGATTAGCTACGTGGAGCACAATAATTTACAATGTGGATCTGTGGTCAGGATAATACCAAGATTGGGTGAAAAAGGGGGATATCCCTAAGACTGCTTTTTTTAAAAGGTATAGGCACTATGAAATCATAGAAATGACTTTTGGACTCACTAATGCTCCAAAAATCATCATGTTATTGATGTATAGAGTATTTAGATATTACCTCAACAAATATTTGGTATTCTTTATAGACGATATTCAAATATACTCCAAAACAAAGGAGGATTATGAGGAGCATCTAAGAACTATACTAGAGACCTAGTGAATTGAGAAGATCTATGAAAAGTAGAGTAACTGTGATTTATGGTTGAAGGAAGTATCATTATCGTGGCATATCATCACAATCAATTATATATATACAGATCCCTCCAAGAAAAGTTCAATTGAAGGATGACTGAGGAAAACATATAAGATGAATATCCATAGCTTCTGTGGGTCAGCTGGATATTATTGCGGATTTGTGAGAAATTTACCTTGATTGTAAAACCCTATTACCAAGATAATTCAGAAGGGAGTCATCTTTTCATGGAATTATTAATGTTAAGAGAGCTTCATGGAGTTGAAAAAAAGGATTATCACTATTTCTATTCTCACACTATCCACAAGTGGAGAACATTTCGAGATATTTAGTGATACATAGAAGATGGGAATGAGATATGTGTTCATGAAAAATGACAATGACATTTCATATTATTCATGGTAATTGAATGTTCATGAGTAGAACTATCCAACTAATGATATGGTGTTGGCTATAGTAATCTTCTAATTGAAAATTTGGAAACATTACATATTTGGGGAGAAGTGTGAAATATATATGGATCACAATAGCCTCAATTATATATTCACAAAGAAATATTTGAATAAACATTAACAAAGTTGGTTAGAGCTGATTAAATACTATGACTATTAAATCAATTACCACCTTTGGAATGAAAATAGGGTGGAATATGCTCTATGTAGAAATGAACAAGTGATTATATCATTGATGAGAATGGACAAGGATCAAATATTCTTATATTTGATTAGTATATACATGGTAATCATGAATAATGGAACATCATATATCCTTTCAAAGATTATTTCTCAACCGTATCTTTTGAAATGGTTAAAGGATGCTCAAAAGGATGATGTGGGAGAAGAAAGTGGAGACTGACTGAAAAGAGAAATCCTTAGATATCAATTATAACTAAGAAAGAATTGAGAGATTATAGTCAAGGATATGTGTTCCATAAAATCTGGGGTTAAATAAAGAACTTTTTGATTATACACATAGTTCAAATGTCTCCATTCACCTAGGAAAGACAATGATGTATCAAGATCTTTGAGAAAATTATTGGTGGGATAACATGAAGAAGGATATCGTTGAGTATACATCAATTTTCCTCATATGTCAGTAATTCAGGGATGAGAGGAAGAAGTCTAAGGGGATAATGCAACCATTACCCACAAAAAAATGTAAATGGGAGAACATCACCATGGACATTGTCACTGAACTTCTGAAGACATCAAAAGGAAACAATGTAATCTGGGATGATGTAGATCTTCTACCAAATACTTCACACTTAATTTCAATTTTAGAGGATTTATCATTGGATCAACTAGTACATATATATATATTAGAGAAGAGGTGATACTACATGGAGTAACAATATTGATTATATACGATCAATATCCAATATTAACCTCTATGTTTTGGAAGAGTCTCCAACATTCTCTAAATACTAAGCTGAACTTTAGTACGATTTATCATCCTCAAACCAATGTAAAATCTGAGCAGAAAATACAAACACATGACAAAATGGTATAACCATGCTCAATGGACTTTAAAGGAGGATCATATCAACATATTCTTCATGTTAAGTTCTCTTAAAAAAATAGTTACCTCTGAAAAATTCAAATGGCTCCTTATGAAGACCTTTATGGGAAGAGGTAAAAAACACTGACTTGTGGGGATGAAGTTGGGGATAGAAAACATCTAGGAATAGATATGGTCAAATAAATAGTGGATGAGGTTAAGAACATCCAACAACACATTAAAGCTTCTTAGAGTTGACAAAATAGTTATGCCAAAAATCATTGATGAGGCCTAGGGTTTGATGTTCGAGACATAGTATTCCTCTGCATAACAGCATGGAAGAGAGTTATGAGATTTGGGAAGAAGTGAAAAGAATAGTCCTAGTTACATTGGCCCCTTTGAGATCCTTGATTGCATTGGAGAAGGGGACTATCGACTAGTACTTCCACCGAACCTCTCTCAAGTACATGAGGTATTCCATGTATCTCTCTTGATGAAGTACATACCTGACCCAATACATGTTCTCAATTTAGAGGTGGTGCCATTGGTGAATGACCTAACCTATGAAGAGAATCCAGTGAAGATCTTAGATCATAGAGAATATGTTCTGTGAAACAAGATGATTCCCTTCATCAAGGTTTTGTGAAAAAACATCATGTTTGTAGAAACAATGTGGGAACTAGAGGAAGTAATGAGGTAGAGTTACCCTCATTTTTTTAGTGTGGGAGAATTAAATTTTGAGGGAAAAATTTATTAAGGGGGGAATTTTATAATGATTAAATGTTTTATGAATAAAATTACCTCTATTTTAATGACTTATTGATCTTAAAAACACATGCACTCTTTTTTTTATAATTGGGTTTAAATAATAGTTATATATCTCTAAAGTTTATAATATAGCCATTGAACGATGATCACCTGACTGAAATAAATATGTGGTTTTTAAAAAAATCCTTTTAACGTAGACAGAGGAGAGGATGACCTCATCTAGTAGACTCAGGCCATACGAAGCTCAATTGTTGGATCTCATAAAGAAGGTAGTGCCACTGGGGTTTGTTCTTGACCAAGACCAATCCAAGCTTCAACGTGTTAATCTTGAAAGTAATCGCCTACCAGATAAGTTCAAGTTAATAGAGATTCCCACCCGGGAAATGTTATCCGAGCCACTACAAGAGTCTATTACCATCATACACCTTGTCCATAGGTCTTATTCTGGTATTATAATGTAACGCCCTAGACCCGGACAGCCACCCAAACAGTGCTGAATGGGTCAAGTGTCACTACCTTTGGCACACCTCCCCTAAACGCCAAAGGCTGCCGACTAGCATCAAGGGTCTGTTAGGTATTGTGGGGAGGCTATACCCTCTTGGTGGATCATAGTAAGGGTACTGGTCCAAGTATAACTGTAATGATGCAGCAGAAAGAAAGACTAAGCAGGCTTGAACCAGACCTGAAGAGCCTATGAACAATCAATATAGATAAATAGAGGAAGCAGTAAATATAACAACAACATCGGAAATAACCACAACATCATACATGTAACATGTAACTACTACTGAACAGTAAAACATGCATCCAAAGCAGGTCATACACAACTGAATATAAACAGGGCACCAATGGCTAACCCACAGTAGCTACAACAAGTAAGCATGCCGACACAGGAAAGAAAATAGAACAAAGTAAACCCCAGATTGGCAGGACCTCAAGGTCCATTCCATCTCCATGCAACAACTAACACATCCCAACTCCTGAAGCTAGCCTCTTTCCTGCACATAAATCCATAAAGTCTGCACGCGTCCCGAAGGGCCCATGTAGGGTATGAGACAAATCTCAGTAGGATACCACCCAACGATGCGTACCAAATATATGTGTTTAAGCAGTCATGCATTTACAAGGAAAGTAGTAAATAGTACAATGCACAAATAAACACAAACTCCACTGGTTCTCAACAGCCACCATGGAGTGTCACCAGCTTCGGTCAACACCAAAATCTATGTCATGTAAGCTGGCACCATGTTCCACCAGACACCTCGTGTATCAAGTACTGACGTTTCGAAGGCACGCCCCAGAATAGTAACCTGGCACCATGTGCCTCCTGACACCTCATGGCTCAAGTACCGACATCCTGAAGGCACGCCCAAGATTAGTAACCCGACACCATGTGCCTCCTGACACCTCGTGCCTCAAGTACCGACGTCCTGAAGGCACGCCCAAATAGTAACCCGGAGAAATAGCGATATCTATCCTCAAATCACGGCAAGCCTCAGCCCCCATCCCGATAGTCTCAATTCGATCACCGGAAGGCTCCTCATCTCCCACGTGTCTTTCTACGGCAAGAACCCCCAACCAAAATACCTAACCACAACTACGGGGGCCTCTACCCACATGAGTGGTCAAAACCACCTCATCCTAGAGTATCTCTGTGTGCACACTACTCAATGTTTCAGGTCAGCGATAATCACCAAAATAATCCTAATCCACCACACATCTAACATCTCATGTCCCTACGACCATTTCGCTCAAGTCTGATGGCCTCGTCATCCAAGTAACCCGGGCCATGCCCAACCTAATAGTCATACTGCCTTAAGCTGACGTCCATGACGCCCAATCCCATGGTCAAAACCCCCTCTGTAACCTGGGGCAAGACCAAACTGTGATCCGCATCACTCAAGAATAATCGGTCCATGCCCAACACCACCCAAAGGGTCCAGTAGACGCAATTCAGCCATTTCATATATATCATGTTTAAACAGAAAACATTAACCGAAAAAACAAACTAAACAGTTGAATTGAACTATTCAAGGTGTTGCCCAATACCATCAATGAGGTCTTAAATGCCTCTAACAATTACAATAGGCTTTAATAAATTAAACTAAACAGTTTAACACATTAATATTTCCATTAAAACCATTTTGGCATTCGCCGACCAAAATTCCCCAATGAGCCACAACCCCTCACCCGGCCCGCTCACACAAACCGGTAACAGGCATACCCAAAGGCATCCCATAGGTCCAATAAACAATGAAATATAAAAAAGCAGATAAAACGGGTCCCTCTCAAAATACATGAAAACACATTGAAGGCCGCGTCACCCAAACAACCACAAAAACACAAAATGAAGTATGGACCACCTCCTTGAGACTCGTACGACGCTACTCCTCTGGTAACATCCGCCAATTCGGTCTAAACGCGGTAAATCTACAAAAGATTCAATACTGTTCCAACTCCTATAACTCATTCTAGAATGAAAATTAGCCAAAATGGCCAAAGAGGAATTGGGGCCTTACTGAGGGGGTTCCAACGCACTAATTAGAGCTCGAATCGGGTCTCAGACGGACGATCGGGAGAAGAAACAAGATTCGGCCGGCTCTCCCCACTTAACCCGAGGAAGAAATGTGTTATACCTAAAAAACGAAGATATTTCCCATTTTTTGCGCAAATAAAGAAAGTACACAGTGTGTACTTCATGACTACACACCGTGTATATATCATTTAACTGTTCATTTGGTAGCTGGGATTTCGCCGACCTACCGACATGAGTACACGGTGTGTACCTATGGGTACACGGCGTGTACTTGGTTTCTCTTCTCTTCCTCATCGACTTACCCACACGCAATGTATATCCCTCATACACGGCTGGAACACACGCGTGTCCAAGGGGAACACTATGTGTACCGGGTTCTACTCGGCCAACAGGCCTACACGCCAGGTATGGCCACCACACGGTTGGGGTTACAGGGTGTGATTAAAACTGCATGTTTTGTAGTAAGAAAATTCTACACAGTCATCGCACGACATGTACTTGGAGAGCACATGGCCGACACTCACTTATCCTATACATGGCATGTACATAAAAGTACATGACGTGTAGTCTGAAAATTTCCAGAAACATCATGTTTTCTCTAGTTTCCTCAGAAACCAGTCTAAAATTCAAACATGGTCGTGATTTTGACCCGTTCTAAAAACCCGGGTTCTTACAATCTCCCCACCTTAACATAGCTCATCTCCAAGCTATCAAATGAAACCCAAAGATGGAACCAAACATACCGCTCTGTTCAAAGTGACTCAGACTTCCCCGGTCACAGAGGTCCTGGCTAAAATCCTCAAGATGGCTCCCCACCTTAGGAAATGCCTAAATCGGTCTCAACCCAACAAAACTTAAAGAAAAAAAGGTTTAATAACCTATTTTCTGGATGAATAGTCCTTCCGCGACACATCGTCACCGCTGCACCTCATTGGTGCTCTTGTGTCGCTCCCAACAACCAATATAGCCCGCACCACATCGTTGTCCGGCTCCACGAGGTCCTGGTGCCTAGCACCTCAAATAACTCACATCCACGATTCCCTGATGCCCACGACACCTAAACTAACCCGCATCCTTGATGCCCCTGATGCCCACGACACCTTAAATAAGCCGCATCCTTGATGCCCTGATGCTACGCATCTCACGTAACCCACTGAATACCATAAATGGTCAGACAACCCATATATATATATAACAATATATTCTACGCAGATAAGGAAAGCAGTAAAAGGCAGTACATAACAACTACCCTTACTCCCCCTAACTGTAACCCATGCCCCATGGCATCCCAGCCTCATAGCTTCCTTACCCGCCCTCAACAGAGCCATGTATCAAAAGTACCTCAGGCCATGCCCGTCTTGACAACTCACGTTGCCTCAACTGATGACCGAGTCGCCCAATCCTGACTGTTACACTGCCTCAACCATAGTACCTTCTTTCTCTCATAAGAGTCGGACCCAAATATCCTACAACCTGAAATTCTACAAAAATATAAAGCATGGAATACACATTACACAACTAGAAATTCAATCAGGCATTTCACCAATTCACATTTCAAAGCATATAAAGCATGGAAATTGATTTTTATTCACATGGCATTATCACTTCACAAATCATACATGCAATTATGAAATTGAAATACCCTTAAATTGTGCCTATCAAAAGCCAAGAAAAGTAGCCTTTCCATACCGGGCCAAGGTCCAATTCTCCCTTACCACACCGGGTCAAAGGTCACATATCACAATAAATAACCTCACACACCAAGTGATCCACCAAGGTGGAAATCATATAAACTGTAATTTGAGCAAAATCAAACCGCAATTCCCACCCATGGAAACTTGGTCCATCCCTCGTACATGGGGCTGCAGGCACCCAAGTACAAGCTAGAAACCCAGTTCCAGTATCCACAACTTATCTCCAGTCTACCATATCCCAAATAGAAAAACACTACTACTAAATCCTTCTCAAGAACTCCTCTGATACCACTTTGTAACGCCCCAGACCCGACCATCCACTCGAACAGTGTCAAATGGGTCAGGTCTCACTAGCTTAGGCACACCTCCCCAGAACCCCAAAGGCTGCAGACTAGAAACAAGGGTCTGTTAGGTATAGTGGGGGGGCTATACCCTTTTGGAGGATCATAGAAAGGGTACTGGTCCAAGTATAACAGTAAAGATGCAGCAGAATGAAAGACTCAGTAGACTTGAACCAAACTCACAGAGCAGAAGCACAATCAATATAGATAAACAACGGAAGTAGTAAATATAACAACAGCTGTGGAAATAAACACAACAACGTGCTAGTAACATGTAACTACTACTGAACAGTAAAACATGCATCTAAAGCAGGTCATACACAAATGAATATAAACAGGGCGCCAATGGCTAACCAATAGTTGCTACAACAAGTAAGCATGATGATATAAAAAAGAAAACAGAACAAAGTAAACCCCAGCTAGGCATGCCCTCAAGGTCCATACCATCTCCATACAACAACTAACACAACCCATCTCTAAAAGTTGGCCTCTTTCCTGCACGTAAATCCATAAAGTATGCACGCGTCCCGAAGGGCCCCTACAGGGTGGGAGACAAATCTCAATAGGATACCACCCAATGGTGCGTACCAAATATATGTGATTAAGCTGTCATGAATTTACAAGGAAAGAATTAAATAATAAAATGCACAAATAAACACAAACTCCACTAGTGCTCAACAGCCACCATGGAATGTCACCTGCTTCGGCCAATGCCGGAATCTCTGTCGTGTAACCCGACACCATGTGCCAACAGACACCTCGTGTCTCAAGTACCGACGTCCCGAAGGCACACCCAGGAATAGTAACTTGGCACCATGTGCCTCCTAACACCTCTTGTCTCAAGTACCGACATCCCGAAGACACACCGAAGAATAGTAACTCGGCACCATGTGCCTCCTGACACCTTGTACCTCAAGTACCGACGTCCTGAAGGCACGCCCAAACAGTAACCCGGAGGAAGAGTGATATATTTCTTCAAATCACGGTGAGCCTCAGCCCCCAACCTATTAGTCTCAATGCTATCCCCTGAAGGCTCCTCACCTACCATGTGGCTTTCTACGGCAAGAACCCCCAACCAAAATACCTAACCGCAACTACGAGGGCCTCTACCCACACAAGTGGTCAAATGAATTATGCACCACCAGCACTAAGGTCTTAAATGCCTCTAACAATTACAAAAAGATTTAATAAATTAAACTAAACAGTTTAACACATTAATATTTGAATTAAAAACATTTTGGAATTCCCGGGCCAAAATGCCCTGATGAGCCACGACCCCTCACCCGGACCGCACGCACAAACTGGCAATAGGGCATACCCAAAGGCATCCCATATGTCCAATAAATAATTCAATATAAAACAATAGATAAAATAGGTCCCGCTCAAAATTCCAAAAAACGAATTGAAGGCTGCGTCACCCAAACAACCACGAAAACACAAAATGAATTATGCACCACTTGCCTGAGACTCGTAGAATGCTACTCCTCCGGTAACAGCCGCCAATTCGGTCTAAAACGCGGTAAATCTACAAAGTATTCAACACAGTTCAACCTCCTATAACTCGTTCTACAACGAAAATCAGAAAAAACGGCCAAAGTGGAATCGAGGCCATATCGAGGGGGTTCCAATGCACTAATCAGAGCTCGAATCGGGTCTCAGATGGATGATCGAGAGAAGAAACAAGATCTGGCCGGCTCTCCCCGCTTAACCCGACGAAGAAATGTGTTCTGCCTAAAAAATGAGGCTACTTCCCATTTAAGCACAAAAAAAGAAAGTACACTGACTGTACTTCCTAACTACATGCCGTGTATATATCATTTAACTGTTCTTTTGGTGGCTGAGATTCCACCGAACTGCCGACATGAGTACACAACATGTACCTATGGGTACACGGTGTGTACTTGGTTTCTCTTATCTTCCTTGCTGACTTACCCACATGCCATGTATATCCCTCATACACGGCTAGACTACACAGTGTGCCCAAGGGGAACACAGCATGTACCAGGTTCTACCCGGCCAACATGCCTACACACCATGTATGGCCGCCACACGATTGGGGTTACACGGCCTGTTTAAAACTACATGTCGTGTAGTAAGAAAATTATACACGGTCATCACACGGCATGCGCTTGGTGAGAACACATCCGACACTCGCTTAACTTATACATGGCATGTTCTTAAAAGTACACAGTGTGTAGTTTGGAAATTTCCAGAAACTTTCTGTTTTCTCTAGTTTCCTCATAAACCAGTCAAAAATTCAAACAGGGTCGGGATTTTGACCCATTCTAAAAACCCGGGTTCTTACATATAAGGGGTTATATAGTAAGGTATAATTAATTTATTGTGTAATATATTTTTATAAATAAAAGTCTTCTTCCATCGTTTCCTTTATGAGAATAATATTTCTAAAAAAGTCATGAATTTGAAAAATTGTTTCATAGGGTAAAAATGTTACTTTTGAGAATTATATGTATTATTATATTAAAATATGGTATTTATTAATAACACTACAAAAATATTTCTTAAAAATTATGATTATATCAATTCATTATCTTTAAATGATTAATAAGTGAGTTTGATAAGAGTTATATCTTTATACGATAAAACAAAAAGTGTATTTTTAATGAATTTTGTAAAGAATTGATGGTGTTTTTAAATAATTAAAATTTTAATAAAATATTTTTATACTATTAATTTTATTAATAATAAATGATTATATAATTTTTATGAATTCAAATGTAATTTCTGAAGGTTTGAAAACTTTTTTTTCAAAGGCCATGAATTTTCAATAAATGTATGTTTTTATATTAAAAGTGGAAATTAAAATTTTCAGAAAATTATTTAAATAAAATAAATATTACTTTACTAATTGGGATGTTGAAATTATCCAATGGTGAATTTTTTGTAATATTCTAAGATAGAATAATTTTTTGGTAAAAATAAAATAACGTATAAATAAAATATGTATTTTAGGACCTCATAATAACCCCAAAATGATTTAATAAATACAATAATGGGTATTATCTTCCAAATATATGTTTTATAATTAAAATAATGTGATTTTAAATTTGGTTTATATATTTTATAAAGCCTTAGTGAATCCTCCAAAATGTTTAATATATTTTATGATTTTTAATTCATTTCTTTAATAATGTTACTCACCTCCACATAATCTAGGATAATATTTTAATATGTTAGGCCATTGGACTTATAAAATAATTTTATCCACCCTTATTTTTATAAAACCATGGTATAAACAATTGTAAACTTTTTATTTTTTAATATTTAATTATATAGATTACAAAACCTATGTTTGTGGAATATTAATGAATTCCCCTATCATTTCCTATATAAACCCACCCAATATCCCACATCTATTGACTAAAAATAATTTTAAAACTTCCATAATCTTTAATTATCTCTCTAGAATCCTCCCAAGGTTCCCCAAGCTATCGAGAATAACCTCTTCAAGCTCTTGAAGTCACAAACTCAAGTAAGGGATCTTCCACCCTCCTCTATGATCTAGAATTCTTTGCATGTCATGTCTTTCATGGTATTTAATTACTAGGTTTTAATATGCTATTAAAAGTCCTAATTACTTCCCATTTTATGTATAAATGATTATATCCTATTTAAATCTCATTTATTCCTCTTATGAACCCTTATGTTTACCCATTACATGCCGAATGTTTATAAAGGATTACTTCCTTTTTCATTTTTATCCATGTTTCTTCACATTGTTTTACCCTTTTATTTTAAATTAAAAAATTTGGGGTATGATTTTTAACCACCCCAAACTTTCCTTCTTATATTTTAATGATGGGATACCACTCTATATCTCATTAATTCCTTTTTTGTGAACCCATTACCATGTCGAAATTCTGCCAGGGAGTTCTCTCTTCTTATTTCCATTCAAGTATTTCTCTCATATTATGCATATAAATTCTATTTCATATATTGTGATATTATGTTACATGACCACATTACTATCTATTTCATGTATAAATTATGATATACCCATTTCTCTCTCATCAACCAAACATATGAATTTCTATATGATGACGTTATGCAATCGAAATTGCATAGTGATTTCCAAGCCAAAACCATCATGTAGTGAATTCCATACACATTTATCTATCAGTGGTATTCCCCCTTTCTTATGTATGTCGATAGGTTATCCTATTCATTTTTATGTACGAATGAATGTTCTAGAAATGTAAAATAATTTTTAAACAAAGATGCTGTATTTGATGTTTTAAGTTGTTATGTAATGTTCTTAATTTCCCAAGACACTAGACCCCTCGATCCTCAGAGTTTCCTTAAGTAAAAGTTTTTGTAATAAAGCATGTTTAAGTGTATAATAATGAGAAAGTTTGTTATGGTCCATATTTTTTTCCAAAATCTCATTTAATACATCAATATCTTTCCTATTAAACTAGATTAATTTTATGTATTCATGAGTAATATAAATTTACTTCAATATATTCAAAATTTGGTTATCCAATTAATCTAGATCATTCTTAAGTTAATCATCACTATCAATAACTACTTTAATTTTCTCATCATTGTTAATATAAGATTTAGTAAAATATTTTTCACCAAAAATTTCAACTGAAATAATTTTCTTTCTATACTTTAAATCTTTTACATATTCTTACTGTAATTCATATCGATTATTATTAATGCACCCAAAAATTTTTTTAATGTAAATTTTGAAAAACTAAGGGATTTATTGTATTTTATTTTTTTTAATGAATTATATGAATATATCATTTGATATACTCATTTAGAATAATTTTTGAGAATATTTATAATTATATAATGATATATAAAAAAATATTTTTTATGCAATAAAAAATGAAAACATTCCACTTTATTTTCATATATAATGATAAAAATTTTATATATTATTTTGGTAAATAAACTACAGGACAATGATTTATTGATAGAAAAAAGTTACCACTCTATCATATATTTCTTTTCAAAAAAAAATGATTTATTTAATCCACTATAATAAAACCAAAAAATTAAAATTATTTTTTATCACAAGAAAAAACATAATTTCATTTTTAATGGATTGATTGATTGGTCTTGTATAAAAATTATTCCAGAAGAATTTGATTATATTTTCTAGTAGTTATATAATAAAAATAACTAATAATTTTGATGTTGTTTTGAATCATGTTTAAATAGATTGTTTTTATATAAGTATGAATTAAATTTATTCAGTAATATATGAAGTATTGAATACATTGGTTTATTAATAATTATATTTTAGTAATTTCGTGAATTTTTTAAAAAATAAAAAAAAACATTTTAATGTAGAAGAATGTCAAAATTATGGAAATTACAAAGAATAGTTTTTATAAATGTTGATAATATTTATTTTTGTAATTTTTTTACTAAGACGTCATTAGAATAGTCATATAATATATTGATGTGTTTTATAATTTTATAAAAATTTATAAAATTTTAAAAAAAATGTATAGTTTACAGTCTATCATATATTTTATTTTAGGTTTTCATATATTTTATTTGGAGCTAAAACGAAGGATAATTGTAATGTAAGATAATGTAAACTTGATTAAAATACTATGAATAAATTTTCTAAAAGTATGAAGGGTTCCATGAGTAATGGATTTCGAATAGATTCATCATTCCATGAAGTGTAACATCCCTAAATCTTGAAACTAGTTACCAATGGTAATTTATTAAAGTGAATACATAAAGAATGAAAACATTAGTGTCCTCAAGAGAGTATATATATATATATATATTCATAACATTATCTTTGGATCATTAATTTTACCATAAAAATGTGTAAAACATTATAATTTTTCTACTAATTATCCATAAATAACTTTTAGAACCATTCATTATTTTTTTGGGAAATGGGGAAATGAATGAAAGGGAAGAGATCAGACACTCAATAAGGGGAAGTGTATAGTAAAGGAAAATATGTAATAATAATTACTTAAATTATATCTATCAAATAATATAAACAATTAAATTACATACAATTAGGTATAAAACATGTCATATCCAAATAAAAGGAAATAAATGAACACATGGATAAAATAAATAAATCTCATTATGATGGAATTCATAATGTACAATATCATTATCATAAAATCAATGACTTTCTAAACACATCATATTTAAATGGGAACATATATAATGGATACCCAATTTAGTTAGTCTTGTAAGAACTTCTGGGGCATCGAGGGGATATATAATTCCAAGACCTACAATTCAGTTTTTAATTTCAATACATTCATCATATGAAAGGAATGAATAAAAAAGACAGTACATAATAATCATTTCTTAGTCTTAAATAATTATCTATATTGAAATTACAAGTATATGGATTGTCAATATTTCCCTAGTCATTAAATGGAATGTCTTTCTAGGGGAACACCATTCAATATGGATTGAATAGTAGTAATTTTACACAATGTTGGGACTAGTTGGGGTATATTTACTCAACATCACCCGTGGGAAAAATAGGATACCTAATATAAATAAAAAATTGATAATACTATAAAACCATACCATTCACTAAATAGATGCTAAAAATTATTCAAAACATAAAATGGTTTGATATGAGTCACTTAGGGATACCAAATGACATCCCCTCTCAATTAAATGTCTATATTTTTACATGAATAATTCTTCATATGAATAAGATCCATCTATTTTTCATGAAATTCTATAGCCTCACGCAAAAAGAAGGTAGAAGAAGATAGATTAAGGGTTAAGGATCTTTGGAAAAAAATCGTGAAGGAATACATAAACATTTCTTCCAACACATCATAGTGTTATTTTCATGAAATAGGGTATTCTCCTTGGGGATTCATACATTAACTCATGTGTTAGAATGGATGATTTTAACCCCTAACATGATCAGGAATCATATATTAAAATATGTAATATCCTATATATTATAATCCTTATATGGTTTGAATGATATATTATGTAGGAATAAATCCATTTGAATGATAATTTTTATCATTCTAACTATAAATAATCTTACATACTGTATGGCCATCATACCTCATTACATTCCCATGTAAGGCCTTATCATTCAAATTCAATTGTATTATAACATTAAGTCAGTTAAAATATATCATAATTTAGGAATTATCATTTCTACTTATTATATGAAATGACTAACATTAATGTGAGATGAAAAATCCATGAAATATCATTTAACACATGCCTTGTGATTTCTTTCCTATTATAAAATATGATTCAAAAAATATTTAGAAAACTTTTTTATAATGTGGATTAATATTCAATAATATTGGTGTGTATTACTATATGATATACCACAGACACATATATCATATATATAGACTTTAAGGAGCATATCTCATTCAAATTCTCAGTAGAACGAAAACCTAAATGAATTATATTAAAATTTTCCTTATATTGTACAATATACAATAACATGTGAGGTAATAGCCAAAAATCCAATGGATTTATTAAAAAAAATTGGAATGTTATCATTAACTTCACCTCATATCACATCATATGCAATATCATGTGAATACCCATCCAAAACTCTTCTATATTTACTCTAAAATAATTTTTATAATAGTTCAATAATTCAAAGTCAAACCCCATTCAGTGAACCAAAAAGTGTGATCAAATGAGAATATACAATATTGAAAAAATATATATCACAGCAACCATAAATTTATGAATCTAGAACACTCTATAAAATCACCCATACTTCTCAAGCAATAAATGGATCCCGTTTTCTCTTCATCAAACACGTGTATCTCTATATCGATGCCCACTATTCACATAAAATGCTAGTATGAATTATAATATGTTTCATCTAACCATGAAATTGAATAATTATATGTCATATAGTAGGTCAACCATACATATCCAAATAATACATTCTTTAATCTCTTTGTATGGACTAACATGATTGATGAATGCATTTCATGTCATTTACATTTATGGATGTGAAATCACATGCCCCCTCATCATAATTTTTAAGAAGATAATATATATTATCTATGATCACCATCCCACTCCCCAGTAAATCTCAAACAATGCCACATATGTATTAATCATCATAAAATAAGAAAAATACTATATTTTTTATCTTCCAAATAATGAGATGATCATCAAAAAACCGCCCCTAAATCGCTAAGTCCTATTGTATTATCAAATAATAAATTTACTCATGATTGGTTTCCCAAGAACCTTAATAAATATAGGGAAAATATGATCCATTCAACCCATGTATACCAAATATATAGTGTATGACACTCTGTGTGGTACACATAGTAGGACTTCTAGTGAGATAAGACCCCTTTTGTTCATAATGACAGTTTTACATATCTAATATAAGAATGATGATCATGATATCCTTGAATTTTAATTATAAACCACAATAATCCATGAAACATTAACCTAAAGGTAATTCAATGTCTTATTATTGAAATGTTGAGTATCATTACAAGTCATAAAATGTATATCCATATATATATTTATATATCCAACATTAAAGAATAATAAAATAAGGATTTAATTTTATATTAAACATTTTATATTTTTAGAACTCTTTTACCAGTACATTAAAAAACCCAAAATAAGAACATATATAACATATCATAATTTTTAAACGTCCATATCATCCCTATGTCTACTCCACATTCAAGTTTAATATCATCTTATTATATCTATATATAATTCCCACCACATCTCTTTATGGCCACTCAATAAAAACCCACCCACTAAACCCTTTATTGAGCATCATATATGAAGAAAGAATGCTTGATTAACTATGTTATTTCGGAATATATTTTTAATTCTCAAATCTTTAATAATATTGAATATCCAAAAATCCAAAACATAAAATTTCATATTTACATCTTCTATTGTCTATATATAAATTTTTAATGATTAATACAATAATATTTCCGCCAAATTATTTCAATATTTTTTATAATAATAATATAACTATTTATGTAACAATGTTACGACGTATACTAAACTCCCTTAGGATTATTTTATATTCACATTGTATTTTGGCTTTCATAATACATTATCATATAGTGATGTTAAAATTTTAAGGTATCTAAATGTATAAATTTTCATTTTTACTTATTTTTATAAATCTTAAACTCGTTAGGTTACAATGTAAAGTGATTATAATATTTAAAAAATATATTCCTTTATTGGTTAACTTTGAACTTCTATAAGTTTAAACATAATCCCACTATCCTTTTAGACCATATATTCAATTGAGAATATCATTTTAAGGGAAAAAACTCCTTTGGGTTAGGAAATAACTCATATTTTATTTAAGTAGGAATACTTAACAAATAAACACTTATTTCCATATCTAATATGGTATTATATGTGTTTCGATAATTTCACTCAAAAAATATGAATATTAAAATATGTCCTTGATGGGTGGTGGAATTCGAAACCAACAGAATTCTCATTTAACTCTATCTCACCAAAAATTCATTAATCGAGGATGGAGAGGGTTTCACCCCCTTCCCATTGGTGGTAGGGGGTATGTATGGCACACATCATGTCCTATTAATTGCTAGAGCTATTTTTTCCACTTCCCAAACCCTTTCTTCCTCCCTATGTTCTTAGTTATCTCATTAATCCCAAATGTTGTTGATTTACATGAAAGTGCACCTCTATTTTTGTTATCAATGTCAGAGTTAAAGGAATATTTGAGTCTTATATATCTTACCCTAGTGGGTTTTTTCAATCATCAAAGAAATTAGGTGGATGAGTTTTAAAGGTTCTCATTTGGAAAATGTGTGTTATAAGAATTATTTAGAAGAAAAATCCAATATTTCTTTCTTCCAAATAAGGACAGGATCATCAAAAAACCACCCCTAAATCACAAAGTCATATTATATTTTATAATTATGCTATCGAAGAATAAATTTACTCATGATAGGTTTCCCACAAACCTTAATTAATATAGGCCAAATAAGATCCATTCAACCCATGTATACCCTATGTTTCTGGTTATCTCATTAAGCCCAAATGTTGTCGATTTAGATGACAGTACACCTCTGTTTTTGTTATCAATGCCACAGTTAATGGAATATTTGATTCTTCTATATCTTACCCAAGTGGGTCTTTTCAATCATCAAATAAATTAGGTGCACAATTTTTAAAGGATCTTATATTTCTGGAATATTTGTGAACCATCACTTATTTCAATACAAAATAACCATTTTCCAAATTAGTAAAATAAATAATCTTATATATCACTTGTTGAGAATCTGAAGCAACTCATATTGATTAGATGTTAGATAATTCGATCACATAATGGTGAAAACCATCCACCTAATAGAATAATAAAAAACATTAGTTTACCAAAAAAATATAAATAAGTAAACACCTTAGTTAATGAACTATTTTGAAAAACCCTATAAATCCCACTCCCAAATCATAAAAAACATTCATGTATGTGGAAATGAAATCAATAAAGGAACATTTTGATTTACTTGGTTCAAAAATTAGTCATAAATCCATGGGAAATCACTATTGTCATTTTATTATTAAAATTTCAAAAATGTTTTCAATTTAATTAGTGGATAAAAATAATATAAATATACATTGTTATATAATTCATATAACACTATGTATATTTGTCCCACCATAAACTAATATTGGGTACCATACAAGTAATCTATGTCACTGCCATCTGAAATTAGTATGGGTTTCACTATTTTCCTTGATAAAATTTTATCTCCTATAACATCACATAGAATGATTTAAAACATCTAAAAGAAGTGTAAATAACCTTGAAAACTTATACCTTTCCAAGAGTTTTTTCTTGGATATAACCCAAGTAATTTCTTCACTACCCTTCTTTTGATGAACTGAAAAGTGTGCACAAACATCAAAATGTTGCCTCTTTGGATCAACCAGTAACTTCTGGAATCATCCAATATTGAAACAATGAACTTCATGGTCACAGTATCTATAGTATTTTCTTCTTCTGGTATGGATGGTTCAAAAAAAACCAAGGATTATATTTCCAAAAATCCTCAACATGTAAACTATATTAAGGAACTCTGAAAACCAATGAAAAAAATAAGAAATTCATCGGTTCTACCAAATAAATCATAGTCAGTTATATCTACCACATTATGACCACACTAGTTCCACTGAGGTATAATGTTTCCTCAATATTTTATATACTCGAACCCTGGTGAACATGTATGTTGTAATTTTTTTTAATATTTCATCAATTCAAAAAACCGCCATCTAGTAACTTTCAGATGAAATGATATTTCAGGTAAATGAGATTTTTTAATTCATAAAACAACACATTCATTGCAAAGTTAATTTCTATCTAATTTTACCTAGAGTGAAATGAATTTCCTTGAACACTTTATTATTTTTATAGAAAACACTTGATCCATATATGCGCTATCCCCGCTTTTGATACTTCTACATACTCTACTTTCTTTATGGAGAGTGTTATCATCGGTTAAAAACATAAAATCAAGTTAACTATATTTCTCATGATAATGAACGAATTAGATATGGTACTTTTCCTCCTGTTTAAACTAACTATAAAATCACCCACCACATAGTCTTGTGATGTATCATCTATTATAAAGCATAATGTTACATATTTTGATTCTTGAAGCGACAAAATTATCCACTCCATGGTTTCCGGATTTTATTTCCCAAAAATTTCCATGTACTAGTTAAGGAATCTCACTTCATATACAACGTCTATGTGAGTAAACACCATAGAATACATCATACATTCTAGGGAAGTTGAAAATGGGAATTTATATTTAAAAGACACCTTATATTTTTAGAGATTTATCCATCAATAACATAATGTAACCAACCAATAGAGTTCTAACATAATTACATCAAAATATATTTTATCTTTCAATTATCTTCAAGATATAGTCGTTTTACAGCGGCCCTAAAAAATTGGATTTCTTATGTTGTCCTATCCATCTCCCCATTATCTTTTTGGATTCACCAAGATCATTTATCTAGAATATTTTAAATAGATCATTATTTAGCTCTTATGTTATCTAAATATATAGTATAAATAGATGCATCTCATCCACATATAGAATAAGGATAATTAATCTCATATACATTAAATTAAATGATATAAATAGTTGTATGATTTTCTCCATATAAAACCTTTCCTTCCATGAATGTTCAAAACTTCCAGTTCCATTTCCTGGGTACCTATTTCAAAACATAGAGACTCCTCTTTAGATTATAAAACAATGACTACTTTTTATTATACATGAAAATAGTAGGTTTCTTTATGAAAATTTACTTCATTAAATTTCCATGGATAAATACCATATTTACAACCATTTATTCTCAGTATATATTTTCAAAATACATAAAACATAATGTTTTTTATATATTAGTATTCTTACCTACAGGTGACAATATTTCTAAAAAGTATAAACTTTATTTAAGTAAAAATACATCCACCACCATCCCTTCCATTTACCTTTTCTTTTCAGAATATTTTTCTTTTATTCAAAATAAATATTTATTCTCTACTTCATTGGTTAAAAATTGATGTTCCATTAGAGATAAGGTATCATTTTCATGTAATGAATCAAACTAATTCATCATAGTTAACACTAGTATTCATAAACCCATGAGAATAGCCACATATTTCAAACTATTATGATATCATTCATTCGTTAAAATTATTAAATGAACTTAATCTCCATAACTCTAATTTTTTTCTGATTAAGAAGACCGTCACAACTCTACTTATGAATGTGATATTTCTGGAACTGTAACTTCTAGAATATCACCTTATAGTGAACTGATTTGGACCATTTTATTTACTGAGATCTCTGAAACAAAATTATATAGGTTCAATTTATGAACTTCTACAACCGTATGAAATATCATAAATGTGGGAACAATTAGAAACCATATTTTTATAAACATGGATTTTTTAGTTTTCTATTTTCTCTACAAAATATATTTTCCATGTTTCGGCCTCTCTATAGGACCTTCATATAAAATAGAAAATTATATCTTCTAATGAATTATCTCTTGTCAAAATCCCGATGTTGGAACCTAAATATTTATTTGTTATAACCCACAATGAATATTATATGAGACTTACACTTGTGTTTGAAATTATCTTTTTCATTCACATGGACATAGGCGATACTTGAAAAAAAAATTAGTGGTTAACATCTTATATAAGACAATATATTCTAATAGATCATAAATACATGATTTATAAAAAAAAATTCACATTCATAAATTTTTAGGTTCTTTTAAATTTAGAGTTTGAGTAAATTTGGTAAAATACATACATACCAAATTGTTATAATAAAAATTAGATAGTTCCACACAATATAAAATTTTCAACATTAACCAGTTCTTTTAATTTAAATTCCTATTTCATTCAAAATAATTCTTCATAATTAACATTGAATCCTAGTAGCTGAATTTTAGACCTCTATATAGTTCATACTCATCCTTAGTTCTCTTGAAAAACATTTGAGATCATAGTATGAGCATAGAAATCTTAATAAGGGATACAAAATGAATGAATCCCATTACTCCATTTTGAAAATCGTGAAATCCCAATAAAATATTCCCATTATACATAATAATCTTTGAGATCAAATATTTATTTTATTTCTCATCAAGAAAAGAATAATTTCCCAATGATTTTCATAAAGAAAATAAAAAAATATAAATTTAAAATCATAATCATGTGTTTTTATTGTGAAATATGGGTACTACTAAAAACATATTCTTGAAAATTATACTTTTTACCCTTAAAAGTGGCATAAAAATTCCCCTATACATATAATTATTATATCAGATTTTGAAATCAAATATATCCCAATAAATACCATTATAATATATAGAAAAATAATGTATTTGTAGAGGCATAAAGCTTGATATACATAGACATTAAAATTCTTTTGCAGAATACTTATAACAAAAAAACACTCAAGGACCGTAATAGTTTAGTGTCTTTGGAAACTTGGAATATAACCTTATATTCATATTGAAAGATCTTCAACATTTCCCATAATGATCTTCCCCTCTTTGATTCCTTACATAAAACCTTTCTTTTAATCCTGGGGGAAAAGAAAGCATAAAAAGGGTGAGCTCAAATGCTCAGTAAGGGTAAGCATGGATAAAATAAAACAAACCATATACATTTGAACTTAAAAACATGAACATAATGTTTATACATCAAAATCATGTGCAATGACATAAAACATGGTAGTACGTAAGGCATAGATCATAATGGAACAAAAATCATGAAAAAATAGCATGGGAATAAAACATGTAATTGTGGAAACCATTCAATACTTGTTATTATTTCCATAGTAGCGAAGGCATTGTTTCCAAGACCATCTTAGTAGACAATGTCCCTTACTGAACCGGGTTTACTTGTCGTTCCATCCCTATATTACTGAACTAGATTTACTTGTTGTTCCAGCCATGTCTATCTCAAGAGATATAAATCTTTACCCAATCCATTAGAGGGAGATATAGGTCCCACCCATCTCATATTTAAATCATTATTACGCGTGCCACAACATAAACATAAATCATTCACCATATCTCAATGAATAAAATGGGTTTCATAAACATTATTACATCATAACATAATCCATATAAAACAAATGGATATCATTTCATAATAATAAAAGTGAAACAATATAAATCATAGAGACATTTTACTTGAAATATAAACATATGAAATAATGTCATAATAGATGGAAAATGGTTTTGATAAAGCACTTGAAATGAATTCTTGAGGAAAATATCCTTTCTTCTTGAAAATCATTTTCTTTTCACAAAATTCCATTCAATTTTAAAAGAAAAGGATTTTGTTGAAAATAGTCATGAAATCATGTAGGTTAAGCTTTATGAAAATAATCCGTAATGAAACCATAAAAATCCGTTAATTCCGTATATGTTAAAATAACATTCTTCTCGTACTTTTGTCGAAAAATTCAAAAAGTGCCTCATATGTAAGCAAAAGAAAGATTCCTTCTATACGATGTGATAAAAGTAAAAAAAAAGGTAAGAATGACTTTAAACATACATGTAATAAAACTATACATTTTATGAAAACATTTTGAGAACATATGGACATGGATGATAAACATAACCCTAGTAAATACTTACGAATAAACAATCTCGGATAAGAACAAGATTGGAAAAGTTATCCCTTACCTTAGGTCCGATATTCTTCTTACGTATCCGAAACTCCTGTATAATCATATAAATAACGTAATTGACTTTTTACAGAATCATATTAATTGTTATGATATAATATATGGTTCACTTACGAATTTATATTACCCGTTCTTTTGTAAATCTCATGTTAAAGCAACGTTTTGGGAAAAATCATCTTATTTATCGTACGTGTTTGGACTTATTGTTCTTGATGTTATTATTACTTATATCATGATTTAATTACTTCCAGAATGTAAATAATGATTTATATATCATATATATTCATTATATATCCAGCATATACATGTTTTTATAATAGTACATAACATATGGAGGTAAGAAATGAAATGCACCGTTCATGGAGACGGTAAGCCGTACGTACGCATGAACGCTACTTTCATTTCTATTTCTTATTTTAATGGAATTAAAACATAATAATAGATAGTAATATTATAATTCCAGTATAATATAATATATAATATTATTAACTACATCCTTTATAAATCCCACATAAGGCATTAACGAATCATATCACTTTGAGGGGGCGGGAGTCCGCACTTCCTCAAATGAGATTATCGTATTTACCAACTATGGAAACCGTAAAGGCTTGGTATAATTGGGAATTAAAGAATTATAAGGAAATAATAATAATAATATATATCATATATGAATATAGTGCCATCATAATTGCCACCATGAGAGGCGGTAGGATAAAATCGAACAATCATCATTTCGTGAGGCGTTAGTTTTCCATCCACAGAAACATTATGTTTTTCATCCATTAGATGGAGGTGTGTGTAAGTGTAGTTAGAATCCTTCTCCAAACAACATCCTAGTATATTGAGGGTACTGTTTTTGTTACAAAATAAAGGATTAAAAAGAGTTTGGGGGTTGGAGAAGTAGAATAAAAGAAAACAATTTAAGAGAAACAGTTACCTTTAATTTGGGTAACTTCCTTTGGTTTGAACCAAAAGGACTTATTGGAGTGCCTTCTGCCTAAGGTAAGGCTTATAAGGGGAGGAGAGGGATGTAGGGAGCTTAATTGGGATGAGTTTAGATGATCCAAAAGGCTTGATAGGTGTGAGGAATTTCATAGAAGTGGTCTCCTTTTATAAGAGAGAGGATGGGCTCTTTTGGAAAGTTTGAAAATATTATTTTATTATAAACTTATATTCGGTTTCAAAAGGTCCAAAAATAATTATTGTCGAAGATGAGATGACTCATGGTCGAAATATATTCATTCAATCAGAATTGGACATGTTTTGGATAATATTTTAATCATTATAATCTTATTTATTTAAATCATTTATTAATGAGGTAAATACTGCATCATTATTGTTTAATAAATAATTTAATTTATTTGATGTCTAAAAATTATAAAACAAATACCAACATGTAAAAATATTTTTAGCTTTCCAATTAATATTTATAGTCGAAGAGATAATTTATATATCCCATTATAAAAATTAATTACTAAAAGCTTTTTGTTAATGCCAATTTTGTATTTACATTAAATTAATTAATCTAATGTGTCATTGTCTTTCATAGGTGGCTCCATGGGGTCCCAAAATCGACCCATGGATGCCCATGGTCGGCCATTACTCATCCAATAAGGTTTTGACAAGTTTTAAGGTAATTTTGAATTATTATAATATTCTTTTAACCTTGAATTACCTTATTTACCATTAACGGTAGTAAATAAAATTCAAAAGTTACTATTCACAAAAAATAACTTTTATCTAATTTAACCACATTTTACTCCTTGATATTAACCATGTCTTTTGGATTTTAAAAATTCAAATCACAGAAGCGGTAAAATTATGCTTTATGAACAATTGCAAAAGCTCCTAGGAGGTGGGTAAAAGATGGTGAAAAGTTCAATACAATTTTCATAAATCTAAAATTATTATAAAATGACTCTAATGAATTTCATTGAACTTATATAGGTATTATGTATCAATTTTTACCTAAAAAAATTTAAATAAAATAAATAATTATTTAAATAAAAATTCGATTTTAAACTACGACTCATTGTTTTTTTACTATTCATCAAAAATTGAATGTTTTCAGAAAAATACCCAAAATTCAGCCTAAGCTATATTTGATATTCCGAATTCAAAAATTATGTCTATTTTTACAAATTCAAAACATAGAAGTGGAGTTAATTAATTTTGAAATTAATTCCCATTATAAAAACAAATAGCGTGTTTTTAAGAAACAATAACTATCAAAAGATCGACACTTGTTTATGTCCAATTTCAAAGTGAAATTAATCCAATGACCAACATTGGATTAAATGATAAAAATATATTCTAATTACACTTTAAAACAAATTAAAAATATAATTTAACCATATAAATAATTGCGATGAAAAAAGTTGTTTTTAATTAAAATATAGCGGGTTTTTACTATTCATCAAAATATGAAAGTTATCAGAATAATATGAAAAATTTATCCAAATAAAATTTTTATATCCTGATTCTAAAGAAGAATTTTATTTTTTCATATTGAACTTATAACCATGTAAAAAACTAGATTTAAAGTGGGTGCACCATCAAATGATGAAAAAACTGCATTTTTTAAAAAATACTTATTTTACCGAAAAAATTTATTTTCTCTCATACCATGTTCTAGAAAATATGTAAGATGAATAATAATGTTATAAAATTCAAAATGTGGTTCATACTATTTATAAAATCTAGTCGATAATAATATTATAAAAATATATCGTTGTTTATTGAAACCCGGTATTGCGTACTACACACGCTATCGAGGAAGATCTTGATTGCGTGTAATACAAGACAAGTCAGGGCTGTGTGTAGTGAAATCTCTATTTGGTGTTTCATATAACATAATCGAAACTTATTTCATTTATACATTAAACAAAATCTATACTTAATGTTGCGTAGAATAATTTCTACAAAACGAACTTTAAATTAGGTGTAACCCGAGCCAAAAATAGTGGCGTATACTGCAAGCAAATACAGTGTTGCGTATAGCACAAGCTAGTTTTGATGTAGTGTATAACACAAGACATCAATGAAATTAAAATGAATAATTATCATAAAATATCGGGTTGTTACAGTAGTTACCTTATGAAATCATCTACATATAACTATTACAATCACTATTACAATCACTTCTATAAATGGAAGTGCGTACTCTATCAATTCCAATATATATACCAAACAGAGTAAAATCACTACCTAAAACATTAGAGAGATGTATCAGGATATCCCATCAGTATATGTGTTGAAAAAAAAACAAAAATATACATAAAACACATAGAATATTTCATTTCCATGATAAAAAACAAATACAATTATTATGAACAAAAATACTTAAGAACATTCATTTTGATATAATAATATTATAACAATATTTTTTCATTGAAAAATATTTACAAAAAATCATGAATGAATGGTAAATATGTTTTTATTTTTTATAATAATTTATAAATATATACTGTTATTCTTAGTGAATATATCTCAAGAAAAAGGGAAATCTATATTATGGCTTATATGTCAAAAAACAATTCTTCATTTACTTTGCTAAAAAGAGTCCAAAAAAACCTAGTACAAAATGAATTAAAAATATTCCTTTTAAAACATTACAATGAATGTTAAAATTAGTATGAAGTGGGCATTATAAATTTTTTAATATTAAATAAAAAATAATTGATAAATTTTGAAATTACATTTAAATGGGGGGAAATGAGTTTAAAACATTTTAAACTATGTTTTAAAGAGATATATTATTCCCCAAGTCCAGCTTGTCACCAAGATTATTTAAGAGATATATAATAAAAATATATTACTTTTATAATGTCATAATATGCATTTTTATTAAATACTTTATTATTATCAATGTTATTTCATTTTTAACCAAGCCTTAAATAATTATTAATTCAATTATGTTCATGTCTAGTGTTTGAGGGTGTTAAATTAAAAATCCCAAAGAAACTTTTATAAGTTGGACCTTATCAAGAGGTTCTTTGTTAAATCATATATATAGTATTAATTAAGTTTTTTATTTTTATAAAATAAATAAAATTTTATAACTGGAAATGAAAGGTGGACATGAAAAATGGATAACATCAATTCGTGGAGGACGTAGTCTGCATGTACACAAGAGATAAATGATCATTTTCAAATGGATGGAAGGTTAATAAGATAAGTAGTATATTTCATATAAATAATAAAAATCATATGTTGAAAATAATATATATTCATTAAATATGTTATAATAACCTTCCTTCTGAGGTGGTGATGAAAAAATAAACTTATCACTTTATGGAGGTGGTAATCCATCCATATGCATGAGTGATGTTGTCATCTCCCATAACATGCAAATAGAGATAAAAAATGGTTACAACATAATCATAATAAAACTTCATTAAATTTAAGATACTTATGTTATTATTTTATCACCATTAAATAATATTTTAAGGAGGTATAATAAGAAAAAAACAAGAAACACTCAGTAAATAATTATACATATTATTTGTAAAACCACTATTGTCTTACACATTAAGAATTTTAATGTTATTCTTTTTAAGTCAAAATAACCCATATAATGTGGTTAGGGATGTTGGGAAGGTATTCGGGAATGGATCAGATGATATAATGGATCTAATTATGTGAATAATAGAAGAGAGGGTTTCCTTTTATAAGTTAGGGGAGTGGAACTCTTGTAATTAATGGATGAATTAAAAATAAAATAAAGTCTTATTCTCTAGAAAGAGACCCTAAAACAATATCATCTCAAAACTAGGATAATAAGTGTTGAAATAATATCTTCAAATGAAATTTTAGATGATATTTTGTTACCTTGTCATTTGGAATTAACCTTAATTATAACATTTTACCCTTTTATGTGGAGGAAATGTTTTACGATTGTTACTATTCATTATTACCAAATATGAAATTAATATCGTTAAAAAATTTGGACCACAAAATTAAAAATTGGAAATCCGTTTTTCATGGTTAAATTTTTATATTTTTTATAAATTTATTTTAATAGAAGAACACAAAAGCTGATGAAAATCTTTTTTTTCTTTAATATTTTTTTAAAGCCTAAAAATTAATTTACATCAAAATGAATCATAATTATGAATATTATGTAATTAATTGTATTATCCTTAATCATATGTGATTAATTTTACTAAAGATCAAATTATAAATATAATTTTCATTTTTTAAAAAAATAAAACAAATGATTTTTTTTCCATAAAAATCGGAATTTGCACTATTCACCAAAAACCTATATTATCAAAAAACCAATAATACATTTTAATATATATTTTATAAAATAATAGAAAACATAATGTAAATTTTTTCAAATTCATTTTATAAAATTTGAAATTTACCATTTATATAAAACCTTATTAAATATGTTCCTTATCCAGAAGGGCTTTGATTTTTTATTTTTTCAGATAATCACCCTTTTAACTCAGTTGAGTGGGAATTTATACATTTTAAATATACCTAAGGGCATGTAGAATATTAAACTTTTTTCCCAATGTTAAAGTATATTTAAATACATGACATGCTTTAAGCCTCATCTGAACTATACTTAAATAAAAGTTCCCTATCACCTTCTTCAGGATTACACCTTGCTCACTTCCAATCATTTCTACCAACATGAAGTGACTATTTACATAGATTTAGGGAATGATTACATAAAATACATATCCCAACTTAAATATGGTGATTAGTTTGATCCACCAAGTGGATACTACTTGTTTGATCCTCCTTGGGTCTACTATAGTTTTATGTTGAGTTTGATCAGTTTTGTGGCCCAGAGGCCTATACTAAAACAGAGGCCTCGTATCTAGAAGGCCAAATTCCATGGAATGAAATCCCATTTATTATGAATAGTTATTCTACTTATTTTTCACCAAAATACGACTACAATAACATAAAAAATACCCCAATGATTGGATTTGGTCCCAGGTTTCATGTAGGATTATATTGTGTGTTAGCTAGTCAGTTACCACCCCAACTATGACCATATTATAAATTAAAATTTATTAGTTAAAAGAAAAAATAATTTATGATTTTAAAAAACATATAAAATTATTATAAAGAATATAAATCTATAAAATTCAGTCATGAATACTAATAATACATGTAATTGATTTATTATTTAAATTACAATGGGTGTGACATTCTTTCTCTATAAAGAAAATAAAATCCTAAAAATTTTATTTATCACTTCAAAAGGTTGGGGTTTTTTCCCACATCACCTTTTTAGGTTCCCATATATCTTTTCTAGTCATGTGGTTTCTCTACAAAACATTAACCAAAGGTATTACCTTATACCAAAACACATACTCTCTGTGATATAAAATTTGCACTAGCATTTCATTATAAAAAAGATTCCCTTCAAACTATACTATCTTATGGAACAGAAATCAGATATATCAGATATATATTTACTAAATAACGAGACATGTAACACATAATTTATCTAAGAAAAACTCAGAGGAAAATAAAGTCAAATATAATTTGATAACAAAATTTCTATAATTTCATTTATAAAAATAAATCATAGTATTAAAATTCCATTAATTTTGAAACACATAACACCATTCCAAGTAATTGTTTTACGATGGAAATAATTATCCACCTCAAATGAATGGACTTTCTTCTTATTATCTGTATAACTCTTCTATCAGCTCTGATTGGACCTTTTGATATTTTAAATTACATTTAGCTTCTCATCCACTTATTCTACCTGTTTTATTCAAAAAGAAATTTTTTACTAAATTTATCCCAACATGATTGATTTTGACACCATTATCCATATATGTCCCCAAAAGGTTCCATCAGTATATTGTAATCAAAGTTATTAATTTAAGTAAAATTCAGTAGTTAATGATATTAATCCAAAATTCCCTAGTAATCAAGTGAGTAAGCCTGATGCATATCCTCCAATGTACGAATCATTAAATATGATTTTCCAATAGGTTGTGGATGAAAACTTTTTTTGAATTTTAATTTTTTACCTAATGAATTATGAATTATTTTCCTGACATTTTATGTAAATATGATATTATTATTGGATGAAATAGAGACAGGGAATCCATGTAATCTTAAATTCAATTTAATATAAATTCTAGAATGTTAAAACAAGGGCATAGTATCTCGAATAGTATTAAAATGCACAAATTTATTCCAATAATCAATAATAACACAAATCTCAGTATTGTCTTGATAATTCTTTGATAATACCATGAAATAAATACTAGGATATATTCAATCATTTTTATTCATGCACTATAAAATGAGAAAGTATCCCCCTCGGTAGTTGTTTATCATCTTTTACCTATTTACTAGTCAAAATATTCATGGTAAAATCAGAAATATCCTTATTCATTCATTATAAACAATAATATTTCTAAAGGTATCTGTATATCTAAATTCTATTTGGATTGAAAAAATAAAGAGCAATGATCTTCATATAATAATTCTTTCTTCATGCGAGGATCACATGGAATATACAACCTCTCTGAAAATCTCATAACTCCTTCCGTTTCAAAATTAAATTAATGAAACATTCCCTTCTTTACCAGCTCCACTCTTTGTTTCAAACCTCAATTATTATTATGAGAATGATTAACTCTATATGACAAGGATAACTATGCTGACAGCTAATGAAAAATAGATGTTGTTCATAAATGTATTATTTCAAGGCCAACATTCATTAATAAATTTACAAAAGGATCATGTTCTAAATGTTGAATATCCAATAATGCATTATCATTTTGGATCAAGGCATCGAATACATTATTTGTTTTATCATGATGATTGTAAATTGTAAAATCATGATCCTTTATTTTTTCTAATAATTTTCTATGCCTCATGCTGAACACTTTTTATGTGAATATTTTTTAAAAAATTTATGTTAAATATGGATATCAAATGTTATGACATATAATATATGTTTCTATATTTTAAAAACAAAACTTATTATATCTAGTTTATGGTTATTTATTTAAAATTTATCCACATATTTTCAATTGTTGTGATGGATATGATATTACCTGATCACATCGCATCATGAAATTAGAAATTCCCTTCAAATAAGTTTCACAATAGAATAAAAACTCACCATTTCTAAATGGAAACGCTGACACTAGTGTATTAACCCATGTTATTTTCATGTCTTAAAAAATTCATTGTATTTCTTTGTCCTTGTGAATTTAAATACTTTTTGAGTTAACATATATATTGGTCTATATAAATGTGAAATATTTTCAACAAACCATCGCTTGAAACCCACTAATTGAAGAAAAAATAAAATTAAAGTGACATTTGTAGGAAATGGCTAGTGTTCCACCACCTTAGTTTTAAAAATGTCTCTAATTATTCCATCATTGAAGAAAATATGTCCAACGAAAGAAATATATTGTTACCAAAATTTACATTTGGTAAATTCTGTATAATTTTTTTTATTTTAAATTTTACAAAACAATCCATATATTTATTTAATTTTCCTATTGAATTTTACAGTTAACCAAAATTTCATTAATAAATAAAACAAAAAATTTATCCAAATACACATGGTAAAAATTATTCATAATTTGAATGAATATAGTGGCTGCATTATTCAACACTAAGGGAATAACCACAAACTCATAATTCCCATTCCCCTTACAAAATTCAATCTTCGTAATTTATTATTTCCATTAACATTAGGAGATAATATCTAGACCAAATGTCAACCATTGAAATATATTTCACCCCCAAAATATAATAATAAATACTTTTATATGATAAAATATATACTTGTTCTTAATATTAAAGATATTTAGTTTATTATAATACTTGAAAATCCTGATGGCACCATCCTTATTTTTTTTAAAAAAATAGGATCACCCTAAGTTTGAGTTCATAGATGAATAAATACCTTTCCATGAAGGTATTGTAACCTCTTTTTCTATTACAATAACTCTATTGTAGCCATTCTATAACATGGTTTTGAAATTGGCTTAGCATCTAGAACTAAAGAAAATAGTGAATTTTACATGTTGATCAAGAATAACCCTAGGAAAATCATTATGAAATACATCCATGTATTCATTTACCATTGGAACATTATTAATCTCAAAAAAATTAATCTTTTCAATAATATGAGAAAGATAAATCACACTACTATGTTTAATCAGTTTCTAATATTATTTATATGTTATCATTGTTTTGAACTCATTATCATATACAAATTAAATCTCATGATTTTTTTAATAAAACAATATTTGATCTGAAATCTATCATATCATGATAAATTTAAAAGGCCATCCATTACTTAAATAACATCAAACTCATATATAGGAAATGCACCAATATTTGAAGGAATAATAATTTCATATATAATCATAAGAAGAAACCTCTAAATCCTTTTTGGTTTAATACATCTTCCATGATATTTTACTAAAAATAATTTTTCAATTTCTATGGGTAATATTTTTATTTTACCAGAATAATCTATAAAAATTTTGTAATTTGTATCCCTCTAATCAGAAAAGAAATTGGAATAATCTAAGTGTATATGAAATTTTCTTGTCCTCACTTAATTTGATGATCTTTTATTTTATGAAGTATCCATGAATTTCTTTTCCACACCCTTCAGCTAGCATTCTCCATGATTTCCATTATTCATTATTTTTCTAGACACACATCCCCATAATAGATCATCTCATTATATTTAAAACACATGACTCCATTATTATCATATTTTTTTATTACATTTAACTTGATAAATTTCTTTACAATCACATTCAAAATGTCCCGATATATGACATTGATAAAAATTCCCAGAAATCATAATGTACTCACGATGATTCTTACTAAAACAATTATCATAACTAGAGCATTAATAACTATTTAATTTAGATATTATTTACTAATAAATTCCTATTTTTTGAAACAAATAATTCCACTTATCTCTTTTTTTATAAAAGTCAATAAACTCCAATCAAATGTATCAACACCCCATTCATCTATTTACTAGAATTTAAAATCACTAACAGCTAAATCACTGTATTTTTTTTAAAACATTGAGTAAAACCTATTAGTTTAAATATCCTAGTCCATAATGAAATTTGGTGAATACCTAGCCAATCTAGATAAATTGTCATCATATGTGTAAAAATATTCATACTCCATTTTCTTTAGCTCTAACATTTCCTTTCTATAATACATCTAACTACTATAGTAAAATACTACTCTCTGAAAGGAACATTAAATATTTCCCCCTCTGTGGTATCAATATAATCTTTCTCTTTATTATTCTTAATCAGGGACCACCACTAATAAGAATTGAATTCAAAACAATTGTTAAAGAGAATTTATTATATTTTGAAGAACCAAAAATATCAAATATATTTTCCAGATCATTGATCCATCATTCCAATTTCATTGGATTTTAGGTTCCACCAAATTCTAGGGGGTGATGTTTCATGAAATTATACACTATATAAATTATCCTCTTAGAATCTTCAGGTTTCTCTCTAGCACGGGTACCATAATTAATATCCTCTCTCAAATGAGTTTACACAAAAAGAGAATATTTTTCTCCAATTCCAACATTACTAGATTTTTTATTTCAAATAGATTTATCCTCTTGATGTATTCCTATTCACCATGTTTCTTCTTTAAAATACTATTCTATCATAGAAAAATATTATAAAAATAAGCCTGGAAACCCATAAAATTTTATAATAAAAATTAAATTAACATCCCTTAAATTTATTTTCATAATAATATTGAAACCACTAAATCCTTTTTAACCCTCTAACTGAGACAAACTATTAAAGCGTATACCATAAAAAACCTTTAGATATAAGATGTAGAAAAAAGGGTTTCAATTTCATAAATTTAAAGGATCTTTTAAATTTATAGATATATAGAATTTAGAAAATAAATTCTATATAAAAACTTTATAATAAAAATTTGACACTAATACTAAATATCTTTTTTATATAAAATATGATTTTAAAATTTAACCACTTGTTTCATTTCAAACATGTTCTCTTCATTACACTTGAATATGAATAATAGAAATTTAGACCTTTATATAGGCCATAATCTTCCTTATTCCCTATGAAAAACATTTTATAACATGAGATGAGCCAAAAAGTTTAATTTGGTAAAAAAATAATAATGAAACCCATTAGTACATTTTAAAAATCCTAAAATCTCATAAGATTTTTTTTCCAATTTTTAAAAAAAAAATTTATCTCAAACATTAAGGAATCTTGAAGTATAAAATTATAACCTTTAGGATTTATAATAAAACTTGGTAACTCATGAAATCTTTTTCATCAAAAACAAACTTTTCAACCCTAAAATAGGCATAAATATTCCACTAAAAATAAAATCATTTGATTACATTATGAAACATAAGTACTACTATGAAAAATATTTTTCATGAATATAAAATCATATATACACTTTAGGATATAAACTAAATATAATTGTTTCAATATCTCTTTTATTAACTCTACGAAATGGAATAACCAATTCAGTTGATACGAACATATATTTCCTTGAGAGAAGAATCATTTCATAATTAATTTGAGAGTTATATCGGGCTCACCCGTTATCATAAAAAATGATCAAGGACCAAATAATAGAAAAAATAAATATAATCATTAATTAGTATCACAAAAATCCTAAAATATCTTTGAAAAAAATATAAATAACTAATTTTAGCTTCACGTAAAAATGAGAGTAGAATCCCTTTCCATTGAAAACACTTTAAACATGAATTCCTAGATGAAGGGTAAAAAAGAAATTCCATTTCAAAATTATGTAAAAATGTGGATTAATATTATTAAATAATATCATTTATGGTATAAGTAAATTTCACTCATGCTGATTACAATTATAAAAATAATTGTTTTGTACTTTGGTATTAATAGTGAAAAGTGTCCCAACAGTAAAACATCAAGGAATTATTTTTAAAACACAATAATCAAAGTAAATAATAGTTTAAAATATCCATAACAAATATTTTAATAATAAATGCAATATCCTTTAAATCATTTAAAATAAAAACGTCATTGAGAATTTTTAAACATTTTAAACAACCTTTTAAACAAAAATATATTACTACGAGTCTAAATCACAATGTATGTACTTTAAATCTTATATAATAAAATAACATTAATTTTTTTACTTTATTATTAAAAATTATAATTTGTATTCATGTATTATTATATCTTTTATTTTGATTATTAAAATTCCTCATGTAGTTGCTAAATTTGTTAAGTATATGTTGGGTGTTTTGAGGATGTTCTGTTCATAATCTAAAAACAAATTTAGTTGGTTGACAATGGTCAAAAGTGTCACTATTAAATAATCTACATAATTTTAATCATTTAATAATTTTAATATTTATTAATTAAAAAAAAAATCATAAATGGAAGACATGAAAAACTAATCACATCGCTTCATAGAGGTTGTCGTCCACACATACACATGAGAGACACTATCATTTCACAACAGTTGATAGTGTATGAAGGTAAGAAAAATATTACATTTTACATATATTATTTATTTCTTAAAAATAATATATATTAACTAAATCTATCATAATAATCATCCTTTTGATGTGTTGATGAAAAAAACACGTCACTTCGTGGATGTCATGCTCCACACATACACACGAGTGATGTTTTAATTTTACATTGGATGAAAATAATGATGAAAATGGATTGTAAAATAACCATAAGAATATTTAATTATATGGATGATACTAATTTTATTATTTCTTCATGGTTAAATATGATTTCAAGTAGGTATAATAATAAATAAACATTTAACACTTAGAAAATAATTATTCATCTTCTTTCAAAAACCACAATTGGTATAAACTTTAAGACTTTTTAGGCTGGAATTTTGGTTGGAAGAGGATTTATTAGATGTTCGAAGGTAACATGGGAAGGTATTTTTTAGGTATTTTTTAAGATAAATTCCTTACATTATGTGAATAAAAGAATATAGGGGTGACATTGTTTACGTGAGTGGAGTTAAACTATTTTAATTTTTCAACACTTTAAAAATAATATACCATATTATTCATAAGAAATTCTCCCAAAAAATATCTCATTTAAAAGATAATATGAATACGGTCTAAATACTCGCCTAAAAAACATTTTAGATGAAATTTTGTGACCTTACCACTTATTTTTAACATTAAATAATCATTTTTACCCTTTACAGTTGTGACAACTATATTCTTGGGATACTAATCATTATGGAAAAAAATAAATTAATTTCATTACTAAATTTTAACATCTAAATTAAAAATATGAAATCAATTTTTCAAATTCAGTTTTTAGAAGTGGAAGATGGTAATTATAATGCAAGCATAAAGATATAAGGAATAACATATTTTCTCAAAAAATGCATTGTAGAGCCTAAAATTGAATTTATACAAAAAACAAGGATATTATGGATTATTTTAGAATTAATTAGATTATTTTTACTCAATGACACTAATGTTACTTTAAATTAAATCCAGAATATAATATACCTACAAAAATAATTTTAAATAAACGATAGTTTATTTATAAAAAACATCATTTTTCCCAATCGACCCAAAAATTAATATTTCAAGGTAAATATAATAAATTCACCAATTTTTTTTCCATAAGATAATATAAAAAATTACTTCCATTTTACCAAATATAATTTCTGAGAATTATAATTTTATCATTTAAAAAAACATATAATATGTCAAGAACACATTAGTTAGAATAAAAATATTTTTTTATTTGAAAAATAATATAATATTACTGTAAAAATGTTAGTCTATAAAATATAATCATGGATGGAAATAAATAAATTGTATAGTTGATTACTTCCAGAAAAATTTATTTAGTAATTCTTCGGTCAAACATCATGCTATGAAACTTCTATGTTTATCTGAATTACTATTTCGGTAACATAATTCTGGTCTGTTTTCCCCTATATGATACTTCTATTATCAAAGAAATCCCAAAAGATCTTATTTTATATAATCTTCACCATTATTAGGTCTTGTTCATTTTATCTTGTATACTGACACTATTTACACCATTATCCAAAACTAAAAAAGTACTCAATGAACATCATATTTATGTTTATAAGAGTAGAACCATAGATTATAAGTGTATTCATTGAGGAATTAAAATACTATTTAAACTAACTGTGAGAATGAACAGGTCCTAGGATATAAAAATATTTAGGAACATGTTTAAACTTCGTGTTCCTTATTGTTGTTTCATTTATATTAAATGTCACCATCCATTAGTTTTATGTATGAAACACTCAAAACATTATAAGATATTATAATCCAACTTCAATATGCCTGTTTAAAACTAGAGATACCAGGATATTCTCATTATTTTTCCATAATAAGAAGTGTGTAACATCTAATTATTCAGAAGTTTATACTCATTAAAATGATTCTCACTATGACATTCTGGTTAGATACAACATCATAACCATAACACATTTTGCAATGACCAAGGAACCGTATGTGACCTTCCACACTCCAATAAATAATATCATTCCAAATACTACCTAATCCATTTAAATAAGTGAAATTATGTTCAACAAAAGGCGTTGAATATTTCAATCAACCTTCAACTTCAGAAATATTTTATTCTTTATCCAAACTTTAACATTTACCATCACCATCATTTTTATATCCTCATCATCAGCTTATTACACATTTATAAAACATATTAATAAAAAAATAATGATGCATCTTTTCCCCATTGTGGGAAAAAAATATGCCCCAGAATATATATTCCAAAATTCCAATAGATCATTAACACTTACTAGTAAGTTGGTACTACACATATATATCATATTTAAAAAATATTAAATTCTAAAATCCACCCTTGCAGAGTTTCCCATAGAATACTTAAATCTATTCATTATATTCCAACACTTTTATCATTTACAACCCATATGACTAAGTAATATTTTTCTCCCTTGACTCAATTCTTCAGATTTATAATCTGATCATCTTGGACGCCCATACCGAAAATATTTTTCTATTCATTCCATATTCAAAGTAGTTTTATAAGGTGTTTGGAATTCAACATTTATTATTTAATCATCTAGTTTGACTACTTTGAAATACCCAAACTCCATTTCCTTAATCCCACAAGAATTTATCGTGGAAGTTACTAATACTTCTATGATATTTTATAAGTGATAATAAAAATATTAGTTCCAACACATCTTCTACTAACAGAACATTAATAGATTCAAAATTCTATTGAATAATATCTGAAATATTTACATGATATTCTAAAATAATTTCCTTTGATATTATCCTACTAGATAAACATCAAATCAATATTTTAGTTTATATTATTTTCATATTTTCATACATTTCCCCAAGTGTATTATTTATCTCTATTTTAGTGTTCACCACCTAAATTTTATAAGGGACATTCCATGCTAATGGAAGCTGAATCAAACTTAAATACTTTCAATCCATATTTTCCCATCCCCCTTCTCCCATTTCATATGGAATTTCTATGTTCAATGAATCTAATAGGTACTCTTGAAATAGATATTATTTTATAATTATTTTTCAATAATCCAAATTCCATTCCATTGAACTTATCTATCTAGACCATTCCAACCTCATATTCCATATATTTTTGTACAAGTGAGTCTCACTAAGAAGAAAAATAATTTTATGATAATCGATATTATTACTTGATATACCATTTAGTGAATCACAGATCCCTGTTTGACCCACTTTTTTGTTACCACATATTGAGAATCTTGGACAGCTCAAAATTATAGGATATTAGATCATTAAAACATACAACTAGAGAAACCAAGAATGAGATAAATCATATAGAGCATAAGTGGAACATAATTAAGGAATAAATACTAACCATAGTCAAAAAATAGAATAACGTTTCCCATGAAATCCCACTCAAAAATAACTATTAGATATTCAAGTAAATAGATATAAATGCAGGAAATTAGAAATTTTATTTATATGGATTGGATGTAATTCCTACATCCACTTGAGAAAAATACTTCTATTTTCCTAATATGATGTTGTAAATGTTTAAAATTTAATCCAAAGATACAATATATATCAATATAATTTGGTATCAACATTATAGAAATCCAAGTACGACTGGTCTATGCCTACCCTTATTGTGGGGACCAACTAGTCACTATATTGATCCACTATGTAGAAGTCATGGGGGTTTAATTGTTTTCCTTGATAAACTTTAGTATCATGAATATTTCATTAGATTGACTGAAACCTCTTGTGTGAGTGTAGAAAACCATATGTTTTTTCCATTGCTTAAAATATTTCTAAGATTTCATAAATGTAATTTCCATTTGATCCTAAATCCATTGATTTTACCTTTGCACCAAACATCAGGATATTTCCTTATCTAATTATCCACCAACAACTGGAATTATCCAATAAAATTGTACCAAACTTCATGATCAAGATAGTTATCATAGTTAATATTTCTAATAAAATATTTTTTGAATATAAATAGGCATCATATTACCAATATCATAGCAGTAATTATTGAACACTTTTCCATATTTCATTCCCCTTGAGTGTCCTTATGTATTACAGGATACTCCAAAATACTTTTCAAAATATTCATAATCTCAAAATATTGTAGTTCTCAATCTGATTCAATAGATTCTATACTTTTTACCTTAAAGAAACTCTTGAGTATCCTAATCTATCTTCTTATGTTCTTTTGAAAATTCAATATTCATAATACGAGACTCTTATATATATCTTTGTGCTCTTACAATTTTCTAATTTACCAGTCCATTAAATTCTTATATATCCTTGTTCAGGAATATTTAATTTCCATTCATACATAATAGAGTGACCGTTACATGTCCCTTAGAATAATATTAATGATAATTTATCATAGTGACTTTGTTACTCTATCAAATTTCACACTACCAACAGACAAGATTTACAAAACACTAAACACTCAATAACTTTTCCAATATTCATTTTCTAATAAATACATATCTATTAAGAGTATTCTATTAATTTATTTTTTTAATCTGGATAACCTTTATACATTCCATTACATTTTTAAATTATAGTCTACAAAATGGAACAAATATCAATGGTTATTTGAACATATTCAAATCAACATAGAGATTTTCAAACTGCTCTATCTTATCTAAAAATTACATTAATGACTCTAGTTATTGATCAAATAATCTCATAATTCTTTAGTATAATCCCCAAAGCATCTAGAGACATATATGTACAGTTCCTTTGTTTTTCTATTATTATTCAATACCTTGAAAATTTCATAAATATATTTTTCTTTCACACACAACATCCATGTGTCTTAACAAATATATATCTATAATATTTCATTATATAAAACAAATGGATGGATTCTTACTTGTCCTACCACACTATGTAATTATTTAAGCATAACTTCTAATGTTGTTCAATACCAAAGTACTCAAAATCATTAAAAAATTATACTATAAAATTATTCCACAAACCAATAGCAAAATTCTTTGATACCCATAAAATATCATAAAAAAATCTTCTAATGTATATGGTTATTCCTAACAATTATCATAACTAGGTTTTACTTCTATCACCTTTTCTAATAAAGGAATAAATCTTCCTCAACAACTAACATTACAGGTAGGTCACTTAAAATATCTACTCTCACATAAATAATAATAGAAACCCAATGATCTTACTTTCTAATCATTCAAGATATCACCTCTGTTGCTTCTTCAAAATTATTCACATTTTTATAGATCTCAAAATAGTGAATTTCTGATATCAAGATCTAAGGTTATCTTTAATTTTCTCAAGTTTAGCCTATATTTAGATCTTTAATTGGGAACTCCATTTCTAATATAATCTTCCCCTATCTACAGATAATGGTATAATTCAAAATAACTTCATGATTCTTGATAAAAAATACAACAAAACCTAAATTGGTCCAATAAACTAAATCATGTAAAAATTCAAAATTGGAACCCATAACATAAAATTGACCACTTTTTTCATCAATTGAAGGGATCTATTTTGTTCTCTAAAACATGTATCTAATTTAGATACCTTTAAATCTATATTAAGTAGGATATTTTAAATATGACCATTAGAAGTTTCTATGACCAATATTAATATTTTTTTCATTCCCTTTAGTCACAAAAATGTTCCATCTTTGTTCATAGAATGGATGAACCATATTATTCTTGAATACTTTGAACTTTTTTTATTCATTTATTAATGGTATTCTTATGTACTATTAAAAAAGGTTTGATCAAAAAGTAAACTTTGATAATTTTTTGATCACATTTTGAGAAAATATTTTTTTTATAAAAATTTATAAGTGTTGAATTTGGATATATGAGTTTTTATTAATTGGGCATGTTATTTTTACTAATGAAATATTAGTAAATTATAAAAATATTTAGTATCTGATTTCATTGGATTTTTTAATAGTTTATTTGAGGTGTGTATTTTTTGGGATTAATGGGTTAATACCACCAGTTTATTCTTGATTAATCACATCTCGAATCTTCAATGGGTACATTGAGAAAGAAGGGAACTCCATTTTATTTGAGTGAAAAATTCAACAAATCTTCAAAGAGAATATAGATTGTGATAAGTGTAAATATATTCTTATCTTTCTAGAACATGGTGATGGATATTTCTATTGTATTGTTTCATCAGGATTTATATTGGGTTGTATCTATATACCTGGAGACTATCTTGTATTTTATGGCTCATAATAATAATAGACACACATAAAGAACTATTAAACATGTGATAAAGAATATTTAATTGGGGTGTATGTGTTAAAAACATGTTTAAATATCTATTTGGTGAGATGATCACAAATTCTACTTGTCATAAAATCATAAAAACCATTTTTATCAATGAAACATAAACCTCAAAAAATGAATTTAGATAGAGTACCTTCAAAAGATCAACTTTGAATTATCATCAACATCAATAAAGGGTAATTTTTTTGGTTTATTACTTAATTCACAATTCATATAGTCAAGTGGTAAAGGATAAATGAAATAAATCTATATTAAGGCCTACAATCAATTACTTGTCCTTGGATTTCACAGTGATGTTATGGTTGTCATTTCTTTAACTCTCAGTCTAGACATGGATGAACATGTTATGGAATATCAATAGTTAAACCATGATTAACATAAAATCTGGAAAAAAATTAATGATTATAGGATTCAAATTTTATATTTCATTTTTGGTAATGAAAAACAGTTACTCCTTCATGCTAAGAATATTTTATTTTTTTATCCTCAATTTAAGTGGGAAATATATATTCAGGAATTATTAATTTATATTAGGTAATGGAAGTAATATTTTATGGTATATTATGAATAATAATTTAGTTTAATATTTCAAGATGTGCCTTATCTTTCTATAGGTGAAGAAAATACACCAACAACCAATAATAAATTTTCAACTACTATTAACAGTTTTGGGGATGTAGGTGTGTATTGACCCATCACATTTTCAACAGTTTACCTAATATTATTTAGAATCACGATTCTATTTGGGTTATTGTTGAGGAAATCATAAAGATGGTTTACTTAATTCAAATCTATGAGAATAATTTTGAAAAATATTATAAATACATATATGATGAAAGTAGTAATGTTGGATGGTGTGATGATTTGTATCATTTTATACATATATCCAATATTTAATTCATGGTTTTATGAGTCAATTAAGTAGTGCTTGGAAACCAATAAGAACATTGTAATTACAAACCATCATAAAAAATGGACACTCTATGTATGCTATTTAACCACTAAAGGATATACTCAGGGAATATGCAATGGAATTTTTTTGTTCAAGAGGAGATCATTTTACTTCTATAGACTCTTCATATGGTAGGAGTTATCATGAAATGGTAATATATGGATCTAATTAAACCATTTTAGAAAAATTCTTTTGTATCTATACTTTACTAGGTGAAGGATAAAGAAACATCATTGATTGGACCAAGCATGGTGAAAGAGTTTAGTAAGAGGATTTAATTGATATTTAATAGAATGGAAATTCACCAAATCTATCATAGATATAGTTAAAATTATCAAAATTTTACACTATTATTTTAGGTGTTAAATTATTTATTCTTATAGTTATCTCCATGGTTGGGACTACATTGACCTAAAAAATAATAGAAGTTGTGTCCATAATACATTTAACCATTTAATATTATTGATCATATATGTTAATTTTCTGATCTACTAGATCAAACTCAATGATTATTCTCAAGGCATTAGGTTTTATATATGTATTAATCAAATATGTATGAGGTCGATACTCTTTAAGTGGTTTGTTGGGATCAGTTACACTCGAACAAGATGAAATAATTATCCACACTGCAGTTCAGATTATTGATTAATAAGAGAATATCTTGAGAGACAGACACATATACTTATGGATTTATTGTTTCTTGGAAGTATGGTGTGGTATGTGATGATATTTGGGATTGGGGGAAGTTTATGGAAGAGAAATGTATAATGATTTTGGAATACGATACAAAATTCCATCTTTTTAGTGATTGAAGGACCAATGGAGACGATAATGTAACACCCCATATTATGGTTTTTATTTTTTATATAATGTATATTTAATATAAAAATATTTTGGAATTGGTTTCAAAAAATTTCCATGGGGATTAATTAGTGATTTTGTGTGTGTAAAATGCTTGGATAAAACATCAAAATTTCCTATGTAAACTGCTCATTGAGAAGTGAAATTTCTAGGTATGTGTACAACAAGATGCTTGATTATGAAAACTATACAGTAACCATGAGACCTTATAGATTTTTTTTAAATAGATATTTTATTGATTGGTTCTTAATTTTGAAAACTATGTAACCAAATTGGGTAACTATTTTTTTAGGAAGTAGTATCCTTACATTTAGTGCAAATTTACACAAACCATGAATTAGAACATTGCATGGAATTTATAATTTTTTAAAATTATATTACTAATCCAATTCCCCACATAAAATACCACTTCTTTTCTCTCTCTGTTATAGGTATGTCGAACATTAGGGTTCCCATTTGGGATTTTGCTGATTTCCTTCACTTTAGATCTCAGTCTCATCATGTCTTGGAGTATTTTTCCTAGGGATTAAATAAAATGATTCCACCACTCCTTATCTTCTCTTGTATTATCATTTTTCATTTGATATAACCCTACTATATGGATTTTAATATTATGTCTATTATTACTAGATCTATTTCCTATGGTTTGTTTTGAAGGATTTTTTTCCTGTGAACCATAAAATGATATCAACAAGAACCCATACTAATGACAAAATAGTGTGTTTTAATATAGGATTCCTAGTTCAAGGAAGGATACATAGCCTCTTTCTATTTATGTTAATAAATTTACGAATTGTTGTTTTCAAAAATATAATGATTTTTTTATTTTTTGTAATTATCATGATAAATATTTTTTGAGAGATCTATTGGTGAATAATTGGATTTTTGAGTAAAGTTCAAGGGTGATGGCCATAATGTGTTTGATAACATTTATAATTGGTGATTTGGTTTTAGAAAGGGAGATTTTAGTATATGTTAAACATGATTTTTTTGATATTGTGTGACTGTGTGTATTACCTATTTGTGTTGATGAAATGTGGATTTGGGGAACATTCGTTGGAATGGATAATATGGTATGAAATTGGGTTTGGACTGCAATGAGTTTTTATGATTTCATGACGTACATGGATTGTGAATTGTTAGTTCTGACCACATTACAAATAATAAAATTATGGCACATTTATTATACCTCTATATGTTGACTTTGGATAATGTTATTTGTTTTCCATTGGGAGTTTGGGTTTTCTATTTGTCTTTATTTTATATGGGATGCATTGGGTTGGTTTCATGTCTCCCAGAGTAGAGGGGTTGAGACATATCATGGGTATGTGGGTGCATAACATTGGTGAGTGAGTTGTGGTGAATGATTATTTGAGGAAATTATGTGCAAAAAAGTTTTATTATTTTACAAGTTTAATTGAATTGTTTATGTTGTTCTTATTTATATGAATTATGCTTCCCTGTTGTTTTATATAAAATGTGATCTATCTTCTTTGTTTAAGTGTAATGTGTCTGATGGATTGTGGATTTGACTATAGGATTTGTATACAAACCCCTAAATATGCATCATACTGAAACTGAATATGATGATTAATGTCATTTAGTTATATTGAAAACTTATTACTTCAATATCATAGAGTCTTTATGTTGTGTTTTTTATGGGAGAGTTAGGATCTTTTTGCTAATGGTTATGTCTAACTTGGTTTAGTTCCATGTTTTGAACCATTTCTTTTCTTTTGAGTTTTTTGGTATTGTTTTTTAATCTCGAGATGTTGTTTGTAGATATCATTGTTATGTAATTGTTGTTTTTATATTATGGTATTGTTCCATGTTTGGAACATTATCATCCGTTTTTATTTTTTGTCATGATTTTTTATTTGGTGATATTGTTGGTAGATGTAATTATTATGAACTAGTCTTTTTATGTTATGGGAGTGTTGTATTGTTTTTCCTTATGACGTATATTTATATTTTTATTGGATTTGTTCTACTAAATGTTAGGTACTATGTATGTGTAAATAATCCTTTCAAAAATTATTTTGAAACACTAATTTTTTTTCCATCAATTAGTGTATAAGGGTGGCACATAAGTTTACTAAAATTTTGATCTTATACTTGGTGTTGGATGGGTTTGGATATTACAAAGATAAATATAAAATTATTTTCTATTAGGAAAATAATTCATTGATCTTCTATTAGGAAATTATTTTCCATATCCATTATCTTCCCCATAAATATTATGATATCTAGGTTAAATGAAAGGGATTTATCTTTTGTATATAAATTTTAGTTATCTAATATCAATTTTTTACATTCCAATAAAACAATAAATATGCATTTAATGGGATTCATAAATTTTTTTATGGTTTTAAAATTATGGCTTTAACAATCCCTTGCAAGGAACTTCCAAATTGAAGGAACTTTTTATAAATTTACAACCTACATATTTTTCATATCTTACTTTTGGTATCTAATATGTTTATTTTATATATTTATATCATCATATATATTACTAGTGATTTTATTTTAATGTTCATTAACCTTCACATCAGTATTAATCACAATTTGACTACACTTGTTAGTCCACGTGATGACTCGTTCTTTTATGAATAAAATTACATTCATTTTAATGACTTATGGATATAGAAAACACATGAACTCTTTTTTTATTATTTGGATTAAATAACCATTAATTATCATTTATGTCGATAATATAGTTGTTGAACAATGATCACATGACTGATATAAATATATGGTTTTTAAAAAAGTCCTTTCGAAGTAGACAAACAAGAGGCTAGCCTCTTCCACTAGAATCAGGTTGTACAAATATCATTTTTTGGATCACAGAAACGAGGTAGTTCCCCTAGGCTTTGCTTTTGACCAAGCCCAAGCAGGGCTTCAACATGTTAAGCTTGAAAGGAATCACCTATAAGAGAATTTGAAGTTAATAGAGATTACCACCTGGGTGATGTTATCTGAGCCACCCCAAGAGTCTGTCACCATCACACACCTTACCCTTAGGTATTATGAAGGAGTTATAAGGGGTTATGTAATAATGTATTAGTTACTTATTGTGTAATCTCTTTTTTATAAATAAAAGTTTTATTCCATCATTTCATTAATGTGAATAGCCTTTCTTAAAATAATGATGAGTTTGATAAATTGATTTATTTGATAAAAATGGTAGTTTTGAGAAATATATATATTATTATAATAAAATATGGTTTTTAGTAATAATATTATAAAAACAATTCTTATAAATTATGATTATTTCATTTCCTTATCTATAAATGATTAAGAAATCAGTTTGATAAGAGTTGCATTTTTATATGATAAAACATAATGTGTACTTTTTAAGGAATTTATTTTAAGGAAATAAATAATTCTTGAAATAATTAATATTTTAATAAAATTTTATTATCATATTAATTTTATTAATAATAAAGTAGTATATAATTTTTATGAAGTCAAATGTAATTTTTATTATGGTCTGAAAACTAATTTTGTCAAAACCTATGAATTTTCAATAAATGTCATTTTCATTTTAAAAGAGAAAAATCTAATATATATAAAATTATTTAAATAAAATCAATATTATTTTTTGGAATCAGGATGTTGAAATTATCCAATAGTGAATTTTTCATAATTTTCTATGATAGTTGAATTTTTTGGTAAAAATTAAATACTGTATATATAAAATATGTTTTTATGACATCATAATGACCACAAAATGATGTAATGAATAGTATAATGGATATTATTGGCCTAATATATCTATTACAATTAATATAATGTGATTTTTGATCTATTTTAATTATTTTATAAAGCCATAGTGAATCCTCCAAAATTTATAATATATTTTATGATTTTAAATGCATTTGTCTAATAATGTGACTCACCTCTTTATAAGCAAGGATAATATTTTAATATGTTCATCCATTGGCCTTATAAAATAATTTTTTTCACTCCTCTTTTACAAAAACCACTTCAAGGTTTGTTCTATTGAATATTTAATTAAATACTTTCTAAAACATATGTTTGTAGAATATTAAAGAACTCCTCTCTCATTTCCAATATAAGTCCACCTAATCTCCCACTTCTATTCACTAAAAATCCATGAAGAACATCCCTAGTCTATAATACTATCTCTATAATCCTCCCAAGTTACCCCAATCATTAAAGAATCCCATCTTCATGCTCTTGAATCACACACTCAAGTAAGGGATCTTCCACCTTCCTCTTTTATCAAGCATTCTATTCATGTTATGTCTATTAAAATCTTTTATTCATATATTGGAATTTGTTATTAAATGTCATAATTACATCCCATTTTATTTATAAATTATTTTATCCCCTTTAATAGTCATTTATCAATCTTATTAACACTAATGTACACCTGTTACCATATCGAATTTTCGTAAGGAATTCATTCCTTTTTAATTTTTATCTATGTTTTTTCATGTTCTTATACCCTTTTATTTTAAATTATAAATGTTGGGGTATGTTTTTTCACCACTCCATACTTCCCTAGGTATGTTTTAAGGATGATATACCTCTTTATCAATCATTAATCCCTTCTATGTACACTCGTTACCATGCCAAAATTATGCAAGAGATTTCTCTCTTCTTATTTCCATTCAAGTATTTCTCCCATATTATGCATCTAAATTCCATTTCATATTGTTGGTATATTATGTTTCATGATTGAATTAATATCAATTTCATGTTTAAATGATGGGATAACACTTTCTCTCTCATTAACCCAACTTATGAATTTCCATATGACGACGTTATGCTGCTGAAATTGTACCACGATTTTCGAATTAAAAATCATCATGTAGTGAATACCGTACCCATTTATCTATCATGAGTATTCACTTTTATGCACATATACTAATTGAATGACACTTAAATTTATGTATTCCACATTACTTAATTGTTTCATAACTTATTATGTTGAATGATTCGATGTTATATGATCCATGTGGTACAATTATTCATGGAACGAAAGGTTTGTAAAGGGTGGGCACTGATATCACTTCAATGCATTGGGTATTGTTTAGTATCATGATACACCATGTTCAATGATGGTTTAATCATGATAATCCATGTGCAATGAGGGTTTTCTTATGCTAATTCACATTCAATGAGTAATTACTCATGATATTCCATGTGCAATGATCCTTGGCTCATGATAATATCATGTTCTATGTCCTTGCCACATTTCCATGTTATGATAGTCATGATATATCATGCCTTTTTGTTCATGTTTCTATTATGCTCCATTGATATGCCTGTTTCATATAATTTATTTTATTTTTCATGTTATTCCTTGTTTACTCCCTTACTGGGCTTTATTTCTCACCACTTTCTGATATATGTTCTCATGTTATCCCATGCAGAGTTAAGTACAAAGGAATGAGTTGGTCATGTTAAGGAAAGTTTAAATAAAGATGTTGTATTTCATGTTCTATGTTGTTATGTAATGTTCTTAATTTCCCATGAAACTATACCTCCAGATCCTTAGAGTTTTCCTAAGTACTAGTTTATGTAATAAATCATGTTTAAGTGTGTAATAATGAGCAGAGTTGTTATAGTTGGTATCAGAGGATAGGTTTAGTTATTTTTCGGACTGGGGTTATAAAACTATAGTAAAACCCTTTGGGATAAGACTGAGTTTAAGAAAGAGATCCCAAAATTTTGGTTAGTATAGTGTGTGTGTTTTATTAAAGAAATACATCCATGTCTGTATATGAATAAGAAAGGTTGACTCTAGGATAGATGTATCTAAGGGTAAAACCTGGAAACCTCGCTTTGAGCTAGACTCGAACAAGAACTAGTTCATGATAACGAGACTTGTTTCACTCTTGGGTTGGCACTCTTAGGGGATATTCAATGGTAAATTCATAAGCATAGAATGAACAATTATTAAGGTAATAAAAAAATGCCCCTAAGAATATATGTTGTGAAGTATATCAAGGATAACATAGATTGAATCATATAAATTAATAAGTTAAGGAAATCAATGTAATTTATAAGTTATCGATTATTATCATTGGACTCCCCTTATGTGTCTAATAGTTTAATAGTAGTCTACCCTAAATCTAAATCGGGTAAAGTAGAACCAGAATAAAAAATTGAATGGTAGGTTTATCATCTGAAGTTCCACACATTCTTTTATATCCCAAATGTGTAGTAGAACAATCTAAACACCCCTAAAAACCATGGAAGTAGAGATGTATGTTAGAACGTAAAATGGGGAAATTATTGTATCTCATGAATATAACTCATACCCTTCCACAATTTGTGGATTGAACTTCCTGGATAACTGTGTCATCCTACCTCTGGTAGAATTTGATGAAATTATTGGCATGGATTGGCTTTCCATATATAGAGCCAAAATAAATTGATGTGAGGGATACATCACTCTCGATATGGAGGATCCACCCCCCGATTTTCAATTAGTGCAAGGAGGAGGTTGATTCTTCTTAAGAACCATCATCTTAAGCATGGATATTACTTCCCTACGAGAATGTGTATATTTATTAGATAATTTATTCTAAGGAAGAAACCATCCTCGAAGTCATGCCTATCGTAAGGGAATTCACTAACGTGTTTTTGAAGGATTTTCCTGGTCTTCTTCCTATAAGAGATGGTGAATTCTCGATTGGTTTTATACCTGGGGTGTTACCGATATCCAAGACTCCATATAGAATGGATTTTTTGGAGCTTGAGTATATAAAGAAATAACTACAATGAATCATTATATAGGGTTTATACACCCAAGTGTTTCACTATGTGGTGCACCATTCCTCTTCATCATGATGAAGAATGGGTCAATGCACTTTTTCATTGATTATCTTGAGCTCAACCAAATAACGATAAATAGAAATTAACCTTCTCTACTAATCAATGACTCGTTTGATTAGATACAAGGACCACAATAATTTACAATGTGGATCTAAGGTCGGGATATTACCAAGTTAGGGTAAAAAGGAGGATATCCCCAAGATTGATTTTCATAAAAGGTATTGGCACTATGAAATCATAGAAATGACTTTTGGACTCACTAATGCTCCAACAGTCATCATGTAATTGATGCATAGAGTCTTTATAGTTTACCTTGTCAAATATATGTAATTCAATATAGATGATATTAAAATATACTTTAAAATAAAGGAGGATTATGAGGAGCATCTAAGAACTATACTAGAGACCATGTGAAAGGATAAGATCTATGAAAAGTAGAGTAAGAGTAATTTCTGGTTGAAGGAAGTATCATTATCATGGAATATCATCACAATCAATGGGATATATACGGATCCCTCCAATACAAATTCAATCGAGGGATGAGTGACGAAAACATCTATGATGAATATCTATAGCTTCCTTTGGTTATCTAGATATTATCACCAATTTGTGAGAAATTTTTCTTGATTGTTCAACCCTCTTACCTAGCTAACTCAGAAGGGAGTCATGTTTTCTTGGAATGATTAATGTGAAGAGAGATTTAAGGAGATAAAAATGGGATTATCATTGTTCCTATGCTCACACTATCCACAGGTGGATAATGTTTCGAGGTATTTAGTGATACATAGAAGAAGGGAATGAGCTGTGTTTTCATGAAAAATGACAATGTCATTGAATATGATTCATGGTAATTGAATTTTTATGAGTAGAAATATCCAACACATGATATGGTGTTGGCTGCAGTAATCTTCTATTTGAAAATTTGAAAACATTACCTATTTGGGTAGAAGTGTGAAATATATAAGGATCACAAAAGTTTCAAGTATATATTCATAAAGAAATAGGTGAATATACACCAATGAAGTTGGTTAGAGCTGATCAAAGAAAATGAATATTCAATCCATTACCACCATGGGAATGAAAAAAAGGTGGAATAAGCTCTAAGTAAAAATGACATAGTGATTATATCATTGATGAGAATGGATAAGGATCAAATATTATTATATTTGATAAATATGGACATGGGAATCATGAATAAATGAACATCATCTATCCTTTCACAGATTATTTCTCAACCATATCTTTTGGAATGGTTAAAGGATGCTCAAAAGGATGATTTTGTATTAGAAAGTGGAAACAGACAGAAAAGGAAAATCTTTAGATATAAATTATAATTAAGAAAAAATTGAGAGATTATAGTCAAGGATATGTGTTCCATAAAATCTGGAGTTAAATAAATAACTTTTTGATTATGCACATAGTTCAAATTTCTCCATTCACCTAGGAAAGACAAAGATGTATCGACATTGCTGAGAGAATTATTGGAGGGATAACATGAAGAAGGATATTGTTGAGTATACATCAATTTTCCTGGTATGTCAGCAAGTCAGGGATGAGAGGAAGAAGTCTAAGAGGATGATGCAACCATTATCCATACAGAAATGGAAATGGGAGAACATCAATATGGACATTGTCACCGAACTTCTGAAGACATCAAAAGGAAACAATACAATGTGGGATTATATGGATCTTCTATCAAATACTTCTCACTTTGTTGAAATTTTGGAGGATTTCTCATTAGATCACCAAGTACAGATATTCATCAGAGAAGAGTTAAGACTGCCTGGAGTACAAATATTGATTGTATCCAATCAATATCCAAGATTTATTTCTAATTTCTGGAAGAGTCTCCAACATTCTCTCAATACTGAGCTTAATTTTAGTACAATTTATCATCCTAAAACCGAGGGAAAATCTGAGAAGACTATCCAAAAACATGATGAAATGTAATGACCATGCTCAATGGACTTCAAAGGAAGATGAGATCAACATATTTCTCATGTTAAGTACTCTTACAACTACAGTTTCCACTCAAAAATTCAAATGGATCCTTATGAAGACCATTATGGGAAGGGGTGAAAAACACTAACTTGTTGGGATGAAGTTGGGGAGAGAATATATTTAGGTATAAAAATGGTCAAATAAATAATGAAGATGGTTATGACCTTCCAACACCACATTAAAGTTTCTTAGAGTTGAAAAAAAAGATACACCAACAATCATTGATGAGGCCTAGAGTTTGATGTTGGAGACATAGTATTCCTCTGCATAGCACCATGGAAGAAAGTTATGAGATATGGGAAGAAGGGAAAACCATAGTCCAAGTTATATCATCCCCTTTGAGATCCTTGATCTCATTAGAGCAAAGGACTATCCACTAAAACTACCACCAAACCTCTCTCAAGTACATGTTTTATTCCATGTATCACTCTTGAGGAAGTACATACCTGACCCATCGTATGTACTCAATTCAGAGGTGGTTCCATTAGATAATGACCTCTCCTATTAAAAGAATCTAGTGAAGATATTAGATCATAGAGAACATGATCTACGAAATAAGATGATTCCCCTCATCAAGGATTTGTGGAAAAACATCATGTTTGTAGAAAAAATGTGGGAACTAGAAAAAGTAATGAGGTAGAGTTACCCTCATTTTTTAGTGTGGTAAAATTAAATTTTGTGGGAAAAATTTATTAAGGGGGGAATGTTTTAATGATTCAATGTTTAATGAATAAAATTATCTTTGTTTTAATGAATTATTGATCTAAAAAACATATGCAATCTTTTTCAATAATTGGGTTTAAATAATATTTATGTATCTCTACCGTTGATAATATATCCATTGAACGATGATCACCTGACTGATATAAATATAAGGTTTTAAAAAAATCTTTTTAACATAGAAAGCGGAGAGGATGACCTCATCCAGTAGACTCGGCCCATATGAAGCTCATTTTTTGGAGGTCGAAAAGGAGGTAGTGTCACATGGCTTTGCTTTTTACCAAGACCAATCCAAGATTACACCTTTTAATCTTGAAAGTAATCACATATAAGAGAATTTCAAGTTAATAGAGATTCCCACCCGAGCTATGTTATGTGAGCCACCACAAGAGTCTATCACCATCAGACACCTTGCACTTATGTATTATTTTTTTAATGAATTTTTTAAAGAATTAATGGTGTTGTTAAATAATTAATATTTTAAAAAAATATTTTTATCCTATTATATTTATTAATAATAAATGAGTATGTAATTTTTATTAAGTCAATTGTAAATTTTTAAGGTTTGAAAACTGTTTTTTTTTTCAAAACCCTTGAATAATCAATAAATGACAGGTTTTTATACTAAAAGTGGAAATTCAAATATTTAGAAAATTATTTAATTAAAATAAATATTATTTTTGTAATAGGGATGTTGAAATTATCCAATAGTGAATTTTTCATAATATTCTGAGATAGTATAATTTTTGGGTAAAAATCAAATACCGTATAAATAAAATATGTGTTTTATGACCTCATAATGACCCCAAAAGGATAGAATAAATACTATAATGGGCAGATTTGTTTTACATATTTTATTAAGCCTTAGTGAATCCTTCAAAATATATATTATATTTTATGATTTTTAATTCATTTCGTTAATAATGTGACTCACCTCCACATAATCTAGGCTAATATTTTAATATGTTAGGCCATTGGACTTATAAAATAATTTTTTCCTCCCATATGTTTCTGAAACCATGGGAAACCCCATTATAAAGATTTTGTTTTTTAATATATAATTATATAGATTCGAAAAAATAAGTTTGTGGAATATTAATGAATTCCCCTATCATTTCCTATATAAACCCACCCAATATCCCATATCTATTCACTAAAAAAAATTGAAAAACTTCCATAATCTTTAATTATCTCTATAAAATCCCGCCAAGGTTCCCTAAGCCCTTGATAAGAACCTCTTCCAGCTCTTCAAGTCACACACTCAAGTAAGGGATCTTCCACCCTCCTCTATGATCTAGCATTCGTTGCATGTTATGTCTTTCATGGTCTTTAATTCCTATGTTTTAATATGTTATTGAAAGTCTTAATTACTTCCCATTTGATGTAAAAATTATGATATCCAATTTCACTTTCATTTATTCCTCTTATAAACCCTTATGTCTACCAGTTACAATGCCAAATTTTCTTAAGGGATTACTTCCATTTTCATTTTTATCCATGTTTCTTCGGATTGTTTTACCATGTCGAAATTCTGTAAGGGAATTCTCTCTTCTTATTTCCATTAAATTATTTCTGGAATATTATACATCTAAATTAAATTAAATATCTTGTGATATTATGTTACATGACCCTATTACTATATATATCATATTTAAATGATGATATACCCATTTCTCTCTCATCAACCAAACATATGAATTTCTAATTGATGACGTTATGCTGCCAAAATTACACTACAGTTTCCAAGACAAAATCATCATGTAATGAACAACATAAAAATTTATCTATCAGTGGTATTCCCCCTTATTAATGTATAATTATTTAATGGTGCTTAATTGTATTTATTCCAAATTTATTAATCATTTAATAAATTATAATGTTGAATTATTCAATGTTATATGATCTATGTGGAACACTTATGAATGAAATGAAATGTTTGTAAAGGTTGCACCCTGATAGTGCTTCCATGTATTGGGTAATGTTTAATATCATGACACGCCATGTGAAATGAGGGTTTAATCATTCTAATACATGAAAAATGAGGGTTTATTCATAGTAATTGATGTGAAATTAGGGTTTACTCATGCTAATCCAAGTGCAATGAGTCTTGAATCACGCTAATATCATATTGAATGTCATTTCCACATTTCCATGTTATGAAAATCATGCTTTATCATGACTTTATATTCATTTTTATCCTATGACCTAGTGATATTACTATTTCATAACATGTATTTTATTCTTCATGTTATTCCTTGTTTACTCCGTTACTAGGATTTATAGCTCACTCCTTATTTATGTATGTAGATAGGCTATCCTATGCAGTTTTAAGTATGAATGAATGTGCTGGTCATGTCAAATAATTTTTAAACAATGATGTTGTATTTCATGTTTTAAGTTGTTATATAAAGTTCTTAATTTCACAAGACACTAGACCCCTCAATCCTCAGAGTTTTCTTAAGTAAATGTTTATGTAATAAATCATGTTTAAGTGTATAACAATGAGAAAGCCTGTTATAGTCCATATTATTTCTAACTTCTCATTTAATTCCTCAATCTCTTTCCCATTCAACTAAAATAATTTCTTGTATTCCTGAGTAATATAATTTGACTTCTATATATTCAAAATTTTATTATCCAATTCATCTAGAGAAGTCTTAAGTTAAACTTCATCATCAATAACTACTTTAAATTTCTCATCATTGTTCATATAAGATTTAGGAAAATATTTTTCATCAAAAATTTCAACTGACATAATCTTCCTTTTATCCTTTAAATCTTCTATATAATATTACTCCAATTCATTTCCATTATTATTGATGCACCCATAATTTTTTTGAATGTAAATATTTGAAAAACTAAGGGATTTATTGTTTTTTATTTTTTTTAATGAATTATCTGAATATGTAATTTGATATACTCATTTAGAATAATGTTTGATAATATTTGATAAGTATATAATAACATATAAAAAAAATATTTTTTAATCAAAGGGAAATGAAAACATCCCACTGTATTTGCGTATATAATGATAAAAAGTATATAGATTCCTTTTTTAAATAATCTATAGAACAATGCGTTATTGACAGGAAAAAGTTACCACTCTATCATAGATTTCTTTTCACTAAAAAAATTATTTATGTAATCCAATATAAGAGAACCAAAAAATTAAAAATATTGTTTATCATAAGCAAAAACAGAATTTCATTTTTGATGGATTGTTTGATTGGTATTGTATAAAAATTATTCCATGAGAATATGATTATATTTTCTAGTGGTTATATAATAAAACTAACTACTAATATTGATGTGGTTTTGAATCATGTTAAAATGGATAGTTTCTATATAAGTATGTATTAAATTTATTCCTTGATCTATGAAATTTTAAATACATGGGTTTATTAATAATGATATTTTAGTAATTTCATGAATTTTTTAAAAAATAAAAAATAAAAAACATTTTAATGTAAAAGAATATCATAATTATGGAAATTATAAAGAATAGTTTTTATGAATGTTGGTAATTTTGTTTTAATTTTATGACTTAGACATCATTAGAATAGTCATATAAGATATTGATGTGTTTTACAATTATATAAAAAATTATAAAATTTAAAAAAATGTATAGTTCACAGTCTATCATATTTTTGTTAGGTTTTCATATATTTTATTTGAATCTACAATGAACGATAACTATAATATAAGATAATGTAACCTTTATTGAAATACTATGAATAAAATTTCTAAATGTATGAAGGGTTCCATGAGTAATGGATTTTGAATAGATTTATAATTCCCTGAAGTGTAACAACCCTAAATCTAGAAACCAATTACCAATGGTAATTTATTAAATTGAAGACACAAAGAATCAAAACATTAGTGTTCTCAAGAGATTATATATATATATATGCATACCATTATCTTTGGATCATTAAATTTACCATAAAAATTTGTAAAACATTATAATTCCTCAACATATTATCCATAAATCACTTTTAGAACCATTTGTTAATTTTTTGGGATATGGGGAAACAAATTAAAGGGGATAGATCAGATACTCAGTCAGGGGAAGTGTATAGTGAAGGAAAATATGTAATTATAATTACATAAATAATATCTATGAAATAATATAAACAATTAAATTACATATAATCATGTATAAAACATTTCATATCAAAGTAAAAGGAAATAGATGAACACATGGATAAAATTAATAAATCCAAATATGATGGAATTCATAATGTACAATATCATAATCATACAGTCAAGGACTTTCTGAAGACATCATCTTTAATTGGAAGCATATATAACGGATACCCAGTTTAGTTAGTCTTCTAAGAATTTCTAGTGCATCGAGGGGATATATAATTCCAAGACCCATAATTCACTTTTTAATTTCAATGCATTCACCATATAAAAGGGATGAATAAAAAAGACAGTAAATAATAATCATTTCTCAGTTATCAATAATTTTCTATATTGAAATTACAAGTATATGGATTGTCAATATATCTCGAGTCATTAAATGGAATGTCTTTCTTGGGGAAAACCATTCAATATGGATTGAATAGTATTAATTTTACACAATGCTGGGACTAGTAGGGGTATATTAACTCAACATAACCCATTTAAAAAATTCTAATCCTAATATAAATAAAAAATGATGAATACTATAAAACCATACCATTCACTAAAGAGATACTGAAAACTCTTCAAAACATAAAATGGTTTCATATGGGTCACTTAGGGATACCAAATGACATCCCCTCTCCATGAAATGTCTATATTTTGTCATGAATCATTCTTTATATGAATAAGATCCATCCATTTTCCATGAAATTTTATAGCCTCAAACAAATATGGGGTAGGATAAGATAGATTGGGGGTTAGGGATCTTTGAAAAAAAACGTGAAGGAATACATAAACATTTCTTCTAACACATCATAGTTTTATTTTCATGGCATAGGGTATTCTCCTTGGTGATTCATACATTACGTCATGTGTTATAAGGGATGATTATTACCCCTAACATGATTAGGAATCATATATTCAAATATGTAATATCCCATATATTACAATCCTAACAATGTTTGAATGATATATTATGTAGGAATAAATCCATTCGAATGAAAATTTTTATCATTCTAACTATAAATAATCCTACATACTATATGGCAATCATACCTCATTACATTCCCATGTAAGGCCTTATAATTCAAAATCAATTGTATTATAACATTAAGTCAGTTAAAATAGATCATAATTAAGGAATTATCATTTCCACTTATTATATGCAATGACTAACATTAATTTAAGATGAAAAATACATGAAATATCATTTAACACATGCCTTGTGATTTCTTTCCTATTATAAAATATGATTCAAAAAATATTTAGAAAACTTTTTTTATAATGTGGAATAATATTTAATAATATTGGTGTTTAGTACTACATGACAAACCACACACACATATATCATATATATAGTCTTTAAGGAACATATCTCATTCAACTTCTCAGTAGAACAAAAACCTAAATGAATTATTTTAAAATTTTCCTTATATTTTATAATATACAATAACATGTGAAATAATATCCAAAAATCCAATGGATTTATTAAAAAACAATTGGAATTTTATCATTAAGTTCACCTCATATCACATAATATACAATATCATGTGAATACACATCCAAAACTCTTCTAGATTAACTCTAAAATAATTTTTATAATAGTTCAATAATTCAAAATCAATCCCCATTCATTCAACCAAAAAGGGTGATCGAATGAGAATTTATAATATTGAAAATATATATATCACAGTAACCATAAATGTATGAATCTATAACACTCTATAAAATCTCCCATAGTACTCAAGAAATAAATGGATCCGGTTTTCTCTTCATCAAACACGTGTATCTCTATATCGATGTCCACTAGCCACATAAAATGATTGTATGAATTATAATATGTTTCATCTAACCATGGAATTGAATAATTATATGTAATATATTATGTCAACCATTCATATCCAAATCATACATTCTTCAATCTCTTAGTATAGACTAACAAGATTGATGAACACATTGCATTTCATTCACATTTATGGATGCAAAATCACATTCCCACTCATCATAATATATAAAAAGATAATATATATTATTTATGCACACCATCCCACTCCCCAGTAAATTTCAAACAATGACATATATGTCTTAATCACCATACAAGAAGAAAAATCCTATATTTTTTGTACACCATCCCGCCCCTAAATCTCTAAGTTGTATTGTATTGTATAAGAATGGTATCAAAGAATAAATTTACTAATGATAGGTTTCCCTCCAACCTTAATTAATAGAGGCCAAATATGATCCATTCAACCCAAGTATACCAAATACGTAGTGTATGACACTCCGTGTGGTACACATAGTAGGTCGTCTAGTGAGAGAAAATACATTTTGGTCATAATGATCATTTTTCATATCTAATATAAGAATGATGATAATGATAACATTGAATTTAAATTATAAACTATAATAATCCATGAAAAAATCAGCTAAAGGTAATTCAATGTCTTAATATTGAGATGTTGAGTATCATTACAAGTCATGAAATGTATATCCATATATATATATATATATATATATTTATATATCCAACATGAAATAATAATAAAATCAAGATTTACTTTTATAGGAATCATTTTATATTTTTAGAACTCTTTTACCAATATATTAAAAAACCCAAAATATGATCATATATAACATATCATAATTTTTAAACTTTCATATCATCCTAATTTCTACTCCACTCTTAAGGGTAATTTCAGTTTATTATATGTATATGTAATTCCCACCATATCTCTTTATGGCCACTCGATAAAAACCCAACCACCAAACCCTTTATTGAGCATCATATTTGAAGAAAGAATGTTTGATTAATGGTGGTATTTTGGAATATATTTTTAATTCTCAAATCCTTAATCATATTAAAACTCCATAACTCCAAAACATAAAATTTCATAATTACATCTTCTCTGGTTTACATATAAATTTTTAATGATTAAGACAATCATATTTTGACCAAATTATTTCAATAATTTTTCTAATAACAATAAAACTATTTATGTTACAATGTTCCAACATATCCTAAAGTCCATTAGGTTTATTTTTTATTCAAATTTTATTTTGTCTTGCATAATACATTAATATATAGTGATGTTCAATTATTAAGGTATCTAAATGTATCAATTTTCATTTTTTTACTTATTTTTATAAATATTAATCTCCTTAGGTTATAATGTTAAATGACTATAATATTTAAAAAATATAATCCTTTATTGGTTAACTTTGAACTTCTATAAGTTTAAGCATACTCCCACTATCCTTTTAGACCATATATTATATTGAGAATATCATTCTAAGGGAAAAAATCTTTTTGGTTAGGAAATAACTCAAATTTTCTTTAATTAGGAATAAATAAAAAATAAACACTTATTTCCATGTTAGATATGTTATTATATGTGTTTCAATAATTTCCCTCTAAAATATGAATATTAAAATATTTCAATGATGGGTGGTGGAATTTGAAACCAACTGAATTCTCATTTCACTCTCTCTCATGAGAAATTTCATAATCGAGGATGGGGAGGGTTTCACCCCATTTCCATTGGTGGTAAGGGTATTTATGGCACACATCATGTCCTATTAATTGCCATCGCTAATTTTCCCACTTCTCAAACCCTGCCTTCCTCCCTATTTTCTTAGTTATCTCATTAAGCCCAAATGTTGTTGATTTACATGACGGTGCACCTCCGTTTTTTTTATCAGTGTCAGAGTTCAAGGAATCTTTGATTCTTCCTTATCGTACCGTAGTGGGGTTTTTTAAATCATCAATGAATTAGGTGGATGATTTTTAAAGGTTATTATTTGGAAAATTGGTGTTACAAGAATTTTTTATTGTCGGTTTCCTTGAAAAACATCATATGATGATTGGGTTTTCTTTAATAGAAGATCTGATTTGTGAATTCACTATTACCCCTTGAAAATTAAATGGATGCAACTTCTTTCATTTCCCATGGTCATATGATTTTGATATGAATTGGGATTCTCCTTCTCTCACGATCTATTTAATATTTCTCAAACTCCCACTATCGTTCCAAAATCCCTCAATTATATGTAAGCTTGTAAATTTGGTTGGATGTTTTATATATTCCATTAGTAGAACTATCAATGTGAGTTATCATATTCTTACACGTATATGTGTGGAAGTTGACGTATCAGGGATACTGATGGAGATGGTTAGGATTTCTACTGGAGAAGAGTTTAGTTGAAAAAATGTTTTCGTATACAAATCTTTGGTTGGTCATTGCTCGTCATGTAGACGTCTGGGTCACATAGATTCTTTTTTCTGTTGTGGAGTCAAACATAGGGGAATCAAACTATTTATTGTGAAATATTATTTCATTGTATCTTCAATTTATTTGGTGGGGTGTAATGGGGTTGGTTCTTATAATGTCATTGAGGAAGAGGTAAGGTACTTTAAGGATCTGAAGACTGCAAATATTTTTTATCACTTGAAGAATTAATTATTGGATAGAAATACTATTGCACATGATGGTTTGGGTATAGGGGATGGAGAGGTTCAAATTTTTCTGTCCTTGTGAATCATCAGGAACACCACATCTCCTGATAAATTTGTGTGACCTGTAATGAAACCTGATCATGAGGTGGTGGTTTGGGGGAAATTTGAGGGGGATAAGTTTAAGTGTTATTTATCAGGACTTATCACAAAACATTACACTAGTTGATGTGGTTTTTCAAATTTGGAATCCATTAGGGTGAGCAAGAGGCAGAATTAGGTTAATATAAAAATTTGTAATTTATTTGAGGGGTTGGAATGGAAGGGGTCGAATTAGGAGCATGGAGTCTCACCATACGAAGATAATTCCATTGAGAGGTGGAGGTTATCTAGGGAAGAAAATTATAAAGAGTTTCCCCGTTATTTTTAAGAGGATAATATGGGAGGAAGACATAGTAAGGGCGTGTAATTATTGTGGGAGAAGAAGGTTAAAATGACTACTCATGATTCAGGGAGTTACATATTGAATAATGGGTTGAAAAAGGGAACACATACTATTTGTATCTATGAAATAAAATGGATACTACATCTGCTGTAAAAAATATAAAAAAGATATGAATTTCATGCTTGCTGGTAGTGATCATTTGTAGGGTAACCTTGATGCAAAAAATCATGATAATGAAAAGGAAAATATGGATAAGGTATTCCCCCATAGGGGTGTCTTGTCGGTGAGCAGTGGGAGACAAGTACATAGGATGAAATAAATGTTAAATATTTGGAGCTTCTTATTCATTCAAAGGATGAAATGGTGGATGAGGCCCTTTTGGTTAATCCCACACTAGAGGAGGTTGACGGGATGATGGAATGCCTGATACGTGTGGATACTAATTTTGGGAAGCCTGCATGGATCAATATGAAAGATCTTATTCTGATAAGAGGATTCAATGAAGGGAAGATCAACAGAGGGGCGAAAATTCAAAATTTGGACAAGGTAGATTATCACTTCGAAGAAATTATATTGAAATATCTACAAACTAAGGTAATCTATATCTCATATAATTTATTTAGTATTAATATATCAAATAGGATTAAGTTCATTGTAAATGGTCTTGTGATATACTACATTGTTTTTCTTCTTTGGTGAACCTTTTTAGTTTTTCACTTTTCCCTTAGAAGTGTTTTTGATAATAAAAAATTAATTTTATGTTATTGATGGGTGGTGAAAACATCATCCCATATATTTTATCAATAAGATGGTTAAAAAAAAATTCCTAAAACAATTATCCATGTATATTCTTTAAATCATGTTATATAATCTAATTCACCATAAATAAGGTGTGTACAATTAATCATCAAAATATTTCATTTTTATGAATAATTTATCAATTCGTATAATATAGAAAATGTGAAGATACACAAATTTAACATAGATTCAAACAAGATTGATATATTTTAATCCATGATGCATTAAATCTTACTTCATTGTTTGAATACATACTCCAAGATCCAATTAAATCTTCTATGGATTTTTAATTCATATATTCATACCAAATTTCTAAAATACACATTTAATTTCACATACCATTCAAAATCAGCAAATTCATTTCTGTAACTTTGATACATAAAATATATTGTCAATGGAGTTTTGAAACCCCTTCAGTATATTATGAAACTATTTCTTATTAAATACTTTATCCTAATTCTAAATATAACAGTCAAGTTACAATGATCATAAAATTTTAATTGAAGGAAAAATGTTGGGATATCTAACAACCATTTGTTCTTTTAGTTTGAAATTTTACCCACTTATACTATTAATGTAATACTTTAATTTATACATCATATGCTTAGTTTAATATTACTCAGCACTTGAAAATATTGGGAAAGATTTTCTTTCAACTTATTCATCTTGTTGGAATATTTATAAATATAACAATAGAATGAACTAGTTAACTAGAATAATACTTATGGAAACTTCTAGTATTACCCTGTTATCATAATTTCAATTATATTTATATTAATAAAAATACCTTGTCATATTGAGTGTATGAGACTAAGACTCCATAGGTAATTATACGTCCAATTCCATTTGAAATGGTTACTGAATCGTACTATGATTCATAATAATATTGATTCATATTTTCAAAATTTCAACACTTGGTTACCATGGATGAGATATTTCCCTAACAAATAATATTTTTCTTTACATAAGAACACTTCTAAAGTTTCCAGTTGTAGGGGTTTCTTACATTTTGATTCTATCACTCAATGTCTAATATCAATAATAATATTTATGATGATAAAACTATCGTTCATATAATCATTTATCAGACTATTATCATGTTTAATTAAAACTTAATAAGGAGTTTTATTAAAATGAATCTTACTAAGATGATAGTTGTTTTTTGAAATTACCAAAAAATATTTGTAGGACAAGATTAATATTTCACTATCTAATGAGTATTCTTTGTAATTCCTCACACAAAATAGATATTTAGGTTGGTAATCATCTAAATCATATCATATATGACTATTGAATAGTAAAATAGATAACACCATGTCCAATCAATCAATTAGAAAAACTCCACTCCATTCCTCTGCTAAAAAAACTTTACGGTTTCAAGCCAAGTTGAACCAAAATAAAATAATAAGAAAATTTTTACTCTAGATAATACAAGAGAACCATAGTTTGGAATAATATTCTCTAGGATTACCCACTTTCACCCATTACTTGCTTTCCATATATAAGATAATCCAGGGGAACCACACTTTGGCATGAAAATATAGAGTTAGATGATTGAGGACTTGAAAATTTCCACATTGGAATGAATATAACACTTAAGAATTAAAAGGGTATTTAATATCACCAAAATACCTAATTTTATCCCATTTATGTATGCATCATTCTAATTATTTGTTTTGGAATCATATTCCCTTTAGTAAATTAATATTTTAAACCATTCTTAATATGAAACTCTTTTCACAACCTTCAATTTATGTTACTCATCCAAAAATAGGGAGAAAAATATTTGTAAATTTACAAATTCATCTCATTAATATTATACATTTTCACTTCATGTAAATGTTAAGAATTATTTGAGATTTTAAATCACCACATGGTTAATATCAGAGCCACAGATTGCTATCCCCCATCATCCTAGAATAAGGAATATTCCTCCAGTGCAATGGTAAGTGTAATAAAAAGTCACATTACCTAGAGACACATTACTCAATGCAGAGTCCAATTTATCATAAGTCTAAAACCTAATATGTATAAACTATATTCAAAAACTACATCTAAGATTATAACATCTATACAAACCAAGTTCAAGATAGATGAAAAGTAAATCATATATTGATGTTGGAAGTATATAATGTAGGACATGATAGTTTATATGAATAATTTTAACATATTTAACTTTTAGAGACATTTATTTCCAATATAAATAATTTATTACTATGAATAAATAAAGGAATAACCATTATTTTTATGAAGTTTTCATAAATTTATACATGAGATAATAATTTATGAAAACAATTTATAAAAATGATTAATCATAAAATCATTATAATTATAAGTATTTAGTATGGTCATTTTATAATTATGAATATAAATTATTTATATTATTTTAAATATTTTAAAGTTCCATATGATCTATTATATGGAATTTATTTTATATATTTATGAGAAATTATGAATTATAACAATTTTTTAATCCAACTATTATTATGTAAAAAATTTACATAATCTATATATCATATAATAGACATTATATAATCCTTAATTGAAACAACTATCAAAACACATTTTATTTTTTACAAAGTATTTCCAATAAGCCACCTTAATTTGAACAAATCATATTAAGAATTATAAACTATTCATAATCTAGTAAATTTAAACACATTATATTTAACCATTTATTTTTTAATTTATAAATTCTTTATAAAAAACCTATTAAAATATTTTATATAGACACATTATATTTAAATTAAAAAAATCCATTTAAATTAGTAAAAGTTATTTTTAATATTAATACTTCTTATTCAGAGAATGTTTATAATAAAATTTTTAAATATGTAAATAAATAATCACGATCACTTAATAAATAATTATTTTGATTGTTTTTTTTATAGATTCAAATAATATTAAAATATATTTTTACACTATATATAAAAAATTTTAATAAAAAAGTAATTTCATAATTTATAAATGTGAGAAATTATTTTCCCTATCCAACTTATGCAAAGATTCAATTTGTATCATATTAAGTGATTATTATTGTATTATATGAATCAAGGAAGCTTTTAATTATGATAGATATGCCATATTATGAGTCATATTTTTTTACTAATTGAAAAATCAATTTATATGATATGCTATATACTATTTTATGAATGCATTAATATCATTATAGCAATAAGATGCTCTGTTTTTCTAAAAAATGAAATGATTTTATCATTAAATATGATTTTTTTGTTATATTATACATCTAGAAAAATTATACATCATATACATTGATTCGTGGCTTATTGTATCCTATATATTATGTCTTTATTTGACCATCCCATTAAAAAACATAGCCATATTTTATGATATGTTATATGATACGAAATAGGATTGGAGCATTGATAATTTTAAAAAAAATTGTCTGATAAATTTAATGGAATGGGTTGTTAGATACAACTATTGGTATTACCAGGGATCTATAACCCTTACTAGAATGGGTAAAAGATATCATAATCCCATCCCAATATCACTCAATAAAGAAATCTGAAAAAAGAGAAAACTAAAAAAAATAATACTATAAAACAATACCTTTCATTAAAGATATGTTGAATCATCTTAAAACCACCAAGTTCTATGATTTAGATTACATATGGAATAAAAATTAAATCCCATCTCAATAATTCCCAAATGGGATGACTTGTATCCTTCACTGTAAAAATGGGATCTATCCATCCTCTATGACATGTTAGTGGCTGAGACATAAATGAGGTTGGATAAGATAGAATAATGGTTATGGATCTTTGCATGATAATCATGAAATAAAACACACACCACTTTAATCACAGGATATAGGTATTTGTATAGACCCAAGGATGATCCCCGGTGATTCATAAATTAACTCGTATTGTAACGCATGAGTTAATACATTTTATTGATTATGCATTGTATCCATGAACATGATATCTCCCATACATTATAACTCCTGAAAGTGTTTAATGATAAATTATCTAGGATTTACCCCACAAAAATGATAAATATTTTAATTATTTTATATAAAAACTAATATATGATATAGCCATAATACATTATGACTTGTCCATGCAAGGTTGTACTATTTAACATTAATCTTTTGGTAAGATTAAGGTAGCCACATTAGATCATATTTCATGAATTATGATTGCTTCCAATCATAGGTTATGACTAAAATTAATGTATAAATTGATATTCCTAAAATCTTATTTCATGTATGCCATAATATTTCCTTTCAATTATAAAATTTTATTTACAACATATTCAAAAAATATATTTTTAATAATGAAAACATGTTCCAAAAATCTCAATGTATCATATTATATTATATCCTAAACACACACACACACACATATATAATATATAAAAGATTTAGAGAATATATCTAATTAACACACCATATAGGATAAGGGTTATAATGTTAATTAAAAAACAAAAAAAAAACATATAAATAATTGATGAGATATAGATAAAGCACATAAACATGAAATAAATCCATCATTCTAAGATATATATATATGGCGATGAAGAAAATAAACATAAGAATGAGAATAAATGAGAATGGTCAATTATAAAAAAACTAAGGTATAAACTTTAAATCCATAATGGGGGAAGGGGACAATTAATTTACTATAAAGTGAAGTTAAATAAAAATTAAATTCATTGAATTTTAGAGATGGGAGAAAAGATAGAGACACAACACATGTGATCAAATGATATTTGAAACAATCCATTACATAAAGTCACATATTGTTTTCGGCGCTTTTAGAAACTTTTAAATAACAAATGTATATTTAATAATTGTTTAATTTTTAAAAAAATTCATATTTATTTAATTATGATTTATCTTAATTAATTTATTAAAATGTATTATTTATTTATTAAATTAATTTTTTTACACATTCCTTTAGGATTCAATATTTTTTAGTTCCAACAACGACAAATAAGAAATAGTAATGGTTGAAATTCAATTTTCAATAGTTATATAATATTTTAAAGTAAAAACTTATATTCGAAGCTAATTATAGAGTCTAGGGAGTCTAATAATTGTATATAAAGTTACAACTAATAAAATCATCCTTGGTAAATTTTTCATAGATAGATATGATTTTTAACATTTATTTTAGTTAATAGCATGGTTATTACATCCGTATAAAACCATAAACATGATTGTTTTTTATAATAAATGTTATATTAAACCATGAAATATATATTTATGAATTTATATACAATTAAAAAGTAAAAATATATATCCATTGTTTAATATTGTAGCATAAATCACCATATCTAATGTTCTTTTCTTAGAAGAATTTTAGATAAGTGAAAAACTAATAAATTTACGTGTTTTATAATTTTTTAAAAATTAAATTAACATTTTAAATTTATTTTTGACTAATATTTTTTTATAAAATTTGTTATAGGTTAGTAAAAAAAAATATAAGATTTAAAACCTATATTTTGATAAAGTAATAGCTTGTAGAAAATAGTTCAATAAAAGGTAGTATGTTTTATCGCACTAGTGATGGATTATAACAATACTACTAGAAATTGAATATAATAATATTAGAAAAAAATAGGTTTAAATGAGTTTTATGAAAAAAATAATCACACATAAAAATGGAAAGTAAGTGAGGGAACCCATACCTTTCTTTGTGAGCCTCCATTCTATTGACTTTAACACCTTTGTACTAGTGAATTTTTGATATTTCATAACATTAGGGACATGGATAAGGAGTTTGTCACAACCCGACCCGTACTAGGGCTCGAGCCGCAACTACCCCAAGCCCGCCTCTATAGGCCAGGGGCTGGCAACTAGCTCTGAAGGCACAAAAAAATCAGGGAGGCCTTTGCCTAAGAACCTGTACACACATGCAGCTAACTCAATGCAAAAGTGTAGAGAAAAATAAGAAAGTAAGGTTCCACACTACTATAAAAAGGGAACCAAACAAAAATGAATCAACCTCTAACAGTACAAGTACAAGGAAAGTAAAGCTGAAAGGGAAAGGGGAAAAATACATACCCAACTAGAAAAAATTCCACAACCCGGCAATAGGTGAAAAAGTAAAATAGCTGGAAGAGTCCCACTTCTGAATCCCAAGCTACGACCACTGCATGCAGTCCAAGAACCCCGTATCCCGAAGCTCCTCTGACGTCATGATCAACCTGTTCGTCGTCTGCAAGGGAACGGAAAATGTGGGGAAAGCCGAAGCAGTGGTGAGTATAAGAATACTCAGTAAGATGCCTTGAAGGCTCAAGGGAGCAACAAGATATGTACTGAAGAGGAGATCAGTACGAGAAACAAGGTACAAAAAGAGTGAACAAAAAGAGTACAACTCCACCCAATAATATATATGATCGCTCAAAGAAACCCAAACGATAGAGTAAGGGGATCATTATATCATATCTCACACTAGGTATATGCCCATACATATACCCAGGGAAACCAGATATACTTGTAACCCAGGCATGTAGTCTATAGACAAATTACACAACTACATACCCACACTAGGTATCTAGTTTCAATATTTCCATGAAGTACTCGTAATAGAGAGAACACACTCCTAGGTCTGAAGAGAGATACAAGAGGCACTCATTCTGGGAGAACTAACTCCACAAGTTCTTAAGAATACGATGTTCAGATGAGGATCACAACCAATAGCTATGTAGCGATTCCAACAACTCAGTCTGAACTAATATACTAAGTAGAGGATCGGCGCCCGGGTAAAGTTGTTCATGTCGATACCAAGAACACTACCTAAGGTACCAGGAAGGAATAGAGAATCCGTCTCTAAGTCTAATAGAGGGGATTCCAACAACTCTATTCAAGAAGTCCTACAGAAGGGATCATACTCTTGTACACAGGAAATGATACCAAAAATCTTCTGGGGAAAGACCAAGGGTACGAACCCTGAGAAAGCTAGTCCAAGTAACATAAGGCAAATGACTCAATCCATGTAAAACAAGTTACACGGCGTGTTGTAGGATCACACGCCATGTTCCTTGACTCCAAGAACAGCCTGTGTAATTAGAATATAAGGTGACCCATGCAACTGACATGTTCTGGCCGTGTGGTGGAGTATCGACTCCAAATATAGGGAAACCATCTCATAGGAAAACGAACCTGCACTCATGAGGTGGGGAGTCCCATCTCTACTGGAGCAGAGTATTATGGAATACCTGCACCTTGAGTCATCAAGGGAGTAGTCATCCTAACTTTTAATAAAAGAAACACCCTGGTTCTCCTCCTCAGGTTATCAGTCATACCTCAACCGTGACGAAGTTCAATAAGGGAGCAACATGAAGGACCGCTACTTCATGGGGGTTCCAACACGATAGACTGTGCGTCCATCAGACGCATAGTAAGTAAGTTATAGGCATTCTATTACCGAGGGCCCGATTGGATTCATGCTTGATCCAACTCAGTCGTACTTCAAATGACACCAGTTAACCAAACCAGTCACACCATTACGATCCACACGGAAAAACACACTAGATAGACTACCCATTGGTCCAAAACAGATAGCCGGTGAAAAAGTTCCATTTCACCGCAACATGCACGAACCGGGCCTCATGGGGCCCGTGCCTCGACCTCGACTTGAATATACAAAACATGTCTTGAAACATTCGTCTTGATTTTAGGGTCACAACATCGCAGACGGTTTGTCATTCCGACACTGTATGAGAGAGATATGTCAGATACAAGATCCTGTAATAATAATGTTATTATTATTATTCGGTGTTTCATGGGCCTGAGCCACGAACCAGAATTTAGTATCCAACATTATACTTGAATCGATCTTATTAATGACAAGATTACTTCTCCACTGACGGAAAGCGAATCGGACGTTGCACGCTTGAGTTATGGCGGGTCGAAGACTTTATAATAATATTAAATCTATTATTTCCTGAGCATTTCGGGTACCCGGTCTGAAAACCCGAAAAAGACATCCAATATTGGGGTCATAATTTCCGTCTCAATGTAAGGGTCTCACTGTCACTGACGGTTCATTAAACCGAGGTCACACGAAAAAGATACCATCAAAATAGGGTTTTCCCAACGAAAATAATAATGAAATTATTATATTATTATTAATTTTAATTTAATTTAATTTCTTAAATTAGCTCCTCCAAAACATCCACGCACCAATGTGTCTCCCCATGCGGCACCCCCCAAACCTCCTTGCCTTTATCGTTTTTTTTATTTTTTACTATTTCCTTTATTATTTCATCACCTTAATATCTCTCTCCAATCTCATTTGAGATTCACTGTGCACCCGTTTCACATAGCGCCTCCCACTTCTTCTTCTTTTTCTTATATTCATTTTTCTTTTAATTTTTATTTCTCAAACCTATTTCTATCTCCAATATAATTATTCTTTCACTATTTTGTTCTCCCAATTAGCGCCCCAATCACACGGCCTCCTTTCACACGGCTAGAACCGCCACCACCTTCGGCTACCCGCGCCGCTGCGCCTCCAGCCCGCCATGCCGCTACCCCTCAAGCTAGATGCACCGCCTAAAGCTGCCTCGGCCTGCCCTGATCGACCCACGCACTGTCATGCCGGTAATCTCACCACCACATCTCCCCTTCCACGGGTTGTCGCATCTATGTTCTAAGTCTGAAAATTGTCACGACCGCAGATTTGTGATCCTCAGGTCGAGATCCACGCGTTCATATGTCGTGCTCAACGAAACATTGAGTTTCCGATGCTCTTAATTATTTGGCGTGCCAAAGGACACACGTAGATAGAAAAGGCATGGTATATGAACGGATCGATGGCCGTGTTAGTTTGGCCATAGTTTTTTTTTGAGAATCATGAACATGGGGAATGAAAAATTAAATATTTATCATGATTCAAGAATTTAAAATTCAAGATAAACAAGAAGAAAATTTATTCAATAAATTTTTTATCGATCCGAGAATTAATTTATTCAATTCGGGTTCATCATGAGAAATTAAACCGAGGTAAGGAATCCACAAAGACAAATCCTACCTCAGGTTTGGATCGATCATTGGAGAAGATCTCATCCATCAAGATCTGGTTTCCATCGACGAGGATCACACTTTCAAAACGATGAGAAGATTATGTTGCGTTCATCGCTCTTCGATTCGCATGGATCCAAGACTTCATCGTTATTCGTCAATAGAGATGAGAGGAGAGGAGGGGAGGGGAGGGTTTATCGTGGTTGGCCAAAATGAATTATGAGGCCAAACCCCTCTAAACAATGAATTTATAACCTCTCGCTGGGTTAAAAGAAATAAATTAAATAACTAAATAAACAAATATTTAATTATTTAATTATTCTCTCGTGATGGCGCATATGTCAAACACCCGATGCGGACAAAGGTTATACCTTTTATAGGGTAAAACCTACATTTTGAACTCATTGGTGGTCTCATATTTTTCATCTGAGTCCCTATTTGAGAGATATTTGGGCTTAAGCTATTAAATTAATAGATTAATTATTTAATTTATCCATTTAATACACCACCAACGAGCAAGGGGTCCAAACATCCCGCGACGACTTATTTTATGTCGCGCCTAGGGGAAACACCACATTTCGGACATAACAGTGGTCTCATATTTCTGATCTGATCAATTTTTTAAGAGATATCCGTTTTTCTTTAGTGAACCACACGTGCGTAATATAAAAACACTTATCATTTTCATGAAATTAATTTCGGTCACACCGGGCATTGGAATTGCACGTCGTCTCAGCTCCCAGCTCTCAAAATATTCTTAGAAATATTTCAAAGTCTTATTAGGCCAAAAACCGGGTCTATAAAGAGTTATAGAGAATTATTAGTGAAAATATTATAAACTGATAAATGTTTTGGGATTTAGGAGAAAGGTTTGAAGGAAGAGTGTTTATATAGCCATTATAACAACCTTGACCCTAGTAACTTGGGGATAGTGTCTAAGTTATTAGATTTTTATAGTATACAATGAATCACATCCCAAAGGAATAAATATTTTAGTATTCTAGGTAAAGTATATACATAATTGAAATTAACATTACATTTTAAAACCTAAAATATTCATGTAATTTCTTTATGAATTACATTATTCCTCTTAGTGTATCCTAGTATATCACTCAAAAAATACATCCTAGTATCCTGATGAAAATAAATCATAAGAAAGGTGTGAGATCAGCTAGTCATTAAGGTTATGTGTACAATGAAAGATATGGATAATTAAGAAATAATCAATATTGAAAGGTAAATAACTAAGAATATTGTCATTTAATCAATAACATTAGAATAATATGGAATGAATAAAATATAATAAAATAACTCTATATAACTAATCACATGATATTGAAATGTGAGATTAGATATTATTACTATTTGAATAATCACATGGATATCAACAAATAAATATTAGTGTTCGAATTCACAATTATTGACATCTAAAACATACGTTAAAGGACAGTTCCAATACATTCAATACCTTCAAGTCTTGTTCCATGATATTTAATACTGTTGAGGCTTATTCAATTATATCTATATAAATTGTTAATTCCTTGTCCAAAACCATATTTAGTTTGTTTCATGTGAGATACTGATGCATCAAGGGGGACATATAAGGACCCTGCTATAACTTACAAATTCTAATTCATTCCTCGTATGAATGGGGTGAAATGTAATCAACATAAACATTCATATTTAAAATAATATAGAAAATGTAAATACATTCCTAAATCAATAAACATAATCATAAACCATCATGAAAAAATTAATGGAATCAAAATATTACAACAGCAACATAAATCATCCAAATAATAATATATATGATATCAATAGAAATTGTCCCTGGTGTATTAAAAATTCAATAAAGGGTTGATGTCATTGATTATTAGAAATAATATAAAAATATCTTTAAAAAAATAATTGAGTAAATTCCCTTTTAATTTTAAAATTTATATTTTAAATCAAGAAATCTATTTATAATTTAAATTTTAAATAAAAAAAAATTATTCTGAAAAAAATAAACAATATTTTATTTTTTTAAACAAGTATAAATGGGTAAAAAATTATTAAATTAATAATTTGGAAAATGTTAAAAACTTTTTTGAAAACATATTTAACCCACATTGGTTTTGATGAAAATGAATCTCTATACGAATTCAGAAATAAAGTCGGATTTTATTAAAAACATTTTCCCAATAATTTTTAGCATTAGAGAGTTAGAAAAGTGTAATATTAATTATATAAGATCATTAATAAATATAGGAGAAGAAAATATATTTATTTTAATTTATAAAATCAAAAAAATTATCCCATGGGATACTTAAACAAAAAAAATCACAAAATAATGATGAGATTGTGAAATAAATCTTTAAAACTATGGTAGCATTTGTATCATAATAAATAATAATGATATAACATCCAAAGATACATTTAGTACCATGAATATTAATTTATTCATGATATAACATATAAATGGTACTATATATACCACAAAAAAGAAATAAGAGGTGAATATGGTGTATGTCTCTTGAAGAAAAAGTGAGACGAGAAACACTTACCTCACACTTATTTTGGTTGAATGAAATTTAACCTCCATTATAGTAGTTTTAAACAAATTATCAAATTTTTATAGAATAATGATAATATTTATAATATCATATATTTTCTTTTTATAACATCCAATCACCTATTCATTAATAATATTTCATTATTTTTATTATTTCATGTGTTAATCGTCTAGTTTTCTCATGCTTGTTTTGTCAAGGAAGATATCATTCTTAAACATATTATATAGTTTCATGACCTCATAAATAATACTCATTAATTAATTATAATATTTAAACATTATCTATAGTTTTAAAACTAATCATGAAATGTGTTTATGAAAAATGAACTACGTTACAATCATGGAGACGATAGTTCGTACACACACACGAGGAATGTTTCCATTTTCAATGATCACTTTGTAAAGAAAATAATTAATATTTTATGTATCAATAATTATAATTTTATCATATATACCATATTATTTCTTTAAATATACTTATATATTTATCATCTAGGTGGTGTGATGAATGAAGAGAGTCATATTTCTTTGTGAAGACAGTAGTACACACGCACATAACTGACATTATCTTCTTTCATTTAGTGAAATGGTCAGAATTAAAGAGATATATATTATATATTAGGATTTTTAAATATATCATTAATATAATAATTATTTTGTTAATATCACAAATAATCACTTACCTTATCTTTATCACTTTCTAAAAATAGAGTAAGTGAAAGGAAAATCACATCGATTCGCGAGGAAATAGTACAATGTACATACTAGAGATATTATAATATCTCGTAATAAATGAAAAGTAATATTTTATATATGGTCTAATGAATCTATAGTTATAATAATTTTATAAATATCATATATAGTCTTTATATCGATGATAATACCCAACTGTGAGTTGTACTAATGGAAAAATGAATGACATATGTTCATGAGACTGTAGTCCACCATTCAGACAAATGATGATTTCATAACAGATTTGATGGAATTAGGGGTAATATCAATATATTTTAGACATTTTTAGGTAAATTTAACCCTTATGGTTAAAGTTTAACTCCCTGGTAAATCTATTTTAACCATAATCACAGTAATTAAGTTTTACTATTTTCACTATTCATTTTTTTCAAAAAAATTGTTGAACTTATTAGAAAATATAAATTATGATGAATCAGAATATTTAATCATTATTTCTAAATTCCTTTAAGAAAACTAAAAAAATTTAATTTAAAATTAATCCTATAGACATGATTGAAAAAAGAGTTTTCAAAGAGAAAATGTTCAAATGTTTACTAATTTTTTATTTTAAAAATCAATATGAAAATGATTTGAATTACGCAAATTGGATTAATTAATATATATTTGAATTAATTTTACATTAAAAACCATTTAAAATATAATTTATCTTTTTAAATAATCTAAAAAAAAGGTTGTTTCCAATTAAAATTCAGTAATTTTAAATTTTCATCGAAAAATGAATCATATCATATAACTACCTAAAATTCACCCTAATATAATTTTTATATTACGATTTAAAAAATTAATATTATTTTATCAAATATAATTTATAATTGTGTTAAATTTTTATTTTATGTTATCTGTGAAAAACATGAAAAACCCATCTTTTAGAAAAAATAATTTTTTCAATTTTTTTTATTTTAAATGATTATTATATAATTTATAATCTATATATAACAATAATTTTTATTATTTATTTAGTACTATTCATACATAAAAACATAATGTCTAGGTTATAATTTTATACTTTAATATATTTCATTTTTGTATCAGAGTTGTGTGTTCTGAAATCTATCTAAAAGATTATATTTAGTTAAGAGGAAATATTTCATAATGTCTCAAGTGTCATATTTTATTCTATGAATAGTTTTTCAATTCATAAAATCTATCAATAACAATGTTATTATTTTAAAATAGCATGGTGTTACATTATTCTCACCATAAATAGATTTCATTTCCATAATTTTAACATGATCTTGGTAATCTAGGGTTTGAAATTTTGAAATAATATTTTTAAAAACCCACAACATAAAAGGGTTAATAAAAAATAATCATAATTCGAGGGAAAAGGAAGTAAGAAGTTAATATGTAATAAAACATAACTAGGATTATAGGTAGGGTAACATAGGTGGGAAATGAAATCATGGACATATAGGAAAATAGTAAATAATTATGGAGATTAATAGAGATGATAAATCATAGGAAAGTGAATGGTAAAAGGAACATTAAAGAGATTAAAAAAATTAATATGTGGTGATTTAACTTACGATATGATTCATTAGATATTATGGTAATAGAATAGCATTTTTTCAAGATCATTTTATGAAATTTTATGAATTATTTTATAGTATAGGATTTTAAGGAAGTACACCTACTTGATAGGTTTCCATTTAATGAGTACAATTTTATCCATGGTTGTGATTTGATTAATTTTGAATTCGTATCTTACTCCGTGAAATAAATATAAAAAAATGAAAATATTATGACTGGATCCCTAAAATTTAATTTTAATGGATCGTAATATCTATAATATAATGACAAGTCATTCCTTCAAAATCTAGCCTTTATTATAACAATATGATCACTATCAGCTTCTAAATATGAATAAATATTCATATAGTGAAGTAATAGATAAATCTCTAAAAATTCATCAAAAGTTAAACTAAAACCATTTCGTAAATGGTTACCTTTTTACACATCCAAAAGATTAAGATCATAAAATTTTGAACGAAGGTCATTTAATTTCCCAAAATAAGAATTTCAATAATCTATTGTAAGGTAGTTATTAATATCCAATTTTCTTTATTCATACAAATCATCAATTTATACTAACATCGTTATCTCAATATTTGGAAAATATTAAGGGTTATATTTACCCCATTCATGTGTTTTCTATGAAGTTCAACTTGCCACTGAATCATTTTTCATGGAGATCTGTACCGCTCAACATACTCTTTCAAATACTTAATGAAAAATTGTTTAATTAAAATCCATAAATGTTTCGATAATGGATTTAATGAAATACTTAAAAAAATAATTCATGGATCCAAATCAATGAGAATAGTAATCATTAATCTTTATATATAGTAACAGAGTAAGATTGACCTTGAACCCTTATCTCATTTTGAGGTATTTTCTATGATGCTTAGGGGATTCATTTTGATAATTACCTATCTGAATATAGTGGAAGAATTACACTTTGGTAGATTCATTATTTCCCTTGAAATCTTGAATATGGTTTCATTTCGCTCCACACTTGAACTAAAACCGTTTTCCTTTTAATAATTTACAAAGTTGTTTTCTTCAACAAGTGTCAAATGTTGGAAAATCGTTATTTCCATCCTTCACTTTATCAATTTTTTCTCTACTATCATGTTCTTCCCTTTATTTCCCTTGAATCCATTAGACTTAGAGAATTATTTCTCTATCATAATATCCCAAGATACTATGTACCCATTTGATGAGACTTTTTTGGGAGACCAGTAACCTTTAACTGATTTTCTTAATCCCATCAAGGAAATAGTCAATCACTCTCTTTTAATTACGCATGTAGTATGTAGTATGTATTTTTTAACCTTTCAAATATGGATTCATACTTTGAAACATTTTCCTCTTCTTTTTTATCATTGATTCAAGAATTGTATTTCCATATTCTATCATTTCTCATAATGAAATTAATTTTACAAGAATTTTACCTTGAAATAATATTAATCTATGATTTTTATTTCCTCCGCATCTTTAGTGGACTAAATAAAATACCACCATTAATCCTCATCTCATAATATATGATAAAATTACATTAAAACATTATCCCTTTAACTAATTCTCAAAGTGAGAAATATCTTCTCTAGGTAATTTTTGAATTTCTCAACTAAAAATGGAATTTAGTTCTAATAAATTATAGAGGTCTTTAACTAGTGATGTAGTATAACATTGTTACACCCCATGGTGGGTCATCCTGATACTCCATACTGGATAGTTTATTACTCATAACCCGAGTTAGCAACCCCAATATGGTTATAAGCTGATTAGTACTAGCTTTAGCTCTAGCTTCATTTTTTCCGAGAAGGAAAAATAACTACATGAATTACATGTATTGATATGGTTCCCATTACTTACATTAGGCTCCATTTATAAATAATCTAATACACTATATTATATCATAACATTATGGACCATAATGCACAAAATCGTAACTAAAGAAATAATGAACATAAATTGAGAAATTTATGAATATCTAATCTCATAATCATAAACATGGTTTCTTTAGGGATATCATTTTTTAAAATAATTAATAATGTTTTGAAATAAAATATGAATTATTCTAAAAATACCCCATCGGAGTGTCTATATAGGTACCCAATAAGTCCCATTTTTATGCTCCCAGTGAAAATCGAGTTAAGACCAATGTTCCCTTTTTAGTGTTATTTCCAATAGGTACATCTGTGCTAGAACCAAATATACTTTTATTTTCTAGATAAGGATATATTTTTGAAAAAAATAATAATATAATCCTTACCAAAACATTAGTATTTTCTTGTATACTTATCCTCAAATTCTATCCTAGGGTTATGTTTCATAATCTATGTTTTCCAAGATTTTGTTCCCAAGGTTTCTACTAATATTTCTCTAATATCAGCTATAGATACTCCAACACCTATAGCCTAGATATGTAGACTACATTATTATATTGGAATAAGATATAAGTAATCACAAACTAAAGGATAAAATAGTATATCTTCTTAGTAAACTAGATACATACTTAAAATTCACATTAAATTTAAAAACATAAAATAAAAAAATAATTTTCTGAGAGAATTCCATTATTCCCCTTAATGTAATTATATATAGCGGTCAAAAAATACTTCTTCGTATACAAGCGAAAAAATTAAGGGGCGATCTTAGATTATTAGTAAGGGTAAGCGTAAAATATAGTCTATTAATAAATAATACATAATCAATATAAAAGGTAAATAACTGAAAAAAAAAATTATGTAAACAATTTCATGAGCATAAAATTTTAGTAATAATAGATTATCAAACAATTCCATAAAAATAATCACATGACCTTGAAACATGACTGTGTATATTCTAACAAATTGAATAATGACTTAGAATATCAATAGATAAATTCATAATGATGAATTGAAAAATTATGGACATCTAAAACATAATATCATGAATTTTTCCAAGACATGTAATTCCATAAAAAATTATGAAGATACATATAATATCATGAGTATTATGAAATGTAATCTATATTTATGGGTATGACCTCATCCAAAATGATATCTAGTTTTTGTAATGACACCTACCTCTATATTGTGGGGATATTATGGTTCCAACCATTCAAATAAAAATTCCAATCCATTCTACATATGAAGGGGTGAAACATAATCAATATAAATATTCATACATAAGCTACCATATGAAATGTAAATACATTCCCTAAATAATAAACATAATCATAAAACATCTAGAGTTAAATAAATGGTGTCAACATTATAAATCCTCAAATAAATTGATGATAAATCATCCAAAGAAAAAATAATTAGAATATAAAGACAACATATCCCTATTATATCTTAATTAAAATAATGGTTTGATCTCAGTGATGAATATAAATACAATAAAAATGTATTCAAAAACATTCTTTTGGAAAATATATTCATTATTTTGGAATTTTCATTTTAAAATTAAAAGTTCTAAATACATCTTAAAAACGATTATCGTTTAAAATAACACTAGTAGAAAAACGGTTTTTAACGTCGGTTTTTTTTTATTTTGGACGTCGGTTTTTAACCGACGTCGAAGTCACCGACGTTAAAAATATGAATTTTTACGTCGGTTTTTGTAAACCGACGCGAAAAATGAATAACATTCGTTTTTTAGCGTCGGTTTTGTAAAAAACCGATGCCAAAAAAAATAATTCATATAATTTTTCACGTCGGTTTTCATAAAAACCGACGCGAAAAATTTAAAAAAGTAGTTTTGGCGTCGGTTATTTAAAAAAACCGATGCCATAAATGAAAAAAAAAATATTTTTCGCGTCGGTTTTTATAAAAACCGACGCCAAAAAAATAATTCATATAATTTTAAAATATTTTTCACGTCGGTTTTTATAAAAACCGACGCCAAAAAAATAATTCATATAATTTTTCGCGTCGGTTTTCATAAAAACCGACGCGAAAAATTTTAAAAAGTAGTTTTGGCGTCGGTTATTTAAAAAAACCGACGCCATAAATGAAAAAAAAAATATTTTTCGCGTCGGTTTTTATAAAAACCGACGCCAAAAATCAAAATTTTTTTTTCTAGGTTTTAGATCATTTCCTAAGCTTCGATTTGACAGGCTGTGGACCTAAAACGGAGTTACGGTTCAAAAGTTATCGCCGTTACAAGTTGAACCTATCAAAGTTTTGATTGATACAACTCGTTTCAAAGAAAACATGATAAACATAAATTAAAATCATATACACCAAATGTAATAAAATAATCATAATACATCAAACATATTTCAATGGTTTTAGCAGATTCCATCGAAATGATATGTTTTTTATTATCATATAACTTGTATTTAGAAATGAGAATGAATCATCATTATAAGAAATCCAATCGAGTTGTTTAGAAATGAAGGATAATAATAATAAAGAAAACGAATGAATAGAATATGTACCAATTAATGATTGAAGTCGCATTGAAATCGTGATTGAATCGAAGATGTTGAAAATGATGAAATAAGGAGAAACTTGATATATATATAGTAAACGAAAATATTTTCAATTGTGTTTTACGAAAATGTTGGCGGGATTTTAAAAAGTTAAACGCGCGTTGTGAAAAAAATTGAAATTTTGATCCCGCGTTACTCTTTGGCGTCGGTTTTGTTTGAAACCGATGCAAAATAGTATTTAAATTGGTCTTTTGGCGTCGGTTTTTTAGAAAATCGATGCAAAAAATGTCAATCAATATCCTTTTTGGCGTCGGTTCATAAAAAAACCGACGCAAAAAATGAAAAAAAATTGGCGTCGGTGTTTATGAAAACCGACGTGAAAAGTTAAATTATATTTTTGGCGTCGGTTTTTATGAAAACCGACGCCAAAAATGACAAACAAAAATTACATTGTTTTAGATAATTCTCTAAGCTTTGATTTGACTGGTCGTGGAGCAAAAACGGAGTTACAGATTAAAAGTTATGGATGTCGGAAGTTGACCTACTCTAAAAGAAGTCTTAAGGAAGTTCAACTTTCAAAGGTCATAACTTTTAATCCGTAACTCCGTTTTTGCTCCACGACCAGTCAAATCAAAGATTAGAGAATTATCTAAAACAATCTAATTTTTTTTAAACATTTTTGGCGACGGTTTTTATAAAAACCGACGCGAAAAATATATTTTTTTCATTTATGGCGTCGGTTTTTTTAAAAACCGACGCCAAAAACAAAAAATAATTTTTTTGGCGTCGGTTTTTATGAAAACCGACGCCAAAAATGACAAAAAAAAATTACATTGTTTTAGATAATTTTCTAAGCTTTGATTTGACTGGTCGTGGAGCAAAAACGGAGTTACGGATTAAAAGTTATGGATGTCGGAAGTTGACCTTCTCTAAAAGAAGTCTTAAGGAAGTTCAACTTTCAAAGGCCATAACTTTTAATCCGTAACTCCGTTTTTGCTCCACGACCAGTCAAATCAAAGATTAGAGAATTATATAAAACAATATAATTTTTTTTTGGCGTCGGTTTTTATAAAAACCGACGCCAAAAATGACAAAAAAAAATTACATTGTTTTAGATAATTTTCTAAGCTTTGATTTGACTGGTCGTGGAGCAAAAACGGAGTTACGGATTAAAAGTTATGGATGTCGGAAGTTGACCTTCTCTAAAAGAAGTCTTAAGGAAGTTCAACTTTCAAAGGCCATAACTTTTAATCCGTAACTCCGTTTTTGCTCCACGACCAGTCAAATCAAAGATTAGAGAACTATATAAAACAATATATTTTTTTTTTAAAAATTTTTGGCGTAGGTTTTTATAAAAACCGACAGGAAAAATATTTTTTTTTTCATTTATGGCGTCGGTTTTTTTAAAAACCGACGCCAAAAACAAAAAATAATTTTTTTGGCGTCGGTTTTTATGAAAACCGACGCCAAAAATGACAAAAAAAAATTACATTGTTTTAGATAATTTTCTAAGCTTTGATTTGACTGGTCGTGGAGCAAAAACGGAGTTACGGATTAAAAGTTATGGATGTCGGAAGTTGACCTTCTCTAAAAGAAGTCTTAAGGAAGTTCAACTTTCAAAGGCCATAACTTTTAATCCGTAACTCCGTTTTTGCTCCACGACCAGTCAAATCAAAGATTAGAGAATTATATAAAACAATATAATTTTTTTTTTAAAATTTTTGGCGTCGGTTTTTATAAAAACCGACGGGAAAAATATTTTTTTTTTCATTTATGGCGTCGGTTTTTTTAAAAACCGACGCCAAAAACAAAAATTTTTTTTTGGCGTCGGTTTTTATGAAAACCGACGCCAAAAATGACAAAAAAAAATTACATTGTTTTAGATAACTCTCTAAGCTTTGATTTGACTGGTCGTGGAGCAAAAACGGAGTTACGGATTAAAAGTTATGGATGTCGGAAGTTGACCTTCTCTAAAAGAAGTCTTAAGGAAGTTCAACTTTCAAAGGCCATAACTTTTAATCCGTAACTCCGTTTTTGCTCCACGACCAGTCAAATCAAAGATTAGAGAATTATCTAAAACAATCTAATTTTTTTTAAACATTTTTGGCGTCGGTTTTTATAAAAACCGACGCGAAAAATATTTTTTTTTCATTTATGGCGTCGGTTTTTTTAAAAACCGACGCCAAAAACAAAAAATAATTTTTTTGGCGTCGGTTTTTATGAAAACCGACGCCAAAAATGACAAAAAAAAATTACATTGTTTTAGATAATTTTCTAAGCTTTGATTTGACTGGTCGTGGAGCAAAAACGGAGTTACAGATTAAAAGTTATGGATGTCGGAAGTTGACTTTCTCTCAAAGAAGTCTTAAGAAAGTTCAACTTTCAAAGGCCATAACTTTTAATCCGTAACTCCGTTTTTGCTCCACGACCAGTCAAATCAAAGATTAGAGAATTATCTAAAACAATATAATTTTTTTTTAAAAATTTTTTGCGTCGGTTTTCATAAAAACCGACGCCAAAAATATATTTTAACTTTTCGCGTCGGTTTGTAAAAAAACCGACGCGAAAAGTAGTTTTTTTTTAAATTTTTAGCGTCGGTTTGTTAAAAAACCGACGCCAAAGAATTTTATTTTAAACATTTATGGCGTCGGTTTTCATAAAAACCGACGCCAAAATATATATTTTTTAGTTTTTTGCGTCGGTTTTTTTAAGAACCGACGCCAAAACAATTTTTTTTTCCTTTTTGGCGTCGGTTTTTAAAAAAACCGACGCCAAAAAATCACCGTAAAAATTATTGACGTCGGTTTATAAGAAACCGACGTCAAACTGGCGACGTTAAAAATCATTTTTCTACTAGTGTAACCATTAATGTTTATAAAAGAATATTTATAACATTGATTAGTCATGATGGAATTAAATTAAATACATGTTAAGTATGTGAAAAAATATTACTTTTATATTTTCAGTAAAATCCAAAATGACATTGTTTGGAAAAAGGCATGAAAATTTCACATAAAAAATGAAAAATTAATAATGGGTAAAAATTTTCTTATTAAATAATTTGTAAAATGTTAAAAAAATTCTAAACATTTATATAAAATATGGGTTTTAATGAAAACAAATTTTTGAACAAAGAGAGAAATAAAGGATTATTTTATTAAAAACATTTTCTCTATAATTTTTTCTACCAAAGATCAGGGGAATGGGAAGTGACAATTGAGGCAGAAGTGGGTCTGGACATTAGTGTTCGTTTTCTAGGGGCCTATCAAGTAAACCCAATTGTTGCAAGTGTTTTTCACAGGTTGAGGGAGGCTTTGACTAAACCACCTTCTTACAATTATGGAGTGAGGGAGGAAGGCAGGACCAAGCAGGACATCGTCGGTTTTGGCCACAAGGAAACCAAAGGAGAATTATCTCTGGCGCGTATGGAAGTCAGAGAGGATACTATCTCAGACAGAGATAATCTGTGAGGAGGGAGGTAGGGCCTTGGCTTGGAGACAACCCTGCCAAGAAAATCTAGGATTCCAGGGGATGGGATGCAGAAAACCGGTCTCCTATTCATTTAATCAACAGGTTCGAGGGGATGGTTGAGGTAGGACTGAGCTATGCTCATTATTTCTCCTCGGAGGCTGTTGGGGGGTGCGTGGAAGAATGAAGAGAAGATATTCATAGCCTTTCAGCTGGTGAAGCTTCAAGTACGAGAATTAGTATGGGTAATAGGAGAAGGAAGGGTAGAAAGGACTACTCTTCTTTACCTCCATCATTGGTGACCCGATCGGATAAAAAGGCAAACACCAAAAAGGAAGTCCTTCAAGATGTGGATACTCAGAGGTTAGGGGTTCAGGGGGTTCAATGTTTGATGCTTTTTTTATTCTCGGAGGAAGAATCAGTTGAGCAGGTCGTAATGCTTAATGTGCCTGAAGAAGAGGCATCTAAAATGATGGGGAGATCTTTAAAAGCATCCCTTAATGAGGAGTAATTTTCATGGGTTGACAAACACGACATTATTCTTGTCAGGGGATTCAATAGAGGGATGATTATAATTGAGGAGTACATACAGTCTTGGGATCAGTTATCCTCAGAGATTGATAATATGATGATGGTGTATCCAAGAAAAGTAACCTCTATCACATGGAAGATGTTCATAGAGCCAGTTTTAGGTAATATCCGTTTAGTTTTTAATGCCCCTTGCTAACTTTGAGGGTCTTGGTCCTGGGATGGAAACATTCGGGTTCGTTTGAAGTTTTCTTTCGGTTTTATCTTTGTGTTCCTTGAGGTGTTGTTTGGGTTCCCATCATTTTACTAGGTTCTGTGTCAGATGGGGTTCAGAGCATGTGGCCACCACTTCTGCATTCCAGTTGAATGGACGATTGAGAGGGTATGGCTAATGCCATCGGTTCCATGCCCATGCATGTCACACGAGACTTCTTGTCAATTGGTCTGGAATTGGTGATGGATTATGGACATGAAGCATTTGCTGGGGTGAGATAGAGCCTATTTATTCTTGGGTTGTTTTTTGTTTTTTTTGTTTGGTTGTAATGGTGGTTTCTCACTTTGTCCTTAAAAGTGTTTCAATAATAAAAAATGAATTTTCAGTCAAGTAGCAAATAATTCTCCTAAGGGATTCTTAAATGAAAAAATTCTTGGATAATGATGAGATTGTGAAATAAATCCTTACCATTTTGGTTACTTTTTTATTATAAGCCCCATGAAAGAAATAAAATTAAATGGAACATTAATGGATAGGAAGATAAATTAATTCAATATATAACATGCAAAGAGGGATGTATATACACTACAAAAATGTAATAGGTGGATAATATGGTTCATATCTTACAGAACTAAAACTTAGATGAGAAACCTTTACCTCATCATTTTATTTGGTTGAACATACATTAACCTACTATATTGTGATTTCAAACATGTTATTAAATTATTTTAAAACAATACTAAAATTTATAATATCATAAATAATCTTTTTATAAAATCTTATCAACAGTTTGTTAAAAATATTCCATTATTCTCATCATGTGTTAGTTGTCTTATTTTATTATAAATTTATTCTATAAAATACATAGTTTTTGCAAATATTACATAGTTCTATTATCTAAAGAATAATAATTAGGACATAGTTAACATATTTATACATAAATTACAATTTTATAACCCAACACAAATGATAGTTACAAGGCCCTTTAATTCTTTTTACCTTGGATCCTCTTGTATTGGAATGACTAATTATTCATGATTGACGGTGGTTGTTTTTTGGTGTGTTCTTTGTTATGATACCCATATATGAACCGTGTTTCTAGGAAAAATACTATAGTTGATTTTTTAAGTTTTTTTGTTTGATTAATATTTTTATATTATGCTACAATATTTCTCCTTAGTTCTTGTTTTTCTTTTTGTCATGCCTTACCATAATGTTTGTAATATTACCTTTTGAGGCTGGTTCTTGGTATCTGTGACAAGTTTGATATCAGAGAATGTTTATCAATAATGGGAGAGTGTGCACAAAGTGTGATGATTATCATTATAGACCCATAAATAGTGTAGGATCATGAGATCCTTATAGTTGTGATGCAACTCAATGCCTTAAGGACACTGATAAATGGGTTTAAAATCAATGACTTTTGGATATTGAGTAGCCTTAACACATGATACCTTGAGGATTCTGAGTGATTTTAATAGAATAGTAGTTATTTCTAATTATTTATAATATTTTTGTCTATCCTTCATTCATACAGAAAAATTATGTACATATGTGGCTCATGTTTTCAAGGTTAGAATTCTGGTGTTTGATATGTGATTGTTTTGATTTATTGAACATTTATTATTATCATGGAATAAAAAATTTATAAATCTGCACATTTGGATAGGGATGAATTAGTGGTGTCCTAATGGGTTTTATTACTCACTCCCTTTACTATAATTTTTATATTCATGTAGACGTCTTGTATAGGGTTTCGAACAAGGGAAAGAGGTCCATCGAAGATGGTTGTGCCAAGGAGCATGGTTATTAGAATGGTATCGAGATATAATATGGTGGATATTATAGTTTTATTAATTTTAAATATTGTAATTTTACTCTTGATTCACTTTCCACAATGGGATCACTTTTTTATTTGTTTATCGAACTTTATTCCATTTGATATTATTGTTCTTTAGATTTGTTAGTCAATAAAATTATTTATTTATTATATTTTTAAGGGAACGATACTAAGGGTATAGTGTCCCCTATAACGCGTTTTATACCCTCACTAATATATGGTATCCTCCTTCATATAGGGAGGCTATAATATGGTTATATGAATATCCGGCATAGACTCAATGGTTCATGTTAGAGCATTATAATGCAAAGCACTGGAGAAATCTTTAATGAGATCATCTTTAACAAGGATATTTAATAGAAAATGATTCTGATCCTAAATATAACACACCAATCACTCTAATAGAATCCTTGATTCACTATAAAATTCATTAAGGACATAAACCAAGGTTCAATGATGTCTAGGAAAGCCAAATGAGAGAGGTTAGGGGGAGTGAAATCTTTGTTAACCACCATAGTTGAAACTGGTATCATAGAGACATGAGCATTGAGCGACATTACATTAGGGGAAGAGAAATATAAGGATTATAAGGGAGAATATTAGGGTTACTCAAGAAAGGTAAATCCCAATGATGACACCACCCACAACATGTGGGGTAGGGACCTAGTGATCAATCATCACCACTAACTCCTATTACATATTTGTCATGAATGAGTACCCATAGAGGGGGTGGTTTAGAACTCCTCCAACCACTAGACAATATATCCCCTAAGATCAACCAATGAAATGAGAAACTATATGTTTTCAATACCCACCAATAAAATACCAAGTCTAATGATTTTAAAAAATTAATGGTAAGAATAAAAACTAAAATACAAAAAAAAACATGTCTTAGTATTTAATAATTATCCTTAATGAAATATAGTGTATATGAATTGAAAATTTCCCCAGTCGATAAATAAAATAACTTTCATGATAAATGACCTAGAATATGGATTTAAAAATATTTAGCTTTCGATCCATTAATAGAGTAAATAGTAAATTAAAATATAAATAAAATTAAAAATTATTGGATATGATATATAATAAATAAAATTTACATGGAATAAAAATATCAATAACAGATTAAGATAGAGGATGATAGAGAACATAATCAAAGGAATGATAGTGAATGGGAAATGACCCTTATGAAAAAGTAAGGTATGTATTATAAATCTATAAAGGTGGAGTGATAAAAATAATTCATAAAATATTATGGTATAATAGTATTTTATATATCCAATAACTTCAGTTTGAAATATATAATATAAGTTAGATAATAATTAATTGTAAATAATATATATTTGGAATGAAGAAATTATCTCTGATCCTTACTCGGTTTAGATGCTTTTATAACCTACTATCTAATAAAACAATATTTATTTATTTATTAAAGAACATTTTCATGTTATTTTATTATTATTCATTTTAATTCATTATTATCATGTATTATTGATTTAATAAATTAATCATACTTTAATCATCACTATGATTTTATTTTGTTTTTAGTTCCAAAATTCCAAACATGTGATGGTAATTAGAAAAACCAATATCAAATGGTTCTATAATCTATAGATGTTCAATGGTATATTTATCATGTAATTCAACAATTTAATGAGTTCAATAGTACTACACAATGTCAAAATGTATAAATTCTTCCTTGGTAAACTAGTTTTAGATGACTACGATTATTCCCATTTAATATCATAAATAACATGGTTGGTTTTTCACTCTATAATCAAAATCATGATATTATGGTATTATTAATGTTATTTTTAATAATGAAATATATTTTTAAGAATAGATATAATTTCCATAATTTAAAACATATCATAATTATTCACATCGATAGTATTAAATCACAACGTTGAATGATGTTTCCCTAAAATAGGTTTAAAGATGGGAAACCCTAATAAATTTTTGAGTTTTATAAAACAATGTATTATCACCATAAAAATATTATGAAGTTAAATTTAATGATTACTAATATTCTTAATATGGAAGGATAAGAATAAAATTGAGAGGTTATGTGTTTAAATCTCAATATTTTGATGTAGTAACAACTTTTAGAAATGACTTCTATGATAGGTAGGGGAGATATATCATCAATAATATATAGAATCAATGTTAACAGAATGGGAGTAAAACTATATTATAAAAATAATTTTTTTTTAATTTTTTTTATGAAAATATATTCATATATATAAATAGGAGAGAGTGTTTTTGGAATCCTTACCTTTCCTTTTGCATCGCCTCCTCTAAATTGAGTCTATGGACTTTAGGGAATTGTCTTTAAGATAGACCAAATAATTTAATAAGTTGATAGAAACGTCAAGAGTAGTATTTGGTATGATCTTTAGTAAGGAATAGTGTTTTGGAATTTTGGAGAAAGGGGTAATGAGGGATTCTTATACAACCATGGGTAATTAAAAATAATGTATTGATTATTATTTCGCATAATCAAGACTATAAATATTGTTGATTCCCATGATTTTTATGAGGATGTCATTGAAAAATAATATTAATTTGACATTCAAACTCATAAAAAAATTAATGGAATATTGGAAATACTTTATTAATGATTAAGAATTAATAGTATCTCTTAATATAATAAAATAAATATTATCTTTGAAAAGTTCAAATATAGGTTTATAAATTGCCTTTATTTTTCAAATGAAATAATTTACTAGTTAAATTAATATTAAATCATGAAAAAAAATTAATTTTTTTTGAGAAAAATATATTTCGTGTGTATATCATAATTATTATGGTATTTCTAAAAATTAAGTTTTTTACTATTCAAAAAAAATAAACTTTTTAAGATAAATATAAAATTTTTACCGATATAAATTTTTAAAAAAAATGATTCAAAAAATGAATCCCATATTATATAACTAAATTAAAATATATTATAATTTTTTTAATTAAAATCTAATAATAAATGGTAAAGAAATTTTAAATATAAGAGATACTATTCATTTGAAACAAGTGACTATATATTATTTTGTTATTTTAGATGATTTCTATAATATTCTACATTTAATTATATTTAATTTATAAAAATAATATTTTAAAATTTAAATATATTTTTAAATAAAAACATCAAATTTTTTTAATTTATATATTTAAATTGGGAACTTAACAATTAAAGTTTTACAAAATAAATAAAGTTTTTAACTATTATACTTTTTTATTTTTCAAGATTAATAATTAGATAAATGAGTTTTTTTAATTCTATATCTACAATTGAATATTTTATATTTTAATTTCAAGTCATTTTAAAATTTTCAAAAGTCGAGTTATTATTTCAAGAGGGAGCTATTATTTCCAATAGTTAGTTACTATCCCAATAGTTAGTTAATTATTAAACTCCATATAAATATAAATTATTTAATTCATTATTAATTTACTCAATTCTTAACAGTGTTACTTACATTTCATTTACAGACGGATTTATTATTTCAAATATTTTTTTATTTTCGCATCTGTGCCAGTTTTAGGAGACCACGACACACCAAAAATAAAAAAATTTGTTATGTGAATATTTTATGCTCATGGTTCCATTTTACTAATTTCAATTTTATTGAATCTATTTATACATAATTTTAAATGTTTTACCATAAAAATAATAGTAGTTCTAGAGAATATAACATTGTAGTTATTTTGTACAACATTGATGAAATAAAAAAGATATGTTTTATAAGGGAATATATATATTATAATCTTCAGTCTTACATGAAGTACATTCAAGAATTAATTCATATTTACTATTCAATATATTTGATATTATTTTAGTAAAATATTTTTTCTCTTTGTTAAAAAATGTTATTTTACTTAAATATTTAATGAATATTTTATGATAAAATTTATATTTGTGATAAGGGATTTAATTTTAATACTTGATTTAATATTTTTGGAACAATATATTACTAATTTAAATAGATATATCATAATTATATTCATTGATTAATGAAGTGAAAACCTTCATGATATTTGGGTAAAATTTCATGCGGATGTTATAAAATTCATATTAGATTCTAATCTTTTAGTTTTAAATATGTGAATACACTCTCCGCGTAATAGTTTTAAAAAATAATTTTTTTTAAATTAATGGAATTTGAAAAACATGTTGAATAAACATATATCTATGGGATCTATGAAAATTTTAAATATAAATCTAAATATTATTTTGATGATATAAATGTAGAAGGAATTTGAATTATGGAAAAAAATAACTAATTTCATTTATTAATTCTTCAATTTAAGAAGAGTAAGAGACTGGAAAATCTAAGAAAGTGTATTTACTAAATATAAAGACCATAAAGATAATGAGTAATTTTTTTTAGGGGATTAATGGCGCTAGATGATCATATTAATTGGTTTATAGTATTTTAATTTTTGATATAAAATAATGAATAAGATTTATGATTGATGTAGGGACACCAAGAAACTGATTAAAGATATTTTTATTTCTATTTTATTCATTTATTGAAAATATGATGAAAATTATATTTTTTGGGAGAAATTAATTTTGATCTTGTAAAATATCTTCATGAATTTTCTTATATTCTATTCATGATATGACTTATTGACCCATTATGAATATGATAATGATCAAAAAAAGGATGTAGTCTCTCACATTTGTGGAGGAAATTTTGAAATTCGTTTTCACTTATTGTATTTGTTTTATTTTTTCATACAACGGTAAGAGATACTTGTATAGTATTATATTTATACTCAAACAAGTATTTTAAATCTTTTTGAGAAGGATATATCATAAATTTTTGGAATGTTTATCCAAAAACCCTTTCTCAGTGTTGCATCCAACCATTCTTGGGTATTGAAATTTTTTTATAGCTTCCAATTTACTCCTTTATCAGATCCATCAATGGTTATATATGAACTATTTTGAACATATTTTATGTTTATTAATATTTTTTAGAGAAATAATATCATACAAATTTCTATCAAAAATAGATATATTCCAATTTTTTAAAGGAAGAATTACTATTTATTGGATAAATGGAGGATAATATATTTGGTCACTTGACCTGTAAGTACTTGATTCTTTCTTGATATGAATTTGACCTCTTGAAGAAATAACAATAATGACTCTAGGAAAAACTAATACAATTATAAATTATAGAGATTAACAAAATTCCCTTTCAATATATCTTTTTAAAAAATAACATCTAACGATGATGGGATAGTTGTTAGATGATGATATTTCAAACAAGGTTGAAAATATCTATGATGGAGAAAACAAGGTTGAAATTACCTCATTATTTTTTAAATAATAATTAAAATTTAAATAGATTTTAAAATTTTCCTTAAAATATAACCCATTAAAACAAAACTAATTTTAATATGAATATAAATATGGAAATTCATATTCAATAAAATTTATATTAGTTCCATGATTACTTGTAACAACCCTTGTTTAGGTATGAGTTGAAAATTTCAAGAGAGTTTGATCTTTTCATTTATTGTATAGGAGAAATGTTATATTACGGTTTTTAATGTAAATTTGATCAGAAAAAAACTGAAATTTTTTTAGTCAAGGTTTAAGGACCAAGAGGTTCCATAGATGTTTGGTTGAGTTTTGGAACGCGAGACCCCAAAAACTCCATTTTTGGATAAATAGATAGAGGTATATAGTTGGTGCACAATTAGTACTAATCATGATGACTAAACAATGTGGGGTGATTTTAAAGGTATGTGTTTTTAATAAACTATGTAGCCCTCTAGGGATATCTAGTTGGCCTAGTGTATGGTCTTTGATGGTGTCACACTGGTTGTTATACTGTGAAACTAAGGTTATATAGTCATTCAAGGAGTCTGTAGAAAGTTGTAGTTGTGGAAACATGGGTGGTGCATTGTTTTCAAATAGTGAACCAGCCATGTGAGGTGTTTGTTCCTTTTGATAGTGGAAACATATGGTTGGAACATGGTTTTTCTAACTGTGTAGCCAAACTGTGTGAATCATTAAATAGTTTTGAAATTACAATTTTTACCCTAACTCATTATTTCTTCATTCCCAATTTTATATCTGTATTCTCCCACAAACACTAGCCACTCAAATCCTCCATTGTTTATCTTCTAGGAATCCATGTATCTTGATCATTCATCATCATAATAAATCTTCATCAGTTTCATTATACCCATATCGATAATTTATCCATTCCCCTCACTTCTTCTTTTTTTGCTCAGTTTTATGGAATGCTAATTATGTGGGAGATCTTTTTACCAATTTTTCTAGTTTTCTCTAATCTTATGATTTATCATGAATCGTATTGAATCAGTTCTCAATAATGTATTAATGAAGAATCCAAATCTTGAGGTATGTGGTTTATATGTTTCCATTGATATAATTTTTGTTTATAACATTAATTGGGATATCACTTGACATGCATTCCATATGTGTCACTTCTTGAACATGAAATTAATTAAATTATACACTTAGAATGCTATCTTGAACCCCCATAGATGGTATTATGTTGGTGAAATCAAAGGTGAGTAATATTACATGATTTTATACCATCCTTGTCGATTGATGAAACCAACCTTGGGCGAGTTCTTTAAATATCATGGCACATTTATGAATGCATAAATAAATTGAATTTGAATATATTAAATGGAATGGATAATTGAATAGTTAATTGATAATGTTACAGATTGTATCACTCACCCCTATTTTATAATATACGACCTCTTAGGTAATACTACTTCACTAATTAAATAGGGAAATCATATGGAGATATTCACAAAGTAAAAATGGAAAGATTATAGACAATGCCTTCTTTATTTATTATAATTGAATTATAATATGGAATGCTTATGAACATGGAATTTTTTATTAAATATAATTGAATTTTGAAATGGAGTCCTTGTGGACATGGAATACTTTATTAATTATAATTTAATTGTCATATGGAATAATTATTCTTGAGCGCTTTATTATTAATTATAATAGAATTTTGATATGAAACTCTTATTAACATGACCTTTTTTATTAATGTTAATTGAATTGTGATATGGAATGGTTATCGGAATGAACTACATTGTTTATAATACATTATTTTTAATGATTGATCATTGTTAACATATTTAAAGGGAATTCACATCCTTTTGGCATGGTTTTAAATAATAACTATAACATATTAATGAAGGTACACTGCACCATTTGCGATGCTGGGTTCCTCTTTAAAGAATTCATATTCTCAAGTATCATGGAGTAAATGGGGTTACCTTATAATAGATTGGCATAGATAGACCCTAGTTAGGATTGCGACTTGACATTTCTAACCCCTTTAGTAAAGGATAGCGGGCTTGAAGTTTCACATTTCTTGGGTGGTGGGATATGACATTTATCGCCCCTCAACTAGGAATTTGGGTGTGACCTTTGAACTCTTAATCCATGATAGAGTTAAATAAATACTATATTAATTAAGATACGCAACATGGGGACCTAAATTTATTATAACAAACGAACATGGCCACCCTTTTTATTCTAATGGGCATGAATTCCATTATTATCACCTATGATACTCTTGTAATTATACAAGAAGCTTCAGTTACGCCTTATGTCCTTGATAGTAATATGTGTATATATATGGTAATATATGTCCTCACGTTTATAGTCCATACATAAACACACAAGATTTTATATATATGTGCATATATAAATTGTGACATGTTCTCATATTTATTCTAATTTAAAATGAAGCAGCTACGGTCGGCAAAGGGTCCTATGTGGAACCTGGGTCTAAATAAATTGAATTTATTTATTTTATTCTTTATTTTTATTCATGTACACTACTATATTTTATATTAAAAGACTTTTGAGTAATATTCATCATTGGTGGTGGTATAATGAGTATATCTCATACCCTGTTTGGGTCGTTATTGTAATGAGGTACCTGAACTAACCTAATGGTCTTAGGATCAGTTTCTGGGATATATGAGATTTAGAGAACAATACTAAGTTGGAGTTTAGGACGTTATTGGAGATAACCCTTTCAATATAGTTCTTTATCTTTTGTTATGTATTGTTTATGTATACCTGTTTAATTTCCTCTTCCTATTCAATTAAACAGCATATGGTCATGCATGAATGAATATTTTTGGTGTTGGAAATTATATCAGTTTTTTTGTTGTACTATTACTTTTGATTTATACTAGTTCTTCTATTGATAATTTATTTTGTACTATTGTGATACATTGATCATTAGAGTATAGTTTATCCATCATAACGTCATTTAAACTTTTATATTAGTCAGCATCCTCTTGTGTATGGGAAGACATGATTTTTCCCACACGACTAACTATGTCGGGGAACTACATGCCTCCCAGTTAGGGACATTGTACAGTTTTATTGTAGATATTTTTACATTTGTCTATCTATTTTTGGTTAGTATTCAGAAGACATGGAATGTGTTGGTACTTGTTAAATATATATTTCTTGTAGTGATCAACTCACACATGGGGAAAGATGATGTGGCCATGGATGTGACAATTTTTCATGTCATTCTTTTTTACAGTTTATTATTATTTTACCCTTACTGATTGATATACTTTCTCTTTCTTGGTCATTTATGATATTTATGGTATTTTACCCTTGTCTTGGTATGGAAAGGTACTATAGAAGCATGCATTATTATAGGTGCATACATATTTACATTTTATGTATAATCAATTTCATATATGTTTCACTGCATGACTTTATAATAATTTTTGGATGGTCCTTGGGTGTTTTAGCCACATGATTATCCGCATACCATGTTAATGAAATTACATAGGATGTTTTTTCTATCAACCATGATTTTCGGTTTCCTAATAAAATTAATGTACCCCTTACTACTATGTGATAGAACACCTTGTTCTCATTATGATATATGATTGGTTATTAAAGTGTATCCATCAACCTAAATGGTGTTTTCCGATATAGATTTATGGTGGTAGAATAACTAATTATTCATGACATGTTTGATCCATGGACCATTGGTCACATGGGATGAAACATTATGGCTAGGATTAAATGGGTTCCAATAAAAGTATATAGGGTTTATGGGACCTTATAAATTGGGAAGGTTAACCCCTATAATCAATTCATTATTTAAGAAAATTCCATATTCTAAAATCAATGGTAAGAACTTGGTTGTAGTTACAAGATTACCCATTGTAAATTATAAGGTTTAGTACCTTTATAATTAGGGGAAGGTAATTCCTATAAATAGACCATTTTATAAGTATAGTGATTGCGAAATTTTAATAAACAAGTAAAATTAATGTTAGTTAACTAGTGTAACATTACAACTTATAAAGTCATGTACCTCTATAATTTGGAAATGATGACCACATAATAGGATTCTTCTTAGGCTTTACTTGACCTGAGTAGGCCAATCTTGGCCTGTTATAAATATGAGTTAGTATTCAATCAACCCAAGTAGTTCTCTTAGGGTTTATTATTCTTAAATGATAGACCTGATTGTTGTTTTAATATTTTGAATAAAATAATGAGACCTTCATAGATAGCCTTTATCTATTATTCTTTAGTGATTATACCTATAGTGGTATAATCATGCTAATGGATTAGTTATTTAAAGTGTATAAAGTCATTTATATGGTGTTATATATGATGTTCACTGTAATACTACTTAATCAATCCACCTTAAAATGATTACACACCTATTATCTTCTTTTTTACATTATTATTATTAGAATTTTGTTAACTAAAATTATAATTACAACCTAAAGAGTATTTTCCTCTATTTCAAGGAATTGAAATTTTTTAACTAATCCAAATATGAGAATCATCATGGATAAATAAAATGAATAAAAGGAATTGAAAAGATAAATTTACCAAATTCTGATAAGATGCTAGCTGAATGAATAATAATTAAAAAGGATTTTATATAACCTCCCTATGTTCCTTTTAGTGTAAGTTAAATTAAATTCCAAGTAATATGGTGTTTTATAATTGGTAATATTTATCCATGATTTAAGATCATTTAAAATGTTATAAAAAATTGTCACCGATTATATTCCTTAAAATGGAACCTTTTTAGGTGGTTATAGCTCGACCCCCCCCCCCCCCCCGTGTTAGGGTTAACATTAGTGTTTACATGATTTATGCTTTGGATGAGAACATGAGTGTTGCCCATTTTTTCCAATTTACTTTTCCCAAGGTCTTACTGGACCTAGAGGTTAGGTTAATAATCGTCGTGGCCCTTTCAACATGACCATGTCATAGGGGAAACACTTCTTGTTTTTGTATAGGCATATCCTAATAGATATAGTTCACTTAGAACATGAAATCATGGATAAATTCTTATAAATATTTTCAAATGATAGGTTTCATTTGGGTTTCATTTGTCCTTTGTATGACTCTTATATTCTAAAATGACACCCAAGTGGATGAGTGGTCATCTAGAATGTTTTTCCTTGTTAAGGGAATGTTAATCTTGTAATAATATGATTCAGCATGGTATACATGCTTAGGAAATCATAATAATTTTATTAGTTCATGTGACCCTTATTCTTATTCTTCTTCTTTTGTAGTGTATAACACAAGAGTTCATCATCCAAATTAACAGTCATATGGGGTAATTTTACTCTAGGATAAATCTTTTGTACATGTCCTCAGATACTATGATTTATATGGATGATAGGGCTATAAATAGTATCAAATGATGTTGTGTTTTGTTAATAAATATATGGGTAGTAAACATTGATTCATGCTGGAGATGTGAACTTGTTAAAATGGTACAAAAAACCAAATGATTTTGGTGGGGATCCTTAATGTATCAGGTAGTCACACTAAATTCTCAGGTTATCTCCAGAGTAGATTAACCTATATGTTATAGAAGTTTGTTTCATCTTGCTGTTGGGGAATAACATTTCAAAAGGAACAATTGTTAAAACAGTTCTGATCAATTTAATATTTTAGGTTATATTGATGAAAATTATGAGCATCAGTGTGGATCAAGGGAGCCTCACACTTACATCTTGTGTAGATCTGATCTAACATTCTTTTAAGTTGAAGTATTTTCAATCATTTAAAATTATCACTTGATAAAATTTTATTTTATCTATGTATAACATGTTCTTGGTGGTGGATGGAGAATGTGTTATTTAATGTGTTCTAAGTATATATAGGAAATTAATAGAATTCTCTTATGTTGGGGAGCAACACATCAAAAGTGTTTTATTGTTTTTTTTCATGTAGAGGGAGCATAACTGGAAATCACCTTTTGGAAATTTTCATAATTTCATATGAAAGACCATCATGCTTTTAAATTCATGTGTGTTAGTTCTTGAGTTGATTCTCCCTATGTAATCCTTGAAATGGGTTGGGATCAAATCTGGGAAACATGTTCTATATTGGGTTGTTTGAGTGACCGATAGAGTGTAACACTTCTGAATAATGTTAATTCAATGAAGATAGCAAAATAATTTAATATTTTTGTATATTCAAAACCTTTTTAGAAACCATTGGTATGATTAAAATTCACTAGTTATGTTTAAAACAATTATGGAATTCCTTGGTAGTGAGAGAATCATGTTTTGTTAAGGATGATGTGTCGATAGGTATGACCAATCTCTTTTAAATAATTCATCTAGAGGTTATATGACCACTCTTATTACCTATATTTTGTTATGATTGGTTGGAAACCATTTATAATAATTTATTTGAGATATTATAAGAGTTTAGTGAGTCTTATTGGTAACCTTTGATGTCATATTATTATAGACTTATATTAGTCACAATCATTCCCCTTATATTGATATCTTCTAGGGTGAATTAATGGAGAGTTAGTTATACATCAAGATAATAAATAAAATTCATTTTGTTTAAAAGATGGACTCCTGAAAGTGCACTCATGTAGTGGTTTCAAGGATGCCTCATGGTGTTAATTCCCATTATGGATTGTAGGAGCTATACCATCTTGTGAGATGGGATGTATCAATATGGGACCAATAATTAGGTGGTTTTTGGGAACTGGAATGCATTTAGATAAAATGAACAAGGAATGGTTTGACCAAGAGATTTTGTTTAAGGTCAGTGATTGGATTTGGGGGATGTGATCAAAATAAATGTGTGGGTTTCCAAGAGATATGGTGTCATGTTATAGTTTATAATGAACCTGATTCTAAAGAATAGTGTTTTTAGAGATAGTTGTTCAGTATTGGAACACTAACCTTTTCTTTTATTTCAATAAATTCGTTCTATTAAAAACTACATCAGGTACATTATCATGACGGGACATGTGTAGTGAAAAATGATTGGATGAGTATTTTCATTGAAGATATAGCATGACTAAGATAGTTATGGTCACTTGGAAATTGATAGTTCAATCATGTTGAGAAATATATTAGGGGAATCACTAGAACATTGTGGTAATTATTAAATAATAAATTCTAGTAGTTGAGGAATCATGCCGTAGAGTTTGAAATTAAATGTTGGAACCTATAGAGGTAAGAACGTTGATTCAGTTGATAAAATACATAATTATGTGATTATATATCGTTTTATATGGGTTTGGTAAAGTGCTATCATATTATCCTAGTTTTGGATATGAGCATTGGCTCATGTGTTACTGTATTACATAATGTTTGTTTAAGGTAGAACTCGCATGTGCATTGAGTATGGGAAACAGAACACAAGAATTTCAACCAAATTTTCAGGAGTCAAATAGGATATGCATTTTTTTATTTCCCAAGGTTCCCCAGGGATGGGAATTTCAATTGTGGGAAGATTTTAATGCCCCGTGTTTTTGACCTATTTTATAATTTTAATAGAATTCGAAATTTTTATTTACTGGATGATCCATTTGTTAAATTAAATTTTGTAATTAAATATGAGAATTGGAACACATAAAAGTGATATTTTTCTTCAAGGATTAACTCTCTAGATTTGTCTTGGGTGTTTGGTTCAGTTTTGAAATCATCAAGCTCTAATTTTTTTTTTTGGAGAAACATACAAAGGCGCACAATTGGTGAACAATTGGTGCTTGTTTTATACTAATCGTGAAACCCAAACAATGGGGACTATTTTATAAAGGTACACAATTATAATAAACCATGTATGTATCAAGGCCAAACCTTAGTACCTATTTGAGTGTCCTTGAGGGTGTCACATGGTTTGTTAAACCATGAAACCAAGGTCAAATGGATGTGTGAGTCTATAAAATGTTGAAATGGTCAATGTATGGTCTATATAAGGTTTTCCTATCCATGGAAAAACCATATGTGGTGTGGGTTCTTTGGACAGTGGCACCAGATGGTGGGAACATGGTTTTTATTATTGTGCATTCCAACCATGCAACTCATTAATGTGTGATGAAATTCCAATTTGCCCATGCCTTCTTATTTATTATTTCCCTATTTCATTCCCTATTGTCTCATGCACACTATCCTCTTGACTTATCCTTTGGATATCTTCTAGAATTCCATAGATTTTCCTCATTTATAATTAGAATAAGGATTAATTTATCTTACTGGATAACTATTAGTATTCTCTCAATTCTTGTTGCTTCTAATTTCATTTTCCATTTCGTTATGTATTGATAATACCCTGAGAGAACATTTTTCATAGTTTTAGGGGTTTTTATAATCTTTTGATATCTCTAGAATCATATGAATCCAATGGATGAGTGAATTGTATTAATACTAAGAGAGGTGGTCTATACGTTTTCCCTTTAGATTTTTGTCATGTATAAAATGGTTTTTTTGTTCTATGAACTGAAATTTATCTACATGAATTCTTAAGCATGAAATTAATTAAATTATATGCTTACAATAATACATATATCACTCTTAAATGGTTAGGGGTGGACAACCTCAAACTGAACTACCTCTTAATGTGTGTTCTATTACATAATTTTATACCATCCTTGTCTATTGATGAAACCTCCCTTGGGCGAGTGCCTTAAATTTCATGGAACATTTATAAATTCCTAAAATCAATCAAATTGAAATCTTCAAAATGTAATACCAAAATTAATACATAATTTAAAATGATAAAGATTTAATCTGTTACCCCAGTTTTATAATAAAAATATCTATGATTTTTTATTTCTTTTCTAATTAAATGGAGAAATATAATGTATCTTTTTAAAGAATAAAATTGAATACTTATGGTCATGGAATTATATAATAAATATAATTGAATTATGATAGGGAATTTTTATGTACATTAACTTATTTATTAAGTATTATTGAATTTTTATATGGCATGATTATGGACTTATCCTTATTTAATAATTATAATTGAATTGTGATATGGAATTCCTAAGGACATATATTTCTCTATTAATTATGATTGAATTATGATGTTGAATTCCAATGTAAATGACATTCCCTACTTCTTATACTTTATTCTTATTGAATGATAATAATAATAAAAATTAAATCCCTCGGATATTCCCTTGTGTTAGATTTAAATATAACTATAATGTATTAATTAAGGTCAACTATTCCATGAGTGAAGATGGATTCCTATTTAAGTAATTACTAGCATAAGGGATCATACAGAAAGTGGGTTTACATTATACTGGATTTCCATAGTGGGGCCTAGGATAATATTATTGACATGAAATTTCATGACTCTATGGATGAGGATGATGTACATTTTTTTCAGATCACTTGGGTGGTTGGACATAACATTTAACACCCCCTAAATTACAAGGTTGGGTATGACCCTTCACTTCATTATTCATAATACATGGAATGAAGGCCAAAATTTATTATGATACTAAGAAAGGAAACCTATATTAATTATGATACCTAGGAATTTACACCATTGTTATTACTTGAGATAGATGTGCATGAGGTCACTTATTAGAGCCTATGAGACACTAATAAATATACAGAACGTGGGACTTATGCCTCGGGTCATGGATAATACTATATAGAAATATATATGTCTATACAAGTACTCATATATATAGTGTATATATATACATAAATGAATATATATAAATACCTATATACCTGGTGGCACTTATTTAGAGTTATTCCGACATTGTTAGAAGCAGATATGGTCGACCAGGTCTCTAATGGGGAACCTAGGTTCGACTCATTTATATATTTTTTTTACTACTTTATTATAATAACTCCAAAATGGTGCATTTTATATTAATGGATTGAATTTAAGTAGGCACTATTGGTGGAGTCCTATTAAGTATATCAAACACCCTATTTGGGTCATGATTTCATTAGGTTACCCGAATATACCGCATCACTATTAGATCGGGTTATTTGATATGGGAGTTCATGATCACATGAGTAAACTAGATCTTAGGATTCTCATGGATATAACCCTTGGTTTTTATTTATTTATTTTTTGGTATATTGTTTTTATGTATCCCAAAAATATGTCCCTTACCAGTACATTATAGAACCACATGGACATGCATGAATGTATATGTTTAACATTGGCCACTTTATCATTTATTTTAGTTATTCCCATGATTTTCTTATATACTTCTTCTGGTGTTGATTATTTATTATGCACTACTATGATACTATGATAATGAGGTTATATTGTCCCCATCATTATATAATTAGACCCTTGACATTATTCAATAACCTCTAGTATATGAGCCTTCGTGCTTGAGGAAATGTGATAGAATGGATTGAGGAACCATTTCAGTGGATCCTAGTATGTGAAACCACATTAAAAATATATATAATCCAATTTATATTTTTAAATTATTAAATATTTGATTTAAAATTAAAATCATATTAATTTGAGTTGTAGTGATTAAAATTAAAATCCACTTTGAGTATCTATCTAGTGGCCAATCATTTTTTTAACTAATTTCATATTTTCAATCGAATTCCAATCCTATTTCTATTTATCCCATCTATTTGAATTTTATTTCATTATTCCAGATAATCCTTATTTTTAAATGGGTTGATAGGGAGCTCTAAAATTCCAAAAAATCCCAAAAAATATGACTTGAAGTACCGTAGGCAAGAAGGCATAAACTAAAACAAACCCTTCCGAATTCATGTTTCCCACCCATTGTAGTCCAAATCCTAAAGACGTGTTTGATTTCTATAATTTCGAACCCATACAGAAGCTTTAAATACATTTATCTATTTTCTACAAAAAATTAAGTAGATGTTTCTAGTGACTAATGACTTATTATGACCATATTGTTCCTAACTACTTTCAATGTGACCTCCCTAACACCTTTTTACCTACCACCAGTCAGAAAAACTGCCAATGAATGCCTGAGGGCAAAAAATATGATTTCTCACATGAAAGAATAACCAAGTTTATATCATCAAATACTAAAGGAAATGAATATTCCTCCTACTAAAATACCTTTAATATTATAGTTTTACATTACTACCATAGTACCAAAGAAAATTACTTCATCCTAGATTTGAACCCTAATCTAATGAAATATTATGAGTGGACTTTACCACTTATGTAATCCCCAATCTTCCTATCCCAATTCATTAATAATACTATCAAATTGAGGATACCCATTTCTCAATTTTAACTTCCATACCAACGAAATTACTTCATCGTAGATTTGAACCCTATTGTTTTATCTTCCACCGACCCTTCGTCCACCTTTAATGTCTTTGGTATTACCACTTTACCTAAATGAACAACAATTATTTCTTATTTTAAAGGTTTTCTCAATCATTATTATTTGGTTTTTTTCCTTGATTATTATATTATTTTCATCATGATACCTTTATAGATATTTTTTTGAGTATATTTGTTGCATTAATTATCTTTTTGGTATTTTCTTCATGGATTTATTTGGTTTTTTCATTGATGATTATTTTTGGAAAATTCTTCCTAGGGATTAACATTCTTTCTAATTTTATTCCATCATCCCTCAATGGTTATTAGTGTTATAGTTTTCATCCTCATTGATTTCTCTTTAAATAGTTCAAACTCATAGTAATTTTTATATAGTTTCCTTCATTCCCTCTTTATGTTATTGAACCACAGTTTTTCTCAGTTATAATTTTATTGTTGTCATAATTTTTACTTCTATGAGTGATGTATGTGATATTGTTATTTGAAATGAATAATCTATTTTTGACTCTATTTTTATACCTTATATTAGGTCTCCACCAAGATGGTTGATGGTCTAGTAAACTGGTCAGTATAAAAGTTTATGAAATTTTAGAAATTAGAAAAAATATCATAAAAATGAATGGGAAAATAATATATCTAAATATAATGTTTTACCACAGTGACTTTTATATTAGTTCAGATCAAAATGATCCTACATAAACTCTTAACTTATCTCAACCCATTTTTTTGAAAAGTTTGGAACTAATACCTATCTTTTTAAGGTAATTAACAAGATGATTACATGATAAATTTTATAATAGAGGCACAACAAAAACAATAACTCTGATATTTAAATGGGAGTTAAAACTCATTAAAAAGTAACTTTTTACACAAATTTATTATCTCATGATTAATAACCTAAAATGAGGAATGATGTTCAAAATCGAAAGAATAAGCTATAAATTTTTATGCATATATGAAATATGACATAATTAATTATGTATTTACTTAATGAAGGTAGTCAGTAAAAGCCGATGAAGAAAATTTGAAGCACATAAAATATTTCTTAAGAAATGGAATAATATATATCTTTAATAGAGTAGATTTTATAGTTCATTTTCCTCCTTTGGAGTCATCTTGTGATATGAATTTTTTTTTGCATAGGATCACTTCTAAATATTCGAAAGTATAAATTTCTGGTCCTTAATTTTTATGTCAGTTTTATAGATGTATCTTCAATCAATATTAGAATGTTTGGTTCCTTTAAATAGAATCTTTTAAAGGTATAAAATAGTATAAAATGATTAAATAACTTAGAAAATAATAAGGACAACGATTTATATAAAATAGAAAATGATTTTTGTTGATAATAGTGAACCCAGAAAACACAATAAAGCTCTCAAAAATATTATCCTTCAAATAAAAAACTACAGAAGAGTTTTTCTATATTTAAAAACTCATTGCAAAAAATCCATAATAATATACCTTAAATAAAAATTCAAAATAATTTTAATAATCCCATAAAAATTAAAATGTGGTTTCCTGCTTCCATATTAAAATTTTAAATACATTAATAAAACATGCATATATATACAAAAAATATAATTATGAATTCAATACTAAAACTCTTTAAAATATTATTGTTAATAACAAATAAAAAAATTATAAATTAATAAAATATAAACATTTATAAGAATTTAAAAACCCAATCTATAAAAAAATATTACACACATAATATAAGACTCATCTATTAAGTCACATAAGATATCTCTATTTCATATGAAATTTATTTTGTTAAGTATTATTATCTTGTAAGACCTTTAAAAAATCATATAATTCTAGAATATACCATAAGGCTTATTTTTAAAAAGTTTTTTGTTTTTACAATATTTCATATTTGTTGAAATTTTGCACATCATAAGACATAATAATAAACCAAGTCTATAATGAAAAACGTGTAATTTTAAAATCACATTTTATGACTTCTCTATGAAGCATAAGACATTTTTCTTTAATCAATAATCCACTCTGTAAAACTGACAAAAAATATTAATTTTCAAAACCTAGAATAAAACCTAAGAAATATTTTCAATAGACATTGTAGATTATTTTATGGAAAAAAATAAAAATGTAAAAAATATTTTTTTCTTTACCAAGTGTAGTGTTGATAAAAATTTCATTTATTATGTTAGAGAAAATAAAATATTTAAAATGATTATTTTTAGATTAGTGATGAATTTGAAAATTTAAAAACAATAAAAGAATAAATTGGAAATGACCCCCCTACAAAATCCTTACTTTGATAATTAATAAAGTAAACATATTAATTAAATATTATATCCCTTCTATGATTCATCAACAAGTTCCAATTTTTTAAAAATTAAAAAAAAATCTCCCCAAAATATAATATAATGTTTAGTTGGCAATATCATTGTTTAAAATAGTGAAATTACCAAACAAATCATGATTAACCTATAGAAAAATAATTACATCAATCTTAAACAAATATTCTTTAATATAATTTATGTTCGCGTATAATAATATTTATTAATAAAAGTTTTGTGTAAAAAATAGATTTACTGAATATAAATATTTTTAAATCGTTTTTTTCTAAAAATATATATCATTTAAAATAAAATTAACTGATAAAATATTTTTCAACAATTAATTAGTTACTTATAAAAAATAAACAAATTGGTTTTGAGACAATTTTAAAATCATTTAATATAAAACAACTAGAAATCCCAATATATATTAATTTAATGTCTATTAGGAGGCAAAAAAATGTCAATGTTTTCATGGAATATTAAAATGATTGGAAAAAATTGGGGGTATCCAACAAGTAATATATATTCTAGTGAACTAGAATACAAGACTAAAAATCATGCTCATTGGAAAATAATAAAATAGATTCAGAAAATTAAAAATATCAAATTGTTTAACATTTAAAACTTAAATATTCTTAAATCGTGATAATTTTTTATTTAATCATTTCAAACATATTTGAACATATGGTTTAGAAAATATTCTGGGAATCCTGTCATCAATAAAAACATATTCCAAAACAATATCAAATTTATTAATATGATATCTACTGAATTAAAATATAACTTCTCCATGTTTAGTTATAGAATGTTATAAATTGTTATTATAAATTGAAATACAATATGTTTCATCACAGTAAATAGGGATATTTTATAAATTAAAATTAAAATCAGATAACATTTCCTCAATCCATAAACATTATGCAAAACCATTAGCATTAAATATTTATTCATATTAAAATGTTGGTAAATAAAATTATAATTTTTTCTTTGAAATCCACGAAATAAAACTTTTTCCTAAAAAATTCAATATTTTTAATTTAAATTTTTGATCAATTATATAAACTCTAAATTTAAAAGCACAATTTCATAACAAATCAAAAAAAAATTAGTATAATACAAAAAAAATTATAGTTATTTAAATATCACTAATGAATCATTTAAAATCCATTAAGTGGATTGTTTAGGATTATCCTGAAATATCAAACACATAAATACACGAAATATAATATCAATTATAAAAGAATTTATATATTGAAAACTACAAATCATTGTTCTAAATATGTCATCATTAATAGATTTTCCAGAAAAATTTAAATCCAATTAAAATTAGTTCCCAAAGGGGTTCTAGAATTTATACAAGAATAAATTCTAGTTTCCCTTATAATTGAATTATAAAATTCATTACATATTAATTCACATATTAGAAAAAAAATATACCTAATATAAAATTCATTAAAAATGTCATTATACATCATATTAATAAATAATATATAATCTAAATTATCTTTAAAATTTTATTTTTTGAATGAAATTCAGATAACCATTCATACCAAGGTCTCAAAAGTTACATATGTTCATATAAAAACTTTTGTAATTTAAAAACTTGATTATGATATTTTTTTTTCGAAACTATATGCCTTATTGAAATAATCTTCATTATAAATAAAACCATTTAAAAAATCACTAATCTAACCATATTCATTATAATTTATCCTATTTCATCTAATATATTTTGGAAAATATATTTAGTTCCAATAACATGTTCAACTTATATAGGATAAAATAATGTCCAATCATTATTTCTAGCATATTTATTAATTTCATGTTCCATAGAAATAATTTGATTAAAATTTTGTGATACTTCATTGACATCATTAGTTATAAATTTACATAATAAATAGAATGTTCATAAATATATAAAATATATCGTAGAGTTTTAATTATTAAATCACAATTTTTAATCACTTTATTCATGGGTTTATCATTATTATTTTTCTCATAGCTCAGAATATATTTAGAAGGGATATCATTCCTCTAAAATAAGCCATTAATTTATGGTTTATCTTCTATAAAATGAAATTATTTAAAACATTCTCTAATATTATATAAATCTGAATTATATTTCACATTAACATGATCACGTTTAACAAGAAAAAATTCTTCTATAATAATAGTTCTCTTATTATAAACTCTGTTATCTTTACTAGTATGAAGCAATAAAGAATAACTCACTAAATTCATAATCAAATTTTATATAATTTTCTTTTCTATTTAAAATAAAAACATTACATCTAATAGCTGTCAGATAACTAAATCATGGTTTATTTTCATTTCATAATTAATAAGTGATTTTCTTTAAAATATGTCTAATATGAATTATTTTTAAAATACAATAGTAAATAAAAATAAATTCTCTCAAAAATAATTACCAAAACTATATTCATTTAATATAGTTTTATATATTTCTATTATGGTTTGATTCATTCTTTCAATAAATCCCTTCTTCCATGGAGTTATAAGTGATGAAAAATTAGGAAAATCACTATTCATTCTATAGAATCATTCATATTCTATGTTCAAAAATTCTAACACATAATATTCAATTATATTAAGATAATATTATATTTTTATAAAACCATGAAACAATGAAACTTTTAGTATTTCTTGGCATAATAATTATAATATTACACTATGAATATCAATTTTGATCACAGTAGGTCTAAATAATGCTAGAATGGGTTTCTAAAATTTTCTATTATAAATAATATGTTATGAAAAATTGAAAATGTAGTTTTCAATTATTCTTCATTTTTTATAATAAATTTTTATATATTTTTTAACTAACCATTACTATATTTTAAATTTTATAAAAATAATGTTAAGATCAATTGGAGGTAAAAACTAATATTTTTCTGAAGACTTTTTTAATATATAATGTATTTTCATTTTAATTAATTAAATTAATATCCTATAATAACTATTTTAATGAAATTTATTAATTATGTATATATATGACTATGTAAATTTATATCTATATAATAATAATTATTAGTAATGTAGTTAATTTAAGATCATCTTATTCTAGAAAAAGGCATTTCTTGATAATTGTTTTTTTCATCACATTTTGGGGGTTTATTTGTAAATTAATTTCTACCACTTCTGTGAATTGAATTTAATACAATTTATTCATTAATTAAAATTATGCTAATTAACATTAGTTAATAATTTCAAATTAATTTTTTTATAATTAATAATCAAAAGTATAAAAATCAATTACCACATTTGGTGTCAAAACACGTTTACAGGGTGGTAAATTAGAAATTATAACTGTTAAAATTAACTAAAAACATTGCTAAAATTAATTGGTTGGGGGAATTTATTCCTTACCTTTAACTACCTATAATTTTATCAATTTTTGATCTATTTTACATGAATTTTACTTAATATTATTTTAAAAAATTCAAAAAAAATTTGTGTGCCACTCACCTCAATTATAAATGGGCACCTCATCTCATCACATCTTCAAAATTATTTAGGAATCTATATCGACAAAACCCTATAAACAGATCCCCCAAAAAACATTATAAATGTTTTATATGTTTTTATTTAAAAAAATAACAACACTAGTGTCATTAAGAGTATATCTCAATGAGATTTCTCAAATAGAAAGCAATCATCTTAATGCACATCATTCTTTTTTACGACTTTTACCACCTTAAATTATAAAATAAGAATTCAAATATAATGACACCAATATATACCATGAACTAATATTTTTTTATGTTGATGGTTTGGTATTTATCCATTTTCTTCTCTAAAAAATGGGAAATTAAACATTCACTCATGTGTACGGAGGACTACCCCCTCATAAACCATGCAATTTTACATTCATCAGCATCTCACATGGAAAGTCAAAATGATTGGTGTAATAAATAAATAAATTATAATTATAAAAGATTGTTTATTATATAAATTTTATACATCGTATACTTTTATACCCTTCTAACCATTATGTAAAAGATAACACTTCTTGTTCATACATACAACTGACCATCTTAACAAAGCGATGAGACTCCTTTTCCAAATCCTTTTTTATATAATTTTTAAAAAAATGTATGAAAAATAAATGTGACACCCCAACGCCTATAAACCGTAGCTTGTGCCTTACTAATTAAATTTTCATGGTTATAAGGAATGAAAATTTTTAAGGAAAAGTTAGTTTAGTAGTCTTGATGAAACTAGATACATAGATGTAACTGAAATTACATTGGAAAATGATACAAAATTACATACATAACAAAAACTAAAAACTGCATCCACAAAAATCAGTAAATAGTCACCTATTCATAACTTTTTGAAGGTAAACAAGTAAAATTGGTGAGATAAAATGATCAGTAAGGTTTAAAAATTGTGGAATCATGCATCAAATAATACTTTAATAATAACCAATTTGACACAATCAAAACGGCATTGTGAATAAATAAAAAAATCATGCCATCAATAAACTGAGAATGAAACTGCATTTATAGATTATGTCATAGTGAAATCCTCTTGGATAGTACTAACTAATAATGAATAAAAGGGAATGTTTATTGTTTGGATGTCATGTATCTGGCACATGATACCATAATACCGTTAAAACAGTTTAGTTTTGTGGGTAGACACATGTCTTATTTTTGGAAACAAACTCGAAGGGTTTGTCACCAAATAATTTGACTCATGCGCCCTTCTGTTGCATAGAGGGGATATATCCAGCCCCAAAAACCCATTAATCTCTAAATAATTATTTATACATAGATTTAATATATTTAAAATCGTCCTTCTTGATATTTGTATATAGTTGAGGATACAAATTCATCAATATTTCAAAAGTTAAAACAACATTCCAAATAAACACCATATGTAAAATGGTATTAGGATTAGACAATAAACATATCCATGATATGGGAATATGAATATTTACTATAATTATAATTTCAAATGAGAATTGATCTCAAAAGGGTAGTGGGTACACCATATAGGGGTTATTAGGTGCACAATACAAAGTTAGTCACAACGAAATGGTAGTTGAGAAAAAGTCTCTTACCACAATGTAATGAGTCAAATCATATGACCATAACACAACAACCATAAAATGAATCTTTGAATAAAATTAATATAAATAGAATAATTTTATTATATATCAAATGTAAGTACACATATACCATGTACAAGAAATCAGTGGTGAACAATGAAAATCTCCCGGAAATGAAAGTTATATGAGAAACCCCTTACCTTATGCTCGAGTGTGTTCTTCATTGGTTTTAATGACCAGAATAATAAAATTTATATTTATTTATTAATAATAAAAAGAACCTACTATACATTTAATTGATTTATTATAACCATATTAGGTCCATTCATGACACCTTTTATGGGTTTAAGAGGTTGAATTTTATTGTTTTGGAAGCATTTTCTTCCTTGGGTTTCATGATTCATTTACTTATATTTATGAATGGAAGTTCGTTTGAGATGTGGCTAAACATAAATAAATGTTAATATATATTATTTTTTAAATTATATAGATATAAATTATTTTATAATGATTTGGGGTTACATACTTGATGATGAATCATTAGTTAAATGTTATTGATAAACGCTTGGATTTAGCTTGGCGGTTTTGTGCACAATGAACTTGTTTTGTATTATAATTGAATATTATTAGTGTGTTGGGATTACAAGAACTTTAATGAGATGAAATACATATATTCATATCTGGTTCAACCATAAATATGGTTTGATGACCAGAATTGAAGATGGTAATTAAAATTGAGAACTTGTCGTCATTGAATGTGATAAATTAACACATCTCAGACCGTGTTTCCATTTTTTAGTAAAAGAGTGGGGGTAAAGATAGATGATCATTAAATATTAAATTAGAATAAAATAATTATATTTCATGTAAACTACTGGAATTATCATACCATTTGGATTAGGTGAAATGAGGAAAGAAATATAAATGAAATGAACTCAAAATAGAAGAAAAATTCAGAAATCTCTCATGAAAATTCGATAGCCTAACGACGTCACTTAAAATTTCATAAAATAGCTTGATGAGAGAAAGGGGGTATCTCATCACTAACAAATAATATGTGAAGTAAGGGGAATATGGAATTACATATCCCAACATAATCCAATTTAAAATAAAAGAGAAAACATAAATGAAAGCTTTAAGAAAAGAGAATTGTGGTTGATTCTCTTACCTTGTAGAGTTACTCCCAGAACATGAAAGTTATGAGATTGGGAGATTCAGTAATCCTTGGGAGGAAACATAGTACGGCAATACTACCATATCTTATAGGATAATGAGTTTGGATTGAAGGAAGATGATGGGGGGCGAGTGGGTATTTATAGTAATTAAGAGTGAGTTTTTTATTAATTAAAAGGGACACCTCATTAGTGGTTTTTGAAAAATCATGGGATTTACCATGTTATTTTTCCATGCTTTTAGGAACTTGGGACACCTCATGTCATATGTTACTATACACAAGTCTACCAGCCTTTTATATTAATTATTATATCATTATGATTTCATTAAACTATCGAAAACTCAAAACTGTATTTTTACTATTCACAAAAATTCAAGTATTTTAGAAAATCCCAAAAATTAACCCTAACCATTATTCGACCTGTAGAATTAAAAAATGAAAACCTTTTTTTAAAATAATTATTTTTTATTTTAAATTTAATTTTTAATTAAAATCATATTTAATTTGAAAAATAACAATTTTAAAGGTATAATTAGTTTTATATCACATTGAAAAATTAATTAAGATCTAATTATCATATTAACTTAAGAAAATAAAATATTAACATTATTTACTATTCATTATGGCATATTACTATTCATAAGGGTATGATACTATTCATCAAAAAATCATGTTGGTTCTATCAGACTCTGAATGACATACTGGTCAATACTCTAGATGATCGTTTTTTAAAATTATAAACATAGAAGTGGAAGATTTATGTTTAACAGATAGTTTATGACTATCTTCTAAATAACCGAGTGTTTCTTTAAATGAACACAGTACTTTATGGAATATAGGCTATGAATAGAATGTATTTAAGAGAAGCATATCATAAAATTTTTGGGGTGTTATAATAAGCATTAATTTTATAAAAGTAATTTCAATTCTGGATATTAGGAAACAATATCCTATTCCCATTAAATGGGACTTTCGTTATAGAGAATGCATTGTAAAATGAAGTAGTGAACACTCGTAATAATGGTAATAATGACAGATTAAATACAAATGTGTGATAAGATTTTAAAACAGTATAATGTATGATTTTATAAATATGAATATAGATTTCATATAAATTAATAACATTTTTAATACTATTATATTGGATGTTAATGTGCATTCAACTAAGGGGAAGCATCAGCCAAGGGATTTCAGCTCAATTTCCACTTATTTGAGAAATATTTGGTACTATAAACCTATTTATTTTTATGTGGTGAATATAATACAAATTTGATGTATTTAACATGAATATTTATTTATTCATGAAAAATAATTTTTAAATTCATGATTTTTTTTATGGGGTTACAATTTTAAATGTATCAAATACGTAAGAACTTATTTTATAATCTCATTTCTTGGGATTTCTCTTATTTTCATTAAATGAAAATTAAATTCTATCCCTCATAAACTCTATATATATTCTTATTCACTTAATATTTGATAAGTTTTCATACTTTTTTTCCAAATTTTACTCTCTTTAAAAATTTAATCAAGAAAAAATATGTTCGAAATAAAAACCTATCTTAGATCACTTTATGATCGAGTATATTTTTCTTCCATGCTCATATTTTTAAAAATCATTTTATGAAATTACTTTTTATTTAATCAAATAATTTATTACTCAAATATTTAATGGATTTAAAAGAATATTTCTAATTTTTTCTTAAGGGTACATTTTTAACATTCTTTATAAAAAAATATAAAAGGAATGTTTTCTTTACAACACATATGGCCTTAACTGATTTTCCGGAAGCCATAATCATTTTATGATATTTATCATCCATTACAATTTTTGAATTGTTTAAAAATTAAATATCTTTAATGAAAATTTATTTCTAATGTATCGATTCCACTTTTAGTATTACCATAAAATAAATGGATTCATTAAAAAACTACGTTTTTATGAATTAATATCTTCCTATTTTTTTGTCCATTACCTTTCTCTTCAAACACCACTCTCTTATAATCATATTTCATTTAATGTTAAATTTCTATTAAATATTGATATTATTTTTTTCATGGATGTGAATATATTATAAACCTCGTACAATATTTACATACGGTGTTTTACTAGGAATGTTTTTTGATTGAATACGTAAATATTGATATTATATATATTTTAATCAATAAAAATATGTTTATATAAGAAATATTTTTTTTTGAATTAAATTGATCCTTAAATATATGAGAAATGAATTGGACATTTATTTTCCAGTGATGATAGGTTATATATATATATATATCTTATTCACTCGTCGATAAGTCCCATTAGACAAACGAGTTGGCCAAACATGTTAAATGGGATTTGTGTATACCTACCCACAATTTTAACTATCTTTGCCTAAGGACTTGATGGTAAAAATATCATGATATCCAATATTATGAATTTATTTAATTGATATTTTAGTTATTAATATCCATGAGATTATTTCTTTAGTATTTTTCAGGTATTTATTTCATGCTCAATTTATTGACTAAATGGAAAGTGTTTTCTCATATTTACCTTTCTATATTGAATATTCCATATTTACTCTTGATAGAATATATATGAAATAATCCTTAATATTTATTCCAGTTTTCCTTTATTTTGTTTCCATTCCCCATGATATAATAAGGAAATATTTTAATTTGTACAAGCATGAAGAATACTACATTCAATATGTTTTCATATTTTATTTCTATTGAAATATGGGAAGCATGATTATATCTGGATCATTAATAATACTAATATAATTGATCCTTAGTGATGTTATCGATTGGAAATTATTCCAATATACTGAAATATAATCCAAATCTGGATATTAGAGTTGTGGTTGTTACATTTTGTATCAAAACAAGTTCATAAAACACCTTGGGAACTACACATGGGGGAACAAATATTTGGGAACATAAACCTGTGAAGAACATTTTGGATATGTTTAATTGTAGTAAAATGTCATAAAATTCCTGGAATGGAAAATATTATGTGTTTTCAATAGAAATAAATCCCTATCTAGATAGTATAAGTTGGAATGGATTAGCATAGATGCATATTACAGTAATAACTCAAAAACAAATTGACCATTATATGTCATCAATTATTCTAGTGCATGGTGAATGGTCCCTTACTATTCACCAGGTGTGACACTTCTATGTGATATTATTGGTTTAATTAACATTTTATTTTAATAACATTATGAAATAATGTAAATTTTTTAGGATTTTTAGATACTCCCAAATAAAAATAGTTTATGATTCTAAGATTAACAATGCATAAATTTTCAATTTATCCCAAGTGTTACCTCATATTTAAAATTATATATTATGATATAAAACTCATAATGTTATGAGATAATTTAGAATGTTCTATTTCTTAGAAATGGATCATGGAAGAATAAATGGTATCTATACTCATTTATGGGGTATAAATTTCCCGACTGAGAAACCCATTACAACAAGTGTTGGAGGTGAGCAGATAATATCTATATTAGGGCACTAAGACCATTTTATGAATATTAAACATGAAAATATAGTGAAACATGATATTCGATGACATGATAATCCTATATTGGATTGTTTTATGCATTAGGAGCCCTATATGTTTGTGGAACCATTAATCTAGTGTTTTATGAGAAAATTATTAAGTACTTTGAAAAGATATATATGTCCTTTGGATGAAATGATATGGAAATATTTTATTGGTAGAATATTAAATTAAAGTTATGTTTATAAATGGAGGTCATTGAACAAAAATACTAGGAATTACGAATAAATAAATCATATGGAATGTATATCTTTTAATGTAACATTATTTGGAAAATATTTCCCCCATGAGAAAAAACTATAATGAAGGGAATGTTACTTAGCCAAAATAAAATAGGAAGAATAAATTTTTATAGAGTATGGGGATACATTCAATGAACTATATTGGTATGATATGTATTATATGTGTAATTCAGAAAGATTTATTCACTGTCTCTTAGATGTGATTAAGCTACGCCTACAAATGAAACTGATCTCTCAAACCATTTAATCATATGAAGAAACAGTAAAATGTGACATCAAAATAGAGAAGGATTTTTTATACCCTTTATATGAAAGCTAAATCATGATAATAATAGGTTTTATGATCTACATGAAATGTCAACATGTCAATTAATAAGAAAGGAATGAATAAATTTCTATTATCAGAAAATTATTGAAAGCAACATCCTCTAAAATTCTTAAAGGGCATGGGAGTCTATTAGATGTATAGTGACAAGGATCATCTAGATAATTAATTGAAGGTAAATAAATTAAAAATTACTATATATTGATTAAAATATAATTAAATGGGGAAATATTCAAACCAATTTACCAGTAATTAAAGGAACATACCTGGGAAGAGGTTAAGGGGAGAAGACCAAGCATATGTGATCACTACAGCTGAGATTATAGTTCCTAACGATGTGGTGATAAGTAAATTAATCATAACCACAAATTCATAAATATTTTTTTTGTTTATGCATATTCTCACTATTTTTTTATATATTATTTTTTCAATGAAAATTATATATTACATTAGTATCCTTTGATGGGAGATGTTAGTTAAAAATCCAATTGGAAATAACACTACATCAAAGATATAGTAGTCTATTCCTATTATGACCCATAAAAGTTTCATATTTTCAGAAATTATTATCATACCTATGGTTTAAATTGATATAATCCTTTCATCATTGATTTTTTTCGTATGGAATTTCCTGGACATCCACTAGAATGATTCATTGAGTTTTCCTGTGATTTTATCCTTGATTAAAGACCTATATAAAATAATTCCTATAAAATGACCATTATGGAATTAATGGAGTTAAAAAAACATGAGGAGTTTTTTAATATGGTATTTATACCCCTAGTTTTCCCCATTAGGTCCCCTTATTATTTTTGTGAAGAAGAATGATGGATCTATGAGGATCATAATTAATTTTAAGGAAATAAATTCTATTGTGATTATTAAAAAAGTATCACATGATTATTACAGACTAATTAACAATTCAAATTCATTAAAATCAATATCTTTTAAATATTGACCTTCATTTTGGGAACCATCAATTATGTTTAATAAAGGAATATATTTGTATGAAAAACTTTTGTTCGAGGTATGGACATTGCAAGTTTAAAATGATTCCATTTGGATTAACTAATTAACCCTATTTAATTATGAATATAATGAAAAAATTATTCCTGGAATATCTTGATAATTGTTTTTTAGTATTTATTGACGATATATTGGTGTATTATAAAATCCATTTGGACTTTGAAAATCATATATAGATAATTCTTGATGATATTAGAGGGAAAAGGTTATATGGGATATTCAGAAAGTGTAAGTCATAGATTCAGATTGACTATTTACTTATATATATTTTCTCTATGGATTTAATCTTAGTTTATGTTACAAATAAAAAGGTAGTAAAATAATTTTTGAATAAATAAAAAAAAGATGGATGGTGTTTCATTGGTTTGATAGGTTACTATTAGTGATTTGTTAAAACCATTTATTGATTTTCAATCTTGTTAACCAATATTATAAATAAAATAGTAAAGATATCATTTTCAAAATAATATGAAGAATGTTTTGAATAATTTAATGGATTATTGGAAAATGCTTTAACTTTGACTTTTCCATCAAGAAATGATGGATTATTTATATATAGCATTGCATAAAAGAAAGCACATAGTTTAATAATTATATATAATGATAATGTTGTTGATTGTGAATCAAAGAATTCAATGAATCGTGAATAGTAATATACTACTCATGATCATTAGTTGGAACCTATAATAATTTATTTGAATATATGAAGAAATTATATATGTGGTAAAGTACATGAGATATAAAAATACCATAAGAGTTTAAAACCCATCTTTTCAAAAAATTTCTTAATATGATGAAAATATGATGGCTCAAGCTAATCAAGAATTATGATTTCTCACTACACTAAATCTTAGGGGAGGAAAATAAGGTTACATACGCATTGAGAAATCATTATAAAATAGTTTTTTCCAAAATGAGCATTCATAGGGATCTTATGTTCATGGATTTATTAAAGATGGGTATAAGAATAATTAGGGAATTAAGAACATAGATACTTTTCAAATGATTTATAAACCATATTTATTGTAAAATATAAAAAGTTATTACCCTGATAATGATAATCTTGAAAGTAAAATTAACAGTTTGAATGATGGGTTATTTTCTAGATTTATATATGAAGATGGCATTATAAAATTTTGAAAGAGGATATATATTCCATTTATTCCTGAGATGGAAAGGAAATTATTGGATGATTTCCATAACTCCAATTTAACTATACACCCTAGTAGAACCAATTTGTATAGGTAATTGAATGAAATCTTGATGGGATAGTATAACATAGTAAATTGATGATTATGTATCATGATTCTTGGTTTATCAAAGGGTGAATACTAAGATAAATCATCCAAAAGTATTCATGGATCCTTTACCTATTAGTATTTTTAAATGGGATAACTATAATATAATTTGTCACAATATTACCAAATAATCCTAGAAATAATGATGAAATATTTTTTATTGTTCATAGACTTAACAAATATACATATTTCATTTATATAAGTGAAGATTTACTTCCTGATATCCCTTAAAGTCTCTATATTAATGATGTTATAAGACTTTATGGAACACATATTTCAATTTGGTTCTATTATGATACATGATTTATATTGATATTATAGAAAAGACTCCAAAATCTACTTAATACCAACCTTCATTTGGTTACCACCTATCATCCTCAAATTTAAGGACATTATAATAGGAATATTAAAACATTAGAGGATACTTTTTTATCATTATAACTGGAATTTAATGGTATTTAGGATCCATATTTATATTTTTATAGAGTTTTCCTATATTAATATATTCTATTAAAGTATTAAAATGGAAACGTATGAAGTATAATATTCCTAGAGATGTTGTACTCTAATTTGTTGGGATGAAGTTGGTTAAATGAACCATAGAGGCCCAACATTTTTTGAGGAAACAACAGAAAATGAAAAGTCTATTTGGAATCATATTAAATAAACCCATATCAGGATAAAGAGTTATTCCAGTAATCATAGTGATGATTTTTAATTCCATGTGGGATATCATGTTTTCTTGAATGTATCTTCAGGGAAGGGTGTTATAAGCTAAAGTAAATAAGTAAAATTGATCCCCAATGTCATCCAATGTTTTGAAATTAAGGAAATATTAGAGTGTTTATTACCATTTATAAATTCCATATGGCCTCCCTAAATTCCATGATGTGTTCCATATCTCATTGTTATGTAAATACATTCCTTCCCCAACCCATGTTATCACCTTATATGAAATAAAATTGAAACATTGTCTATCATTATGTGAAGAGCCTATACGGATTCTTGATATTTGAGATCACATGCTGAGGAATATGGATAATTGAATTGAAAAATTACTATTATGAAGTCATAAAATAAAGGAGTAAATGTGAGAACCTTATGATGTTATGAAGAAGAACCACCATAATTTTTCTAGAAAGTAATATCCATAAAAATCTAGAGGATTATATTTTTGAAGGAGGGAAAAATGTAACCCCCATTATTAAATTATATTAAGTGAAAATTATATTTTTATAAAACTATAACACAATTATAATTTAAAATTTCATGGGAAAAATATAATTTTATAGGATGCATACCTATTTTGAACATACTCAATCAAAATAATCCTAAAAATAGTTTTTAAAATATTCCCGTAAAAATAAAATTTTATAAGTAAAAAAACATTTATTATTTTACCACTATTCATTTTATTTATTATAATGTGTTATAATATGTATATTTAACCATGTTCTGATAATAAATTTGATATAAATAAATATAATATCATTTGGAAGAAAAAAGATAAATTTTGAAAAACTAATTTTCAAAAGCATAATATCTTTAAAATTTATTTATTTTAAATAATCATTAATAAATAATTATTTAAAATAAATTTATATATTATATATCAAAATATATGGATTTAATGTGACATAATGTTTTTTACAATTTATATTTTTAATTGAATATCCCTTTATGCTTGAAAAATGCATCTCTTCAAAACCTATTTTTTCATCATGTTTTGCGGGTTTATTTATAAATTATGTTTAAAAGTTTTGTTAATTAAATATGATAAAATGGATTCCATGTTTTAAATAAAAATAAATAATACTAGGTAATAAGGAAAACTTAATTTTTTATAATAATAATTAGTAAAAACTATAAAAAATTCTCACCACTTTTGAGATCAAAATAGTTTTCCAGGGGTTCATCTCAAAAGATATCATTTAAAATGAAATTTCCATTTTCATAAACCTCATTAGTTATTTGGATTTATTAATTAATCTTATCAAATTTTAATAATAACCATTTTGGATCTAACATTCCAATAATGTTATTTTATAATATTTTAAAACATTTAAATATTAAAATTTTGCGAATCACCTTAATTATGAAAGGAAGTATCCTCCCCTTACTTATTCAAACATATTGAGAGACTTAACGTAACAAAACCCAATCATAATATTTCCCTAAAATCCTTTTCCATGTTATAGAGGTAATTTTCTTGCAAAAAATATCAACCCCAGGGTTCATTAGAAGAGATCCGAAGGAAGTTTCTCTAAGAGAAGGTATTCACCGTAAAATGCTTCTTCTTTTCAGTTATTATTTTACCAGCATAAATTATGTCCTAAAAATTAAAGCATAAAAATTAAAATATATCCCATATAATGATATTTTATTATATTTCTAGAATTATATGTATCCATCTCCTTCTCCATCAAATGGGAACTAAAATCATCGCTCCTTTATATAGTATACTACCGCCTCGCGAACCGATGTAATTTGTTTTCAATCATCACCTCACATGAATGGAAATATTTATGGATGTAATGAAAATATATTTTATATATGAAATAATATATAGTAAATAATCATAATATATCATCTATTTTCTTAGGATTTAAACAATTAATGAAATGGTAATGTCGTTTGTGGTTATGAACATCCTACCATCTTTATGAACTGATGCGATTAATTTTCCATGTCAGGAAATTAAGAATGATTAAAAAAAATTATATGCTGAAAAATATGAATTGTATAACATCACTATCATTCTATATATGATTAATCTATATCTTATACACATGGAATATAACTTTAGTGATTAAATATACATGATAAAACAAAGTAATTACCATGTGAAATATTAGTATTAGTGAATGATTATTAATGAAATGGTGATAAGATAATATAGGAGGTTTATATATAATATTTTAAAAATTAATATGGTTGTGGTATAAATTAATAACATGTTTATAACCATTATATTTGAGGAGAAAAATCATTAAACAAATCATAAGCATGGGATAAGGGATTTTCTATCTATTTTCAGTCCAATGTGACATATTTTGTATTCAAAACCTATTTATTTTTATGTAGTGTATATACTTCCAATTTGATATATTTAACATGAATATATATATATATATATATATATTCATTAGCACCAATTATTCAATACTTATTTATGATTTTAAGGGGATATAATTTAAATGTCTTCCAAGAGGTAATAATTTATTCCGTAATATCATTTTTTTTGAATTTCTCTTATTTTAATTAAAGGAATATAATAATCAATCCCTAATAAAGTCAATAATTTTTTTTATTATATGAATATTTAACAAGTTTCTACATTTTATTCAAAATTATAACCTCTTTGGAAGTTGAATATAGGAAACAAATTTTTCAAATAAAATTGATCTTATTTCTCATATTGATAGGGTATATTTTTCTTCCATGTCGGTATTTTTAAATAAAATTTTACAAAAGTACTTTTTACTTACTCGGATTATTTAATAATTAAATTTTACTATGTTTGAACTGAATATTAATTCTTTTTTAATTAGAGTTTCATTTCCAAATTTCTTTATAATAATTCAAAAGGAATGCGTGATTCTTAATGTACACGATGTTGAAAAACATTACCATAACAACAACCATTTTATTATAATTATATAATTATATATATTTTGAGTCTATTTACAAATAAAACTCATTAATGAAAACATATTATAATATTCGTATTCCATTTTAATTAATTCTATAAAATAATGTAATTTATAGAAATTCTTAAATTTATTATTTAATTGATCTATTATTAATTTTTTGTTCAATAATATTATCATTAAACATTTAATTTAATGTGATCATATTTTGTTCGATATTATATTTCACTTAAATAAATATATTTTTTATATAATGTTTATTTTTAATTTCTAAATCATATAATATTTCTACATATGATGTTTTAATATGTAAGTTATTTGTTTGACTAGGGAAATATTGATATTATATATCCTTTACTCAATATGGAATGTTTTTGAAAAGGAATATTTTTATGAATTAAATTAATCATTTAGTATATGAGGAATGCATTGGTTATACCATGTTTTGTGGGGCCAAGTTATAAATATTTCTTCGATTCACTGATTGTTATCATGAGAGAAACATGCTGGAAAAATTTATTAAATGAGTTTTTGGTGTATATCGACCCATAGTTTAAACTATCATTGAAAAAAGCCTTAAAAATAATGATATCATGATGTACGAGATCATTATTCCCAATATTTTTTTCCATCAATGAGAAATCAGTTATTTTCATCCATAATATTATTCCAATGATATTATTTGTTGATGTGTTTCATCCTAAACTAATTTCTCCGAACCCAAACCGAAAGGGCCCTCCTATAAAGTTGAACGTTGAGCCACAACTACTCCATGCCCACCAATATAGGATATGGGGAAGTATACAATGATGAAAATAATATCCAAAGTGGGTATCCTTTTCCTATGTATGTATACACATGCACCCACCCAACTATATCCATGTAGAAGTGTGGATTAATAAATAGAAAATATAGTAACATATAGAGTAATAAAAATGCATGTTATAACCTCTAGGGAATAAAATTATGTTTAAGAACATAATTTGAAATATAAAGTTATAATATACACCCAACTAGAAAATAAATACCAACCTAAAAATAATAGAAAAACTAAATTCAGAGAGGGAAAAACTCCATATATTCATGCCTTGATCACCGTACACAGCCAAATGCACTCGAGTATCCCTTATGCTCCTATATAATCAATTTTGACCTATCCATAATCTGTATAGGACACACCATGTGGGTGAAACTACATTACATGGGGTGAGTATATACAAACCTAGTTGGATGCCTTAAAACTTGAAGGGGTTGAAATTAGATACATGATATAAGTAGACATATCAACACATATCAAGATAGAAATGAAATAAATAAAGATATATTCTTATAATGGAAACCCAGGTGAGATAGAAAGAATATATCCATATCATAGCCTATACCAGGGAATAATTCTTCCAACAATTCAAAAATTTCATCATTAGTATCATCTCACCTGTATTCTTGAATAAGTAACCATGTGAAGCCACACCTATCAATTATTTCAAATAGTTGAGGTGAAAATATATCTTTGTAGAGCGCCCATTCCTTAATATAAAAGTTGGGTTCAACATTTTATATAGATGAATCATGGCATGTCCCAGCACGAGGGTTCAACTGTATAGGTAGAGGACCCTTTCCCTGACAAAGTAGGAGGGTTCCCTTTATGGATAGAAGACCCATGCCTTGTCCCAGACAGAGTGTTTAACTTTGTAGGTAGAGGACCCATGCCCTGAGACATCAGGAGGGTTCCAATCTATGGTTAGGGGTCCGATGTCGTGTCACTGTAGGAGGTTTACAATCTTTTTAGAGAATAATAGTGGCCTAAAGTAGCAGGAGGGTTCTGATCAATGGATAGAGGACCCATGCACAGACATAGAATGTGGGTTCCATTCTCTAGGTAAACAACCCATGCGATGACATAGCTGGTGGGTTAACTCTATCGGTAGAGGTTGCATGTCTTGAAATAGTAGGGTGGTTCCACTAAGATGATTCTTCATGATCACTATCATCATTGATCATTGTATAAAGATGTTCAATTCTCTCAATATCTCACATTGTATCACAAAATCTTTTCTTATGGAAATTGTTACATTCTAAGTAGGAAAAAACTCAGGATATGCTACTCATGGTCAAAAATCCAATTCTAATGAAAGGAGGCACATGAGGAAGAATATTCATAAAGAAGTGCTTAAAATGTAAGGGACCCACATTGTGTGTGGTACTTCTCGGATTCCTGATTTTTTCCTCACCAACACACAACTTATTGGCCACGTAGCACTACATGACATGTAAGGGTACTACACAACGTGTCTAGGCAGTTGGGGGCCTGTTTGTGGGATTTTTTCATACACATGTAACTGGATATGTTTAATCACATAGAGTCCCCTCATAAAACACATCGTGTTAGGGTTAGTCTTGCACTAGATGTGTGATGCCTGCCCAAGCCTGTGTAGTATCTGAAGCCAAAAACACATCTCCCACTATACAAAGTTTGTAGGTCGATATGATCTCCAAGGTGTGTACCATCTGTTTAAGCTAAACTGAATATTTAGGGGTTATATGTGATATGGTATCTCCACACTATGTTTCATATTTATCTCTAATGTGAAACCCTATCCACCACAGAATCCATACTAAAAAACATGTGTATATCCCAATACACTCCATGTAGTCAGATTTGTTATAGGATGTAAGATCAATCTCATGGATCCCATATCTTTACCCACCATCATGATTTCCAACCAATGACCACAAAAAAATCCACAAAAATAGTGTAATGTGACCGTCTATTAATTTTTGGCCTTCTGGTGGACATAAATATGATCAAAAATCACTAATCAAAGACATCACCACCTATCTTTCTTCTCATTGTTCTTTTTTTCTCAGTCCGAGATCCCATATCCACAATAATCCTCACCCATATCCATAAACAGATCCCAATCCATCCTCAAAGTTACATCCCATTCATTTCATGTGAGTCTATTATTAATATGGTGGTTTCACATGGTTTATCTTGAGTTATAATAAACACCATGTTAATCTTGTGTTGCATGAATCACCATGTTTAGCTTGCATTACATTCAACATGGAGTATCTTTGATAACTTTGGTTATATATAAGATCAATTTTCAGCAGACAACAATATAATATTTATATTATCATATCACAAGATAGCCATCACATATCCATTATAATGGTAGGAATTAAGGAGGTCAACCAAATTATGAATATATAATTTACACATTCTTATAAATTAAATTCATTGGTTTCCAATTAATTTGAAATGAATTTATTTTCAATATAAAAAATGTATTTTTATGAATAAATATTTTCCTATGCCCAAAGGCATTTTATCTTAATAAATTAAATTGATTACTATTATTATATTATATTAATGAAATATATATATTATATATTCAATCAAATATTTTTACTTTCATCCAATATATTTTATAGCAATAAGATAAGAGTAAATTCAATTTTAAGCATAAAAAAATATATTTTTCTAAAAGTCGTTTTTCCCCTTTTAATAGAAAACATTTTTGAAAAACAAATTTTGATATTTTTATAAATTTTGTCTTAAAAAATAAAAATAATTTTGTTAAATAGGAATATCCAAATTTACATTGGGTTTATTTTTTATATTTTTCTGAAAGTTTCATTTTTTGATGAATACTAAAAAAATCAATTTTAATTGGAAATATCATTTTTGTATAATTTATTTATATATTTAAATAACATTTTAAATTGGTATTAATGTAAAATAAGTTCAATTATTCATAAAAATACAATTTATTTCATTATAATCAATTTCATATTAAATTTGGGTATAAAATCATTTCATACTTTTGAACATTTTTTACTTTAAAAACATGTTATTTCATCCCGTCCATGGGAATAATTTTAAATTAAATTATAACACATCTAGGATTGGAATTTGGGAAACTTGTTTCCATATTTTTAAGAATAAAAATATATCATTTATTGTAATGTAAACTTAGTTTTTGACCAAAGATATTAGTAAAATAAATTAAAAGTAATTACAACAACTAAGTTAAAATGAGTTTAATTATAGTTTAAATATTAAACATAAGGTTCCAAAGGACCTATTCACTTTTATGGAAAACATTGGATAGAATTATTTAGACCATATCTCATATTTTCTTGAAAATGATTTATTGTTTAGGAACATCATGTATGAGAGACCGCCCAATAGTGTCTACCTTTTTTGTATTTATAAGAATTCCACTCCTCCTCCATTATAAAAGGAAATTCACTCTCCCCCTATATTCACACCTATAAATACTTTTTTTCACATAAAAACACAGAAAAAAATAAAATCAAAACATCCTTACTATCATCTTTTAAGAATCAATTTGGACAAAAAAATTTCCAGGGAAGTCCATCATTGCAAACCAAAACAAGGTACCAAAGAAGAGGAAATGTTCTTCAAAGAGAACTTTGGTTTTATTTATTTATCCAACCATTCAATTATTTATATATGATTATTATTTAGAAACTAAAATATTATAATTATACTAACAATTTTTAATATTAAGGGTATTACCTACAACTTCAAACACTTCAATCAATTCGGATACACAATCATGGTTTGTGTGTACAGGGGACTACAACCTCATGAATTTATGTGGTTCGTTCTTCCATTAACACCTATCATGGTTGGGAAAATGATTTAAATAAAAATTTTATAGGCTATATATTATATTTATGATGAAATTTTGGTTATATAATTTAAATATAACACATCAATTCATGTTTTCATGTTTTTTTTGGAATATGATAACATCGGTTGTGGGTGTGTGGACTACTGCCTCCTCATACCGATGTGATTTGTTCATGTTTGGCAAGGAATGTATCAAGTATAGGTTTTATTATATATGTGATATAAATTAAATATATATGATATTCATGATATTATTATATTTTTAGAAGTATAATATATTACCTTCTTTTTTACCATTTCACACACTGAAAAAGGGGTAATGTCATTTATGGATGTGGGGACTACCGCCTACTCAATGTGATGTGATTATTATTTTTATCACCACATTATAAATAATTATATATAAAATTATTTTTATGGAATTAGTCTGATAATTATTCTATGCTTACTATTCTTTATATATTTAAATAATGTCCCCTTTGACCATAGTCGACATACCAATGTCATTTTTGACATGTAAAACGAATATGGTCAGAACAACTGATGTAAAAATAATTGAGTAAGTAGTTATATAAAACATTTTATTAAATAAAATGAAAGTAATAATAACATTTAAAAAGTTTCTAAATTAATTAATAATTAACATGATTTTATTATTCCAGTATATAAAGATACATGAGACAAGTCATACTCAAGGTAAGGGACTTCCTCTCAATCTAATTTCAGTGAGGCTTATTTTGATGTTATAAACACAACATATTTTATGAGGTATATATATATACATAAAAATTTACATATAATATCATGATTTTACTTATTTACAATTTATTTTAATTTTTTTTAAATTTTATTCTTTCAAGTGGCTTATGATTAAAAATTTTCAAAGTGGTATGGGATGCACTGATTTTAAAATATCATTCTAAATGTTTAAATATTTAATTTGAAAATATATTATTCATGTAAATATAATTGATATTATTTTATATGTTTATTTACATGTAAATAAAAGGATTAAAAAGTACATTTTATGTCTATTTTGAATTTCATTCAAATATTTTCATAATGGAATCCATTTACGTTTTCTATACAGAACATTTTACATTCCTTACAGATGAGAAAAGGAATTTTATTTCTAATGTAAAAAGAGAAAGAAACATATCTACTATCATGAAAATTACTTGATATTTGACTTCATATAAAATAATTAATTTTTATAAAAGAAAAAAACACAACCTTCCCTTATTTGTGTATTTTTTTCATTGAAAAGGTGTTTTGAAAATCGATTGATTCTTTCAATAACTTGAAATGGTTTATTATGAGTGAAAATGAAATTTTATGAGGTAAATATTGAGCTTGAATGATTTTATGTGTTATAATTATATAATGGTACTTAAAAATATGAAGAGTCTTTACGTTGTAAACCAATTATGGGTGGTTCTGTGATAAACCAAGGAAAGGTTTAACGCCCCGACCCTAGTTATCCAGAGTTGGTGCATTATTACATAACATTGGCATAATCACAAGAAATATAAAGTCTCGAAATACTGATTAGTTTAGTAGCCTTGGAAACACTAGATACATTCATAAGTCGTACATTACATCATAAAGTAAAAAAAACTAAAACAACATCTTGTCTTCATATCCCCTCATACTATCCCTACAGGTCATTCATAAATTACTTCTTCAAATCCTAGGAAAAATAAAACATTGAAAGGGGTGAGCTCAGATGCTCAATAAGGGTAACAATATAGCAGAAGCTTTCATAGATAAGAATAAACATTTAATTCAATGTATAACTAAAACAAAATCCTTTTAAACTTGAGCTTCAGCATAATATAGAAAAGATAAAATGAAATAATGCCATTTACATATTCACATGGATATTCTAATATTCGAAGAATCAAATTAAATATCAATAACCACTTTTATAATGAAGTAATGCATAATTCCAAACTTTAATTTCTGTATCAAGGTCTCGTGCCAAGACCTAAGGGATAACTGTAACTGGAACCCAACCTGGAGAGCCTCTGTAACAGGACTCTATCCCAGAGAGCCTCTGTAACCGGACTACAACCCGGAGTGCCTCTAGTAACCGAACACCAACCCGGAGGGTCTACTGTAACTGGACCCCACCCCGGAGGGCTTGCTTTTACTTGTCCCCAACCCGGAACATACTTGTCCAACACATTCATCTTAAGAAGAGGGTGAAATATAACATAAACATTCGTATTAAAACTAGCATACGAAATGCCAAAACATTAATCATAAACCATTAATGGAATAAATATAACTCATCCATAGTCAAACATACCACAAAACCTTAAATATAATATGTAAAATTTTTATGATAATAAATCAACTTCAAACAAGTGTAAAATTTATCAAATTATGTTGACATAGAATAAATCAAAACTATTTGAGAGAAATATCTCTTTTTTGAAAAAATTTAAATGTCACATAATTATAAAATAAAAAATTTACTTTAAAAATATTCTTATAAGCTTTTAAGGGATGCTTTGAAGATTTTATAATGGTGGAAAATAGCCGCACCCGCCGAATAAGTTAAAAAAATACATTTTTACCTTAATTATTTTGAAAAGGTTAAAAAAGACCTTGTTTGGAAAACGATGGAATGATTCCTTTATAAACTTCTTATAAAAAGTAAAAAAGGATAAAAATGACTTTAACCCATATTCTGTAAAATAGTAAGATTGTTTTGAAATACATTATTAAGAAACATGGATGTGGATGATAAAGAGGTCTCAGTAGATAATTGCTTATAAATAATCTCAGATAATGAAAAGATTGTGAAATAAACGTTTACTAATTTTGTAACTTACAAAAAATACACCCCCTGAAATATGTATCATACAATGAATTTGTAAATATACATAAATTAAAGTGTATTACACAAAGAATACAATTATGGGCAGTACATACACCACACAAAAGGTAATAGTGGCAATATGGAATGAATCTCACGAGAATAAGGAGTGAGATGAAAACCCCTTACCTTATAATTTTCCTTGGTTGAGGGTAGTTTAACTTCCTTTATAATGGTGAAATAAGTTTTATTAAATTATACAAGAATCATATACATTAATATGATATCATATAAAATCTTTTAACATTGATTTGTTAATAATATCTTAGTATTATCATTGTTTCAGGTGTTAACGAATTCGTTTTCCATTATATATTTTATTACATAAGATGTGTTTGTTATGGATAAGTTGTATCTTATTCATATATATAATGATATAAAGTCCTTAAACATTATTTTTAATCATAAAATGGGAATTATAATTGCATGGATAGAATGGGGAATGAATCTCATCGCGTTCACGGAGACGGTAGTCCGTACGTACGCACGAGCGACAATATCACTCTTTTGATATTAAAATAATATATAATTGGAAATTATATCATATATACAGAATAATTATCATGTTATATTTATTATTTACATAAATTACACATCATTATTATACCCATCCAAATAATAATGTTTTGAATAACAATTACACCACGACGTGGAGACGGTAGGCCGTACGTACGCACGTATGGTGACATGTCATTTAAATGATGGATGAAATAACGAATATGGTTGTACCATATTTATAATAACATAATATTATATATAATATACTGGAGTTATTATTTTAGAAAGTTAATAACAAATAAATAAGAAGTTGAAGAAGAAAGGAATTTGAAAAAGGGTGGTGAAATCATTACCTCTTCTTCGGGTTCTTCCTTTTGATTTGATCAAAAGGGATACTTATGTTGGCATTATGATCAAACTAAGTCCTCTAGTTTTAAGGGAGGGAAGTTGAGAGAATATTTGGGTAGAGTTTAGCTGAGCCAAATGGATTTGAAGGTGTGAAATAATGAGAAGGGGGAGTGCCTTTTTATAAGAGGGGTGAGGGGCTCTTTTGGAAAAACTTAAAGTATTATTTTATAATAAAAACATATTCGGTTTCTAAAGGCTCGAAAGTGTATTATTCAAAGTATATGGTGGTTATGGGTCGAAATCCTTTCAAACAATAGATTTTATATAGGGTTGGGTCATTATATTAACCTTATATTTTAGTTTTAGCTGTCAGTTAATTAGTTTGACACTTACTATGTCATTTTGTTTTTTTATAATATATAGTTAATAAACTTACTATATACATCCATGCAACCCCATAGTTATCCATTAATTATATAAAAATTATTATATGAGTCATTTTGACGAACCTTAGATTTTTAGGAATAGAATATAAATTTATAATATAATATTTGTTTTAAAAACTCATTTATGTCAATTTTGACACTACTTAATAATTGATTTTTGTTAAAGTCTTAAAAGCTTTATTAATTCAAACCAAATTAATTTAAGAAATCCTAACATGTCATATTAACCAATAAATTTTTTTTACGTCATCACAACTTTCATATTATATTTATTTTAACATTTATAATGCCAATTATTTGATTCATTCATTAATAAGGAAAATAATGCATCATTATTGTGTCATATATATTTTTGCTTTTTAAATGTATAAAAATTATAAATAAAATACCATTATGTAGGAAATATTTTTAACTTTATAATAAATATATATAATCGAAAATATTACAAATATACCCTTATGTAAAAAATTTTTTGTTAAAAGATATAAGCTTATGAAAGTTTTGTATTTACTTTAACTTAATTAATATAGTGTCCCTAACACCTACAAGCGGCTCCATGGGGTCCCAAAATAGACCCAAAGATGCCCATTATCGTACATGTATCCACCAATAAGGTTAGGACATGTTTTAGGATAATTTATTATTATTATAATATTATTGTTTTACCCATATTTACCGGATTTACCCTTTAACCATGGTAAATAAAATATTTACCGAATTAATTATTCGAAAATGTCTAAAAATAAAAGTTACCTATTTACACAATTTGGAAATCCTGACTCCAAATATGAATCCACTTTTCCAAATTCAAAACAAAGAAGTGGCAGAAATTAATTTAAAATTAATTCCCGCTGTCAAAACAAAAAGCGTGTTTTTAAGATATAATAACTATAAAAAAATTGACACTGGTTTATGTCCGGTTTAATTGTGATTCTATGTCCAAGTACCAAAATTGTATAAAATTGTAAAAATATATTTTAAATATACATTAAAACCACTCGAATTTATAATTTATCACTATTAATTATTTTGATTAAAAATGTTGTTTTTAATTAAAATTTTGTAATTTTCACTATTCATCAAAATATAAAAGTTATCCGAAAAGTACCAAAATTTCACCCTAGGATAAATTAGATATTCCAAAACCAAAAATGAATTCCATTATAAAAGATAAAATGTATAAAATTTTAAAAGGTGGGTATTACTATTCATAGTGGCTACTTTGATTGGTCGCGGCGTGTTAGAATCTCGAAGTTGCATACAACGCGTGCTACTGTATTATTCAAAGAGAAGCGTATTGTGGAAGCCTGGGGTGTTACATTCTCCCCTCCTTCAAATAATTGTGTCCTCGCAATTCTAAATTGTTCTTTGAAAATAAAAGGTTGAAAATAGAGAATACCTTTGTGGAAAACCCATATCGGAAATAGGGTTAATAAAATTTAGTTTTAATAAGAGGGAAAGGGAAATGAGAATGTCACCACAAAATTAGGGTTTCAAATAAGAGAACATTGGTGGAAATTATAGACATGTAATTAGAGAGAAAACATAAATATTTATAGGGAGTGATTGAGGTCATCAATCACAAACAAGTGTAGAATTGAAGCCCTCAAAGCCATCAATCTATGATGATTTAAAATATCATCAGTTTAACAAAACATAAGGTATTAGGATAACACATTTGTGGTATTAATATCCCTTCCCTAAAGTTAAATAATTAACTTCTTCATATAATGAGATTAATATATATATATACATCATGGCAAGTAGAGTTTTCATCCATCAACTAATTTCTACCACAAACTCATCTTTCACTCCAAAAGATAATAGAACTCAAAAATATTATATTTATCTTAATATTATAAGGTTCCAATAATTAACACATACCATTATAATGAAAAAAATATTTTCTAATAACTAGGGACTTCCTGTAGGCTAGTGGTAGGTAATAAAGGCATGTCGCACTATGGTTGTCGGTTCGATTCCTGCTGCTTTGTCCGACGCGACGGGTTATCACCCGACCTATAGGTTGTTATTTAACTAAAACTAGAGTATCATAATATTCCAAAAATAATCATAAGAAATGTTTTAACCTTGAATAATACTATCCAAATTTCAACATAATCCATTCCAAAACATTATAGTTATCCAAAGTAGCTCTGTCCAGACTCTCTGTAAAATTTATCTAAATTCCAAAATAAATCGCAACGTCAGATTCTTCAAATAGAGTAAAGTTTCTCTTATTGTCACATAATGAAAATATGATTACCTTATTCATATTAAACCCTTAATGAAAACAACAAGTACTGCAGTGTAGTCCTTATATATATCACACTATTCTCATAACCAAAATATAATCCTCGAGTCCAAAAACACAAATACATTAATTATTCCTCTTCAACTGTAGTAACAACATAAGCTTGGACTTTATCCCTTGTCCTTTTCTATGGTAATTTTCCATGATGCTTAGGAAATTAATTCCCATAATTCCCCATTTATCTATAATTCTAGCATTCAACATTGACAGCCTCCTTCTTTCCCTTATAATCACAAGTCTGTTGACCTTTTTCTCCACATTTGTAACAAACTCTCATTCTTTTTAGGCAAGTACCGGTGTGTTTCTTCCCACAATTTTCACATAATGAAAAATACTTATTTCCCCTTTTCCCTTTATCTGTATCTTACTCCATAGTTCTCTTCTTCTCTTTCTTTACTTTATTGTCATAAGATTTAGGGAATTCCTTTTCTGTCTTGATAGCACATGAGACTATATCTTCGCACGTTGAGAAATATTGTGAGACTAAAGCTCGACGAATTAATGGTTTAAACCCATCAAATTAATGATCAATATAACTTTTTGAGTTACATATATAATCTCCAGCATACCTTTCTAACCTTGTAAAGTTAGCCTCATACTTTGCGACATTCTCATCCTCCTTTTGTCTCAGACTCAGAAATTGCCTTTCCATATCTGCTCGATGGTCACGATGAAAGTATATTTCCAAAAACAGATCTTCGAACTCCCTCAATTCCATATTGTATACTTCATCATCTTCCTTCGTGTTTTGAATCAATGACCACCATTGATCAGAATCTCCAGTGATGTGGTATACTGCCATGATAACTTTTTCCCTTTCACTACTCCCCAAAGCCTGAAATATTTTCTCTAGGGAACTTATCCATTGTTCATCTACCAATGGATTTGTACTCCAAATTAATGTTGGTGTTTGTTTCCTCATGAAGCGATATAACATTGATCCTCCACGTTGTGGATCAGGGTGCTCCATATGGGTAAGGTTATTATTCATAACCTGAGTGAGTAGTCCCAGTATGGTGATAAGCTGATCAGCACCTATTGCATCACCAACTCCAATATAATTATCTTGAGCTGGGGAGAAATTCCTACATGGAGTGCATGCATTGATACGGTTTCCATTTCTTCCACTAGGAACCATTTCTAAAAAGTGGCATAAACTAGATCAGTTTATGAATCAAAATACAAAATTCTATACTTGTAAAACACTTAACATAATTTGAACTATTTATGGATATAATCCATAATCATAAAAAAAATTCTTTGAGGAAATATATACTCATAAACCCTTCATAATAGTTTGTAAAGAAATTGAGAATTATCCTAATCATATCCCCTGGGAGTGTCTAAGCCAAGAGTACAACAAGGCCCGTTGTCGTGCACCAGTTCCCATTCGAGTCAAGCTCAAAGTGGTGTTTTCGGGTTTTACCCCTAGTTACATATGTTCCAGAGCCGCCTCTACCTGTTCGTATCCAGACAGGGATGTATTGTTCAGAAAACTCAGAAAATCTCTAAAATACCAAAATTCTAGGAAGTTATTCTATACTAATCCTCAAAGTCTATCTTAGGGATATGTTCTCTAATCAGAGTTTATCTAAATATAGCTTCCAAGGTTTGTACTAAACTTCCTCTAATACCAACTGTAACACCCCGACCCCAGTTATCCAATGTTAGTTCATTATTACATAACATTGGCATGATCACAAGAAAGATCGAGTCTCGAAAGACCAATTAGTTTAGAAGCCTTAGAAACACTAGATACATTCATAAGTCTTACATTACATCATAAAGTAAAAAAACTACAACAACATTTTGTCTTCATATCCCCTCATACTTTCCCTATAGGTCATTCATAAATTAATTCTTCACATCCTGGGAAAAATAAAACATTTAAAGGGGTGAGCTCAGATTTTCAGTAAGGATAAAAATATAGCGGAAGCTTTCATAGATAAGCATAAACATTTAAGGCAATGTATAACTAAAAAAGGATTTTAAACTTTAACTTCACCAGAATATGGAAATGATAAAATGAAACAATTCCATTAACTTATTCACATGGATATTCTACTATTCGAATAATCACATGAAATATCAATAACCACTTTCATAATGAAGGAATTCATACTTCCGAACCTTAATTTCTGTGCCAATGCCTCGTGCCAAGACCTAAGGGATAACTATAAATGGAACCCAACCCGGAGAGCCTCTGTAACCGGACTCCATCCTGGAGAGCCTCTGTAACCGGACTTGAACCCAGAGTGCCTCTAATAACTGGACACCAACCTGGAGGGTCTACTGTAACCGGACCCCAACATGGAGGGCTTACTTTTACCGGTCCCCAACCCAGAACATACTAGTCCAACACATTCATCTTAAGAAGAGGATGAAATATAACATTAACATTCGTATTAAAACTAGCATATGAAATGACAAACATTAATCATAAACCATTAATGGCATAAAAATAACTCATCCATAGTCAAACATACCACAAAACCTGAAATACAATATGGAAAATTTGTATCAAAATAAATCAACTTCAAACAAGTGTAAATTTTATCAAAGGATGTTGACATAGATGAAATAAAAACTATTTCAGAGAAATATATCTTTTTTTGAAATCATTTAAATGTCACATAATTATAAAAAAACATTTACTTTAAAAATGTTCTTATAAGCTTGTAAGGGAAGCATTGAAAGATTTATAACAGCGGAAAATAGCTGCACCCGCTTTATAAGTTGAAAAAAGAAATTCTTACCTTAATTATTTCGAAAAGATTTAAAAACACCTTGTTTGGAAAATGACGGAAAGATTCATTTAGAAAATTATTAAAAAAAGTAAAAAAGGGTAAAAATGACTTTAACGCATATTCTGTAAAATAGGAATAATGTTTTGAAATACATTTTTAAGAAACATGGATGTGGATGATAAAGAGGTCCAGTAGATAATTACGTATAAACAACCTCATATAATGAAGAGATTGTGAAATAAAACCTTTCTAATTTGGTGAATTACGAAACATACACCCCATGAAATAGGTATCATACAATGAATATGTAAATACACATAAATTCAAGTGTATTACACAAAGAATACAATTATGGGCAGTAAATACACCACACAAAAAGTAATAGTGGCAATATGGAAAGAATCTCACGGGAATAAGGAGTGAGATGAAAACCCCTTACCTTGTAATTTTCCTTGGTTGAGGGTAGGTTAACCTCTATTATAATGGTGAAATAATTTTTATTAAATTATAAAAGAATAATATACATTAATATGATATCATATATGATCTTTTAACATTGATTTGTTAATAATATCTTAGTATTATCATTGTTTTAGGTGTTAACAAATTCATTTTCCATTACATATTTTGTTACATAAGACGTGTTTGTTATGGATAGGTTGTATCTTATTCATATCCAGAATGATATCAAGTCCTTAAAAATTATTTTTAATCATCAAATGAAAATTATAATTTAATGGATATGATGGGGAATTAATCCCATCGCATTCGTGGAGACGGTAGTCCGTACGTATGCACGAGCGACAATATCACTCTTTTGATATTGAAATAATATATAATTGGAAATTATATCATATATACATAATAATTATCATGTTATATTTATTATTTACATGAATTATACATCATTATTATACCCATCCAAATAATAATGTTTTGAATAACAATTACACAAAGACGTGCAGACGGTAAGCCGTACGTACGCACGTATGGTGTCATGTCATTCAAAGGATGGATAAAATACTGAATATGGTTGTACCATATTTATAATAACATCACAGTATATAGAATATACTAGAATTATTATTTTAGAAAGGAAATAACAAAGAAAAAAGAAGTTGAAGAAGAAAGAACTTGAAAAAGGGTGGTGAAAACATTACCTCTTTTTCGGGTTCTTCCTTTTGATTTGATCAAAAGGGATCCTTAGGTTAGATTTATGATCAAACCAAGGACTCTAGGTTTAAGGGAGGAAAGTTGAGAGAATATTTGGGGAGAGTTTGGCCGAGCCAAATGGCTTGGAGGTGTGAAATAATGAGATGGTGGAGTGCCCTTTTATAAGAGGGGTGAGGGGCTCTTTAGGAAAAATTTAATATATTATTTTATAATAAAATCATATTCGTTTTATAAAGGCTCAAAAGTGGATTATTAAAAGTATAAGGTGGTGATGGGTCTAAATCCTTCCAACCAATAGATTTTAGACCGGTTTGGGTCTTTATAGTAACTTTATCTTTTAGTTTAAACTCTTAGTTAATTAGTTTGACACTTACTATGTCACTTTGTATTTTTATAATATATAGTTAATAAACTTACTATATACATCCAAGCGACCCCAAAGTGGTCAATTAATTATATACCAATAATTATGTGAGTAATTTGGCCAAACCTTATATTTTTAAGAATAGAATATAAATTTATAATATAGTATTTGTTTTAAGAACTCATTTATGTCAATTTTGACACTACTCAATAATTGATTTTTGATAAAGTCTTAACAACTTTAATAATTCAAAAAAAATCATTTAACCAATCCTAAAATGTCATATTAACTAATAAAAAACGTTTATGTCATCAAAACTTCCAAATTATATTTATTTTAATATTTATAATTCCAATTATTTGATTCTTTCATTAATAAGGATAATACTGTATCATTATTGTGTCATATATATTTTTATTTTTAAAATTTATAAAAATTATAAATAAAATACAATTATTTAGGAAATAATTTTATATTTCTAATGAATATTTTTAATCGAAAATATAACATATATAATCTTATGTAAAAATAGTTTTGTTAAAAGATATAAGCTTATGGAATTTTTGTATTTACTTTAACTTAATTAATATAAAGTGTCCCTATCACCTACAAGTGGCTCCATGGGGTCCCGAAATCGACCCAAAGATCCCCATTGTTGGAAATGTATCAAAAAATAAGGTTAGGACACGTTTTAGGGTAATTTATTATTATTATAATATTATTTTTTTACCCTTATTTACTAGATTTACCCTTTAACCATGGTAAATAAAATATTTACCGAAATAATTATTCAAAAATGTATAAAAATAAAAGTTACATATTTACACAATTTGGACATCCTGATTCCAAATATGGAATCCATTTTTCCAAATTCAAAACATATAATTGGAAGAAATTAATTTAAAATTAATTCTCACTGTCAAAACAAAAAGCATGTTTTTATGATATAATAACTATCAAAAGATTGACATTTGTTTATGTCCGGTTTAATTGTAATTTTTTTCCAATGACCAAAATTGTATTAAATGGTAAAAATATATTCTAAATATACTTTAAAACAACTAAAATTCATAATTTATCACTATTAATTATTTTGATTAAAAAAGTTTTTAATTAAAATTTAGTAATTTTCACTATTCATCAAAATATAAAAGTTATCCGAAAAGTACCAAAATTTCACCCTAGGATAAATTAAATATTCCAAATCCAAAATTGATGTCCATTTTAAAATATAAAATGTATAAAATTTCAAAAGGTGGGTATTACTATTCATAGCAGCTACTTTGATTGGTCACGGCGTGTTAGAATCTCAAAGTTGCGTACAACACACGCTACTGTATTATTTAAAGAGAAGTGTACCGTGGATGCTTGGGGTGTTACAAAAGGTGGTTCCATGATAAACCGTGGACTAGTGGGTTCATGATATCCCTCCAATGTATTGGGTATCAAACTTGATTGTATATTTTTTCCATTTGTAATAGTTACATGTATAGAATTTGAACACATGGATATTATATTTATGTGAATATAAAGTATATTTATGTCCCTAGAAACCTTAATGTGTTATCTATAATTTGTAACATCCCAGACCCAGGTGCCACGCAACAGGTGCCCCGAATCCAGTTCACCACGTGACCTCAAGCGCATTTCCGCAAACGCCAGAGGCTGCCAACTAGCAGTTAGGGCCAAGGCTTGATAGTGGAGAAACTATGCCCTCATTTGTCAAAGTGTAGCGCAACGGAATATAAATAAAACATACGACAACAACAGAAGAAATAATCCATGAACATTTTATGTAAACAAGTATAGAAAAATGTAACCAACCAGATAAACAGATATGATGCAACATGTCTCAATTCTATGAAAACACCCAGAACATGTTATACATCAATATAGTACAACAAAATACATAGTATAGAAAAATAAAGAAAAACAGCTGGCAGCAACATCGCGAGCTTATGCTCGGTCCCATTCCCTCCTACTCCTCAGCAACAGTCAAGTACATGTATATGGACTCTTTCCTCTATCAACACCTGCAGAAACGTAATCTGTTTGGGCCGAAAAGCATGACCCAAACATTGTGTGAGAAATATATCTCAGTAGGCACCCATCAAAGGCTCGTTCCCAACTGCGTGCCAACATGTAAAAATAGTGTGCAGTAATAAAAAGAATTAATGTAAGCATTTATCCAAAGTAACTAACTTAGCAGTTATATTAACATTTAATTATGCATTTAATCCATTTAATGTAAGAAAACACCACATTGTATTTCTAAGTAAATGGACAGTGTCCTCATACACGCAAACCTTACCCTCAAGTAATCAAAACCCAACCTTCAGGTAATTACCCTCAGGCGTAATAGAATTTTTCCCTCAGGCGTAGGTAGTGTCGCCCTTAGGCACATAGTCTATCGCCCCCAGGCATGGAAGAAGTTTCCCTCAGGATAGGATAACAACTGCCCACTGGCTAAGCAAAACAATGCCCTTGGGCTAAGTAAAACACTTCCCTCTGGAACAAGTAACCGGGACTTGCCCAAAATGTAATAAACATTCACATTCAATCCCTCTCATGGAAAAAGTAATGCATAATATAACAAGGCATACCCTCGGGGTGGTTCCAGATCCAAGCAATGATCCCAATCATCATTCTAATATCACATTCAAATCACATATTTGAATCTAGGTATTTAAAATAGCTATGGCCTTAGCCACATGACACCTCGACATGGGTTCATGGCACAAAAACGCACAAAACACACTGAAGTTGAAAAAAACACCAAGCCACCTACCTTATACGCCCCTGATCAGTATTCTCGAACGACGTTCCACGAATCATCTTAGAACGAGGTAGATTTGAGGTAAAAGAAAATCCCACTTAAACGCAAATAACTCTCGTTATGGGAAGAATTGGCAAGAACTGCTTAAGAAGAATAGAGGGCTTACCCACGCGGTTCCAATGAGATCGTCGGAGGCAGAATCGGATTCCAGACGTGTGCTCGGCGGATCACCAAATGTTCGGCCGTCCACTCCCACTCCTTCCTCCAGTTCTATGCCTTCCTAGTGATCAGGGGAGGCTACTGCCCATTTTAAGCGAAAAAAAAAGTACACGACGTGTACTTACAAGTACAAGACGTGTACTCTCATCATTTAACTGTTCCTCTAGCGACACCACCAAATTGTTAATCCGTCGACATGAGTACACGACATATACTCCTGAGTACACGGCGTATATTGTCGCCCAGCTGGCGGCTTCTCCACCGCCTTACTGTTTCGGCCTGCCGACTAACTACACAGCGTGTAAAGGACTACCACACGGCGTGTATTTGGTTCATACACCATTCATCGCCGACATGGCTACACGCCCCGTGTACCCATCCCACACGGCCAAAAGTACACATCATGTGGAAAAGTACATAGCGTGTAGTTCCAAAATTTAGTATTTTTCACCATTTTCCATATTTTCTCAAAAACACCTAAGGAAAAGTGAAAAGAAGAAGCTTGTACCTCAAAAATAAGAACCGGGTTCTTACAAACTTCCCACTTTATAGAAATTCATCCCCGAATTTCCCTCCCAAGGGTGGAGAAGATATAGCTGTGAACAACTCCATCCACTGAGCAGGTACATCAGTTTCCCGCTCCCAGGTTTCGTCCTACACTCGGCCATGGTTCCATAGCACCCGTACGAGAGGAACTGACCGGCCTCGGAGAACATTCATGCTCCTATCAATGATATGAATCATATTCTCCTCAAAGGACACATCTGCTTCCATCTCAACCTCCTAAGGAAGAAAGACGTGATATAATTCTGAATGATAGCGGCACAACTGGGATACGAGGAAGATGTCTTGCATGGCTTGGTACCGTTGTGGTAACCATAACCGATAGGCAACCAGGATGACTATCTTCAGAATCTCAAATGGCCCCACATACCTCGGTGAAACCATACCCTGTCTCCTGATCCGCTTGTGTCCTAGCCTCAGTGAAACACGCAAGAACACCTGATCCCCGACCACGAACTCCAAAGGTCATCTGCGGATATCAACATAAGACTTATGACGAGACTGAGCGGTATGCATCCACTTCCGAATCAACTGGACCTACTCAGAAGTCTCCTGCACGAGGTGTGGTCCTAGTAAAGATTCCTCACCTGCCTCTAACCAGCACAAGGGTGATCGGCATGGCCTACCATATAAAGCCTCATATGGTGCCATCTCAATAGTTGCCTGAAAACTATTTTTATAGGAAAACTCGACTAGGGTTATATGCTTCTCCCATGATCCCCCAAAGTCTAGGACGCATGCACGCAGCATGTCCTCAAGAACCTATATCATACGCTCTGACTGACCGTCTGTCTGAGGGTGGTAAGCTATGCTCAGAAGCACCGGTGTACCCAGTGCCCTCTGAAAACTCTTCCAGAAAAGATACATAAAGCGGGCGTCCCCATCAGAAATGATAGAACGAGGGACCCCATGATGACATACGATCTCTTAGATATTCATCCTTCTGAGCTCGTCGAAACCGAAGGTCTCCTTGATCGGTAGGAAGTGAGCTAACTTCGTGAGTCTGTCCACAACAACCCACACAACATCATTGCCTTGAGGTGACCTCGGCAACCCAATCACGAAGTCCATCGCGACATCATCCCATTTCCACTCCGGGATAGGTAACTTCTATAACATCTCAACTGGTCTCTGGTGCTCCGCCTTCACCTGCTGATAGGTGGAACACCTTGTAACAAAACCATCTACATCCCTCTTTATACCCAGCCACTAGTACGGACGCCTCAAGTCACGATACATCTTGGTAACCCCGAGATGAACTACCCAAGCTGAAGCATGAAACTCCCACATCAGCTCCTCACATGTATCCCCTGGAACCCATACTCGTCCCTGGAAATGCATGATCTTGTCATCGTCTATCATCCAACCAGGAGAAGGGTCCTCACTTTCCACCGACTCCCGTAGAACTAGGCCTTATGAATCAGATAGTTGTCTCATCCTCACTATATCCAAGAGGGTAGAATTCACAGCTAGAGATGAAAGATAAGTCTACCCCTAACTGTCATGCACCTTCATATGCATCTCAGAGAACAAGGTCATAAGATGCCACTCACCACTGGCCTCCATCACTGCATGTATCTGAGTCTTCCTACTCAGGGCATCAGCTAGTGCATTACCTTTACCAGGTGTAAAGGGAAGCTCAAAATCGAAGGACTGTAGGTACTCAACCCACCTTCTCTACATCATATTCAATTCACGTTGGGTAAAGATATACTTGAGGATTTTGTGGTCAGTGAAAACCCCAAAACTCTCTTCCAAGAGATAATGTCTCCAACAGAGCAACGCATGAACAACTACAGCCAACTCGAGATCATGCGTCGGGTAATTCCTCTCATGTGGCCTCAACTGCCGAGACCCGTATGCAACAACTTGATCTCCCTACATAAACACTACTCCCAGCCCAATACTAGATGCATCACAGTAAACTGTATAGCTCTTCCCCTACTTCGGGAGTATCAGGATCGGTGCTGATGTCAATCTTCCCTTCAAGTCCTGAAAAGATGCCTCGCAAGCTTCTGACCAAACGAACATCACACCATTCTTAGTGAGACATATCAACAGTGCTGCTAAGCGGGAGAAGTCCTTTATGAAGCATCTTTAGTAACCATACAGCCCTAAGAAACTCCGTTTCTTAAAAACTTTCTTAGGATGATCCCAGGAAACTACTATTCTCACCTTCTCTGGGTCTACTGCAACTCCTGCCTCTGAGATAATATGACACAAGAATTGAATCTAGTCCATCCAAAAGTAGCACTTCGTGATCTTAGTATATAGCTGATTCTCTCTCAATGTACTCAATATGATCTCAAGATGGGTGTCATGGTCGTGTCGAGTGTGAGAGTAAACCAAGATGTCGTCCATGAATACTACTACAAAAAATCAATATACGGATGGAACACACGATTCATCAGATCCATGAAAACTGATGGTGCGTTCATAAATCCGAATGGCATAACCAAGTACTCGTACAGACCGTATCTACTCTGAAATGTTGTAAGCAGTATATCTGATGGTCTCACATGATGCTGATGACATCTTGACCTCAGGAAAATCTTCAAGAACACCTGTTCTCCACGAAGATGATCAAAAAGCTCATCTATCCTTGGAAAGGGATATTAGTTCTTAACTGTCAACTGGTTAATCTTCCGATAATCCATGCAATTTCTGACAGTACCGTCCACCTTCTTCGCAAAAAGGACCGGAGAACCCCACAGAGAAGTACTGGGTCGGATAAAACCCTTTACTTGTAACTCCTCTAACTGCATCTTGATCTCCTATAACTCTGGTGTAGCCATCCTATAGGGAGGAATGGACACTGGTACTTCTCCTGGGACAAGCTCGATGGAGAAATCCACCACTCGCCCTGGAGGTAGACCGGAAAAGTTATCCGGGAAAACGTCCTGGAAAAGATCAACCACTGGAGGGAAATCTGTCAGACAAGTCCCCTGATCATCCAGATATAAGCTCGCAATATGGGCTGTGACTCCACCTTGACCTTGATGATCTGGTCCAGCTCGACTCTCCTGAACATCCCATTAGCCCTTGTATAGAAACTCTCCTCCCTCTGGTGACGTGAAACTCACCTTGCGACGATAGCAGTCTACAAAGGCTTGAAAGGGAACCAACCAGTCCATTCCGAGAATGAAATCATAAGATGTGATCTCTAATACATAGATGTCCCAAAGAAAGTGACACCCTCCTACCTCAAGGGGGCACTCCTTCCACAGACGTACACCAGCCATTCTAGTCCCCAACGGAGTGTCTAGAGTCATGATATCAGAAAAAGTAGAAACACAGAGCCCAAGGCTTTCCACAATGGGTAAAAATATGAAACTATGTGTAGCACCCGTATCAAAAAGCACTGAAGATAAAATAAGAACCTAGTAGAATAGTACCTCAGACTGTAGAAGGTCCGGGATCCTGCTCTTGCTGGGTCTGCTGCATTGCATATGCCTGCCAAGTGTCGCGACCCTGTGACACAGCCTGCCTACCCTGAGCTATCCCGCCCTGCTGCCTCTGAGATCCTGGTGCCTGGCTACCACAGCCACGACCACCAACTCTGCCTGAACGCCCTGACATATTCTAGTTCCCCGACTGGTAAGAAGCCACTGGTCCTACTCCCGCACGCAGAGTATGTACAGAACCCCTCCCACTAGTCACTGGAGGAAACGCCTTGCAAAAGCACTATAGATGACCCATATTTCCACAATCTCGACACTCCAATAGATCTCGTGGACACTGAGGTCTCTTGTGCCCCTCTCTACCACACTGGTAGAACCTTACCGGGCCACCTGAAGAAGGCATCTGGCTGGTACTGCCACCCTGAGAGAAGTCCATCTATCTCTTCCTCTTGCCAGCACAAATAGTACCAGTAAGTGGTGCTGAACTGCCCTAGCCCACACCACTAGATTCCCATAGGTTCCTCTCTATGATCAGCGCCTGGTTCACAATAGTGTGTACTGAAGGCAACCTGAAGACATTCACTAGCACTTGGATGTCATAACGAAGACCATCCTCAAAACGTCTAGATCTCAACATCTCATCACCCTCCAGCACGGGTGCAAAATGCTAAAGATCGGTGACATGAGAAGAATAGTCTATCACCGACATAGCGCCTTGCTGGAGATTCATGAACTCTCAAGCTCTATGTGCCCTCAGCATCTTTGGGAAAAAGAAGTCATAGAAGACTTTCTGAAATTCTTCCCATGCTATGTCTCTGTGATGCTCTGACTGGGTGGTAACATCCCACAACCTCTTCGCGGAATCACACAGCATATAAGTCGCGAGCTTGGCCCTCCGCCCTGGAGGCGTCTCAAGATGCTCAAAAATAGTCTACATCGACCCCAGCCAAAACTCCGCAGCCTGTGGTCCACCATCCCCAGAAAACATAGGCGGATGCTGTTGTTGGAAGGTACGTGTTAGCTCATCCATAGATGTGGCAGCCTGCGGTGCTCCTTGAAAGGTCTGCATGAACCACATAAAGCCTTTACAAAACTATTCCTCCATGCCTATGACCGGTATAACATCGGGTGCTACATCTGGCTCTTCCGGAGGATCTATTGGTAGCCCATGGTCCACCATCTCTGGAGTATAGTCGTCGCCGCTCTCCTGGCGAACAACTCTTGGACGTTGAGGTGGCATTACACTACAGGTTCAAAATCATGCCTTAGATTCACGATTATTAAGACTAAAAGTGAAGGGACCACAAAGGGAACAAGAGGAAGAAGACATTTTAAAATTTGAAAAACAAGACTACATGGAGTGTATACTGACTACACGGCATGTACTTAACTTCTCTTCCCCTCCCCGGGTCCTTCTAAATGGCTAAGCCACACAACTCCTGTTGAACAAAACCTACATGGCGTGTATAATATCCACACGGCGTGTATGGTGTTATTTTCCAATTGCCCGTGTCATTTGTGACACGGCCGACTACTCGACTTGACACTACACGGCATGTTACTCCTGCACACAGCGTGTACATCACCTCGTTTCACAAGCCACAGGGCTAACACCACACGGTCTATCCTCAGACAAGACTACACGGCGTGTCCCACAAGTACCCGGTGTGTTCAAGGAGAGGTACCACCGGCCCGTGTTTTTAGTTACATGGCCGAGTCCCCATGCCACACTACACGGTGCATTCAGCATTGACACGGCGTGTACAAGAAAAGAGTTCACCGACCCGTGTTGTTAGTTTCACGGCCAGACTCCGGGTCAACACTACAAGGTGTGTATGCCATGTACACGGCATGTCTTACCCAATCCTTTTTGTTCCCCGTGTCGTCACCCACACGGTTTGTGACACGAGAAGAGACTATACGGTGTGTACTCAAAGTACACGACGTGTACGTAAAAAGGTCAATTTTCTTCCCGTACAGAAGAACATACATGACGTGTATGAGTTACTACACAGCGTGTAAACTGGGTTTCCGGACAGTATGCCTCAGAAACATCCCCAAAACCCAGAAAATACTGAAAACGAACACCTAAGTGTCAAATTCCGATCTGCGAGGGCCCATAATCCCCACGAATCAAAGTATGACACCTTAATGATCCACCAAATTCCAGTCAATGGGGGCCCAGACTCCCCAAAAACCAATGTTTTGTGTCAATTCTATAACCAAACTCACAAAAATAATACCCTATCACATAGTAGTTATTTTTATCAAACAGCTATCACAACAACATGCTTCTCTAGCACAATAACTATCACAACAACATGCAATTTCTAATGCACCTATATGGCATGGAAACTATGCATGGCATGTGATTTCTACCATGTCCCTATATGATACATGAGATGGAATACCCTCATCTCATCAGGTTGCAACTAAATAGAAACCATAAATCTATAACTTGCCCAATCTGAGTGTGTCACCCAACAGTGAAAACATATCAACTGTAAAATTTTCAAAATCCGAATAATTGAAAATATACGAGGTAAATTGGCTTTTCCCTGTACATGGTTTAGCTCTACCCGGGCACAACTTATTACCAACTACCATTCGTCATATCCCTGAAAACGTCGCCAAATAGTAAGTCAAAGAAAAGAACTTCCTCTGATACCACTTTGTAACGTCTCGGATCTGGGTGCCAAGCAACGGGATCCCCGAATTTGGTTCGCCACGTGACTTCAAGTGCATTTCCCCAAACTCTAGAGGCTGCCGACTAGAAGCGAGGGACCAGGTCTGATAGTGGGGAAACTATTCCCTCATTTGTCAAAGTGTAGCATAGCGGAATATAAATAAAACATACGACAATAGAGGATGCAATAATCAATGCACATTTTAAGTAAACAAGTGCAGGAAAAGGTAACCAACCATATATACAGATATGATGTAACATGTCTCAATTCTATGAAAACAGCCAGAACATGTTATACATCAATACAGTACAGTAGAATACAGAGTACATCAAAACAATGAAAAATAGCTTGCAATGGCATCGTGAGCCTATGGTCGGTCTGATTCCCTCCTACTCCTCAGCAATATTCAAGTACCTATATAGGGAATCTTGCCTCTATCCACACATGTAGAAATGTAATCTGTTTGGGCCGAAAAGCATGACCCAAACAGGGTGTGAGAAATATATCTCAGTAGGCACCCACTAAAGTCCCATGCCCAACTTTGTGCCAACATGCAACAATATCGTGCAGTAGTAAAAATCATTAAAGTAAGCAGTACTTCAAAGTAACTAACTTACTAGTTAAATTGACATTTAATTATTCATTTAATCCATTTAATATAAGAAAACACCACAGCACATTTCTAAGTAATCATCCATTGTCCTCAGACACGCAAACCTTACCCTCAGGTAATCAGAACCCAACCCTCATGTAATTTCCCTCAGGCTTAACCGAATTTTTTCCTCAAGCGTAGGTAGTTTCACCCTCAGGCACAAAGTCTATCGCCCACAGGCACAGAAGATGTTGCCCTCATGCTAGGATAACAACTGCCCCCGGGCTAAGAAAAACAGCGCCCTTGAGCTAAGTAAAACACTGCCCCCAGGAACAAGTAATCGAGCCTTTCCCAACATGTAATAAATTTTCACATTCAATTCCTCTCAAGGAAAAATTAATGCATAATATTACAAGGCATACCCTCGGGTATCCTGGCCAAATGACTAAATAGAGGAACACACCCCCAGGGTTGTTCCAGATCCAAGCAACGATCCCAATCAGCATTTTAATATCACATTTAAATCACCTATTTGAATATAGGTATTTAAAATAGCTATGGCCTCAGCCACACGACACCCCGACATGGGTTTGTGGCACCAAAACGCACAAAACAGACGGCAATTGGAAAAAAAACACCAAGACACCTACCTTATACGCCCATGATCAGTATACTCAAACGACATTCCACGAATCGTCTTAGAACGAGGTAGAACTGAGGTAAAACAAAATCCCGCTTAAATGAAAATAACTCTCATTAAGAGAATAATTGGAAAGAACTGGTTAAGGAGAAGGGAGGGATTACCCGCGCGGTTCCAATGAGATTGTCTGAGGCAGAATCGGATTCCAGACGTGCGCTCGGTGGATCTACAAAGGTTCGGCCATCCACTCCCGCTCCTCCCTCTGGTTTTAAGCCTTCCCTGTGAACAGGGGAGGCTACTACCCCTTTTAAGCAAAAAAAACAAAGTACAAGACATGTACTTCCAAGTACACGGTGTGTACTTTCATCATTTCACTGTTCCTCTGGAGGCACCACCAAACTATTCATCCATCGACATGAGTACACGACATGTACTCCGGAGTACACGGCATGTACTGTCGCCCAACTGGCGGTTGTTCCACCACCTTACTATTTCGGCCTACCGACTAACTACACAGCGTGTAAAGGACCACTACACGGCGTGTAGTCGGTTCCTACACCCTTCGTCACTGACATGGCTACACGCCCCGTGTACCCATCCCACACATCCAAAAGTAATCAACGTGTGGAAAAGTACATGGCGTGTAGTTCCAAAATTTAGGATTTTTTCCCATTTTCCATATTTTATCGAAAACCCTTAAGGAAAAGTGAAAAGAAGAATCTCGTACCCCAAAAATAAGAACCAGGTTCTTACAAAATTTCTATGGGTTTATTGTAATATTGTGATTACAAAAAGGTTAAGAAATGACTTTATTTTCAAAGGAATGTATTTTATAATTATTAATGATGAAAATTATTAATTTATCATAAAATCTTCATGGGTTTTCTTTTTTTCACAGGACTAATGTTTTTCTTTATTTGTGTTTCCCTTATTGATTTTTTTGTGCTAATACTACTTTATTAAATGTTTTCATAGTATTAAACGATGGGTGAGAGAATGGAAGGATTCAATTTGAAAGTAAAATATATTTTCCTTGAATTAAATAATTTCTTATTTTAAAAGTCTTACATTATGGAAAAATGGATACAAATTTGAAGTGTTCACTTTTTATTATGTTTTTTTGTAATATATAAGTTGTTACATAGTTTTATAAAAATATAAACCTGAAAATATCCTCAAGATTGTAAGAATCATAATTATTGTCTAAAGGAACTATAATATGTTATGTTTAAGGATGTGTCATTATAATTTGTGTTATAGGAAGTTTTTGACAACATTTGAGGTTAGGATAGTGTTAAAAACATTCCCTTAAGAATATTTTACATTATGGATATATTGAAATGATATATACTTTTAAGATTTTCGTGTTGGCTTACCTAAAATAAGTCTCTTATGAATGTTTATCTATAGAGGAAACATTAAAAATTTAGTGGGAAATAACAATTAGGAAACTATAATTCAAATCAACCATCCCGAGTGGGTTGGAATTGGAATGATAAAAAACTTGTTGAAGTGATAGATCAGTTGAGACAAGCTATAAATGGTGGCAGCATCCATGTTGGATAGGATCCTGATCTACCATGATGGAACATGTCTATATTGGACCATTTCATTATTCAATATCCACTATAATTCAGTGGATCATCTGAAATAATGGTATCTAAATGATGGATAAATTTTCTGAAAAATATATTTGATGACATGTGATGTTCGGGACGTCAAAATATAACTTCTTCCATCTACTGGTGTGATGGTGAAGTTGATCGATGGTGGTCTTTAGTTATGAATACTAGAGAGAAATATTATCTTGATTTCATGTAATGTGAGACATTTAAGGATATTCTTGTAGATAAATATTTCCTTAAGTTTTTTCAACAAAGGATGGATAAAAAATTCTTGTAATTGAGGAAAAATTATAAAGATTTGGTGTATGCCTATGAAGGAAATTTTATAGGTTTGGCCTTCTATGCATTGTGTTTTTTCGAGACATTGATAGTAAAATTAAAAGATTTTATTCAAGATTAAAAAAACATATGAAGTTAATTAGAACCATGAGAATAAAAAAGTTATGAGAAATTTGTTCATTGGGTTGAGAATGTTGATATGGAGTTTGCCGACATGTACTGGCCATGAGATGATAGTAGCAAGAAACAATAAATGTGGTATTAAATATTGATGAAACATACTCATAATTTTGGAGGTAAGCCCAAAAATTGTTCAAGGTGTAGTAAAATACAATTTGGGGAATTTATGTCAGGTCCGGGAAAGTGTTACTTGTGCGGTGGGTTTCATCACAAGGTTCGTGATTGTAAAGAAGATAGTCCTAAACAATCCAATAATGAGATAACATATAGATAGTCAACATTAAGAATCGTTTATATTTAATGAATTGGGATATTACACTAATGTGTGTTATAAGTTAATTACTCATGGTAGAAATCATCATGATTGGATGCAAAAAAGGCATGGGAAAATCATTTTCTACTTCTAAAGTTGATTTTGGTCCATCTTGTGAAGTTATAGAAGCTCCATGGAGATTGGTATTTTTTGAACTATTATCATAAGACCAATGTATTTGGAACCCTGATTTTAATGTTTTAAGTAATAGAAATACCTTGGGAGATAATTATCATGTTTTTATAGATGTCTGCAGTATATGTTTAAAAGTTAGTCTAGGAATCATACTACTCATTTTTTGGGCATAAGTTTAAATATATTTCTGACCAATAGGGACTTATATATTCATGGAATTATTTAGATGTATATTTTTTATTACGATTGAACTATATGTTTTAATTTATTATCTCATTTCATGTTTAATAGATAATTATTTAATTACCTTACTATGTGTTGAAAATTTTAGTTTTGGGTTAAAATCTAATGATAGAGAAATATATTATTATCCTTTTGAAGATTATATGACCTTTTAGAAGCTGACTCTAGTGCTTCAGGAAAGAATAATTCTTCTTGAATACTAATGTTTTGGATAAAAATATGAGATAGTGGTGAAAATTGATTAAAGGATCAATATATACTCCTCAAGTAAGTATACTTCATTTTTCTCTTTGTATAGATAATGAAGGAACCTTCACCTTTAAGAAAAGGATTATGAAATAAAATGTTATCCTATTATAATCTTTTTTAATGATATCAATGACCTATTCCACACATATTTGACTTGCGGTTTTGTTTCCATTGACTTATCCTTTATTCCTTTTTGAATCACTCTCTATTAGTCCATGAGAATTATGTTTCCATTCCAAATCCATCTTTTAATTTCCCACTAATTTTCTTCCTCTACGGAATCCAAGCTACGTGACATCTTAGATGACCATCATATGTCCTTTTCTATAGGATTAAGCATATTTTTTATTAACCATTTTTTAGATGTGGCATTTTATGAATGAATTTTTAAAATGTTAAAAATTTGATGCCCAAGGGAAATTTTGGGGGAGAAATTCATTTTCTATGGGTAGGATGTAACATCTGGAGATTTTACAAAATATCACCATTAAAATTATTTTAAATTCTTCGATTAAATGTGTTAAATGAAATAAATATTTTATATGGTGTTACATGAAACACCAATTTTTTCAAGTGTTCCACATAAAAACAATTTCTATCATTACACACAACATCGATTATCTTTGATAACTTATGTTACATGAAAAATTGAGTTTTACAAGACAACTATATAATATTGATAATATTATGTCACATAATAGTTATCACCCACGTTTTATAATTGGGATAATTAATGAGATTAAATAATATTTTACAAATGTTTATAAAATTAAATCATTGGTTACGAATTAATTATAAATTAAAATAATAACCAATTGAATATAAAGGATGTGTTTTGTGAATAACTATTTTTATATGTCCAAAGAAATATTATCTTAAAATTTTAAATTATTTAATATTATTTAATGAAAGTAATGGAATATTTATTTTATATATTCAATAAAATATTTTTATATTCATGAAATTTATTTCATACGCATAAGAAAAGAATAAATCCACTTTTAAGAATAAAAAATTGTATTTTTTTAAAAGATAGTTTTGCACTATTTTAAGAGAAAACATTATCTAAAAATAAATTTTATAAAAAATTTTTGACAAAATAAAATTAATTTTTGAATTAAGATTATTAAAATTTATTTTTGGAGAATTCTTTATATTTTTCAAATACGTTTCATTTATAATGAATAGTGAAAAACTATGACTTTTAATTGAAAACTTATTTTTCTTATAATTTATTCATATTGGTAAATTTTAATTTAAATTCCATTTAAAATATAATTAGTTAAACAATACATAAATAAACCCAATTTAGATTATTGGAATCAATTTTATAATGAAATTTGAGATACAAAAAATTCAGACTTTGGAACATTTTTAATTTAAAAACTCATTATTTCGTCTTGTCTACAGGATTAATTTTAAATTAAATTATATCTATTATATGTTTCAAATTTTAAAAAATGGATTAAATATTTTTTATTATCATAATTTATAATTTATTTTAAGGTCAAATTAGTTTTTGACCAAAAATGTTATTAAACGTAATTATAATTAATTTCAACGATTAAGGTAAAAATGTGTTTACTTAGTTGTTAATCTTTAATCTTATGGAGCCAAATGACTTAAAAAATTGTCCAAGTCCCATTATATGTCCATTTTTACCATATTCCATGTTGGATAAAAACATTTTTATTATCAAATGATATTTTTAAAGGGAGAACTCCCAACAGTGTATTCATTTTTGTATTTATAAGAATGTCATTCTGCCTCCTTAATAAATTGGAATTCACTATCCCCATATCATCACACCTATAATTCCTTTTTAATCATCCAAAACCATAACAAATAAACTCCTAAAATCCCTAATATCATCCAATAGGCCACAAATTTTTCAGAAATAAATCCATTGAAGTCCTTTGGTACAAACCAAAAGGAGTTACCTGTAGAAGAGGTAATGTTAATCTATGAAAAAAAAAGTATTTCTTTCTCCACCTATTAAATTATTTTATATTATTTTTATATAATAACCTCAGTATTTGAAATATATTTTTATTATTTTGTGTTAATGTTATGACCTAAAATTTCACACACTTCAATCAAATGGGATACACAATCACCATTCGTATCTACGACAGACTACCACATCGTAAACTGATGTCATTCAATCCTCCATTGGAACCTCTCATGATTTGGAATAATGATGGAAGTACTATTTTTATATTATATATATTATATTTATGATTTATTTATGCTTCTGAAATTATTTTATTACCCACAACTTCATGATATCCATTTTATGGGAATATAATGACATCATTTGTGGACATGTGGACGACCGCCTCTTCAAAACGATGTGATTCATTCATGATTTACATGGAGTATATTTAATATGGGCATAACAAAAATATGTGACAGAAATGAATTATATATGATATTCATAACATAGTTATACTTTTTTAAATAAAATATATCACATTATTTCTTACCATTTCACAAATTGAAAAATTGATAACGTCGTTTTTTGGTGTGTGGACTAACGATTCATCAATGTGATGTGATTATTATTTTTTCATTAACAAATATTTAAAAATTATATATATAATTATTATTAAAGAATTAATATTCTAAATATTTCATGATTAATATTCTGAATATTTTTAAATAATGACCCCTTGGACTATAGTTGACCTACCAAAGCCATTTTTTACACATTAACTGAATATGGTCAAAACAACAAATGCAAACTTTATTGATGAAGTAGTTGTATAAAATATAGTAATAACTGAAATAAAAGAAATAATAAACATGAAAACGTTTCTCAATAAATTAAATAACTTGCATAATATTATTATTCCCGATGATAAAGACACACGTGACAAGTCAAACTCAGGGTATGGGGCTTTGTCTCAATATCCATTCATTGAGACATATATTATTGTTATACAACCACCTTCTTTTATGTGGTGTATATACATATCCTTTTAAATATGATATAACAAATTTATTTATTCTCATTTTATTTAATTTTTGGATATATTTTATTCCTTCATGGGTATTATGATTCAAATGTTTCAAAGTGGTATGGGATATATTGACTTAAGAATATATTTTTAAATATTTAAAGATTTAATTTCAAAATAATTTCCTACATATCAATATTGATGATTTCATTTTATATGTATATTTATAAGGATATAAAATGGATTCTATATTACATATTATATATATTTTTAATTTCATTAAAAGATTTTCAAAAAGGACACTTTTTATGTCTTTTATATGGAACGTTTGAATTTCATTACAAATGACAAATGGAATGTTCTTTTTAATGTATATGGAGAAAAAAACATCTCCACTAACATGACCATATCATGATATTTTTCTTCCTCTATAATATTTCATGTTTATAAATGATAAAGAAACCCAAAATTCCATTTTATGGATATTATTTTATTCAAAAATGGGTTTTTGAAATTGGATTTATTATTTCAATAACTTGAAATATTTTCTTATGAGTGAAAATGAAATTTTATGTCGGATATGTTAATATTTTAAAGATATAATGGGCTGTGATTATATAATTATACTTGGACATTTGTATAGTTGTTTAATTATAAACCAATGATAGGTAGTTCCATTATAATCCAATGTTGGGTGGTTCTGTGATAAACTGAGGATGGGTGTGTCTGTGATATCCCTCCCATGCATCAGGTATGGAAGTCAACCATTTAATTATTCCATTGGTAAGAGTGAAATATATGAAATTTTACCTCATGGTTATTCCATTTATAAGAATGAAAATTATAATTATTTCCAAAGATAAATTTATGTGGTATATATACATTAAATGGGTTTTATGTAAATACTATTTTTACAAAAACGGTAAGAAATGGGATTACATTCAAAGGAAAGTATTTACAAATCCTTATGGATGAAAATTATTACTTTATGATAAAGTTTTATTTGGTTTTAATGTTCTCATATGATGAATGATATTTCTTCTTTGTCTATCCCTTTCTAATCATTTTGTGTTAATCCCATGTTTTGACTATTTTTACTAGATTTAATGATGGGAAAGGGAATAGATGGAGTTAAGATAAATGTTGAGAATATTTTCCATGAATGAAATAATGACTTATTTTAAAAGTATTATATTTTGGAAAAATGGATACTAATAATATCTTTCAACTTTTTATTATATGGTTTTATAATGTATAAGTTATGAGCTAATTCTCTATAACTCTGAACCTGAAAAAAACTCAGTATTATAATAATTTTAACTCTATTTTTAATGAAACTATAATGTGTTATATTTAATGATGGGTCATTATAGTGACATCATAGAAAAATAGTGAAGAACTATAACAACTATTGGGGATAATCACTAATAAAAAAGGTGAATCAAGATTTGGGAAAGTGATATTGAAATAATAACATAAATATGGGATATTTATGGTGAAAAATATGGTATAATATAGAAAAGATTGAATAAAATTTTTTATTAGAATCTAACAAGATCATGCGAAGGTTCAATTAAAAACATATCAAAGAAAATAGATTTGATCATACTCAATATATTAATCCTAAGGGGAAAAACAAAAAATGGTCATTCCAACCTCGATTATGGACCGATAGTTACAGAAGAATGTGTTTTCTAGTGATGAGGATATTCTAGTGTGTTCACTACCCGTCATTCCGCCTTGATCTGATTTTGGTTTATCAATCGATCTCAATCTTCCAATGAAGGACTTTAGAGCTCATCTCAATTATCCTAGGATTTATGCTGATTAACCTAGAAAATTTTAATAATGAGGTTTAAATAGAGGATTTTAGGACTTGTATTTATAAATAAAATAAAAAATTATTTATTTACTTTAATTAACTGCACAGCCAATGACAGACTCAACCAAATGTTCAGGGTCAACTATCTTTAGGTTGTGACTCGGGTAAATTCCGTGCTCCATATTCAATGATGGTATTAGGATTGTGATTTAAGTGTCTATTAAGGATATATATTATTATTATTGAAAACTTATTCATTAATGATATAAAATATATTTTATATTTTTATAAAATTAATTCAGGGCTCACCGGGCCTTAGAATTGCACACCATATCCACTTCTACCACTGAAAATATACCTTGATATATTTCAAAGTATTACAAGGAAAAAACATCATCTCTAAATTATTCACTCCTTAAATACTTTATCCTAGAAAAGAAAAAACATAGAAAATAGGTTTGAATACATATTCTATATATGGATTTAAAGCTCGATAGTGCTCCTATGTATTCCCCCATGCTTCCAAAACCCACAAAATAGAGAAATGGTCTATTCATACAGGATCCTCTCATACCAATAATAAATTGACATCAGGTGTTACTAGATGGTGTCTCCATCCTCTGTACTAAGCTCACCCCATTCAATAATGTGTATAAGATCATTAATTTATCTACTCAGCTGTGACATATGGAAGACGTCATCCACCTATTGAAAATGTGAGGGTAAGTTGAGGTGGTAATAAATCTAACTAACCCTCTAAATGATCTCTATCATCTTAATGAACCAAAATAATATCTCTCCTCCCCGAAAAAATATATTTAATCCTCATCATGGGGTGAGTATATGGAAAACATTGTATCCCTACTCAAACTCCAAGGAAATACAAAATTGATCATTAAAAGATTTATACCTTCTTTGAGCTACCCTAATCCACTTGCAGATCTCTTGGACCTTCTTTCTCATGGACTACACATTTTCCATCCCCACAAGCGATGTCTCGCCAATCTCAGTTCGCCATAAGGGTGACATGAATGGTACCCCTTCCTCGGCCTCTAAAGGTACCATTCCGATAGTAGAGTGATATATATTATTATAAGAAAACTCTACCAAGGGTAAATGATCATCCCAACTGTAGAAAAAGTTTAACAAGAAATCCCTTAGTATATCCCCCAACACATGGACTGTGCACTCAGGTTTCCCATCTGTATGGGGGTGAAAGCTTGTACTCATCCTCATCTTCTTCTTGAATGCCTTATATAGGCCACTTCACAAATGTAATGTGAACCATACATCATGGTCTAAGACAATCATCAACGGAACCCCATGAAGACATATGATCTCTTAAATGTATAACTGCCCTAAACTCTCCACCAATCCCTTATCCCTAATAGTAATGAAGTGTGACGACTTCATATTTCGTTCGACTATCACCCAGATAAAATCATGGACTCTCATTTTCCAGGGAATCCATATCAATAAGTCCATGTATTTGTTATATCATTTCCACTTCGGGATCTCTAGAGGATATAACAAACCAACTGAAACCTAGTTCTCAGCCTTCACATGATAATTGGTGATGCAATGAGAGAAAAACTTAATCATGACCCCCCTAATTCTTACCCACCATAACTACTTCTAAAGGTCCCAGTACAGGTTCCCCGCACAAGGATTTATATCCAAATGAAATGAATGAAACTCCTTCATAAACTACACTCACATAGTGATTGAGGCCACCATCTATCCCCAGAAAAAATATAATATGATTCCCTCCTTAAGAAAATACTTCTGATGAATCTCATAAGGCTATCCGGTAATGTATGACTTCACAATTTATGTCTATTAGCTGAGCCTACCTCACATGATGAATGAGTAGAGGGGTCAACACAATTGAGAAAAGAGTATTTTCACCCAATGTCCTCATCCAAGGTTAGCTTCAAGGAATTCAATTTCTCAAATACCTCTTATATGAAGAGAGAATGAGTATTCTGTCCAAGGGAATCATCCACCACATTTTCCTACCCAGGCGTATAGACTATCGCCAAGTCACAGTGATGTAATAACCAAAAATAATACCTTTTTATTAGGTTTAGTTATCTCTATGTAAATACATACCTAAAACTCTAATGGATTGAGAAAACAATGATGTTCTCTCTCAATAGATAGTTCCTACAAATCCTTATAGTGAGGACAACTGCTTCCAACTCTTGGTTCTCATTATTTTAGTTCTTCTTGTGCCGTCTCAACTACCATGACCCATTTCTTATAACTACCTGTCTCTTTATAAGAACATAGATGATCCGATCTTAAAAGGAATTAAAATATACTACTTATTCCATGCCCTCCTCTAGTAGTTTCAAAATAGTAAAACTCCTCAGCCTTGGACTCTACAACTTTAAAGCTCTATGGAACTATCAGTCTAGGTTAATTGATTCCATTTCATTGTGAGGGAATTCAAAGGAATTTTAGTCATAGATAATTCTTCCATGAACCTATTATAGAACCCCTCCAAACTAAGACAACTCTACTCCTTTGAAACACTCTTGGATGTACCCCACGAAAGAAGTGTGTCGACCTTAACTAGTAACACAACTAATCCATTCTCAAAAATGAAATTACCACGAAATATGACCTCATGGATCTAGAACTGGAACGTTGAGAGCTTACCATAATGTTACTGCTCCTGAAGAAGTTTGAGGACCATCCTCAAGTGATATTAATTCACCTCTATTGATGCATAATAGATGATTATGTTTTCATGTAGGAAATATAAAAATCAGTCCATGTATGACTAGGTTATCTTGTTCATTAAATCCATAAACACAGTGAGGGAATTCATCACACTAAAAGGAATCTCCATAAACTCATATTGTCTGTAGTAACATTGGAATTCCATCTTCATAATATTGTTCTTGTGAACTCCCAACTGGTGGTAGTCGGTCCTAAAATTGATCTTTAAGAAACATCTTGCACCTTGAAGCTGGTGAAATAGGACATAAATACTTGAAAAGGGTTACTTTTTTCCTTATTATGGTCTAGATCAAGAAATGATAATCAATATAAAGACACAAAATCATGTCTTCCTTTTTCACAAACAAACCAGAGTTTCCTAGGGAAACATATTATCTCTTATAAAACCCTTATATCAAAGGTCCTCCAACTACATCCTCATCTCTCAGATCTCAGAAGGTGCCATATGATATGCCTCAGAAAATATTGAAGAAGTACCAGGGTGAAATTTAATGAAAAAATCATATCTTAACTTGAAGTTTGTTATAAAATATATTCAATAAATACTTCCACACAATCCTCCATCACTATAGCAATACAGATGCATGAAGATACCTCTATGCAAGGGAATAAACTTTCTAACTGAAGGATGGTGTCTTTCAGCTTCCCTATCATAGAACCCACTCACTCCACTAAGAGATCTATCCCAACAACAAAGGAGAATCTTATATAATATGTCTAAATGCATTTCAAACATATACAGTGACAGTCCTTCTGGGATCAGGATATAGACAACATGTCCATACCCAAGATGATGTCATAAGGTGTCATCATAAAGACCAAGAGGTCCCATGAGAAACTCTCTCAACAAAGATATAGTCCTCATTTCCATCAGATAAAATATTATCAAGAATCATTCCCCATAGAAACCTCAATCCATAATGGTTGGGTTAAAATCTCAAATAGGAGCTCCAGCTCTTGAACTATGAGTAAAGAGATAAAGTAATTACTTGTACATGTTTCTACTAGTACTAAAGAAAGAGTATAATAAACATAGATCATACATGTGATCATCCCATGATATTTTGGGTCATAAGAATCTATATAATCTGGATACCCACAGCCCCGACATCCATCTCCCTGAGCTTGATGTGGGTCACCTAGTGGTGGTGGTGGTGGAAATAGCTCATAACATCCTCCATGACCAAGAACTCCTCCTATGAGAGCCCCACCTGCTCCTCTGCTATTTCCGCACCACTAGAGACAACATGGTCATTCATTGGAAAATCCAGATCACGCCACTACCTCTATAATGGTGATCCATCCACTATCTTCCTTCCAACTTCAGCATGTTGGGTTGGGAAATAATGTTCCATGTGACCTAGCCTATAAGGACCCAGAATTTTATCAATGAAATTTCCATTCATATAATTGTGCTATATGGTATAAAACACATACATTGCACAAATAACCAAATAAAAACATTATTCTCATAAGTGAATAATGAAATAAGTGGTATTTATAGAAATTTAGGAACCTAAACCGATTGAATAGTAACATGGTCGTTGTACAGTAATATGACCATTAGAAATATTAATCGTGTTAATAGAATAGTAAACATAACTATAAAAGTATAAATAAAATTTGGTCATATTATAAAAGAAAATATGATATAATTATATCATAATATAAGTAAATAAATATTTTAATAATAATAAATTATGTGTTGATATTTTTTTTAAACGTAAATGTTTATTTCATTTTTTTAATTAATATATTGATTTAAAATTCAATTTATTTTCAAAAAATAATATCATAAATTAATATTTTGTTTTATTATAATTATAATTTAATTTTATGGGTCATTAGTTAATTTTTCAATGTTTTATAAAATCTATTACAATATTAAAATCATTATTTTGCGTAAAAATGATTATTTTATTAAATAATTTATTTAATCATGTTTAGAAATTTATTTTATAAAATTGTGTCCATTTTGGAAATATGAACATTAGAATATGGTTTCGGTAAATTTTAGGTATTTTTCTAAAATAGTTGAATTTTTAGTGAATAGTGAAATATAGTAATTTATGGTTTTTATAAAATACATAAATTTTTTATTAATGGATGATGTATGGATGATGTAAGAACCATAATCTCAAACATTAATTCATTATTTAATATATTTAGTGATTAGGATCCACACTAATGAAATTAGTAATAAGAAATATTAAAGTAACGCATAAATTTATAAAAAACACCCAACTCCCCATATAAATACCACCCCTCACCCCCTCTTTCCCTAGAACCTAAAAAGCCTTGTATCTTTCCAAAATTCCACCCAATTACCTTCCCAATACTCTTACCCATGTTCAAGAGAATTTTTTATCAACAAAATACCAAACCCAAGTCCCTTAAGATGGTTCTCAAGGAGAAGGTATTCAAGAGGTAAAATTCTTATTCTTTCTCTTTTAATTAGTTTTGTTTTTCATAATCTAATCACTTATCCTGTCTAAAGTGGTATAATAAATCTAATAATATATATATTATAATTATGTTGTTTTAGTGTAATATCTATCATCAAATATCTTACCTTATCCTTCTATTCTAAAAATGAGAACATCGTTTGTGATGTGACGATTCATCACCTTCGTGGATGAACATATTCCATTTTCCATTTGCACATTCAAGGCTAGTCACAAAACCATTATTATTATTAAATAATATTTTAATATAAATATTATCACTTTTATAATATTTTTTAATAATATATAAATAAAATATTAAATAAAATGATACTAGTCGGTGATGGTTCTAAAAACAGCTAAAATAAATTAAATATTTTCATTAATGTTTTATTTAATGAATCATCCTCACATAAGAAAACAATAGGATATTTCGGGTAATTTTAAATAAAGTAATTATATTAATTCCATTTCATTATAATTCTTTATTTTCACTTCAGTTTGACATGAACTGCCCCAATTATACTTGAGGTAATCGACCATAAAACGATGAAACAAATGATCACAGGACAACTAAACTAAACATTAAAACTCATATAAATTCATATACATGAAGCTAATAAAATTATAATAAATAAAATATTTTGGGAGAATATTCTGAATTTATTACTTTAATGAATCAAATTTTACCGTATAGAATATTAAGTATAAGTGTAGAAAACATTCAAACATAAGGTAAGAGGATTCTCGAACCCAACTCTCTTTCTTTGGGTTATACCTATTTCATGCCAAATTTTAGTAAAAATATTTCACTAAGTTATTTAAATACAATTTCATCATTTTTCTTTTCTTTTCATGTATATAAAAGTTTTCAACTTGGTTTTATGAAAAATATAATTATTTTTCGAAAGAAATCATCTTTCCAAAACACATCTTGACTCCTCATGATATTTTTTCTTCTTTACTCCAGATTTATGATTATTATACCAATTGTTTTTTCACTTTTGATTTTTAAATTGAATTTTAAATTCATTAATGTATAATTTATTAAATTATTATGAATCCCATTCCTTTCTATAGGTTATGGCTATGATTTTTTTACATTTTATGTGGCTTGAAAGATTAAGTAAATGTTATGATGTGAAGATTGGGACTATAATTATACATCCCTCCTATGAATTTCCTAATTTGATGTATCTTAGGAGATGATGTGTTATATGTGTGAAGATAATAAAACCTTTGTTCATAATTATTTTGTTATGATTATGCACATATGTTATGCATGAAAATGAAGCTAGATTTATTCATAACTATGTGTGGTATTTGATCAGTAAGATATGATGATTAATTTCTTTGCATTTTCAAATTGCATTACTTTATCTAATACTTATGATGATGATTTTTAATATAATCCAATTCTTATGATATGATGATTATGATTATGACCCCCCATGTTATATTGATTCATGTTCTTTATTTAGCGTGTTACTCGGTTTTTAGATATCCCCTTTCTTTGATGTATATTCTCATGTGATTAATTTTACTAAGAACATGAATTTTTTGGGATAAATATGAGGTATTTTTAATAATTATGTTTTATTATGCTCAAATTATGTATTTTTGTAATCTTCCCAAGATACTAAAAGTTTGCATCTTGTATTATAATTATTTTTATGTTTTTTATCATTAAAATGATGTAATATGCATGTAAGAAAAAGTATATTCCCTATTGTTGGTATCACAATAGGGTTTAGTTAACATTGTAACTGATATTTTAGAAAGTTAGTGAAAAGCCTTATGATAATACTATGTATATAGAAATATCCCAGATGTTTTTTTTTGAAAAATTCTTAAAAATGGATCCCATAAGATATTTCTGTAGTGTTATTTTCTTAATGGAATAAATTATTCATACTCTATTGACATACATTTTTTTCAGACCTATTGTATTTTAGAAAATTGTAAGAACCAAGAGAGACCTGACCAATAAAACATGTGAGGGACAATGTAATTATTTCTTAAATTACATCCCCAATGCCATGAGAGGTGGAGTTCAAAAAATCATGGTGATTCTTAACCAGATATCTTAGGATATTAATAAGAACCTGAACCATGTGTAATTTCCACCTTCATATAAGAGGGAGAAACTGACTATCAAATCATTTATGTGGTTATGACCAACAAGATTTATTGGATCTTCAGGTCAACTCATTGCAGAATAGTAGTTTAACTCAATAGAAAATATTTTTTATGTGCTTTACTATTATAAAAAGGAGAAGTTGACTCTAGTCGTCTACCATTTATATGTAATGTCTTATCAGTGGTGGGAGGGGATTAATAACACCATGCTGAAGGATAATGTAGATTATATAGAGTGGGAATACATCACTAAAATATTTCTTAAAAAGTATTTCAATTGAACTCATCAAAAAAATTTGAAGATTTAATTCATTGAACTGAAGCAGAAGTAAGGCGAGTCATTAATGGTTTATGAAGAAAAATTCACAAGGATTGTAAGATATTCATTGGGTATTATTATCAAAAATTATAGAAAACTATATAGATTATTTATTGGTTTAAAACCACATATTTGAAATTATCTAGAAATACAAGAATTTTGGGAGTTATTAAGAAGTGGTTATGTGTTCTCCCAATGTTGAGATGGAGTTCTAAGACTGGTCCCAAGTATATGTATATAAGAAATTAAAACTAGAGTTTCAAGATGGAAGGACTAATGACAATGGTTGAATAAAAACTCAACCACCCACATGTAAAAAATTTGGGAATAAACATCATGGTAATTTCTTCAATGGGATGAGGAAATGATTCAAGTGTGGGAGAGAAAGCCACCAAACTCATGAATGAGAAAGAGACAGACAAAATCTTGACAATGTGATGGTGGGAAAAATTACACCAACCATGGTTCAATGCATTAACTATACAGAGAAAGGGTGTTATGCAAGCTAGTGGACTTTACCTAGAGTCCTCAGGGGTAATCATTTTCTACATCATCTAAATCCAAAGGATCAATGGAAATCTAATTCCATCACTACTAATAAAGTACAAAATGAAAAAAATGTTGCATGATGTACACTTCATATCCACTTAAAATTGAAAAAATACTATTTCATTCTGGTTCTATTCCTTTATTTATATACTAGATTTTTTATAGAACTGTTGAATTGAATCTTGGATACCATAAAATAGATATATCCATTAAAAAGATAGTGGTGCCTTCATTAAAACCCTAGTGGTGGAATCTTATCATATTGGCATATGCGAGAATATTCTTGCATGAAATCTCATAAAACATTCTTTGGTGGAATTATATTCTATACACGGCATTGATTGGATATCATTATATAGAGAACACATAAACTATATGGAAATGAAAATATCTTTTGAAATTCCACACCATCACGTACTCCTTTAAAATTGATTGGAATATCTTGAATTTCCATGGGAAAATCCCCCAATTGTGTGAGTGATGAGACTTTTTGAAGAATCATAAATTTATCAAATGATTGGGTCAATGTCATGTATCAACCAAGAGGAAATTCTCATTTTTATGTAATAGACTAATGTATTACCTGAAGAGTTACCCAGACTTCCCCTTGATCATGATGTAGAGTTATAAATAGATCTTATACCTAGAGACACTAATATCTCAAAATTCTTCTATAGGATGGCACCAATCAAACAAGATTATTTAAAGAAAAGTCTACAAGAGCACATGGACAAAGGGTTCACACACCTAAGTGCATCTCCAAGGGGTTCTTTAGTTCACTATGTAAATAAAATGGGCCAATCAATGTGGTTGTGTATCGATTACCATGAGTTTAATAAGATCAACATATAGTAAAATTATCCACTTCTAAGGATAGATGGCTTGTTTGATCTATTAATAAAAGATTAGTACTTATTAGAGGTGGATATTTGATCTAGATATCATCAAATGGATGTGAATGAAGAAGATATTTAGAAGACTACTTTTTGTACAGTGTTTGAGCATTATGAGTTCCAAGTGATTCCCATCAAACATACTTATTCCCCTATGGTATTCATGGATTTTGTGAATATAGTATTTTGAGATTACCTTGACAAAATTGTAGTTCTATTTATTGATGATATTCTCATATACTCCATGATAAAGGAAAAAATTGAAGAACATCTAGGGATTGTGATGGAGACATTAAAGAATGAGAAATTTCTATTCCAAGATTATCATGTGTGAATTTTGGTTGTGGCAGGTCACATTATTAGGTCATGTTTTCACAGGTGAGGTAATTTATATAAAACCTTCAATAAAAAAGGTATGTTATGAGTGGAATATACAAACTAGTATCAGGGATCTATAGTTCTCTTAGACTAGAAAGGTATTAATGATGTTTTTTGAGGAATTTCTCACTATTTTCTAACCTTTTAAATATATTATCATGAAAAAGGGTAAAGAATTTCTGGATGGATGAATTTGGGGAAATATTTAAGGATCATGATAAGAGGATAACCAATACATTTTTACTTATGATAACAATATGTGGATAAGTTTTTGTGATATACATTAATGCATCAATGAAAGGCTTGGGTTGTGTACTCATGTGTAATGATAATATGATATCTTTAGCCCCATGATAGTTGAAGATCCATGAGATTAACTAATTGACGCAAGATCTCGAGTTAGAAAATATGATCCTTTCCTTGAATTTTTTGTGGCACTACCACTATTGTGATAAATGTGACATATATAGTGATCATAAGAGTCTGAAGTATAAATTCACATATAAGGAACTAAACATGCATCAAAGGAGATGGTTAGAGATAACCAAGGACTATGATTTCTCTATTCATTTTTGTTGGTCAGAGTGAGTTTCTCAAGAGGGTGTCAATTGAGTGCCCAATAAAAAATTCTATCTAAAATGAATTATTTTGAAATCCCCCAAATATTTAAAAACCACCAAATTTATCAAAATATGTAGTATGGTATAAATCATAATCTTTCTCAATATTTCTCTAATGAATGATTAGGTCTCAAATGAATAATATTCTAAACTATTAGATCCTTTGAAATCACATTACTTGAAAAAATACTACATGAACATGAATTGAGATAAAATATCAAAGTATATATTTTTTTAGAGTTATAATTGTTTTCAATATTATAGAAGAAATAAAAAAATAAAATTAAAACACACAACAGAACGAATGCATACAAGAGTTTCCATATCAAGTCAAGACTTATTCCTCTTCCCTTGGTTATCACCCACCACCGAGTAGTTTATATAAAATAATCTAGATGATCCAAAACCTAGATCTGGTTTAAACAATAGTTTACAATTGTCCAGGTCCCACAGGACCTCTTCCGTAAATATGTGTGGGAGTAAAATAAAATAGGCCATTCTAGTACCTCTACCAGTCTTATCGTTGGTAGAAATAAATATAAAACGTGTTTGAGAAGATATCAAGTATCTTCCAGTTTAGGATAGGAGAAAATGTTATTATTCGAAATAGAGTATTTCACACCCTTCTCAAAATGTAATAAAAATTATCAAACTAGAGAAATCTATAAAATTTGTGTTTATAAATGCATGATCTCTTGAAATGAAACTTTTGGATCTTGATTTCATTCTGAAATGATTTTTGAGTCAGGTTATCTTGAAATATTTTAGAACATAGTGTGTTTCAACTCTTGTTTTATGATTGGAAGAATGATTTGGCTATGATGATTCTTTGGATTCCCTAGATAAGTGTTCAAAACAGGTGAGCTATTAATGTTTACAATCTATTTCAACTCTTCAGCTCTCAAATCTTCCGTGTACCATGAGCTATTTTTTCCACATCTCTTTTCTTCTATATAACTTTTATCTATCTTTTATGCACATTTTTCTCTATTTCTGCATGAGGGAGTGTGATATACCTCAATCTACAACAGCAATAGGGAGAATATCTAAAAAAAGTTCCTCATACTGCATTTTTTGAGTCACTCATCAATTATTTATATCAATCATTTAAGAGACAATCATTATAATAATAAATATAAATAAATTATATAAATATATCCATTAGAGTAATGTAATACAAAATATTTAAAGTAATGAAAACAATGGAAGTGTCTTAAGATCAAGAGGTGTCTTACTTGATGGTATGTTGCTCTAGAAGTACGTTGTTCTGGTGGTACAAGACTGGCGGTATGTCTCCCTGGAGGTACATTTCTCTCATACATTGTTAGTTCTTGAGTCTAGCAGTATGACAGTCTGACGGTGTGATATCCTTGTAGTGTGTCAGACTTAGAATTAGTTTTATGCTGGTGGATCTTCATGGAAAACTATGTCTCATACTTAGATAGATTAATCACCTATTATAAGAATATATATTACTTATAGAAAAACATGAAATTGTTATATATTATTAAAAACATTATTTTGTGATGATTAAAACTGTTAGGCCAACAATCCTCCCCTTTATGATGATCACAAAACATGGGACAAAAAAGAATATTTTAATTTTTAAAAAGAGGTCAACAAAGATATTACAAAAGTCATAACATGATATCCAAGGTAAGATCCAAATATAAATCAAGAATTATCATTCAAAATATGTTTATATGGTATAAGGAAAGTAATGGGAAAATAGTAAGTATCAAAATTTAGTGTCAAAGGTAAGAATAGTATATTTCAAAAAAAATATATTCCATAACAATTCTCCATAACAGCATGTATTCCCTAAGATTCAACATTATAATCATGTATGCCATAAAAATTATCCATATTTTGGGATTATCAATAAGGTAAATATTTTCATATTAAAGATTGTAAATTCAAGAACAAGAAATAGATTAAAATATTTGAATGAAAGATAACATTAAAACAAACATAGTAATAAGTGAGAAAGATATTACAAATTATGAGCACAAAGTTATTACAATACAAATTCCATCGAATACATTGTAGTCTAATCTATGTAAATATAGTGGTATTCCTTTCCTTTAACTTGGATTTCCTATTACTCCTTATCTGAGGAAGAAGTATCAGGCTGAGGAAGAGTAGAGGGATCACCAAGAGAATTACCAGTGAGAGCCTATAGGGGGTGGTGTTCTAGAATAATAACTAGCTAGAGTTGGCACACATCTTGTGTGGGATCAATATGAAAAGGTTGGAAACTGGGTAGACGAGGTACAAGGGAACCACCAGTATCTCCAGGTTTGAAAGATAATTGAGGTGTAATCAGAGTGGATGATTGAGCTACAACTTCTGGTACCTGAACATAAAAAAATATCTTTATGAGATTTAGGAAATTAATGACGATATAGACACCTCTTTTTAGGGAACGAAATAAGTAACCCTTATCTTCCATAAACCTATTCAACACAAGGATCATATCCTTGCTTCGTTTTGAATTATTCTTTGAAAGCATGAATCATAGGAGGTATTCTCAAATTATCATAGAGGAATTTGAAATGCGCATCTAATGCCTACTTGGTTTAAATGAGAGAGAGATATTACTTAATGGCCTTAGTAATAGCCTCTCTTCCATTATGCATGTACTTTGATTACTTTCTGTTCATCATATGATCCTTCTCATCTCCTTTCTAAATTTTCCTAATAATTTTTAAAGTAATAATAGGTTATGCACTTGAGGGACCACAAGAGGAAACTATAACTTCCTCTTTCACAACTGTTCTTAACTGATAACCATCTATGGATGAAGTAGATGAAATAGAATAATCTAGAGAAGGGTCCTCTTAACTTTTATGTACACAATTCAATGAATCATTAAATTTATATATTGTCTCTTCAATCATACCATTGACAGAATCTATCTCATTTACAATCCAGTTATTCTCAATCTCCACATTATGAATGTGATGTAACATTTTTGGTTTGGTGTGCTAGATAACCAACTCGAATAGATAATATGAATCCTTTTCACAAAGCTTTTTAAAAATAGGTAATTAATTCTTTACACTCTTTTGGAACTCATAAATCATATCTCCACCAAAAACATTCAATTGTGGTTGAGTAACCACATCTATTGGAATTACTTGAGGAGTGAAGTAAGTTTAGGTATATGAGGTCTCACTGAGCTGAAATTTTCAAGTAGACCCCCAAGATTGACCTGGGATATCAAGGATACATTTAGATCACCTTTAAAACTAACATCAGGTATATAAATCTTTGGAATTCTTATTAAAACATCATATAAATTTACCCAATCCTCTTTTATAGGGTCCACCCAACATCTTGAAATTACATCTGAGATATGCGCAACGATAGGAGGTACTGAATCATCCATTTTTATCTGACCATATAAACTTTGAGTATCCATTATGTGTTCAACACAGGTAGACTCATCTTCCAACTGTGTACCAATAGTTGGTGCATCTTTCATCTCAATATAATTTCAGTAATTTATATTAGTGGACTCACCTTCCACATTTTCATTCACACAAGGCTTATGAATATTTAAATAAAATAACCATTAATTTCCAAATTCTTTCTCAATAAGCCACTTTTTCTCTTTATCGACAACATGTTGTTACATGTTAGCTATAAATCTCATCTTATAAGACTTATCATAATCTAAAAACTCTTCACCTATGGAAACTGATCTAAAATCAACATCTTGAATATCTCGAGGTTTATAAAAAATATCCACAGATGGGGAATTTTCACACACTACAAATACATCCTTAGGCTATAGAAACATTTCTATATCATTATTTTTGATTTATCCACTATCATCATCAATTACATCAGCTGCAACATATTTTCCATTACCATTATTTCTATTTTTTTCTCTTCTATTGATCCTATCCATATACCTCAGTCTATTTTTTATAATTCTTAACACAATTTTTTCTTTTTGGAAACCTATAAGGTAGACTAGGAGCTACAGAGGTGATGGGAGAAACTTTGGGAGACAAAATAGGGTCAGTTGCTAAATCTATAGATGGTTACTTTTCAACTTTAACAATAGCTTCATATTCCTTATCATCATAGTATTCCACAATTTCATTAGTTTCCAAACATGGATCAACTTCATCATTAGGTTTGGCTGGATGATCAACAAGATTTTACTCAGAATAAAATTTATCATCATTTCTAACCCATTATCTATTCCATGAGTTCCTAATTAACTTCATCCTTGAACATGTGGAACTTTTAATTAAAAAACTAGAGTATATAAAATATTCTTCATTATCATGTACTAGGCCATTGGACAGTATAAATCATCTTTGGGTAGATCAAAAAATTATATCTAGATGATGTTTTGGTCATATTGTACATATAAACCATGACATATCTTTAGAAATCATTATTGTGACCTTTTTTTATAAGATAATGAGATAGACGTTTTGATACCATAGGTTTTCAAAATATATTTTTCATAGAAATAGAATATGCTATAAGAACATAAAAAACAACCTGCATTCTCCATCCAACTCTGAGAAAACATGCCCTTGTGTTATGCCATCTCTTGTTAGCACAGAAACATAATCCTCATATATAAACAAATCACTAGGTTTTGGAATACTTCCTTAGTAATTATCAAATACTCTATTATGTGTTACATTTAAATACTTAACCCATATTTTTAAAAGAAAACTAATCACATGTCCTGTGACATGACTTTTAATCTAATCCACACTATCTATGTTAAATTAAAAATATATGTTATGATAATACTAAAATAGTTGTTTTAGGTAGAAAAAATTATTATTTGAAAATAAAACTCTAGAAACCTTTGATTTCGGATATCCTTAAGTACTTGAGACTTACCAATAGTATCCACTTTGTTTTTACTTCCTTCTCTATAATAACAAAATGGTTGGAAATCTCTAGATTAACTGAAGAAACATGAGTAGGGATATTGGTTTCTATCTTCTACTTCTTAGATATTTTGGCTTAGAAGGATAAATCTCAAAATAACACTTCATTCTCATTATTCAGATAGGCACGAGAAGCTCGTATGAGGGTAAGGAAAATGTTTGAACAACAAGAAATGAAAGGGCTGCACTAGGCTCCAGATAGAAGGAGATACGTGAGTATCGTGAAAGGCTCGAGATATATTGTGAATATTCATGGTACTACTTTAATAAAATATGGGATACTAGGTATTCTAAAATTAAAATTATATATGAAATAAAATTTAAGATTAATTGAAAATCACACATCAGGTTTCAGGAATAAATCGGGTAAAACCCGGTTGGTTGAAATGTCGAGAAACGGAGAAAAACTTTTAAAAGGCATGTAAGGAAATTGATTGAAGAATAAATGGTGCGACAACCCAGTATCATGACAAGCCAACGTCATGACAAAATAATGGTATGACCCTTTTAGATTTTCTTGAAAACGAGCACGCAAACCCATACTAAACAAAATAACTGGTCAACTATAAGTCAAATAGTAAAGTATTACAATCATACCTTTATACCTGGTTTGGTCATCTAGCTTCCCAGTTTCATTATGATCCAATTTACAAGTGGTACTCATAGGATTATCACTAATTTTATTTCAATTGGGGTTTAAATGTTTTAAAATATATTTTGTATATTTACATTGATTCAAAATAATTCCTTCTTTGTTTTAAAAAATAGGAAATCCATAAAATAATTTGAGTTCACCCATTAAACTCATTAAAAATTCATTTTAATTACTTTTAGATAGACTATTACAAAGGTAGTGTTTTGAAGATTAAAAAAAATACTGTCAGTATATATTTTTACTACTAATATTCCATTCGAAATTTGTTTTATGAAAAGTGTAGGATCAGCTATTCATTTAGATAATCCTTTTAAAATCAGAAAATTTATGACTCTATCCAAAAAGATCTAGTAGCTTTTTTTAAACCATATAAATCATTGGTTAATCTAAAAACACTATTTAGAAAGTGAGGATTTTGAAAAATATGGGGTTGTTCCACAAAAACATCCTCAATTATAAAACCATTTATGAATGAACTCTTAACATACATTTGATAAATCTTGAAATCTAGATGGAAAAAATTAGTAAGTAGGATTCTTATAGACCCAGTGTTGTCTACATTTTCAAAGGTTTCCTTACAGTCAATCCCTTCTTTCCAACTATCAACCAGTGTAACAATTCTCACCTTTTTGTAACTATAGTGCCTGACTCATTATCTTTATTCCAAAAAACCCATTTAAATTCAATATAAAGGGGTACTTTGGTCTATATATAAGTTCCCACACATTGTTTATTTTAAAATTATTTAATTATTCCTACACAACTACTACCTATAATTCCACATTTATAGATTCATTGAAGTTCTTAGGTTAAAGCTAAGATAATAAATCTTGATCTTCAATATGATTTATTAGAGAATCTCTAGTTTGAGTTCCACTATTGAGATCACCTACAACATCACCTAAAGGATGGTACTTAATGGTTCTAACAACATTGGAGAATGAGTGACTGGTCACATATGTATTTTTAGGATTAACTTATGGATGTTCTGTAAGTCCTTTTGAAAATGATTGTTTTTCTTCTTGTTTTACAACATAATCTATTGATTTGGAATTTAGTTTTAGATAATATAAATGATCCTCGAGTTTTTTATGGATTCCATAGGCTCACGTGGATCAATTTCATCAAATTTTACATGAATTTATTATTCCACAATTATTTATTCTTGTGGAACACTCAATAGGCATTGATAAATATTGAATAACCAAGGAAAATTCATTCATTACATTTGGAAGGAAATTTATCCAGAATATCCTTATTATTATAAATAAATATTTCAAAAACATAAAATCTAAAGTAATTATCCTTAATATTCCATTTATTCTGTATCTCATAAGGTGTTTTCTAAATAATGGGTATGATAAAAAATCTAATGATAATATAGGAAGTTTTATTCACAGATTCTTTCCAAAAATAGATAGGTAGGTCAAAGTCATTTTACATGGTCCAAGTTATCTCTTATGAGGTTATATTTCTTCTTTCAATGACTCAATTATTTTGGGGTGTCCTAAGAGAAGAGAAGTTATTATTGTAGCCATTTTGTGGGAAAAAAGATTGAATGTCTTGATTTTTAAACTCACAACCATGAGCACTCCATGAGGTCTTGATTGTAAGTGATCTAAGATTTTATACAGACTTAGTATACATGGTAAAATAAAAACAGGATTCACATATGTGACCTAGAAAATATACCCATGTATACCTAGAAAAATCATCTACTTGAAAATAAACAAAGTTCTTCCCATTAAGACTTGAAAGTCTACAAGGTCCAAAAAAATTTATGTTAGCCAACTCTAGAGATTGAGAAGTTCAAAATTCATTCATTATTTTTTAAAAAAAATTATTTTTTTCACTTTTTGATAGTGGTTATAGAAATTATCAGTTTGGAACCCATGTTTAGATAGATATTTAACTAACCCTTTCTTAGTTAGCTAAGTTAGTTAATGTTGCAATGATATAGTATTCTATGCCAAATACAAGATTCCTTATGAAAGAAACTTAATAATTAAACATTCTTAGAAACTAAATTATTTAAATCTACAACAAAAACAATATAATTTCATAAATCAATATAAATTAAAACATCTTTGGAATAACAAACAATAAAATCATCATTCTGAAACATAACATGAAAACCATCATCACAAAACTGGGAAATTATAAGGAGGTTATACATTAAACCGTCAACATATAAAACATTTGAAATTGTAACCAAACTTTTCTTACCAATATTTCCTAGGGAGATGATTTTTACTTTAGCATTGTCACCAAAAGTTACCTATCCACCATCAACCATGATAAGGATCATTATGAAAAAATAATCTCCTTTTAAATGTTTTGAAAACCACTATCTAAGTACCATTTAATTTTAATGGAGGTATTCAATCATTTTTTCATCCAAAATGGATTTAAACGAGAAATTATTTTAGTACCCAAATCTATTTGGGACGAGAAATGTTAAAAATTAAACCTTTGTGAACCCACATTTGTCTAATGGATTTCCTTTAAACATATTGTAGACTCATATAAATAAAAACTGTGTTGTTTCCTTTTTAAAAATGTTTGGAAGTAAACCTTTGAGGTCTAGATTTATGAACAAAATTATCTTTAGTTATTCTCCTCTTTCCAGGTTCATATCCTATCCCATTAACATAATTGGTAGCATATTTATTACCCAAAATTTGTTTCAATGTCTCTCTACCATTTTTAAAATTTTCAAGATGTTTCTTTAATTGATCATTTGACAGTTTGAGTTCATTTTTTTCTTTGAAAAGTTCACTTTTTTTTATTTTTGTTTAGATAGTTAAGAATTTAGAGTTTCAGTTAAAGCATGCTTTATTTTAAGACTGTTATTCATATCCTTTAATTAATTTAATGTATCCTCTATCATGATGAAATATTCTAATAATTAATCATTTGACATATTACAAACATCACATTTTTCATTGTTAGAATTATCAAGCTCATGGAAAAGAAAACTACTAGAAATTGTAAGTAAATCAAGTACCTCACTAACTGTAGTCATAAAGAACATATTTTTTATTTCCATATTTTCTTCAGGTGAAGAATCAGGGTCAGTAGATCTATATTCAAATGCACTCTAGGTGGCATTCATATCCTTTTTGAATCTTATATAATTTTCCTCATATTTGTCTTTGTATTTTAGCTTTGGATAGTAATATTTTATGTGACCATTTCTTTTACATTTATAGCATACAACATCATTTGGATCATCATCTTTTCTCTTTAAATTTACTCTATTATCATATCTTACTTTAAAGATTGGTTTTCTATAAAACATGTTCTTTCTATATAATTTCTTAAAAATTTTGACTAGGTGAGCCATTTCCTAATCACATTTAGATGGATATTCACTATTACTCAAATCTACATCTTAGACTTTTTCATTTTCATTATTATTTTTGTTGTCTAAACGTAGTAGTCTTGAAATTAACTGACTTTATTTTGGGCCCCTCATCTTCCTCATTAATTAATTTCATCTCTTCTTTGTACATAATAATCTTTCCACTCAACTCTTTTATATAGAGATTACTTATATCGAATGATTCTATAATTGATACTGAAGTGACTCTCCATCTTTTAGGCATGCATCTCAACATTATCATTATCTGGTCCTTGTTAGATACAAGATTTCCCAGTGATCTCACAATATTGAAACTCTCAGTTAACCTAAGGTACATATCATAAATTGGCTCATCAGGCTTCATTTTCAAATTATCATATTTGATAGTATAATTATTAAGCCTCGTCTCTTTTTTATTTAAAGTATCATCATTGGAAACTTACAAAGTATCCCAAATTTCAAATTCATTTTTAGAATAATAAATCCTATTAAAACCTTCATCCTTAAGGATAGATTGAAAGTCATTCATTGTAACGTCCAAAACTTTTATTAAAATTCCTTTTGATCTGATTAAATATATTATTATGTAAAATGGTTATATAAGACATATTATCATCCATGTTTTTATGTTTTTGGATTTTAAAATACTGTAAAGAATTGTTACTATTTCTAATATAGCCATTGAACAGTGATCGCATGATTAGTATAAATATAGGGCTTTAACAAATCCAATTAATTCAGAGAAAGGAAGAGATGGAATCATCCAGTAGAATTTCTTCATACGAATCGCATTTATTAGAACTCAGAAAGGAGTTAACGTCACTGGGATTCTCTCTTGACCAATCCCAAGCCGAGCTTGAACACATTAATCTTGAGAAGAATCTCATGTGGGAGAAGTAGAAGTTAAAAGATATTACCACCCAAGCGATGTTATCCGAGACTCCCCAAGAGTTTGTCACCATAACACACCACACCCTTAGGTATTTTTTGTGTGTTATAAGGGTTTATGTAACAATAATCTAGAACTATGGTTATTTGCACTATTTTTTTATATAATAAAAATTATACAATAATTTTATTATTGTTACTTTGTAAATGGTTTTTAAAGCACAAATAGTATTTTTAGTTAATAGTAAATTAAGAAATATATTTTGATGAATTAATGGATTTTTGAATTTAATAATAATTTAATAAAATATTATTTCTAAATTACTTTTTTTAAAAATAAAAATGAACGTATAATATTTTAGCAATACAATTTAAATGTTTATTAAGTTTTGAAAACTATTTTTGTCAAAACCCATGAATTTTCAATAAATGTTGGTATTTATTTTAAAATTGAAAATTAACATATTTAGAAAATTATATAGTTAAAATTATTATAATTTTTGGATTTAGGATGTTGAAATTACTTAATGGTGAATTTTTCATAGTTTTCTAAGACAATCGAATTTTTGGGAAAAAATTAAATACTATTTAAATAAAGAATGTGATTTATGAAATTATAATGACCCAATAATGATGTAATATAATAATATTAGAAGGGTTTTCGGAAAATATATGTTTTTTCTTTAAAATAATGTCATTTTGTAGTTGTTTGATTAATTTAATGGTGCCTTAGTGGACCCTCCAATACTTAAAAATACATTATCTTTTTAAAAAGATTTCCTTGAGAGTGTGACTCATGTCCACATAAGAAATCGTTATATATTAATAAGTTCGGCCATTAGACTTATAAAATTGTTTTTTCAACTCCATTTTGGATAAAAACCATGGGTAAAATCCGTGGGATGGTTTTTGGTTTTGATTAGTTTAATGTGAAGTTTCCAAAAGCTAAATAATATAGAATTTCCTCTCATTTCCTATATAAGACCACCAAATCTCTCATTCCACGTCACTAAAAATTATTAGATCTTGACCAAACTCTACCCTACTCTCTCTAGAATCCAATCAAGGTTCCCTAAGCTCAATAGAAGCCTCTCTCAAGCCTCTCCCAAGCCTTTGGGATCACACTTCCAATTAAGTGATTTCATCCTTTCTCATTTTTGTTCAAGTTTATTTATATTTTTATACCCTTTTATTTTTAATTAAAAATATTGGGGTATAATTTGACACCTCCCCCATACATTCCTCCTTATTTTTTAATTATGATATACCTCTTTATCTCTCATTAATTCCTCCCATGTACACCTGTTACCTTGCCAAAAATCCGTAAGGGACTTCTCTCTCATAATTTTACATTCAACCAATTCTTTTATATTATGCATATATATTACATTAAAAATGTTGGGATATTATTTTCCATGACACCCTTACTTTCCATTTCATGTATAAATTATGAGACACCCATTTATATTTCATCAACACATTTTTTGATTTCTAGTTGACATCGTTATGCTGTCGAAGTTACACCATAATTTCTCACGCCAAAATCATCATGTAAGTGAATACCATACCCATTTATCTCTCAAGGGTATTGAAATTTATGAAAATGTAATTTTTGATTGAGGAATTATATATATGTATTCCACATATTTTATTCATGGATTAAATTATGATGTTTAATGAATCCATGTCGTATGATCTATGTGGCACACTTATGCTTGAAATGAAATGTTTATAAAGGGTGCACCCTGATAATGCTCCAATACATTGAGAAAATAATAGTATCATGATAATCCAAGTGAAATGATGGTTTAATCATGCAAATTTAATTGTAATGAGGGTTTAATCATGATAATTCAATTTTAATGAGGATTTACTCATGCTCCATGCACAATGATCCTTGGCCCATGCTAATATCATGTTAAATGTTGTTGCCACATTTCCATGTTATGATAATAATTCTATATCATGCATTTATGTTCATATTTCGCTTATGATAAATTGATATGCCTATTGCTAACATGTACTATATTCTCTATGTTATTCGTTGTTTACCACCTTTCTAAGATTTATAGCTCATCCTTTTCTTATGAATGTCATCAGGTTATCCCAGGGAATGCTAAGTATGAAGGAATATTGAGGTCATGTAAAAGAAGTTTTCAATAAATATGTTGTGTTTTATGTATTAAATTTTTATGTAATGTTCTTAATTTACAAAGACACTAGACCTATATATCCTCAAAGTTTTATTAAGTAAAATTTATGCAATAAATCATGTTTAAGTGTGTAATAAAGAGAAGGGATTTCATATTCATAGCTTTATAATTACAATTATATTCTAATGTTTTTTCATTATACCATGTGATTCAGGAAGTATAAGGTATAAAATATTCAACTTCTATATCATACCAATTATCATAACCCATTCTCCATATGTGAATTTTAATGTTTATTCTCCCTTGGGAATAATTGGTACCATTGAAGAAAGGAATTCTATCGGTAGCATAACATTCTTTCATGTTATCCATTGTGAAGAAAAAAAATTAAAACTAATAGAAATTTAATATCTTTAAGGAAAACTAAAATCATAGTTAAATAAAAAAATTTGAAACATGAATACAAAACAAAGAAAATGTCATCAATACCAAATGTTGATTATAGTGAGTATCTAAATAGGGGTTGAATTGAGTACCCAAAAAAATTATATCTAAAATGGATTATTTTGAAATACACCTAAAAATTCAAAATAACCTAGTTTATCAAAATATGTAGTATGATATAGATCATAATAATTATAAATATTTATCTAAAGATTTATTAGGTATCATATGAATAATATACAATATTATTATACCCTTGGAAATCGTTTTATATGATCAAAATATTTTATGAACAATAATTAAGATAAACTATCAAGTATATATCTATTATTTGTAGTTAAAATAGTATCAGTTTTAAATCAGAAATAAAATAAAACAAAATTAAAACACATAATGGGAAGAAAGAATACAAGAGGTTTCATCTCATGTTGAGACTTAGACCACTCCATTTTGTTATCACCCACCGGCTGGTAATTTATATAAAATAAACTAGATGATCTCTAACCTGGATCAGTTTTATACAATAGTTTATGGCATTCCAGGTCCCACACGACCTCTTCCATAGTTATGTGTGGCAATAAAATGAAACTGGAAACACGAGGACCTATACCACTATTATTTTTTAGATAAACAAAAATAAAAACTATTTGAGAAGATATCGAGTATCCTCTAGTTCAGCATAGGATATAGTGTGCATATATGAAACAGTGTATGTCACACACTATACAAAATTTAATAAAAATAAATATAATAGATAAATATCTTAAATTAGATGTTATAAATTCTCGATCTACTGAAAGATAAATTGTGACTCTTGATTTGATTCAGTAATGAAGATTTATTCAGGTTCTCTTGAAATATACAGGAAAATAGAGTATCACAACACTTATTTTCTAATTGGAGTAAATCACTTGATGTAATGATTTTCTGGTTTTGTTAATAAAGTGTTTATAGTAGGTGAGCTCTTCATATTTGTAATTAGGTTCAAATATTTAAATCTAAAATATTTATTGAATCGTGAGATCCTTTTTTCCATGTCACTTTTCTTCTATATAGTGTTTCACTAAATTCTATACACGTTTTTCTTTATGTCTGGACGATGGTGTCTGATGCACCTTTATATGTTGCAGTAGTAGGAATAATTTATAATGATTCTTCCTCATATTGTATATTCGTAATAACTCTTCAATGATTTTTATCATGCATTTAAGTTAAAATCATTAGAATAGTTAATAGAATTAAATTCTATGATTATAGATCTTATAGTAATGTAATTCAAAATAATTAAAGTATTAAAAATAGTATTTGTGTATTTTGATCTAGATGTGTCTTGCTTGACGGTATGTTGCTCTTGTGGTACATTCCGTTGACATTATGACAATGGCGGTGCATTTCTCTAGATATACATTGCTCTTATAATACAATATTGGAAGTTTCTTTGACTTAGCCAAATTTATAGAATGTCAGTGGTGTCTAATACTTTATCAATTCTTTAGTCTAGTGGCCTAACAGTTTGACAGTGTGATATTATGGTTGTGTCTCATATATATAGGCAGTTTTATGCTACTAGTGTATTATATACAACGTTTTTTTATCTCAAGAGTGTCTCATACTTAAAAACAATTATCACCTATTCTTAGAATACAGATGACTTACCGGACAACATGAAATTCATCAGTATTATTAAAAATATGATTTTTTTAACATTAAAACTAGCATGTCAACAATAACCATTTGGTAAAGGTAGACATGGTAGCTAATTCTCTTATAAGAAAAGAACCTTATACTATATCCGTGATATGGATTGAGAAAGACTCCATCTTCGTGGATTTGAAAATCATAATTTTAGGGAATACATCCTACCTTTCCCAAATGATTTCCCTACCATTTATCCAAGAGAAGATCGTGGAGGCACCAAGGGATGATCTAGTGAAACAAAATAAGGTGAAAATAGTAATATAATGGAAAGTATAAGAGTGACAAATCAATTTTGATGGTGACATTTTATTTGGGATGAAGATTTTGGTGCCTTCATAACTTAATATAAAGTTGGAGCTATTGTATTATGCACATAACACATCTTTCTCTATCGATTATGAAAGTACCAAGATGTATCATGATCATTGAGAACACTTTTGGTGGGAAAATATATGAAAGAGATTCCAGTGTATATCTCTATGTGTTTGGTAGGTTATCAAGTTAAATCAAAAAGGCAGAAGTCTGAAGGGATGATGTAACATTTTCCAATACCAAAGTGGAATTTGGATAATGTCACCATGGACATCATTAATAGTCTCCTAAAAACATCCAAAGAAAAAAATGTGATATGGGTTGTGGTGGATTGACTCACAGATATTGACCAATTTATTATTATTTGGGAATATTTCTCACTGGAACAACTTTCCATGATATATGTGAATGGAGTGGTGAAGTAACATGTGGTTTCAATTTCAATCGTATCTGATCCTGATACAAGGTTCACATCAAAATTATGGAAAATTATTTAACATGATTTTCATAATAAATATAATTTCAACAGTTTCTATCACACCCAAACTTATGGCCAATCTGAAAGGACTATTTAGTCAATAGAAAAGATGAAAAGATTCTAATCAATGGAATTCAAGGGTGGATGGGATCATCATCTCCCATTGGTTGATTTATCATAAAACAACCAATTTCACTCAATTATTAATATGTATTCATATAAATCTCATTATGGGAAGTGATATTGAACTCCAAACTGTGAGGATGAAGTTAGCGAACAAAAGCTACTTGGAACTGATCTTATACAAGAGATAGTAGAGAAGTTTAACGACATCCAAAAACATATCAAAGTTGATCAGAGACGTTAAAAGAACTATGTTGACAACAATTTAATGGACACATAGTTCAATGTTGGAGAAAAAGTATTCCTTCAAATATCACCATGGAAGGGAGTCATCTGTTTTGGAAAGAGAGGGAAGCATAGCCTCTGGTACATGGACCCCTTTGAGATCCTTGATCACATAAGAATAGAGGTCTATTGGATTTCACTTACACTAAATACGGATCAAGTTCATGAATTTTTCCATCTATCTCTCATAAAGATGTACATACATGCCCCCTCACATTTACTGAATCTGGAGGTGGTACAATTAGAGAACAACATCTCGTATGAATAGCATCAGGTGAAAATATTAGACCATAGAAACAATGTCCTATGTGTAACGACCCAAAGTTTTTCAATGGAAATTATCTTCTTAAATTTATGTCATAAAATCACATGAAAACATAACATAATGAACTACTAATTGATAAGTGACCTTTAAACATATGTTTGTCACTTATGTGTTTGGAATTTCGAAAATCCGGCATACACGTTTGTGTTCAAGATGTTTTGTGGAGTCCGATAAGAAAAACATAATTTTATGGTGAATAGTAATCTACCCTAATGAATAGTAACATACCCTTATGAATAGTGATATACCCTAATGAATAGTAACCCCACATATGATATTATAAAAATAACATTCAAGTTGGAAGTACAATATATCTATGTTTTAGAATGAGTTAATTCATGTTTTAAATCTGGTTTTTGATAATAAAATATGATTTTAATTAAATTCTAAAATAATCATATTTAGAAAATTATTTTTGAAAAATGGACTTCATTTTAGGATTCTACATGTCAAAAAATGGTTAGGGTGAATTTTTTAGATTTTTTTGAAATACTTGAATCTTTGATGAATAGTAAAATACGGTAATTTACCATATATATACGTTATAAGCTAAAGAAACTATTCCTAGCATCATGTCTGATGTCACCACCCATGGTTCGAATTCACATGAACCATTTAATATTCTTGGTCACGGAATACTTATTATTCTTTGTCTTGGGAAGAAATAATAAATTATTGATTATTATATTATGAAATCCCTCCTCTCCTCCACTATAAAAACCCCCTTCACTCCCTCTTCCCTCCACTCCTCTCAAGCTCCAAGACTTCACTAAATTCTGCCGAAATCTCTCCCCAATGTCCTCCCCCACGTCCAAAATCTCTCATCCTACACAAAATACCAAAACCTCTCCCCTTAAGTGGTTCTCAAAGGAGGAAGTCTCCAGAGGTAAATTCCTCTTCCCAAATTTCTTCTTTTCTTTTAAGTTTTTTTCTTTTTTATTTTATTTCCTCACCTCCCTTCACCATAATAGTATGATAAATCTAGTAACATACATGTACTGGAATTTCATCATGCTAGTGGTATATTTCATTATCTTCTCCCCTTTCCCACCTTTTATTTGAAAGAAATGAAAGCACCGTTGGAGATGTGCTAATTTAGCACATTCAAGGACAACAGTTTATCAATTTATGTTATTATCTTTAATTATGGTCACGAAACCATTTGGGTTATGGTTGAACCAGATTATTATATATGTAAAATATCCTATTTTTTTTCTGTAATCTTTTGGTACAAATGGAATTAAGATATAAATCAAAACACATTCTTTGTAATCAAACCCACCGAATAACAAAAACCGTTATCACTAAGGTTATATATGTAATAATTCATCATCACTCTAAGTAACCTAATTAAAAATAAAACAATTTAATATACTGGATACGAACTAAAGAATATAACTTCAATTCTGGACAACAACTTTCATCTACTATATAATCCAAACTTGAATACATGTGAACCGTTCTTTAAAGCCAAGTAAACAAATGAGCTCGAACTATGAAATTGAACCTTATAACTAATCAAAAAGTAATTGAATGAACTAAAAAGGTTTATAATAAATAAATTAAAAGTAGAATATGTTATTTACTTATGAATTAATAATCCTCATTTTTTTATTCAGGTCATTAATAACAAGTGGATAACGCCACCAGATTTAAGGTAAGGGATCCTCCCATTTTCTCTCTTAATCAGGACTATCCTCTATAATTAGCCTTTTTACGTGTACTAGAAAATGATAGGGTATGTTTAATAACCTCCACCATACTTCCTTATCGATTAATAAGTAATGATAAACCCCATTTCTCTCTCATCAATCCCTCTTGGTCACACCCGACACCATGCCGATAAAATCATAAGGAATTCTACCCAAACCTTCATTGTTCTTTCGGGTTTCCATATCTTTCATTCAAAATGGTGTTATCTTATCTATCTATGTGAGTATTATGAATTCTGATTAGTTGTACAAGATTCTTATATCAGGACCCTTTCATCACATTCTTTCGGGTATATACTTGATTTTGAAAGATTCCCTCCTTAGAACTTTCCGATAAGCAAACCTGTTTTAAGGGGACTTCCCAAAATTTTTACCCAAATTTCAAGTGCGCTCTATCCTATGTTTTATAACACCATTGTATTTATAAAATCAGTATTTTTATTATGAAAAAATTCTTGGTTCAATATTGGTTTTATATAAAATAATTTCCTCTTTTCTATTTGAATATCTCTAGAGTGTTTTCCTTAAGACTGCACAAAATTGTTTTAATGCTAATGTTTCTAAAATACATTTTCTGTATGTTGTCACTTATATTTGACACCACTTAACATTTTATATTCTTATATTAGCCTATTAATGTCCATGTATGTTCTAATCCTTTCCTTTCATGGACACTTTCATGATATCCCATTGGATATGTTTGGTGTCATGATTGTGGTACCCAATTCATTCCATGGGTACCCTTATATTTATGTATGGTTGATTATGTATGATTATTTATGTGGAAAGATTATTTATGTGGCATGAATATTCAAGAATATGTTGATTTGGGTGTGCCTAGTTAGTGATCCAATGCACTGGGTAAGGTTAAGTCTCATGAGATGCGATATGAAACAGGATCGGCGGTTAGCCTTGACCCGTACTAAAATAGGAAACGGGATTTGCGGTTATCCTTGACCTGTAATAAAGATATGATTTAAGATTATTACACATATATATGATTCCATGTTTATATGATCCCATTATTATATTAAATGATTTCATAAGTTTCATGCTTTTGATATCATTATGTCATGCCTCTTAATTCATGTGCTTGAGGTGTATCCTTATGTTCATTCCCTTGCTGGGCATTTTTAGCTCATCCTTATATTCATGTGTTCCACAGGGTACCCTATGCCGATGTAAGGTCTCAAAGGAAGTTAGGATCTCATTATGGATATTAAATAAAGAAGTTTTCTTTATCCCCATGTTTTATGTTATATGTACCTAGTCTTCCATGACACTAGACTTAACGATCCTTGGATTGTACTATGATGGTTATTTATGCCTGAAATAATGAAATGTTTTATGTAAAAGGAATGGGTCACTATAGTTGGTATTAGAGGGAGTTTTAGTTTTTTTTGAGATTAGTAATAGAGCAAATTAGTGAGAACCTTAAGGATGAGACCAAGTATAAGAAAACAGTCCTAAATTTTGGTGAGTATAGAGTAAGTGGTTTATCAATCAAATACATCCATGTCTAGATACAAGTAGGTAGAGGTGGCTCTGGCACAGATGTATCTAGGGGTAAAACCCGAAAACACCGCTTTGATCTAGACTCGAACGGGAACTGGTGCGCGAAAACGTTCTTTGCTGCACTCTTGGTTACGACACTCCCGGGGGATATGCTTTGGTAGATTCACAAGCTTAGTAAAAACCAGTATTAAGGGTAAAAAAGAATCCCATGAGAATATAAGTTAAGAAATATATCGGGGATAACCTATATATAAACATAACGAATCACAAGTCAGGATATAATTTTTCTTTATAAGTTCATACTTTTATGTTAAAAGTTTCGTTTTATGCTCAATATCTATGTATTCAAGACCTAAAATTATACGTTCATTTTCTTAGATAATGGCAGGAAATAGAAGAACAAGTTCCAACAAACAATGTGAGATGCAATGTAATGATTTCCCTAATGACATGCCTGATGTGGCAGAAGAGGGTGATCAAAAATTCATGGTAGTACTTGCTCAGCTGGCTCAAGTTGTGAATAATAACAGGAATCAGGTGGAACATCCCCCTCCTCCAAGGAAAGAGCAAGTTGTCGTAGAATCCTTCATGTGGAAAAGGCCTCCCATGTTTAGCGGGTCTTATGATCCCCTCCTCGAAGAACAATGGATTAACTCCATTGAAAAGATTTTATCTGTCCTCCAATGCTCAGAAGAAGAGAGAGTTGTACTGGCAGTCTATCATTTTGATGGTAAAGCTAAATAGTGGTGGACGTTGATCAAGAATACGAAGTCCCAAGAGGAAATTGATTTCATTGAATGGGAGGAATTCAAGAGGATTTTTTTCAACAAATATTTTCCTCGAACCCTATGTCTCAAGATGGAAAAAGAGTTCTTTGGACTCAAGCATAAGGAAGTTGAGTCCATCAGGGTGTATGAAGCGAACATTAAAAGTCTTGCAAGGTACACCTCTGGCTTTTTCATGAACACCAAAAGAAAGGTGGATCGCTTATTTAGAGGACTAAAGTCGAGTCTATGAAAAGTGTTGGCAATTCAAGACTTCGACAACTATGAGGAGATTTTCCGTTGTTCCCTCAAGGTTGAAATAGAGATTGGAGACTCTCAGTGGTCTCATGGGCCTAGTGAAAAGAAGCGGAAAAGGGATAACAACATGGGTGGTTCATCAAACAGATCCCAAGATGGGAAGAAGCCTCACTTTCCCCTTTACAAGAATTGTGGGAAGAAGCATCTTGGTGACTGTCTCAAGGGAACTAGGAATTGATTCAAATGGGGAATGTCTGGTCATCTAGCCAAGAACTGCCGAAGAGATATAAAAAATCCTTCTAGTGTTGAAGAAGAATGGAAGGTTCAGATCAAAACTCTGCCTACAGTGCAGTGTTTTAACTGCAAGGAGCTTCGGCATTATGCAAACAATTGTCCTAAGCTGAGGGTTGTCAGAGGCAATCAACAAAAACCTCCAAGGCAACAAGGAAAGTCTTATGCTATCACTACTGCTAAGGTGGAGCCGGAAAATTATGTGGTGACAGGTACGCTTGTTATTCATTTTAGAATAGCAAATGTAATATTTGATTTTGGTTCTACGCATTCTTTCATATCATGCAAGTTTAGTAGAACTATTCAAAAACCACCTCAAAATTTGGAGGAAAAGTTATCTGTGAGAACAGCGAATGGGAAAATTATCGCATCCATGGTTTATAACTCTTCCCCGGTTAATGTTTGTGGACTGAACCTCCCAGAAAATCTTTTCATACTTCCTTTAGTAGAGTTTGATGCTATCTTGGGCATGGATTGGCTATCTTTGTAAAAGGCCAACATCAATTGTCAGGAAAGTGAGATTACTCTTCACATCCTGAAGCATTATCCGATTCTTTACAAGTGCAAGGAGGAAGATGAGTCTCCTTTAGAATCTTCGTCTCATGTTTGGATATTGATTCCTTATGATCAGGCATACCTATCTCAAATGATTGAGACAAAGAGAGAATCATGCTTAAAGACATTCCCATCATGAGGGATTCCACGGATGTATTCCCTGAAGAGTTTCTTGGTCTTCCCCCTGACCGAGAGGTTGAGTTCTCAAAAGAACTTATCCCTGGATCTTTTCTAATCTCAAAGACACCTTACAGAATGGCCATCGTAGGGCTAGAAGAGCTAAATTAGCAGTTACAAGAGAATATGGAGAAGGGTTTTATTTGCCCGAGTGCTTCACCATGGGGTGCTCCAATCATCTTTGTCAAGAAGAAGGATGGATCAATGTGCCTCTGCATTGATTACTGTGAGCTCAATAAAATCACAATAAAGAACATGTATCCCCTTCCATGGATAGATGACCTATTCGATCAGCTTTATGGGGCCAGTTATTTCTCTAAGGTGGTCCTTCGGTCGGGATATCACCAACTAAAGCTGAGGAAGGAAGATATTCCCAAGACTGCCTTTCGAACAAGGTATGGACACTATGAGTTCATAGTTATTCCCTTCAGACTCACTAATGCTCCAGAAATTTTCATGGATTTAATGAATAGAGTCTTTAGAGATTATGTTGACAAATTTGTGGTTGTCTTTATTGATGATATTCTGATATAATCTAAGAGCAAGGAGGAACATGAGGAGCATTTGGAAACTGTGTTAAAGACTTTGCGAAGGGAGAATTTGTATGCAAAGTACAGTAAATGTGAGTTCTAGATGGATTTAGTATCATTCTTGGAGCATGTTATCACTGGGAAAGGGATATCTGTGGACCCTTCCAAGATGAAGGCAATTGAAGAGTGGCTGAGGCCAACTTCTGTAACGGAGATCCGCAGCTTTTTAGGTCTAGTTGGGTATTATAGACAATTCGTGAATAACATTTCAATATTTCCAAACCCAATGACCAAGCTGACAAAGAAGGGATTAATGTTCGTCTTGACATAAGAATGTGAAAACTATTTCAAGGAGTTGAAAAAGAGGCTTATCACTGCACCGGTACTCACACTCACTTTAAGTGGAGAAATCTTTGTGGTGTATAGGGATGCTTCTAATGAAGGATTAGGTTGTGTGCTAATTCAAAATGACAAAGTGATAGCCTGTGCCTCAAGGCAGTTTAAAATCCACGAGCAAAACTATCCCACGCATGATCTGGAGTTGGCGGTTGTGATCTTTGCATTGAAAATCTGGCGGCATTATCTCTATGGAGAAAAATGTGAGATATATACTGACCACAAGAGTCTCAAATATATATTCACACAGAAAGAGCTTGATATGCGCCAATGAAGATTGATAGATCTCATCATGGATTATGACTGCTCAATCCACTACCATCCCGGTAAAGCAAACAAGGTGGAAGATGCTCTAAGTAGAAAGGATCTTGCATCTTTATCAATGATGAGAATTGAAAAGGATCCAGTCTTCTTGGATTTAAAAAGGATAGACATGGAAATCATTAAGGGATGAACATCATCAATCCTTTCTCAAATGATTGCTCAACCATCCCTCTTGGATAAAATAAAGGTTGCTCAAAGAAATGATGTGGAAATTCAGAAAAGCATGTAAGTTGTTAAGAAAGGGAAATCCTCTGATTTCAAAATTGATGAGGAAGGATTTGTAAGATTTGGGACCAGATTATGTGTACCATCTGATCCAGAGATAAAGAAGGAGCTATTGAATGATGCACATAGCTTGACTTTCTTTATCCATCCTGGGAGTACCAAAATGTACTGTGATCTCCAAGAAAACTTTGAGTGGGATAACATGAGGAAGGAGATTTCGGAATATATATCAAGTTGCTTGGTATGTCAGGAAGTTAAAGTTGAGAGACAAATGTCCAAAGGTACGATGAAGCCATTGCCTATACCCATCTGGAAATGAGAAAATGTTACCATGGACTTTGTCATGGGTCTCCCAAAGACGTCGAAGGAAAATAATGCGATATGGGTTGTGGTTGACTGACTCACCACGACATCCCATTTCATCACTATTCGGGAAGATCTCTCGCTTGAACAACTTGCAATGTTATATGTGAAGAAAGTGGTGAGACTGAACGGTGTTCCTCTCTCAATTGTCCCTTACCACAATACAAGGTTTACATCTAAATTCTAGAGGAGTCTTCAACATGCATTCAGTACTGAATTGAGTTTCAGCACGGACTATCACCCACAAACTGATGGCCAATCTGAAAGGACTATCCAGACGCTTGAAGATATGATAAGAGCCTACTATCTAGAATTAAAAGTTTGTTGGGATCAGCATCTCCCATTGGTTGAGTTCTCATACAACAATATCTTCCACTCAAGTATTCAGATGGCTCCATATGAAGCTCTGTATGAAAATCGATGTAGAACTCCAACCTGTTGGGATGATGTTGGAGAATGAAAGATACATGGACCCGATCATGTTCAGGAGATGACAGAGAAGGTTCAAGTCATCTAGAAACACATCAAAGCTACTCAAAGTCAGAAAAAGAGATATTCTGACAATCATCGAAGGGACTTGGAGTTTGACTTTGGAGATAAAGTCTTCCTCTGAATATCTCCATGGAAGAGAGTCATCCGATTCAGGAAGAAAGGGAAGTTATGCCCAAGGCATATTGGCCCCTTTGAGATCCTTGACCACATAGGATTCATGGCCTATCAGCTTGCACTTCCACCAAATATGGCTTTAGTTCATGATGTTTTCCACGTATCACTCTTGAGGAAGTACAAACCTGATCCCTCACATGTACTAAACTCAGAGGTGGTGCAGTTGGAATATGATCTCTCCTATGAGGAGTAGCCAGTAATGATTCTATATCAGAGAGATAAGGTTCTACGCAAGAAGACAACCCATCTTTTCAAAGTGTTGTAGAGGAACCATAAGTTTGAGGAAGAAACATGGGAATTGAGGGAATCAATGATGGAAAAGTACCTGCACCTGTTTTTGTCTTAGTATGTAAAACAAAATTTCGAGGGTGAAATTTCATAGGGGGGAAGAATGTAACGACCCAAAGTTTTTCAATGGAAATTTCCTTCTTATATTTATGTCATAAAATCTCATGAAAACACAAAATGATGAACTACTAAGTGATAAGGGACCTTTAAATATAACATTGTCACTAATGTGTTTGGAATTTTGAAAATCCGACATTCATGGTTGTCTTTAAGATGTTTTCTGGAGTCCGAAAAGAAAAACATAATTTTTGGTGAATAGTAACCTACCCTAATGAATAGTAACATAACCTTATGAATAGTGATATACCCTAATGGATATTAACCTCACAAATTATAGTATAAAAATAATATTCAAGATATAAGTACAATGTACCTATGTTTTAGAATGAGTTAATTCATGTTTTAAATCTGGTTTTGATAATAAAATATGATTTTAACTAAATATTAAAACAATCATATTTAGAAAATTATTTTTGAAAAATGGATTTCATTTTTGGATTATACACGTTGAAAAATGCTTAGGGTGAATTTTTGAGATTTTTCTGAAATTCTTGAATTTTTGATGAATAGTAAAATATGGTAATTTCCCGTATATATACATTATAAACTAAATAAACTATTACTAGAATCATGGATGATGTCAGAACCCATGGTTCGAATTCACATGACCCATTTACTATTCTTGGTCATGGAATACTTACTATTCTTTGTCTTGGGAAGAAATAATAAATTAATGATTATTAGATTATGAAATCCCTCCTCTCCTCCACTATAAAAACCCCCTTCACTCCCTCTTCTCTCCACTCCTCTCAATCCCCAAGCCTTCTCTAAATTCTTCCCAAATCTCTCCCCAAGGTCCTCCCCCATGTCTAAAAGCTCTCATAATCCTCAAAACACCAAAAACTCTCCCCTTAAGTTCTTCTCAAAGGAGGAATTCTCAAGAGGTAAATTCCTCTTCCCAAATTTCTTCTTTTCTTTTAAGTTCTTTTCATTTTTATTTTCTTTCCTCACCTCCCTTCACCATAATAGTATGATAAATTCAGTAAAATTCATGCACTGGAATGTCTTCATGCTAGTGGTATATTTCATTATCTTCTCCTCTTTCCCCCCTTTTATTTTAATGAAATGAAAGCACCTTTTGAGATGTGCTAATTTAGCACATTCAATGAAAACTCTTTATCAATTTATATTATTTTCTTTAATTATGGTCATTAAACCATTTGTGTAATGGTTGAAACAGATTATTATATATTTAATATATCCAATCTTTGTTTATGTAATATTTTGGTACAAATGGAATTAATTTATAAATCAAAACACATTCGTTGTAATCAAACCCAGCGAATAACAAAAACGGTTATTACTAAGGTTATATATGTAATAATTCATCATCACTCTAAGTAACTTAATTAAAATTAAAAAAATTTAATCTACTGGATATGAAATAAAGAATATAACTTCAATTCTGGATAACCACTATCATCTTGGATATAATCTAAACTTGAATATAAGTGAACCGATCTTTAAAGCCAAGTAAACAAATGAGCTCGAACTATGAAATTGAACATTATAACTAATCAAAAAGGATTTGAATGAAATAAAAAGGGTTGTAATAAATAAATTACATATAGAAGAGGTTATGGAGTTAAGAAATAATAATCCTAATTTTTTTATTTGGTTCATTAATAACAAGTGGAAAACACCTCCGGAATTTAAGGTAAGGGATCCTCCCCTTTTTTTCTTAATCGAGATTTTCCTCTATACATTTCCTTTTTATGTGTACTAGAAAATGATGGGGTATGTTCAATAACCTCCCCCATAATTCCTTCTGGATTTATAAGTGATGAAAAACCCCATTTCTCTCTCATCAATCCCTCTCGGTCATACCAGACACCATGCCAATAAAATCATAACAAATTCTACCCGAACCTTCTTTGTTCTTTCGGGTTGCGTTATCTTTATTTCAAAATGGTGTTATCTTATCTATATATGTGAGTCTTATGAATTCTGGTTATTTTTAAAATATTATTATATCAAGACCCTCTCATCACATTCTTTCACCGATATACATGATTTTGAAAGATTCCCTCCTTAGAACTTTCGGATAAGCAAACCTGTTTTAAGGGGACTTCCCAAAATATTTACTCAAATATCAAGTGAACTCTATCCTATATTTTAAAACACCATTTTATTTATAAAATCAGTATTTTTATTATGAAAAACTTATTTTTTCAATTCTGGTTTTATATAAGAGAATTTTCTCTTTTTTATTTGAAAAGCTCCAGAGTGTTTTCCTTAAGACCGCACAAAATTGTTTTAATGCTAATGTTTCTAAAATACATTTTTTTTGTATGCTGTCACTTAGATTTCACACCACTTAACATATTATTTTCCTATATTACCCTATGAATGTCCATGTATGTTCTAATCCTTTCCTTCCATGGACACTTTCGTGATACGCCCATTGGATATGTTTGGTGTCCTGATTGCGGTACCCAATTCTTTCCATGGGTACCCTTATGTTTATCCAGGGTTGATTATGTATGATTATTTATGTGGAAAGATTATTTATGTGGCATGAATATTCATGAATATGTTGAGATGGGTGTTCCCAGGTAGTGCTCAAAGGCATTGGGTAAGGTTAAGTCTCATGAGATGTGATGTGAAACGGGATTGGCAGCTAAACTTGACCCGTACTAAAATGGGAAACAGGATTCGCGGTTAGCCTTGACCTGTACTAAAGATATGATTTAAGATTATTCCACATTTATATTATTCCATGTTTATATGATCCCATGCTTATATTAAATTATTTCATAAGTTTCATTATTTGGATATCATTATGTCATGCCTCTTAATTCATGTGCTTGAGGTGTATCCTTATGTTCATTCCCTTACTGGGCATTTTTAGCTCATCCCTTTGTTCATGTGTTCCCCAGGGTACCCTATGAAGATGTAAGGGCTAAAAGGAAGTTATGAGCTCATTATGGAGATTAAATAAAGAAGTGTTTTTTAGCCCCATGTTTTATGTTATATGTACCTAGTCTTCTAGGAAACTAGACTTAACGATCCTTGGATTGTACTCTGATGGTTAATTATGCTTGAAATAATGAAATGTTTTATGTAAAAGGTTTGGGTCTCTATACTATGCAATAAGAAAACTCACCGTGTAATGGTGTTTTGGTGGACCCATAAGTATGAATAGGTGACATGGGATCCAATGGAAGCAATGAAGGAGAAATTACATCACCTTTTTTCATCTTAATCTATAAAATGTAATTTTAGGGGTGAAATATAAAAAGGGGGGAAGAATGTAATTACCTAGAATATTATAAATGAAATATTCCTTTTTATAAATATGGTACATGGTTTAAAACACATAAATAACATAAAAAACAAATAAAAACATTATTCTCAAAAGTGAAGAATGGATTAATTGGTATTTTTAGAAATTAAAGAACCTATACTGGTGGATTGATAACATAACTATTTGAGTAGTAATTTGACCATTACGAATAGTAATACAGAATAGAATATTAACCTCACCTACAAATGTGTAAATAAAATTTAGACATCTTATAAATTATAATATGATATAATTATATCATAATATAAGTAAATATATTTTTAAATAATAAATTCTGTGTTGATATTTTTTGTAAAACGTAAATGTTTATTTACAATTTTTTAATTAATATAATGATTTAAAATAAAATTTATTTCCTAAAAATAGAATCATAAATTAATATTTTGTATTATAATAATTATAAGATAATTTTATGAGACCTTAAATAATTTATCAAACTATCATAAAAGAAATTATAATATTAAAATTATTATTTTTCAAAGAATATGTGATTTTATTTAGAAATTATGTTTTTCTGATTTAGAAAATTACTTTCATAAAATTTAATCTATTTTTCAAATCTACACATCAAAAAATGACCAGGTTGAATTTTTTTGAATTTTTTAAAATAGTTTAACTTTTGGTGAATAGTGGAATATAGTAATTTTTAGTATTTAATAAATACCTGAATTTTTTATTCATGGATGATATATGGATGATTTGAGAATAATAATCTCAAACTATGATTTATTATTTAATATATTTATTGATAATTATAAACAATATTGATATTATTGAGACAATATAATAAATTAATGATTATAATAATCAAAACACATACCTCTCCCCCCTTATAAATACCTCCCCTCACCACCTCTTCTCATCACACCTCCAAAAACATTTACCTTTTCTCAATTATACAAAATTACATTACCATGGCTCTTAAACATGTTAAAGAGCTTATGGTCTCAATAAAACACCAAACCCTGGTGCCTTATGGAGGTTCTCAAGGAGAAGATATTCAAGAGGTTAAATCACCCATCCTTGTCTTTTAATTTGTTTTTTTTCTTATCATATACTCACCTATCCCATCCAATGTGGCCTGATAACTCCATAATCATATATATATATTGTCATTTTATTATTTTAATTGAATATCCATAATCAAATCTCTTCAATTCTCCTTCTATTCTAAATATCCAAATGGCATCTATGATGTGTCGATTCCTCACCTTCATGGACGATGAGTTTTATTTACATTGATTCCTTCACGGATGGTCATAAAACCCTTATTATGATTAAATAAGATTTTAATATACATTTTATAACATTTTTATTTTTATATAACCAATATAAAAACATAATTCTAGATAAAATGATACTAGTTTGTGATGGTCGCAAAAATCGCTAAAATAAATTATATATATTATAATTAATGTTTTTTATAATTAATCATCCTCATATCATAAAAAAATGATATCATAGACCATTTAAAATTATGTAAGTATATTAATAAAATATCATAATAATTCTATTGTTTCACTTCCATTTGAAAAGTACTCACATAATTATTCTCAAGGGAACTGACCATAAAACCATGAAACGAATGTTTATAGGACAAAAAAACTAAACATTATAAGTCATAAAAATTTCCTTAAATAAATTTAATGATATTATAATAAATAAAAAATATGTGTATAAGTTTAATACTTTTTTAATTAACGAATCTAATTTTATTATACATTATATAATTACAAGTGGAGAATGTATTCAGACCTAAGGTAAGAGGATTCTCAAACCCAACTCTATTTTTTTGGGTTATACATCTTTCATTGAAAATTTTAGTGTAGATATTCTTTTGTTGTTCCATAAATATAATTTCATTTTTATTCCATCTTCTTTTTATTTATATACATGTTTCCAACTTATTTTTATGACAAATATAAGGATTTTAGAAAAGAAATATTCTTTCCAAAACACATCTTGACTATTTTTGAGATTGTTTCTTCATCACTCAAGAATGGTGATTCTTATAACTAATTTGTTTTTACCTTTTTTATTATGGAACCAAATGGTTTATTCCTGAATGTATATGTTATGAATTTATTATGAAAACCAGTCCTTTCTATAGGTTATGACTATGATTGTTTTACATTTTATGTGGCATGCCTGATTATGTAAATGTTAGGATGTGACATATGGGTCGTGAATTATATAGTCCTCCATTGCACAAGATAATTTGTTTTATCTCATTGGATAATGTGTAATATTCATAAACATGATTCTATATTTGTCCAAAATGATGATGTAATGATTATAAACATATGTCATGCCTGAATATGATGATATCTTTGTTCACAACTATGTCCAGTATTTCACCACTAAGACATGATGTTTCATTTTTAGGCATTTCCACATTCCATGCCTTTGTCTAATAATTCCTCTCATTATTAAGAATATGATATTATTATTTTTTAATAATGAATATTATTATTCTCATTGATGTTATATTGATTTATTTCCTTATTTATCATCTTATTGGGCTTTTAGATCACTTGTTTTATTGATATATATCTTTATGTGATTATTTATAGTAAAGTGAATGTGAACATTTAATGATAAATATGAAGGATTTAAATAAATATTTATAGTTTATTATGTTAAAATTATGTATGGTATTAATTTTACCATGATATTAATCCTTTGGATCGTGGATTGTAATAATTTTATATTTTTTATCTTTACGATGATGTCATAGTCATGTAAGAAAAGTATGTTCACTATATCATCTGTTACATTCATAATATAATCCCTCTCCAGTATTCCCTTGACATTTTCTTCATCCATGTACTGCATGACCACATGCCTAAATTTGATCATGATAAGATCTTCTATGTGTATATTCAATCGATTAGAACCCAAAAAAACTATAGAAGACTCATCCCTATGATTCCAATTGTTATCTCCAGCTAAATGGAGTCCCTTATATAAGAATCTCTCTATAAATACCACCCTCTCTAATACTCTAGGATATGTGGTAATGAATAGGGATGGCACAATGGGGTGGATGAATATGTGGAGTCTCTTATCAAACATTCATTACTAATAGTATCAATTTTTAATCATGTTGAGGGAGTGCCACATAACATTAGTGAACCTCATGAAATAATCGGCAACTACCATTCATCAATGATGTAGCTAAATAAGAACTTGAATTTAGACTGATTTCATCCACTAGGGGTAATACATCACACTAAACAACGATTCAAAGTCAGTCCATGAGGGTTCCGACTCATTATGTGTATGTGTGGCTAAGCTCAACCAGTTCCTAACTTCTCAGTGGAGATGGATAAATCCTAGAGGAACCATCTAATTATTTGTGGTCCAAAGAATCCTAAAAACTCAAATCACAAACTCAATCCAATCCTACACTATATAAGGATATGTCTAACCACAAAATCTTAGTGCATTTTGGAACTAGAACTCACAAAGTTCCCTAAACCTACATAAATCCTCATTCGGCTCTTCCGGTATAATTTATTTCTCAACAGTTGGTGGTGATACAACCTTCATAAATGGAATAAATATCTCATGTATTGTCCACTGATCTGATGCATCATCACTCATTAGATTGATATCACTATCCAGGATTAGTAACATGGAAGGATATCTTCATAGAGGAATCTTGAAAATTTACCCAGAAAGCTCAGTCTGAGGAAATCCTTCGACCATTTATTGAAAATAAAAGAAAATTACATCAAGTAGACACAACAATGTGAGAAAGACAGATACATATCATAAAAATCAAACCCATCGCCACATCCCTGATATTGTACTTCCTCCGAAGTTACCGATTCCCACTCTGAACTTTCATAGTGTTTCCAAATCCTGGCACACTTCCTTCTATGATTGAGCTTCTCCAAAGAAATTATCTCCTTAGAAGACTGTGCAATCCGTCCAGCCTTCCCGCTAGAAGCTATGGTAGCTATAAGAATTGGCAAGTGAGAATAGTCTTTTTGCGGCCTTCTTCGTGGTGGGTCAATCTTCACGTTCTCCTCCACAGACACTTTCTTTTTGCAACCCTGATCCACATCACTATAGGAGGGATGAACCATACCACCATCATTTCCCTTCTCACTATCAGAACAATTTCCCCATTTACAAGAAATGTGCACCATCTGATACCCTTCCCTCACACCCTGATCCTGCTGAGATTGACTATTAACATCCATCATATTAAGGCAGGGGGAATGGTCCACAGAATCATAGCCACCATGCATGACCTTCTTCACATTACAATCTCCAACTATGTTATCCAGTAGTGAACCAGTATCCCCATTTATTTCAGAGCCCTCATTAGCATTAAAGGGATTCACAGTCTCCAATTCATGATCACAATTACCAACAATAACTTCCCTTGACTCAACAATAGCACCTAAAGATGTATAATTTTGATCCTCCTGAGTTATTTCAGTATCCCTATCATGATCCAAAACCAATTTAGCAGTCATCAGGCATGAAAACCGGTTCCCGAGCTCAATATTAGCCGCCAGCCTCCCAGAAGGTGCCCGCATCCCAGCTGGACTCCTCATCGCAGCACCACTGTCATCTGCAGTTCCCTTCACAGGGGTCATTTGTTTCCCATCTAGCTTGAAAAACCCATTCTTTATGTGATGATGATGTATGTGAATCCCCTCTTGAGCTGGGGAAAGAGGACCTTCTTCAATGGATTTCTCATCATGGAATGCATCAACTGCTGCATATGCACTCACAGGGTCCAGGAAGAGAGAGTTTTCACCACCAGTTTGTCCACCCAGGTCTGCATCTTTCTCCACAACATCAAAAATTATTTCTAATGGAGAATCCCTCTCAACAATGCCACCCACTTCCCTTCGGGGGCTTTCCATCAAAGAGGAAACCTCATTCATTGAAATTCTGACAATACCTCCTGCATCCTAAAAAGCAATAGAAGGTTAACCACTACCCTTAATGGAGCCAACATTCCCCAATTCCCGCTTCAACCTGGTGAATATATCACTGAGATTCGGTCCAGGAGGCTCCACAACTGGCTTCTTCAGCTCAGCCCCCGTGCCCGTAACCCCACTGTCCCCTAAGTTCACCACCTCATGCCGAGAAATCATGGGTTTCTCTTCATGAAACCAGCCATCTACCTGATCCTTACCCTATGTCTTCAAGCTCCCCACAACAGCATCATCATGAGAAACCAATCCATCCCTCACCCACCTGCACACCCTCATGTTCAGAGAACTATTTCTGCAGGATGAGACACCATGACCCAGCCGATAGCACAGACTGCAGTATTTAGTCCACGACTCAATCTTAACATCCTGTTTCCACTGGAATTCTTTCCCATCAGTAATCCACACCAAATCAACCAGAGGCTTGGAGACATTAATCTCCACACATATGCGAGGGTAGATGGGATGACACACAACATCAGTTTTGGTATCATAGCACAGGTAATGACCGACCATGTTCCCAAGAATAAATAGAATGGAAGGGTTCTGGAATGGGTGAGGAAGGCCTGGGAATTGTACCCAAGCCGCCTTATTCAGATTATCTGCTATTTATATTCTTGGTTTATAAATACATATGATACTCCACCAAAACAAAGCTCCGTAGCCTGAATGCCTCCATCCAGACACATTGAAATTATTTCCCTATGTTCCAAATCAATCAATAAAAGGGGATATGACCCCAAACATCATCCTTAGGTTGACCCACCTCTGATACTAGTCTATCACAACCTTAACCATTGGGGCCAACCTTTCCAGTGGAAGGCTAAGTTGTAACTACCCCAAGCCTACCACTATAGGCTAGAGGCTGGAGACCATCACAGAAAGTCATAACAAAATTGGGGGAACTTATATAAGGACCAATACACACACACCCAACCATATCCATGAAAAAGTGTATTGGGATAAAAAAAATACAGTACATATAGAGTAACTACCATTCATGTGACAATCTCAAGGGAATATGAAGGATTATGAAAGCATAATATAAAAATTAAAGGGAAAATACTCACCCAAACAGAAAATATATCCAAACCTAAAAAATACACTAAAAGTAAATGTTGAGAGATATCATATCAATATCTCACTACTGGAAAAAAGGCCTATACCCACGGTTCAAAACCGTGGGTATAGCCCCCAAAACCGTGGGTATAGGCTATACCCACGGTTTTGGGAACCGTGGGCTGGAACGCCGTCGGTATAGGTCCCCAGCCTATACCCACGGTTTTCCAAAACCGTGGGTATAGGTGTTCTGCCACCGTGTCAACAAAACATTCCCAATTGCCACGGTGTTAGTGGCTTTTACCCACGGTTTCAAAACCGTGGGTATAGATCCTAAAATAAAGCCGCAGGCGGGTTTCGATCCCACGACCTCCTCGCTGCAAAGTACCGCGTCTACCACTACCCTACTATCAATTATGTGTATATATATATATATATTTAGTTAAATATAGTTATATAAACCATGGGTATAGAGGGAAGAACCGTAGGTATAGGACTCCCACAAAAAAAAATCTTTCCCACGGAAAAAAAAAATTTCCCGCGCACACATGGGAAACCTATACCCACGGTTTTGAAAAACCGTGGGTATAGGTTTTTTATCCTATACCTATCCCCACGGTTCTCCTCAAAACCGTGGGGATAGGTACCCCTATACCCACGGTTTTGGAAAACCGTCGGTATAGGTCAATTTTCAAGACCTATCCCCACGGTTTTGGAAAACCGTGGGGATAGACCCCCCTATGCCCACGGTTTTCCAAAACCGTGGAGATAGGTCTTGAAAATTGACCTATACCCACGGTTTTCGAAAACTGTGGGTATAGGGGGTACCTATCCCCACGGTTTTGAGGAAAACCGTGGGGATAGGTCCATTTTCCAGTAGTGTCTCCAAGCCCAAACCACTGTATATGGGAAAATATAGCATGGTATCCCCTATGCACCTCTGTAATCGATGTCAACTTGCCTGTCGTCAGCATAAGACCTAACAGGTGCGGGATAATCCCATGTAGTATTAATTATATACATATCGATTTGTATTCTCCAAAATATGAAGGGGATAAATATGATAAATTATAATATTTTATAGATTGAACCATATCACAAGAGAAATGGATCCCAAGCACATATATACAATCTCATAAAAGAAACATAGGAAAGGGAGAAAGGGGTTCCCTATCTCACATCATTGATCCTGAAAATAGTCTTCTAACCATTCCAAAAGTCTATCATCAATTCCTTGGATCTCATGTGTTTTTTCAAGAAGTAATAGTGTTGAACCACACCTTGACACTATATCTAACAGTCGGGGAGACATAATCTATAGGTTAGAGGACCCATTCCCTAGTACAGTATGAGGGTTCCAGTCAGTAGAGAGAGGACATTTTCCCTATCCCAGAAGGAGGGGCCCACTCTATAGGTAGAGGACCCATTCCCTAACATGGAAGGATGGTTTCACTCTGTGGATAGAGGACCCTTGGAATGTCCCAACTAGAGGGTTCCAATCTATAGGTATAGGATCTATGCCCTAAAATAGAAATATGGTTCCACTCTATTGATAGAGGACCCATGACCCATCCTAATAAGAGTGTTCCACTATATTGATAGATAACCCATGCCATAACACAATAAGAAGGTTAAAATATAAATATAGAGGAACCATTCCCTAAAAAAAGAGGATTATTCCAATCTGTAGGTAGAGGAACCATGCCATAAAAGAGGATGAGGGTTCTACTATATTTTTAGAGGACCAATGTCTGGACACATCAGAAGGGTTCCACTCTGATGATCCTACCTGACCAATTCCATCAGGAAGTCCCTCCTAAGGAAGCATTATGCTCAAGAAATCTCACATAATATCTAAAAATACACTATGAAAGATACTATCAAGTTCTATGTGATAAAAACTCAGGACAGTCTAATCATGGGCTAAAATATTATTTAAAATGAAGGAGATGTGAGAGGGTGGAGATTCATAGAGTAAATGGGATGTATGGGACCCACATGAAATGTGATCTTACTCTATTACCTAGTCATGTCCTTAAAGGACCCTAGACCACCCTGAGTGGGGGATGAATTAGGGTGTTAACTTTTTCTCTTCTTTACTAGATATTGTTCCCACGTTGGTATCGATCTGTTTAAACTTGTATAATGGATAAGTGAAATAATTAAAACATGTATAAGGAAAACACAACCGTTTTTAATTAGTCCACCACTAAGGGATACGTCCAAGGAGCAGACGTTGAAAGGTTTTCAGTCATACCAAATTCCACTGATCTTCACTAGATATGGATTACAAAGGTTCGGGTACAGTCACTCTGTCCTAGGAACACTATCTTTATAAAGGTTCATGGATAGGTCACTACATCCCTTGGTTCACTCTCGTTGACTCCCACTGGCTTACTACCTTGGGAGATGTCTAACTTAGTTTATCGACTTGAAGGTCACTTAAACAGATAATCATGGTATTCTTTGTCTCCATTTATGCATGAGACATTGGTTGCATCAGATTCTTGAATTGATGCTCTTTTTTATTCAATCTTCTTCTTTACTTTTCCAGAATCACAAAATCCTTTGTGATTGTTCAAGAAATCATCACAATTGAACTGTGCCGAATAATTCACAATCTTGAATTGGGAAAACTTTGTTTTTGTTCTTATTCGATTCCTTTCATTATAAATACCAACACCTAAGTGTATCGGCATACATTCATCTTTCTATTTAGATTTGAGTTTAGTTGCACATATTGTTCTTATTGTTTTTTCAAATCACAATGAGGGATTTAAACACCAGTCATGTGTGTGTAACTACTTCTCTTTATAAAACTGAATGGTTCACGACACTCCCTTCTTTGTGAAGCCGCTTCGAGAGTGCTAAGCACCTATCAAAGGCTTGCGGGACCCCCAAAGTTTTCACGCACCCTTATAGGTGTCTTTCACATAAAAAATCAAACTTTTAATGTAAAAAACCTTTTGTCATGAAGAATTATTTTCGCAAAACTCTCCTTTGTCACACAGAACTTCCCTTTTTCACAAAACCCTTTCTTTTTCGTGCAAAACTTCTTATATTCGCTCACCAATATTTCATTAAAAAATTTTGTGCGTCAGAGCTCAAGATTTGTCTAAGTGTCGATCTTTCTCAAATGAGAGGCGGTCACCTTCTATTTATAGGTGTTTTGATCCTATGCATAGAACCCATTCTTACACATAAAATTGTCTCTCACATCTTTATATTATGCACACCTTCCTTTATTTTCACACACCACATATATTTTTTTCAGACCTCATGTCATTTCTATTTCACATCATTCCGAACATGAAGAATCTATTGTGCATAAAACCTCAAAATGGTATTTCGCGCACTGACTTAAAATTTCACACACATCCAAGATTATTGCACGCACATCATGCCTCTGTCAATTTTCTAGTTTTGTATCCCAAGGAAACCTTATCACGTAAAAAATCTAATCCAAATTTTTCACACAAATAATTTTTATGTTCACAAGTTTGATGTTATTCTCGCATGGTACAAACATCTCTGAGTTTTCACGCACCTCTTTTCTTTTCTGATTTTCGAAATTTTTATCTCAAATCACCAATTGCGAGAAAAATTGTAAACAACGTTCCATATTGCAGGAAAAACCAATCTTCCACACAACCTCCTTAATATTGCACTTTGCCCAATTTTTCATGCACTCCATTCATTTGCCGAATTTCAATGCATTGATCCTGAAACCTCAAGTGCACGTAAAAATCTCCTTGAACAATTCCACCTTCAATATATGCTTTGGACATAACCTTCATGCATCTTTTCTATGATTTTTATTTTTCAACAACACTTCTTCTTTCATCACAAATTCCACTATTGTGATATATATCCATTGATAGATCATCTTTTGAATCGTTAGAGTTTAAATGGAGTGTACTATAGATTCTATGTCGTCCACCGACATCTTTCCTTCCAATAAAACTTTATAAGAATGGAAGCACCTTTACTCCCCTTTACTTCTTAAGAAATACATCACAAGTTCTCTTGACTTATGATATTTTTGAAATAAAAATCTGCAAAGCATCATATAATTTAGATAAAATGTGAAATTCATGGCCATGTCAGAATGCCATGCCCTTCCACACTCTCTCTTTTTCTTCAACCATAATTCTCTACTCCATGAAAATCATATGATTCTATCATTCAAGTAATATCTTGCACGGTTCTCATAAAATCATGAATAATTTCATGGTGTTCTTCTTCAATCATCCTCAGATGGATGATACATCATCAGTCCAAAATTTCATTAGAGTTCTTCTTGATCTCCTCTGTTTTTATCTTTATTGACAATAATTGACAACAAATACAACTTATACACAATGTGGTCCCAACAGTCCTTTCCAGCACACATATCAGTTCCCATGTAGTTCTACACGGGGTGTCAAGGTACTATATTATTTGTCTCAGCCACCCAAGGCCTTCTTGTGTGATCATGATTAAACCCCTGTAATTTTTTCTGTGTGAGAAACAAATATTCCCATTGTAACACATGTTTTGTTTGTGTTCGGTCGGCCCTTGTCATGTGATTTCTAGCCAGGATCACGTAATCTCAAAAGTACACAACATGAGTTCTTCAATACATGGCATGTGGCACATGGGATCTTAGTTATGTACCCTTTTCCCATGACAATCCATACATTTGGGAGATAAGGGATGTGTGGTCCCTAGATAAGGCATTCAATATTTATCTCTAATATGAAACCCTAGAATCCACATAAACTATATTATATAGAGTGTTCTTAATGTAGAACACAAACATAAAAAACAATCATCAGTGGCAGTTTAATCATAGTGGTTTTAGTAACCGCTGCAAAATAAATCCAGTAAAAAAATTACTAATATAGCTGCAGTTTCATAAAAAATGATATTATTTTAGTTTTTCAATTAGTGGTTGTTTATTTTAAATTTTTATTACATGTTTTATAAAACCGTAATCCCACCTCCTCCCCTGCTCCCTCTATGCTACCCTAACCCCTTCCCCCACTCCCTAACCTCAAACTCTCATCTCCCTAGAGGAGAACTTGAGCTGATGACCCCCTATCCCAGTACCCATCCTCCTATCCTCTCCATAGCGGTGACCCTGAGCCCGTGACCCTGAGCCCAGGACCCCTGACACATGTGACCCCCACCTCCTCCGACCCTGAACCTCACAACCATGTTCCCTCCGACAACATATCTATATAGGTCATCGGAGATGTGAAGTCCCCCCCCCCAACCTCCCTCAACTCATATCAATTACCATCTTCATCAGCGATGCATACCCCCCACCTTTTGAACCCCTTCTGCATGCCACATATCCCCTCTTTGATAGAAACATTGACTACTTAAATGTTTCATCATCCTCACCATTATTTTACTATTGAGTATCATTATATGGGTAATAATTAGTGACAAAAACAGTATATAAGTTGTATTTTATTCATTGGATTGTAAATATATTTGAATTTTGTTTTATAATGTGTTATTTTTATTTTTGTAGTTAGTTTTTTGGAGTTATAATAATCATTAATTTTTTATAGATTTTATTAAATTAAAAAATAAATTCAGTTATGATATATAATGGTCATGAAATCTAGATTGTTAATAATTTGATGGTTTTTACTTGATATTACTGAATATCAATTTGTTCTATATATGATAATGCCTTGTTTTTTTGAGAGATACATAACTGAGGATATTCTCCAACTCATGACCAATAGGTGGTATGGTCTGGAGTCACACATGGTTTCATCACCAACCCTCACACGATTTCTAAGGATAAATTATTTTAAAATGATATATTAGAAACAATTTAAATTTATTAAAATGATTCATGTTTTATGAATTTTTTAGGAATAATTTATTTTAATAAAATATATCAAATAATTATATAGTCATAATGGTTATGTCTTAAATGCATGATAATAAATTATTTATTATTGTAACTAGAACAAACAACAAAGTTTCATTGATCTTATTTCTTCTAACATGATTTTTAATAAAAATTATTATAGTGTGTATTTTGTTTTTTGATGAGTCGAATGAATGATTTTTTATCATTTTATTTGAAAATCACAATATACTTTATTCAAATTTATGTTAACATCGTGTTTTTTTGTTATGATAAAATTGAGGGAACATCTGATATGATGTTCTTTGAATAGAGTTGATTTATATAATTCATGGAACAACATGATGTCCCATTAAACTAGTTTAGTAGAATATAGATGTATATAGTTCAATATTATGGGTATGTATATAGACCCTCACTTTTCATACATTAACATTACATAACATTTGAGGAATACATAAAAGTTATACAAATAGACTCCCAAATACCATATTAGTATAGTGCCTTATGAAACATTGAAATACGAACAATGGTACAAAAGTGAGCTACATTATCTCCAACTCTGTTCTTCTTGACTAGTAATATTCTTAGACACATAAATAACATTACATATCTTTATAACCCAAGGGAAAGGAAACATAAAAATGGGTGTGCTCAAATTATCTACAAGGGTAAACAAGGGAGATATATAAGCATAATTATGACCATAAGGTTATGAGAGCATGATCATGAGAATAGAATGTCATACCCTTTATATCAAAGATCATAAACATGTATCGTGGTTTAAATAATGAAAGTATATAAGAAATTAATCATAAATAAATAAAGAAAATAATCCATGAAATCATAACATAGGAATAAAACATGGAATTATGGCGTCTACATAATCATAAAATATGATTTCTATTGTACCCAAGGCATCGCTTCCAAGACAATCTTAGTATTATGGGTTCACTCCCCATACTATCTTGGTGGTTATGGTTCACTCCCATGACCATATTAGTATCATGAGTTCACTCCTAATACCATATTGGTAGTCATGGTCCACTCCCATAAAATATTTTGTAGTTAAAGTTCACTCCCAATACCATCTCAGTCTATATCATGAGATATAAGTAATTAACTAATTCTTTGGAGGGAGATATAGGTCCCAGCTATCTCATAATGAAATCATACATACATGTGCCAAAGGATGATTAAAAACATATCATAACCCATGTAATGAAATGGGTATAATAAACATGTACTTATATTATAAACTGTGGGAAAATATATAGATTTAACAATCTATTAATATATAAAATAACCCATGAAAAGAAGTAGGTTTCAAAAGAAATAACTATGAAAGAGAAACAAGTTTTATAAAATCATAAAAAAATTCATTGAAATAATATGATTGGAAAAATTGAATAATTTCCCTATAAAGGAATGAGTGAAAAAATATGTTATAATCATAGATGGTCATAATTTTGAAAGATCTTTCAAGAACATTTCTTGGGGAAAATATTATTTCTTCTTTTTAAAAATGATTTTTAAAAAAATAAACCTTTTAAAAACCTTTTTCATTGATAATATATTTGAAAATTTAAAAAGTAATATTTTAAAGCCATAAAATATTTTAATTTTATTTTCCCTTGAAAATTATCTTCAAATATAATTTGAAATTATTTTTGATAATTTTTTGAGAACATGGTTTTTGAAATAAAACAGGTTTCTGACAGAAGAGTGAAATACTGTCAGCTTTTTCTTTAAAACATTTTCTTGATTATATCAATTACTAATCTATGTAAGATGGTAATAATACATGGATATATATATTTAATAAACCTATGATAATGAAACCCCTGAATTTTCTTTATATAAGGATCATAATATTTTATCAATTGAATCACAATCATTAACAATATCTAAAAGTGATGAGATTGTTTCAATTAACTATTACCACTTGGCTACATGGGATAATACTCTCCATGTAAGAAAATGGTATTACATGAATCCAAAAAGTATCATAAAAATAAGTATATTAATGATATATAATTTCAAATGAAAGTATATACACCTTGAAAAATAATAAATGTTCATAACAAAACATTTGTCTCAAAGAATGAAAATTGAGACCAAATATTCTTACCAATTTGCTAACCCTTTAAACATAAACAACTAGAAATAAATATCATAGAATTTATATGTAAATTCAAATAAATTTAATAATAAGAATAATTTAATACATAAATGTGAATTATACACACCACACCAAACGAATGTATAGTGAATAAAGAATGTATCTCATGGAAATTAAAAGTGAGATGAAATTCCCTTACCTTGTCTCTTGACTCTCGTCGTACTCAGTCAAACCACTTGTAAAATAAATAAAAATTAATTATAAATATTATATAGAACAATATTATTATATCTAATACCATGTATAGTCTTATCACATCCTTATATTACCTGATTTTTAATATTCCTATGTTAAGGTTTCAATTCATGAAATATTCGATTTGTTCTTAACGTGTGTATTAATTTGTTATATCTTTGTACCTTAAAATTATATCATGATTTCCTGAATTAACATATTGATATAAATATCATATATATTCATTATATTTTTATTATAATAATATATAATGTATAGAATATCAAAATGGAATACACCGTTCATGAAGATGTTCTGTCGTGCGTATATATGAACATTGTTTCTCTTTTTATTGTGGTATTGAAAGAAAGAAGGTAAATAAAATATGTTTATATATATGTAACTATATAATTATTAAATTAGAATTATTATATCATATATATCATTTAATTTCACTAAAACCATCCTTAATATATTCCATGGAGTGCGTGTGAACGAATCACATCGCTTTGAGGGGGTAACAATCCACCCTTCCTCAAATGAAATTATCAAATTCACAAAAAAGAGAAATTACAATGATATGTTTGGTAAAATTATCAAGAAAGATTAATGAAATTATATATATAATATATAACATATATAAATACGTTTTACATCATAATTCCCACCAAAAGAGACGGTAAAGGAAGAATGTACAATCAACATTTTGTGAGGAAATAGTTCACCGTACACATAAATAGTATGTTCATTACCCATTATATAGAGGTGTGTGTAAGTGAAAGTTGAAATATTAGAGTACAAAAATCCTAGTAAATTTAAGATACCAGTGTTTCTATACAATCATGGAATAAAGGGATTGAAGTGTTTGGTAATGAAAATAAAAAAAGGAGATTGAGAAAAGACATTACCCCATTATCATGTAACAATTTTTGATATTTTCCAAAATTATTGAATTGATTGATACCCTCCATGTAATAAAATTGAAGGACAAGAAGTGTAAAAATATCCTGAAAAGAATAATATCCATGATATATCATTTTTTTTAAAAAGGATGAGGCTTAAAGTCCACTTTATTTCATGCAAAAGTTAGAAATAAGAAGAAAGATGAATTATAAAAAAACAATCCACAAAAAGGACATCAACGCACTCGAGAACGAGTGCTCATAGTATGGTTCAAGCGTTGAACACACCTGCCATGAGAATTTCATCCTCTTCTCCAATGCTTGGCCTACATCCAAGGACCACCCCCATCATCTAAGATCTCACGTGTCTCAACAAATTCATCAATTTTAGATCCATCCTGATTGGTATTTGATTTTTCCATCATCGTCATTTTTAGAAGACGTGGGTAATTTAAAGGTGTTATGAGTACTCACATTCCTAATACATTTATTATTCTGACTCGAATCTAAAACACATCTTAGATCAGGAGATGTCCTTGCCACTGTAACATTACCAAAGCCACTATGATCATCAAACATGGAGTCTTGAACTGTTATCATTTGATTGGGGGGAACACTAGCCTTCTAAATAACCACATTAGGTAGGGAGGGGGTAGGGTAACCAATGATGGAGAGGTACCGGCTTGAGAAGATGGTAAATTCCCCTTAGTAGGTTCTTCAGAATTGTAACAAGTAGCTATATAAGATGTAGTGGAAGGGGGAAATTCAGCTTGATCAGTCTTCCCATGCACCATAATAGGTGCTTCAAAACATCCAGATGGGCTAGTGTAACCAATGTAGGGGAACCAGATTGAACCCTTGGTCCTTTCACCTTAGTAGGTGCTTCCGAAATGAAACTAGTAATTTGAGAAGATCTAGTGACTGGATGGAGTCTAGCTTGAGCAGTCTTCACATGATCCTTAACAGGTGCATCTAAACTGCATCTAAAATTTGAATTCAGTGTAGGGACAATCTGGATATCCATAGTATCCTCACAACTATTATTTGACATTGGGGATTCCTTACTAGGTGAATTCTTAGGGTGATTGAGTCCACTCCCATAATATTCTTTTGAATGGCCAGCCTTCTTAGGGTACCTGCAAATACTTCAGCCTTATTAACAGGAGGAGATCTAAACTGCTCATGTAATTGAGACTTCCTTGTTAGAGACATTTCATAATTAGAAAGGTCTTCCTTATCCTTTCTATTAAACTTTTTAGAAGAAACCATGAGCTGCTCTTTCCAAAAACGTTGATCAATAACAGCTTGAGATTCTAACTCAATGGAATCTTGAGTATCTACAAAAATTATCATCAACTAAATCCTCAACAATTCCTATATATAGAGAATATTTTAATGATACTCCAACCATAGATGGGTGTTTATCTACCAGGTCTACCCAAGATTGGGTCTTACCATAAAACTTCATGTTATCTGTCAAAGGGCCATTAGGGTGTAGTACTTGGACATCCTTAAAAGGTTCAATTGTTTCATTCACAGAATCCAGTGCATCTAGTCCTTTGGGATCATTAACACATATGTTATTCTCAGTCTATAGAACAATGGGTGGGGAATTATTATCAAACTTGACCTTCTTTATACAGAATTGAGACTCATGGCCTTTGAGATTACAATTTGAACAAATTAAACGTATCCTAAAAGTAGAAATTTCATGCCCAATTATTTTACAAGAAGAAAAAAACATATGGACTTTCTCAAAATCAATGAGAAGGTTGATCTCATAATGTGGCATGGGGAGACCCACTCTATCAATTTGGGTACAAATTAAATCAATTTCAACTAAAACCCTCTCACAGTAACTAAAAGAGACTAATTGAGTTGCACTATCAAGTCTAATCAGTATACCTATCCCTGAGTCTATGTAAAACAATATCTTTAGTTTCCATAAGACCTAATTAAGACCATGAATTTTGAGCCATAAATGCACACAAGTATCTCTAAAATCATTAAGATTAAGATTCAAACTCCATTCATGGAGCCACAAAATTCTAGGATTGAGGTTGATAGTCCCCACACTCCATGCTTTCTCTTTTGTTTCCGTAGAAGGAAATAATAGATGGAAAAAACCAAGGCCTATATAATTGCATTTGAAATTTGAAAAACCACAAATTCAACCTACTCAAAGAACTAGATCTACAATTTTCCAGGGTTACATAACTTTTGAGAAAAATATTCGAGCAATAATTGAGTGTTTTCATAACTCTGATCTTTCGGAAGCAACATCATCTAATGTAGAAACATGAGTTAACAAACCTTTCTTGATGATTCTTTGAGAAGAAAAATTATAGAAAGATCCGGAAGAATCACCTAAGATTTCATTTAAGGATGAAAAACTCTTTAAATCTCCATCCACAAACCCTTTGATCTTCTTTGAAGAAGAGAGACCTTTCCAAGTCACAACTAGATTTGAGGAATAAGAATATAAATTCTTGATTCATGGGTGGTTTAGGGCATCCTCGACACCTAAATGTAGAAGATTATCCCATTAATCCAACCTAAATTTCATATTCATTATATATCAAGTGAAATATAATTATATACATAATGAAAAATAATAGAGGTTCATAACAAATCATGTGTCTCAAAGAAGAAAATTTGAGACAAAACTGTCTTACAAATTTGTGACCCTTGAAAAATAAACACCTTTTAAATAAAGTTCATGGAATAGATATTTAAATACAAATAAATTTAACAATAATAATCATAGAATACATCCATGGGAACTATACACGCCACACTAAAGGAATAGATGGTGAATAAAGCATGTATCTCATGAAAATAAAATGTATGATGATATTATCTTACCTTGTGTCTTGAATCTCTTCATACTTATTCAATCCACCATTATAACAAATATAAATTTCTTATACGTCTGTTATAGAACCATATTCGTATATATATTACCAGATATGATTTTATTACGACCTTATATTACCCTCTTGTTAAGAATCCTATGTTATGGTTTCACTTCAGGTAATATTCACATTGTTCTTCGCATGTGTCTTACTATGTTATATCCTTAGACATAATACTTATATAATTATTTCACAAATGTATATCATGATATAAATATCATGTATATTCAATATATTAGTATTATAATAATCTATAGAATATAGAATTATGGAATATAATACATTCTCCATGGAGATGGTAAGATGTACATACACATAAACAATATTTTTTTTATTGTTGTATTAAAAGAAATATGGTAAATTAAATATGTGTGTATATATGTATATATATCATTATTATAGTTTCATAATCATTAATATTCTCGATAAGTGATGAGATTGTTTTGTTAAAATCATACCACTTGGTTACTTTGGATCATATAATAAATGTAAGAAAACGAATTACATTACACTTAAAAATATCATTAAAATAAGGATATTCATGATATATCATTTCAAATGGAAGTATATATGAAGGTTCAGAGTATAACATGTGTCTCAATGAAAGAAAATTGAGATTAAATTGTCTTACCAGTTTGGTAACCATTGAAACATAAACACCATTATAGAAATATAATAGAATGGATATGTAAATTCAAATAAATATGATAATAAAAATCATACAATACATACATTGTAAGTATACATAGCACACCATAGGAATGGGTGGTGAATAAAGCATGTATCTTATGGAAATAAAATGTGAGAAGAAATTCCCTTACCATGTGTCTTGAATCCTATCACACTCATTCAAATCACCTTTATAATAAATATAAATTTATTATAAATATTATGAAGAATCATATTCTTATATATAATACCATATATGGTATTATTATGATGTTATATTACCCTCTTGTTAACAATCCTATGTTAATGTTTCACTTTGGGTAATATTCTTTTTGTTCTTCACTTGTGTCTTAATTTAATATATCTTTGGTCCTATTAATTATACCATGATTTCCCAAATTTAAATCATGAAATAAATATAATTTATTTTCAGTATATTTTTATTATAATAATATATATAGTTTATATGTATGAAATGGAATACACCATTCATGGAGACGGTTAGTCATACGTACACATGAACTTTGTTTCTGTTCTTATTATCGTATTGAAATAATGAATGTAAATAAAATATGTGAATATCTATGTATATAAATCATTATTAAGGTAGTATTAATATATCATATATATCATATAATTTCACTAAACTCATCTTTAATACAATCTATGTAGTGTGTGTGAATGAATGACATCGCTTTGAGGGGCGGTTGTCCACACTTTCTCAAAGAAAATTACCGTATATACACAAAATGGAAAGTACAAAGATATGTGTGGTAAAATTTAATTAATATATATATAATATATAATATATATAAATATTTTTTCCATCACAATTTCCACCATGAGAGGTTGTAATTGAAAAACAAACAATCGTTGTTTTGTGAGGCGATAGTTCACCATAAACCTAAACAGTATGTTCATTATCCATTAGATGGAGGTATGTGTAATTTTAGGTTGAAATATTTGCATAAAAATATACAATTATTTTTGAGATACTGTTTATTTTATACAATCATGTAATAAAGAGAGTGGAGGGGGTGGATAAAGAAAATAAAATAAAGGAGTTTGAGAGAAGACATTACCACTTAATTGGGTTATTAATTTTTGATTATTCCAAACGTATTCCTTTTATTGATTTATTTTAAATGATAGGTGTATAGGAAGAATTAAGGGATTTTTGGGGCTTATTTGAGCATATTTTGGGTGTTTCAAGGGGCTTGATAGGTGTGAGGAAGTGGGAGTATGGGAAGCTTTTTTATAGTGGGGAAGGAGTAACACTCTTGTAATATTTTAAAAAAGGAATTACATAGATTTTTTCACATTCCAAGTAGATCCAATAATGGAAAAAGTATATACAATGGAGGATATGGTCAAAATATGTCCCACCAATGGCTCTTGTACATGGTTCTTGGTCATTTTAGCTCTTAAATCTATTTTTTGTACTTTCTTAATATAATTTTTCTCATAATAATTTTATTAATTAATAAAAATATTATATAATTATAAATTTAAATTCAATTTACTATATAATTTTACATTATAAATAAATTAGATGAAACAAAAGTTTTGAATTAAAATTAAGTATTTAGCACTATTCATCCAAAAAATGAAGTTTCTTAGAAAAACTGAAAAATATAACTCTAGGCTAATTTCAACATTATAAATTAAGAAAATAGAGTTTAATTTATCACATTAATGTTTTAAATGTTTCTAAAATTTATTTTATTATTTTTCAAAGAAGGACAATAAAATTAATTCAATTGAGAAAATAGTATTTCTTAACATATAAGGAATTTTCAAAAAATTATATCATTCATTAATAATAAAACAATATTAAGCAATATTTGAAAAATAGTTATCACTATTCATATAAATAAGTTTAACGAATAAGTTATAAATATCTCATTTATATAATTATAACAATAAAATTATGTTTCCTAGAAACCTCATTATTCCATGTAACATACGCCAAGTTGGTGTTTTGGGTAATGTATGTCAAGTTGATTTCCATGTAACATATGTCAAGTTGGTGTCATGTGAAATGAATGTTTGAATTAGTGAATCTCAATACATAAATGAAAATTTAATTTACTCGATAAAAAATTGTCCATAAAAACTCGAGGTGTAATAGTATTCATGACATATCATGATATCCAAATAAAGTGTAATTTTCATTCATATTTTTTAGGGGTTCTATTAGTATTAGTTAGATCATGGGAAATGGTTCTGACATTGATAAATGTATCTAATTTGGTAATGGAATGAACCCTCATTAGTTACAACACTATGGTAGAATACAACATTGTTTTTATTTGATTCATCTCATTCATCTGTGTTTGTGAGAAATAATTATTTATTTGAGTCATGTTTTTATATTATATATTTAGTAAGAAAAATTTTATTATTTTATTCATCCCATTTACCTTTATATTTTTTACGAATGAGTTAATGTAAAAGTTGCATGATATTTAATTTTGATTTTACAAGTTTGATTAAAAATTTATATATTTATATCTAAAAGTACATGGATAATTAAATAAATAATATGGATAAAATTTGGGAACATTTACCTCAAAATACACCTTGATATTCCAAGGGTTTGGATGAATTTTTACATTATGAAATTGTAAACCAATCAATGGATGTTAAAATAAAATTTTAGTGTCTTGATTGTAAATTGAAGCGATGGTGGAATATAAATTAAGTATATGATCATCTGATATTGAAATTGTTTCTTTCTCAATATATATGTTGGATTTGGCATGGTGAATCATGTGTTATGGAATGTGAAAATAATGACAATAGAATCAATGAAATCTAAAGTGGCCCGACTGAGGAGAATTTATTTTGGAATTTTCCAAATGGTGTATTTGGTTTTACAGAATACAACATCCATGATTTCAATATATCAAAAAAAAGTTAAACCTAAGTAAGTTAATCATTATCAGAACTTCAATGATAAAAAAAATGATTATTATGAATTAGTTAAAGTCATACAACAAGAACTATATGAAGGCTATTCCAAGTATTTAAAGTTTTGTTTTCTACTTATGTTGTATCATATCAAGTGTCATTTTGTTGTTACTGACAATGAAATGTCCATGATTTTATAGTTTCTTCATGACGCATTTAGTGAAGAAAAGAACCATGCATAATTCTATGAGTTGAAGAAATTAAACAATAAACATGGACTTGATTATAAAAAGATACATGCATTCTCTAATTATGGAATTATTTACTAGGGAGAATATTTTGATAAAGAAGAATGTGCAATATGTCATAGAAGAAGATGGAAGTAAATAAAAAAAGTGAGAGTATAAATCAATGTAACCCCAAGATGAAACTGAAGAAGAAATCTCTTATGAAGTTATTGTGTTACTTTACTCTGAAACCACACTTACAAATATTATTCATGTCATCTAATACTACAGATGACCTGAAGTGGCATGCTAAAGATAGTAATGATAGATTGATGTGACATTCAAATGATTCAAGATCGTGGAATATGTTTGATTCAATATATCCATAATTTTATATGGATCCTAGAAATGTCAGTTTTGTACATTTGTTTTGATCCCCTATAATCTACCTCCATGTTTATGTATAAAGAATAGTTCTTAATTATTTTAATGATTATTCTGGTAATGAAAATGCACGGAAATGAAATTCATGTATACCTTCAACCTCTAATCAAATAATTGCGAGAGTTAGTGGATGATGGAATGGAAACATATGATCATTTAATGAGAAAATATTCAAAAATAATATTAAATTAATTTGGAAAATTATTTATATTTATGGGCTAGAAAATTAATATTGTTGGAATAATTGTATTGGTTTCATTTCTCCAGTTTTTAATTTTTATTTTAAACCTCAACGATTACCTCATAGTAGAAAATGGTGTTTTATGTGACCTCATCAATTTCTAGATGTTTCTCATAAATTCATGTTTCCTAAGACATGAATAATTGGATATATTGAAATGATAAAGTCACTGAAGGTGTCATCTGGTTCAGAAATTATAGGACAATTAATTAATGTCACCGAAGAACATGGAAAATTCCATATTTTCAAATAAGGTTGGAAAAGGGTATGGGGTATAACATTCAAAAAATATGGAAAACACCAATGGAATAAAAAGACAATATTTTCTAAATCCCATACTGTGAGATTAATTTGATACATAATAATCTTGACATAATGAATATTTGTAAGAATCTCTATGACAATTTAATATTTATAGTGCTTAATGTGTAGGGTAAATCAACGGATAACCTTAATTCTTGTAAAGGATTGGATTAAATGAATATAAAGGATTTATAGTTTTAAAATTAGAATGAAAATTATGATTTGGATATTTTTACAAAGAAAAATCATGAGGAAGATGTATTTCTTAAAAATTTAAAGGATAAAAAATGTATAAATGTATACACAAGTTACATATCAAGGAGTGTTAAATTAAAACATTAAAAGATACATGGATTGAAAATTCATGAATCACATATTTTTACGAAGTAGTAGTTTCTGTTGGCTTTACATAATAAATTACCTGAAAAAGTTACTATGGTTCTAGTTGAGTTTTGTACCTTTTTCAGGGAGATTTATTGAAAAACTCTAAATTCAACCAACTTAATAAGCTTCATGAAATAATTATTTTGGCACTCTGTCATTTGGAAATATTTTTTAACCCTTCATTCTACCCATCTAGGAATCATTTGAAAATTCATTTGGTTGAAAAATCTAAACTTGGTTGACCGGTAGACTATCAATGGACACATCCAATTGAGAGGTACATTGATATATTTTTTTATTTTCATTGGTGAATTTCATTTTTTCTAATAATTTTAGAAGTTTTTAAATATGTTTCTTATTTTTTTCATTCGGTACTTAAGTCATTTGAAATCATATGTGTCGAATAAATCTCTACTAGAAGGTCCTATTACAAAATGTCACATAGATGAAGTGTTCTTGACCTTCTATTATAGGTATTTGGATGGGATTGAGACTAGATTCAATCACGTTGGACATGAAAATGACATCACCACTAGTGATGAAAATATGTCATCAGTATTTCAAAAAATTGGAAGACCAATTGGAAATGGGTCAAATATTACACTGACTAAATTAGGGTCTCTAAAAGTATGTAGATATGTGATACTTAGTAGTGTTATTTCAGATCCATTTATCGAGGAATTTTGACTGCAAACAATGAGTTGATTAAGGGGTCGAGCTCGAAATGATATGGAATTAACAAAAGTAGTTAATAAGAGGATTTTTGAATGTTTGACCCATCATGTAAGTATATAATCCTATTCATATTATAAGCATGTAGTTATTATGTATATGTTAAAAGCAACAACTTATATTTTTTTGTCCTGATAATGAATGTTGAAAATATAGATCTAATATAGATCGATCTGATGTTTTCGGCTCGAGGTCCTCTAAGGAAGGATAAGAGATTCAATGCCTATAATATTCAAGGCTTCTTGTTTAATACAATTTATGATGAAGAAGACATGAAAAATCAAAATAATGGTGTATTTACAAATGTAGAGGTGAGATTCCATGGGGGCATGATTGATATAATTGAATTAAACTATCATGGTTAGTTTTCAGTTTTCATAATCAAATGAAATTGAGTCTATATTAAAATGGTTACAATGAAAGAACCATTACATTTTAATTCTATAAACCTCTATCACTTGAGGGATACTAGTGAGAATATAGATCATGATCCAATTATATTGGATTCACAATAAAAAATGGTTTATTATGTGGATGATGAAATACATAAAGGTTGGGGGATTCGTGTAAACTTAATTTAGAGAGACTTATTTGATTTTGGAGATTAAGATCAATTGGTTCTTTATGATAGTGAACCCCATCAACCAAAAAATATTGAATACTTTTTCAAAGAACTATCAAAATGGTAGAACATACAAGAGTGGGTGAAAATGAAGGACTCATTACAATGAAGGTTAAAAATAATTAAGATAAAAAAGATAAATATAATTGAATGTTAAAATTGGTAATGAAATTATATAATAATTTCTCATTGATATGTGTTTCATACATATATACATTGTTCTAGTTTTTATTTTTTCTTATTTGAAAAATGATTTTAGTTTTGTATTTTTTATATATTTAATATAACTTACCCATTTGAAATGTAGGAATGTTGAAAAAAATCAGGATTATAACTGATCTACATCTTGAAGCATGCCACCACTATTGTCATATTCTTTGGATCCAAGTGATTATGTTGTACCTGCAACTGCTAGTGAGACTTCAATTTTCCTAGATGTCATTGGTATCCCACTGCCTGATTCACCTCTGGTGGTGGTGCAATCTACGGGATATTGGCACGTTATAGTTACTGGTATTCATGCCATTTGTTGAAAAAAAATTATATTTTATTAATTGTTTTGTGCATTTGTCAAACAGATAAATATTGGAGTTATATTCCCACATCTTGAAAAAATGATGTATTTAATATTCACGTAAAGGTAATATTATCTTAAAATTCATTAACAACTAATTTAAAAAACATGAGTAAATTTTCTAATATACTTATAAACTATTCTGTTTTTTATATCTTGTTTTTTTAATTTTTATGTCTATGACTCTGTTTCAATTCCATGTAATTTAAAAAGAACACATAAACATCCCTAAAAAACTAAAATAATATTTTCATATAGAAAGAAAATTATTTCCAGTTATATTGACCACATCTTGTGACAGATTGATGTGTAGGTAATTCCTACAAGTAAAAATTAAATAATATATTATTATCCATAAGATTGAAAACAATACGATATTTTTTGCTCGGTTTTGACTTAGTAAAGACTTATCAAATGTACCAAAGCCTCTAAAAATAAGTGTTGGGGGGTCAAAACATAGAAAATGATGTCTGATTCCCCAAAAATCAAGAGAAAATGATCCCATATTTAATTATGAAATTTATGAACTTGCAACACGTCATTTGGTATTATGGGTTGTTCGTTATGTCTGTAAAAGAATTTTTAGTGTTTAAAAACTCTAAATTGTGTGTGGAATTATCAAAACAAGAAAAATGACATAGGATTGTACTGAAATCAAGAAACAATGACCATACATTTAATTTTGAAATGTATGAACTAATAAAACATGATTCAAGAGGATGATTTTCTTTTTTTAGTTGTAAACATGTTTTTAGTGTTTTAAAACACTAAAATTTACATTAAATGGTCAAAACTAGAAAAAAGATTTCATATTGTCATGATATCTGGGGAAAATGACTTTAAATTTAATCTGAAAATGTAGGAACTGACAAGACATCATTCTGAGTAACGATTTTCCCGTTATTTATGTATACAAGTTTTTATTGATTTAAAAAACCAATACATGCATAAAACAGTGAAGACAAATAAATTTTTTCAGATTGTCGTAAAATCTTATGAAAACCACGATATATTCAATACTGAAATATAGTAACTATCAAAACATCATTTTAAATGGAATTTTTCATGGTAGGATTCTAAACATTTTTTTACTATTTTAAAACACTAAAATGTGCATGACATGATCAAAACCAAGAAAATGAACTCATATTGTCATGAAATCAAAAAAAAAGATTAGTTTTTTTTTATATTTATATAGAGACAAAACGTCAATCCGAAATGCGGTGTGATCATTTTTTACTTGGTAAACACTTATGAATGTGACAAAAGCCTTTAAAAAAATGTTTCAGGGGGTAGAAACTAGGAAAACAATGGCACATTTCTCTAGAATCAGAGAACAATGACCATAGATTTAATTTTGAAATGTAGGAACTGAATACATGTAATTTTGAATGATAGTTTTCCTGTTATGTTTGTAAACATATGTTTAGTGTTCTAAAACACTAGAACATGTGTGGAACAGTCAAAACATGAAAAATATATCGCACTATCCTGAAACCATGGGACAATAGTTGTATTTTTAATTGTGAAATGTAAGAAATGACGACATGTCATTCTGAATAAAAGGTTTCCCATTATGTCCATAAATGTGTCTTTAGTGTTTCAAAATAATAAAACATGTGTGGAACATTAATTTCTTAGAAAATTATATTGTACTTTCCTAAAATAATGGGACAAAGACAATATAATTAATTTTGAAATGTATGAACTATATCACATCATTATATATGAAAAGTTTTCCATTATGACCATAAATAATTTTTAGTGTTTTAAAACACTAAAACATGCATGAAATGGTCAAAATTAGGAAAATGACCTCCATTTGATGTGAAATACTTGGAAAACCACCATAAGTTTAATTGTGAAATGTATGAACTGGTGGCACATCATTTCGAATGACGGTTTCCTCATTATGGGAGTAAATGATTTTTTACTATTTTTAAACACTAAAATGTGCATGGAATAACCAAACCAGGAAAACAATTTATAATTATCCTAAAATGATGGGGAACCCACCATATATTTAATTATGAATGGTTGGAACCAATAATACATCATTTTGAGTGACAATTTTTCTAATATAGTTGTAAATGTGTTTTTAGTGTTTTAGAACACTAAAACATGTGTCAAATAGTCAAAAATAGGAAAATGACTTTTAATTGTCAAGAAACTAGGGAAAAATGAATGTAATGTAGTAATTTATGACACACCAATCTAATTGACAGTTTTTGTATTGTGGTTATAAATGTGGTTTTATTGTTTTAAAGCACTAAAATGTGTGTGGAATGGTCAAAACCATAGAAAACGACCTCAGATTGATATGGAATCATTGTATGAAAACCGCTTAGTTGTTTTTGAAATATATTCCATGTTGTGATATTAAAAACATTAGAATTATTTAATTAATTTTTTTTTCAAAACATGACACCTCGCTTTAAAAATAAATTAGAATATTTACTTATCCCTTTTCCATTTTAAGTTTGCAATCTTATCATAAAACGGTATTTTTATATTTCAAATGTTATTTTAATTTTATATTATTTCCAAAGATGAAATTTCCTATATTTTTTTAATAAAACAACAAATTTTATGTCTTCTATTTTGAATATATTCTAGGTATTTTCTCTTTTTCATTTCTCTCATAAATGTTTTGGTTTTTATTTTAGGTGTAAGATGTCAGAAGTAGGTGGGAGGATGACCATTATGATCCCCATAATTTTTCAGAAGCTATTTGTGACAGTTCACAATTTCTATGTTTTGTTAAAAAAAATCAGTTATTCTACAGTAATTCTGAATTATTATGTTTCATTATAATTTTGGTTTCATTTTTTGTTATAGCTGATGAAATAACATGGTTGGGTTTAGTTGATGAGATTTTTTGGAGGAATATGGATGAAATGGAGGTCATGACTTGAATTTATATTTATCATGAGTAGTTATTAGACATATTATGTGTGTGTGTGTGTTGATGACCAAGGTATTGATTGGTGTATGGGGTGACAGAGACTTATGTTATGAAAACATTGGCTATTTTTATAACTATGTATGTGTGACGTATTATTAATGGGTTTATCATATATTTATGTTTTAATTTATAATATTTCAGTTTTGGTATATTTATAGATTTTTATTAAGTATTATTTATAAAATCAAAATAGATTTAGACGTAGTTTGTTATAACCACTACAAAAATATATTACTAAATGTATTTATCAGCATTTCAGATTAACCATCTCTAAAAATAACTATTTTGAATTTCATTGATGTGGTTATTTTAAATTTATTTATATTCCCAATATATATTTTTTTATAAAAAAACTATTTCTAATTAAATAAAAAACTGCCAATAAATGTTCCAAAAACAACACTTAGAAAAACTACTCCGAAATAAAATAAGTCATTACTAATTGACCAGAAACTATGAAATAAGCATCAGTTTTATGAACCTCCACTAAATAATTATGTGAATGTTAAAACAGCTTCTCGACCACAAAATAACTGCTACTAACCATTATTTTTTTATAGTGACACAGTATAGTCAGGAATTCCTTTGAATTTCAGATCTCTCATATGGATCCTAGAACCACAACCACCACAATGATTTCCACACACTGACCACATGAAATCCACAAAAAAGTATGGTAAGGTTACTTGTTTTCAATTTTTGTTCCTCTAATGGCTGAAAATTAGAGCTCGAACAAGCTCTCAAAGTCATTTCCACTTCGTATGCTTCTCATTGCCACTTATGCTTGGTCCTAGATCATAGATCCTTGAGAATCATAACCTATATCCTATAAATCATCTTGATCCCTCCTCAAAATTCCATCATGGTTTTCACATGAAAATCTTTCAAAAATCCGAGGGGTTTATCATGATCGAATCCACCCAGTAATGTCAAACTATGACCTAGTATCCCAACAGTGAAGACTGTAAATAACGATGGGGTAAAATCACCAACAAGAATGGTGAATCAATTGTTGTGAAACATTTCTTGGACAATGAACATAAATCATGGATATTTAGGGTGAAAAAATAATACAATCACACAAATAATTAATAATCAATTTAAATTTATTCTAATGAGGTCATGAAAAAGTTTAATTAAACATAGATCAAACACAATATATTTGATAATTCTCAGTGTTGTACTCATAATGGTGGAAATGATTAATGACAAGTCCTAACTCAGTTATGGATCGATCATTGGTGAAGAATGAATTCACCAGTGATGAAGATGATCTGTTGTGTTCAGTGCATGCCATTCCACCTTGATACGTTCTCTGTTTATCATCCGATCTCAATCCAACAATGATGAATGGCAGAGATCCTCTCTATTCTCTAAGTTTTTATGTGGCTAAAATTGTAGAATTTTTAAAATCAGGTATAAATAGATGATTTTATAATGTGGGTGAATAAATAAAAATATATAAATATAATTATTTATTTTCATTAAAAATATCGACAACAACATCTACAACCAGATGCCCAATACAGGAAAACATTAGTTCTCACCTAGGGTAAACCCTATACTCTAGATTTAACTGTGGTCTCCAATTTCAAATCCGAGATTCCATTTAGGGTATGCACAATTTTTTTTGAAAAACTATTTGTGTGTGATATGAAATATATTTAGTATCTTTACAAAATTGATTTCATGCTCACAAGGCCTCCAAATTGTGTATTGTCTAAGCTCCTCAATCTAAAAATATTCATTGATATACTTCAAATTAATACAAATAAAAAATATTGTCTCTGCATTATTTTTTAAAGGAATTTTTTTTCAGGTATTTACATTGTGATACTAATTATTCCTCATTCACTCTTGATATATATTTTATCTACGTAAGCCTTCATGGTAATTTGAAGTAACCATTGTTTTTTTCCTTTTCCCAGAATATGAAGTTGAAATATTTAAATGATTTCATTGATTTTGAATATTACATTCACTATATATTAATATTTTATTTTTAATTTAAAATGTGAATAGATATTTTATATAGTTCATCAAGGCAACTAAACTGATTGGTCCTTAGTTATGTGATATATTTTATTATATTATTATGCAATAATGTATATATTGAATCTAGGTTATAATAGTTTTATTTGTTTTTGAAATTATCCTCTTCTATCACTATAAATGAAAGTCATCATAAAAACATTCTCATTTTACAAAAAATTAAAAAAAGTAGTCAATATATATAATTTTTCACTTTTAAGAGAGAGAATGTTTTCCCATGTTAATCTACTATAGTTATTTGTGATAAGTAATGTGTAAATTTCTCCACCAAGACACGTAATATATATTGGACTAAATAACTCAAGTTGTATAATTGTTGAGGTCTGTTAGTATTCATTTGCTAAACTGTTTTGATAGAAAACTATACCATTTTCCATGTATGCAATAATCACAAACATGAATCTTTTCCTTCTTAGTGTATGAAAATTGTTGTACTCATACTTGGTTAGAATGTTTATGCAATAGTCTATAATTAAATTCACCATGTTTGTGATTCTTAAGCATAATATCAGTCCATGCAACATTGAAACACATGACATGTTGAACTGTTAGTCAATAAAAGTTAGTAAAATATAAATTTTACATGTAGTAAGTATAAAATAATAAATAATTATCCTTAAAAACTAAAAATTTATCCTTAGGAAAATTAACATTCAAAAAATAACCAAATAATTGTGGAATTCTTATTTTTTTATTTTATAATCCATCGATATATAAAACATTTTAAATAATTGTAGAGTTTGGAATAAAAATTCCACCAAAACTATTTACTTTAACTTTTGGAATTATCCTCAGATTTTAATTTTCTTCCACCAAATCAGTAATGTGAAATAATTTTTGGTGTCACTTAATTTATAATCATATAGGATCCACTATCCATGTTCCAAATATTTTCTGAGACATGCTAGGTATCTTTCATAAACATATTAGTAAATAGTTTTAGTAACCATGCATCTTTCAGTCCAATAGGGTTAGTAAACCAATTCTTAGGTAGTAATAAAGATATTAAACAAGTATTTATAGGTATTTTTACTGATCAAAATTTAAACATGGGAGTTGTAGTATATCCCAATGATTTTGGAATTCTTAGTGAACATTCATTAATATAGGGTCATCTCATCCAACATCTAAAATAAATATTATTAGATGAAAAAATATATAAAATTTTCCGAAAATATTTTTCAATCGCATGTTGTAATAACATGTCATATCCATTACCTTTTTTCAACTCATCTTATTTGTAGACATAATTTTATCATAACTATTTCATCATAGAAGAAAATTATATATGTTTTTTATCTAACATTTATTTTTGTTAATTTTATTTCATTCAACTTCTATATAGTTTATATATATATTCATATATTTTATCATTAAAATTTGAAGTAGTGTTTTTTAATTCATGATTTTCATAAAAAAAGAGGCTTTTAACATAAAAAATAGTATTCTTATTTTTACATGAGTTTATTATATAATTTGATAGCTCTAAAAATATATTTCTTAAACTGTGAACTTCTTAATTTAATTAAACAATAGTTAATTTGTAAAAATCAAATTCATTTTCATAATATCTTGAATTAAAAAATTAATCAGTAATCCCATTTCAATATTCCATAAGGAATAGGTCAACTAATTCTTTATTAGAATCTGATTCATTAGTAAAACTCCATCTTGTAGATAAATCTATTTTCTCTACCTTTTATACTTCTTATACTTATTTTTATTTTTTATTTTTTGAAGCCTAGATTTATATTCACTCTCTTTGAATATTTAAAAAATTTACCTTATAAAGTATAATAATTAATGTTGAATATTTTCTTATTTTCGATTATCATTGTGATATTATCTTTTAGATTGGTTATTAACTCCTCTTTTATTCCTTATTTCGTAGACACGAGTTTAAATTTTATTCATGACTTTTCATTCAAATTCCCAATTTTAAAAAATAGTGGAGGAAATGAAATAATATAAAAATATATAAATGATACAACTTTCCTCTTTGTAGTTTTTCTCCTCAACTATATCCTTCAATTCCAATTAATATTGAATTAGTGAACCAATATATTCATTAATAGTGTTTTCATTGAAGTTTTTACATTCATAAATGGATTCCTTCTTTCATTCAAGTTATTATTTAGATATCTAAAAACACTTTCATGAATTAAAAAAATTTCTAATAATTATCCAGGAACATTCATTCACTTTAAAATTTCAATAAACATTTCGAACACGTAGTTAAAAATTTCATCTTCACCAATTTTGAATAATTGATATTCATCTCGAAGTATTATATGATACATCCTCATAAACTTATATTATCCAAGGTGAGTAATTTGAAAAAATCTAAAAATTTTATTTACTGTTTTAGTGTAAGAAATATCAATGAAAAAATTTATATATGAATTAAAATAAATAATATTTATAACATTATAATTAAAACATATTTAGATGCATGACTTTCTATTAGATAATCATGGTAATGATCTGGTAATTTTTAAGGTTTCACCATATTTTTTGAATGATAAATACTAAGTTTCTTAGGATAAGATTTTGTTCATGTTTTCCAATATCCATATTTTTTTACCATTTTTTTATGTGGTTTCTATGCAATAGATCCATTATTTGAACTATTTTTTATTATGGTAATGATATTTATTTTAGGTTTTTTGGTCTAGGAAAAATATAGTAATAAAAAATAGATGTTTACAATAGAAAAATTGATTTGAAACAAATTTTTAGGTCCCAACCAAGAGGTGTGATGGTATTGAGGTGGGTGAATATACCATTTTAAAAATATATAATAATAAATAAAATATCCCATGAACATGATGAGTAAATTGGTATTAATAAATTAATAATTAGATCAAAATGATCTTACATATACTCTTTACTTATCTCTACTCAGTGAGAGTTATGGTATTCACTTAAACCAAAAATTTTATGGGTAGTAAAAACCAAATTAAAAGATACCTTTTTTTATGGAAGCATAACCATCACAATAATCCTTACTTTCAAAGGGGAAACAAAACCTGTTACAACAATGAATTTTCCCCCAACCCAAATAAAAAATTTACCTTCTATAATTTAGTACATCCCAACCCAAATCTTTTATCCCCATAGTTATAAGCCAAAATGGGGATTACATTTAAAATGGAAAATAATAAATAAGAAAAACTTTACCAACATGAAAGATAATTCAATGAATTAAGTGAAAACTCAAAAAAAAATTATATTGATGTTGATGTAGATTAGTTGAAGTAAAAAAATTGGTACTTGTGAAACAAAATAGTCTTTCTCTTCCAAATAATAATGATTATGATGTTCGTTTTCCTAAATGAGACTCTCCGATGAGTATAAATATTTTCACATGAGATCACTTGTAAAGGTTTTAATGTTAAAAGTTCACATCAATTTTCCCCCTTTTCTAAATGTATCACATATCGATACTATCATTTTTATTCATTAAAAATTAATTTTAAACAACTATACAATATTTTAAAAAATTTAGATTGATTAAAAATAATGTTAATAAAAATAAATAGAAAATATTCCATGACTATCATTGGGAATAATGAACGGAGAAATATCAGTCAATCCTTTTGAAATTATAGCCTTGAAAAAAAGAACTACATAAGAGTTGTTCAATCCTTTGAAAAGTCATTGAATAAAATCAATAATAATCATTCTTAAATTCTAATTTAATATAATTTCACCAATCAAATGAAACTCACAATTTTGTTTCCTTTTTAATATCTAATTCAGTAATACTTTCCAAAAAAATTATTTCATAAAATAAATATTATATAGAATTTTATTCTAAAAAACATTATTATATTTTTCTTATTAGTCAATAAAAAATAGTCATAAATAAAAAACATAATAAAATATATAATAATTTGTGAAACTAATATCGTGAAAATTTATAAGCCCAAAATATAAGACTTCTCAATTAATTCACATGGGAATTCATTATTTACAATGAATATTGTTTTTATAAGTTTTCATATCTTGTATTAATTTTAATATCTAATTATGACCATAATATTATATAATATTTTTAATTATTTTATTTCTTAAGATACCACGCATTTATAATTTTTTGATTTCGTAATACATAACAAAAACATAAGTCTTCATCAAAAAATGTAATACTTTAAAATGGCATCACAAGAGTTATATAAAGTGAATAATTTATTTTACAAAGAAATATATTTTTAATACTTTCAAAGAGATTTATAAATTTTCAAAAATAACTATATTAATTTAAAAAATAGTTTAAAATTAATTTTTAAATATTTAAAATACTTCAAGATAATGAAAAAATATTGAAAAAATATAATTTTCTTCTATAATAAGAGAAATGATAAAAACCATTCATTTATCATTTTAGGGGGAAAAAAATAATTAAAATTTTGATATTTAAAAATTTAATGAATTTTTAAATATTAAAATAATAACTAATAACCTTGTTTGGAGCCCACTCAACTCCTTTTTTTCCAACCATCTCTAAAAACTGTACTTTTTACTATTTAAAAGTTTTTGAATTTGATTATATAGATTATTTTTTTGATCTATCAATCAAATAGTCTTTTTGTCGCTCCTATCAATACATTGGAAGAGATGGGACCTTAAATCGAGATGTTTCTATTTATCCTAGTGTGGTGATTCCCTAAAGAATTTTTATTAGATAATCTTCTTTTTCAAATTAATGGTAGTGGAATTTATTTTTTACCGTATCAATCATCCTTATCTTGAGTTATAGTAGAGAAGGTATTTGATTTGGTTTTCTTCTATGGAGGTGTAAATAGTGATTTTACTTGGGATAGTTCTCAATGATAAGGGCATACTCATCCCCAATAATATGATTGAAACATATGATGATAGTGGAATTTCTTTTAGTGTTTGGATTTTTCTATATATAATTATTCCCTCTATCAAGGTTTGGATTTTTATGTTTTAATTTTTTATTTAGTCCCTTGGATGTTGAAACAACCATCATTAAAGTATTTTTTATGTTACATTTGGATTTTTTGTAGGGATTGATCTGGAATTTGTTCTTTCCCATTTATTTCTTATTTTAATTGTGTTCTGACTAAAAAAGTGATCATTGATAAAAACACTGAAATATTTTTCTTTAAAAAATATTTCAATACCAACATTAACAAGAGTAAAAATATAGTATCATAGTTTACCATTCATAATATTTTCATCTATCTTCGAAGGAATTATTTAACATAATCTAATATAATTAATAATTTTTAAATTATATAAAACACAACTAAGTCCCTGATAAAGAGTAAAAGATATCATAACACTGTAATTATTTGTGAAGTTATTTAATATCCCACTTCATTAATTTAAAACCCCATTTTTGAGATTAAAATTAATAATATTATTAATCATTAAAAATAAAATTCTATGAATCCAAGAAGGTAAATATATGTGGAAATAATTTTTATCGACAACAAACTGTTTATAACAAAAATCACATAAATTAGTACTTTATTATTATCTATAATACTTGGATTTCATATCTTATTAATATATGAAAACCATTTCATAACCCCTCCCCAAATAAGAACTCCATCAGAGTGGGCACGGAATATAATTGTGACGGGATTCTTATCCTGTCAATGGTACATCTGATTTGATATTTTATTTATCTTGTAATTTCCTTGGTGTTTGTGTATATTTGGGGTTAGATACTTGGATTTTTTTGAAAACAAACCATGTATCTTGGAAAATAGTTTTTCTAATATTGTCTCGAACAGTGAAGGGATTAACTTTTAGTGATAATGAGTTTTTTCATGGTTTGATAATGGTTTTTCATATTGTGTGAGGCATATTATTAACTGTGTGTCTTTAGTTTGGGGACATAATTTCACTTTCACCTTTGGAACATGGTTTTTTTAATGTGTGGACAAATCTTCTGAGTTTCAAAAATCATTAAAAAAAGTTATAAAAATTAACTTATGTGTTTTTAATAGGTTCATTGTAACACCCAAGAATTTTATGAGAAATATTTTTTGTTTTTATAAATCATAAAAGGAATCTTTCACTACACACAACACTAGCTTGGCTTGCTTTACACGCAATCACAACCTTCCTCAATAGCTTGCATCATACGCAATACCGAGTTTCACTAAACAATGATATGCTATTAAAATATTATTAAAACTAGCCGTTATGAATAGTAATAACCACTTTTTAAAATTTTATTAATTATATTTTTCAAAATGGACTTCATTTTTGAATTTGGAATATCGAAATTATCCTAGAGAGAAATTTTGGTATTTTTCTGAAAACTTTCAATTTTTGATAAATAGTAAAACCACTTAGTGGTAGTTAAAAAAACGGAAATTTCCATAAAACATAATTTTACCGCTTCTCTGAGTGGAATTTCAAAAATAAGAGAGACACGGTTGATGTCAGTAAGTAAAATGTGGTTCAATGAGATGAAAATAATTTTTGGTGAATAGTAACTTTTTACTTTTATTTACCACGGTTAAAAGTAAATAGGGTAATTAAGGGTAAAAATGATATTATTATTACCCTAACACATGTCCTAATTCTATTGGATAAGTGTAATTCGACCAAAAACAAACTTAGGAATAAAATATGACCATTTAGGCCCACTTGGATTAGATTAGGACATTTATTATTAATTTATTTAAAGAAGGGTTAAAATAGTTAAAATCAATGTTTAATAAGTAAATAATTTTTAATATAATGTTATACATAAGATAAATTTGACTATAAATATTACATAGAAATATAAAAATATTTTCTACATAATGGTATTTTATTTGTAATTTTTAGACATTAAATAATTTAATTTATTTATGACACAAATATGATGTAGTAATTATCTTATTAATGAAATATTGACATAATTGATGTTATAAATACCATAATAAATGTAATTTGAGACTTTTTATGAATTACACTAATTTTATAGGTTAATATGACATGTTAGTATTGATTTAATTAACTTTATTCTAAATAATCATTTTTTTATGATTTTCACAAAAATCAATTACTAAATAGTGTCAGAATTGAAATAAAATAGTTTTTAAAACAAATATTATATTATTAATTGTTATTTTATTCATAAAAATTTAAGGCTCGGCCAAATGACTTAGATAAGGTTATATATATTAATAATAAACAACTTGGGGTTCTTTTTTCTTCTTATTGTAAGTTTATTAACCTTATAGTATAGGAACACAAGAAGACACGGTAAAAGTAAAATTATTTAACTTAATGTTAAATCTAAATGATAAGGTTAAAATAGGAACATAAACTTGTCTAAATTCTATTTGATGAGAGTATTTAGACCCATACCCACCTTATCTTATAAATAAATCAATTTGGAGCTATTTAAAACCGAACTTGACTTTATAATAAAATAATATTTTTAGTTTTTCCAAAGGAGCCCCTCTCCTCCCTTATAAAAGGGCACCTCCTCCCCCTCTTCATCACACCACTTTGAGCCTTAAATCTCGGCCAAAACCTTCCAATTTATCCTCTCCACTTCCCTAGAGACATCCTAGAGGTCCTGGTATTCTTCAAATACCAATTTTAGTGCCCTAAAAGGAGGTCTCAAAGAAACACTTCAAAAAAGAGGTAATGTCCATTACCGATTCTTTCATCATTATTTCTTCTTCCACTTCTTCTTCTTTAGTTGTTTCATTATGAAGTAATAACATCAGTATCACTAATATACTGATATGTTATTATAAGTATGAAACAAACCTATTTCACCATCTATCCATCCTACGGAAAATGAAATCACCGCGCGTGCGTACTTACAGAATACCGTCTCCACGTCGTGGTGTAATCTATTTTCCACCACCACCTTACTTGGATGGGTATAATGGTGTAAATAATGACTATGTATGATTATTTTAAAGGGATATTGATTCTGGAATAGTATACATACACTCCAATACAATTCCATGATCATGGGAACGATATCATCGCTCGTGCGTACGTACGGAATACCGTCTCCACGATGTGATGCGACTCGTTCAACACGATCTTCATTGCATAATGATTATATAAATGAATTTAATTAATTAATATGATATATATTACACTAATAACATTCTGTAAATTAGGTATCTATAACCTAAAGAGAATAATAATAATTTATTCGACAAAACACGCATAAGAACAAAAAGTAATAAACACCTGAATAACAAGTTGTAATGAAATATTCCTAATAAGAAGCTAAGAATATGACCATATGTGATATCATAACAATGAGTATGATTCTGTAATAAGTCAATAACATTATTTAAATCATTATACAGGAGTTTCGGACACGTAAAAAGCATATCAGACTTATGGTAAGGGAAATATCACAATCTCATTTTTATCCGAGATTGTTTATACTTCGGTATTTACTGGGGTGTATTTTATCATCCACATCCATGTTTCTTCAATATGTAATATTATTTTCATCCACCTAAAAATTTTTAAATCCAATTTTACCCTTCGGTGAGTTTTTAGTAAAAGAAATGAAAGGAATATTTTGTCGTTTTTTCGTACGAGGTACTTTTTGACTTTTCCAACAAAAGTACGAGAAGAATGTTTTTTTTAACTTATACGGCATGAATGGATTTTCAAAATTTTTTTTACAAGAATCTTCCTTTACAAGTTTTCAAGTTTATTTTTAGTCAACTTCTTTTAGTTTAAAATTGTATGACATGTTATGAAAGGAAAAAAGATTTTGAAGTAGAAAGGATATTTTCCTCAAGAATAGAGTTCAAGTGTTTTATCAAAATTATTTTCCATCTAAGATAATAAAGGGTTCTATTTCTATCCCTATTATTACATGGATTTGATTATGTTGTGATGGAAATATTTTTATGAATTCTTTTTTCTTATATGAATTGTTTTATGATGTCACGATGTTTAAAGATTCCCATTTTTATTACATGGGTTGTGCTATGATGTATGGTTTATGATTTTGTGGAACACATAAGAATGGTATCATTATGAGATGGGTGTGACCTATATCTCCCTCCAATTAATTGGGTAAAGATTTTATATCTCATGGGATAGACATGGCTGGAACGGCAGGTTAAACCAGTTCAGTGAAATGGGACTGAAACGAGGAGTGAACTCGGTTCAGAAATGGACTTTGTCCACTAAGATAGTCTTGGAAATGAGTCTTGACTAATAAGAAATGATTCTCTATGATTATGTGTTTATGAAAAAAAGTTTCATGTTTTAATTTATGATTATTGGGATTACATTTCACTACTATGATTTATCCCATGTTATGAAATTATGATTTCTTTTGCAGGTTTAGATTTCCAAAAGTTATGTTCTTATGTATATGATGTGATTGATATTTCTTTTGTTTACCCTTACTAAGCATTTGATCTCACCCTTTTGTATGTTTTCTTTCCCCAGGTCAGTAAGAAGGTTATTAAGTAAGATATGTCAAAAGGGACTATAGATATGATGAAATAAATGGGAGATAGTGTAGACGCTTTATGAACCAGTTGTTTATGTTTCCCAGTTTCTAAAGACATTATACCTATACGGTCCTTTCCTGGTTTTGTTATATGTTGTAATAAGTGTGCTTCAATTCTGAAGTAATAACAATGTATGTAAAGTATGAGTCGCTACAGTTGGTATCAGAGGGAGGTTATAGTCAACCTTTGGAAACTAGGATGTGAAAGCCTTAGTAAGAATACTAAGGATAAGTCTAAGCATAGAACACAATCTTAGTGTTTTAGAAATGGCCATGAATAACCTAGGATAAGACCTTAAGTGTGAAATTTTATTCTTGATTATGTAGTTTTTCTATTATAATTATTGTTTCTCACACTATTCTTCTTGGTTTTAGTCAATGGCTGGAACCCGAAAAAACCGTGTTAATGCGGAATGCGACGGGCAATGCAATGATTGTCCCCCTGAGCAACCAAACGTTATGGGAGCTGGAATGTAAAATCTTGTATCCATGCTCACACAACTTTCTCAAGCTATGACTCATGCAGGACTTCCAAACGAGAAAAGGAAGGAGAAACATTCTGTTTAATCCTTAATGAGACAGCGTCCACCTTCATTCAGCGGGTCTACTGATCCATTAGTTGCTGAACAATGGATTAGTACTACTGAAAAGATATTTTCAGTTATTCAATGTTCTGAACATGATAAAGTCATCTTAGCAGTGTATCGTTTGGAAGGTGATGCTGATCAATGGTGGAATCTTATTAAGAATATGAGGAAAAGGGATGAAATTGAGTACATAGAATGGGACGAGTTCAAGAACATATTTTTCATTAAGTACTTCCCTTGTATTCTCCGAACAAATATGGAGAAAGAGTTTCTTGAACTGATGCAAAAGGATGATGAATCTGTTGGTACCTATGAAGAAAATTTTACAAGACTTGCAAGGTACGCTTCTGGTATTATTATCCAACCTAAGAGTAAGATCGATCAATTCTTTAGTGGCTTAAAACCAAGTCTTCGAAGGGCGTTAGCCATAAGGTACTTCAATAGCTACGAGGAAATCATTCGATGTGCTCTCAAATTCGAGATGGAGATTGGAGTAACCCATTAGTCATATGGGTTTGATAAGAAGAGGAAAATGGAATTCAAAGGAAAATATAAAGATCACACTGAAAAGAATATGAGGTTTCCCTTATGCTCAAAGTTTGGAAAGAAACATGGAGGGAGTTGTCTTAATGGGACAAATAAATGTTTCAAATGTGGAAAGGAAGGTCATAGGGCATTTGAATGCCGCAATGATGGGATGAATATGTCTAATGATGCAAACAAAGGAAGGGATACACAGAATAAACCTACAACACTTCAATGTTTCAAGTGCAAGGAGATGGGGCATTATGCCAATCAATGCCCAAATCCAAGGGTTGATGATGATGGTCGACGTCAAAAAACTCTTAAGGCTAAAGACAAAGGAAAGTCACATGCAATTTCTATCAATGATGTGGAGTACGATAACGATGTGGTGAAAGGTACACTTACCATCCAATCTAATGTAGCAAATGTTTTATTTGATTCTGGATCCACCCACTCTTTTATTTCTGAAGAATTTTCAAAGGATATCACCGTATTACCTCAACAATTATATGATGAGTTAGCTGTGACAACCCCTAATGGCACAACAGTCGCATCAAATGTTTATAATTCTTCTCTGATCGAAGATTGTGGGAAAGTGCTTCCTGCAAATCTTGTGATCCTTCCTATAGTGGAATTTGATATGATTCTTGGAATGGATTATCTTTCTTTATATGGAGCTCATATCAATTTCCAAAGAAGGGAAGTCACATTTCATATTCCCGATCAATCTATGATCGTCTATCAATGCAAGGATGAACATAACCTTCCAGTGGAAATTTCTTCCATCTTATGGGTCTTGATTCCACTAAATGAAGGTACTTTATCTCAAATGGTTGGTGAGAAACTCACGATTAAGAATATTCCTGTTGTACAGGAGTTTGATGATGTCTTTCCAGAGGAATTACCGGGTCTTCCACCAAATCGTGAAGTTTAGTTTTCAATAGAACTCGTACCGGGTGTTTTGCCTATTTCAAAGACACCTTATAGAATGGTCCCAATTGAGTTGTAGGAATTGAAGAAGCAACTCCAAGAGAATCTTGATAAGGGGTTTATACGCCCTAGTGTGTCACCTTGGGGAGAACCTGTTCTGTTTGTTAATAAGAAAGATGGATCAATGAGACTCTGCATTGATTATCGAGAACTTAACAAGATCACTATCAAAAACAAATATCCTCTCCCGTGCATTGATGACCTATTTGACCAACTACGCGGAGCTCAATACTTTTCCAAGACTGATCTTCGCTCAGGGTATCATCAATTAAGGGTCAAAAGGGAGGATATACCAAAGACAGCTTTCCGTACAAGGTATGGACACTATGAATTTATAGTGATGCCATTTGGTCTTACTAATGCCCCTGCTATCTTCATGGATCTGATGAATAGAGTCTTTAGAGACAATCTTGATCAGTTTGTGGTCGTCTTTATAGACTATATTCTTTTCTATTCAAAGAGCAAGGAAGACCATGAAGATCACTTGAGAATTATATTGAAGACCCTGAGAAAGGAGAAGCTTTATGGCAAATTTACCAAGTGTGAATTTTGGCTTCAAAAAGTTTCATTTTTGGGTCACATAATATCAAAAGAGGGGATATCTGTGGATCCAGCAAAAACAGAGGCTATTGAACGATGGTCAATACCAACAATAGTAACTGAGATCCGAAGTTTTCTTGGTTTGGCTGGATATTATCGATGTTTTGTGAAATATTTTTCACGATTATCTAATCCACTCACCAAGTTGACTTGGAAAGGTGTTATGTTTGTTTGGACGGAGGAATGTGAAGATAATTTCAAGGAGTTGAAAAGAAGGTTATCCAGTGCACCTTTTCTCACACTGCCTTGTAGTGGAGAAACGTTTGTGATCTACAGTGATGCATCCAAGAAGGGATTGGGGTGTGTTCTTATGCAAAATGATATGGTGATAGCTTATGCCTCACGACAATTGAAAATACATGATCAAAATTACCCAACTCATGATTTGGAGTTAGCTACGGTAATCTTTGCATTAAATATTTGGAGGAATTATCTTTATGGAGAAAGGTGTGACATTTATACGGATCATAAAAGTTTAAAGTATATTTTCACACAAAAGGAGCTGAATATGTGCCAAAGAATATGGTTGGAGCTGATTAAGGATTACGACTGCTCAATCCATTACCACCCTGAGAAAGAAAACAAGGTGGCAGATGCATTAAGTCGACAAGACCATGCCAGTTTATCCATGATGAGGATCACAAAAGATCCAATATTTATGGATTTACAAAGGATGGATCTTGGAATTATAATGAAAGGGGAAAAATCGTATCTTTCTCAAATGAATGTTCAACCATCTATACATTTGAAGACTAAAGAGGCACAGAAAGAAGATGTCGAGTTACAAAAGAAGGTGAGAAATGATCCTGAATTCAACCTTGATTATGATAGGATAATAAAGTTCAGGAATCGGGGTTGTGTTCCTCCCATCCCCGAATTAAAGAAGGAGCTGCTGGATGAGGCTCATAGTTCTTCATTCTCCATTCATCATGGAAGCACGAAGATGTATAGGGACCTAAAAGAGTACTTCTGGTGGGATGGCATGAAAAGAGATGTTGCTGAATATGTCTCTCGATGCTTGGTTTGTCAGCAAGTTAAAGCTGAGAGACATAAGTCTAAGGGGATGTTATAACCATTACCCATACCCGAATGGAAATGGGAAAACATCACTATGGAATTTGTCACCAGACTTCCTAAAACATCCAAAGGCAATAATGCTATCCGGGTCATAGTTGATCGTCTTACAAAGTCTGCACACTTCATCGCTATTAGAGAGGATTTCTCTCTGGATCAGCTTCCCAGGATATATGTGAAGGAAGTGGTAAGATTGAATGGAGTACCACTTTCTATTATATCTGATCGGGATCCAAGGTTTACCTCAAAGTTCTGGCGAAGTCTTCAGCATACTCTGGATATAGATTTAAGTTTTAGCACTGCTTATCATCCTCAGACAGACGGTCAGTCTGAGAGGACGATTCAAACTCTAGAAGATATGTTGAGAGCTTGCTCTATGGATTTCAAAGGTGGTTGGGATCAAAACCTACCTTTGGTGGAATTTTCTTATAATAATAGCTTTCACTCCAGTATTCAGATGGCTCCTTATGAAGCTCTCTATGGAAAGAAATGCAGGACTCCAACTTGCTGGGATGAAGTTGGGGAAAGGAAGCTATTAGGACCCGATCTCATTGATGAAATGGCAGAAAAGGTCAGATCTATTCAACAACACATAAGAGTAGCTCAGAGTCGACAGAAAAGTTATGCTGACAACCGAAGAAAATACCTAGAGTTTGAAGTGGGTGATAAAGTGTTCTTACAAATATCTCCCTGGAAGAGGGTCGTGAGATTTGTAAAGAAGGGGAAGTTGAGCCCTAGATATATCGGTCCTTTCAAAATACTGGATCGTGTTGGGAAGGTAGATTACCGATTGGCGCTTCCAACGAATCTCTCTCAAGTTCACGATGTGTTCCATGTATCTCTCCTGAGAAAGTTCATACTTGATCCTTCACATGTACTCATCTCAGAAGTTGTACCGCTGGAGCAATATCTTTCTTATGAAGAATAGCCGATAGAGATTCTGGATCGTAGCGAAAAAGTCCTACAAAACAAGACCACTCGATTGGTGAATGTTTTATGGAAGAACCACCAATTAGAAGAAGCTACATGGGAGCTTGAGGATATGATGAGGGAGAGGTATCCTCATCAGTTTGTTACAAAGTGACGAATTTGGAGGGAGAAATTCATTTTAATGGGGGTAGAATGTAACACCCGAGACTTTTATGAGAAATATTTTTTGTTTTTATAAATCATAAAAGGAATCTTTCACTACACACAACACTATCTTGGCTTGCTTTACACACAATCGCGACCTTCCTCGATAGCTTGCGTCGTACGCAATACCGAGTTTCACTAAACAATGATATGCTATTAAAATATTATTAAAACTAGTCGTTATGAATAGTAATAACCACTTTTTAAAAATTTATAAATTTTATTATTCAAAATGGACTTCATTTTTGGATTCGTAATATTGAAATTAGCTTAGGGTGAAATTTTGGTATTTTTCTGAAAACTTTCAATTTTTGATGAATAGTGAAACCACTAAGTAGTAGTTAAAAAAACTGAATTTTTCATAAAACTTAATTTTACCGCTTCTGTGAGTGGAATTTCAAAAATCTGAGAGACACGGTTGATGTCAGTAAGTAAAATGTGGTTCAATGAGATGAAAATAATTTTTGGTGAATAGTAACTTTTTACTTTTATTTACCACGTTTAAAAGTAAATAGGGTAATTAAGGGTAAAAATGATATTATTATTACCCTAACACATGTCCTAATTCTATTGGATAAGTGTAATTCGACCAAAAACAAACGTAGGAATAACATATGACCATTTAGGCCCACTTGTATTAGATTAGGACATTTTTTATTAATTTATTTAAAGAAGGGTTAAAATAGTTAAAATCAAAGTTTAATAAGTAAATAATTTTTAATATAAGGTTATACATAAGATAAAATCGAGTATAAATATTCATTAGAAAGATAATACGATTTCCTATATAATGTTATTTTATTTTTAATTTTTAGACATTAAATAATTTAATTTATTAATGACACAAAGATGATGCAGTAATTATCTTATTAATGAAATATTTACATAATTGATGTTATAAATACCAAAATAAATGTAATTTGAGACTTTTTATGAATTCCACTAATTTTATAGGTTAATATGACATGTTATTATTTATTTAAATAACTTTTTTTGAACTAATCATTCTGTTATGATTTTCACAAAAATCAATTACTAAATATTGTCAAAATTGTCATAAAATAGTTTTTAAAACAAATATTATATTATTAATTGTTATTTTATTCCTAAAAGTCTATGGTTTGGCAAAATGACTTAGATAAGGTTATATATATTAATAATAAAAAACTTGGGGTTCGTTTGGCTGCTTATAGTAAGTTTATTAACCTTATAGTATAAGAACACAAGAAGACACGGTAAAAGTAAAATTATTTAACTTAATGTTAAATCTAAACAATAAGGTTAGAATAGGAACCTAAACTTGTCTAAATTCTATTGGATGAGAGTATTTCAACCCATACCCACATTATCTTCGAAATAAATCAAGTTGGAGCTATTTAAAACCGAACTTGACTTTATAATAAAATAATATTTTTAGTTTTTCCAAAGGAGCCCATCTCATCCCTTATAAAAGGGCACCTCCTCCCCCTCTTCCTCGCACCACTTTGAGCCTTAAAGCTCGGCCAACCCCCACCACTTTCCCCTCTCCACTTCCATAGAGACATCCTAGAGGTTCTGGTCTTCTTCAAAGACCAATTTTAGTGCCCTAAAAGGAGGTCTCAAAGAAGAACTTCAAAGAAAAGGTAATGTCCATTACCGATTCTTTCATCTTTATTTCTTCTTCCACTTCTTCTTATTTAGTTGTTTCATTATGAAGTAATAACATCAGTATCACTCATATACTGATATGTTATTATAAGTATTAAACAACCCTATTTCACCATCTATCCATCCTACGGAAAATGAAATCACCGCGCGTGCATACGTACGGAATACCGTCTCCACGCCGTGGTGTAATCTATTTTCCACCACCACCTTACTTGGATGGGTATAATGGTGTAAATAATGACTATATATGATTATTGTAAAGTTATATGTATTCTGAAATAGTATACATACACTCCAATACAATTCCATGATCATGGGAACGATATCATCGCTCGTGCGTACGTATAGAATACCGTCTCCACGATGTGATGCGACTCTTTCTACATGATCTTCATTGAATAATGATTATATAAATGAATTGAATGAATTAATATGATATATATTACACTAATAAAATTCTGGAAATGAGTTATCTATAACCTAAAGAGAAGAATACGAATTTATTCGACAAAACACGCATAAGAACAAAAAGTAATAAACACCTGAATAACAAGTTGTAATGAAATATTACTAATAAGAAGCTAAGAATATGACCATATGTGATATCATAACAATGAGTATGATTCTGTAATAATTCAATAATATTATTTAAATCATTATATAAGTGGTTCGGACACGTACAAAGCATATCAGACCTAAGGTAAGAGAAATATCACAATCTCATTTTTATCCGAGATTGTTTATACTTTGGTATTTACTTGGGGTGTATTTTATCATCCACATCCATGTTTCCTCAATATGTAATATTATTTCCATCCACCTATAATTGTTTAAATCCAATTTTACCCTTCGGTGAGTTTTTAGTAAAAGATATGAAAGGAATCTTTTGTCATTTTTTCGTACGAGGTACTTTTTGAATTTTTCGAAAAAAGTACGAGAAGAATGTTTTTTTAACTTATACGACATGAATGGATTTTAAAAAAAAATTACAAGAATCTTCCTTTACATGTTTTCAAGTTTATTATTAATCAACTTCTTTTAGTTTAAAATTGTATGACATGTTAAGAAAGGAAAAATGTTTTTGAAGTAGAAAGGATATTTTCCTCAAGAATGGAGTTCAAGTGTTTTATCAAAATTATTTTCCATCTAAGATAATAAAGGGTTCTGTTTCTATCCATATTATTACATGGATTTTATTATGTTGTGATGGAAATATTTTTATGAATTCTTTTATCTTATATTAATTGTTTTATGATGTCACAATGTTTAAAGATTCCCATTTTTATTACATGGGTTATGCTATGATGTATGGTTTATGATTTTGTGGCACACATAAGAATGGTATCATTATGAGATGGGTGGGACCTATATCTCCCTCCAATGAATTGGGTAAAGATTTTTTATCTCATGATATAGACATGGCTGGAACGGCAGGTTAAACCGGTTCAGTGAAACAGGAATGAAATGAGGAGTGAACTCAGTTCAGAAATGGACTTTGTCCACTAAGATAGTCTTGGCAATGAGTCTTGACTAATAAGAAATGATTCTTTATGATTATGTGTGTATGCCAAAAAGTTTCATGTTTTATGTTATGATTATTGGGATTACATTTTACTACTATGATTTATCCCATGTTATGAAATTATGATTTCTTTTGCAGGTTAATATTTCCAAAAGTTATGTTCTTATGTATATGATGTGATTGATATTTCTTTTGTTTAACCTTACTGAGAATTTGAGCTAACCCTTTTGTATTTTTTCTTTCCCCAGGTCAGGAAGAAGGTTATTATGTAAGATATCTCAAAAGGGACTATAGATGTGATGAAATAAATGAGAGACAGTGTAGACGCTTTATGAACCAGTTGTTTATGTTTCCCAGTTTCTAAATACACTATACTTATACAGTCCTTTCATGGTTTTTTTATATGTTGTAATAAGTGTGCTTCAATTATGAAGTAATAACAATGTATGTAAAGTATGGGTCACTACATTCACCCTATAATATTAAGGCTTTAATTTATGTGTATTATTTGGGTATTGTTTTTTACATTTTGGTTGTGAAATATTTCGAACATTTGGAGTATTAAACGAGGTTTTTGAATGTTTTTCTATAAAAATAGGATAGACCTCACTATTATATGAGTCATTTTCACCTTGGTGTTTTCTATGTGAAGGATCCTAGAAAAAATGCCCAGATATGGGAATTTTTCTATATGTGACTTCCTGGTAGCCCCTGCCCACCACAACCAAAAAGGTTCCACTTTTTCATGGTGGATTATATGATCATTCATATAATTCATTGGATTTTTTCACTAGGGAATAACCTATAGAATGTTCATGGGGTACCATATTTCAAATTCATGAACATCGACATGATTTCTCAGGGTAATTAATCCATCCATGTAATTTTTTAATGGATGGTTTTATTGACTATTTTAGGTGTTTTTAATTTTATTAATAATTTCGGTCTCCTTCCTTTCACTTTAACCAAAAATTTAGAGAAATTATTGAAGATGATTCTTTCGTTTCTACTGATGTTTAAGTTGATTTAGTTTCATTGGCTAATTTCTTATTCTTCCTTGTTGGAGATCTAAGTAAGGGAGTTTGTTATTATTTTCCCTTAATTTTTGTGTCTTTACCTCCACTTGGCATGAAATATCTATTTTTATCATTGGTTTTGGATCCATCATTATGTGTTATAAATATATAGTTATTGAATTAGGTTGTTTTATATGTTAATTACATTAATCTAAATCCTTTAAATCTTGTTTATTTTGAATTTGTTTTTAAATTATTTCCAGATTCCTGATTTAGATCCTCTGATAATTTTTTTTGAAATTTAATGGTGTTTGAGTGTGTGATTAAATCATTTGGATAATGACTTTGAAATTAAAATCACTGATTTATGTAAGTGATATTGAATTTAATTGAATGATTTAAAGGAAGGTTTGTATGAAAAAATAGTGAATAAAATGCATGATGTGTTTTATTAAATGATTTAAAATGACATGATATGAATTGGAATTTTTTGAAACCTAAAATTTATTTGGGGTGAATTGATTACTAAAAATTAATGAAATCCACAAGTATGGTTAATAGTTTTGATGAACATGGATTCTTGGGTAGTTATGTGGGAATAAGGCCTACTATACCTATATTAGATCTATATTAAAATAGATTTATGATGATAATTATAAATAAAATATGATGAGTAAAGGGTGTTCAATCATTTTTCGGCTCACCTGTTCCCCCTAGGCCTGTGATCTTGGGACATGTTCACACTTATAGCTTTATTTCACTAGGATGTGTTAGAATATTTATGCAAGAATTGTCTTAATACTCTTAACTGTGGGGTTATTGTTATTATGTATAATATATCACAATAATTTATTGAAAAAACATGGTCATTCCATTTTGGTAGAAATGATCAATCAAGCATGTTTTGACTAAGATTTTTTTTAATCCAATATTGATTGAAATGAAATTATGAACCTTTTTTATTCCATCCATTGAAATGTTTAGTAAAACATGTTTTGATATGAACTATAAAATTATCTATATACCATGATTTAATTAAAACTCATCATATTAATTTTAGTTGATTTGGATTTCTTATGAAATACTTGGTGATATCTTAGAAGGATTTGTTTCTCTTACACTACTTTTTCCTTTAAAGGTTTGAAGAATTTATTATTCTAGGAAAAGAGAAATGAATGAAACCATATGGAAGTAGTGGATGCTATTTATTTTAATGAAATTTAGAGTTGGTGATGAAGGGTAGAGAATATGATCCACTTGTTTCATATAGATTTTGGGTTTTTTGTCTTTAATGGTTTGATGTGATCAATGTTTTTGGCATACCTTATTGATACGTGCATCTATCAACTTGTGTTACTTTTAAAAAAATAATTTTTTATATTGATAGTATTATTTAATATTTTATGCTTTATCTTGATGAGTTGTTCTTGTGGATAAGTTATTCACTCTTGTTTTTTAATTTCCTAGTTCTAGTTTCAAGCTCGTGGGTATCTAGAATGTCCTTTGAGCCATGTTATAATTGATTCAAGTACATTTTATGTGTGCAATTTAGGTTATTTAATGACATATTAATATTAGATATTGGTTATATCCTTTCTTGGTTGTTGGTATGTATTTATTGATGTAGTAGTAGATATGAGACAATATTATTTCGGATTAATTGGTAGGTAACGAGTGGGTTCCTGACTTGCTCCAATATTAATGAGCCTTAATTTTCAATGGGTTTTGGTAAAAAGTTTCTTTGAAGTGCTCTTTGATCCAAATATAGAGTTATTGGAATTCTTTGATCTATGATTTGTGTTCGTAGTTGAATTATAATTGATATAGTTGAGAATATCATGTCTCTTGATTGATGTTTCCCAAGTTATATGTTCATGTTGTGTAGTATTATCCCCCTAATCAAATGTCTAAACCGACCTTAGGAGGATCTACGAAAAAACTATAATAAGTTAACACGCCAATTGATTGACTCCTTATAATGTTTTTTATATATGGTCTATGGTCTAGAACAAGTTTCTATACTTAATCCTTCTAAAGATGTAGTTGTTATACATTGGAAGGGAGATAATATAGATCATACATAGAAGTTTTTATGTCTAAAACCAATATATTTTTAAGATACCAATGATCCTAAATAGGTAATTGATAGGATAAAATAACATGGGGAACACTTTTATTTTAAATATTCCATATTTTTTAATGAGAAATGTGTTATCTTCAAACTTATATGACTGATCAGAAGGTTATGGGATTCTATAGTTTTGTCCGAGAAATATATGGGATTAGATTCTAATGAATTCAAGAATCATTTTTTTAATGTCTATAAAATCATATTTCTGGATTATTACAAGGGCTTCCTTAATCATAATCAAGATGAATAGATAGTGACTCAACATGCCAATCATTTTGAATTACATTCTTTCTCCTGACCAAAGGTGGCATCGAATGAGAAACTGAAATATAATTGAATTAAGAAGGATATTAAACAAGATATTTGATATCAAGTCTACATGATGAATCTCACCGAATATGATGATGTATTAGATAGATATTTAGTGGATAACCATTACTTGTATGGTATGTTATGATTGATGGGAGTTCCTCCTACACCATGTAGTAGATTGAGTAGACCCTTTGAATGGAAGAGTCAGTAGGATTCATCACATTCGGTAAACCATATTGGTTGATATCAGTAGTAAAATTCTTTTAAAACATCTATAGTGTCTAGTAATGGACAATTGACTTTTTAAAAAGCTTGAAAAGTTTGACACTAAAAGTTATCTTTCATGAAGGCACTGAAAATATATATCCATTATGGATGATCATGTCACTTACATAGGTTTTTACATGTTTCAACCAATCCGTGTTGTGTAACTTGCTTGATAATACTGGGAGGATCTGTGAAAAAGTTAGATACATCAACTAAAAAGGGGTTCTATCCATATACATGGGTAGTGATGATTAATTATATATTGTATGTGTCTCTAGTTGAATGTGATGTGGGTATTATGATTGTGAGAGGTACCATTTCCATTTCTTCATCTCTAGTTACTTTTGTATTTGATATTATTGCCCCTAATTATATCATATCTACCCATATTATAATGAATTTGAATCTTTCTAAAAATATCACAAATTATGTAATGAATATTTATACATATCTAAAGAAGAATAGAGGATAGGGTGTCTGATGTTCTTTTGGTAGAATCTCCTTAGAAGAAATTGAGTTTATTTGATATATTTGGGTTCTTAATGTGAAACTTATGGATTTTATTCTTGGTATGGATTGGTTGATCGATCATAATGCTTTTATTTAATGTTATCATTATTGGGACTCCTTGACTATCCTCTATGGTAAGTGTTGTTTTTTCAGGTAGAATGGTACTCAAGGTCAGGTCGAACTAGTCCCCCTCAACTAATGATTGGTAGGATGATATCATTTTTTCTTTTATCTAGAGTATAAATCACTGTGTGGTGATCTTCCTCATGTAGTGGATGGTTTTTCTAAAATTTTTTAATTCAAAATTTTCAAAATTTCCAATTATAGAGAAGGTGGTTTTCTCCCTTTATTTTTTTCTTGTTATGCACTCTATATATATTCCTTCTTACCGTATTGACACAACTGAACTAAGGGGGTTAAAAACAGTGTTGAATGACTTGATTTTAAAAGGATTTATCCAAAATAGTCTGACACCTTTTTAAAAACATTTTCTATTCTCTATGAAGTGAAAACAAACGCTTCATTTATGTATTTAACAATAAAAACTCATTCAGGTTATGTTCAAGAACTACTATTTGTTTCCCCCTATTGATGAATATATTGATTAGTCGAAAGGGATAATGTTTTTCTCAAATATTTATCTTTGGTATGGTTATCACCATTTTATGATCAAGAGTATCATATCTATGACAATACTTTTTGAAGAAGTTATGTCTTATTTGAGTATCTTTTTATTACTTTTATTTTTACCAATTCCGTTGAGGTGTTAGTAGAATTGATGATTTTTATTTTCTTCTCGTACCTTGATTATTTCATTGTGGTATTTGGGGATGATTTCTTCCCTTACTGTAAAACCAAATAAGATTATGTGTGACATTTGAATTTTGTTTTAGAAAACATGAGAAGCCACTAAATTTATGAAAATATTTTCCAATTATTCTTATTGATTTGGGAATTAAAGTTCTTTAATATTGTGGTATTAGAACATGGTATTTCATTTGACCCTAAAATGGGGAAAGATATAATGTTTTTAGAAGAACCAAAAACATAAATTCCGATTAAAACATCTTGGGTTTGGTATTGTGTTATATTATATTTATGAAGAATTTTACATATTTGTATTCTCTATTTACCAATCTCACACATAAGGGAGTAAAGGTTGTATGGGATATGAAATATCAGGTTTCCTTTTTTCAGTTAGATATTTATTTGACTCAGATCTAATATTTATCCTTCTGGGATCTCAGTTGGGCTCTGTGTTCTTCTATAATTCATCATGATTATTTTTGTGATATTATCTGATATAGGGTGATATTGTGGTGGGTTATAGTTCTTGTTAGCTTCATTCTCATAATAATTTATATCCCACTTATGATATTAAACTTGTAGCAGTGATTCATTATCTTAATTTTTGTAGGTATTACCTTGTAGAATAATGGTGTATCGTATTATATAATAAAAACATGAATCAAATATTAAAAAAAGATATGAACCTTCATAAGAGTTGATGTGTAGTGTACCTACAGTCTTTTCATTTTGACATTGCATACACACCAAGTATTGGAAATGTCATTACTGATGATCTGAGTAAGAAACTTTCACCCAATTATATCAAAGAATATTCTAAAGAATGGAACTTGATGGATCTATTTTCCCTAATTCATTTCAGAGTCTGAGAGGATGATACTAAGATTTTTTACCAGTGTTATGTAGGAATACTCTCCTATCGAGTTGATTCTCTAGAAATAGCTTCTTGATGATATGTTCTGAATTCTTATGAATTCTTTATATGGTGGGGAGACCATTATAAAATGGCCACTATCTTTTGGGTATATAATTTTATTTATGAACTATAATGTTATCTATTTTATTATTGGGAAGGATGTGATGTGGAGTTTTCATCGTTCCCATTGATCATTAAACCCTAGAATTATGAAAATGTTTTATGATATGAGGCATTGTTTCTAGTGGATAGGTATGAAATGAAACAATTGAGATTTTGTTTCTCATTGTTATACATGTCATCATTCTAAGAAAAATCATTATAATATTTCAGGTTTATTCATCTGCATCTTATAATGAACTGGATGTGGAATTATATATCGATGTACTATGTGTTTTGGTTTCAATATATACCATCTAGAAAGAATTTAATTTTGGTTTTGATAGTTCTATTAACCAAATGAACTCACTTTATTCCAATTCATGAAATCACAAATGTTCATGGATTCAGCGATATATATAATAATAGGAAATAATCATATTTAATAATGTTTGATCTTCCAGAGATTAAGAAGAGAATCTATTGTCCACTCATTATATTTATAGTGTCCCCTATGAGGTTATGTGATCTTATGTTAATTTCATCCCATCATACCATCTTCAAATGAATTGTCAGATAGAAAAAACTATTTAAATTATGGATATCATTCTTACTACTTGATCCTTTCTCATTGTATGTTCTTGGGATTATTAATTGGGTCTGATTGAGTTTTCATTTAGCAATACTTACTAGTTTTCCATCAATATAGAATCCTTTGATTCCTTTTATGGATAATTGTTTTTATATAAAAACTATGAGTCTAATATTGGTGAATATTCCCTTATGGGACCTATATTTGTTAAAGATACAATAAGAAATATTTAATTGATTCATTATATAATTGTAACATAATAGATCTTGCAGAAATCGTATGATGTTTTTTATCTCCCGTTGTAGTTCTAAATCAATAACATAACATTTTTAGAGTCTCACATTGGTATGGTCATTGAAAACATGGAGGACATGGGAATATAATGCCTAGATGTTTGGGACCATTTTGAGATTATTCAGTGGATTGGAAAGTCTGAATATTTTTTGGATTCTTCACCAAAGATTTAATTGATCAATGATATGTTTCAAGTGTCTCAGCTCAGGAATTATATTTTATACCCATCAGATCTCTTTTATTGGGAAGACCTTGATGTGGAACCTGATATCTCTATAACTAAGCCCCTAGTTTGGATTATTTATTCTCAGATGATGGTTCTTTTTGGAAAGTCTAATAATTTTGTTCAAGTTATGTTGCTACATAAATATGATTCATATAATAATTGGGATATATGGGGGATGACGATATAGAATTGGACTAATCTATTTATGTGTCAATCTTATTAACAATTCATTCTGGGGGGAAGCACTATGGTAGGGAGAATTATACTATCCCAAATTCTTATTTTTGTTGTGTTCATTGGTTAATGTTAATTTTTTTTGGGTTGAGAGGATTTGTATGTTTTTGGATCATTAATAGAGGGTTTTAACATTTTTTTATAGAGAATTATTATCTAGACCCCACCCTTGGCTAAGTTGTTCTAAACCTAGGTGTTCCCTTAGTGAAACGGCATATCCAAAACAACCAAAGTTTTAGATTTTCATAAATGTGTATTCCAATTAAAAAATCTATCCACAATAGAAAACCAAGGTCCACTAGGGCATGATGGAGGATATTTCTAGGCTATAAACACCCAACAATAAGTCACCAGGGAGTGGCCTATGGTGTAGTTATGGGGAATTCATTTTTGAATTGATTAAATTGTCATTCCACCTCTGGGCATGGTTATTCCAACCATAGGTTTTCTTAATTGAATATTTTATTACATATAATAATTTTTTTTATTTATATTAAACATGTTGATCTCATTCATTTCACCGAAATAACAAATTGGGTTTGTTCATGAAGAGGTTTTTGGTTTTTTAACTACTATGGTGGGAGATCATGTTTCTTTAGGTAATTTCTAGTTCTTCCCTACTAGAAATCTATGTCAGAGAGTAAGGGATTGTTTCCCTTTTTAATTTTGTATATAAAATCGCATGCTGCTATATTTTTCACATTATAATTAACTATTGATCAACCATTGTTGTTATAATGATATAGTTCTTGAGGTATGTGGTTTCATAAGGTAAATAAATTCAATTGAATCCCTTTATTCTTATTTATTTTGATTTAGATCTTTAAAATATTTCTAAATATTTATTTTATGTCATTTGGTAAATGATTTTAAAATTTCATGTTGTGTGTGTGTGATGAAATATCATTGATGATGACATTGAAAATAAAAGTATGGGATAATAGTAAATGATCTTTAATTGAAATTAATGATTTAAAGTAACGTTTTGATGGTTAGATTTGTGAATAAAAGGAATGATGTGTTTTATTAATTGATGTAAAAAATAATTGAAATAAAATGGAAGGTTTTTGAAAATTAAATTATGGTTGATTGAATTTATTTTTTGACATGAATTATAACCCCAACTATGATTTATTATCTTGAAGATAATGGAAGTGTGGTTTGTTAGGTTTTAGGAACACACACTAGGAATGTATTAGCTCTACCTAGAAATGGATTGAAGATGAAAACTCTAAATGAAATAGGATAATGGTATGGATTTTAATCATTTATTTAGTTCTCCCATTCCCTGTATGCCTAATATATAGGTATATCTATAAAAATAGATCCATAATTTATTACGATTTATAGAAATCCTTCTACTAACCTTATCCTAGAACTATTAAACATGGTTCTATTATTATTAGGATTTATATATTCTAATGTTTGATTGAAAATTCATGTTAATGACTATTTTTGTAGAAATAATTAATGATGCATGTTTTGAAAAAGATTATTATTTATTCTTACATTGATGAAAATTATTTTTTGTACCTATTCTTTTCATCATTTTAAATATCTAGAAAAAACATTTTTGTAGGAATTGTCATAATATTTTCAAGCCATGCTTTATTTAAAATTAACCATATTTGGTTTACTTGATGTGGATTTCTTATGGAATACTTTTTGAGATCTTACTAGGCCTTCATTCTCAAACACTAATTTTTCTTTTGGGTGTTTTTAGACTTTATAATTCTAGGTCTAGTGAATTGAAAGACATCTATTAGAGGCTATGGATGTTCTTGATTAGCATAAGTTTGGAAGTTTGTTGTGGCTAGTGGAACATGTGATCCAATTATTGGATGGAGATGTTGTGATAATGTATTTGATGTTTTAGTGTGATTAATTTGGTTGATGTACCATGTTGATTAATTTATCTATATACTTATGGTACATTTCTCATGCGAAGTTCTTGGGATATTATTGTTTTATTGTTTTATATCCACTTCTTATCATTGATGATGTATTCTGGTGATGAAATCATTCCCCCTGTTGTTTTTATTTCTAGGTGATAGCCACTAGCCCATGGGGATTGTAAATACCCTTTTTGTTTTTTAATAATCGGTCCAAATACCATTTTTTATGATATTTGGGTGGTTTTGAGACCCTTCACTTTTCTCTCCGACAATGTGTTTGTCTTTTTCGACATGATTGGGAGCTTATTCATCTTAATATTAGGCTAATTCAACATGGATTTAAGGTTTTTTATCTTAATGTAATCCAATTTATTCATGATTTTTTAATCTTTACTCCATCTCTTATATTTTTCCTCCATTTACATGGATGTTAGAAACCATAGATTGGGGTTAGACAAATCAATGATTCTTAATGAGAGTTTTTTTTATTTCTTATGGTATAGGTGTATGAGGACTTATCTTTCCAAAATATCTTGGTTGGTATTGAATGTGATTATGTTTGAATTGATTATATGGTATGTTTCTATAATTAACAGTTTTTCCATGTCTAACATTTTAATTATTTATCATGTTTTTTTTATTTTTTAAATTTCCTCTAAATAGATTTATAATTGAAGTTTAATCCATGTTCAATATGATTCATAGTTTGAGTTATAAATTATATGTTCAAATAGGATTTCTATAATTGGGGTTGATATTAATGCACCATATGAATTTATTAAAATTCGATAAATGTGTTTTTTGGTTTGAAATGGATTTATAAATAAGTTTTAGAAATGGTTTTACCTTGAGAATGGTTTTCCATTAAAATAAGAACATTATTTTATATAAAATCATTTTTAAAATATATTTAATGAGTCTCAAAATTGATGTTGTTATATTTAGAAGTGAATATATCATTGTATTCATAGGGTGTAAGGGAATTTTGACTAAGGGAATCAGAGAGCCTTTTTGGAAGAAGATTAAGATAGCTTCCATTGTGTTCACCCTGAGACAGAGATAGTGCTTGGGTCTCCATATTATAGAAGACAATGAAAAATTCAAACATTGATATACCTATTTAAGTGACTAGAGTATTTTGGTTAAGACTAACTCACATTAAAACCTTATGGTTAGATACAATGATGCGTATTACTTTTTCCCAATTTATTTATATGATTTCATACAATATGTTAATACCTTGTTTGACTATATTATATTGTGTAATTTTCATTTTCATTTATTTTATTATATGGTAATATTTATGTTTATCCTATTATTCATTCCTTTTTAGGTATAATAGTCATTTTTATAACAATTTGATTTCATTAATTTTCTTGAGTCTCATTGATTAGGTTTTAAAAACTTGTTTTGTTTAAGTAAAACCAAAGGTATTTCAAAGTAATGATTTCTAGAGAAATGTTTTCAAAGTGAAAAAGTAATGTAAAATGATTTTTATACTATATAAATACATAAATATATTAAAGGTTGTATACTACTATGATTTGTGACTGACATAATAGACATGGCTTAAGGTGTGTGCAAATTTGGTTTTAAAGGAAAATTTTAATGGATATGGATTTAGTATCCGCTATTCATTATCACCATCTGAGGTTATTTTTATGGAGGAGATTTGATTTCACTGAGTTACCTAATTATAAGATATTTTATTATTTCTATCATAGGTATTTATTTATTTTTCATCTGGATATTGATCCTGATTTTGAGTTTTTGGATTTGGACAGCATGTTATGTATGGTGATGTGATTTTTTATGGTAACTAATTTTATTCATTGTTGTGTTACTCGAGGTGAATGTTTATATCTATTAAATATGAGTATTTTGGTGTAGAAATTGAATTTCATGGATCGATATGACATGTTTACCATGAAAAAAAACTATTACTAATAGGTTATTCATCATTCCATGGAACTTCTCACCAACCTGTGAAAATCATGAACAAGCTTTGGACCTTGTAATTTTCCATCTCGTGTGACAGGTTGGGTAGGCCTAGGATTGTTCACTAGAAAATATATCTGAGGATAAATCTATTTGGGGGTTTTTGGTAGACTATAGCTAAGACTGTTGGTGTATAAGAGGTAAGAGTATATAGTTTCCATGATTACACTTCTTTATATAGAACCTTAATTTGGCATGGGTGATCTGGGATCTTGTTTATGTTTTGAACTGAATTATGTTTTTTTATTTGGGATCTGACATATTTAACATTTTATTATGACATATAGGGTGATATCTTGTCTTATTTTTAGTTTCAAAGACAAATAAGGATGATTTCAAGAGGCACATTGTTTAGGGGTGTGTTTAGTAGTAACCATAAAGAGCTCATTTAGTGTTTCTCATTTTCCTCTAGTGGCACTTGCATGGTTGGTACAAGGTTTTCCTAACCGCGGATAGTGGGAAAATGTTTATATTTTTTTATGTATTCTATATTTTCCCATTACATGTTTCTATGGATGTTAATTTTGTTTGTTGTTAATTATTATAATGGTTTATTTTAGCTTATTTTATATTGTTAGATATTTAATTTATAATTTAATTAACTAGTTTTTGTTGTTTATGTAAAATTCCACCTTGAAGGGAGAAATCTAGGATTAGATAGGGTAATGTAAAGAATATCCCATAGTAAAATCCTCCATTTGGTAAATCCTTGGTGGATTTAGGGATCTGTATGATCCATTCTTTAGGTTGTGAGGGTTTTAGGGAGAAGACACCTATTGTGGACCATTCTCGAGAGTTTACTAAGAAAAATACACCAATATATTAGGGTGAAAGGGGAAACTAGTAGCCTAAGTAGTGGAAAAAATATATCTAGAAAATCATTAAGATTTTGAAGACCCCTAAGACCTCAAAGGTTTCATTTAAAAATTATTTTTTAGAAGTATCATATAGGAAATTGTGGGAATATATGGTACTAGAAATTTGACATGAGGATATATCTTGGACGAATTTTAAAGTGAACTTAAATTAGTAAATATTATTAAATATTTTATGGGAGGAAAAGTCCTATGATGTTATAATGTTGGTCTAGGGGACCATTCCGTGTTGGAGTACACTATTAGATTTACCAAATAAGTTAATGACTCTCCTAAACTCCTCATAAATTATTACATAAATGCTAGGTTATTTGAGATATGATTAACCTATGAGGCGAGTAAAATGATTATTCTTCAATTATTACAAACTTAAAATGAGGTCATTGATAAAGATATCCTAGAAGAAGAAGATATAGTTAGTAAAATAGGTCTTAGTTGTATTCTTTCAGAGGTTGGTATCCATTGATATTCATTTTTTAGAAGTGGAAGTAGGATGGACCCCCATTGAGGGAGTGTTAATTTTCTTAACCAGACACTAGGTTTAGTGCATAGGGTATATTTAGTGAATAATGTAACAACCCAAAATTTTATCAGTGTAGATTTCATTCTTATAATTACATCATATAATTAAAATCACATAAAATTCCATAAATAATATAATAAAAACTTTATAAATGAATAATTAGTGAAATAATAAGTATTTTTAGAAGTTAAGGAACATATACCGACGAAATAGTAACTTGAAATTGGGAATAATAATTTGGACCATGTGAATAGTAAACCAGAAAATTGAATAATAACCTCAACTATGAAGGTATAAAAAAAATTAGCCATCTTATAAATTAAAATATGATATAATTATATCATATTATAATTAAATAATTTTTTTATAAATTTTTAATTTAGTGTTAATATTTTTATAAAACATAAGTGTTTAGTTTATATTTTATTATTAATATAATTTTTAAAGAAAAATTATTTCTATAAAATATATTCATAAAGTAATACTTTATTATATTAGGATTTTAAGATATTTTTATGAGTCCTTAATTTTTTTTTCAAAGTGTTACAAAATAAGTTGTAATTTTAAAATTTGTATTTTCCAAGTAAATCATGATTTTAAATAAAAAATTAATTTCTCATATTTAAAACGTTATTTTAATAAAAGGATTTAATTTTTTAATTATAAATTTTGAAAAATGGTTAGGGTGAATTTTTTATATTTTCCTAAAATAATTGGATTTTTGGTGAATAGTAAAATAGGATTATTTATGATCAACGCTAAATATGGGATTTTTTTAATCATCATTAGTGTAAAGATGTGGTAGTCCCCATTATATGGAACTAAAATTCACTAGTAACTATATTTATTCATAAAAATAAACATTATTTCTTACCTTGATCTAGAATAATAAACTAATGATTAAAATAATAAAAAATACTCATCTCCTCCAATATAAATACCACCCTCACCACCTCTACTCATCACACCTATCAAGATTTGGGACATGTAGAAATTCTACTAAAATATCTTAACATGACCCTACCAAACGTTTAGGATCCCTTGGTATAATGAAAATACCAAAACCATTTCCTTATGGAGTTCCTCAAGAATATGGATTCCAAAAGTAAAATCCTCTATGTTTTCTTTTAATTTCTTTTAAATTTATTTTCTTTTGTTATTTTCTCCACACATCCCCTAATCCAAATAGTATTATTACTAAATTAACATATATATAATCAAATTTTATTATGAAAATGGGAAAATCCATAATCAAACCTCTTCTTTTCGCACTTTTTTTTTGTGAAAATGGAAATGTCATTCGTGAGGTGTTGTTTTATCACCTTTATGAATGACATGTTTTCATTATACTTTAACTCCTTCAAGGATGAAATTAAAACCATTATAATGATTGAAAAATATTTTAAAAGGTGTGTTATAACCTTTTTCTTTATTTGGAACTAATATATATATATATATATAATATTAATGATAAAACAAAATTAATCTATTGTAATAAAAAACCGCCAAAATCACCCTAAATTAGTATCATTAATTTTTTTTCTAATGAATCATCCTCATACTATATAACCATTTTTGTCTAAATAATAATTAAAACCTATGAAATATCATTAATAACATATATTTTCAATTTTATAAAATTACCCCCACATTACACGATCTTTCATACATTTATACAAGTAAATCGATTATGACATACAAGGAAACCAACGCTCAAAAACGATAAAATTGAATCTAATAACCCATCAAAATGGATATATATAAACACAATAAAGTTATAATAAATAAAATAAATGTATAAAAGGTTATGGGTTAATTAATTAATGGATTTAATTTTATAATCTCGGACATTGAGATCAAGTTTCAGACCAATTCATACATAATGTAAGAGATTCTACCAGAACCCAATTTTTCCTTCAGGTTACTCTTTATCTCTCTTTATTCCAATGTAATGATTATTTATAATTTTTTATTTATTATAAATTATTTTTTTGTGTTCAAAAATAATATATCCAGATTATATCATCCTTTTTTAATATGTAAATAGATGTTTTAAAAAGGTTCCCTTCTAAATTCTATCTGATAAACAAGCCCGATTCATGGAAACTTCATGATTTTTACCCATTTTCAAGTTTACTCCATAATATTTTTAAATACCCCCATTATTTTTCTAAATTCACTAATTTTATCATTAAAATTTTCTTGGTTCATTTATAGTTTTATGCAAAATAAATGTTTAGTTTTCCTCTTTAAATAGACTTTAATATTTTCCTTAAACCACACAATAATATTTCATTTATAATGTTTCTTAAAAAATCATTTTACCTGTTTCCACTTATTTTGGACATTATTTATCTTGTTTTATGCCTATTTTACCTTATTAATTTCTATTTATGATTTTAATCCATTCTATCATGGACACATTTATGATATGCTCATTTTTTATTCCTTGTGACATTATTATAATACCCATTTCATTCCATGGGAAACCCTTATGTTTATTATTCATGTGGAACACATATTTATTAACATGTTTTGGTTGGTTATTCTAGATATAACTCTAATTAATTGGGTAATATTTAGTCTCATTATACATTTTTTTGTGATAGGGAGTGAACCTTAATCCTTTATAGGACTTTGTCCACATGTGATATAGTCTTGACAGTTGGCCTAGACTCTAGTTTATTTTATATTCTATATTGTTTAATCATTCCTATGATTCCATGGTTATATGTTATCATGTTATACATTTTATTCTTCTATATGTTTATTCTTGTTCCATGACTTTATGTTATTATCTTATGTCATCTATCAAATTTGGTATGTTTTATTCTTATGTTTGTAGGATCAAAATATGATGTTGATTCTCAATTACAAGAGGGGGGGTGAATTGTATACTTTAAAAATTCATTTGTAACCTTTAAAGTTGGTATAAAATGTTTTTTTAACCTTAAAGAAAATATTCTGTTTAAGAAGGTTAAACAAGTTAAATTCAAAAGACCTCTTTGTTCTTCAAATTTACTAGGTTTTGGAAATATGGTTCTGGAAATGAAACTTATATAATGTTTATAAGAAAAAGATTATAACTTAAATCATATATAATCTTATTAACCATAGTATACAAATGAAAATAAGTATAAGATAGTTATAATTTCAAAAATTCATTGGATAATAAACTTGAAACAAAACAAGTATTAAGTATATAATCTTTTAACATAAAGAGATGGGTATCCCACAACCTTGGATAAAGTTCCCTTGATTTATACTTTCAAGAAAGTATTTCTTACCCACAACAGGGTAAGCCCCTGATAGGAATATTGGAATCTGTCTTGATATCCCCACAAGCCCTCGAACATAATGGTAGTCGAAACCTTTTTCTTCCTAACCAAGGAAGTCCTCGAACATTAATGTAGTCGATACCTCTATCTTCCTATCCTCAGAAGCCCTCGATTGTCTACAGCAACAATCAGAGTTGCATGAGGAAAGATGAAAAGGATTTTTAGTACACACAAAGCATAAGAGTCTCTCTCTCTCTCTATAAATCACTTCAACAACATGTAATCTCTAGAGTTATAGATCGGTGGTGAGCTCATTCAAATGAGATCCTATTTATAGGAACTTCTCCAACGGTCGACTACCTCCTCCAATAGTCATATTTTTTCTTGAATCTCGGAGGGACCTATACATGTGTCACTCTAATAATGATTAGTTAGAAAAAAATGAACAAAATCATCTTATAAGAGTAAGAAAAATATATTTTCTTAACCAAATTTTCTTTTCAGAGTCTTGGGAAAAATAAATGTTTGGAGTCTAAGAAAACATAATTTGGTGTCTAAAATACAAGGATATTTGGATTATTTTTTCTAAAGAATTCGGAGTCTGAATTTAGAGGAATTTAGAGTCATAATTCTGAGGAATTCGGAGTATGAATTCTAAGGAATTTTGAGTATGAATTTTAGAGAATTCTCTGCCTTATTTTCTGATAATTCAGAGTCTGAATTTTAGAGAATACAGAGTCTGAATTTCAAAGAATTAGGAGTCTGAATTTCAGAGAATTAGGAGTCTAAATTTTAGAGAATTCGGAGTCCGAATTTTAGATAATTTAGAGTCTTAATTTCATATAATTTGGATTCTAAATTTCATAGAATTAAGAGTTGAAATTTCAGAGAATTCGGAGTTATAATTTCAGAGAATTCAAAGTCTCAATTTTAGAGAATTCGGAGTCTGAATTTCAGTGAATTTAGAGGCTGAATTTTAGAGAATTCGGAATCTGAATTTCAGATCTTGAAAACAGAATAATCTATATCTAGTAATTTATATGATTTCTTGGTTTTAGATATGAATCAGAATTTTACACTTAGAAATAAAATGAGTTGGATTTCTGAAAGCTGAAATGTGAACAATGAAAAATTGGTAAGGATAAATTTTTCTTGGGGAATGAAAATTTTCCTTATTACGGTAAATCTGGGTAAGGAGAAAAATTCCTTGAGTTAATAAAAACATTCTTATTAAAATAAATCTTAGGGAGAAAATTTTTTTCCTTAGGATAGAGTGTTTGTGATTTTAAAAACATAGAGGAATGGAGAAGTCATAAGAAAACCTTACTAACTCAACAATGGTTACTCCCTTTGATTTTTAGCTCCTACATTTATTCAAGTTTTCCCGAGGATATCCTATATATATGTAATAGCGCAAAGAAATTTAGAAAATCATTATGAATATTAAATAAAATATGTTTTATTTTGGTTTCATATTTTTTTAATTATGAACCAAATCTTCCAATGACATTAGAATTTATAATACTTGGATTGTATTTTTAAGGTTAATTATATTTATCATCATGAAACGATCTGAGTAAGATGATTGGGAAATTATAGTTGGTATAAGAGTAAAATTTAATTCATTTTTGGGATTTAGATTGGAAAACTATATCTAAATCCTTAGGGATAATACTATGTATAAGAAACTATCCCTAAAATTTTGATAATATAGTGTAAGTGGTTCATCATGAAAATATATCCATGTATGAATACTACAAGTGGATGTAGTTCTAGAATAGATGTACATAGGAGAAAAAACACCAAACATGTGTTCTCGGGCTCACTAGGGGTATCTTAGTACCTGAAAACGAGCCTCACTATGCACATGGTTTGAAAATCCTAGGGGATATGCTTTGCTAAATTCAAAAGTTCATTATGAACCATTATTAAGGTAAATAAATTCCATAAGATTATATGTTAGGAGAAATATCATAGATAACCTATATTGAAACCTAGGGAATAGAAAGCTAGGATATACTTTTCCCTTACAAGTTTATCCTTTTATTTTTAATGTTTCTTTTTTCACTATGCTTATTAGATATGTATTCAAGCCCCCCAATTCTAATTTCCTTATATTAGTTAATGTATGGAAATAGAAAACATTATTCCAATAATAAATTTGATAGTAAATGTGATGATTTACCTAATGATATGTCAAATATGATGGGAATGGGTGCTAAAATATTTAAAACAATACTTGCTCACCTTGCTCAAAATTATGAATAATAACTTGAATCATGTGGAACACCCTTCTTCTCTTAAGAAAGAGAAAGTTGTCGACGAATCGTCCATGTGGAAAATTCCTCCCATATTTAGTGGATCTTATGATCCCTTCATCATAGAAAAATGGATTAAATGCATTGAAAAGACATTCCTTGCCCTTTATTTCTCAGAATAATAAATTGTTGTGTTGGTGGTCTATCATTTTGATAAGAAAACTAATTAGTGGTGGACACTGATATAGAACAAAATTTCTAAGGAGGAAATTGATTCCATAAAATGGGAGGATTTAAAGAAAATATTTTTCAACAAATATTTTCCCTGAACATCCATATTAATATATAAATGGGATTTCTTGTATTGAAGAAAAAAGAACATGAGTTTATCAAGCCATACGAGGAAAAAATCATGATTCATTCAATATACACTATTTTCTTTTCCTTGAACACTGAAAACAAGGTGGATCACTTCTTTAGTAGACTAAAGAAAAGTCTATAAAAAGCATTGGAAATTTGAGACATTGATAGTTATGAGGATATTTTTTGTTGTACCATTAAGGTTTAAATCGATATCAGGGAATCTCAATGGTATCATTGTTTCGGTGATAAAAAGAGGAAACTGGAGTTTAATATGGTTGGATTGACAGATAATTCCCATGATGGAATGAAGTCCCAACATCCCACGTGTCAAAAGTGTGGGAATAAGAATCGTGGAAACTACATAAATGGAACCAATAGATACTTAAAATGTGTAATATAAGGGAATATGAATAATTACTATTGAAGGGATATATATAATCCCTCTAACGCATAAGAAGAAAGGAAGTTATAGATCAGCACTCAGCCTGAAGTGTAGTGTTTCAACAGCAAGGAACATTGTCATTATGAGAACCATTACCCTACGCCAAGGGTTGTTAGAGTCCATCAACAATAACAACCTATAAGGATGAAATCACTAATACAAAATTGGGTTTATCAAGTTCTAGGGATTTAATAGAGCTAGCTAAAAATGTTCTTTAATACCCTTTTGTTAGAGCCAAAAAAGTGTTGTTAAAGGCAGTTTCTAACAATGTTTTTTCACTATTAAAGGGTGTATTTATTAGTGCTAACAAGTACTATTAATGGGGGACCTATATAATCTATTTTTTAAAAGAACTGATAATGGACCACCATTTATCAGTTCTTTAAACAAAATGATGATAAGTTGGGTCTTTTATCATCACTTGTAAAAAGGGGTTGAGAAGGGGGTGTTTATCATCGATTCTTTGAAGCGTTGATAAAGGCCCCCCTTTATCAGCATTTTTTTAGTATCACTGATAAGGGTATACTTCAAAAAAATCATTAACAATAATATATTAATATATATATATATATATTTATTTATATTGATATAAATATGATATATATTTTTTAAAATAATTTTTAGATTATGTAAATAGGAAGTTACACTTAATATGTAGAATATTTAGTGAAAATGGAATATATAAAAAATTAAAAAACTGTTTTTAATTAATAATTTTCTTATTATTATAGAGTTATAGTATGTTAATATCAATTTGAAGATAAAAAACCAAAAAATAATAAAAGATCTAAAATAAGTTAAAAACGTAACTCAAAAATCAAACAGTCATGAATTTTGATCCAGGTATCCGTTTGGGATTTACCATATATCAAATTGAAGCCAACAACAAGATCTATTCCCTCCGTGGTAGAGTTAAAACTATATCATATCTTTTGAATAAAAAAAGTCACATATGTCCTCTAAAACTGAGTTTTTTAGCTGGGGTACCACAATTTTTTAACATTCAATGGATTTTCAACCTCATTTAATGGGATAATATTACCTTTTTTGCTAGGTGAATAATTTATTCCCAATGATTATATTCATATTGGTATTATGGTTTTAAATTTTTTTTGTTTTTATACAATTTAATTTTTTTTATAATCAAATATATGAATGTTTTCATATATTTTTACTTATAAAAAATCACTCATATAAATACATATATCAATATATTTACCTAGAAATGTATATTCTAATATATATAAATAAATACATATTCTAAACATGTATTTCAGTCAATATATAACCATTTTTATATTGTACATACATATTTATAGTGATTATATATACATATATGTGTGTATTTATAAATTGATATATATTTATTGTATATTCTAGTATATGTAAATGAATATAATATCTAATATTTTTAAGTAAATATAAGTATATATATATATCACACACACAAATATTGTATACATGTATTTAAAGATAATTATATAAATATATTAATAAAATATATATATGTAGATATATATAAATAACCAGAAATATCATTAAATAGACAAAAAAACAACATGGTAAAGAGGTAAAGGTGTTCTATCATCAAAGGATAGGTGCATGGGTCAAATTAAGGTGGGTGTACATGAAGATCAAAATTCATAAAGCGATGATAAAAGTGGTGGTAGGGTGAAAAGTGTTGATAAAGTTGGGGGAGAACTATTAACGTTGTCATGGAAGTGATGATAAAGTGGTCAAGCTCATGGATGTCAAAATAAATATAATATTACCCCCTTTAACAATGATTCCATTATCAATACAAAAAAAAGTATTCTTAAAGGGACCTTTTAAATTTTCTTTTTTAGGGATAATAAATTATTCAAGATTTTAACCACACACTGGTTGTTACTGCTTTTTTAGCAGTAATAAAGGCCCTATTCTAGTGTCACGACCCGCCCTCGGGGTCCGTGCCGTGACTACCCCAAGCCCGCCTTCCATAGGCCAGGGGCTGGCGACTAGCACCAAGGCGTAAATCCCGGAAAAAGGGAAGGCATTGCCTATGTAAAGTAAACAAACACCACAGAGTAAGCAAGCGGAAAGTAAACACTAAGCAAAAGTAGAGTACAACTGAAAGTGCGGAAAAGTAAATGGGCCAGTATACAAACCCAAACTGAAAGTAAAGTACAACTCGAAAGGGAAAACAGCAACTGAAAAGTAAAAGCCGTTACGCCGATCTGTCCACCGGAAATCCCACCTGAAGGGTGGGTGCAGATAGCTCCACTGCTCCACGTGTCCCGTCGTCCGCTCCGAGCACGTCCCGCCCAGTGGTCCACCTCCGGGTACCATCCCGCTCTGCAAGCCTCAGCTAAGGTCAACGTTGTCCGTCGTCTGCAACCAACACAACGTAGTGTGGGAAAAGCCCGTGCAGGGGTGAGTATAAGCTACTCAGTAGGGACCCCGAGACCCCTGAAGGTCTCTCAAATCCACAAAGGATAAACCATGAAGAAAGGTACAATCACGAAGTAACAACTGACACTGCTTAGGTATATGCCCATACATATACCTAAGTCATCAAATTCAAATATGCTCCAACCTTCGAGCCCAAGTACAACTCAGTCCACACAGGAAAGTAAACGTATTCCACACAGGAAAGAAAAACGTAATCCACACAGGATTGCACAACACAATCCACACAGGAAAACAACAGGATTCAGCTCACACAGGTATACATTTTCAAAGGACGATAAAGATGATCTCTGATCCATCTAAGTCGTCGGACCCACGAAGGATCGATAGGTAACTAACCCCCGCAAAAGACCCACACAGGATCGGGCCCACACAGGACCTATAGGCGCTGGTTCACACAGGACCGCTGAGCGCAAGGACCCACACAGGATCGGACCCACACAGGATCGGGCCCACACAGGACCTGTAGCACTGATCCACGTAGGTTCGCTGAGTGCTATAGTCGTCGTCGTCGAATCCACACAGGATCTCTGTACTGTCGTCGTCGCAGTCACAGTAGCAGTAGAAGCAGTATTAGTCACAGTAACAGTCGCAGCCAGCACTAGGGTTCCCGCACACAGCAAGCTCGTTCGGAGGATCCGCTCCACGAGCCGAGAGGATGATACATCAGCTGTCACAAAGTCTAGATTTGATGTATCCAAAAGTTCTGTATCGACAACAGGAACTCAACGCAACAGACGGCGCGTCGATCGGACGCCCGGTCTGAGAGTTATTGGCATTTTCGTCCCCGGGGCCCGGTTGGTTTTTAAGGCAAAACCAACCCGACCGTACTCCACCTGCATCCAAACCTTGGGCGGAGTATGCCAAAATATCCGTCTCACTAAGAGGAACACAACGCGGCTGACGGCACGTCAATCGGACGTCCGTAGCTCAAGATATGAGCGTTTCCGCTCCGAAGGCCCGGTTGGTTTTGTGAACGAACCAACCCGGCCAAACTCAAAGTAATCCGAAACCTTGAGTGCGATATACTGAAACGACCGTCTCGATCCAAGGATCGCGTTGCCGCAGACGGTTCGTCGATCGGAGGTCCGTGGATCAAGATATGGCCAAAATACCGAAAAAGATTCGAAACGGGGGGGTCCGGGTCCGGGCCGACCCGGCCCGGCCGGCCGGCCGGCGGCGCGGTGGCCGAGGCGGCCTGGCGCCACACGGAGGCAGCACGCGGGGGGAATTAATTCCCCCGCTAGATTGGAAGGCAGCACGGCTTTTTAGCCGCGCCTGTTTGCAAACCCCCCCCCCCAACGTGGGGGGATTGATTGGCAGGAAACGGGGGGCCGCCTGCCCCCCCCCCCCCCCCCCCTCAAAGGAACCGCCCCCCTCATAAAGAGGGGGGGTTTTTGCGCTGGCCGGGGGATTAATTTCCCCCGGTTTATTACCATCCGGCTGGCCAGCTGGCCGGCCAGTTTTCTACAACGGGACCGGAAAATCCGGTCCCCTCTTCGGCTTCCGACGCCGGCGGCCCAGCCGCCGGTCTTCTCAATCCGCCGCAGCCCGGAACCGGCCGCGGTGTTCATCGTCCGGCGCGGTGCGACGGCACCGCGCCCCTCCGCTGCACCTTGATTTCCCTCAACGCGGCGCGACGGCGTCGCGTAATATAATTGCACGATTAACCGCGTGGTGCGACGGCACCACGCCACCTTGTTTCCACCCGCAAGGTAAATCAACAAGAACGATGGAGGGGGTTCGGCCGTGTTCATGCGGTCCCCCCCCTTCTCACGTTAAATAATAACGCAACTTAAAATATTCAAAATCCTTACGTTAGTCATGCGAACCACGAGCAAGAATAAAATAATGAAACAAGAATCAACAACCCCTACAAAAAGAGAGAAGAGCTTAATTTAATCACAAACTTAACAAAGAATTACAAAGGTTTGAAATTCAAAATGGATAACTCCAAAATTAAACTCACTTATTTAATATACATGAGTTGTATAATTAAATAGAGGTTAAGTTGACAAGCCTTTAAGAGGGAGAGAGGGGAGTTAGGGAACTTGAAAAGTTTAGGGTTCGTGTGGGCCCCACCACACTTAATCCTCTCAAAGGAGGTTAAGTGGGTGTGGGTCCCACCCCTAACTTCCTTTGGGAGAAGTTAACCCACAAGTTTAAATAAATTTTGTATTTCACAAACTTTATTTAACTTAATCTAAAAACCCAAAAACTAACTTTCAACCCGCAACAAACGCAACTTCCGAAAAGGTCTCTTTAAGCGAATATCGGCGCTGCGAGTTCATCGGTGCCCTCGGATTTCAATTCCGAGCACCGGATCAAAAGTTAGGAATTCCCGCTCGTTCGTTCACTGAACGTACCCGAGCCAAACTTCGGAAATTAATTCCGGGCACTCCGGGCCTCGGAATCAGGTGCCGTCTGAAACCGCGCTCTTGTAAAATTCTAAAGAAAATTAAGAAAAAAATTCCCTTGAATTTTACGGGTCTTTACATTACTCCCACCTCAAGGCTTTATGTCCCCGTAAAGATACTTCAAAAACTAGGGAAACAAATGAGGGTACTGAGCACGCATCTGAGCCTCCCGCTCCCATGTGCTCTCCTGGAGATTCTCGTGCTGCCATCTGATGCGCACAAGAAGAATCGATCGCCCACGCAGGACCCGCTCATGTCGATCCTCTATCTCCACCGGGACCTCCGTAAAAGTCACCCCATCGTCAACGTCAAGCTCCCCATGATCAATGATGTGCGTCGGGTCGTGCACGTATCTCCTCAGCTGAGACACGTGGAAGACGTCATGCACCCGGTGCAACTGAGGTGGTAGAGCCATGCGATAAGCCACCTCACCAATCCTGCTGAGAATCTGGAAGGGTCCGATGAAGCGCGGAGATAACTTTCCGCCTCGGCCAAATCTCTGAATACCACGTCGAGGTGAGACCCGCAAGAAGACGTGGTCGCCATCCTCAAACTCCAGTGGCCTCCGCCTCCTGTCAGCGTATGACTTCTGCTGGCTCTGAGCTGTCCTCATCCGCTCCTGGATGACCTGGACCTTCTCTGTCGTGGCCTGGACCATCTCCGGTCCCACTAGTACTGACTCCCCAGGGTCTGTCCAGCACAAAGGAGATCTACAAGGTCGGCCGTACAATGCCTCGTACGGTGCCATCCCGATAGTGGAGTGGTAGCTGTTGTTGTACGCGATCTCCACTAAGGGTAGGTGGTCCTCCCAGCTACGACCAAAGTCGAGGACACATGCGCGGAGCATGTCCTCGAGAGTCTGAATGGTCCTCTCCGTCTGACCATCCGTCTGAGGGTGAAAGGCTGTGCTCAAACGTAGCTGCGTCCTGAACGCCTCCTGTAACCCCTTCCAAAGACGGGAAGTAAAGCGAGCATCTCGATCGGAGACGATAGATGATGGCACACCGTGGAGCCGCACAATCTCCTGAACGTAAAGACGTCCCAAGCTCTCCACTGAGACCTGCTCTCTGATGGGTAAGAAGTGTGCCGACTTGGTGAGTCGGTCAACAATCACCCAGATGGAGTCGTGACCTCTGGAAGTGCGTGGAAGTCCAGTCACGAAATCCATAGATATGCCGTCCCACTTCCACTCCGGAACCTCCAAGGGCTGTACCAAGCCCGCTGGTACCTGATACTCTGCCTTCACCTGCTGGCAGGTGAGGCATCGAGAAACGAACTCTGCTACAACCTTATTCATTCCCGGCCACCAGTGCTGTCATCTGAGGTCCTGGTACATCTTCGCCACTCCAGGATGTACCGCCAAAGGAGAAGTGTGAAACTCTCTCAGCACTTCCTCTCGCAAAGCGACTGGTACCATTGTACGTCCTCTGAAAAGGATGTTGTGCTCTGCTCCAAGGGAGAAACTATAAGGTGCCTGTCCCGAGGATATCTGTGCACGCCGTGTCTCACAGTCAGCGTCCCCACGCTGTGCCTCCCTGACTCGCTGCAGTAGTGGAGGAGTGACTGTGAGAGACTGAAGGAAGGATGCTCCATCTCTATCCACGAAGGATATCTGCAAAGAGGCTAGCTGCTCCATCGCCTCCTCATGTAGCTGAATGCCCGTCCTCCTGCTAAGGGAATCGGCTACTACGTTCCCCTTCCCAGGAGTATAGACTATCTCAATGTCATATTCCTGGAGGAACTCAATCCATCGTCGCTGTCTCAGGTTCAGGTCCTTCTGCGAGAAGATATACTTGAGACTCTGATGATAAGAAAAGACTGTAAAGCGCTCGCCCATCAGATAGTGTCGCCATGTCTTCAGAGCGAAGACCACTGCTGCTAGCTCCAGGTCATGGGTAGCGTAGTTCTGCTCATGTGGCCTCAACTGACGTGATCCATAGGCGATCACGGCCCACTCCTGCATCAGAACACATCCGAGTCCAGTCCCTGATGCATCGCAGTAGACTACGTACCCTACTCCCTCCTCAGGCAACCTCAAGATAGGTGCGCAGGTCAATCTCTGTCTCAGCTCATGGAAGCTCTGCTGACATCTGTCAGACCACACGAAGGGTTTCCCCTTCTTCGTCAAAGCTGTGAGTGATGCCGCAACTCTAGAGAAGTCTGGCACGAATCTCCGATAGTATCCAGCTAGTCCCAAGAAACTCCGAACCTCAGTCACGCTCCTGGGTGGCTCCCATGCTAACACAGCCTCGATCTTCGCAGGATCCACTGCAACTCCTGCCTTAGAGATAACGTGTCCCAAGAAGTGGACCTCACGTATCCAGAACTAGCACTTCGAGAGCTTACCATAAAGCTGGTGCTCTCGAAGTGTGTCTAGTACAACTCGCAAATGATAGGCGTGCTCCTCCTCTGTCGTAGAGTAAATCAGAATGTCGTCGATGAAGACCACGACAAACTGATCGAGGTATGGCTGAATGATCCTGTTCATGAGAGCCATGAACACTGCTGGAGCATTGGTTACACCGAAAGGCATAACCAAGAACTCATAGTGGCCATACCAACATCTGAAGGCCGTCTTCTGCACATCCTCGTCTCTGACTCTGAGCTGATGATAGCCTGACCTGAGGTCTATCTTCGAGAACCACCGTGCTCCCTTGAGCTGATCAAAGAGTTCATCAATCCTCGGTAGCGGATACTTGTTCCTCACTGTCACCTGGTTCAGGCGACGATAGTCAACACAAAGACGCAAGCTCCCGTCCGCCTTCTTGGCGAACAAAATCGGGGAAGCCCAGGGTGAAACACTGGGTCAGATGAACCCCTTGCCCTGCAAGTCCTCCAACTGTACCCGTAGCTCTCGAAGCTCGGCGGGGGCCATCCGATATGCTGGAGTGGATATCGGGGCTGTCCCGAGGTACAAGTCAATATAAAAGTCTACCTCTCTGCGAGGAGGTAGCCCTGGAACGTCGTCGGGAAAAAACGTCCGCAAACTGATCCACCACTGCAGGAAAACCAGGACTCCGCACGTCAACTGCTCCAAGGATAAGGCTAGCCAACTGATGAGTGATGGGCTGTCCTCTCCTCCGCGGAAGTCCATCTTGTGCTGCTAAGGCTCCCTTCTCGCCGGTGAAGGTGAACTTGCTCCCGTCAGTGCGTACACATCGCACCTTGCGCCTAAAACAGTCAATCTGTGCATGGACCGTAGATACGCAATCCATGCCCAAGATGACGTCGTAAGGCCTCGACGCTGCTACAAGAAGATCACAGCCAAAGCTCTCGCCTCCTAGAGTAAGCTCACACTGCCGACACCAGTGCGTAATCGTCGAGTCTGCTCCCGTAGGAGTCTCTAGCCGTAAGGATCGAGCCAACGGCTCTGTCGGAATCTCCGAGCTCCGAACAAGGGCAGTGGCTATGAAAGAGTGACTCGCTCTTGTGTCTATAAGAACTGCAGCAAGGGTGGAATAGACACAGATAGTACCTCGAATCATCTCGGGTGCGCCGTGGTCGTAGGCCTCTGCTGCCTGGAGCTGTGCCTGTCTCTGCCCGCCAGCTCCCTGTGGTCGGGGTGGACCTCCTGGTGGTGGTGGTGGCAGAGTCTCAAAGCATCTCCCACCACCGGCTGCTCGTCCGGCTCCTCTGCCTCGTCCGCCTCCTCTATGCGGACCGCCACGGTCGACCCTCTGCCTCTGCCTCGGTGGCCCCTCAACCGTCTGCTGCTCCTCGGCATGGCGGGTCGGGCAGTCACGAGCCATGTGGCCCTGCCCGCCGCACGAGTAGCACTGTCTGCCTCTCGAAAGACTGGCTCCGCGCTGTGTGCCCCGCACTGCTGAGCCAATGTCCTGAGGTCGTCTACCCGAAGGTCTGGTCTGCCTGGACCCCTGAGTCATCCGTCGACTGCCTGCTGCAGATGAATCTGCCACGTGCCGCCCTGCGGTGGGTCGCTGTGCTGGTGTAGACTCAGCAAGGAAGCTCTCGATCAGAAGGGCCCGCTCCAGTACTCCTGTCTGAGTCGGTATGCTGAGGGAGATCAGCGATGCCCTGATCTTGTGTCTCAAACCCTGCTCGAAGGTCCGGGCCCGGAAGAATGGGTCTCGTACCATGTCGGTCGAGTAGCACGAGAGATCAGTAAATCTCGCCGAGTACTGAGCGCCCGTCATGCTGCCCTGCCGCAGCTGTAGAAGCTCCTGGATACGCACCGCACGAAGGGTGGCTGGGACGAACTCCGAGCGGAAGAGGCCCTCAAAGTCCGTCCAAAGTAGAGATGCCTCATCGTGCATCTGGAGCATCAAGCTCCACCATCGTCCTGCTGCTGCGTGTAGTAGGCTCGCAGCGAGGATCACCATGAGGTCTGCTGGTGTCCTCACTAGCCTAAACACTCATACCACTGCCTCCAGCCAGTCCTCTGCTGCCTGGGGATCCGTCTCCCCGCGAAACCTGGGCGGTCGCTGGCGCTGGAACTCATGCAGTGCGCTGAGGCGACGTGCATCATCAGCGGCTGCTGCTGGAAGCATCGGGGGCTCGGCGGGTAGTGCTACCTCCGGTGCCACTGCTGACAAAGGGCCCTGCACCGAGGCCTCATCGCTCGGTGGGCTGTCGTCACGCTCGACTCTCGGAACTCTAGCTGGCTTCCGTCGTGGGGCCATCCTGAAAAGAAAACAGGTGCGCCACGGTCAGAACAGTATACCTGGTGAGCTGATATAAGTAATCACAAAGAAAACTTTGAAACACACACGCAATCAATGTTTTCGTGCATTAAGTCGGAAATCAGAAGTCAGGGTCCTGGTGTACGGATACGTCGGCTGCCGCACAAACACTGGACTCCCTGGACTGATAACCACACTCAATACGCTAAACATTATTGCTTCACATAGAAAAGATCAGAGTTCGCGGTAGAAACGAACTCCTCTGATACCAATTTCTCACGACCCGCCCTCGGGGTCCGTGCCGTGACTACCCCAAGCCCGCCTTCCATAGGCCAGGGGCTGGCGACTAGCACCAAGGCGTAAATCCCGGAAAAAGGGAAGGCATTGCCTATGTAAAGTAAACAAACACCACAGAGTAAGCAAGCGGAAAGTAAACACTAAGCAAAAGTAGAGTACAACTGAAAGTGCGGAAAAGTAAATGGGCCAGTATACAAACCCAAACTGAAAGTAAAGTACAACTCGAAAGGGAAAACAGAAACTGAAAAGTAAAAGCCGCTACGCCGAGCTGTCCACCGGAAATCCCACCTGAAGGGTGGGTACATATAGCTCCACTACTCCACGGGTCCCGCCGTCCGCTCCGAGCACGTCCCGCCCAGTGGTCCACCTCCGGGTACTATCCCGCTCTGCAAGCCTCAGCTAAGGTCAACGCTGTCCGTCGTCTGCAACCAACACAACGTAGTGCGGGCAAAGCCCGTGCAGGGGTGAGTATAAGCTACTCAGTAGGGACCCCGAGACCCCTGAAGGTCTCTCAAATCCACAAAGGATAAACCACGAAGAAAGGTACAATCACGAAGTAACAACCGACACTGCTTAGGTATATGCCCATACATATACCTAAGTCATCAAATTCAAATACGCTCCAACCTCCGAGCCCAAGTACAACTCTGTACACACAGGAAGGTAAACGTATTCCACACAGGAAAGAAAAACGTAATCCACACAGGATTGCACAACACAATCCATACAGGAAAACAACAGGATTCAGCTCACACAGGTATACATTTTCAAAGGACGATAAAGATGATCTCTGATCCATCTAAGTCGTCGGACCCACGAAGGATCGATAGGTAACTAACCCTTGCAAAAGACCCACACAGGATCGGGCCCACACAGGACCTGTAGGCACTGGTTAACACAGGACCGCTGAGCGCAAGGACCCACACAGGATCGGACCCACACAGGATCGGGCCCACACAGGACCTGTAGCACTGATCCACGTAGGTTCGCTGAGTGTTGTAGTCGTCGTCGTCGAATCCACACAGGATCTATGTACTGTCGTCGTCGCAGTCACAGAAGCAGTAGAAGAAGTAGTAGTCACAGTAACAGTCGCAGCCAGCACTAGGGTTCCCGCACACAGCAAGCTCGTTCGGAGGATCCGCTCCACGAGCCGAGAGGCTGATACATCAACTGTCACAAAGTCCAGAGTTGATGTATCCAAAAGTTCCGTATCGACAACAGGAACTCAACACAACAGACGGCGCGTCGATCGGACGCCCGGTCTGAGAGTTATTGGCATTTTCGTCCCCGGGGCCCGGTTGGTTTTTAAGGCAAAACCAACCCGACTGTACTCCACCTGCATCCAAACCTCGGGCGGAGTATGCCAAAAGATCCGTCTCACTAAGAGGAACACAACGCGGCTGACGGCACGTCAACCGGACGTCCGTAGCTCAAGATATGAGCGTTTCCGCTCCGAAGGCCCGGTTGGTTTTGTGAAAGAACCAACCCGGCCGAACTCAAAGTAATCCGAAACCTTGAGTGCGATATACCGAAACGACCATCTCGATCCAAGGATCGCTTTGCCGCAGACGGTTCGTCGATCGGAGGTCCGTGGCTCATGATATGGCCAAAAGACCGAAAAAGATTCGAAACGGGGGGGTCCGGGTCCGGGCCGACCCGGCCCGGCCGGCCGGCCGGCGGCGCGGCGGCGCAGTGGCCGCGGCGGCCTGGCGCCGCACGGAGGCAGCACGCGGGGGGAATTAATTCCCCCGCTTGATTGGAAGGCGGCGCAGCTTTTTAGCCGCGCCTGTTTGCAACCCCCCCCCCCCCCCCAACGTGGGGGGCTTGATTGGCAGGAAACGGGGGGCCGCCTGCCCCCCCTCAAAGGAACCGCCCCCCTCATAAAGAGGGGGGTTTTGTGCGCTAGCCGGGGGATTAATTTCCCCCGGTTTATTATCATCCGGCCGGCCAGCTGGCCGGCCGGTTTTCTACAACGGGACCGGAAAATCTGGTCCCCTCTTCGGCTTCCGACGCCGGTGGCCCGGCCGCCGGTCTTCTCAATCCGCCGCGGCCCGGAACCGGCCGTGGTGTTCGTCGTCCGGCACGGTGCGACGGCACCACGCCCCTCCTCCGCACCTTGATTTCCCTCAACGCGGCGCGACGGCGTCGCGTTCTTGATGATCCTTCCATGGCGCGGCATGACGGCGTCGCGTAATATAATTGCACGATTAACCGCGTGGTGCGACGGCACCACCCCACCTTGTTTCCACCCGCAAGGTAAATCAACAAGAACAATGGAGGGGGTTCGGTCGTGTTCATGTGGTCCCCCCCCCCTCACGTTAAATAATAACGCAACTTAAAATATTCAAAATCCTTACGTTAGTCATGCGAACCACGAGCAAGAATAAAATAATTAAACAAGAATCAACAAACCCAACAAAAAGAGAGAAGAGCTTAATTTAATCACAAACTTAACAAAGAATTTCAAAGGTTTGAAATTCAAAATGGATAACTCCAAAATTAAACTCACTTATTTAATATACATGAGTTGTATAATTAAATAGAGGTTAAGTTGACAAGCCTTTAAGAGGGAGAGAGGGGAGTTAGGGAACTTGAAAAGTTTAGGGTTCGTGTGGGCCCCACCACACTTAATCCTCTCAAAGGAGGTTAAGTGGGTGTGGGTCCCACCCCTAACTTCCTTTGGGAGAAGTTAACCCACAAGTTTAAATAAATTTTGTATTTCACAAACTTTATTTAACTTAATCTAAAAACCCAAAAACTAACTTTCAACCCGCAACAAACGCAACTTCCGAAAAGGTCTCTTTAAGCGAATATCGGCGCTGCGAGTTCATCGGTGCCCTCGGATTTCAATTCCAAGCACCGGATCAAAAGTTAGGAATTCCCGCTCGTTCGTTCACTGAACCTACCCGAGCCAAACTTCGGAAATTAATTCCGGGCACTCCGGGCCTCGGAATCAGGTGTCGTCTGAAACCGCGCTCTTGTAAAATTCTAAAAAAAATAAAGAAAAAAATTCCCTTGAATTTTACGGGTCTTTACATCTATAACTATTAAAGGCATCTTTTATAGTAGTTATGGAAGGTAATATGAAATAAATACTATTGAGGTGGATCCCAAAAATGATGTGGTGATAGGTACGTTTTTTATTCATTCAAAATTAGTGAACATAATATTTGATTTTCGTTCTTCGATTTATTTCATATCATTTAAGTTTAGTATAATTAATCAATAACAACCTCCAAATTTGGAGGTTGATTTATCTGTGAGTACAGAAAATTGAGGAATTATTGCATCCAATGTTTATAACACCTCCCAAGTTAGTGATTGTGGAATGAACATCACATTAAATCTTATCATACTTCCTTTAGTAGATAATTATTCTATATTGGGAATGTATTAGATGCCATTATATAAATTCAACATCAACTGTTAGGAAAGGGAGATCACTCTTCACATCATGAATCATCTTTCCATTTTATAAAATTATATGGAAGAAGATATATCTTTTTTAGAATCATCATATTAATTGTGGTTATTTTTTTCTTATGATCAATCATATCTAGCGAAAATTCATGAGACCAAGGAGAGAATCATGCTCTAATACATGCCCATCATGAGAGATTACACTAATGTATTCCCCAACTAATTGTCTGGTATTACTTTTGATCAAGAGGTTTAGTTCTCAATTAAACATATTCTTGGATCACTGCCCATATCATATACACCTTATTGAAAAAACACTATTGGTACGGAAGAACTAAATAATTAGTTACTGGAGAATCTGGACAAGCGTTTTTTTATACACGATTGATTCACTGTGGGGTGTTCATATCCTCTTAGTCCAAAATATGGATGAATAAATGTGCTTCTATATTTATTATCATGAGCTTAATAAAATCACAATAAAGAGAAAGTATCCCCCACCACGTATTGATGACTTGTTTGATCAACTACGTGGGGACAACTATTTCTCTAAGGTGGACCTTCTATCAGGATATTAGCAATTAAAGGTGTGGAATAAAGATATTCTAAAAAATATCTTTCAAAAGAGGTATAGACACTATTAGTTCTTAGTTATGGACTTAAAACTCACTAATTCTCCATAAATTTTCATAGGCTTAATGAATATCATATTTATATATCCCCTTGATGAATTTTTGGTATTCTTTATTGATGATATTTTGATATACTCTAATCTCAAGGAGGAACACAAGGAACATTTGAATAATGTTCTAAAATTTTTAAAAAGGGAGAAAATAAATGAAAAGTACAAAAAATGTGAGTTCTGCATGGATGAGGTATCATTCTTAAGGCATGTAGTCACCAGAAAAGGGGTATTTGTGGACCCTTCCAAGACAAAGGTAATCAAATATTTCCCCAGGACAACATCTGTAACAGAGATCCTCATCTTTCTTGATCTTTATGGGTACTAAGATTGATTTACAAGGAACATCTCATGATTTTCAAACCTAATAACTATGTTAGAAGGTAAGGGAGAAAAGTTTTTTTCGACCACTGAATGCGAGTACATATTGAAAGTGTTGAAAACAAGGCTTATAACCTCACTAATGACTACACTACCGAAAAGTGGGGAACTATCTATATTGTATAGTGATGCTTAAAAGAAGGTATTTGGATATTTTTTGAGGAAAAATGATATATTTATAGCCTTAAATTCATGTCAGTTAAAAATTCATAAGAAAAACTATCCCACTTATGATCTAGAGCTAGAATATACGATCTTTACATTGAGAATCTTGTGGCATTATCTCTATGGGGAGAAGTGTTATAAATATACTGATCATAAGAGTCTCAAATATATATTCACATAGAAGGAGCTTAATATCTACCAGTGATGATGGTTAGAGATCACCAGGGATTAGGAATGCTCAATCAATTAGCATCCTAGTAAGAAAAATAATGTTTAGGATGATCTAAGCATAAATGAACCTATAACATTATCAAATATTTTAATTGAGTGGGATACAATATTCATAGATTTAAAAAGGATGTACATGGGAATTATTAAGGATGGAATATCATCAATCCTTCCACAAATGATTTATCAACTGTCCCTTATGATGAAAATAATGGATGCTCAAAGAAATGATTTGGAAATTCAGAAGAGAATGGAAGCCATGAGAAAAGGAAAATCCTCAGAGTTCAAAATGTATGAGGTAGGTGTTGTGAGATTTTTGTAATGACTATGTGTTCCATCCAATCCAATAATTAAGAAAGGGATTTTGAATGATTCACATATCTCAACATTATCTATTCACCCTGGGAGCACAAAGATGTATTGAGACCTATGAGAGAACTATTGGAGGGGTAATATAAAAAGGAGATCACTAAAAATACATCAAAGTTCCTAGAATGTGAGAATTTGAAGGATGAAAGGAAAAATTATAAGGGGACGATTCAACCACTACCCATACCAATGTAGAAGTGGGAAAAATTTACCATGGAATTTTTCACTGAACTTCCAAACACATCTAGAGGAAACAATGCTATATGAGTTATTATGGATCATCTTATAAAGATTTCTCAGTTTATCGCAATTCAAGAGGATTTATCACTAGTTCAACTTGCATGGATATATATCAGAGAAGTGGTGAGACTTCATGGATTACCACTATCAATTATATTTTATTGAGACTTGAGATTCACATCCATGTTTTGGAAAAGTGTCTAAAATGATCTAAGCACTGAGCTGACTTCTCAAAAACCTATCATCCTCAAACTGATTGTCAATCTAGGTGAAATCTTCAGACATTAGAAGACTTGTTGAGATCATGTTCTATGGATATCAAAGGGGGCTGGAACGAATATCTACCACATGTTTAATTCTTCTACAATAATAGCTTCCACTCAATAATCCAAGTGGCACTATATGAATCCCTTTATGGAAAACTATGTAGAAAAATAGCATATTGTAATGAAGTCAGTGAACATAAGTTTCTATGACCTAAAATGGTCAAATAAATGGTGGAGATGGAGAAAACCATTCAGCATCACATCAAGTTAGCCCAAAAGATTACAAAATTACTAAGCAGAAAATTATTGATGAGACATTGAGTTTATGGTTGGATACATGGTATTTCTCTGCATATCTCCAAGGAAAAGGATCATGGGATTTGGGAAGAATGGAAAGAAAAGTCCCTGGTACATCAACCCCTTTAAGAATCATGATCAAGTTGGATTTGTGGCCTATTCACAGACACTTCCACCAAACATGTCTCAACTATATGATGTATTCCATGTATCCTTCTCAAGTAAGTACATACCATATCCTTCACATGTACTAAATTCATAAGTGGTATAGAAGGAAAATGATATCTCTTACAAAGAACAACCTGTAAAGATATTTGATCATAGAGATAATATTTTACACAATAAGACCACTCACCTAGTAAATTTACTCTGGTGGAACCATATGTATGAAGAAGAAACTTGGAAACCTAATGAAGTTATGAGTGAGATATTATCACACCTATTTCCAACATAGAATTTAATACTAAATTTTGAGGGAATCATTTTTTAAGTGGGTAAGAATGTGAGAACCCAAAATATTGACAATGGAAATTCCCTTCAAATAATTATGTTATGTTGTGAAAATCATATAAAATCACATGAATAACACAAAATAAACTTTATAAAAGAAGAATAAATTAAATAAGATGTATTTATATTATTCAAGGAAGATATACCATAGGAATAGTAACCTGGACATTGGAATAGTCATGCAACCCTTATGAAAAGTAAACCTGCCAATAGAATTGTAACCTCACCTATAAAAGTATAAATAAAAAATTTTATATCTTATTAATGGAAATGTTATATAATTATGTAATATTATAAGTAAATAAATTTATTAGAAATTATTAATTTATTGTTGATATTTTTATAAAACATATGTGTTTTTTTTTAATTTTATAATTAACAAAATATTTTCAAAGAAAATTAATTTTCTTAAAATGTATTCATAAATTAATATTTTTTAACTTATGATTATAAGATAAATTTATTAGGCCTTAATTAATTTTTCAAAGTATAACAAAATCAATTATAATTTTAAAATCGGTATTTTCCAATTAAATTATAATTTCAATTAAAAATGAATTTATTATATTTATTAGATTATATTCATAAAATGGAATTAATTATTTAATTCAAGAAACTAAAAAATGTTTTGGGTGAATTTTGGATATTTGTCCTCAAATAGTTGAATTTTTCGCGAGTAGTAAAATATGATAATTTATGATAAATGCTAAATACATGTTTTTTGTGTCATTTTTTTATAAGGATGAGGTAAGAACCCTTAGTTCTAACTTCGAGGAACTAGTTACTTTATTTAGTCATAGTAATCAACACTATGTCTTATCTTGAGCCAAAATAATAAACTAATGATTATAATAAGAAAATAACACTTCCCTCTTCCATTATAAATACCACCCCTCATCGTCTCTTCTTATCACACCTCTAATGATTTGAAACATTATCATATTTTAATAAAATATCTTCCCAAGCCCCTCCCCAACTTCCATGAGACATTATTCTAATTGGAACAGTATAACCTTTTCCCTAAGGAGGATCTCAAGCAGAAGGATTCATTAGGTATAATCCTTTTTCATTTCTCTTAATTTCTTTTCTAGTATTTTAATTTTCTTATTTTTCTCCTCACCTACCATCATAAAAATAGTATGATAACTCCAAGAATGTACATATATTATAATTTTATTATTATAATGAGTCAATACATAATAAAACCTCTTCTCATCTCCATTTTTATAATAAAAATGGAAATGTCATTCGTGAGGTGTTGTTTTATCACCTTCAAGGATGATATGTTTTTATTTTACTTTACTACCTTTAATTCTTGTAAAACCCCATTATAATGGTATAAAAATATTCTAAAATGTATTTTATAACATATTTTATGTTTTGGAACTAATTTATATAAATAATATTAAATTATAAAACAATACGAGTCCATTGTAATTGAAAAATGCCAAAATTAACCTAAATGATTATTAATAAAAATTTTCTATTGATTCATCCTAATACCATATAACCAAATTATTTATATAATAATTTAACCCTTTTTAATATCATTAATAATATATACATTAAATTTTGGATAATTACCCCCACATTACACAATATTTTCTGTATATATACAAGTAAACTGATCGTCAAAACCAATGAAACCAATGCCCCCAAATGGCGAAATTGAATCTCATAACCCATCAAATAGACATAATGAAATTAATCAAGTTATAATAAATTAAATAAATGTATAAAATATTATTATTTAATTAATTAATGGTTTTAATTTTATTATCTAGGACTTTAATATTAAGTGTAGAACTGTTTCGTACATATGGTAAGGGATTTTACCTGATCCCCCATTTTTTATTCAGGTTAATATTTCTATCACTTTACTCTAATGTAATTCTTATTTATATTTTATATTTTTTAAAAATTGTATGTATATTTTATAAAATCATATATCCATATCATATCATCCTTTATTATGGATAAACTCCTATTTTAAAAAGGTTTCCTTCTCAATTATCTCCGGTAAACAAGCATAATTCAAGGGAACTTCTCGATTTCTTACCCAATTTAAAGTGAACTCCATAATATGTTTTAATCAATGATTATTTTTATAAAATCAATTATTTTATCAAAAAAATGTTGTTTCTTTTCTGGTGTATGAAAACAAATATTCTTTTTCTGGATTTAAATTATCTTTAATATTTTCCTTAAACAAGGTTGTTTCATTTATAATATTTCTTAAACACTAATTTCACATTTTTGTACATAAATTTTACATAAATTATCATTTTCTATTCCTATTTTTCTTTTTGAATATACATCTATGATTTTAATCCATTTTTTCCATGGACACATTTATGGCATGCTATTTTTTTATGCCTTGTGACACGATTATGATACCCATTTCTTTAATTGGGTAACCCTTATGTTTATTCTTCATGTGGAACACATATTCATGAACATGTTATGATTAGTGATCCTAGATAGATCTCTAACTAATTGGGAAATATTTAGTCTCACGAGATTCCATGTTGGGATAGGGAGTGAACGAGATTCCATTATGGTACATTGTCTACTATGCAAAACAGTATTTCTAGTTTTCCATGAATCAGGATTATGTCATGTTATATATCGTGGAAAAGTTCCTATAATGTCATGGTTATATGTTAACATGTTATTCATGCTATTATTCCATATGTTTATTCATGTTCCATGCATTTATGTCATCATTTTATGACTTTTAACCCATGCGTTATTTATTATTCTTATGCTTTCTCCCTTATTAGGAATTTTAGTTCATTACTATGTTCGTGTACTCCCCAGGTTATCCTATATATATATATAAGGTCTAAAAATAATTTAGGATATCTTTATGAAGATTAAATAAAAGATGTTTAATTTTGGTTTCATGATGTTTAGTTATGTACCTAATCATCCAAAGACACTAGACATTATGATCCATTTCTTGTAATTTGATGGTTATTTATACTTAATGCATGTAATGATATGTGTAAAAGTTTAGGGATATTATAAATAATGCATTATTCTTTTTAAATCGGTGGATGGTTGGTCATACAAGTCATAGTTACCTAGAGGTTCCAAGGATATTCCACCAATGTGGGAATTCAGGTCATCTTCAGTGCTTCTTTCTGTCTTTTGTGTAGGAAAGTGGTGTTGGTTCCATGTCCACTAAGGATTTTCATGTGTGATACAATTCTTATAAGGGTTAATTAAATAAACTTTAGGGAAAAGATGCCTCCCTGATAGAATGAATCATTTCATCTTCATGTGGCTAATGTGGCACTAGAGGACCCTAAATTTTGGATGACCACCATAAGAGGTGTAATGATAATTGGTTCTTCCATGGAATCTATTTTATTTAAAATATATTCTTGACATTCATTTATCAAACTGATATTTTTTATTCCTTGGGTATATGACTGGGTAGATTCATTGTTTTATGTATTTTATTATCCCTGAGGGTAAGAATATAGATTAAGGATTTATTTTCCAAGATTTAATTGTTTTAATTACTTATATGAATGTCATGTGGGATTTTCTTATATTTAAATTATATATTTTTAAACTAATTATTGAAATTCATTTGTTGATTAGCATCAATTATTGTATTAATTTATTTCATCGTTGGGTAATGTTTCTATCTCATAAAGGGAGAACTCACTTATTTTTGGGTGAGTGGGATCCTCGATTAGAGATGGTGGGACATATTATCTAAGATATGGGATTGATTTTTTTAGTTTTCTAACTTTTCATCGATGTCTAAGATAATGTATCATATAGTTTCCTTCTAGTTTTCATGGATCAGTTCCACGGTTTGTTTCTTGTAGATTTGCTGGGTTTTTCTCCATCAATTGTTTGAGTTTAGTATCAACATACTCCCTGGGATGAGCCCCATTTCATTATCATCATACCTTAAGGGCCCAACTAAGAATAATGAGCTCAAATATGTTCTATAGGACATTAATATTAAAGGTTTAAATTATTCGAGCAAAAAATGATTGGAATATCTTATTTTATTTGAATGGAAGGTAGATGGGTATCTCTATATTTTCCTAGATTACCCTAATCATTATCAAGTGATCATAAATTTTAAATTCTCATTATAAAAATTGATGATAATTTCAATCATCTCAGACGATATCATTGGGGTTTTACAAGATATACATAAGATTATGGTACCACTAGTTGTGGGTATGAGGAGATAATGTCCATATGAATTTCTATTAAATCGAATATAGTGACGTTAAATGTTTTTATATGTCCTTAAGCCTCACCAATACACCTATTGTTATTATGGACTTAATTAACCAAATATTACATATAGTATTTAATAGAATTTTATATGGACATCCTCCCCTTAGACCCTCAACTAGTGGTACCCTAATATCATGCAGATCTTAGAAAACATCACAGACATGTTTGCTGATGAAATCTTGGTGTATTAAAAGAAGTAGGAGGACAACATAGACCATCAATAAGTTTTTTTGGGAATCATTATAGAGAATATATTATATTTCGGGAAATAGAAATGCTAGTTTTTGGTTTAAGAGGTGAATTTAATGGGCCATATGATTTCTGAGATAGGAGTTTCAATTGATCCTAAGTAGTAATGTGTTGTGTGAGACCCCATAATGTGTTTGAGTTCAAAATTGTTTTCATATTGAATGGGTATTATAGATGCTTTTTTTCAAACTTCTCTTGGATAGCCTCTCCCTTGACATTTATGACTATAAAAGGGGTGATGTTCTACTATATTGAGAAGTGACAACATTCATTTTAGGGTTTTAGGCTCATTTAACATCCATATAGATTTTGATTCTTCATATGTCTAAGACAGCTTATTCGGGGTATTGTGATGCATCAGGTGTGGGAATGGGGTGTGTGTTGATGTATCATGACCATGTGGGGCTGTATGGATCATAAAAACAATGCTCACATGAGTGAAATTATTCCACCCATTACCTAGATTTGGTAGCTATGACTTATTCATTGAATATGTGGATTCATTACCTCTTTAGAGATAATTTTAAAGTCAATTGAAAATATTAAATTTTGATTTATATTTGTAACCAGAGGGACCTGATCCCCATGAAGAGTTTTTAGATAGATTATCTTCGAAAAAATTATTTTGATATAGCATAACCCCTTATATAGAAACTTTTCTCACCAATTATTTGAGTATAATATCTCTAGTCTAGGCTTCTCGAGAATAAATAGATGAGTGGGGATTGATGTGTTCATTTTTTGATCTGAGGTTTTCTTCAAAAGAGGATTGATTGATGGGGTTTTGACCATAGTGAAGGTTATACCTTCTCTTGTTCATTTGGTTCTGTGGAAGAATGTGTCTAACCCTAAGTTATAGCACATTAAATATCTATTATCTTAATCAATAATTCATCAAATTCAATATTAAATATATCTTTCATTAAAATATTTAGTGGAAGTAAAAAAATAGATATGCCTCACAATGCATGAAAAAATATTTGAATTCTATTTCAAAACAAACATTTAAGTTCCTAACGTGGTCTTATAGGTTTTCTAAGTAACATATTTAAAAATTAATATTATAAAACCAAACATAGAATTTTAATAAAACCCAACAACATATCTTGTCTTGTAATTATTAGAATTATTTTTTTCTAGTATGAATTAATTTATTTTGAATAAATAAAACATAAATTAAAAAAATTCATCAAATCGATATATGTTAGTATAAATAAACACAAAAAAATCATGACTACAAAATCTAGTTCAAATGAAACCTAGGATAGTGATGCATGCAACCTCCAAAAATTTTCTACCATATATTTAGGAAATTTTACACCTAAATATGATTAGTTGTATTTATTGCTCTTTTCATCAGATCTTAAGTGGCATGACCCAATAATCATGCTCGGTTTCTTTGGAAATAAGGTTTCACTCATCACTCACAATGGGACCAAAAATTAAGTATGTTATCCAACTGACACCTTCATTTATGGTTGTGTTAAATTAAATTTTTTTCCTACTAAACCCATACAAGACTAACCGATTATTAACCCAAAACTCCCCCCTATCACTCAAAAAAATATATTGTATCACTATTTTACAATGTACATGAACTAAATCCCCACATAAGTAGGTTGTAATGATACATGTGACCCTTAAATCCCATACCTGAAAGACCACAGGTTAGAAACTAGAACTGGGGGAATTTATCACTCCTATTAGATGAATTACCCTCAAAATTACTAGAATAATAAATCCAAACCATCAATAAAATTCATATATAAATAATGAAAATTGAATAATATTATCAGTAAATTATCAAAACATGCTAATGAAAATAATTAAAAAAAGTATAATAGAAAAATACATCCTATAATCCAGTCTATCTTGTTAACAACGGAATATCAAATATCTATTGGATTTTCCTATAAAACAACACCTAAAAATGTAGATAATTGAGCACTTGGGAGTAATCAATATGACCATATTTCTCAATATTTCTATTTCCATGTAAAATAAATGCCTAAGATAGATGTGTGTAAGTTTAACTAAGTAGACACAGGAGATAATAAAATCAATAATTAATTAATAAATCATGATTAGAAAAAATACTTGTAGAATCACATTGAGATCACTTTTAACTACTTTACCTAAAATCTTCATCTCAGTTAAATAAATTTTTATAAGCATAAATAAGTGATGGTTATTTAAAATTTTCATGTTAATAAAATAATTAAATAGGAATACTATAATCATATCAAGATAAAACTAACCAATCATACAATATTATATAAATATTTACATAATATAAATAATTAGATGTGATTTTGGTTTTCCAGATTTAAATAAGAATAACGGATAATGTATAGAAACAAATATCTACCTTTTAAATCATCATAAACAATTTAACATATAAATAATAATATTCCATATCATTTTATAATTTTTTTATAACTGATGAACCACATCTCCATAATAATCACAACACATCATCCATCACATCTTCATAGCCACCACTTCATCTCCACAACACCAAATATCCATTTCCCCAACCACATAACAACAACTACGTAGGAATCTTATTGAATCTAGTTATAACCTCGTACCATCACAACCCAAATACATGGAATAAATCTAATACATCATAGTTGGGTTAAATGTTTACATGTTATAACCTTAAGACATAAAAACCCATAAACTGAAGCATTTTTGGAAACCACGAGTAATCATAGCTCACATAAGTACATATACATAATCTTAATCATAATCAATTGTATCACTTGTATGTATAAAAATTATTTTCATGACCATATTCTATCAAAGACTATAAGAACTATTCAGGTGATTACCTTTAGTCATTACAACCTATGTATATGTAAAATATTATTTAAGCCATAATATCTCAAGGTGGTAAACACAAAACTAAAATCCATTATATATTCCATGTACATAAAAATATAATTGTATATAAACCAAAAAATAAAATTAAAATCAAATAAAAATATAACAAAAATTCTAAAACATTAACAACAATCAATGCAACATCACAAGGTACTAAAAGAGACAATGTCATGTAATGTATAGTGAAAAAACAATATAAATTCATATACTAAAAAGAATCAAAGAATTATATAGAAATATATAATAAAGTATCATATAAAATCACTTTCTAAATCTCTAACTTTCACACTAATTATTCAATTAACTAATAATTTAATTATTTACTTGGTTAGTTAAACATTGTCATACATTTATGTTAACTATGACCTAAACTTTACCAATATTCCCATACACACCACTTAATTATAGGATAGGAACAAAATATAAATAGCTAAACTACACCTAAAATTAATCTTTTAATACATAACCATACGTAGAAATTAACCAAACTTTTTTATCGTTTAACTTCTCTCTACCCAACACAAAACATTATGGCATCATCCTTGAGAAGGGAAATCACTGATAAGGAAATTGGCCACACTCAATAGACAAATAGGATTCCCTGTGTTACCTAAATAATACAAATAACATATATCCAATTAGTAAATCACTAAATGAGAGGAAATAAAAATTTCTTTTTCACAAAAAAACCAAAAAATCTATCTTAGTATTACAACCCTTAATAAGAAGAATAACTGCACTTACTAAATCATCCCCTTTTAAAATCATCATAATAACTTTGAATAATTACAATGTGAATTTAGGGTAGAAATTGTGGAAAGTAGAAATAGAATTAAGATAATAAGGGAAAATAAAATAATAAAGAAAGAAGAAACATAAAGTATCCCTTTCCCACAGTCCCAAACACTCTTCCATGAACTTGAGATACGTGATTAATATAAAGATTAAAATATTGAATACAATAATGCCTTACCTTGGGAAAAATTTCTAAGATTGAGCCCAAGTGGAGAATTTAATAATGAAATACATAATTATATAGTTACCCCTAACATTGATTTGATGGGTACTGTAAATATTATCTAGTTTCACTAGACATAGTCTTTCATATGAGTTTATTAGAAAAATATGCTTAAATAATGATTATTCTATAGACATAATTATACAAAAGTTTCTATCAAAATAGATATTGATTTTTTGGGTAGAAAGGTTTCACCGAAAATACATTCTTGGTATGGAATACATAATAGGAATTCCATCATGTAGAGTATAATATATGGAATCCATGGAAGGATATCCCATAGATGGTGTTAACTGGTGTAGGAAACCCAATTCTTGGGATTTGAACATGGATACCTTTTTTAATGTTTCATCATATGTATTAACAAATTATCATAGGTTTCCTAGGTAAATGAGACATTGGTCATGAGTCTTGAATATTTGTGTGAAATTATCACCAAATGAATACCTTTATAAATAGAATTCGTGTCCCATAAGTGGATGTAAGCTAAGATGATATGATTTTTTTGACATCATATTCTAAGACAATGTATATAGAGAGGAAGTGATAGGTGAATTTTGCATTCATTTGTATCTCATATAATGAAAATATTTTGTGTGTGTTAGGAAATAGATGTAGAACATGTTTCAAAACCGCATAATTCAATATGTCCTTTTTTGAGTATGTGAAGTAAATTCATCGTGGTTGTGTGGAGATTAGGTGAAATCTCATTCTAGTTCCATTACATTGACATGAAAGAACCTATTTTAGGGAAAAAATTGGTGGTGTTTGGATCTTTATTCAACATAGGTTGAGATAATCAGATGAATAGACATTTTATGGTTTTAATGGATTCAATCCATTGGATAAAGTGCTTGTTATGTCCCATAAAAGCAGTAGATTTAGTTTTAATCAAGGAAATTTCATCCCCTGTAAGTGGTTTCAGAGGGAAGGTTCTACTTTACTCATTTTATTCAGGTTTCTTCTCTTCTTGAATTTTAGGTTGTTTAATTTCAGTTGGTTTTACTATTATTATATGGATAAATTCCTAGGATGGAAAGGTTTGTAATGAAATTTTTAATGGGATGATCTTTTATTTTTGGAAGATGAAGATGGAATATTTAATGATATATAATGATCTAAATTCTCATTTTCCAGTAAATGCAGAGAAATAATATACAATAATGAATTGCATTGGTTAGACAGAATGACCTTAGCACTGATCGATATGTAACTTTCTCAGAAACCTGCATTAAAAATTCATGATAACAAAACTATTGTAGGAGTTTTTAAAGAGTTGGATGAAATTTATGATAACCTAAAGACTCAAAAAAATTATGATATGAAGGTTTTTTATATTGTGATTAATAGATGGATGACCTATATCAGATCATGTGAATGGTCACAATATTACTCGATAGCATCTTGAATCCATAATGGTAACATTCACAGTTGATGTTTGGGATTTGATTCTTCCGAATTCACTTATGAATATCTCAGATTCCATAGTGAAATCATTTATAATATCTAGTTGGAAGGAAGATATATTGTTTGATGACATTAAAAACTATATATCAAATGAGTAGATTAGGTGGACATATATCCAAAAAATCATCTAGAAGTTTTCTCAATACTATCAGATGGTTATGGTCACCTCAACAAAAGTATTGTCAAAATAATTAATATTCATGTGATAATTCAAAGATAATAACTCTTTTAAAATCAATGGTTCCAAGTAATATATGTAGTATTTTTGGAAAAAAGTGACATATATATAAAGATTGTAAAAATATGTTAGATTATTTATCTTTCGGATAGACAAAATCAATCTGTGTAATGGAAGAAGACACCAAGTTGCTATTGAGTGTGAATATTAAAATGAAATCAATGGTTATTGACTCAAATGTATATTTTTGTTCAAATAGTGATAAAGGGTTCTAGGTTGATTATATATTGGGAAGATTGGTAATATTACACCTATAAATGATGAAGCTCTAGAAATATTTGTGAAATTATATGTTGACATTTGAATGAAAAAAGTTTTCTTAATACTTAATGATATTATGAAATTTCTAGGTATATGAAGGAACTGAATAATAGTTGGATAATTTGATGATATTGGTTTCAGAATGAATTTTTTGGATGGAGTTTATAAAATTAATAGGGTATCTATAGTGACATCTAGTGGAGTAAAAAATGGATCCTTGTACATGAATGAATGCAATTATGATGTTGAAAAAAACCGAAATACGTTATAAAATGGTCTATAAATTTGGAACTATAGGTTTTTTCACCTCAATGAAAATAATTTTAATGTTATAGAAGAAATGGGACTACTTAAACTCATTCACATAATCCATATAATTTTTTAGAGTTATATTCTGAGAAAAAATATAGTTTACATTAATATATAGAGTAGAAAGATAAGTAATTAGAAATTGGAACATGTTCACTCTAATTTTTGGGGACTAGATCCAGTTCACTCTAATAGATGGTCACTGTACTTTGTGAATTTCATTAACTATTCTACTAAGATTTTCTTTTATTACTTATAGGAGAATAAATATTATGTTTTTATGTGTTTATTTAGTGGAAGTTTCTTTCTATAATAGTATTTGAATGGACATTGATTTTATTTCAAATAGACAATTTTGGGCAATACATCAGACACAACATTCATAATTTTTTTTGAACGAAGTGGATCAACCATGTTAAGAATAATCCAGGTAATCTAAAACATAAGACATTATATTAAAGGATTAATCATACATTATAAGGAAAATAATATTGTATGCATCTTCACTCAAGATTACCTTAGAGTATTTGATAGTTTTCTATAAAACTAGAATTATATTTCACATATATAATTCAATGTTCAGAAACAGGGAATGGACTTTTGGATGAACTTTGGTTTTGTAAGAGACTAATGGCTAACCATGTATTATTATTTGGAAGTATCATCTATGTTCATATTGATAATAAATACATAGATAAGTTTGAGGTGAAATCTAAGGTGTTCCTTCTCATTGTATATGGTTATGAGAACTTTGGATATAATATGTTGGATGATGAAACAAAAAGAATCATATGAAGTATAGATGTTGTTTTCAATGAAGAATTTATATGGAATGATAAAAAATATGATAAGAATAATGTTAAAAATAGATCAATTGTTTAAGTTCAGTATGATTGGATAGAGGTTATCATACTATATATACATCTTAAAAATAAAAGGAATCATCAAATATTGGGAATGTGACATTTATTTTTCTAGATATAGAATGTTTTGACAAAAATTAACCAGATGTAGATGGTTTATATGAATGAATACAAGATTGAGAGATTCCATTAGGGGAACATAACATTATCTTGTGAACATCCAACCATATCAGACGACCAGTTCATCGGTTTGGGTATTATATATACTTTTCAACTTATAAAACACATAATAGAACCATAATTTCTAAAAGAAAAGCTACTCTTAGAGACCTAATATAGTGGTACTCTTCCGTATAGGTGGGAATTACTTCCTTATATCACAAAAATACATGGGAGTTACATAAACTATTGGAAGGGAAATGAGATCTAGAAATAACTAGATTTCTAGTTTGAAGGTGTAAGATGATGGATGTTGGATATAAAATTTAAGGATAATGGTGAAGGGTTTTTAGAAAAAGTGAATGAATTTTTAGAATTTGTCTCACATGTGGTGAAACACAACAAAATTTAAATAGTACTCATTATTGTTTCATCTGATGATATTGATATAGAGTCGATAGATGTTAATATATCTTTTCTTCATGATGATTTTGAGGAGTGAATTTACCTACTATAATACAAGTATTATGATGGTCTTCAGAAATAAATTTTCTTGATAAGTTTAAACGAGGTCTCTATATCCTAAGGAAAACATCATAATAGTGGATTTAGAATTTTGAAACATTCATTATTTAGCAATGTTTCTATCGATGTTATTCCTATCATTTTTGTTACCAGAATCAATGAGATGATGGAAGATATATCATATTATTGTTGTATTTTGATGATAGGTTGACTGATGGTTCATTGATCGATTAGATTGAGGAAATAGAGTGTATGGTGTCCAAAAGGATTGAGATAATTCACCTTGGATAATCTAAAAAGATCTTACGGATTATAATTGATAGTTATAGTAATGGTGTAACTTTTTTTAATCATAGAATTAATACATTATAAAGTCTATCTAAAATTTCAAATTGATCAGTTGTAAGCCTTGTGAACCCCCTCACAATAAATGTCACAAACCAGATCTGGTCATCATCCAAGATGGAACCTGACCCATCTTATAACATGGCATTAGGGGAATTCTCGATACCCATGGGTTGGAACAACTGTCCGAGTATCATACAAAATGGTTTGGGAAAGATTTACCTAGGTTTATAAACATAAGAGAAACAACAATAAAAAATAAATAGAATAAAAAAATTAAAAACAAACAACTCTCAAACAATTTTCAAAATGGAATTAAAAGGTTTACACAAAAGACCAATTACTAACACAAGGGTATAAAGACAAAAAGAATAGCCCAAGAATAACCTCATCGCAATGGGGCATCTCCCTTAAGCCATCTCCACGATGCCGCACCATGAAGGGTAACTTGTAACCCAAACCACGTCTCTAAAAGCTTTACCAAAACCTACGACAATCATTACCAAGTTTACTTACACTCAAGGGTGTATGTATGGTGTGATCCTAAGCCCAGTAGGATTCCAACCAACATGGTTTTTTTCTATAAACTTTATAAGAAATAAAATGAAAGTTTTCATAAACATGAAATGCTAGTAACAATTTTAAAAGGTTAAAACTTTAAATAAAAACAGTTTTAATAGGGAAAGTTTAATTAATGAAAAATTTTGAAGGAAACATATATGATAATGAATTCAATAACTAGACACACTATATAATGATGATAAGTGCAAAATATCCAATGATCACTCGCCATGGGAACACGCCTACACACTAGCTAGTTTTGGGGCCATAGGTACTTTATATATTGGTGTAAAAGTTACCATAACCAATAAAATTCTCATGGATGATCCACGAGGAAGAGAAACCCCAATGTCCTAGTGGTCCCCAAACATTATCATAGTTTTGTTAGTGTTTTCATTTTCAATATTTCTAACTAAAATAGGGATGAGGACACTACCGGATCTCAAACATTCTAGTCTGAGTCTAAATGCCTAGATAATGGGGCTTCCCTTTTGTTCTGAGTCATGTTTCAGAAGTTATAAAATACAATTTTCACATTCAAATTTCATTCAAACTGTATACACAAACCAAAAAGACCACCAACATGTTTTGTATCTCTCTCACAATTTGATAAATGTTTTAAACAATTTCATAAGACATTTACAAAGTGGTACACATCAGAAATAGTCCATGCACTTCAAAACAAACCATTTTAAAAACATACACCTACCAAAATAGTTTTCCAACAAGATTTTCACCTCTTAAATAATTCAATAAACCCTTTTGAAAACTTTTAAAATAATCCCAAGTAACACAACATGGCCTTGCACCAAAATCACTCCCAAAATCTCCTTCTATGCATCAAAGACACACAAAAACCACACCAAAACAGAATTTTCAACACTATCATCATTTAAGAGACCAATTTCACAAGTTATAATGAACCACCAAGTAATGAAAATGGGTTTACATAAAAAATACACCCAATTTCACATAAATATGCCATACAAAAATCAAACACCTTTGAATCTCTTTCAATGACAACTTTCACACCCAATATATAATTCAAATAACATACTGAAGATATTATGAAAGAAAACAAACTCATAAAATATTTTTCAGAGATGGAACCACCTACCTTGAATATCAAAAACCCAAAATCATTGTGAAAAACTTCAACCACACCACAACTACACCACAAGAAAGTGAAAAAGAACCCTAATCAAGATGATTAAACAAAGAAACCCAAGATTAATCCCTAGGTATGATACTGAAGCTTTTGAATAAATTGATCCTCAAGAATGGAGGGATGAAACCCTGGAGAGTATGAATAAAACAAATGAGGAATCAACTTACATTAAGATTCTTGAAGTTTCCCATATAAAAACCCCTTCAACAATGGATCCCAAGGGAGCTTTAGGGAGCTTGAAGGCCTTCCATGGATGAAAACCTTGAATGTAGAAGAGGATGGGCGCATTAGGTTTATTTCTAGAAGAAAAAAATGGTCAATTTGTTTAAACACCTGGAAAATGTGCATGGTATGGCTTCACAGATTAGTAAATTGTGTGTCCAAACACAACACCTAGTTTTATCCCACCAAAAATCCCCATTTTAATCTAAAAATCATGGGATAACCCTAGGAAAACCTAGGGGGAAAGGTAAGGTAATAATAAGATGAAAATAATTTTGCAAAACATCAAACCTTTTGCACCCAAAGCCCATGAAAATGACCATGAACCCGACTCAAATCAGAATGTAGTAAAAGTTAAAAACATAGGTGTGACAGTTCTCCCCACCATAATACCTTCCATAATCAGAAATCCATTACAAGGCCAAATGAAAAAAAACAAAACTGATACCATTTCCCATTTCAATGTGGGTTTCTCAATGACTTCCCAATGAAAATACTACAAGGAAACCTCCAGCAGGAAAAGAGTGATACAAGATAAATTTGGAGAATAAGATGGACTCCGCTGCTAAGGTTCTCATAACCCCAAATCATTAACACCTCCATTTGACTATAAAAAGTGAGGATACTCTCACTGCACTCAAAACAATATCTTAAGACAAGCACCTTAGAAAATATTGAGAATCTCAAGCAGTCCACATGAAATGAATGAAATATTCGAATGAGGTTACCATATCCTTACTTAAAAAAACCATTCATCACGCTCCAATACTAGAGTTTACCCAATAAAGAATGTGGTGGTAAAATTTCTCCAAACAAGACTACCTACCACCAAGACAATATTGGGAACACAACTGAATTACTGATATGGGTATACCCGAATTGACTCCCCACCATAAGAAACAACTAACGCCCGAGACTGTACCAGAACACCAACATAAGGAGGTCTGGTCGGAATCCCCACCATAAAAGAAAACATGATTTCCTAATATAGAACAAGTACACCGATAGGGGATGCCCAATTGGACTCCCCATAATAAGGGGTAGACTAACATTGGACTTATTCCAAAAGAACATATATGATACCCATGGTGGGTCTCCCCACCATGAGAAACAACCATATTAACCAACCAACATAGAAAGACAAAGAGACCCAACATGGGATAACTTGGGTGCTTCCCACACAACTTATTCTCCCACCACAAGTGGACTATTCAGTAAAACTACAAACCAACAGAGACACTATGTGGTTCACCACTCAAATGAGATTTTCCATCCTTAGATGAGTCTAACCAAAATCATGGTTAAAAAGGACATACATGGTTATTCATACATGAACAACCACACTAAGAGTTGCACCCACAAAGGTTAAATAACTGGGGGTTTGAGTATAAAAAACCACCTCTCTTTGTTGTAACCAAGGTTGGAGTCTACAACCGACACAGATTACAACCCTAATGAGTAGGGTCTGCATATCCCTTTCCACCACTGAGGATAACCTGAAATGAAACTTCCTCATCAAAACCAATAATTGTCTCTACCTCCCGAACTATAGATAAAAGTTAAACCAATATCTTTTACACTCATGGGGTTTTCCTAACTACATGCCATATTCAATCTAATACCTATGACTGGATCTCAGATGATTTAATCATCTCCTACCACACATTCATGTTCTAAAAACCCCTTCATGGAAATTCTTCCCCTTGTTCTATAATAAACTACATTATGATCCAATGGATTTAATAAAACACAAAACGTCCATCAAAGCACTTCCCTTTTTAGGAAACCTTCTCTATGATAGGGGCCTCTAAGATGCACACACATTTTCCCTCTAACCCTAACAAGAAACAACAGAATAAATAAAACAAGAAATACACCTTCATTTGGGTCAGATAATTGTAAGAATTATTGTGAGAAAACACACTTTCATTTAAGAGGAAGTCATCAAAATGTTCCATAATGACCACCTTTTCCCTCAAAAGAAAAAAAACATAGAAAAACGTCACCGAAGATGACCCTATACACCTATATAGTCACTAGAAGGAGTAGGACCATGAACTGAGTCCCTAGAAGCATGAAATTACAATAAGTATCCATAACATCCTCGAACGGCCAGATTTTCCTAACTGGTGTATTAACATGAATTTGTTTCTTATGAGAAACCAATGAATGAACCAAATTCCTAAATTAATACATCCAACGCCATCAACTCAAGACTTATTTACCATTACTCACTAGAATTATCCTTCACCACTTTGAGATAGAACCCACATTCACAACGATGTCAAACATCACCTTTGAAAACTCAGGAAACTTAAGAGACTAAGGTCTATCTCATCCTTACACAACCACTATCCTACTACAAAATGATACAATTAATCAAAAAAGATTAGTGGTAGAATCAATCTCTAAATCCCAAGAAGATGTTCCTTGTGTTATTCAATTGGAGGATCTTCCAATGATGAATCACCATGGGACACACATCAATCGTGCATTAACACATTATACAGGCATACCCTAGATAATTAGAAAACCCTAGGACCCAAACTAGCTGGTACATTGGTCAAAACATACCACGAACTAGAACCAAACACATGAGGGGAACCATCGTAAGTCTTTCCTGAAACAATTTTCATAAAAGACCACTAACCAACATTTCAACCCAATATACCAACGAACACATGCCCAAAAAAATTTGTAAACAAGAGGGGTTCTAAAACTCAAAATATCACATAAAAAAATCCTAAAAATAAGTAATACACGCTACAAAAATACTAGTTTTCAAAATATCATGTTTTCCTTAAAATCATATTTTGAAAGTAAATAGGGTTGGCGGATAGTGCAGTCACCAATGGTATCTCAATGGCCTCACTCATGCATGTTTCTATGCCACATCTGGCACCCTTCTTATAACCAACCCTAAACTCATCCGGTAATGCTATTGACCATCTATATTTCCATGTAAACCCATCCATGTGGTCACATATGAGGATACCAAAGACCAAGACCGAACCTTTCCTCTTTTCAAAACCAAAAAATTCTACCCACACTTTCCCTTTCTCAAAACTGTTAACCACAAAATGAAAAACCAATTCAAATATTACAAACCATTTCAGAACAAAAATCACCATCCATTTACATAAAAACTCACTTTAATTTCTTATATATTAATTTCAAACATTTCACCCCATTTCAAAATACTTTTGATTTCATGTCAAACTCCATTTCATCAATCACTAAATAATTTAGAACTCGACTCTTATTATATTAAAACAAGGTTCCTAATGTTAATAAATATTTTAAAATTATAACTAGTTACCAAATAATATTTCATTTCCAACCTCCACACATAACTTCCAAAACATTCCATCCCATTTAAATAACTTTTCAGTAGTTTAGAAGACTCTAGTTGAAACAGATTTTTAAAACCCAATTTAATTTAATTCTCACGTTCAAAAAAATTAATCTCATTAAAACACATATTTAGAGTATTCAAACCCAATATAATTATATACAAAAAACAATTCCTTACAATCCATTTTCTTATGTAATTTTCATCAAAATTATTGTAAAATTTCATTTCCCTCCCTTTCATAAATCTATCCATTTTCATTTTACTCAAAAATCATTTCACAAAAATCTTAATTTTCAAACATCTTTTTCATAAATTCTGAAAATTGATTTTCCACAGTCCCTAAATTGATTCATTTTTACCATAAAATCAAGTCTCCGTGATTCAAAAATAAGGGCTTTACAAAATTATTTCCAAAACTCAAAGAAAAAAAAGGCGATTCTAAAATAATGGAAACTAGTGTCGGTGGGTGACTATGACATAAGGTTGGTAGCTATACACTAGTTACACCACCATCATGGAGAGTTTTCATGGAATATATCCCCAACTTCACATGGATTTCCAGGACCTACGATCTCACTAGGGTTGTTGACCCAACTCCCACTTCATTACCCAAACAACGAGTGACTTGAAGGACTAAAAGACTCAGGTGGAACCTAACTTCCCCTGGTAAGTAAATTACCACCATGATGTGTACTGTCCAGACACCTTACTCATAACTAGAATACCGAGCTCAAATAATCCTACCTCTGGTCTACCTATACTCTTTCCCAAAATAACATGACCCAAAAAGAGTGAATATGCTCTGATGCCATTTTTTCAGAACCAGATTGTGTCTTCATCCAAATCGGTGCCCAACCTAGTCTGTGGCATAGCCAGAGGGGAATTATCTATACCAACATGTTCAAAAACGTTCCTTGTTATCATATATAATGTTTGAGAATGATTAAGTAGAGTTTATAAAAATAACACAATGAATAATAACAAATAAACCGAATCATAAAATTAAAAACAAAACAATCTTACACAATTTTTAGAATTGATTTACAGGCTTTCTAAAAAATCTCAAACACTAAAAATAAGGAATAAGGAAAAACATAACAGTGGAAGAACCACCTCCTGGAAAGGGGGCATCACCCTCAATCCATCTCAATGATGCCGCACCAAAAAGGGCCACTAGTAACCTGATCCCCCATCTCTAAAAGCTTTACCCAAACCTCTAACAAACATTACCAAGTTTACTTATGCCAAAGGGTGTATGTATTGTGTGAGGATAAGCCAAGTAGGATTCCACCTAACATGGTTCCATGATATAATAAATATAAGACTAAAACCATGCATGTTTTCATAAACCGTAAATGCTAGTATCAATTTACAACGGATAATATTTAAATAAAAATAATTTTTAAGAGGGAAACCTTAAAGAGTGAATAGTTTTATAGGAAACACACATGATGCTAAATTCACCAACCAACAAACTGTATGTAGATGGTAAGTACAAAATATCCAAAGAGCAGTAGTCATGGGAACTCCACTAGGAAATAGCTAGGTGTGGGGCCCTAGGTACATCATATCTTGATGTAAATGTAACCATAACCAATAACCTTTTCATGCAAGAGCCACTAGGAGGGGAAACCCCAATGGGATAGTGGTCCCCGAAATGCATCACAATTTAGTTTGTTTTTTCATCTTCAATCTTGATATGTTAAATAGGGATTAGACCACTACTAGATCACTATCATACTAGTCCTATTCTGCCCACCTAGATACATAGGTTTCCCTTTTGTTCTCAATCATGCTTCACATGTTATAAAGTTCCATTTTCACATTCAAATTTCATTAAAACATTGTACACACACCAAAAAACCCACAAAAATGTTTCAAATCTCTTTCAAAATTAAATAAATCTTTTAAAAAAATTTACAATACATTTCCACAGTGGTAAAAATCAGAAATATCCCTTGAACTTCCAAAAGACCCATTTTTAAAATATACACCTACCACAACAATTTTCATATAAGATTTTCACCTCTTATATCATTCAATAAACCCTTTTGAAAACTTCTCAAAAAATACCAAGAAACACAACATGTCCATTCACCAAAATCACCCTCAAAACCCCCCTTTAAGAATCTAACACACTCTAACAACACACCAAAACAGAATTTTCTTCTCCCACATCATTTAATTGACTAATTACATAAGTTATAAAGAACCACCAATTAATACTAAATGGTTTTACATGAAAAATAAACTCTATTTCACATAAATATTCAATTTAAAAATCAAACACATGTTAATCTCTTTCAAAAACAACTTTTTCACCTAATATATAATTCAAATAAGATGCTAATGAAATTATCCAGGAAAACTAACTCATAAAATAATTTTTAGAGATGGATCCACCAACCTTGAATATCAAAAACCCCCAAATATTTTTGTGAAACTTCCACCACCCACAAACGCACCACAAGCAAGTGAAAAAGAACCCTAATCATGAAGATTAATCCAAGAAATACAATATTATATCCTAGTTATGAAACCCAAGATGCTGGAAAAATTGAACCTAATGATAGGAGGGAAGAAACCCTAGAATGAACGAAGAAAACAAAGTAAGAATCCACTTACATTAAGAATCATCAAGTTTCCCCCATCAAAACTCCTTCAATAATAGATTCTCTGGTTGAGGGCGATTGGAAGCCTCCCATGGATGAAAAAAATTAATATGGAATAGGAGGGGTGAATTAGGTTTATTTTTTCAAGAAAAATGTTCAAATCAAATTTTTTTAACACCTAGACACTATGCAGGGTTTGGCGGAACGATTTTGTAAACCATATGACCAAACTGTGTGCCCAGTTCTATCCACCCAAAAATCCCCATTTTCTTACAAAACTCTAGTGGGATCCTATGGAAGACCTAAGGGAAAGATAGGAAAATAATTGTAGAAAAAAATGGATGAAAACATCAAACCTATCACACCCAGATCCTGAGTAAAAAAACAAAGAAACTAACCTAAATCAAAACAAAGTAAAAGTAAAAAAACACATGTGTGACAAAAAAACTTCATAATTTTTATTTATGTATAAGATGTTATGATCAATTGAAAGGATATGTAGATGAAAATTCTTTTAGATAAATGGATTGAAGGAATAAAAAAATTGTGTTTACATTTGGTGGAACAATGGTCAATAGGATGCCACTATACTTGTTGTCACATTATCTATAATGGATGAAAAGTATATTACTACTACCGATGAAGGGAATGAGTTGATATGGTTGATGTACCTAATAAAGGAACTCAAAAAATTATTGGATAGTTTAATTTTATTTGGTTATAGTCATAGTTCCTTCTTTCTTGGATGTAATCTGATGTTTCATGAAAGAACCATGCATAGACACCAAAAAATCACATTATATGAATCCTAAAAGAAGAAAACTTTTGTGGATGTATAAGAATTATAGGAAGCATAATCCTGTTATTAACACTATTACAAAACTAGGTTAATCTAGTAATGTGTCTTTAACAAAACGAACTAAAACTGATGTTAAAGACCGCCTTTATCTAATTTTTTTTACTATTGTTAAAGGGATCCTTTATCATCACTTTTAAAAAAGTTATAATAACACCCCCTTATTAGAACTTTTTTGTACCACAAATAATGTTATTCTACAAAAAAATATTAAATCAAATTAATATATTAATATATAATTATATTTATATTGATATGAATGTAATATAAATTTTTTAAGATATGTTTTAGATAAGGTAAATAGGAATTTACACTTAATGTATAAGATATATTGTGAAAGTATCATATAAAATAATTAAAAATATATTTTTAATTAATAATTTTCTTATTTTTATTATTTAATAGTAATTTAATATCAATTTTAAGATAAGAAAAACAAAAATAATAAAATAAAATCTTATATAAGTTGAAAACATAACTCGAATTTAAAATGGCCATAAATTTTTATTCGGGGGTCCATTTGGGCTCTACCACATATCAAATCAAAGCCTGGGATGAGTTGTTCACTCTCAATGAAGAAGGTACACTTCTAACATCTTTTTAAGAAAAAATACCCAAAGGCCCCCAAAACTGTGTTTTCAGTCTCGGTACCCCAATTTTTTTAACATTTAATGGATTTTCAACATCATCTAAGGGGAATTATTGTATTTTTTGTGGATATTAAATTTATCCCCAGGGATTGCATTCATATGGATATTGTGGTTTTTAAATTATATCATTTTTCAAAATGTATTTTTTTTTACAATTAAATATATGCATGTTTTATTATATTTACATATAATAAATAACTCATATAAATACATATATAAACATATTTATGTAAAAATGTTTATTCTAAAATATATAAATAAATACATATTATAAAAATGTATTTAAAAGAATATCTTACCATTTTTACTTTATAAAAATATATTTATAATTCTTATATATACTTATATGTGTGTATTAATAAATATATATATTTATATTTATATTATATTCTACTATATTTTAATGAATATAATTTATAATATATTTCAATAGATGTAAGTATATATATATCAAACACACATATATATTTTATAAATTAAATTAAAAATAATTATATATATATATGTGTAAATATATATAAATAAATATATATATCATTAAATAGACAACATAAGATCATGGTGTAGTGGTAATGGAATCATCAATTCGAAATAGAGCTGTGGGGTTCGAATATTGGTAGGCTCGCATGAGGCTCAAAATTTTCAAAGTACTGATAAAAGGGGTGGTCTGGTGAAAATCAGTAATAAAAGTTAAGGGAGCATCGTTAAAGGTTTCAAGGAATCATTGATAAATGAGTTGATCTCATGGATGTCTAGAAAAAATATAATTTTACCCCCTTTAACAACCCCAAAAAAGAAACTTTTAAAATGGCCCTTTAACACTGATAAAAATAACTGTTAAAGGAAACGATTACCAATACTTTTTTAGTGCTATTAAATCATGCCTTTAACATCACTTTTAGCACTGATAAAAGATTTTTGATTTTAACCGCACTTCGGTTGTCAGCACATTTTTAGCACTGATAAAGGCATATTCTAGAACTATTAAAGGCCTACTTTTTAGTAGTGTTTGTTTACAATGATGAATGTCCAATAATGCATGAGGAACCATTTTTCCTTTATTATACTTGGTTGATCAGATAGTGATGATAACGTAACATTCAATGGATAGAGTATGAGAATAGGTGGATGGTTAAATAATGATGAAATTTTGAAGAAATATTTAAGTGGGAGTTTTTAGGGTTTTGTGAATATTCTTTAGTTTCAATGGATTGAGTTTCCGAGAATGAGGTTATTTAGAAAATATGATTAGATGGAGATCATCAAATAGAGATACACAGATTGATGTTTTCTCATAAATAGTTTCTTAGTGGTCATTAGAAAATATTTCACTTTAAAGACATTCCTTGGATAGAGTCTAATTGAAATTATCCATTACATGAATCTCCCATATATGACGTTCACTGAGGTAGGAAACTAAATTTGTGGGATATGAGAATGGGTACCAGATTTTGGTAGATTTATCAAAGGGTTTAATTGTGTATTATAGTTTTCCCTAATGAACAATAGGTTAACCATGAATTATTAAAAAATTTGGGACAGAAACCTTAGATGAAGAACTCTATAAATAGTGGTTGTGGCGGAACTATGGAAGTAAGATAGGCTTATGCGAGTTTCTGAATTCATTGTATCATATTTTTTAAATATATATTAAGTGGGGAATGAGTTTGGTATTCTATTTTTTCTCCTATAAATAAATTTCATATAGTGTTCTCCCATGGATGTAAGACACTTTTCAAAACCAGATAATTCTATTTGTTCATTTGTGTGTGTGTGTGTGTGATGTTTGTTCATAAATGTTTTTTGGTGATTAGATGGAGTTTCAACATAGTTTTTTGTGTAATGACATAAATGAGGTGATTATCTGATGAACATTTATCTAGTAGTGTTTTTATCTTTATATTTTATAGGATGATATTGTTTAATGGACATCTGTCATGTCGTTTTTCTAGAGTACATCATGTTTCTGATGTTTTTGTTATGTTAGTCGAGTGTAGTGGGTAGGTTGGTCCTAAAGGAATTTACTTCCTCTACGAAAGAAACAAAATATATTAATCCTAAGGAGAGTCCAAAAACCAACCATATTCTATAATGTTTATCCAATGGTAAAATATTAAATATTACAGTTGTACACAAATTCATAGGTTATATGATTTATTGGGAGGGTTTCTATTAATAAAGATATTGATGATTCCAATTATTCTTTGAAAATGGTCTAGAAATTGAAGAGATTTAGCATCATTGGTCTTAAGGGATAATAATTGATGGGATTTAAGGTTAAACATGAACAACATAGAACATTTCCAAAACATATCTACTTTTATATATTCTATAAGATATAATAAGTGATTTATAATTCCCTACCTCAATAGAATAGAGAAATTCCGTGTTGAGATAACTAGTAATGTTCAATGAAAATTTGATAAGATTCCATCAACCTAGTACAGGTAATTATGTAAAAATAACCTTACTAAAGATGTTATCTCCACAAAATATATCCCTAGAAAAAGAAAAATAAATCACTATGAAAGGGATGATAAGGAGCCTGAATGTTTTTTAAATATTCATATTCATGAATCATATCACAGTAATCCTGAGTATTATCCTCTTAAGAATATATTTATATCACATTATTTTAATGTGATTTATTTTTGTCATATCACATTAATCAACAAGTCATGAAAGTTAAAATTTCACAAAATTTTGTTTTTATATATCCGAGGCAAAGGGAATTTTATTTCAAAATGAAATTATCAATTTATGGGTTTTATGATTAGTAACATATTTATTAATTATAAAATAAAACTAAATCCATCCAAGAATAAAATGATATTATCATTGAGGATATAATTTTATTGATTGAGGAAATTCACATTTATCTGTGAAGGGAAATACTCTTACATTCAAAGGAAATGACTCTTATGTAGTAAAATTCAATAATTGGGATAAATCTTATGTATTAATATGTTTTTATTTCGTATTAAACATGTACTCTTAGATATTATATTGATATTATATAGTCATTTTATTTATCATTTCTATTCAATGGTACTTTTATATATCAAGGTTAAACTTCTATGTTTTAAAAATTCATGAAAGTTGATGACTCTTACATATTGATCATATGAATTTTACATTTTGAAATTAAAAAGGTGGATTTATTTTATGTGTTGACTAAATTAATCTTACATATATAGAAATGTATCTTAAATTTTAAAAAATTTATGAACTCTTCAATTCATAATTTTCAGTTACAAGAGAAAATGTCAATTTTTAAGGAATATTTTGTTGAAAATGGAAGGCACATGGTTCATTTCAGGTATAGTGACAATACATATCGGTCATTTTACAGAAAAGTATATTCATAAAGGTAATGGGTTGATACATATTGTTCATTCAATAGATATATAAGATATGTAATAGTCATCTATGTGACCTAAATAAATTTATATGGTCCTTCATAAACACCGAAAAAAATCATAAAAAAATAAAAAAATATAGAATCCCAAAAAATCTTAGTATAATAGAATCACTAACCATCGCCATCCTCAAATACTCATATTAATATTTTTGAAATCCCAGAACACCATTTACAAGATAAATATAAGTGTTTTACAAAATTTAGTCCCTTATAGATCAATAAAATATGTATATATTTCAATTCTCTTTGGGAATGTATCTTGATTCAAAATTTAAGAAATATTTTTGTCATGAGACTGCACCAAACTAGCCTCTCCGTTTGAACTCTAAAGTGAAATCTCACAATATTCAATAACAAGAAACTATTCTATGGATTGTGTAAATTTAATAACCTTTTCACAATATTCATCCTCTCAATGGTTTCCTACATTAAAACCAATGATTTTTTTTATTTCGATCTCTCCTTCCTTTAAAATATCCCTTCCCTAAACAATTTCATTCTCCAAGATAAAATAAACTAATGGATTGAATTAAAATTTCAAATAAACATGTAAATCCCAAATCAATACCCTTTAACGAGAAAATAAATAACTCTAACCTTAAGAAGATATTTTATTTTTTAATTTTATAAAAGTATTATATTGTGGGAAATAACATTAAAAGTTGAGGGAAGATTTTTATAATGAAAATAATGTTTAAGAGAAATATATAAATCCTAATAAGGAAATAGAATATATTAAAAATATTTTATAGTAATAACTTGACATGTATATACTTCAATATTTATAAAATAAGGGCTTCGAATTATTCAATAATGTGCTAGTTTCAATTTCAAACAAAGAAGAATTTTTTTCTAAAAACTCAAAAAAAATATCCAAGGTTATCTTCACTAAAAATGCAGGTTCGATGACTTGGTCTACAAAAATTTTGGTTGAGAATAATAGTGATCAATCCACCACCATATTAATGATTATTTTTAATTCATCAAAAAAATCAACTCTCTAAAATAAAATAAATTAGATTCCCATTTGTCCCTAAATCAATAATATATGAAATGTTGATAGAACACGTGTTGGAATAAAAAACTAACATTATATAGCAATTTATGGGGAGGTATATTTTATGGAGATAAAAATTTTGAATTATATCATATTATGACTTCATCAAGTAGAAAATTATGTATGAAGTGATGGGGGTCTCCGAATGTAGTGGAAGAACACTATTGAGAATAAATAGATGTTAGACAAGAATAAAATAGTATCTATTATATAAAAAAATATTTTAGTATCTATAGGAAACATATAGTTATTTTGGTCAATTTTTACACTTTATTTAAGACTTCTTGGTGATACTTTTAGAATAATTACTGCGAGTTTCTAATGTAAAAAATATTAATAGAGTTATAAGGGATGATAAGTATTATATTATATAAGAATATTTAATAGACCAAAAAATTGAATAATTAATTTTTCATCGATAGTGGTTATTCATATCATATATAAGGTGATTAAAGTAACTAAAAGAATATAGAAAATTGTAGTGGGTGATCTTTGATATTATGAAATAATTGTGCTTTAAAAATAAAACAACTTGGTACAATGGAGATTGAATCTCAAAAACATAATTATAAGGATGTACTACACGTTGATGTGATGAATCAGAATTTAAGGAGTGTGATACACCTTTTCGATGATGGAAATGTTCAGGTTTACATGTTAAATTCCGGAATTCTATAGATATTGATATACTAAATAATTTCATCATAAGGACTACGAATAGTTAGCAATTTATTCCAAAAAAATTATTTATAGTATTATACTTATTTATTTATAACTCATAAAAAACATATGGTATATAATTGATATATATATATTGACTATAGAAACACGAGTAATCTCACTAAAGAAGAAGTTGTAAGATTACATTCCAAATTGAAAAAATAAATATTTATTATTTCTAAAATTTTTAGAAATATGAATAAAGGGACCCAAGGTAAATAAACAAATTAATATAATTATTTTACATGAAGAATTATTCATCTCATAATTATTCACACATACATTATAACCAAAGGAATATTTTCTTCTAATATTATACATATAAAAAACTTATTTTTCCAAACATATGAGCGTTCCTTTATAATCAATTAACACTAAACTCTTTAATAAATATCTCACATGTAACACCTACTTTTTATAATGAGAGCACAAGTTTCACATGTGAGGAAGAATAAAAAATGGATAATAGTTGATTATTGGATGATATAAGGTCCATAATATCTTAACCATTCATTTTCACACTTGTTTTAAATAGGTTATTAATTCCTCTACTCCTAAATTTTCAATTTGACTATTTCTTGTTTTACCATGGTAAATAATTTATACCTAAGTAATTTACTTTTTATTTGTAGAAAAATTGAAATTATTACATAATAATTACCTAATGATTAAATATAGGAAATTAAATTTATCAAATGAAATTTCTATGTGTAAGAAAAAAAATCCATAATGGCGCATGTAATGCGTAATAATGTGGTTATAGAAAAAATTTTACTCTTAAGAATAAAATTTATGTGTAGGGAAAAATTTTCAATATATTTTATTTAAAGGATATAAAATTACTAATTATAAAAATTATAATTTATGTTTATTTTAAACCACGCAAAACCAAATTCTACAAAATATAATATTAATTTAATGAAAAGAAAAAACAATTACTTTTGTAAGAAAATATTTATTTAGTTGATAGCAATATGTTTTTTAAATTCATAATAATATTTAAAACAATATATATTCACTATAAAATTAATAACTTATCATGAAATGTTTTATATATTATTATGTTTAGACTTAATTCTTGATATAGTAATAAATGAAACAATTTTAGAAAAAAATGGTATTTTTTACAATTGAATGAAAAATCATTTATTTTATAAAATTATAAAAAAAATTAACTTGAGGATAATATTTATTTTTGGAATTAAAAATTGAAGTTATTTTCTTACAATTGATATTTATAAATTTATATATTTATCTTACATAGGAAATATTAATAATATAAAGGTAAACTTATATTTTTGAAAAATGGTTTTTTAAAACATTAAGTGCCTATAATATTATTACCTAATAATTTATAATTTTTTGAATTTTAATTCATTCTTTCATATATTTTAGTATCATATATTTTTATAAAATTAATTTAATAGTGTTTAATTTATCTCATTCACACATTAAACAGTTATTTAAGAATGAAAAATATTTTTTAATATTAAATCATCATAATTATTTATCACTTTACTATGATAAAATTTAAGTAATTAATATATTTTTATTTAATATGGGTTTTATTAATCTTATTATTTATTTATAATGACCATTTAATGTTTCGTGCCTCATTCAATTTTAGTGTTGTGTCTGAAGAAATATATTAGACAAAGTATTAATTTAGATATATATATATTCCAAATATGGGATCGTTATATTATATCCCTTAAATAAATTGAATCCTTAAAATTTTTATTTCTAAACTCTACTGAATTTATGTGAGGTTATTCTAATAATATTTATAATTTGGGATATGAATTTTAACACAAAATCTATCATTCTCTCTTAGGCTATGTTAAGTTACTTATCATTTCTCAAACAACATAATCATTTATACAATCATATACCTCCGTATGTATATACACCAACCGTATATTCTCCAAAATATAACATTCCCAAAACCATATGAATTTTTAAGTCATTAAAAGAGCAGAAAATCATCTATTTCTAAAAACTTACGTCTCTCTTATACCCTCAAATTTATTAAACTACTACTTTTGAAATTCAAACACTAGAAAATATATATCATAATTCCAAAAATGTGCTGAACATGGAAAAAAATTTCTTGAATAAATTATCAATCCCAAGGGAACCAATGTTTTTTAAATAATTTTTAAAAATAAATAAAACAATTAATATCCTATTTTCAAGTGTATATAAAACCTAAGAATTATTTATCCATTAATTATGTGTTGTTCAATAGTTATCTACCAAAATATATATATTTAAAAAATATAACATTTAAATGTTATTGATACCACTTATTATATGTTTCCAATTATTTAAAGAAAAAATACATAAGAACCTTCCCTATATGTTTAACTTAATCTTCATAAATTTTAGAATATACTAAAATAACATCAATAAATATTACTCACTAATAAAAATACTATAGAGTATTAATATTTGATTACTATTATGATATACACCTCTTCAACTAATGTAAGACTAGGAAACACGGTATTTTCATCATAATTGTCGTATACTAATATTCTCAATCATTTATGTACACTCTCTTATTAAGTTATAATACATTTCATTTTCTAAATACACTATTTTCCCAACATCGCTTTTGCGATCCTATTTCAATAGAATACTAAAATCCAAATTATTTATCAATAAATTTTGAGTGAATGATCATAAGAATATTAAATTGAAATCATAAGATGTCTTATCTAATGAAAACTTGGTTTCATCCATTCATAGTTTTAGTTAAATCAATTTTTCTTTAAATTAGGTTTTGTTGTACTTATTGTCTTAATCCCGAAAACAACTTACGAAAAATTATGATTAAATTTCTAAAAATATTTTAAATGTGAAAATAATTAAAACATAAACACTCAAAATTTAGAATACCCTTTATCCAAAAAATAACTAATCAATTAATATAAACCTTTTCTCGTAAATCTCAACATTTTAATCTATGTTGTCAAAATTCATTCCCTATTAGGTTTTCTAACCAAAATATTTGAGATTACTTCATAAAAATTTATAATGAAGATGTGAATTAATAAAAGAATATCCCTTATATAAGTACCATACCTTAAAAAATCTTCAATTTGTATAATTATAAATGTATTATTTTTTTTATTACTAAAGCACGACTATGTTTACGGTTCTAAAAAATATGCCATAACTATTTAACAGTAAAACCATACATTATAAGTTGGAAACATACTCTTAGTATACATTTTTCCTACAATGAAAAACCTTTAAAAAGATACATGATTTCATTTCAGGATGAGTGTTAATGATTTTCAAAGTGAATTTAACTTTATTACTACTCATCCATAAAACCTATGATTTTTTCTAAATATGGGATGGGCACAAAAATATAATTATGAGATATATAAAAGATAAATATATTAGTCTTGTGAAATACATGAATACAAATTAATTTTATTACCAATATTCTAATATTCTGTGGGCATAGGAAATGAATAAAATACACATGTGAACGAGTCAATTTTTCTCATAAAAACAAGAAATACAATAAATATCCTATATAAAACATTTTAGGAAACAAAGATCATTATATTCCAAAATCATGTTGAACTCATATCATAAATCATTTGAGCCTAGTTAAATATTTATGATAAACCCCCAGCTATATACCTCGTTTTATTTGAAGAAATGAAATATTACTAAAGAATTGGAGAACTCTAATATGGGTCACGAATCATATATTCTATATTGTATTCACCCATTCATTATATACTATTCTCATGTTCCATGTAATGCGTAAGAATATTTATTCTTTCACCTTTTCATAAAAAAAGACTATTAAAAAACTCATTCAAACTCGTATGAATGACACTTATAGAAATCAAAAAACCAATTCATTTTTTAAAAAACTATTTTCAAACACTATAATACATATAAAAAAGGTCATGGTTTCTTTGAAAAAATTGTTTAATAGTGTAAATAAATCTAAGCATTATCTAACGGTTATGATTTTGGGAAAACTGTTGATGCCATATATATTAAAATAAAACATTCATTTTAATTTTTTTCAAATATTTTCGTAAAAATATTACCATTTGAAAAAAATTAAAATAAAGTAAAGAAATTAACATAAAATTTTGTTTACAATTCATGGATTTTCATATAAAAATATTTATAAAAATATTTTAAAAATATAAACAAGGAAGAAAAATATTTGAAAAATAAATCTTTAATATAATCAAAACACCATTTCATATTAAAATGTATCTTACCTAAAATATGACTCACTATATACATTATTTATGATTTTGAATAGTAAATATTTGTTAATTATTCTCTTTTTTAGAAACCTTTTTAAAAAAATTACTGATATTTGTATTTATTACCATTTTTAAGTAATTAATCTTGTAGGTTTATGTCAAACATTTTGATTATATTTGGATCTAAAATGAAATTGGTAGATTGAACATGGTAAATGATGTAATTATTCCATAATATATAGAATAATAATCATAAAATAATAATCATTTTTATACATAAATTAAAATTTTACATCTATCCAAAGATTATTGTTATGAAAAATAAACTTGGTTGCAAACATGGAGATGGTAGGTCATACATATGCATGAGAAACATTTTTAGTTTTAAAACATCATGATGGAATGAAGGTAGGTAAAAGCTTACCATCCAATAATTTTTATTATATCAGAAAAAAAAATATTATTTCATTAAATATACTTATATATAGTACCCTTGTAATGTGGTCATGAAAAAAAATAACATCGCTTTGTGGAGGTGGTAATTCACACGTACATACGAACGGCGTTATAATTTTTCAATAGATAGAAAGGTAATAAATAAAGTTTATATTATTTTAATTAATGATAATAATTACATGAATATCATATAAACACATAAAATCCATCATTATAACTAGTTATAAAGGCAGTGGTGCAAAATGAAAACTTCACTTCGTGGAGGTGGTAGTGCACACAAACGCATGAACAATGTTATTATTCTCCATTTAATGGAATATAAGTTGATAAATATTATGAAATTAACATATTAACATCTCAATATATTTAATATAATGATGATATTATTTCATATGCGTTTAAAAATATTTTGATGAGATAGAAGAATATATAAATAGAAAATGGTTTGGTAAGAACTATACCTCTTATTTAGGAAACCTATTTAGGATTAAATCAAAATCCTTCCAAGGATAGATTTAAAATAACACCAAAACCTCTATAACATTGTAATTGATTATTATAAGAGTATTTTGTTGATATTAGTTTGCTAGAGTGAACAACATTTGTGTGAAGGATAGGATAGAAGGAAACTTTTAATAAATGAGGGGCAGAGTCTTGGAAATACTTAAAATATTAAATTATTTTAAATTAATTTTCATGGAAAAATGGATTAAAATTGATATAATTAAAATTTAAGATTAGTATGGGTCTAAGTAATCTCATACAATAAAATTTTTATATGGTTTGTTCATGTTTTTACCATTATATCTTTGTTTTAATACCTCGATAACCATTTTAATGATTATCGTGATATCAATGTTTTTATACTAATTGTGTCAAGAAAGTTATTATAAAAGGAAAAGTATCCCATAAATGTACCATGTCTGATAATTTAAGCCATATACTATTTAATTGGATGATGATAGGTTTTTTAGGAATTTTAATACATTTAATAAAACATTACTTATTATAAAATATCATTAATTTCATTTTTTTAAACTATTCATTAATGTTGACATTGGAAACAAAATAAAGAAATATTAATTTTAATATAGTACTCTCACACATATCTGATGTGTTATATTTAAATAAAAATTCTTTTAAAATAATAATCCAATCAAATTACATTGCTTATAATATTTTTAAAATCATTTATTTTTTTAATGGAATAAATATGGCCTCAGCGTTGCAGAATAATTAATGGTAATTAATTCTTGTCAAAAAATATAGATAAATTACCTTGATAAAAAATTTATATTTCAAATAAATTTTAAAATATGACATATTTTTTAATCTCTATCAACAAATATTAAAGATATTAAAATCAAGAGTCTACAATTTTTTACATTATATTTACTTAAAATAACATAAATGTTATAATCAAATAAAATTCTAAAAAATTTACAAAAAATTTTGAATATTTAATATTCAAGGTCAAATAAACCTTAAATAATAAAATAAGTACTATTATTGGGGAGGTTTTTAGGCTCGATCAAATTATTTTCAACCCTAATTACCTTATTTACCCTTACCTTGGTGAAAAATATTTACTATGATTACAATTCATAATAAAAAAAATAAAAAGTTCTAGTTTACTAAATTTGGACCTCCTAGTTCCTAATATAGAACTATTTTTTCATGATTCTATTCAAAGAAGTGGAAGAATTTAATTTAAATTTAAATGAACAAAATGCAACCAAAATAGCCTTTCAAAAAAATGTTTTCTTAAGTATAAATACTTTTATAACATGATCACATATAAAATTAATTTTAAAGACCCTAATTTGATTAATTTTTATAAAAATGGATATATTACTTTTTAAAACTATCTATGATAGAATTTAAATTTATAAATACATGAAAAAATTTATTTTTTAAATAAAAATATACAACTTTCATTATTCATTGAAAAATAAATCCTTTTAGAAAAATTAAAAAAACTACAATAAGATATTTATGATATTTTTATTTCAAAAAAATGATTTCATTTTTAGAAAATAAAATTTCTATAATTTCCTGAAATTAATTATGATATTTTCTCAGAAAAACTGTTAAGAATTGTTTTTAAGAAAAAAACATTTTTGATGTATAAAATGAATTTATTGGAAAACACATTTCTTATTTACAGATTATTAATCAATAAGTTTTTATTATATAGTAACATTATATACATATATCTTAATTTTGTTAATCATATCCATACCTTCAAATTCAATGGTTAGGTTATAACAATAATATTTAAATAATAATATTTTGTTATTTAGTTAAGCTTGTTTTTTTGTGTTTTATATTCTATTAAAGATAGAGTTCCTTTATAAAATCTTATGGTGTGACATACCCACCCCCCACCCATTTAATAAATTTAATCCTCATAGTTTGAAATCAATCTTGGTAATTAATTTTTTTACATTTGAAAATACCCTTAATGAAGTCCAACATCATAAAAGTGTTTAATGAGACATCCTCCTAAAAAGAGGGAAAATGTAGCTCATGTGGAATAACAAATAACTATGATTCCAAATTAGATAATATTAGTATGAATATAAAACATGAACATGGAGGAAAACTCGACATCCAAATAATGAAGTGTTACAGGGAAAATGGACACAAGAATTTGAACTATTATAAGAAGGTCAATGACCACAAACTATAAAAAAGGAATTGTAAAAAATACCATCAATTCATTAGAAATGAAGTTGATAAGATAATTTTTTTCAATATCCTTTTCCAAGTGTTGAGTAATTTATTTAATATCTTGAATAATAACATTAGTAAATTTACTTACTTCACAATTAAAATTTCATCCATTAATCAATTTCCACCACAATCTCATATTTTGTCATGAAATTATTATTATTCAAGATGAATTGTTCATTCCAGTTTCATTATAATCAACTTCATTCATATCACATAATTTTAAAAAATTATAAAACATTTTTCCTCTTGTGTTTAAACTTTAAATAAAACTAGAATGTTTTGCACAATAGAATCCCCAATTTTAATAAACCTTTATATGATGAAATACAATAGTAATATCCAAAGCCTCAATAATAACACCAAAATTTCAACATAGATAATTCATTGAATAACTATCTATAATGTTAAAAAAAATATTCCTCATAATGTCTAAAACCTAAATAATAGAATGAGTTGATCTCATATTCATCCAAGATAAATATATCATATCTCTCCAAATAAAAACAATAACTCATAAATTCTAATACCCAAAATTTATAATCTCTAATTATATAATTGCCAAGATATTTTATTTATTTCTATAAATAATATAAATCACTATAAAGACACATGAAATCATATTTTCATTCAAAATAAAATTCAAATTTTATTTCAAAAATAACATTCCATAATATTTTTCTTACCTTAATTAATAATATTCTCAAAAATTATAGTGATATTCTTTAGAAATACATTTATTCACATAATTATCAAATCAATTTCCAAAAACATGGTTATTTAGATGATAAAACAAATATTTTGAAAGTAAATTTAACTTTACCTGATAAATCTGTTAATTAAACAAAATTCATACTATCAGAAAAATCATGTAGGAAAGTGGTAGTCATTGCACCCGTGCCTCCCTTTAGTTGTGGGTTCAGGAATCATTGCCTTATCAGATGCAATGGGTTATCACCCTGCATGTGGGTTTCCCATTTACTAAAAGCATATTAATTCAATTATTATAATTTTTCCAAAAATATGATTAACATACTTAAGAATAACATAGTAAATATTTATACCTATATCACATGACCATAAATGACTATATAAAAATTTTAAAAAAATTATACGATTGAATAATCCATAGGTTTTTCAAAATAATATTAATAATATATCATAATATCATTGATAAAATACCACTAAATCATAATTTTGAAAACTCGATTTATAATAAAACCATAATTAAACATTCTTATTAAAGATTTGATAATTATATTTCATTTTTTTTCTTTAATACATAAGTCTTATAATCCAAAACAAGAATTGTGCTCTCAGATTCTTCAATATAAATGTATAATGTACAATATAATCTATACCTTTCATATGTAATTTAATGTTTACTCATCTTCAACTGTATTGGAATTAGACATTTATAAACACTTACCCTTATTTTATTTCTTATTTATATCTTGATATTTCCCCATAAAACATATTTTTTCATAATTCTCATACCTCCCACATTTAAATCATTCAATTGTTACCAAGGGAATAACTTTGTCCCCCTTCGTGATGCTAACTGAACACTTCCATTTTCCATGGAAGATTGTTTCTCTATTCCCTTCATTACCATATTCAAAACATCATTCCATTATGTTTATACATTTATTTGGGTGGTTCTTACCATATTAATTACACTTAATATGTTCAATATTTTTACCTTTACAATCATTATCAAATTAACATACATGGAACATCATTTTTATGATATTTGGTGTATTGGTAAACACACCTAGGTTCAGGTTTCTAATCATAAATTGTGATATATGTTTAATAATAACAAGAATAATTCTTACTACATATTTCATTCCATTTGGTTTCTACGACATAAAACCACCTCATTGTTTATCACATATATTGTTCGTATGGTTTAGGATGGTTCCATCCATTTTCTAAAACAAAAAATGATTGTGGGAGTATTTACAGTAAACCATAATAAACCATGTTATATATAGTATAAACACTCATATATAAATAACCATGTAATACTCAATTAAAATATTTTTATTTATCAAAAATAGCCTCAAGTATCCCTAAAATACTAACCATTGTTATTATAGAGTACATTTAACACATTATTAAGTAACATCTAATCCCCAAAGTTATCTAAACCTTTTCTCTGATACCAACTATAAGGAAATATACATAAATAATCATTAATTTTTATCTTTGGACAAGAATTATTTTCTTGAATTCACAAATATAATTTAGATCTAGAGTTATAGATATTTAGGTACTAAGTCATTCATAGTAAAACAATACATTATAGTTTAGAAAATTCCTATTAGTTTCAATTTTCACTCATAAAAATAACATTTAAAAAGAAACACATTTTCTTTTAGTGAATAATCTATACAATTTTAAAATTGAATTATAATTTTTTCCAACTCTTATTTAAAATCTTTGAAGAAAATTTAATATGTGTGCTGAGAACAACAATCTTAGGAAGGTACTTAAAATAATAAAATCGATTAGTCTCATAAAAACATAGAAACCAAGAAAATAAATACCTTAATCACCATACTCCTTGTGTGTATGAAATAAATCAAATACAAATGAAATAAACACACTTTTTTATCAACGAAAACCTTTACTTCCCAAAGAAATCAAATAGAAACCCACTTTTTTAATTTAAATAATCATATTCCTTACCTATGTTACACTCACGTTAAAAATAAATAGATCCCAATTATATCATTAGGATAAGAAACATCGTTGAACCCTCTTCTTCATTATATTGAATATAATAAATATTACCTAATGAATTGGAGATATATAATATTTATCACATGTTTTATACGCTATATCATTTTCTCCTATTCATTATATATGATGCTCAAGTACCATATCATGAAAAAACATTTTATTCTTGAACATTTTCATCATAAAACATTTGAACAACCCTTTTAAACCTTCATGTTAAAGTCTTTTCAATATCTAAATTAACTTTATTTTTTAGAAAATCCATTTTCAAAAATCAAAAAACCATGAAAAAAGTGATAAATATGGATTTTATTTTAATAAAACATGAAATATTGTGAATTAATCTAAATATAAAATAATGGTTTTTCTAAAAACATTGATTTGTATACGTTAAAATAAAATATCTATTATGCATTATTTTCAAAACATTTAATAAAAATGATCCCATTTTATAACCATTGAATTAATGTAAAAAAGTGAGATAAAATGTTCTATATAATTCATTAATGTTTGTGTCACAAATTTTGATGTTATTCATCCTATATGATCAAAATAGATTTGGTAGGCGAAATATGGTCAATAAAGACATTATTTTATAATATCTAACCAAATAACCATGAAATATTTATCATTTTTATACATCACATATACTTTTAAAACCAACCATGAAATATGATTTTAAAAAATGAACTATGTTATAATCATGGAGACAATAGGTCGTGTATACAAATGAGTAACGTATACATTTTTTAAGTATCATTATGTAAATTAGGTAAGTATAATTTTAAATTTCTAAGATGAATATTATATCCAAAATATCATATTATTTCATTAAATATAATGATATATTTTATCCATGTGATGTGGTTCTAAAAATGAATCACATCGGTTTAGAGGTGTTATCCAAATGTACGCAAAAACGATGTTATCATTTGTCAATGTATGGATAGGTAAGAAACTATATAATATATTAATTATTAATAATTATAATTATGCTATTAATATCAAATAAATACATTATATGCATCATTATAACCAGTCATGGTAGTTAGTGATGGAAAAATGGAACGTATATCTTCGTGGTGGTGGTTGTCAACACGTATGAACTAATGATGTTTTCATACCCCATTTTATGGAAGAAGATATAGACATAGATTATGTCATTAAATAATATAATATTAGAATATGTAATTTAATTATGTTATAATATTAGCATGGTTAAATAATATTTGGAGAAGGATGAATTAAAAAATAAATCTAAAACATTTTGTTAAAAACTATAACTCTTTTTGAGACAAAATTTTTAGGATTACCCTAAAATCATTACTTGTATTGTTTTATAATAAATATATACCTCTAATAAATTTAGATTCATGTTGGGGATAGACTATTTCATGGTGTTTTTGAACTAGAGTGCTCAAAATTTGTGAGAGGGAGAGAGAGGAGAGGGGGTGCCCTTTTCAGAGAGGGGAGGGGAATTCTGTGAATTACTTAAAATATTAAATTAATATAAAATAATCTTCATGGAAACATATCTAAATATTAATATAATATGAATATAATATGTGTTTGGGTTGAAACTATCCCATGAAATTAAATTTTTACATGTTTCATTGTTTCTATATACAAATATCTTTTTTTAACCCCCATTAACCATTTTGATGATTACCATGATATTAATGTTTTTTGCACTAAATGAGTCATGAAAGTAAATATTAAAGGAAAAGTGTCCCATAAATGGAACATGTTTTATATTTTCAACCATATATCACTAAATGTTTCAAATATAATATTTTTATGAATTTTTACTCTTTTTATAAAACAATACTTATTATAAAATATTGTTAATATCATTTTGGGAAAAATTCATTTAATTTGAATTTGAAGACAACAAGAAATCAATTGAATTATAATATAATCATTTAATACATCCATACCATGTTATATTTAACTAAAATATTCTTGTAATTCAATAATTCATTCAAATTATATTACTTTTAATATTTTTGAAGTCATTTATTTTATTTTTCTATTAATTGAATAAATATTTTTTCAATATTAGATAAGAATTTATCATAATTATATCATTCATAAAAAAATAAAAAAAAATTAACATGGTAAAAATAATAACTTATATTGAAAATATCATTTTATAACTAAAAAAAATTATCCCTTTCAAAAAAATATTATTGATTTTTCAATTTAGAGAGTGAGATTTTTGACTTTATATTCACTTTAAATAATATAAATGTTATAATTAATGAAAACTAGCAATAAATTATCAAATTTTATAATAATTAATAGTAAAGGTATAGAAAACATATACAATAATATAAAGATAAGTTTTAGGGGGGTTATTCCTTATCACATTATTTTTAGCCCTAATTACATGACGTACCCTAACCGAAGTGATAAGTATTTACTTCAATTACTATGAATAATGAATGATAACAAATGGGAACTATTAATAAACATGGATATAATTATTTCAAATGTGTAATAATTTCTTAAACATTCAATATACAAAAGTGGTGGTATTTATTTTAGAATTAAACCAAAAAATTACGATAATATGGGTTTTTAGAAAATTTCCTTCTTAAATATAAATATATTTTTTACCAAATTCAACATTAAAATTACTTCTAGAGACAATAATAGGATTTTTTTTAATTAATTGATTAATTAATATTTAAAACTATTTCAAAAATGAATTTTACATTTTATGTACTCGAAAAGAAAAAAATAGTTCTCAGTAGAAATCCATATTTTTCTTATTCATTGAAAATCTATCTTTTAAAAATAATTACCAAAATTTTCCACTATATTAATTTTGAATTTTTTTTTTCAAGACTAATATAATTATTATTAAATACAATTTTTAAATTTTCCACAATTTTATTTTAATATTAACTCAGAAAAATAAATAAAAACATTTTGAAAAAAATTTATTTTTGAGGCATAAAATGAATTTACTAGACAAGTGAGTGATTATATATTAAAAATTAATAATAACATTTGTATTTTTTTGGAAAATTATCTATATTTCATAATTTGATTAATCCTATTTATACCAACAAATTCAATATCTATGTTATTATGGTCATACTCAAATAAAAATATTTCATGGTTCGTTTAAGCTTGGTGTTGTGTGTTGTATACAATATAAAACATCGTGTTCCTTTAAAAACTATCAGGGACTTACATCCCATAAGAAACAAATTAGTTTCTCAGATAGTCCGCTTTGTTATGCACTAGGTAACAATTGATTTAATACCCAATACACCCCTTTTAGGGTTACAACCCCAAGTTACATCATTATCAGAGCCTAAATCCACTTGAAATATCTAAAAAAGGATTTTATTTCTATTAAAATCATACAATAATTACATTACCCAAAATTCATAGTGTTATCCTAAAATTAGAGTTTTCACTTATTCTTAACAAAAAGACCAGGAACCTGTGAATGTCGGCCCTAATAAAAATTAGATAAAAAAGGGAGAGTTAAGCATACACGGGGTTATACATAAGTGACTGTGAAGCACCCCATATCTATCTAACTCCACTAGTGGGGCATAATAATCAGGTGTCGTGAAAGACAACATCCCTCCAAGATCAATGAGTTCCCGCTTTTCCAAATCATTTGACACCTGGTTGGCCTCTCGATAGACATGTCAAACAACCAGATGCATTTGAGTGACCGTGCTAAGACAATCAACCCATTGAGGACGCACACACCAAGGAACATAATGTATCTTGGTCCTCAATGCATGAACTGAAATCTGAGAATCAGATTCACTCCATATTAATTTCCAGTTAAACAAGACAACGTGCATGACAGCAGATATCATGACCCAGATTTTAGCTTCAAAGGCATTGCCAATTCCAATGGCATGGTATAAGCATCCCTTTACAAACCCACGGTAGGTGTGGAACACTCCCCCACATCCCAATGGACCTGGTGCACCCGATGAAACTCCATCAAAATTGACCTTAAGACAAGGCACAATGGGTGGAATCCATCGAAAATGTTTTAGTATTCATGGATTCCACGACCGAACCAAAATTCCAGGCATTCTCAGAATTTGGAGATCTGCAATAGTGTTAGACATGAAACCATCCTGGAAAATTGAATCATCATAAACATCCCTATGGAAAACCATCATACCTTGATATACAGTAGGGTGCGCACCACCAAACAGCATTGAGTTCTGGGCTTCCCAGATGGCTACGATAACTGCAACAACAACAACCAAAAAAAGGTTATTAATTTTCTCACTGAAGTGAACATGAGACATGTCAGACAGCCGGTCAGGGACCGGCCTACAGGTTTCAACAATGATCCCAATAAAATATCAAATATAGGCCCAAAGCATCTTGTCCTGATTACATTCCATAAATATATGATGTATCGAGTCCTAATCAGCCTTACAAATGGAACACATAGAGTCCATTTTCAAGCTAGACCGCTTGAGAAGATATGTTGTGGGAATTCAGTTTTTCTAGATTCTGCATATCAAGAATAATTTGGAAGTCTGAATGAAACTGGCTTTGAAATGCATAAGCCACAAAAGTGTAAGAGTAAGACCCCCATAAAGTGTCCTGTAAAAGTCCCTGTAGTTAAACTACCTAGTTTTGTTATAGACCCAAATCAATGTATCATAATCCATAAAATCATAGCCTTTGATTTCAGTCTCCACCTACACAAGAATGTTAAAAACAGAAGATTTATTCTATGAAAGGAAGCCTGAGATGGATGGAGGTTCTGCTTCAGGTTGCACATTTAGATCACAAAGGGGTTGTGTGAGCCACTTTGTGTTCCAACAGTTTAGGGTGGAGTCCCTACAAACCTACCATTTATTGTCCTACATCAGCCTCACATATGAATTCTTGAGATATTCCCAAACCTATGAGGCGAGATAAAAATTATAACCATTGAGAAACCTCTTTGTGATTTGATTCGAAAGGAAGTCATCATCATCTTCATGTGTGATCAGGTTCCAGGTGAATTTCCCAACTAAAACATAATTGAAGGCACATATATCCTTGACTCTAAGGCACCCCATCTCCATAGGCTTTATGCATTCATTCCATGCAACTGTAATCAGCTTCATTTCATATGGTGACCCCATCCAAATTAAGTTTCATACCATGCTCTGAAGATCCTTGAGAAGTCCTCTTGGCCATCTATATAGGGAGAAGGAGTATACAATATTTGATGTGATCACTGATTTCACCATACAGACCCTCTCGATCAGGGACATAGACTTCCCTTTCCAGCTAGCCGGCTAATGTATAATACTAGTAGAAATGCCCTCTAAATATTTCCTTTTCACCCTTCCCCAAAATAGTGGGACCCCAATGTATTGGAAAGTAAGGGATCCTCTCTTTATCCCTAAGGTATTCACTGATGTTCTCTAATCTAGTCCCCAAAATTATTAAACCCACATTTGATACCAACTTTAAAAAATAAAGTAAAATAAACATATTTGTTTCATTTTATTACATGAATAATCATTCAATTTTAGAAATAGTATGGAAAACCACAGAATTGGAGGTCAAATGTCTTGGATTATTGGCCACATAATTAAATTATTTTATAACACTCATCAACATTTATTCATAAATAATATTCTCCAAAACCAATTCTAAACTTATCACTTGTAATACCCATCTTCTTATCCTGGTGAAGCAAAACATAATGGGTTACATCATATTCACAGTAATGGAAACAAATGGGATATCCAATTACAATCATACATGACTAATATATATATATATGGTAATGAGAGCATAAAAAATATATAGGAACATAATAATAGTAAAACATACAAATATAAAATATGGAGAATAATAATTGAGTAATAAAAACATAAGTACATTAAATAATAAGAATGTAGAAGAAACATGATAATGTAATTCATAATATAGTGGACCAAACATCACAACATAATATCCTTAGTGGATCATGTTTTTCTCACCTATTTCCTTTGGTGGATCTAGATTCACTAACCTCTTTCCCTTAGCGGATTGTGCTTGACTCACTTGTTTCCCTTAGCTGATTGGGTATCAAAACTCATTTCCCACTATCTCATGAGATTTAAAGCTTTATCCAATGCATTGGATTTCTATAAAGGGAATATATTTAACTTAATTAAAAACCATTTATATGTGTACCATATTATATAAATCATAAAACATATCACAAAATCAAATGAGAGAAAATGTGTTTCATTCACCATACCATAATGAAACCACAGAAATAAAAACTTATTCCACTACATTTCAATATGGTATATTAAAATTTTTACCTTATTAACTTAAATGGTTTATACAATAATTGAATCAACTAATAATATTATTTCATAATAACCTTTATAATGAGATTAAACCAAAATAATTTCCATAAAAATAACACCTTTTAAAACAACATGTAAAATAGATGTTAAATCATATAAAAGTTTTTTGAAAATTATTTCATCTTTGTCATAAAATAAGAAGTTATGATCACTTAGAAAAATCATTTTTGAAGTGGTGAAGTTAATTTTTTTTAAATTATTTACTTTGAAAATGAATATTAAATAGTGGATCCTTGAAAATCATATCATGGTATCGAAAAGGTTAAGTGAAAAACACATTAAAAACTTTCACATTTTAAAATAAAATTATATAATTAAGAATTGAAAATGAAAAAAATGTTTCAAAATGGGGAGTTGAATTTTTTCGAAACATTTTAATTTTATAAAAATTAGGTATTAATTGATCATCTAAAATAACACAAAGTATTCAGGAAGGAGTTTGGAGTGGATGATGAAATATTTAATTTTTTATCAGTGGAAAACCTTTTGAACATTTTGAAATACCATTTTTTGAAACCCCACGTCATTAAAGGTGTATTATATTTTACTTGTAAAATGGGTGAAGAGAATTATGAGGATCTTAGAATATGATGCTTGTTAGTGTTCCCAATAATAGAGTATAACTTTGGTGGGAAGTAAAATATGAAGATGGAGGAAAAGATCCATTGGAAAGAATGGGATATATACAATCCAACATCAAAATCATATTTGAGAAGGTAGTTTATAATGTTGATGATATAGATGAAAATAATTAACTTTAATATCTCAAGTATTCTATGAGGTATAGATCCTTTTAACTTCCAGTTAAACCCTTTTTTCAATTATCTATTTTTCTTAAACACATAAGACAAGCCTTTGGGCTGGTTGGTATTTTTTTAGAAAGGATAGAGAAGGGGATGAAGGTGTTATATAGGCCAAGCACATAGAGTGTTTTTGGAATACAAGATATGTATTCAATATATGAAGAGTAATGTCTTGTGTATTCCAATTCAATATGAGTAATAGTTTTCCCCTATATGATGAAAACACAAACATGACATTGTGTTTACAGATTTCACACTGTGTAATTAACAAAGTGTAGTTTTTATAAAGGATGAAGGGCCTCTTATTTTTTGACCAAACCCTCACCCCTCATCTCTCATGAATAGGTGGACCAACTGAGGAAGATATATTTAGGTATAAACCTTGTCTTTGATCTTGATTAATTGTATTACATCTGATTCATGAGTCATTTATCTTATTGGATATTCATTGGTGTGTTCTCTTTTCATATTTTACCTTTTATTGTTTTCTTTACTATCATACATTCACTTTTTGTACAATATTTTTTCCCTATTTTCTTATAATTTTTTCATTATTCCATTTTTTCTTAATCTAGACTGAAACAGAGGTTGAGACTATATGAGTACTCTTCTACATGCTTATGATATGTGGTCTTTACTTTTCCTGAAATGTTTTGTTATTTATAGCTTTTTTCCATTGTTCTGCAAAATACACATCCCATGAGATACTTTCTAGATTAAATTAACCAAAAGTTAAATGATAAAAAACATGTTTTATACATTCTATGATACTTTTATACAAGGATGGAGGTAGTTGACCTCAACTAAAACAACCCATGGAGCGGGATCTATCTTTTTCATGATTATACCACCCTTGGGGTGTGTTGAGATATCTTTTTATAATTAATAATTGAATATGATTCTTAATATAATTATTAAAGGTTGTAATCACCTTGTATCACCTTTTTATTTGTATATACATGGTATAAATTTTTTAATCCCTTGTCTTGTATATGATTATTAAGGGATTAATGAAACAGTGAATGAATTGATTTGATGCCTTAAACATATATACTCCATGGATCCCTTTTAACTAGAACACATGGATATAATGGAAATTTATAATCCTTGGAACTAATTACTTGATTTACCTTGATAAATTTTGATTACTTAGACATTACTACTCACTGGATCTGAAGAAACAATATGATTCCGTTGTCATTTTTATTCCTTGGATCCTACATACAAGGATTTTATAGATTCCTTGAAAATTTATACTCTTTAGATCTTATATACTTAGCTTTTTTGGGTTTTTTGTAAATTTATACTCCTTATTTTCTATCTACATAGATTACTTGGAATCCTAATAAATTTTTAATCTAATGATCTAGTTAAAATATTTTACCTAACATGTTAGGATACCTTAGACATTTATACTCCTTGGATCTGACTCCCTAGGATTTCATAGACATTTCTATTTCCTGGATTTTGTTTACATGATTTGATTAACATACTTTGATTCCTTGTAAATTTCCCCTCCAAAAATCTAGATTAACTATTTTACTTGACATGCTTGGATTCCTTGTAAATTCCAATTCCTTGGATCTGACACATTAGTATTACAAGGATATTTTTACTCCTTAGATCTTATTTACTTGATTAACTTAGATTAATTTGTTTTCATGGGCACACCCACTCTTGGACCCTTTCATAGGTAGGCCTAAAACATGATTACATAGCATATGATGTTGATGTTTCTTTCTGTTATTTATAGATAGATGGTGTGATTGATATTCCCTATCCTAGTGATACTTGATATACTGGACAACATCACTTCTACTGTTATCAATTTTATAACTTTTTTCTCTTCACACTACTTCATCATAGATGTACTAACTAGATTTTTTATAAATATCATTGGTTGTGGCCTACTGATTGTTATTTCATACCCAGTTTTGGACATTGTTGGGTAACGAGAAAGACTTCACAGATGATGGTATGACATGAGAAGTGCCCGCTTGTTGATTCTTGATTCATTATTTCATTCGATAAGTATAGCATTATATCATACTATGGATCATGATTCTATCTAGGGATAGTTTATTTTAGTAATTTTTACTTTTGATACATGTATTTTACTGGATTCATGTTTCCATGTATTTCATTAATTTTTTATTGAATTCTATTATCATCATTTTATATGAAACTATTGGGTGATATTACTTTTTTTATACGGTAGATGGTTATTATTCTACAGGTTATTTATTTCTTATTATTATTATATTTTTATTTATGATTATACCACTTTTCTGTACTATGATCATGAGGGTATAGTCTCCCCACTTTTCCACCATGGACCCTCATTCCTTGTTGACAACATCTAGCCTATAGAGAGGCACTCTTGAGGCCACATGGCCAATCGGGTTTATTTACTGTTGAGAGAACCCAGTTTATGAAGTCACAAAGTGGTATTAGAGGAAATATTCTTTCCATTTTTCTTATCAACTGGGAATATTAGATATGAGATTAGGAATGTGTCTGAATTTTGTAATTAGTAGTTCATAGAAGTATCTAACCCGCATAATGTGAATAAACAATTACCTGAGATGGGGCATGTTGTTCCAAATTGTGCATACTGTAGTTTCCTTGATTTCACCATTGGGTAATTCACTTGATATTTTATGTTCTACATGGACATATTTTCTTACCATTAAGAAATTTTTGAAATAATATATTTCATCATTCATTATCATATCCACATTGGATTTATATTTCATGTATTAATCCATGCCCCATTTATATTACTATGAGCATTTCTTGCAGCATGTTTTGGTTACACTATTGTTATTCCCATGAAATTGTGCTAACACCTCATGTAAGAACATTATTAATAACTAATTTGGATCTAATGGATGTCACACATCAATTTATTTTGTTTATGGTCCCTTATAATTTAGAATTGGTGATTCATATTGCTCAACCTTCAAAAGAGAATTTCTATATTATTGAGATTAAATTTAAATAAAATCAAGTTATGAAATTAATGGTTTCTATTAAATTGGAATTTTAATTGAATTTTAAATGGTGTTTTATTTTATAAGTTTGCAATTAACAATCTGTGTAGTGGAACCCTAAACATATGATAGAGAACTTAACACTAGCCTAACCTGAGTAGTGGGAAATAGGAATTGTCTATTGTTCTTATTACGACTTTTAATTCACCTAGAAATATCATTAGGAGTATGGAGAGGGGTGTGACATGTGTGATCTATTTTTTTATTTTTGATCCTATTGTTTTCAAATAGTATCTGAGGAAAGTTCTTGTAATATCTATAGATATCCCACCGTGAGGGCCTGTATTTTTCTGTTAGGATGGTGGAAACAACCATTCTATTGAGGTAGTGGTACATGGGCCCCCTATATAACCCCTAGTAGTACCCCTTACAGCACTACCAATTATCCCTGATATGGGTGCTAAGGAAAATCTTTGAGAGTGCTTCATATGTTTCATCCAGACCATTCAAGGAGGATCACAATCATCCCTAATTATTTAATATTTTATGTGTGAGTTTTAGTAGCAGCATCAACACATATTTTTTGGTGATGTAGGAAGACATGTTTTAGGGTCATGGATAGAGTCTATGTTATCAATTTTTAGGAATCTTGAGACACATCCTGATAGAAGAGTGAATATTGATTTGCATATGCTATGGGATTCCACCAAGAGATGGTGGGACGTGATTAATAGAATAGACCATCCTTAGGATATGGCTTGGATGGATTTACAGAAGACCTACTATGATTATTTTTTTCTCAAGACATTGAGGGATGATACAGCCTGAGAGTTTGTGAAAATCGATTAGGGAACATTATTAGTCAAGGAAAATTCATCCTTTTTTATGGATCTCCAGTATTTCACAACTATTATATTGGGTGATGAGTTAACTAAATTTAAGATATTTGATGATGGTCTATGGTTTTACATTTTATCACAGGAGAACATATTTCAACATGACACCATATCAAAAATAGTAAGTCATGAATTTATAACTAAGCAAAACTTGAGGGAAAATGGGTATGTAAATATGAGAAGATCAGTTCCTCAACCTAGTGGTATAGTGTCAGGTGGTAGGATGAGATAATTTGAGAGCTCTCATTACGGGAATACCATCTAGAGCATGAGTGTTGATAGTTCTATTCTCTATCATTAGTGTGGGATGAAGGGACACATGAAGAGCCTGTGTGATAAAAACCCAGTAGAGTGATAATTTTGTAGCATGATGAGACATCTAAATTGGTTTTTCATGATAATTCATCCAATATCCATTAATATAGGGTCTTCACTAACTCCAAATTCAGGAGTGGGGTCAGTAACATCCCATCAAGAAGTGAGACGGATTGTGATTGGGTGATCAGGTTGAGGTGGTAGTTGTGGATGGGATAGTGAGACACCAATTTTCTAGTAACAAAAATGTAGACCTACTCAGGGTAGTTATACTATATCTCTAGGCCAAAAATCCTGCCTGATGTATATAGTATAGGAGATACCTGAAAATTAGAGTGTTAGACTTTATACAATGATAGGAACATTTATGGTAGCCTCTACATTAGTATCTACTATTTTTTGTACTGGTTAACCTCATTCTTTCATTTCTATTTCTATGTTTTATATCTTTATACTTGATGTTCAGTTTTCTTATGGTTCAATAATGGTTAATACTCTATTGGGTATGAAATCAGAGAGTGTACACTAGTGTAGATATTTCTCCCTTGTGGTAGGTGGGTGTTGCATCATATGGGACCTCTTTTTCCATGAGATGAAGGAGTTTGAAATCATTTTCAGGATGGAATGGATGGTTCTCTATAATTATTATATTGACTCTTATCGATGAAGGGTGACTTTCACATTACTGTAGGTTATAGTTTTTATTCACAAGGGTGAATGTACAAGTGATATTAGTTGGACCCAAGAATTGTGGGATGGGAAGTATGACAACAGTGATTGCAGGATTATATTATGTTGGTCAGGGAACATATTATGTTGAATTCTCTCCAACAGTTGATCATTTCAGGGAAGTTTTATCGGATAACTTTTCAAGAGTATCACCTGTGAGTAAGGTATATTTTTTCATCAATCTACTTCTAGGTGTTTCACCAAAATCCATTCCTCCTTATAGGATGGCTAATACTGAATTTTAGGAGATCAAGAGTAATCTAGAGGATTTGGAAGCAAAGAGGTTTAAATGACCCAATACTTCCTTGTGGGGTTCACCAGTCCTTCTCGCCAACAAGGTTTAAGGTAACCTCATGTCACGTGTATACTAACAAAAATTGAACTAGTTTATTATTAAGAATATGTATCATTTACCTCAGATAGAAGATCTCTTAGACCATCTATGTGGAACTAGAGTGTTCTCAAATATTTATCTGAGATTGGGTTATCATCGGGTGCATGTTTGACCTTTATACATGCCATGTATAGAAGTATGTAGTAGGTATGGTCTATATGAGTACATGGTCATTCCATTTGGTCTCACGAACTTTCCAGCAATTCTCATGGCACTGATGTATTCTACTTTCCTTCAATATCTGGATTCTTTTGCGGTGGTATTCTTTGACGACATCTTTGTGTTTTCCTAAACTCGAAACCACCATGCCACACATCTTGAGATCAAACTAGAAATACTAATATAAGATATATTATATTCTAATCTCACCAACTTTCTACTTTTAATAGATAAAATTCACTTCCTTGGTCATATCATCTCAGAGACAGATGTATCGTTTGACCTAGAGAAGGTGAGAGTTGTAATTTCTTGGGAACACCCCAAGAACCTCTTCGATAGATAGAGTTTCTTGAGGTTATATTGTTTTTACTATCTCTTTATATAGAACATTTATTGCCTAGAATAACCAAATATAGGCTTGATAAATAAGTATATTATTTATATATGTTCGTACCCCTTTGAGATATCCTTTAAGAGTTGAAAGGGATATTAATTTCAGCATCAATCCTGATTCGTCTAGAGTTGAGAAGAAGCTACTCAATATATTATGATGCATCAGGTATCAGGTTAGGATTATTTATAATACATTATAAGCAATTTAGTGCGTATAGGTCTTGTCATTTTAGGCCACGTGATAAGAACTACATGATCTATGATATTGATATAGCCACCATGGTTAATGCCTTGTGATGTTGGAAACATTATTTACTAGGAAATAATTTAGTGGGGTACACGAAAAACAAAATCCTAAAGTATATATTTACATTGATTGAATTGAATATTAGGAAATGAAGGTGGGTTAAATACATATTGAATATTAAATTTTATCTTACCTATAAACCCGAAAATGGAAATGCATTTGCTAATTCTTTGAGTGGGGGGGATTCAGATACAAGCGGTTCAGAAGGCCAATAGTGAGTGGAAACTTATGGACCTATTTTGAGATATGCACATTGAGGTTCATGATCATTATGGATAGTATTTACTTGAATCATTATAATTGACCTGTTCAATTCTTGAGATAAGTAGGATGAGGCATGTATCAAATACTGATGGCTTGGTCTAATGGGAGTGCCTTGCAAGGGGATAACCCACCTCTTTTTTGGGATATTAATTAGGAAGATATCATTCATATTCATGGATGTGTCTAGGTTCCTATAGAAATCCAGAAGGATTTTATTATAAAGTTCCATGACTCTATATGGTATGTGGATCCTTGTCTGACCAACATGTGTCATGACTTGTTCCATAAATACTTGTGGTCGGGGATAAAGAGAGAGAGGGATGGGTTTTTATTAGATGTGACACTTTTCAGTAGGTGAAGGAAGAAACCCAAGGAAAATATAGGATTTTGAATCCATTGCATATTTCAAAATAAAAATATAATTACTCTACTATGGATTTCATTACATGACTGCGTAGATAACCTCAGGGTAGTGACACTGTATGGGTGATCAAAGACTGGTTGACAAAGGTTTCCCATTTGATTCCCATTCAAGATACTCTTTTAGTGGATGAGATCTAGAGGCTCTACATCCATGAGATAATACTCCTCCATAGGGTTCCAAATTATATTGTATCAAACTGAGATTCTCATTTCAAATTTTATTTCTTGTATGGGTCGTAGAGGGAACTAGTTTTATAGGTACTGCTGACTACATCTTATCACATGTAGACCAATGATAATTCTGAGTATATGATAAATGTTTTATTGGGAATTCTTTGAGAATGCATCCTTCATTCCATAGGTTCTTGGTATAAACATTTATTTCTCACTAAGTTCACTTATAATTACATCTTCTAGGTGACCATATATATGCATCCTTATGAGACCCTATACAGAAGGACAGGTGATTCACCCCTGTGCTGGTTAGAGGTATGAGAGGCAGTGCTAATATGTTCTCATCTCATTTAGGAGACTTTAGAGTGGTTTATATTATTAGGAATCATATGTATACATCTTATTCTTTAGAGAATAAATATACTGATCATGGCAATCGACCACTAGATTTGACGTCAAAAGTTGGGTTTTCTGGTGAGTTTCACCTAAACTATTGAATAGGTGGATTTATAACAAATGAACGTTATATCCTCATTATGTTGGGAGCTTCTATATTAAGGGGATATTCGGGCCGATATCCTATTAGTTTTAACTAAATCATTGGTATCGTAATATGCACAACATATTCAATATATCTCAACATCAGTGATATCATTATAAACTGTCACATATTCTTCATCCGGGTGAGGTTGAGTTAGATGTAGTTCAATCCTTTATAGAGAATCATATTCGTATTGTTGATTAAGGCATGGAGGTTATCCAAGTCTTTTCAGTTCTAAAGGTGTGAGTGATATGGCAGTATGTTAATGTCCATGAGAAGACTTGGGAGAGGGAGCCTAACATACATGCCCAGTGGTCAGAGTAATTCTCATAAGATTCATTGCCTCCATTGGAATGAAAATTTTGGGATGAATTGATTTAGGGGGGGGGGGTTATAAGATATCGGGAGGTAGAAAACCTTTTAACTTTCGGTTAAACCCTTATTGAAACTATATTTTTGTCTTATACCCTAATGATGAGCCTTTGGGACAATTGGTATGTTTTTTAAAATAATGAAAAGGGGGATGATGGATGTCTACATTCCAAGTATATGACATATATTTGGAATACCCTACATGTATTCCATACAAGACATGTAATAGTTTGGGAAGTCCAATTCAAGATGTGTAATGGTTTTTCCCTAGAGGTTGAAAACCCAAACAATACACAGTGTGTAAATAATACATTTGATGTTATCTCCCAAGGGAATTTTTTTAAAAGGAGGTAAGGAATAATATTTTTGATAGGTCCCTCACCCCTCGTCTCACACACACAAGGGGTTTGGTAAACGAACCTTATTTCAATTCCAACTGGTACTTTGATCCCAATTCGCTGTCTCATGTCCAATTTGAGAGAAATTTGTCTCATTGGATAGCCACTAGTTAATTCTATATTCCTATTGAACCTTTTTGTGTTTTACTTACTATAGGTGATGCTATTTTGGTGTATTCTATTACACCCAATTTTCAGGGAATTCATTTGTTATTCCAATTTCTTCATTTCTGTACTGAATTAAAGACTGAGACTCGATGAGTATCCTCCTAGGGGATTAAAGTAGGTGTTCTATACCATTTACTAAAATGTATCATTTTTATAGCTTTTAGCCACTGTTCCACATGTCACACATCTTGGGATATTATTTCTAAATTAACTAAACCATGAGTTAAATGATAAAAACATGTTTGAGACATTTTGTGACACTTTTATAAAATTTAGAAGGTACTTTACCTCAACCAGAAGTACCCATGGGGTGTGTTCAACCTTTTTACCATGATTATAATACCCTTGGGGTGCATTGATCTTGCTTTTTATAATTGAGAGTTGAATATGTTAATTAAGATAATTGTTAAAGGTTCTAAACACATTGTGTAACCCTTTAATTTTCTATATTAAAGGTATACATTGTGGAATACCTTGTCTTATGTATGATTAAAAAGTGTTTATTTAAATGGTGAATGAATTAGTTAGGATGCCTTGTACATTTATACTCCATAGATCCCTTTTAACTTGCACCATTTGATTATATGGACATTTATACTCCTTGGATACAATTACTTGATTTTCCATGATATATCAGGATGCCTTAGACATTACTACTTCTTGGATCTGAAGAAAAAATAAGTACCTTGGATATCTATACTCCTTGGATATATATACTCCTTAGATATAGGATACATGGCCTATATATATTACTTATAAATTTCTATTCCTAGGATCTTATATACACAACTTATTTGGATGCCTTGGAAATTTCTAAAACATAGATCTTATCTCCACAACATAGTTTGATTCCATAGAACTTTCTATTCTAAGAAACTATTTTAACTAGTTTTATTGGCATTGTAGGATTCCTTGGACATTTCTACTCCTTGGATCTGACTCATTAGGATTCCATAGACATTTCTAATCCTTAGATACTATTTTAGTGATTTAATTAGCTTACATATATTCCTTGGAATTTTATACCCCATGGATCTATTTTAACTACATTACTTCACAAGCTAGGATGCCTTGGATATTTCTACTCCTTGGATCTGACTCGTTCAAATGACCTGGATATCTTATACCTCTTGGAACATGTTCACATTATTTACATAGATTACTTGGTTTCCTTATACACGTCCATTCCTTTACACTGGCTTGAGTGAGCCTCACACATGATTACATGGTGTTTAAAATTTATGTTTCTTAATATTCTTAATAGATGGTGGTTACGATTTAGTTGCATTATCACACTGAGACATGATAAACTAGACAAAATCGCATATACTGTTACCATTTATACACCTGTTATATTTGAACATTGATTCATCTTAGATGAAAATACAAGACTTTTTCTAAACACCATTACTAGTATCTTATTGAGGGTTATCTCACGCCCTGTTCGGGCCACCATGGGGTACCCAAATAGACGTCATGGATGCAGGTAGGGATTCGGAAAAGGGATCTCTTACTAGTGCTTGATTTATTGTTTCATAGGAACATGGGAGCACAAGATCAGGCTATTACTCATGATTCTATCTAGGGATAGTTTATTTTGGCCTTTTGTGGTTTTGATATTTATATTGTACTGCATTCATGTATCCATGTGTTACCTAACATTTTTATAGCATTCAACAATAATAATTTTTTATGATACTGTTAGATGATATTCCAAGGATATTTATATGATAAATGTTTATTCTTCCACTGCTAGGTTATTTAATATTCTTATTATAATGTTTTTTATTACTATACCGTTTTGAGAGACTCTTACAAGGAGGGCATAGTTTCCCCCCTGTTCCACTACAGACCCTCGATCCTAGTCCGTCGCCTCTTGTAGACATGGGAGGGATTGAGGCCTTGTGGCTAACCGGGTTCAGTTACTATGGATCGAACAGAGTCCGAGATGTCACACAAACATACTTAGATAATAATAGACTATAAAATAGATAAATAGTATTGAAATTATAAAATGGTATTATAATATCATAATCAAGTAGAAAATACATGACTCATGGTGAAAGAATGTGTGTTGAGAAAACTGTTATGGATCGAATAAAATTTAAATTGAAACCCCTTAAAAATAATTAAACTTTTTATACAATGAATGAATATAAATATCATGGTTTTATGGATCAAATAAGTATATTATTCACTATATATTTATATTTATGTGAATAATACTAATATATCTCATTAAAAGTAATTGGAGACAACAAACAATCACAACATTAGAAACAATCAATTCAAACACTATTGAAAGATGTGATGTAAAATAAAATATTAAATACCATTAAAAATGAGAGGATAATGATATAAAATATTATAGGTTTAGTATATACACTATTCCAAATAAATTATAGTGTATAATAAGAAATCTATTTCAAGGGGTGGAAACTTCAGACAAGACACTCTTAACTTATTTCCCCGCTTAGTTGAATCCAATATAAGATCATACATAATATAATTAACAATATCAATAACCTATTAAAAAACTTATTCATATATATAAACATTTATTAACATTATTTATAAGTATATTCAATATTTATATTACATAGTTATTATCTATTTTCCATATCAGGTGCCAGTGATCTTGGTAATTTTGAAGTAATTTCATATTAATAGTGGTTTTCATTATTCCTCTCTCAAATTTATTCATTCAGATATCATAAAATTTAACATAATTATATTTAATGATAGATTATAATGTTATAATTTAACTAAATTAGTGTTTTAGGCACGTTTCATTTAGAAGAAATTGGTGACAAGCATGTTTCAGTTATCTTTAACAAAGGCACGATGGTATCATTATTAATTAGATTAATATTATTTTTTCCATTAAAAATAAAAATAAAGTAATTATTTACTTATTTATATAATATATAATCAATAACTATATTATTATTTTCATCCATTTATTATTTCATATAATTGTTTATGTAGGTTGTTAGACTAACCTAAACATTAACGTACCATAATTAATGGACAATTGTGATTATGAAAGTGGTTTATATTGGAATATTATCATTACTGTATAATAATGAAGTTATTATTTAGAGAAAATTAATATGTTTTATCATATTAGAATATATTATAAAATTTTATTAAGAAACTACATTGAATGTGATATAAGATACTTCATGCAGGCGGTAGTCCGCACAACGCCTGGTTAACATTTTCATTTCTCAAAGAATGAGAGGGAAAGAAGTTGTATTATAATAATTATATTAATTAAATTTATTATATTACATATGTTGCATTTATTCTTCAATTTCACCCTTATAACTATAAAATACAGGTAGTGGTGTAAAAAATGGAAGTTGTCACTTCATAAAGGTGGTAGTCAGCATAACCCAGGAATGATAGTTTCATTTCTGTTAATAGAGTTGTAAAATGGTGGTTAATAGTTATTAACCCTAAATAATCATATTTCTTATAAAACTATAGTAATTTCGTAATATATTAATCTGAAAATTAAAGTTGAAAAAGGTAAGAAAGAAATGAAAATATGATATTAAAAATGAGTAGTCGTACTGAAATCTTGTCATTTTACATTGAGGATTCTTCAGAATTGGAGACCTTAATACAATTTTTAATGGACATAGGATCAATTTAAAGTAATAGGATTATAAAGGAAAGAAAAATGAAATATCATAAAGTGGAAACTAAATTCATTGATTGGACTTTAATGGGTTGTGAGACACCACTATAATAAGTGGTAATAATGGAATTTTTTAATCATTTCAACTTAATGTAAATAGGGAACATGTTTCACATGAAAACACGACTACAAAATTGATAATAATAAATTGGAATATGAAATAAGGTTAATAATCTCTCAAACACTCATTTTCACAAATGTTTTAAACATGTTTTTAGTCTTATACATTAATAATTTTCACTTTTACATTTTTTGATTTTATCATTGTAACTAATTTTTCAGAAGTAATTTAATTTTCTGGCCTAAAAATAAAATGGCCAATAATAGGTAATTTTTAAATATTTATTATAAATATAAAATCAATTCTATAATATAAAATTTATTTGTATAAGAAAAATTAATTATATCCTTATAACATGTAACACGCAAAACCCTGTTTTTAGAATTTGTGTATTTTTAAACCTAAAATTTATGTATAGGGTACATTTATCAATGTATATTATTTACATGATATTAATTAATTTATCATAAAAAATAAAATTTATGTGGTTGTCAAATCAATCCAGAAACTAATTTAAAAAAATAATATTTAATTATTGGAATATAATAAAAACATTTCCTTTTGTTGTAAAAACATTTTATGTTCTCAAACATAGGTTTTATAAATTAATAATATTTATTAATGTATATATTTTATTCATAATAGTTTTCCAATCATGAGTTTTTTTAAATTTTTTATGTTACACTCACTTCTTAATATATTCAAAAACGCAACAAAACTATTAAAAAGTCAATTTTTTAATTATTCTCCTAAAATAAATTATATTTTAAAATTATCAAAAAATCAACATAGGATGATATTCATATGTTTAATAAAATGATGTTAGTGTTTTGTATTAAAATTATAGAATTTATAAATTTACCTTTTAAAATAAAATTCAAATTAAAAATGAAATTACTTTTATTGAAAAATGATTATTTAAAAATTTAGTGATCATATTATTATTCGATATCAATTTCTAATTTATCTATGTTAATATATTAGTTATTATATTTTATTATCATATATTATCATAGTATGAGTTTAAATGTTTTCAATTTAAATTGGTAATTCATTAAATAATTACATGACAAAATATATGTTTTTTTAATATTATATCATATTTATTATTTATTTCCTAAACATATGAAATTTTAATAGATCTTCATATTTTTGTTTTATAAAGGTTTGATTCATCTTTTAGTTTATTATCAATGTTCATCTAATGTATCATGACTCATTTTGGTTGTGTGTTTCATGTGTATCAATCTATCGAATAAAGTATAATTTTAGAAAGTGAATATATATATATATATATTCCAAACTCTCTAGTTATTAAATCATTCCCTAATAAATATATTTAATCCTTATAATTTTAATTATTACTCATTATTGACATCATTTTAGGGTATTATTAACAAATTTATAATTTGGGATATAACTTCTAATATGAAATCTACCTTACTCTCTTAGGATATATTATGTTATTTATCATACCTCTAACAACATTAATCATTCATAAAATCATATACTCAATTATTTCTATTCACTAATCAAACATTCTTCAAAATACACCTTTCGTAAATATATATGATATCCTAGATAATAAAATAGAGTGAAATTGAATATTCCTCTAAAATTAACACTATCTTTAACCCTAAAAGTTATTACCCACTACTTCATATAGTCACACACCATATAATAGATACCATAATCCCCGCAAATGTGATGAACTCCACCAAAAATTTCATGAATCAGTTATCAATCCGAAGGGTATCAATACCGTCTAAATTATTTTTTCCAAAATCAATCAACAATTTATTTTATAAACATCATGCACATATTAAACATAATAGCTTCCAACTATAAATAATGTATTTTTCAATAGGTATAAAAAATATTACTTTTTCATAAAATAACTTTTCAATGTTATTGATAACATTTAATATAGGTTTCAAAATAATTAAAGGAAAACTATGAATGAACCGACCGTATATGCTTCACATAATCCTCATAACTTTCAGAATATACTAGATTATTATATATAAATATCACTCATTAATAAAAATATATAATAGTATCAATATTTATTTTATTTTATGATATCAACCCCACTAGATAATGTAAAACTAGGATGCTAACCATTTTCAACACAAAAAAACTATACAGCAAATCAAAATCATTTATGTGTGATCTATTATTTGATTATAATAAAATTTGTTTATAGATAAATTCCATTCTAAGGTTTATTTTTGTGATCCTATTTCAACCAAATACTAAAACCCAAAATTTTCAATAATAAATTCATAGAAAATGATAATATGAACATGATAACTCAATCATAATATGTATTCTCTAATGATACTTCCATTCCGTCCCTTGATACCTATTGTTTAATATAATTTGATTAAGTTTGGTTCTGTTATACTTCTTAGAGTAACTCAAAAATGAATTATCGTAAAATTATCACTAAATTTATTACAGTATTATAAACCCAAAAAATGATACTTATGCACTATAAGTTTGACGTACCATTTATCCAAAAAACACATATCAATTAATATGTAACTTAACTTCTGAAAAAATTTGTTTTCTTCTATGTTATCCATATTCATTACCTATTATGTTTTAAACCTAAATATTTTAAAATCCTTCATAATGGTCTATAAAGGTAATGTGAATTAGCTAATTAATATCATCTTGAAGTGACAAACGAATTGTGCATTTGTGCCACTTTTTCATGAAACGGGTAAATAATATGTTAATATCTGATATGACTCAATTAGAGTAGATACCCCTATGAAAAAATGTTACAGAGATTTTACCAACTTGTAGTATCTCTCAAAGGAGGTTATTTATTAGAATACTACCAAATATTTACTTTACTAAAATCTCATGATTTTATCTGATACTTAGACTTATCCCTAGGGTTTTTATTAAATTTTTATGTACTAATCCCAAAAATAAATTAACTCTAAATGGATACCAAATGTAGTTACCCATGTTAAATAAACAAATTTATTTTATTATTTTTCATATTTATTCATTCCATATTACAAATAATCACACAAACCGAAGAACAAAGTTATTAGTTCCTTAGAAGAATAACCACACAAATAACTTATTTTACAACACTCATCATCATTTCTTCATAAATTATCTTCCATAAACCCCCTTCTAAAAATCCTACACATAATACCCATATTCATATCCTTTAGAAGGAAAACATAGGAAATGGGTGATCTCATATGCTCAGTAAGAAAAACATTATAGATAAACAATAATGATCATAAGTGAGCGAAATCTAAGTATATGAGTGTGAGAGAATAATAATTATCCATAAACATAACATTAGTTAAATATAACTAGATAAAACATGGGTCATAATACATGGGAAATCATTAAAATGTACATTTGAAAACTTATAAATTTGGAAAAAAATGAATATATGGATCATAACATAGTGGATCAGGATTCACAACCTATTTTACTTATTGAATCATGATTCACTCACTTTTTTCCCTTGGAGAATTAGGATTCAATAACCTATTTTCCTTGGTGGATCAAGCTTTAAAAACCTATTTTCCTTGGTCGATCAATCATGAAATAATTCCCATTATCCCTTAATATATAAATCATCACTGAATGCATTATAGGGATATATAAGGCTCAACCATCGCTTGATGAAAAACCTTAAAATTTCTATTCATTCAAAAAACAATCAAAGGAAAAAAATCTTTAGAGAAAATGATTAAATAATGGTGAAATCATAAAAGATATTTTAGAAAATGATTTTAACTATAGCATAAAAATATGAATTTATGGAAAGTTTAAAATTTCTTTTTTTAATAGTGAAGTGAATAAATCTTATAATGAATTACTTATAATTTTAAATTTCAATTTTTTATCCTTTAAAAAGACAGAATGGATTCACAAATTTAGAGGGAAAAATATTTGAAATATTTTATATTTAAAAATAGTCCTAAATAATGGAGCCTAAAAAATGACCCATTTGTTTTTAAATTTAGCCTAAAAATATTTTGAATTTTTTTTTTTAGAATGAATCATCACAAATTTATATTTTAAAAATACATAAGGGTTTTAAAAAGGTATGTTTATTAGAAGATCAATCATTTGATTATAATATAATGGAAAATATTTCAATCATTATTTTGGAAACACATAGTGTAAAATGACTATTACATATTCTTCTTAAAAATATGAAATTATAATTATGAGGACCATAGAAAATGGTACAAATTAGATCTCCTTAAAAGTTAGGAGAACTTTTTTGGGTCAGAAAATATGGATATTGTGTAAAATATATACCAGAAAGAATGAGAGTTATTCTTTCTGATGTCAAAATACTATTTGAGAAGGTATTTCATCGAGGTATATGATATCAATGAAATGAAGGAACTTAATTATAGAAAAATATAATATACCATACGTAAATGGGATTATATGGATAACAGGGTCTTATAATATAATATTGAAGTGGGGAATTTATGACATATAGAGAAAGGAATGGAGTTGATAAAATAGTTATGTATTGAGTAAAATTTAAATTGAAACCCATTCAATGAAATTGAACATATAATTCAATTAATGATTATGGTATTCTAATTTCATGGATAAAATAGGTATCATATTCACTATATAAGGAAAATTAATTGAATACTTCAAATGTATCTTAAAGAAATGGATTTGAGATGAAAACCCATTAGAACATTTGAAACATTCAAGTCAAAAACACATGATGTATATTATGTAAAAAGAAACGATAAATTTTTTTATTAATGATAGGATTGTGATATAAATATTAATGGTGAATTAAATACTTAATTATAATGAGAGAATTCTGTATAATGATACATATGTATCAATGAGCAGAAAATTAATATTCGAAACCCTTTTCTTATGTCCCCACTTAGTCAAATGAACTATAATCCCCTATATCAAAATATTAAGTATATTAATCACCTATTTTAAAACATTAATAATATATATACCCATCTATAATATTTATTTATAATTATTTTCTACGTGTATATTTGTTAGTTATTTTTTCAATATTTAGTGTGTGAAATTTTGATCATTTTAAACAAGTTTGGTAATAATGATGTTGTTATTTATTATTATACTAAAGTATATTATTAGAATATAATTTAAAGTATTATAATTTATGTTTCATGTTAGTCTCTAATTTTATAATTTCATTTCATGATAGTTTTACTCATGCTATTTGTATATGAAAATAGCAACAAGCAAGTTTTAGTGATCTTTAACAAGAAAACAATGTTATTATAATTAATGATTTTAATATTAAAATTACCATTAAAAAATAAAAAATAAAATAATTATTTAATTATTTATATCAGATAACAAAATTAATTAAATTATCATATTCATATGTGATTTTTTATAGAATTTTTTAAGTTGATGATTTGACCGATCCAAACATGAACAAAATATAATTAATATATTATTATGATTATAAAAGTGGATTATTTTTGGAATAATATAAATATTATAGTAGAATAAAGATATTATTTATAATATATTATAATGAGAGTCATATTTTAAGATATTTTAATAATTTTTCATGATAATATATGAAAAATGAGATGCATTACATTGTGAAGGTGGAAGGTCGCACAACACATAATTAACATTTTCGATTCAAAATGAATGAGAGGGAAATAAGGTGGATTAAAATTTTTATATCAAGAATAGTAATTAGATTATATATTTCATAGTTATTCATTAATTTAACCCTTATAATCAATTAATATATGTGTTCATTGGAAAATAGAATTTGTCTCTCCATGGAGGCGTTATATTTCACAACACACAAAGGAAGGATTCATTTTTCTTAATAAAATAGGGGAATATTGTATATATTTATTAGAATAGAATAAAAAAATTATGTATAAAAAAATTATGAAGAAATTAGATATAAATTTTAAAATTATAATTGAAAATTTAATATGTAAAGGAAAAGAAGTCTGGAAAAATAACTACTCGGGTAAAAATTGTTTCATTTTACACAAAAGATTCTAAAAATAGTGATATTATGAAAATATATTGTAAAGACCCATAAAATTCAAGGGAATTTTTTTCTTTATATTCATTGTAATTTTACAAGAACGTAGTTTTTGACGGCGCCTGATTTTGAGGCCCGGTGTGCCCGGAATCAATTTCTGAAGTTTAGCTCGGGTACATTCAGTGAACGAACGAGCAGGTTTTTCTATATTTTGAATCGGTACTCGGAATTGAAATCTGAGGACACCGATAAACTCACAGCGCCGATATTTGCTTAAGAGTACTTTTACCATAGGTGTGTTTTCTTGGGAAGAGAAGTTAAATTTTGGAGTTTAAGGAAGAAATAAATAAAATTGTGAACAATTTTATTTTTGTTAACCAAGGGAGTTAAATTCTACCATGGGAAGTTGTTGGTGGGACCCACAACCACCCAACATCCCATGTGTGGATATGTGGGAGGTGGGGCCCACACGAGACCCTAACCCCCCCCCCCCCTTGATCTTCCCATAACCCCCTTGACCTCCCATAACTCACTTCCCTCTTAAATTTTGTAACTCCATTTTAACTTGTGTAACTCTTCCCTCTCTCCTCTTTAATTTTGCCAAAACACATCTTATATTAATTGATTAATGCTCTTCAATTAATTTAACTAAGTGTTTGAATTTTTAAAAAAGTTTTAATGCATGGAAAAATAATAAAATAAGGATAGGCCTTATTTTATTTTTGTGAGTTTTGTTGTGTGAGAGAATTTGGGAGAGAGCTCTTCCCTCTTCTAAAGAACATCATCTCCAAATGAAGAACGACCTTCCGACTCGGCGAAGAATGCTCTAAGTTTTCTCCAATCCTTTTTCTTCCTCTTTCACGACAAGGAAGGAGACGTCGACCGTGGATACCGACGCCAACAACAACATTCTCCTTCTTCTTCCAACGTTGACAGAAGTGATACCTTTCTTCCGCGACACCCGACTACCCCGATGTTCGACTACCGTGATGTTCAACATTCGCGACTCGGCGACGTGCGAAATCAATTTCGAGGTAGGAAAATTTATTTGGTGTTCTCTTATATTTCGAGAAAAGAACGACGATCACGGACCAACCATTTCTAGGTTGATTCGCGGATCATTCGTTCATGCAGGTTGATGTTGAGGTTTATTGATTTTGCCTTGAAATATTTCATTGTCGTACGTCGACTTCTATTTTATGGTCACTTTCTATCATTATAAAGTGAGGAGGTTGAACCGCACAAACACAACCGACCCTCCTCCCCCTTGTTGTTGATTATGTTGTGGTTCGGAAGATGGCGGCACGGTGCGACGGCACCGCGCGGGAAACTGGAGTGATGCGGCCAGGATGCGCGGCGTCGTCGCGCCACGCCGTCAAGGCCGAACAAAAGTGTGGTCGTAGTCGGGGCCGTGAAGGCGAATGAAAGACTCCGTAGGTGATTCTTTTGACGTGAGGATCGTCGGGCATTGTCGGAATGGGCCGCAGAGATGATTTGATGTTTCTGCAGTGAAGAACGGGACCCGGGATGAGCATCGGCACAGGCGGAATTGAAAACCGACCACTGGAGCATCTCTAGTGGCCCGTGGACACCACCGGCGGCGCGGGTCGCCGGCGTCCGGAAGTGGCGGCGGTGAGCTGGCGGATCACGCAGCTGCGCGGGATCCAGGGGGGGACGCGGCGCGCGCCGCGTCCGCGGAGCACCGGCTCGCTGGCCGAGCCAGTGAGCCACCCGGACGAGGGCGGACCGGGCTGGGTCGCGCCCAGACCGGGCCGGGCCGCACCGGCCGGGTCGGGTCGTGCCGAGTCGGGTCGGGTCGCACCCAGTCGGGTCGGGTCGCGCCCCGTCGGGTCGGGCCGCGCCCAATCGGGTCGACCCGGTTCGGGCCGACCCAGGGGGGTTGGTCCGGGTCGGTACGGGCCCAGAACCCCCGATTTCAGACCTTTTCGGTATTATTCCCATATCCTGGGCTATGGACCTCCGATCGATGCACCGTCAGCGGCGATGTGATCCTTGGACCGAGACAGTCGTTTTGACATATCGCACTCAAGGTTTCGGAATACTTCGGGTTCGTCCGTGTTGGTTCGTACACGAAACCAACCGGGCCCTCGGATCGGAAACACTCGTAACTTGAGCTCCGGACGTCTGAATGACGTGCCGTTGACTTTGTTGGATTCCTCTTGATGAGACGGAACTTTTGGCTTACTCCGCTTGAGGTTTGGATGTCGTCGGAGGGCGGTCGGGTTGGTTTTCTCACGAAACCAACCGGGCCCCTGAAACGAAAAAGCCAATAACTCACAGACTGGGCATCCGATTGACGCGCCGTCTGTCTCGTTGATCTCCTCTTGATGAGACGGAAATTTTGGCATACTTCGCTTGAGTTTTGGATGCATTTGGATAGTGGCTAGGTTGGATTTCACCCGAAATCCAACTGGGCCCTTGGAACGGAAAAGCTGATATCTTTCAGACCGGACGTCCGTTTGATGAACCTTCAGCGGCGTTGGTGATCACATTGTGAAATGGTCCCTATGAGTATACCCTATGGGAGTTCGGGGTACAGTTGAGATATGTCCGGGTTGGTTCGCACAGGAAACCAACCGGGCCCCTGGGACGAAAAGGCTAATAACTCACAGATCGGGCATCCGATTGACGCACTGTCTGTTGTGTTGAGACCCTTATGACGAGGCGGTCCTTTGAGATATATCTTCATGGGAATTTGTGATACTTGGAGTATTTACCAGTATCTCATGGAGCGGTCCCTCCCAGAGACGAGCATACGGAGTACGGAGACCGTGTAGACGACTGATACCTGACGATTGCCTGACCGAGTCGACTTGGAGTGAGTCGACTAGCCCAGTGGACGGAGCGCCCGATATTTGGCGGCAGACCCACGGCGGACGGAGTGCCTGGTAGTTGGCAGCAGACCCGCGGTACTCGACCGGAGGAGTACCTCTGTAGGCTATTAGGGAGAGCACCCGATATTTGGCAGCAGACCCACAGCGGACGGAGCGCCCAGTATTTGGCAGAAGACCCGCGGTATTCGACAGGAGGAGTACCTCAGCAGACTTGGGTTGGTGATCATTAACTCGGAGTCGTGATAGGATCACTGTACACTCCAGAGACGGGGCTCTTCAGCAGTTATAGTTTCGATAATGAAAATCCTAGTTTGAGCTGAGTCTATGACCTTTGTGTTTACCTCATGATTGAGATGGGTCACTTGATAACTTCGGTATATGTATGGGCATATACCTGGGTAGTTGTTATCCGTTGATTTCATAATCTTTGTGTTACCTCCAGTTTGAGATGAGATACTTGATAACATAGGTATATGTATGGGCATATACCTAAGTAGAGGTTATCTGTTGATATATTCTTTGTGGTTATCCTTGTTGGTTATAGTGAGACCTTGAGGGTCTCGGGGTCCCTACTGAGTATCGTTATACTCACCCCTGCACGGGCTATGCCCGCACCTCATTGTGTTGGTTTCAGATGACGGGAAGAACTGACAGAGGGAGAGTGTTCGAGGATTAGACGGTACCCGGAGGTGGACCACATGATGAGTCAGTATTCGGAGGTGGACTTCACGGCGAGACGACACTCAGAGGGGGTTGACGGGCGAGAACATTGAAGGGTTGCGCTATCTATACCTACCCTTCAGGTAGGATCCGTGGTGGACGATCCAAGAGCTGCGCTATCTATACCTACCCATCATGTAGGATCCGAGGAGGACGACCCAGGAGTTTCTTACTTTCTTCCAGCTGTTTGTCTTTTTCTGTTGTACTTTCATTAAGTTGTAGCTGTACTTTCAGTTGGGTTTGTATTCTGGCCCATTTACTTTTCAGTAATTCCTTTTATACTTAGTGTTTTACTTCCGCTTGTACTCTGTGGTGTTTTGTTTACTTTTATAAAGGTAATTCCTTCCCAGTTATCGGGATTTACGCCTTTGGTGCTAGTCTCTAGCCCCTGGCCTATGGAAGGCGGGCTTGGGGTAGTCACGGCACGGGCCCCGAGGACAGGTTGTGACAAATTGGTATCAGAGGAGTCGGTTCTACCGCATAACTTATAACTCTGATATTTTCTTTCTGTGAAGCAATAGTGTTAAGGGTACCGAGTGTGGTCTTCAGTTCAGGGAGTCCAGTGTTGGTGCAGGCGGCCGACGTATCCATAAACTAGGACCCTGACAACTGATTTCCGACTTTGTGCACAAAAACACTGATTGCGTGTGTGTTTCCAGAAGTTTTTAAAAGTCATCTCAAACCATGTCATCTCACCAGGTATAAATCATTTGACCGTGTCATGTTTTTTTCTTTCAGGATGCCTCCCCACAGACAACCAGCTAGAGCCCCGAGAGTTGTTCGTACTGACAGCCTGTCGGGCGACGTGGCCTTAGTACAGGGCCCTATCCCAGTTGAGGCACCAGCGGAGGGACCAGTGGTACTACTACCAATTAGAACACCGATACCACTATCCCCTGCAGCAGAGGGTGCACATCTCTTGAGCGCACTGCACGAGTTCCAGTGCCAGAGGCCACCCAGGTTCAGGGGAGAGATGGACCCGCAGGCGGCTGAGGATTGGATGGAGGCTGTGGTGAGAGTCTTCAGGCTAGTGGGGACACCAACAGACTTCATGGTGATCCTTTCTGCCAGCCTTATTCAAGCAGCAGCAGGTAGATGGTGGAGCCTGATGCTTCAGATACATGAAGAGGCGACACTTCTGTGGGCAGACTTCGAGAGCCTGTTCCGGGATGATTTTGTGCCAGCCACCCTTCGAGCGGTGCATATACAAGAGCTTCTACATATACAACAGGGTAGCATGATGGTGGCGCAGTATTCAGCTAGGTTCACAGACCTCTCACGCTACTCCAAAGATATGTTATGGGACCCGTTCTTCTGGGGTCGAACCTTCGAGCAGGGGCTCAGGTGAAAGATTAGAGCTTCTGTTGTTTCTCACAGCATTCCGACACAGGCAGGGGTGTTGGAGAGAGCCCTCTTAGTGGAGAGTTTCCTTGCTGAGCAGTCTCCAGCAGCAGGACCCACCACTAGCCGGCTTGCGGCAGAGTCTTCAACAGTAGGCTGTAGAAAGATGACGCAGAGGTCCAAGAGGACCAGACCTACCGGTGGCCAACTGCACGACTTAGGTTCAGTTGTGTGGGGGAACCGGGGTGGAGTCAGAGCCAGTCATGCCGAGAGTGGACAGTGTTACTCCTGCGGTGGGATTGGTCACATGGCACGTGAATGTCCGACCCGCCATGCAGATGATCGGCAGTTAAATGAAGAACCTCCCAGGTAGAGGTAGAGGTTCGATCAAGGCAGACGCTAGGAGCTGAAGGCCGAGGGAGGGGAGCTGGCCGTGCAGCTGGAGGTGGATGACGCTTCTAGGTGTTGCCACCACCACCACTAGGAGGTCCACCCCGACCCCAGGGAACAGGTGGACATGGGAGAGATCAGCTTCAGGCAGCAGACGCTTACGACTACAGAGCTCCGGAAGCGAGTGGACAGGAGCAGAACTAGTGGTGTATATCTAGTTCCATGCTGTTGTTGTTACATTTGTGTCCTTGTACCATGAGCTGCAATAATATAAAGACACTTACCTTTTTAAAGATTTCTTTCTTGTCCTTTTGTTTGGTTGGTACTGAGTATTCCCGGTTAAGACTGTTTACTTGACCCTCACTTTTAAGATTTCTACTGGAAGAGACCCAGTGACCTCACACTGATGCCGACAGTGTGACTCGACCCTTGGAGGCGAGAGTGACAGTTGGATATCTTGGTAGTAACGTCGAGGCCTTACGACGTCGTCCATGACATGAATACATCATTCATGTCTGGATTGACAGTATTGGGCAACGAATGTGGTTCATCCATGGGATGAGACCGGATTTCTCTTATCGGCCAAGAAGAAATCATAACAGCTCTTGTGAGACTAGAGACGGTCCAGGTCATCCAAGAGTGGATGAGAACAGCACAGGGCCGATAGAAGCCTTATGCTGACAGGAATTGGAGACCTCTAGAGTTCGAGGATGACGATCACGTCCTTACACGGGTTTCACCTTGACGTGGTTTACGGAGATGTGGCCAAGGTGGAAAGTTATCTCTGAGGTTCAGTGGACCTTCTTAGGTCCTCATCTTGGTAGGCTAAGTGGTTTACTGCTTGATGCATCCACCTCAGTTTCACCTAGTGCACGACGACTTCCACGTATCTCAACTGAGGAGATACGTGGGTGATCCTTCACATATCATCGACCTTAGGGAGTTGGTTGCCGATGACAGGGCGACATACGCGGAGGTTCCAGTGGGTATCGAGGATCGATAAGAGCGGATCCTACAAGGACGGATGATTCCTCGGGTGCGCTTTCTCTGGCAGAACGGGAACCTCTAGGTGAGCACATGAGAGAGGGAGGCTCAGATGCATGCTCAGTACCACTTTTGTATCCCTAGTTTGTGTTAAAGCTTTTCGAGGACGTAAAGCCCTGATGTGGGAGTAATGTAAAGACCCATAAAATTTAAAGGAATTTTTTTCTTAATTTTCATTGTAATTTTACAAGAATGGAGTTTCTGACGGCGCCTGATTTCGATGCCCAGTGTGTCCGGAATCAATTTCTGAAGTTTAGCTCAGGTACGTTCAGTGAACGAACGAGCGGGTTTTTCTATCTTTTGAACCGGTACTCGGAATTTAAATCTGAGGACACCGATGAACTCGCAGCGCCGGTATTTTCTTAAGAGTGCTTTTACTGTAGGTGCGTTTTCTTGGGAGGAGAAGTTAAAATTTGGGGTTTAAGGAAGAAATAAATAAAATTGTGAAAAAATTTATTTTTGTTAACAAAGGGAGTAAAATTCTACCAAGGAAGTTATTGGTGGGACCCACAACCACCCACCTTCCCATGTGTGGATATGTGGGAGGTGGGGCCCACACGAGACCCTAACCCCCCTTGATCTTCCCATAACCCCCTTGAACTCCCATAACTCACTTACCTCTTAAATTTTGTAACTCCACTTTAACTTGGGTAACTCTCCCCTCTCTCCTCTTTAATTTTGCCAAAACACATCTTAAATTAATTGATTGAACCTCTTCAATTAATTTAACTAAGTGTTTGAATTTTTAAAAAAGTTTTAATGCATGGAAAAACAATAAAAAAAAGGAGAGGCCTTATTTTATTTTTGTGAGTTTTGTTGTGTGAGAGAATTTGGGAGAGAGCTCTTCCCTCTTCTGAAGAACATCATCTCCAAACGAAGAACGACCTTCCGACTCGGCGAAGAATGCTATACATTTTCTCCAATCCTTTTTCTTCTTCTTCAGCGACAAGGAAGGAGACGCCGACTGTGGAGACCGATTCCAACAACAACGTTCTCCTTCTTCTTCCGACATTGACGGAAGTGATACCTTTCTTCTCCAACACCCGTCTACCCCGACGTTCGACTACCGCGACGTTCAACTTTCGCGACCCGATGACGTGCAACATCAATTTCGAGGTAGGGAAATTTATTTGGTGTTCTCTTATCTTTTGAGAAAAGAACGACGAGCACGAACCAACCATTTCCAGGTTGATTTGCGCATCGTTCGTTCATGCAGGTTGATGTTGAGGTTTATTGATTTTTCCGTGAAATATTTCTTTGTCGTACGTCGACTTCTATTTGATGGCCGCTTGCTATCATTATAACGGGAGGAGGTCGAACCGCACAAACACGACCGACCGTCCTCCCCCTTGTTGTTGATTATGTTGTGGTTCGGAAGATGGCGGCACGGTGCGACGGCACCGCACGGGAACCTGGAGTGATGCAGCAAGGATGCGCGGCGCCGTCGCGCCGCGCCGTCAAGGCCGAACAAAAGTGTGGTTGTAGCCGGGGCCGCGAAGGCGAACAAAAGACTCCGCAGTTGATTCTTTTGACGTGCGGATCGTCAGGCATTGTCGGAATGGGCCGCATAGATGATTTGATGTTTCCGCAGTGAAGAACGGGACCTGGGATGAGCATCGGCGCAGGAGGAATTGAAAACGGACCACCGGAGCATCTCCGGTGGCCCGCGGACACCACCGACGGCGCGGGTCACCGGCGGCCTGAGGAGGCGGCGCCTCGGCGCGCCGCCTAGAGAAACCGTCGCGGCTGATGTCGCGGCGGTGAGCTGGCGGATCCCGCAGCCGCACGGGATCCAGGGGGGACGCGGCGCGCGCCCCGTCCGCGGAGCACAGGCTCGCTGGCCGAGCTAGCGAGCCGCCCGGCCGAGCCGGGCGGCGTGGGCGGACCGCGCCGGGTCGCGCCCAGACCGGGCCGGGCCGCACCGGACGGGTCGGGTTGCGCCCAGTCGGGTCGACCCGGTTCGGGCTGACCCATGGGGGGTTGGGTCGGGTCTGTAAGGGCCCAGACCCCCCGATTTCGGACCTTTTCGGTATTTTGCCCATATCCTGGGCTACGTACCTCTGATCGACGCACCGTCAGCGGTGATGCGATCCTTGGACCGAAATAGTCGTTTTGACATATCGCACTCAAGGTTTGAAAATACTTCAGGTTCGGCCGTGTTGGTTCGTACACGAAACCAACCGGGCCCTCGGAGTGGAAACGCTCGTAACTTAAGCTCTGGACATCCGAATGACGTGCCGTCAACTTTGTTGGATTCCTCTTGATGAGACGGAACTTTTGGCTTACTCCGCTCGAGGTTTGGATGCCGTTGGAGTGCGGTAAGGTTGGTTCGCTCACGATACCAACCGGGCCCCTGGAACAAAAAAGCCAATAACTGACAGACCGAGCGTCCGATTGAAGTGCCATCTGTCTCATTGATCTCCTCTTGATGAGACGGAACTTTTGGCATACTTCGCTTGAGTTTTGGATGCAGTTGTATAGTGGCCGGGTTGGATTGCACCCAAAATCCAACCGGGCCCCTGGAACGGAAAAGCTGATATCTTTCAGACCGGACGTCCGTTTGACGAACCGTCAGCGGCGTTGGTGATCACATTGTGAAACAGTCCCTATGAGTATACCCTATGGGAGTTCGGGGTACAGTTAAGATACGGCCGGCTTGGTTCGCACATGAATCCAACCAGGCCCCTGGGAGGAAAAGGCTAATTACTCACAGACCGGGCATCCGATTGACGTGCCGTCTTTTGTGTTGAGACCCTTATGACGAGGCGGTCCTTTGAGATTCATCTTCGTGGGAATTTGTGATACTTGGAGTATTTACCAGTAGATCGTGGAGCGGTCCCTCCCAGAGACGAGCATACGGAGTACGGAGACCGTGTAGACGACTGAGACCTGACGACTGCCTGACTGACTTGACTTGGAGTGAGTCGACTAGCCCAGTGGACGGAGCGCCTAGTATTTGGCGGCAGAACCACGGTGGACGGAGCGCCTGGTAGTTGGTAGCAGACCCGCGGTACTCGACCAGAGCAGTACCTCTGTAGGCTATTAGGGGGAGCGCCCGGTATTTGGCGGCAGACCCACAGCGGACGGAGCGCCCAGTATTTGGCAGCAGACCCGTAGTACTCGACAGGATGAGTACCTCAGCAGACTTGGGTTAGTGAGCATTACCTCAGAGTTGTGACAGGATCACTGTACACTCCAGTGATGAGGCTCTTCAGCAGTTATAGTTTCGATAATGAAAATCCTGGTTTGAGCTGAGTGTATGACCTTTGTGTTTACCTCAAGATTGAGATGGGTCACTTGATAACTTATGTATATGTATGGGCATATACCTTGGTAGTGGTTATCCATTTATTTCATAATCTTTGTGTTACCTCATGTTTGAGATGAGATACTTGATAACTTAGGTATATGTATGGGAATATACCTAAGTAGAGGTTATCTGTTGAGATATTCTTTGTGGTTATCCTTGTTTGTTATAGAGAGACCTTGAGGGTCTCGGGGTCCCTACTGAGTATCTTTATACTCACCCATGCACGAGCTATTCCCACACCTCGTTGTGTTGGTTGCAGAAGACGGGCAGAGTTGACGGAGGCCGAGTGTTCGAGGACTAGACGGTACCCGGAGGTGGACCACACGACGAGTCAGTATCCGGAGGTGGACTTCACGGCGAGACAACACTCGGAGGGGGTTGATGGGAGAGAACATTGAAGAGCTGCGCTATCTGTACCTACCCTTCAGGTAGGATCCATGGTGGACGATTCAGGAGCTGCGCTATCTGTACCTACCCATCAGGTAGGATCCGAGGAGGACGACCCAGGAGTTGCTTCCTTTCTTCCAGATGTTTGTCTTTTTCTGTTGTACTTTCATTCAGTTGTAGCTGTACTTTCAGTTGGGTTTGTATTTTGGCCCATTTACTTTTCAGTACTTCCTTTTGTACTTAGTTTTTTACTTCTTCTTGTACTATGTGGTGTTTTGTTTACTTTTATAAAGGCAATGCCTTCCCAGTTATCGAGATTTACGCCTTTGGTGCTAGTCGCCAGCCCCTGGCCTATGGAGGCGGGCTTGGGGTAGTCACGGCATGGGCCCCGAGGACGGGTCGTGACATATATTGTGAATAGAGACTCAATGAAAATATATAAGATTATAGGGGAAGGAAAGGGGAATATTTTCATGATGAAACAAAATTCATTGAGTGGTCTTGAAGAGGTAGTGATATGACCCTATTATAAGTGATGTGAATGGAATTTATATCAATATTTCAACTTAATATAAAAAAGGATCATGTTTCACATGACAAGAAGATTAAAAAAATAATTAATATTGGATTTTTAGGTGACATATTCTCCTTAATATGTCAAAAATTTATTCTCACACATATTTTAATCATGTTTTTATGTCTTTTACACTATGAATTTTCATATTTACCGTTTTCTTCTTTTACTAGATAAATTATTTTTTAACCAAGTGATTTAATTATAATTCTTAAAAAAATAAAATTTATTAAGAAAATTAAATAATTGTTCCAAATATGAAATAAAATATTTCATATAAAATTTTGATTTTTAAGAAAAAATAATTTTTTAATTAGGTCATGTAATAGGAAAACCCCGTTTTTAAAGTGTATTTTTATTATTAAAATTGATTTGTGGGGTAAAATTATCATTATATTTTATTTCCATTATATAAATTAGTCTTTAATTACACAAGTAACATTTATGTGGATTTCAATGAAATCTGAAAATTTATTTAACCAAAATAATATTTAATTATAAGAAATGGATAAAATAATATTTTTATAAGAAAATTTTTCATACGTTTTCAAATATAGGTTTTTAAAATTTATAGTAGTATTTATGAATTTATATATTAACTTATTAATACATATTGGATAACGAAAAATGATTTATAAGTTTTTATGTTAACCTTAAAACATGATATAGTCAAAAGAAATATACTTTTTGTCAAACCTGTATTTTTAATTATTCACATAAAAATAAATTATTTTGTAAAAAACATCCTAGGATACTAGTAATATTTGGAATTCAATAGTGAAGTTAATTTTTAAAAAATAAAATTCTAAAATTTATAAATTTATCCTTTAAATGAAAAATATATGTATATATATATAACTACTTTTATTGAAAACTGATATTTTTAAACATTAAATGATCTTAGTATTATTCTATATGAATCTCAAATTTATTTAATTTGAATATATTAGTTCATATATTTTAATATCACACATTATCATAATAATAATTTAATTTTTTTTTCTTATATTATAAACACTGTATACTATTATTTGAGAAAGAACAATATTATTCAAATATTAAACCATACTATTTATTTATCCTATAAATGTAATAAATTTATATTTATTACATTGTTTTAACTTACTAGAGGTTGTATTAACTATATAATTTCATAATAGCATTCATAAAAATTATTGCAACTCTTCTTTTTATCGATGTTTCATGTTAAGTAATTTATTAAACAAAGTATTAATTTATATAGAAATATCAATATATATATATTCAAAAATTACAGTTTATTATAGGGATTATAGTATTGAAATGTTATGAGAGAGTTGAAATTAAATTAGAACAGCTAATTGAATTATTTTTTTCCAGATTTATGTTCGACTATGAGAAATTAAGAAACCAAAATTTGAGTTATACATTATCAGTTTAATTTGACCTCTACAAGAAAACCAATATGATTTTTATGAAATGTAAGTTAGAAGAAGTAGAGAGGTATAAACTATTCAAAACAAATGAAGTTAAATACCTTGTTTTATTTGTTATGAAATTGAGAAAAAGTAAAAAAATAAATACACCTCAAATAATTTTTATATTTATTTATTAAATCTTGTAATTCAATATATATATTGTACACCATATAAAACAGTGTAAAGAACTATATTTTACCAAAAAAAATTAATAGCGATGAGAAGAACCATTTTCACTGAATTCAAAATTTTAGCAATATTTATGAAATAAGTTTTTTAATATCTATTGAATAATCCATATAGAAGATTGTTTCACTTCTTTAAATAAAAAATATTTTAAATCTATGTTGTAGGAAAATTACATATTTAAAATACATTAGTGTATATAAGGTCGTGATTGAATAATTTTTATAATAAAGATTTTATAATAATTTTCATACAATATTATAAAAAATATTTATAAAATATTTATAATTGAATCAATTGAGAGTGTACAACATGATGAAGTTAATTACAAGATGATAGATAATCATATGAAAAAAGAGATAATGCTAAAACATAATTTATAGATGAGAAACTAGCTAGTGATATTAATTCATAATTCACTAGTGTTATTGAAAATATACTATTGGATACTCAAACCAATGGCATAATAATTCGAAAAATAAATATGAAGTTGAAAAAATAATTATAAATCGAGAGGATTCAATTCAAAGGAGAGAGATATTGAAATTCACTAACCAAACATAAAATATATCACAAATTGATCCATATTCTATTGATGAATCAATTATAAATAATGAATTGGTGAGGACTATAAATAATGATCTAAATTTTATGGAAATTAATTAGAATTATACAATGGTTATTAAAACAAATGGGGAAAATACCATTGGAACTAGAAGGGTGTTCAAAAATATGCTCAATGAAAAAAGTGATGTAGTAAGAAATAATTCTTGATTGTCACGAATGGTTATTCCTATTTTGCAGGAATTAATTTTAAAATTATTTTTATAATTATTTTTTTATTTTTACTCTATTAAAATATTATTTTCAATTGATAACCAAAAATAAAATGTCTACCATGTAAATATTAAATTTTTAATACTAGTGGCGAGTTATTAGAAGAAAATTATTTTGATCTCATTGATATTTTTATTCATTATGATAATGAAAAATATAATGTGAATATTTAATTATTATCAATTTTTCTCTAAAAGAAAACACAAGGATTCATTTTTTAAACTTTATGTCTTCTTAAAACATATGAATTTCAAGAAAGCTACTATAGATAATAATTTATTTTCTGAGGAGTTGAAAAAAGTTCCCCTATTCTAAATGAATATTTTTATGAAATTATATTTTTTATGTAAAAGGATTATATATATATATGAATAATATAATTTAGAACTCAATAGTAGTAGAGATTGATTTTTTTAGATTTCAAGTTATGCGAGAGAAGAATTATATTTTTTAACTGAAAAAACATAAGTTAAAGTTTCCCTAAATAAGTTTTATAAATAAGAATCTATTTGGAATTTAATTACTATTATATTTTATTTGAATATGTATAAAATATAATTTTACACATTTTATTACATAATTTTTAGTATAAATTTACCATAAATACACCCAAAGGATCATGTGGCAAACCGACTTTCGAAGACTATGTTCAAAATAAATAAAAAGAAACAAAACTCAAATATAATTATTTTAATCTCTTCAATGAGAACCAATATTATTTTGAGCACCTAAAAGTACATAGGATAACCTGTAAAATTCATAAAATAATGGGGTGAGCAATAAATATTTGTATGAGAATAAACATGATAAAAAAGAATAACATGTGAGTCAAAAAACATGACATGATATAATATAAGAGAAATATCATGAGTAATACCTAGGGAAGATAAAATAAAGAACATGGTATTATAACATCATGGAAATATAGTAAAGTGTAATAAATATATAATTTAAAATAAGTATATGTTAAGGGTAACTACCAAGACAACATCACATGGGGGACAAAGTCCCATCACTAATTAGGTTTACAACCTAATGTCATAAATACCTTAATATATGATAAAAAATACCCAATTAATTAGACCACTATATGCACACACTAATCATAACATGTTAATTATTATCTATCCCCTTGAATGGAATCACATATGAGGCATAAACATAAGAAATACCCATGTAATGAAATGGGTTGAATAACCACATCATAATGTCTAACTAGATGAAATATCATAAGGGTTTCCATGAAATAAGGTATTTAGGAATTATTGGGTGTGAATAATAATATTTCATGTGAAATTATTTTCATGTTATGTAAATACTTGAAAATAGTAGTGGAATCCATTTTGAAATGTACCTCATATATGGGTATTTAAGACAAAGGGTAATGAATATTTAAAAAGGGTAAGAGAAAAATTATTTATATAAAAATGAAATGGAATAAAATGAAATTTCCATGATAGAATTATTAATTTGAGAAAAAACTGGTGGTTGAGAACATTTTTTGGAATGATACTTTTAACAGGGAATGAAACAAAGGTGTTTCATTCATTGTGGTTTTCTTATCGGGAGAAACATAAAAGGGAACATTTTAAAAATTGTACATAAATATCAAAGAGATATTAATTGAGCTATGTATATATGTGTGGATATATAATAGTAATTTATAATAATTAAATCACAATATTGTGATAAAGTGAGTTACGAGGGAGAAATAACAAAACAAATGAAAATTTTTTAGTTCATAGAAATCAATTACCTTTTGTTCTAGATTAAAATTTCAATTGAAATTAATTTCCCATATAAAGAAATTAGATTAATTAAATAAATAATTCAAAAACTTATCCATCAATACATTGTTTATTATAATTTCATTATGGACATTTATAACCATATTAATGAGATATAATATTTAATTTTTTTTTTCTAAAGGTATTTATTTCATGCTTCAATGGTCAGATCACTTGTTTATAATTATTGAAGTTCATGTAAAATAGTACTATAACTATGGAAGTTAAATTAAATTATATTAATTTAATTAAATAAATTCAAATGGTCTTAATACCCAATTTTTTTGACATATAGATGATTCACTTAGTAAAATCATTAAATTTATGTTATTATTTCATTTAGTTTGTTTTGTAGATTGTCATGAAATGTATTGTTTTTATTTAACAAAATTAATACTAAAATATTAATGAAATTTAATTTAGGTATAATATAATTTTTACTATCATATTTAACTGTAATAATGTGTTTATAACCATACCGTATTTTGGTGGTGAAAAAGGAAGTATGTTGTTTAAAGAGGTGGTAAACCAACTATATAGTAAATAACATTGTTGTTTTAGAATCCTTTGAGGGGAAAATAAGATTATGGATAGTATGTATTAAATTAAAAAATAACATTACATTATATATATTTTAATTTATTTATTATTCCGTGTTTTATGTAAATTTATTTATAGGATAAATAGGAAGAAAAATTAAATGAATCATGTGATGGAATAACATTTTCTTTTGGATTTCTCCTCCTGGGATTCCACTTAAGAAATATTGGAATGGTCTTTTAGTGATAAAAACCCACTAAGACACTTTTTAGATGATTATTAAGGATATTATGAATAATTCCTTCAAAAACTAGTGATTTTTATTTATGGGAAGAAGGGGTTGTGTGGGGTAGTATTTCTAAAGGGATAAGAGGGGTTTTTTAATATTATATTAATTAGTTTAATATTTTGGATCAATACAACCAAAATTATAAATTATTAGGACTATATAGAGTAAATGGTGGATGTTAATTCATTTTATTTGGTTATTATATCGTCCATAAGTCAAAAATTCATGTATTTATCTTATAATGTCTAATATCATATTTTTTCATATTTCATTATTCAGAAAAAATTAAACTATATTAGATAAATACGAAAAATTAACCCTAAATTTTTTTCAATTTTTATCTTTTAAATATTAATTATATTTCTTACAAAAATTATAAAAAATATAAATTTAATTTGTAAATAAAATCCTTATTTGTTTGAAAAAATATCGATTTTAATATTATGACCAATTTTTTGAAACTTTTAAAAAAATAATGTATCTTAAAATAATATTACCAATGTAATGAAACATAATTTTAATTAATCAACCCATTATATAAAAAAAAATTCCTTTAATTTATTGTATTTGATAAAAAAATTCAAATAAAACATTTATGTTTTCCAAAAATATAAAAAACATATTTTATCATTTAAAACATTTATTTACTCGTATCAGGATATAAATATATCATACTCTCATTTCATAAAATTCCTAAATATTATTTTACATATTATTTGGAAACACTTCTTTTCTAATTTCCAGGTTACTATTTTTATTGGTTAGATTACTATTCTAATGGTCGGATTATTATTATAGTGGTCAGATTACCATTTTAATGATCATATTTCTAAAGGTAATACGGGATGCCATGTTTCTGTAATTACCTCATATTTAATTCATTATTTAATAAATTCTATTATTCCTCTATGTTATATATATATATATATTATGTTTCAAATGCATAGTTCATTATAAATCTTCTATGTTGTTTCATAAGTTTCGTACGTGAGTGCGATTATTATGGGGGATCGAGGAGATCAAAATTTTCATATTATAGTTATCTTATTTTATATTTATTTTCCCATTGTAATTCATTAAATTACAATGGAAATTCTTATTCTCAAAATTTAATGATTATTTTATAATAAAACGTAGTTGGTTTTATCATATGGTGTGTGTTCATTATATAATATTTTGTTACTAAATATGATAAAATTATATGTTTATAAGGGAAATTCAATTGATAAAATTTTAGTTCATTATATCTATCCCACCTTAAGAAATTAATCCTTTGAAATTTAATTTTACATAATAATTTGAAAACATATGAGGACAATTTTTCATCATGGATTCCTCTAGTTACTATATCTCATCCTCATCCTTATGGCCTCCCCATATAACTATTCCTATGAGGATCATCTTGTTGTGTTGAATTTTATCTCAATGGACCATAATCTTACCATATTATTTCCATAAGAGAGATCATTTTTTAGTTGTATCACCTCTAAATTCATTACATGTGATGAATTTGGTAATTACTTCCTCAAAAGGGATACATGGAACAAATCATATACAAGAGATAGGGTTGTTGGGAGTGCTATTTTCTAGGTAACTTCTATAATGTGATTAAGAATTTCAAAGGGGATGATTTACCTAAAACATAGGTTTCCCTTAATCCCAAATATCATGACTCTATTCTATGGATGTATGTGGAGGTATAAATTATCTCCAAACTCAAACTCTAGGTATCCTCAATGATTATCAACATATCTCTTTTATTGATATCAAACAACCCTGATGTGTTAATTAATAGTATTTACCTTTTCTACCATTTCCATGGCCATTTTAGGTCCTAATATCTACCATTCAATAATTTCATTCCGAAATACATTTGTTCTATATATCTTCCCATAAAGGAATTCATATAGATCCATTCATATTCTTGAGTGAAAACTATTTTTATACAAGAACTCAACTAGAGATATATTGAGATATCGTCCTCCTTTTAAGTTCATTAATCATGATCTCAACATGTCTTTAAGTGTCTAGATAGTATTCTCATATTGCAAATCATTTAGGGGTGATAAGTCATACCAATTTTCAACTATGTGGTTAGGGAATATTGAAGAATCTTTATGAACATTGAGATAAATCTTGAATCTCAATTGAATACAATTGATAATGGTTATTAATTCAGTGTCACCACTTCTTTAATGTATATCCTATCAATTTGATAAATTGATAAGTCCTCTCGAATGTCAACGAAGTGAGAAGTCTTTAAAATAAAATCCACCAAAAACTTTATATAAATTTTCTATGGACGTCTTTGGAAGAATAGTGACAATGTATAATGTGATGTTTTCATACTTTTAGGCAGGTATCGGTAATGCTTATATAATCCCTTTTTACTTTTCCCCTTCATCCATTACCTTCTGAAATTTTATGTAATTTGATGTATATTTTGGGATCTCTATATTCATATTGTCCCACGAATAGTTCTATCAGAGAACTAGATATATTTTCACACTCCCTTGGAGGATGGGGATGGTTAAGATATATGAATTATTCAACTAATCCTTCTTTATATTATGTTCTAATGGTATGGATAATAATAACCAAAATCTTAAAACTCATTCATCATTATTTAACTCTAGGGATTTCCCTTTTATTATAGCTTAAAACTCCTTTATTATTTTTATATCATCCCATACATCATCCATTATCTTCTCTCGAATGGATGGTTGAGAAATCATTTGAGAAAGGCCTAATGATTTTAATTCCTTTATGATCCCTATGTCAATTCTTTTCAAGTCTAAGAAGATTGTTCCCTTCTTAACTATCATCATTGATAATGTTTTTGGATAGTTTCTACTTAGAGAATCTACCACTTTATTTTCATTACCCGTATAGTAATGGATTGAGAACTTATAGTCTATAATAACCTAAAAATAAATTCACTAGTGTATATTAATCTACTTCTGTGTGAATATATGCTTCAAGCTCTTGTTATATTTCTATATTTCACTATTCTCCCTATAGATAAAATGTCACAGTATTTTTAATGTGAATATCACTACAACTAGATCTAAATCATGTGTTGGAGAGTTCTTGTAACACCCCATTTTTTATGAATAATTTTTTTCCTTTCAAATAAATTAAATTTATTTTATATATTACATTAAAACAAAACACCAATTTTAAACTTATTATACATGAAAGACAAGGTTATCTTGTATTACACACGACACTAATGTTTTACAGAACCACGATATATATTATTAATATAGTAATTTAAACACTGCCATTATAATCAAGACATTAAAAATATTGGTATGAATAACCAAATATAGTTTTTAAATATTAATTATAATGGTTTAATATATAGGAAACATATTATAAAAAATACTTAATTTTTGGAAAATTCTCTATATGTTTGAAAATATAATTTTTCAAAAAAAAATATACATTATTCCCCTTTATGAAAAATAATAAGATTACTTTTTTAAAAATTTAGAAAATTAAATTTATAAAATAAAATTAATTTTGAATTCATAATTTCAAAATTATAATATGGTGAATTTTTCTGATTTTTCTAAAATGTTTAATTTTTTGATGAATAGTGAAAAAAATAATTATAATTGGAAATTTTCATTTCATTTAAATTATTTATAATGTTTAATTATTTTTTAAATTATTTTTTAAGTAAATTAAGTTAAATTATACATCCATGAATCCTATTTATGTAATTTTGATCAATTTTATATTGAATTTTGATATAAAAATTGTGTAAACTTTTGAACATTTTATCTTTAAAACATGATTTCACATCACAACTGTGGGGTTAAATTTAAATAAACAATTTTAAATTATAAGAATGGAATTTCAAAAAATGGAATCAACATTTGGAATTAATATAATATATATTATCTAATTTTTTTCAACAAAATTTTCACCAAAATGTATATAAAAATGTAGTAAATTTTTTTTATTCTGGTTAAGGTAAAATGGGTTTACTAAAGGGTTAAACTTAAAAGATAAGGGTAACAATTAAAAATAATATTTTATAAAACCAATTTTCTTTCCATATTACAAACAAATCATTTATAAATTTCTAATTTGAGAAGTTTTGTATCCTTGTAACATGATAAAAATGTGGGTCGAATTCTTTATTTCAAAAAAATTAAAAGTGTACCGCTCAACTCACTTATAAAAGGCCACTCCCTCTCCATTATTCTTCACACCGTCATATCATTATGGATCACCCAAAAACTAAAAAAAATGAAACATCTATCTTATAATCCTATAATCTTGATTTTGGACATAAATCTAACCTAAGATGGCTTTTGGTGTAGACCTAAGGTGGGTACCCAAAGAAGATGTAACATTCATCAATGAGGGTTTTTGTTTTATTTCTTAATCCACCTAATTAAATTATTATTATGACATCATGGAATAATAAAATCAGTATCAAACATATAATAATATTTTTATGTAATTTTCATGATCTAAAACCATATCCACTTCAATTGAATAGATTATGAAATCATCGTTCATGTGTACGGTGGACTACCGTCTTGCTAACCGATATCATTCAGTTTTCCATTCCCATCTCTCAAGGATGAAAATAAGGATACATTAATTGTTTATATATTATATTTATTATATTATTATAATTTCGGAATGATTATATCACACATACCTTCATACTCTCTATTTTGTGGGAATACGATAATGTTTTCCCTATGTACGGCGGACTACCATCTCGCGAAGCGATATGATTCACTCATGCTTTACATGGATGGTAATAAGGATATTTTTAATAAAAATATTTGATATATATGACATAAAAATTATTATTTAATGTGAATATATCATTTAACTTTATTTCTTTCAATCCGACAAGAAAATAGAAACATTGTTCATGCTTACGTACAGTTTACCATCTCCATGAATGGTGTATTAAATTTTCTATCACTAAATTTTATAGATTAATCCAAATACCTATATAATGAATATATATTATATTTATATAATGATTATAACTATATATATGATTAAACTATGTTAAAATAAGAGAATAAAAAATAAAAAATCAAAACATATATGAAAAACAAAGATGTTATTAGATGAAACATAAATTAACATGAAATTATAAATAAAAAGATAAAAAAAGGTAATAATAAAACCATATATGAAATGATATATATATATATATGTATCTAAAATATATGTATAATAAACTTACATTTACTATACATAAGTTTTGAACTAGTCTGACCAAAGTCAAGACTTGAGGTAAGGAATTTCTATATCAATTGGCCTTCTTTGAGATTTACATTATGTTATACACCTATACACTTTCATGATCTTTATATAAATACCATTTTAAATGTAATATCATGAATTTATTTATCCTATTGATATTTAAATTTCCATTTTATGTTATTATTTTATGGGTCTTACAATTCAAATATACTAAATTGGTAATATTTTATGTTACAATATCATCATTTATTGTGATTGTTTACGATTACATTTCTAATGATCAAATATTATTATCCATCTCTCAATAAACTAATAAATTTTATTCTACTATATTTATTTATGATATTTTTTAAATAATATTTCCATTTTTTCACTCTTATGTAGTTAAAATAATTGAGAAAATAGTTTTAATAAAATATGACTTTATTTGTCTCTTCAGTCAGGAAATTCATAAAATTATGTTTTTAGGAAAAAACAATAGTTTTTTACTATTATCCAATTATTTTTAAAATAACTTTATTACTGTGATTGAAATTTTTAAAAAATGTTTTGAAAGGGATCTTCATGATTTTTTCTAGATAATTCATGTTTGGATATTACAAAAAAAGTGAAAGACCTATTTATTTTAATGTGTATGGAATGGAAAAAAATCATATCTCCATGAACATTATTTTCTTTGAAGCTTACATTATATGTTTCAAAGTTTATTTTCAAGTGAAAATATGTTAAAAATGTGATATGTTTTAAAATGTGTTTTTGAATGCGGAAAAGGAAATATTCCTCAAGAAATTATTTAAATGACTGATAAAAATCATTTTCCTTCTAAGATGACTATTGTTGATGTCACCTATTCCTTAGTAGGTATATGATCCAGGGATAAATTTTCTTATTCTTTATATGAATGGTTTATGTTCCTAATTTTATGGTGTTTATAAACCCCATTTCTCTTCTATGTGTTACACCATGATAAAATGTTTATGAAACCCATTCCTCTTTCTTTGGTTATGAAATAATGAAATGATTTTGAAACCTATATATTTTCCACAGGTGATTATATGATGAAATGTTGATAAAACCCATTTCATTTCATGGTTTATGATATTAGGATTGTTTTATGATCTTGTATAATGAATAAATGAGATTTGAGTTATGATATATTTGATAATTATATCTACCTTCAATGAATTGAGTAAATATTTATATCTCATTAGATGGACCAAACTGGATTGGGGAGTGAATCTGGTTCAGTAAGGGGATTTTTATTCTAGGATTGTCTTTAAAGGGATACTTCACTACTGTGATGGTTTGGGGAGTGAACTCATTACACTATTATAGCCTTTGTAGTTATCATTCACTACTATGTAAATGATTTTCTATGCTTATGTGTATATGGTAAATCTATATTTTATGCCAATATTATGCTCTCATGGATCATGTTCCTTGATTTACCTTATGATTCATGTCTTATGAACTACAAATATTTATTCCATGAATCAATAGTATTATCATGATATGATTGTTATGGTACTAAAATGTTATTCTCGTGTTTTATACCCTTCTTTTCATGTGATGCTTACATATATCCCTTTTTTACACTTACTGACCATCTAAGCTCACTCATTATTATGTTCCCTTTTCTAATGTTATAAAGAACTGTATTATGTATGATATGTTTATGTATCATTATAGTTATGAATTTAATAGTGGTAAATGTTGTAGTTTACATATGGTATAGTTTTTGGTGTCTCTATGTTTCTAAAGAAACTAACAGTTAGGGCTCTTCGGTGCGTGTTTATGTAATGTAATGAATATTCATTGAAAATGATGTAATATCTATTTATGAGAAGCATGGGTCACTATAGTCGGTATCAAAGGATAATTTTATTTAATCTTCTGAAACAAGGATGAGAAAACCTTAGTGATATCCCAAAGTACACATCTATGGTTAAGACTAAGGATGAATCAAAGTATAACAAAACGTCTTAGAATTATCATGAAGGATAGAGTGAGTGGTTTCCAAGATATTAAATACATGTCAGAATAATATTAGTACATGTGTATTGGGAAAAAAGGTACCTAGGGTTAATAAGTCTGAAAAGGGAAACATTAAGGTAGACTTGATCATCACTTGGTGCATGACAATGGGGCTTTCTACACACTTGGTTTGGCACACCTAGGGGATTCGATTTGGAAATTCACAAAACTGATTATAAACCATCATGAAGGATTTTAATAGATTGTGTTTATGAATGACCTAGGATAAACCTATAGTTTCACCTTGGGGTGAACCAGTTATTTTTCTTAACAATATATATGGATCGATGTGATCTTTATTTATTATCACGAGATAAAAAATCACAATTAAAAAAAACCAGCATCTTCCAGGTATTGATGACTTTTTTGATCAACTACTTGTAGTTCAATACATTTCAAATATTGACCTATGTTCGGGATATCATCAATTGTGTTTCAAGAAGGAGGATATACCCACGAAGAAATTCAGTACAAGGTATGGCCACAATGAATATATAGTGATTTCATTTGATATTACTAATTCCCTCATTATCTTCATCGATTTAATGAAGAGTTTTTTATCACGACCCGTCCTCGGGGCCCGTGCCATGACTACCCCAAGCCCACCTTCCATAGGCCAGGGGTTGGTGACTAGCACCAATGGCGTAAATCCCGATAACTGGGAAGGCATTGCCTTTACAAAAGTAAAAAAACACATAGTACAAGCGGAAGTAAAACACTAAGTACAAAGAGAAGTGCTGAAAAGTAATTGGGCCAGAATACAAACCCAAAAGAAAGTACAACTACAACTAAACAAAGTACAACAGAAAAAGACAACAGCTGGAAGGACAGAAGCAGCTCCTGGGTCGTCCTCCTCGGAACCTACCTGAAGGGTAGGTACAGATGGCGCAGCTCCTAGATCGTCCACCACGGATCCTACCTGAAGGGTAGGTACAGATAGCCTCCACAACGCTCTCACCCGTCAACCTCCTCTGTGTGTCGTATCGTCGCGAAGTCCACCTCCGGATACTAACTCGTCGTGTAGTCCACCTCCGGGTACTGACTCGTTGTGTAGTCCACCTCCGGGTATCGTCCAATTCTTGAACACTCGGCCTCCGTCAGCACTGCCCGTCGTCTACAACCAACACAACGAGGTGCAGGCATAGCCCGTACAGGGTTGAGTATAACGATACTCAGTAGGGACCCCGAGACCCTCAAGGTCTCACTAAAAACCAACAAGGATAACCAAAAAGAAGATCTCAACAGATAACCTCTACTTAGGTATATGCCCATGCATATACCTAAGTTTTCGAGTAACCCATCTCAATCATGAGGAAAACACCAAGATCATGAAATCAACGGATAACCACTACCCAAGTATATGCCCATACATATACCTAAGTTATCAAGTGACCCATCTCAATCATGAGGTAAACACAAAGGTCAAAAGTCTCAACTCAAACCATGATTTTCATTATCGAAACCATAACTGCTGAAGAGTTCCATCTCTGGAGTGTACGGTGGTCCTGTCATGACTCCGAGGTACTGCTCACTAACCTAAGACTGTTGAGGTACTCCTCCTGTCGAGTACCGCGGGTCAGCCACCCAAACACAGTAGTGCTTCCCGCCGGGGAATGCCACCCAAACACAGTAGTGCACACCACCTAGTAGCCTGCTGAGGTACTCTCCGGACGACTACCACGGGTCTGCACTGTTACACAGGTAGTGCTCCGTCCGCCATGGGTCTGCACCTCACAAAGTATTGCTCCGTCCACTGGGCTAGTCGACTCACTCCAAGTCGAGTCGGTCAAGCAGTCGTCAGGTCTCAGTCGGCTACACGGCCTCTGTACTCTGCACGCTCGTCTCTGGGAGGGTCCGCTCCACGAGCTACAGGTCGATACTCCAAGTATCTCAAAGTCCCACGAAGAAGTATCTCAAAGGGTCGCTTCGTCATAGGGGTCTCAATGCAACAGACGGCGCGTCAATCGGACGCCCGGTCTGTGAGTTACTAGCCTTTTCGTCTCAGGGGCCCGGTTGGTTTCGTGAGCGAACCAACCCGGCCGTATCTCAACTGTACCCCGAACTCTCATAGGGTATACTCATAGGGACCGTTTCTCAACGAGATCACCAATGCCGCTGACGGTTCGTAAAAGGATCGTCCGGTCTGAAAGATATCAGCTTTTCCGTTCTAGGGGCCCGGTTGGATTTCGGGTACAATCCAACCCGGCCACTATCCAACTGCATCCAAAACTCAGGCTAAGTATGCCAAAAGTTCCTTCTCATCAAGAGGAATTCAACAAGACAGACGGCGCATCAATCGGACGCACGGTCTGTGAGTTATTGGCTTTTTCGTTCTAGGGGCCCGGTTGGTTTCGTGAGTGAACCAACCCGACCGCACTCCGACGACATCCAAACCTCGAGTGGAGTAAGCCAAAAGATCCGTCTCACCTAGAGGAATCCATGAAAGTCGACGGCACGTCAATCCGACGTCTGGAGCTCAAGATATGAGTGTTTCCGCTCCGAGGGCCCGGTTGGTTTCGTGTACGAACCAACCCGACCGAACCCAAAGTATCTCGAAACCTTGAGTGCAATATACTGAAACGAACGCCTCGATCCAAGGATCGCATCGCAACTGACGGTGCGTCGATCGGGGGTGCGTAGCCCAAGATATGGGTGAAAAACCAAAGGAGTCCGAAAACGGGGGGTCTGGGCCCGGACCGACCCGGCCCGACCCCCCCCCCCTGGGTCGACCCGACCCGGGTCCAGGTCCAACCCGGTTTGGTGCGACCCGGACCAGCTAGGGCGGCCCGACCCGGCCCGACGGGTCGGCTCGGCTCGGCCGAGCGGCCGAGCAAAGGAACTGCGGCCCCCGCGCGGGGGCCGCTCCGCAGCACCCAGACGCGGCATGTCAGCCCCGTCCTGCCTCCCGGTTCCGCGCGGCCGTGGAACCGCCTCGCTGCCGCGGTGGCTTTTGCCGGCGTCGCGCCAGGCGCCGCCGCCTCCGGCGGCCGGCGCGGGATTCTGCGGACCACCGGACGTGCTCCGGTGGTCCGTTTTACGTGCGGTCTTCGCCAGTGGTCCTCCCAGGACCCGACCTTCACTGCAAAGCCCTCAAATCGCCCTTGAGGCCCCGTTTGTTGTCGTCCACCGTTTCACACACTAAGAACGAGAAAGAATGTGGTGGGTCGGACTTGTTCGTTGGTCCGCACCCACCGCGTCAGCGGTTTGAAACAACACCATAATATTTCCCATCAATTTGATAAACCCCGAACCGCAAAAATAATCCACGGACCAACTTGTTAATTAGTTGGTCCACGTTCATGCCTTGAAGGGAAACAAACATGGAGTATTATCATTTTCAAAACAACCCCTAACTCGTTCGAGCTTGAACAGAGGTTCGTCGAATGAGGATTCGTCACGGAAAGAGACGTCGCGGAAGAAGACTTCACGGAAGAAGACAGCGCGGAAGAAGACGTCGCGGAAGAACCTTCGCGATAAAAGGTGTCGCGTAGTCGGTCTCCGAGGACTCGGTGTTCTTCAACGGAGTACGATGCGTTCTTCGCATTCTTCGTGTTCTTCGACGAAGAATATGAAGAACTGTAGCTTTCCTTAGCTTTTCTCCCCAAACCTTTCAAGCAACAATGGTTCCAAACCCAAAATAAAATAATCTTACCTCTTATTTTATTAACATATCAAATATTTGAATTTCAAGAGTTTAAAATTCAAATAACCACACTTAACACACTTAATTAATAACATAAGTTATTAAACTTAAGTTGTCAAATATTAAATGTGAGTTGAGGGGGGGTTAAAGTATGTGAAGAGTTATGGAAGGTTAGGGAAGGTGAAGGGGTAGGGTTCGTGTGGGCCCCACCACCTTCATAACCTCCCTTGGTAAGTTGGGTAGTAACCCAACTTCCACCCAAATCCTAATCCACTTAGTTAAAATAAAAATTGTAGTTTAATTTTTATTTCAACTTACACAAATTCTAACAACTTACCGCGTGTAAACGCAACTTCGGAAGTGGTGTTCCTAAGAAATTACCGGTGCTACGGTTCCATCGGTGCCCTCAGAATTCGATTCCGAGCACCAGTTCAAAAGATAGGAATTCCCGCTCGTTCGTTCACTGAACGTACCCGAGCCAAACTTCAGAAAATGATTCCGGGCACACTGGCCTCGGAATCAGGCGCCGTCAGAAACTGCGTTCTTGTAAAATTCCAAAGAAAATTAAGAAAAAAATTTCCTTGAAATTTATGGGTCTTTACATTACTCCCACCTCAGGGCTTTACGTCCCCGTAAATCTTCAACACAAACTAGGGCCACAAAAGCGGTATTGAGCACGCACCTGAGCCTTCCGCTCCCATGTGCCTACCTGGAGATTCTGTACTGCCAAAGAAAGTGCACCCGAGGAATCGGCCGTCCTCATAGGATCCGCTCCTATCAATTCTCGATCCCTACAGGAACCTCCGTGGAAGTAACCCCATCGCCATCGTCCTACTCCTCATGGTCGATGATATGCGAAGGGTCGAGCGCGTATCTCCTCAGTTGAGATACCTGGAAAACGTCGTGCACTTAGTGCAACTGAGGTGGATGGGTCAAGCGGTAAACCACCTTGCCTACCCAGATGAGGACCTAGAATGGTCCGTTGAACCTCATAGATAACTTGCCGCCCTAGCCATATCTCCGTAAACCTCGTCGAGGTGAGACCCGTATAAGGACGTGATCGTCATCCTCGAACTCTAGAGGTCTCCAATTCCTGTTAGAACTGAAACTCAAACGACTGCTGCCACGAGGGTATGGTTGACCGAATCAAGAGTGATCGGTCGCACCCTCCTGTGAAAGAGTTTATCTTGTGCTGCATAGGGTTTCCTTTTCGCCGACCAAGGAAAACCCATCCCGACGATTGCCTAAAACCGTCAATTTGAGTGTGAACAGTTATAGCCCATTCCATACTCGAACTAACGTCGTAATGCCTCGACGTTGCCACCAATAGATTCCAACCGAAACTCTCGCCTTGAGGGTCTGACCACACCATTGGCGTAAGTGTGATTATCAAGTCTCCTCCCAAGGTATCTCTAGACGTGAGGGTCAAGTCCACGGCTTCCGGAAACTCTAGGTCTAGAACAAGATTTGCGAAAGCAAGGAATGGTTCATATCGACATCTGTTACTACAACAGCTAGTAGTGGACACAGACTGTCCCTGGAATCATTTTTAGAGCCATTGGGTCACACTCCTTGACCGCATGCAGCCGCACTCTTCCTCCGCCCTCCAGCTCCCTGAGCCTGGTGGGGATAACTAAGGCGGGTGGTTGTAGCATGTTAAGATTTACACCACCTAATGCTGCTCTCCTAGCTCTGTCTCCACGCCTGCTGCTCCACAGACTCATCTCTCCTTAAATCTTCCTCTTCTTTAAACATTTAACACGCTCAAGTCTCTAAGACTGGAGCCGGTTTCCTGTTTCTTACTGCACTGTGTAGTCTTCATCCTCTCCTTGATGATCTGAAGGAGCTGCTAAAATTTCTCCTTTTCCGAAAAGATAAACTCGGTCTCATCCCCTGGATGAACCACGCTCATTGCCTAATACATTCAATCCTGACATGAATGACGCATTCACGCCATGGCTGACGTCGTAAGGCCTCCACGTAACTACTAAGATCCAACTATCACTCTCGCCTCCAAGGGTCGAGTCACACTGTTGGAATCAGTGTGAGGTCACTGGGTCTCCTCCAGTAGAAATATCGAAAGTGAGGGTCAATTCAACAGTTTTAACTAGGACCACTCATTATCAATAAAACAAAAGGATAGGAAAGAAAACAAAGATAAGTGTCTTTTTATTATTGCAGCTCATAGTACAAAGACATTAATACAACAACAACATGGAACTAGAAGTACAAGGTACGTATCCACTAGTTCCACTCCTGTCTACCTACTCCCGGATCTCTACTGCCTTGTCCACTGGTTGGCTATTGCTCAATCACCCGCCACTTCTTCTGCCTCGGTGGCTCCTCCAAAGCCTGCAGATCAACTGTATGAGGAGTGAGATAGTCACGTGCCAGGTGACCCTTTCCGCCGCATGAGTAACAATATCTGCTTCTGGCATGCCTAGCTCTGTCCCCATCCTGGGTGCCCCGCACCACCGATCCTAAAACCCGAGATCGCCCAACTACTGGTCTGGTCCTCCTGGACCTCTGCATCGTCTGTCTACTGCCCACAGATGACTCAGCTACTAATCGAATAACACGCGGCAAAGGAAGCATCTCCTGAACACGCTTGGGGTGTAGAGCTACTGGCACAAACTCCACCCTAAAAAAGGTCTCGAAGTCTTCCCATGCGAAGGTCATCCCATCGCAAAACTGGAACAAGTGGCTCCACCACCTGCCTGTTGCTTCCTGAAGAAGGCTGGCAGCAAAGATCACCATGAAGTCTGCAGGCGTCCCCACTAGCCTGAAAACTCTCACCACAGCCTCCAGCCAAACCTCAGCCGCCTGCAGGTCCGTCTCTCCCCGGAACCTGGGTGGCCTCTAGCGCTGGAACTCGTGCATTTCACTCAAGTGGCGTGCATCGCCTACTACCGGGGCTGGTGGCATCGGTGGACCAACGTATGGTTGTACCGCTGGTGCCTCCGCTGGTGCCTCAACTGCAAGAGGGCCTTGTACCGAAGCCTCATCGCTCGACAGGCTGTCTGTACGCACATCCCTCTGGGCCCTAGATGGTCGTCCGAGAAAAGGCATCCTGAAAGAAACAATGTGACACGGTCAAACGATTATACCTGGTGAGCTGACCTAGTTTGAGCTGATATTTAAATGAAACTTATGGAAACACACATGCAATCAGTGTTTTATTGCACAAAGTTAGAATTCAGTTGTCAGGGTCCTAGTGTATGGATACGTCGGCCGACCGCACCAACACTGGACTCCCTGAACTGAATACCATAGTCGGTACCCTTAACACTATTGCTTCACAGAAAGAAAATATTAGAGTTATAAGTTCTGCGGTAGAACCGACTCCTTTGATACCAATTTGTCACGACCCGTCCTCGGGGCCCATGCCGTGACTACCCCAAGCCTACCTTCCATAGGCCAGGGGCTGGTGACTAGCACCAATGGAGTAAATCCCGATAACTGGGAAGGCATTGCCTTTATAAAAGTAAACAAAACACCACAGAGTACAAGCGGAAATAAAACACTATGTACAAAGAGAAGTGCTGAAAAGTAATTGGGCCAGAATACAAACCCAAAAGAAAGTACAACTATAACTGAACAAAGTAAAATAGGAAAAGACAACAGCTGGAAGGATGGAAGTGGCTCCTGGGTCGTCCTCCTTGGATCCTACCTGAAGGGTAGGTATAGATGGCGCAGCTCCTGGATCGTCCACCACAGATCCTACCTGAAGGGTAGGTACAGATAGCCTCCACAACGCTCTCTCCCGTCAACCTCCTCCGTGTGTCGTCTCGTCATGAAGTCCACCTCCGGATACTGACTCGTCGTGTAGTCCACCTTCGGGTACTGACTCGTCGTGTAGTCCACCTCCGGCTACTGTCCAATTCTCGAACACTCGGCCTCCGTCAGCACTGCCCATCGTCTGAAACCAACACAACGAGGTGCGGGCATATCCCGTGCAGGGGTGAGTATAACAATACTCAGTAGGGACCCCGAGACCCTCAAGGTCTCACTAAAAACCAACAAGGATAACCACAAAGAAGATCTCAACAGATAACCTCTACTTTGGTATATGCCAATGCATATACCTAAGTTATCGAGTAACACATCTCAATCATGAGTAAAACACCAAGATCATGAAATCAACGGATAACCACTACCCAGGTATATTCCCATACATATACCTAAGTTATCAAGTGACCCATCTCAATCATGAGGTAAACACAAAGGTCAAAAGTCTCAGCTCAAACAAGGATTTTCATTATCGAAACCGTAACTGGTGAAGAGCTCCGTATCTAGAGTGTACAGTGGTCCTGTCATGACTCCAAGGTACTGCTCACTAACCTAAGACTGCTAAGGTACCTCTCCTGTCGAGTACCACGGGTCAGCCACCCAAACACAGTAGTGCTTCCCGCCGGGGTATGGCACCCAAACACAGTAGTGCACACCCCCTAGTAGCCTGCTGAGGTACTCTCCGAACGAGTACCGCGGGTCTGCACTATCACAAAGGTAGTGCTCCATCCGCCATGAGTATTCACCTCACAAAGTAGTGCTCCGTCCACTGGGCTAGTCGACTCACTCCAAGTCGAGTCGGTCAAGCAGTCGTCAGGTTTCAGTCGGCTACACGGTCTCTGTACTCCGCACGCTCATCTCTGAGAGGGTCCACACCACGAGCTACAGGTCGATACTCCAAGTATCTCAAAGTCCCACGAAGAAGTATCTCAAAGGACTGCCTCATCATAGGGGTCTCAATGCAACAGACGGCGCGTCAATCGGACGCCCGGTCTGTGAGTTACTAGCCTTTTCGTCCCAGGGGCCCGGTTGGTTTCGTGAGCGAACCAACCCGGCCGTATCTCAACTGTACCATGAACTCTCATAAGGTATACTCATAGGGACCGTTTCTCAATGAGATAACCAACGCCACTTACAGTTCGTCAAACGGTCGTCCGGTCTGAAAGATATCAGCTTTTTCGTTCCAGGGGCCCGGTTGGATTTCGGGTACAATCCAACCTGGCCACCATCCAACTGCATCCAAAACTCGGGCGAAGTATTCCAAAAGTTCCGTCTCATTAAGAGGAATTCAACGAGATAGACGGCACGTCAATCGGACGCACGTTCTGTGAGTTATTGGCTTTTTCTTTACAGGGGCCCGGTTGGTTTCATGAGCGAACCAACCCGACCGCACTCCGATGACATACAAATATCGAGCGGAGTAAGCCAAAAGATCTGTCTCACCTAGAAGAATCCATCAAAGTCGACGGCACGTCAATCGGACGTCCGGAGCTCAAGATATGAGTGTTTCCACTCCAAGGGCCCGGTTGGTTTCGTGTACGAACCAACCCATCCGAACCCAAAGTATTCCGAAACCATTAATGAGATATACCTAAACGAACGTCTCGATCCAAGGATCGCATCGCAACTGACGGTGCATCGATCAGATGTCCATAGCCCAAGATATGATCAAAAAAACAAAAGAGTCTGAAAACGGGGGGTCTGGGCCCTGCCGACCCGGCCCGACCCCCCCTGGGTCGACCCGACTCGGGTCCGGGTCCAACCCGGTTTGGTGCGACCCGACCCGGCCTGGGCGCGACCCTGCCCGGCGGGTCGGCTCGGATCGGCTCGGCTCGGCCGAGGGGCCGAGCGAAGGAACCGCAGCACCTGGATGGGGCATATGCCGGCCGCGTCCCGCCTCCCGGTTCCGCGCGGCTGGGGAGCCGCCTCGCCGTCGCGGCTTCAGCCACGGCGGGTTTTTCCGACGGCACGCCGGGCGCCGCCGCGCCGGCGTGGGATTCCGCGGACCACCGGACGCGCTCTGGTGGTCCGTTTTACGTGCGGTCTTCTCCAGTGATCCTCTTGGGACCCGGCCTTCACTACAAGGCCCTCAAATCGCCCTTGCGGCCCCGTTTGTCATCGTCCGTCATTCCGTACACTAAGAACGAGAAATAATGCGGTGGTTCAGACTTGTTCGTTGGTCTGCACCCACCGCGTTAGCGGTTTGAAACAACACCATAATATTTCCCATCAATTTGATAAACCCCGAACCGCAAAAATAATCCATGGACCAACTTGTTAGTTAGTTGGTCCGCGTTCATGCCTTGAAGGGAAACAAACATGGAGTATTATCATTTTCAAAACAACCCCTACCTCGTGCGAGCTTGAACAGAGGTTCGTCAAATGAGGATTCGTCGCGGAAAGAGACGTCGCGGAAGAAGACGTCTCAGAAGAACTGTCGCGGTAAAAGGCATCGCGTTTTCGGTCTCCGAGGACTCGGTGTTCTTCGACGGAGTACGATGCGTTCTTCGCGTTCTTCGTGTTCTTCGACGAAGAAGATGAAGAACTCTAGCTTTCCTTAGCTTTTCTCCCCAAACCTTTCAATCAACAAAGGTTCCAACCCCAAAATAAAATAAACTTACCTCTTATTTTATTAACATAACAAATATTTGAATTTCAAGAGTTTAAAATTCAAATAACCACACTTAACTCACTTAATTAATAGCATAAGTTATTAAACGTAAGTTTTCAAATATTAAATGTGAGTTGAGGAGGGGTTAAAGTATGTTTAGAGTTATGGAAGGTTAGTGAAGGTGAAGGGGTAGGGTTTGTGTGGGCCCCACCACCTTCATAACCTCCCTTGGGAAGTTGGGTAGTAACCCAACTTCTACCCAAAGCCTAATCCACTTAGTTAAAATAAAAATTGTAGTTTAATTTTTATTTCAACTTCCACAAATTCTAACAACTTACCACGTGTAAACGCAACTTCGGAAGTGGCATTCCTAAGCAATTATCGGCGCTACGGTTCCATCGGTGCCCTCAGAATTTGATTCCGAGCACCGGTTCAAAGATAGGAATTCCCGCTCGTTCGTTCACTAAACGTACCCGAGCCAAACTTCGAAAAATGATTACGGGCACACCGGGACTCGGAATCAGGCGCCGTCAGAAACTGCGTTCTTGTAAAATTTCAAAGAAAATTAAGAAAAAAATTTCCTTGAAATTTCCAGGTCTTTACATTTTAGAGATTACCTTGATCATTTTGTCATAGTATTTATAGATGATATTATTAAATTTTCAAAATAGAATGGAAGGTAATTAAGAAAACTTAATAATTTTAATAAAGACCCTAAGCATAAAATATATTCATAATTTATGAGGTGTGAATTCTTGAAACAAAAATCATCATTTTTATGCCATATAATCTCAAGAGAGGGTATATCAGTAGACCCATAAAAGAAAAAGGCTATTGAATGTTCACCCAGACCAACCAGGGTCATTGAGATCTATAGTTTTCGTGGTTTCCAAATATATTATAGATGGGTTGTGGAGAATTCCTCATGACTATCTAATCCTCTAAACTAGTTAACTTAGAATGGATTAATGTTCTTCAATATATATGAATGTGTGGAATATTACCTGGAACTAATGGGAATATTAGTCATCACACATGTGCTTACATTATCCATTAGTGGATAAGGGTTTGTAATCTATATTGATGCATCCCATAAGATTTTTTGATGTGTTATTATGTATAATGAAATTCTTGTTGCTTATGCCTCATGATAATTTAAATTTCATCTGAAAAATTACCCAACTCATGATATAGAGTTAGTTATGGAAATTTTTAATTAAATACATAATGTTGTTATATTTATGCAGAAAAGTGTGATATATATGTATATACATATCATAAACATTTAATGTATATATTGACATAGAAGGAGTTAAATATGCACCAAAATAAGATGGTTAGTGATGAATAAAGATTATGACTACTCAAAACATTACCACCCTGGGAAAGTGAACAAGGCGGTCAATGGTTTGAGTCGGAAAGATCAAGTTATCTAATCTATGATTAGGATTACAAAATATATAATATTTTTGTATTTTCAAATGATGGATCAAGAAATCCTAAATGAAGGAGAAAAATCATATCTTCTTCAATCCAATGTTCAATTATCATTCCAATTAAAGATTACATAGGCATAAAAGAAATTGTAGACCTACAAAATAAGTTTAAATTTTTTATTGAG